>JAKWBJ010000056.1:1310000-2761893 GCA_023159175.1 Wohlfahrtia magnifica
TTCACTTAAGAAAATATAGATTTTTATATTAGCGACGATATAAAAAAAAAAACTCACTTGACCAGAAATGTAAATTGAAATGTCAACTTTTAAACAAGTGTCTGATTTATGAGAAAAATTTTATATGAATAAGTTCACAATAGCAAAGAAACAAAACCAGAAAAAAAACAGACTTCACAACTAAGGTAGTAACGCTTTTTGAGACATTTAAAGAAACAAATCTATAATCAAATTAATTTCTTGTTTATTTACTAATGGCATTTTCTTTTCTGACAAAAAATATTGCATTTCTTCTAAATCTTGTTACTAAACGTCGTTTAAAATTAAGAAATACAAGATTTTTAGAGATAAACACAAAATCCTTTCTTTGTATTACATTTTTTTAACTGAATACAGAAAAAAAGAAATGCCAACAAAAAGCAATATTTTCAACTTTTCTGTCAATTAATATAAGCTTGCAAGAATGCAGACACTATTGTTTCTGTAATGCTACAATTTAATTATTTTTCGATGTCAGACTTTACAATGTTTGTATTATTTTTGCTATATTGTCCTTTTTTGGTGAAATGTCCGAAAAGGCTAAAAAAGGCTAAATGATTTTTTGAAAAAGCTACAAAAGAAGTTCGAAGCTAAATCGAATATAAAAAAGCTAAATTTAGCTTAAAAAAGCTAATATGGTCACACTGTTTGTAGAAAACTATCGATAATCGATACTAGTGGCTGCAAACTATCGATAGTACTATCGACACTATCGATAACAGAAATTATATTTTAAATAAAACATACCTAATTCTATTTTTATATTTCAAACGATGCCGTGTAAAAATTCATGTAAATAAACAGCGCATCATTGCAAGCAAGCAGTTGTTGTAAAAAAAAACTCTGATTGGTTGTAATGTGATGTAAGAGAATGTAATCGAACTCAGGATGGTGTTGTGATTGGTCGTAATTAAACACTATAGAATTGTACAATTATATTGACAAAGATCTGGTTTGAATATCTCATATACAATTGCTCTTGTTTACATAAATGTTGTAAACAGTAGTACAAGTAATTGTGTTATTTCATTCGCAATCTACGAACTCAAATCGAAGTTTTGAAAAAGTTAGATTTCTTTTCTCCGTCACTCCTCTATGGAGCATATTGGATTTCAATAAAGCATCCATTACTTTGTTTCAGTTTCAGTAATCAAGTTGATTTTCAAACTAAGCGGATGATTAATCTACTGCATATCGCCTCCATATGATTATATGTAGTGATGAAGATCCTTGCTAAGTGGTGGTGGTGATGATCTTTACTTAGCATTGTAATTTTTTTCCAGCTATTAAATATTAGTTAAATAATATTAATAAATAATGGACAAAGTCATGAAGTCAAATATACAAAAGAGATAATATGATTGGTAAACTTTTTTCCATACATATTTGACAGGTTTTGGTGCGTTTAGTGTTAATTACAAAAGAATTTTATTTTATAAATTAATTGTCGATTTCACTAAAATTTTCCATCATTGTATCGAGTGTTTCATTGTACTGAAATACAAAAGTTGTACGCTTTTTTCATATAAAAGTGTCAACTTATAAAAACTTTTTTTTGCTACTTCTTATTTGGTTTTTGACGTTTAAAATACAAAAATGCATTCATACATTGATACACTTGGTGTTCTCAAGCAAGTAAGCAAAAAGTGTATTCAATACAAGGTACAACGAATAAAAATCTTGTAAATTCGGTATATAATTAAGGTATGAATGAATGAATTCGAAACGTTGATTGTTTATTACCATATAACGCTTGCTAATTTCGTTAAGAATAGTGAAATCTTCATAATATATATAATTAGGATAATAACACATATACTAATTTTAAAGTACATGTACAAATTGGATATCACTTTGGCTTTCGTTTTAAAAATTTAAAAATTAAAAATATAGGTAAAGAGTTTGTTCCAATTGCTGCTGATGGTACGAGTTTAATAAAAAACGTTTTACAAAGTATAATAAACGCACTTAGTTTTTAAATAAGATTATTAATATTTGTTCGGGATATTTATATATATAATTACTTTATTATTGTATTTTTTCTCTTTTTTTCCTCTCGTTTGTTTAATTTAAAAGTCTTTTAATAACTACAGTAAATATGTATTTATTAATATTAACGAGATAGGATTTGTTTTAAATTGCTACTTTTAAACGACTGACAACTAAAATTTAGTTCATTAAATTACGATATCAATCTTTCTTTGAATTAATTATTAAAAAAATATATATTAATTGTTAATTATGTCATATATGCATGTTTATACATATATACATAGTACATATGTACATTCAACATATTATGCATTTGTATTTGGTTTAATGTAACAACCAACATACATTCAGTTTGCTAATATAGACGATTATTTTTAACTTTTCGAAATAATTTTAAATCGTTGGTAAGTTGATATTTTATATATTTTTTTAAATTTATTATTATTTCTAATATTTTTTTGTTTCGTATAATTTAATTAAAAATATTCTTTTCTTTTTTAGTTAAATTTTTTATGTTCAATTATTTTTGTATAATTTGATATGGCAAATGAATATTTTGTATTTTTTTGTTGAAATTAAAAAAAAATGAACTTAATCAGCCTTATTCTGGAGAAAAAGTTGTTTTTTTCTTTTGATTTTATATAATCATTAATTAATTTTTTTCACCACTTTTAATTTTTAGTCCAAATTTGAAAAATTTATTTAAGATTGTTCGTTAAAACTACAACAAATAGCAACTTCAAAGGCTTCTCTTATATTTATTATTCACTTCAGATTATTACTTAACCAATTACATTTGTCTTAAGATTAATGTTTTTAAATTATTTATTTTTATTTTTAATTTTAAATATAATTTTTAAGTATTATAGACTCTTTCGTTTTTAGTTTTTTTAGTATAGTAAATGTACCGCGCTTTTATGAGTTTGAATTTCTTTAAAATAAAGAAACCCCAGCTTAATTCTCAAAAATGTTACAATATAATTTAAAAATCTAATGTTTTCCAATAAAAATACTTTTCTTTTATATGATTAGTGAGTATGTGTCATCTAAAAATTGAAATTTATATATATATATATATATATATATATATATATATATATATATATATATATATATATATATATATAACATATATGTATGTACTTTTTATAGACTAATAAATACATGTACTATATATGTAAGTAGATTATATCTGATTTTAAATTTGTACAATTTGTGCTTTATTTTCAACTCCAATACTTTAATGGCTTCTTGTTTTATGTACAACTTTCTATCATTTTAATAACAATTTTATTTTAAATTTATGTTTTTTGTCTATTTAAATATATATATGTATGTATGTATGCAGTATTTTGTAAGCCGTTAAAAAAATATTTTTGTTGTGTTTTCTTATTAAAAAAAGTTTTATGAACTTTAGGAATTTACAGTGATGTGTACATATCTCAGCTTTTTATATAGGGACATCTTTTTACCTTATTTTAAATTTTTCTTTATTAAATTTTTTTTACTGTTCTGAATTTGTACCTAAATGTTAATAGTACTCTGGATTTGGTTCAACAATAAGCTCCATATCATATATTTTATAAAATAAATATAATATTTTTATATATACTTATAGAAAGTTTAGAAACCAGTTTGAAAACCAATATAGTGTGTTTTGTCTTTTAAAATCTTTAAAGACCATTACGCAGAATCTCTCATAATAATGTATATAATTTCAAAAGATAAAATCTAAACAAACTATTGAGCCTCTTTTAGAGAATTAGATAAGAATATAATTTCAAAATGACTGACTTTTGCACCTTTTTCAAAGATCTTTTAATGTTCTTTATGTAGCAAAAATAACGTATTTTTTATCACATCTCAGGTCCTATACAAATAAATACATATACTGGTAAATAAAACTGATCGTCACTTTGCTTCTTTCATGTTTGGAGGTCAGAACAAAAACTTTAAAAATCTAAAACGTTTCTAAGACACATTTACTCCATTTTAATCAAACAAAAACTTATAAATGGATTCCGTACTAATACAATAAACAACTAAAAATAAAAATGATTTCATGAGGGCAAAAGTGTTAATCAATTGCTCTTACACATTAAGAAGTTTTGAAAATTGTTGTTGTTAATATCTTAGATTTGACCAGTTCCTGTAATCACTTTTGCACTAAATGTACTAATTTTTGTGCTAAAATTTTTAACCTTGAATGAGGTGTTCTCTTATCCGTTTGTAGAAAAATATCTAATTGGTATTCGATCAGACTAAGGTCCAGTGACTGATTTGGCGTTTTTAAGGTTTGAGGGGTACTGTATAAGATCCGCAAGTGAACTATAAATAGATTATTTTCTTGCTGAATATATTAATCTAATTCAGTGTCCACTTTACGTGCACATTTTACATAAATATTTTATTTTAAAATAGTACTTAAATAGTTATGTTTCCCCATTATATTTTTCTATAAACACAAGTTTACAGACACCAGCAGCAGGCTTATACACCAACACCATTACTCAAGTATGGGGGTCTAACTGTAGTTTGAATATTGAATTTATTTTAAAGTGCAGTTTCTTTCAGCATCCATACCAAAATACAACCATGCACCTGATATACACAAAATTTTGTTTCAAAACTGATTCCAATTTATTTTATTATTTCGCACTTATATACTGGCATATTTGTAGATTAACTGCTTCTAGGAGGATTCTTACAATCCAAATCATTTTTGTGGGAACTTATGATGCTACATAGGTGGTGCTACATGATGCTACATAGGTGCGGTCAAAACACTAACTGGCAAATTTCCTTTACTGACTTACATATTTTGTTTGCAGGAATTTATTATGACTTTATGCTCTTCAATTGACATTTCTTCTCTTTTTGACTCATTTTTCCAATATCTTTGGTTCCAGCACTTTTTCACTAAAAAATTTACAGATTTATAAAAGACAAAGAAGTTTAAATGGTAGAGGACTCGTTTCTAAGTTGCCATAGAGACTACTTCGTTAAGAAGTTTTATATAACATTAATTAAGTAAAGTGAAGAACACTTTTGTCCTCACTAAACGCAACCTATATTTGGTTTTAAAAAACATTTAAAATTTTTTTTTTTTTATTAAAATAAAGTAAATGTCTCATAGTATTTAGGACATTATCAAAGTTTTTTGTTTGGACTTTTTTTTGGACATGGTAGTTCTCCAAACGAAAAGGAAGTAAGATAGCGATGACTTTCGTCCCCGTGTGTATAGTATTTGTGTAACAAAAATATCCTTAAGAAATAAAAACGAATTAAAAAATTATAATTTTAAGACAATTACCAAAAATAGAAATCAAAAAAAAAAATAAATAAATAAATAAAAACACAATTGATTTGGGTTCTTTTTAATTAAAAATAACAATCGTATATTTTTTCTCTTTAAATAATATTTAATTGCATTTAAAATATGTATGTTTTGTTGCTTTATATATGCTGTATACATATATAGTATATATATAATATAATGTAAACATATTTTAATTAAAGATCATTAAATTTTTTATTTAAAATAATGGTGATTGATAAAATGTAATATTAACAATAAAAATGATAAAAAGTAAAGGGAAATTCAGGCATGTGCTTTAGCGCATATTTTTTTATTATATCTAAAAATATTTATATATTATTGCATTATTATTATATTGTTTTTATTAATATTTTTGCACATGATTAACAATATGTATTTAAGATCATTTTGAGTAAAATTTCAAAACAAATTATAGATAATAAAAAAGAAAATTAAAATATAATTTTTCCAAATATAAAACTTAAATTCATAAATATCATTAAAAAAAAATATTTTTTCCTCTAAAAATATCACTTAAACTTAACAAGAAGAAGAAGAAAGTTAAACAATGTAAAATAAACAAACGATTTAAACATAATTTTGTTAAAAAAGATTTATAATTATATAAAAATACAAAATAAAAAATGGTTAAAACGAAATGGCCACCATCACGAATTTCATTCAGATCACGGGTTAAAATAAAAAGAATAAATTTATTAATATATTAATATTTTTTTTTTTTAATTTTACATATACATATATTAAAAAGCGATAAATTTAATGTAGAATAATATACTTTTTTAGCACATATCCTTTATATCGTTGCTCTCATATAGAAAGGCCCTAACTCGTATTTATTTGAAATTGAGTTTTTTAGTGATTCAAATACAATACGCACAAATACACTTTGTCACAAAATTTAATGCAGTAGCATCAGAAATAACGGTTTTATAAGCAGTTCTACAAAAGGCCCTAACTCGTTTCAAAAATTTATTCTTGTAAAAAGCGCTAAGACACTAAACGTATGATGAAGTGTGTGTGTTTGATTTTTATTTAAACCTGCATTTCGATAATTACAGTTTCTATTATGTTTTTACCCTCTCCTGTAAAATTGAAATTATTTGAGTTAGGACCTATTTACAAGAGAGCAACGATATGTATATTTATGGTATGTGCGCAGTTTCTAACTAGCACATATCCTGGTAAAGTGAAACAATCAATAAATCATGGGTGGCGCAGCCGTTTTCAAAAGAAAAAAGCAAAAGCTTTCTGTAACCTATTACGAAAATGTTAAAAACGACAACGACTGTGCCAACTGAAATTAGGATGAATAATACTTTTAATAACAGCTCTTTTATCAAAATGCGCAAAATGGATCTGTGCTCTGTGTACAAATCTGCTTTTGAGGGAATACTTTAACTGCTGTTTTATCAATTATCAATCAGTAATAGGATTTTCACTTTTTTTCAATCCAAAGTTTTTTTTTTAATATTAATATACAATTTTTTTAATCGAATAAAATTCATAACAGTTGGTTTTATTAAAAATTTAATTTAATATTAAAAGTTTAAATTTGAAAAAATTAAATAATTTTGTTAGTTTGTGTATATGTAAGAGTAAAATCATACATAAATTACATAACGAATCCTAGATCAAAAACCACTACAACTTAAAAGTCATTATTTCTTTTAAGCCAGTTCATAAAACAATTTTTGTTTTTTTTTTGGTTCCTGAGTTGTGATTGCTTTTGATTTAGTGTGCGATATATGTATAGTATGTATGAATTATGTTTTTAAAAATAAATTTTTAAGAAAAAACTTTAAAGATTTTATACTTTTTTCTTTTGATTTAAAATATATGTATATATAAAAGAGCTCTTGTTGCAATATTTTTTTCATTATAAGTTTTAGTAGAATAGGATATTTGTTAAAAAAAAAAATCAGTGTACCACAGTTGCAATTATCATTTTTTGTTTTAATTTTTAGTTGTGTTTACATTATCATATTCTTCGATTTTGTTTGTTTTTATTTCGTAAAGGACATTCCATTTTAGGGATTCAACTCAATTTTTTAATTAATAAATTGTTGCAAGTATACATATGTATATGTATGCACACGCATATGTATACACACATATATGTATGCATATTTATTTAGTTACTTTTTAAGCTAATTAAAGTATATGCGATTGGTTTAAATGTAAGTATGGGTAGATGTTTTCTTTAATTTTGTCATTAAGTTGTATGCACAGATAACGATGTAAATAATTAAATTTTATTATATAGAGTGATAATCTTCCATTACATTTTATGCAATAATATTTATGTATTTTTCACTTATTATTCTTTTACTTTTTTATGTGTTTTTGCCATTTGATAGGTTATTGTAATACTTAATTATCTTAATTGATTTTATTTATTTTTTTTTAATTTTTTATATTTTTGTGTGTTTACTCTCTATTATTATTATAGTAGGTCCATTTATGAAATTTAAAATAAACTATTTAATTTTCGCCTGCTTTTATGATTAAAATTGATCTAGTTTTATTATCTTATTTCTTTAAAGATTTGTGTTGTTGGGATTATTTTATTTTATAATATATATTTTCTTTCTTTTTTGTGTTTTTTTCCTTTTTTTTAATGTAAAACTGTATTTCTTTTAACTTTATGCAAGTTGCTCTAATGGTTTTTGTAAATATATCTTATACGTATGCATATATTTTTGAATCCTTAATAACTAAAGAAAAATTGTCTAGAATCCTTATAAAATAAATTCATAAAATTAATAAAAATATATGTTGTATAATGGTGTAAACAATTTTAAACGTTTGATTAAAAATAAAAAACAAAAAAAATTATATATAATGTATGCATGTATGTATATAAAAAACTAAAAATAAATAATAAAAAACGCATACATTAATGTAAATATTGAAGTAAATGATTTACAGACAAACAATAAAACATTTAAGCAACAATAGTTAATATTAATAGGGTTTTATAATCAATCAAAAATATATAATAAAATCAGTTTTTTTCTTGTAATTATAACAACAACTTAAGCAACTTAAATTTGAAATTGGCATCATCATTCATCTTAATTTGGTTTTCAAATTATTCAAACTACATAAATAAAAAAATTAAAAAAGTATATTTAATAATTAACCCCCGTATTCATAAAATTTAAAATTTATTTGATATTTATTTTATTTCAAACTTTTAATATAAAATTTCTTAAAATAAATTTCAAATACATTTGTTTTTTATAAATATGGCGGTAGAAAAATTTCAAAATCCGTTAAAAGTTAAAAAAATTTTCATTAAAACAATTCAATTAAAAATTTATAAACATTTTAAAAGAAAAAAAAAAATTAAAAAACAAATCAATCAATATTTGTTATCCTCTTGATACATTAATAGGACAACTCTTCGTCATATTTTGATTTTTTCTTTTTTCTTAATTTTCACTTAATAACATTCAAAGTGATGATTTTATGTTTAAGTACATAAAATATTTAAAAGAAAAGTAAATGTTGAATTATTTAAGATTAATAATATAAGTATGTAAATATTTATTTACGATATATAAAAAAGGAGAAAAACAAAACAAAAATATATATATATTTATGTATGTATATTGTAAATTTTTACTAATTTGTACTCAATTAGAAATTAATACTAAAGATTAGAAAATATTATTAAAATAAAAAACAAAATAAATAATTTTTATTTGTTACTGCTTAACATTTTAATAGTACCACTTGATGTTGTTGTTGTTGCTGTTGTTGTGATGTTGTTGTATTTGTTTCTATTGTTGTTGTCACTACTGCTGGTGTAAAAGCTTTTGAATTAATTTTACCACTCTCATCAAAGGTTATTATGTCATTTATAACATGGGCAGAAGAAGGTTCAAATAAAATATCTCTGGCTATAGAAGTTGTGCCTGTGGCTGTGATTGTGGCGGTGGTGATGTTGGAGTTGTCATTTATTAATTGGGATGATTGCTGTGGTTGCAGTTGCTCTATAGGACCTAATTGTTGTTGCATGGTTAATAACGGCATCGTCGTTGTATTATTATTGACATGATGTTGCTGTGGATTCTGATAATGTTGCTTGTTGGAGTTTTTTGTTGGTTTAACAATAACCGAAGTTGCTACAGCACCACATAATTTACCAACTCCCGAAGTTATCGTAGTAGTAGCTGAATCTAGGGTAGCTGTAGTACCGTTATTGTTGTTATTCACATTGGTGGTAATTGTGGTGGGAGTAGTTATTGGTACTGCTGCAGGTATTGATTTCGTATTTGTATTTATAAAAAGTGTTGATTGTTTGCTTAAAAGCTCCGTTGTTGTTGTTTTTGTTGGTAATGCCCTATTGTTATGATTCTGATTGTTGTTAGCTTGACGTTTTGTTGTAGTCTTTGTAAATAAATTTGCATCAATTGCTGCTGTTGTTGTTACAGTCGATGATGATGATGGTGTTGTTGAGATATTACAATTATTTGTATTATTGTTGTTGTTTTTATTATTACAACTGCTTTTATTATTATTATTGTTATAATGGTTGTTGATGTTGTTGCTATCATTATAATTTTTATTAATATTATTAGAGTTAGTAAATGTTGCTGTTGTAGTTGTTGTAACTGTTGCTGCTGTTGCGAATGCATTTGTTGTGTTTGTTGAAGGATTAATGCATGTCGCCGACGTTAGCAACGATGGCAACACAACATTTTCAGTCATTATTGTCGTATTCGCTGTTGTAGTCGTCGTTGTTGTCGCCGTTGCTATTTTCGACGATTTGGGCCTTTTTCAGTCACCGAAACGACTGCAAGCCTTCTTCCACCTGCATTGAGTGCACCACATATCGCGACGATCCATACCATAGACTTTGCGGCATTTTTTATTTTCGCCTCTTGTACGACGATTCGGTGAGTTCGGAGTTTGTTTATTGACATGTTGCACGGCAACATGTTGTTGATGGACATGCCCCGTATTTGCAGTTGCTGGTACCGCTGATGCAGACGGCGTAACTGCAGAGTTATTATTATTATTAGAGTTGGCGGTGGCAGCATGAGGGGCAACCAATTTATGGCTGGCAGTGGATGTTGGCGATTGTTGTAAGCGTTGTTGCTGTTGTTTTTGTTGCAGCTGCTGCTGTTGCTGTTGCTGTGTCTGGTGGTGATTAAGATGTTGTTGATGATGAGAATGGGTGAAATTTGGTGTTATAGTAACTGTTGCCAGTTGCTGCTGTTGTAGCTGTAGCATTTGTTGATGTTGTTGCTGTGTTGTATGTTGGCTATTACTATTATGTGTTGTTACCGTTACATTCTGTTGCGACAATTGTTGTAGAACACTGTTGGCACTGTTATTGTTAAGTTGATTGTTGACGATAGATGTTGTTGTTGCACTCGCTGTTGTTGCCGTTATCCCCGCTGTTGAGTTATTGCTAATTGGTGCCGGACTACTATAATTATGATGTTGATGGACGTATGTTGGTGATGGGTATGGCGCTGTTGATTGGGACGGACGTGGTGAAGCCCGAGCATGTTTAATAAATGATGTTCCAGTCGTTGGCTGTTGTTGTTGTTGAAGATGATTGTGGTTTATATGATAGTTACTAGATGCGACGGCAGCATTATTACTGTTGTTATTACTATTAAAATTTGTGGTATTTGTAACGGATGTCGTTATTACTGTTGTGGCCGTTGCTACTGGCCAGGTGTAATTGTGATGAGCCAACGGAGATGTTGGTATACAGCTGGTGTTGTTGTTTTGCAATTGTTGCAACTGCTGTTGTTGATTGTTGTAGACATTGTGTGGATAATGATTGTTGCCATTGTGATGCTTATTTTTACCGTTACAATTATATTGTTGAACATTTTGCAGTTGCATTTGGCCAGCAGCACGTCCTTGTCTAAATTTAATTGAAAACATAATATAAGAAAATGTCAAGATTAAAGATAAAATAATGTATGTATATAAAAATATACTCACTTAATAAAAAGTTTTTGGTATTCTGGATCTTCATGGGGAGGACGTGCCATGTCACGATGGCTAAGAGTTGGTGGTGATGTTGGACTAGGAGTTTTGCAGTCATCTTCGTTATCTTCGACTTCAGTGTAATAAAACTCCTCCTCATGGCTATCACTGTCTTGGCTGTCACTATCCAAGTGATCAGCTACGCGTCGTAATTTCTTAATACTAAAACGCAGAAAAAAATAATAACAAAGCAAAACTATTAGAAAATTGAATAGAAATTACATACAAAAATATAGAAGTAATTTTTAAACATACATATCTATTTAATGTAATGAATTAGACAAAAGAAAATATTTAAACTACTTTTTCTAACTTTCTTATAATTGATGAAATTAAATCTGCTTAAAATGACTATCTTTTTTAATTAACAATACTAATTTTTTCAATTATTATTTCAGCTTGAACCAAAAGTTCTAATTTATTTATTTTTAATAAATATTTATATATACATATATATAAATTGTTATAATACAAAATATTTACTGCAACTGATATTAAAGACCCTTTTAATCGAAGCCATTAAAGTAGGACTGCAGACAACAATCCTAAGCCCAGATCTAAATATTTCGATCTATTTAGGTACTTTTTGAATTCAAAGAAAGATCTTACAAATTATATTTTCTATAAAAAAATTATGTTAATCGTTTAACATTTTAATTATTACTTCAAATAAATTCTGTCTATATATTTTTTATTAGATGAAATTTATTTATTTAGTTTTTTGATTCAATTGTTTTTCTTGGTAATACTAAATATATTGTTATCAGCATCGCTTTTATATATTAAAATTTTTTTTTTACATTTACAAATTAGAGTTTTTATTTTAATTTTTGTTCGACCTATACTTTTATTTTCAGTGTAGCTAGAACAGTGTTGTAGTCTACAAATTTTAACGTCTCTGTTTTTATTGAAAAATACAACACTGTTTTTTACTCGTCAGTTTACAAGTCGCTTGTGATTCTTTATTCATTTCCATTAACTTATTCGTTCGCTCTGCTAGTGTTTGTATGCATTTTTTTTGCAGAATTTTGCAAAATTTTTAATAAAGTAATTGTGTTAATTAAATAAATTAAAAAAGTATGATATAAAGTGTTTTTGTTTATTAATTATTGATTAAAATCAAATAACAGCCTTTGCAAATATTCAAAAAACAACTTGTAAAAAAGAAAACGTGTTTGTCACTGGAACAACAAAAAAAGAAAAATAGAAACAGACCACCATTTGCCAATCAATCAACCACAGCAAAACAACAACACTTAATGGCACAACATTAACAACAACAACAAAATTTAGTACGAAAAATAGAAGAGGAAAAGAAAAAATTATAATTGTTGAGCAAACGCATTGTCTTGAGGAAAATTAGAGAATTATTGGAAAATAAAAAGCAATCAATAAAATTTGATTATTATATCTCTAATAATAATAAGAGTTTATTCCTAAATGAATTAAATAAATTATAGCTTTTTAACGTAATTACTTTGTGCAGAGGAAAAAGAACCCCTAACTTTTGTATAATTATATAGACGGCTCTGTTAAAGATAAAACGAGTTTAACTCTATAATTCTTACACGCGTGAAAAATATTGGTTACAGAAAGAAATAAAAAAGAAGCCAGTCAACATACTAATTGTAATAAACACACAGTCAATTATAATAAATTTTAAGTGAATTAAGGTTTATATTTCTTGTGGTAAAAAAAAACAGATAAAGAATAAAAAAAAACGAGAAATGTCTGCAATTTCTTCGAATATAAGTTTAACAAATAACACTACATCTATTGAATCGTGTACTTCATCCTCCCCTTCTTCACTTGCATTAAATTCAGCTGTTACGGCAGCTATTAGTGGAAACAATGCCATTGTGCCTGTCACAACATCGACGACAACAACAACGACACTCATTGGTAGTTCATTAATAAACAGCTCTGGCCTGAGTGCAAGTGGTACTTGTACATTCAATAACGTTTTAGTTAGTGAAATAACCGATGAATCTAAATTAGAATTTAGCCCTAAATACAAGGGCATTTCTTCTCTATTGTGTAGTTATGATTCGCAAGGTGTACTTGTGAAAATTACATTAGGTAAGTAAAAAAGAAAATGAATACAACAGTAAAAAAGTTAATGGATGAAAACAAAACAACAAAAATAATAATTTTAGAGGTTAGGAGACCCTACGCTGCCAGATTTCACAATTTAATATTCGCGATTTTTTAACAAATTATAAGTACTAGCTGTTCTAGAAAGAAAAATATGTATATACTACATACAATGTTTTTCCTTTAAAAATGTATTTTAATTAAAATATAAATTTAATACAATTTCCAACGTTAGTTCGTACAGTTAGAACTAGATATAAAATAAATTGACGATGCAAATAATTTATTACAAAAGGAATCTGAAATGCTACCTCAGGAAATTGTTTTATAACCATACACATATGAACTATTTTTCTGATTCCTTTTTTAAATTATTGGTTATATTTTTCATAAAATAAACGCTTCTTGAAATTTAGTAATTCTTATACTAATATTGATTTTTTGATTACAGAATCATCGCCTACGAACGTCCTTAAGGATTATTTGATAACGAGCGATACAGATGCAGCACAAGTTGGGCGACAAACATATGCCATATCATTTGGCAATGATAACTTTTTACTACGTTTTCCTTCAGAACAAGGTAAACAACCAATTCTTATCCAAACTGACTCAGAAAAGAACTAATTTTTTCTTATTACAGAGCAACAACGGTTTCGTAAGTTGATTGATCATGTTAAAAGATTACGGCCAAAATCGGTATTTTCACAACGAACTGAAGAGTCATCCGCTTCTCAGTACTTTCAGTTCTATGGATATTTGTCACAGCAACAAAATATGATGCAAGACTATGTTAGAACAAGCACTTATCAAAGGGCCATTTTAGGCAATTCTGTAGATTTTCATGTAAATAATCCCAAGTAAACTCTGTTGGAAATGTATTATTATCTATTTTGTTTGTAGAATAAAGTCATCTTAGATGTGGGTGCAGGTTCTGGAATTCTATCATTTTTTGCTGTACAAGCTGGTGCTGCCAAAGTGTATGCCATTGAAGCTTCGAATATGGCTCAATATGCACAACAGTTGGTTGAGTCGAATCATGTTCAGGATAAAATATTCGTTATGCCAGGTAAAATTGAGGAAATCGATTTGCCGGAACAAGTTGACGTAATTATATCCGAGCCTATGGGTTATATGCTGTACAACGAACGCATGTTAGAAACGTATTTACATGCTCGAAAATGGTTAAAACCAAATGGTAAAATGTTTCCCACTCACGGCGATTTGCATGTTGCACCTTTTTCCGATGAGGCTTTGTATTCGGAACAATATAACAAAGCAAATTTTTGGTATCAATCAGCATTTCATGGCGTCGACTTGACTACACTACATAAGGAAGGAATGAAAGA
Source organism: Wohlfahrtia magnifica (assembly GCA_023159175.1). NCBI lineage: Eukaryota > Metazoa > Arthropoda > Insecta > Diptera > Sarcophagidae > Wohlfahrtia > Wohlfahrtia magnifica. The sequence continues at coordinate 1,324,830 of JAKWBJ010000056.1, forward strand.
ATACTTCCGCCAACCTATAGTCGACACGTTCGATATACGTATATGTATGGCAAAGTCTGTTAGACATGTTTGCGATTTTCTTCGGGATAACGAAAATGATTTACATAACATTGGTAAATATATATATAAAAACATATAACTATTATTACTTATTTTTTTTTGTTTGCTTTATAGATATACCTCTGGAATTTCAAATATTACAAACTGGCATTTGTCATGGCTTAGCTTTTTGGTTCGATGTTGAATTTTGTGGGTCTATTCAACATGTTTGGCTCTCGACATCTCCTACAGCACCCTTAACACATTGGTATCAAGTGCGTTGTTTGTTGCCCATGCCAATATTTATCAAGCAGGGTCAAACTCTGACTGGAAGAGTACTTCTAGAAGCGAATAGACGTCAATCTTATGATGTCACTATTGATTTACATATTGAGGGCACATTAATTTCCTCCAGTAATACATTAGATTTAAAGAATCCTTATTTCCGTTACACTGGAGCCCCTGTTCAAGCACCACCAGGTACTTGTACCCAAAGTCCTTCCGAACAATACTGGTCTCAATTAGATTCCCAGGGTCAGCGTTCAAGTGAGCATAGTTTATATTCGTTTACCCTTAAGCATTTGTAAACCGTTTTTTTGTTTTATTGCTTATTTGATTTTAGCTGGTAATATGGTAAATGGCATGGCTGTAAACGGCCTAACAGATGTTACTATGGACATTTCACATACGCTTATGCACCCTCAGTCGTAAATTATAAATTGAAAAAAAAAACATTTTTAAACAGTCGAACCTATCTTCATAATCCCACATTTTTATAAACACACAAAAGAAACCACCTTTTTATATAGCTGTTCAATTCAATTGTCTTCATTTTTTCTACTATGTTTTAAGCGTGAAATTTATTTTTATTTTATTTTTTACTTTTTTATAAATATATATACCATATATATATATTTTTTTTTTACATTTATATACATATGTATAGTGTGTATTTAACACTGAATCTTCCGAAAAAAATATTAAATTTGACTTTAAGCAGAAAACAAAGATGCAATTGTATAAGTAAAATTAACCTTAATTTTTAAATGTTTGTCTTCATAATTTGTTTTTTCCTACCAACTTTTTTCTATACAATTATGTTTGTTTTTTTTTTTAGGAATTGACTAAGGTTATAAATTTCATAGCTTAATATTTATTTGAAATATTTTTTTTTCACTTTCTGAAGTAGTTTATATTGAGCATAAAATATTTAACGAAAAAAATTAGAATGATTTCAAAATCGAAAAAAAGTGTTCAAATATTTTTTTTTTTTTTCTTAAAAGATCCGTATTATTGGTTAATATAAAAAACGCTAAAGGTTTTCTGAAATATCTAATTTTATTTAAAGTTTGTGTTATGTTTTATTTTTTTAACAAGACGAAAAAATATATATGATTATTTTTATTTATAACGAACGTAGAATATATATATATATATATTTTTTTTTGTTAGAACCTTCCTCACATATAAAATAAGAAGAAAAAATGGCAGTCTATTTATATATTTATATACATACATATATTTTCTTAGGACAACTAACATATTCATATATAAAAAAACAAACTATTTTAGTCTTTTAGAATAAGAAAATTTAGATATTGTATTATTGTAAAAAAACACTACCGGAAAATAATCAGAAAAATGCTTTTTAGGATTTTGAATAATTTATATATATATTGCTATATATATATATATATATATATATATATATATATATATATATATATATATATATATATATATATATATATATATATATATATATATATATATATATATATATATATATATATATATATATATATACATGTATCATATATATATATCATATAAAAAAATATATATATATATATATATATATTATATATATGATACATATATATATATATATATATATATATATATATATATATATATATATATATATTTTTACTATAGTAAAAAAAATAATTGTTACAAATTACACACATGGTAACATGAAGTAGAAACGAATAACTATTAGTTTTAAATATGATAGTTAGATGCTATATAACACATATAATTAAATCATACATTACAGCCATAATATAACCATTTTATATTAGAGATAATATATCAATTGATATTATTTGAATGTAAGCTTAATTTATTATTTTATTGATCAAAATATATAGAAAACAAATATCAATTTGTTTATTTCTGTTTGGTGGGCAAAAACGGAAAAAAAGTGCGTATGAAGCCAATAACGTTATATAGCTATATAAATTATATATAAATAGTAATATAAATAAGAAAATATATGAATTGTGTGTTTTTAAAACAATCTTTTTATTTCAAATTAAAATCAAATCATTTATTATATGAATGATTTAAAGCATACATTTATATATATACATATATATTTATATATCTAAAAATATATATGTAGTATGTGTATACAAATATAATTTATAAAACTAAACATTCTTTATATATTAAAATTAAATAATTAAAGAAAACACAAAACAAATTTGTAATAGTGTTGTAGTGTTTTGATTAAATATAATTAAATAACAAAAAAATTTGAAGAAAAACAATAAAACTTTTATTGCTTTAGAAAATTACAAACAAAACTTAATGCATACATATCTATTTTATACAGTGTAAAATAAAAAAAAGGACAACAAGAGCAAGTTATGTTTTTATACACACATAGCTATGAACCTTGGCCTCAAATCCTAAATTGTTAACTTTTGCATTGGTAGATATGTATGTAAAAATACGTACGTGTACTCAACTATACTTTTTATTTTTTTGTTGCAATTTTATATGTACAGTTTAAAGTAACCTACATTTCATTAAATAGTAAATAAAAAGTGATGTACACTATTTGGTATTGGGATGCATGCAGCAGCATGTTTGTAAATAAGAAAAACTGAAACACGAAATAGTGCGCGGGCGCATTTATTTTCAAGTTTTTTTTTCAGAATAATAATTTTATTGTAGTATTCTGTTGTTATTGTTGGTCAAGGCAATAATATTGTTGTTGTTGTTGTTGCTATTGTTGCTGGCAAAGCATAAATATTGTAGCATTGAGAGAAATGGAAATATGTATACATACACTGTGGTGAAAAAATGAGGCAGGGTTTTTATTAAAAAATAATATTGTAATGTTTTATATGTTTTATTAACTTATATAAAATATTGCCAACAAAATTAAATACACCTATTCAACAGCAGATAAGCCAACTAGTACAACCAACATTACAAGCCAACTAATTACAAATACAAATAATATTTTATTATATTTAAATCATACTTTTTAGACACATTGTCTCACTTTTGCACCAATGCACATACATATGTAAGTGCGGCCATGACCTTACTTAAGTCAAGGGTCCAATATCGTCTATGTTTTTTGAAATCTTTTACCCTGTTTGACATTTACTGATACAAATTTAAGCCTCTAGGTATTCTATTCCGATTTGACAAAGTATTCTCTCAAAGTTTAGTAGGGCTTTTTGGAGGATTCTCGTAGCACTCCAGTTCAGATTTAATGTAAGCGAATGCGTTTACAATTGGTATTTGTGCTGGCACTTCATCACCTTAAAACTTTGACCACTTAGCTACTGCTTTACTATTTTTGCTCACGTTTTTTGGGGAATCTTCGTCTTGGCCTCTACGGGGCTATGCCACATATTTGCCAATACTACCAGCAAGTTTTCTTGAAATATAAGCTGGTAATCTTCCTTTCTATTTACTCTTATCAAAGTACCAACGCCAATTGGAATTATGCAATTTCAAATCATTATCGAAACATCCCAATGCTTTACGATATCTTCTATGTTGGATGGATTTGGAGTTGTGGATGGTTTTGCTCGTACCATACTTTTTCGCCAGACTAGAATCTATTTTTCATTCAGCGTATCTTATAATTTGAAATACGGTAGAAATTTACATCTCCAAAGGCTAAAAAATATTTTTATTACTGTTTTCCCATTCTATACTGTCCAATGATTTACGCGCTCTGATATTTTTGGCAGATAAATCATGTAAACGAAATTTTTTTTTACAAATTTAAACGCTAATACTCCGTTCAAAATAAAAAGCAATAAAAGTAATTGGAAAAATTCCTTAATTTGTAAAAAATAAAATACCTTCCAAGTTTTTAGTTCAAAGGGAAGGATAATTAGGTTAAAATCAAAGTTAAAAAACAATGTAAAAAATGATTTGGACAATTTTTTACTATTCCCAAATGCCTCCTTTGCAACTATCCGATGGCTAACGGAAATGACCCCAGTAACTGCTCGAAACCTTAATATTTCTTGGTCTTAATACTACATAGAATTCATGGAAGAAGGTGTAACAAGAATATTTTAATATAAAAGTGTAGATAAATTTGAAAAAAGTTTCTTCTCTGGAAAGCAATTTTCAGTTGTGAGCAATTCACCAAGCCATTTGACATAAAAGGGACATTGAGCTGGCAAATCTACAGAGAAAAGTGCTTAGAAAAACGTTTGTTTCCTTTGAACAAATTTTACTCTATGCCATCAATATTCGGGACTGATTTATCAACAATCCATTACTCCTACGAAACAGTGGGAGCGTTAAAAAAATAAAGTAAGATTTGTTAAAAAAGAGTAATCCATTATACTGCCCCGAACTTGATCCGATGGACAAATTTTCCACTAAAGTAAAATGAAAAAATTTATGCGTGGTTTAAAGAGTAAAATACCTACGTACCCCTTATCTCGTAGAGAAATATATATTTTTTGATCGGAGAAATATCTTAATTTTTGGTATTACTGTACACTCTAGATAAAGTCAATTAATTAAAACCGCGGGTGTTGGCGTTTATCAGATTGTTGACGTTTGTGAATTGTCAGCAACAAAGTAGACAAACCCTGACAATGCGACTCTTCAAAAGCAGACAGTTGATTATGTCGTAGAGTTTTGTTAGATTTTTTTTTTCAAAAACGCAACCGCCAAAAGAAAGGACGCCGACTGAAAACTATACGTACACATAAAATTATTCAATTATTCTCTATTGTATTACTAGGAAGTAAAATTAAATAAAATTATTAAAACTTCTATAGAAAACTGGCGATTTTTCTTATTTTAATATTCTTTTACAAAATGTTAGCTTGGTGAATAACGCACCAATCTTTGAAAGAATGTACAAATTTAATATAAAAACAAATATAAAAGTAGTTTAAAGTGTTTTCATTGCTTATAAATTAAAACCACGTAAAACAAATAGGTTTTTAGCTTTCAAACTATTCGACTTTTCTATTCACAAGCGGTAACAATGACTAATAAGAATCATTGTAATAAAAAAAGATGCGTTAGTGCAAAAACGAGGCAATGAAATTTTTTTGAGATCATTAATTTTTAGTGAAGAAGAAGAGAGTGATGTTTACTTTTCTGTTAATTTTAAACAATACTTTCACCAATGACAAAACGTAACAGTATTTTTTTTTGTCGGAGTACATTTACAGAAAAATATTTTAAAAAACCATAAGCATTAAAAACATTAAACTTACTTGTACATATATAAGTTTATATGCTCATATATTTGTACATATGTATGTATGTATATGTATATAAGTAAGTAAATATTATGCCCAAGTACGTGTAAATTGGTATGTCGAACAAAACTGCCATTGTTAAGTTTTACAAATCAAGGTTGGCAATGATTTTTTTTTTAATAATTGATTGAATTAAACTTTCATTAATTTCTCGCTTTTTCCCTATGAAATAAAGACGTTAAATTTGTTTGAAATTTTCCTGGTAATTATTTTTTAATTTTAGAAGTATTTTTAATAACATTTTGCTAAACGTACAATAATAAAATATTTTTGAATTACATATTAATTAACTTACCCAAGATGTACAAAACGTATATGACGTTCAATTTTGGCTTTTGTGTATTCACTGATTTTGCAGCCTTTCCAGGTACAAAGAAATTTTGATTTATTAGGCTGAAAAACAGAAAATAAATAAATGAAATAGTTTGAATATATATATTTTTTTTATATTCAACTGCATATTTTATAAAATTATTAAAATTATAGGTGTGTGTGTATATTTATGCCTACTTTTTGTCTTGTTATTCGCGGATAACTTTTCATTTCTTCAATATAGAAAATGTAAACAATTTTTAAAACTTTTACACTTTATAATTTTAAAATAGTTTTTACAAAAATAAGTACAAATTTAAAATTTACTTTTTTGTGTGTTTCAAAAAACAAAAACTAACCGGTGTGTGACCGGTAACAGTTGGTATTGTAGTGGTAAAGCGGTATCAAAAAATGCATTAAGATTCTATGTTATTTTGAGCGCCATCACCAAGCATCGACATACATTCACATTTACCATGTGCTGTATTAGTATATTATGTATTTGCAAATAACGAACGGATGCCGACACGAAACGATGACGGAATAACAGTCTTTTTTCTTTTTGTTTTGTTGGACTATAAGGAAATGAAAAGTAAAAGAGAAAGAGAGTGAAACTTACATATTATGTATGTATGTAGTAGGTAAGAGTTGCCATAATAAATTATTTATTTTATTGTTAAGGACAACTAATGTTAACTGCAACATGTGCATGTTGAGGCATGTAATGCACTGTTATTGCTTTACTTATATACATATGTATGTATGCACGTATAGTACATAGAATGTATAGATATAATGATAAAAAAAATAGCACGAGGTCGCCATCATATATACCTACTAAATATAACATTCAAAATTGTTTATATATGTATATACATATGTATGTATGCATGCCTCATCATAGAAATATGCATGTAAAGAGTATGCATGTACAAGCATATGTATGCCATTATGTAACCTACATAAAGTATTAGGAACTAGGTTAAATTTACGGCTAGCTTGCGACCCCACTCTTCATATAGCAGCTATGAAGGTAAACATAAAAGGTTAGTAGTGGTATATATAGGTAGTCCTCTTGATTTTGTTGTAGTTGTAGTTGTAGTCCATTTTGCGAATTAATATTCCAAAGGTAATTAGAAAGAAGCACAAAAACTAGAGTAGAATTTAATTACAACGAGCTCCGTTCTTGTTTCTAAAAGAGGCTGCCATTTACCTTGACATAAATTTTGCAACATAAAGGATTGTTTTATTTTAAAAACAATAAACTTTTACATATATATGAACAAATGTACATACATATTAAAACATATTTTTCCATTGTTTTTGCCACTGTTTGTAAGGCTTAATTATTTTGAAGATATTTATTCTTAGTTAGAGCTTATTAACGCTTTAAAATCTTAGTCAGTTCACTATATGTGTATGTACATATGTTGCTTCAAAAGTACTCGCACTAATTGAAAAAAGAATGTTGAAAAATGTTGACAACTTTTGAGTTTATAGTATAGTTTCTCATTTAACCCTTCCGGTACGAGTGCTACACATAGTTGCCACTTAGCTATAAACATTCTAGAGAGTAGTTCCGATTTAGTTTAATTTGTTTTAGTTTTGATTAGAGATTTTGGATTTGGATTTGGATTTTTTTTTCAATTTCCAATTTTATAAAATTCCCTTTGGTTTTATTCAAGAATTTGTACTACATTTTTTTTTAACATTTTCTATAGTATTTTAACATGTGTAGAATAGATAGGGATTTTCAGTATTTTCGTGTCCTAATAACCTTAATTCTTATAAACTCCCGTTTTATGTTGTTGTTGTTTTTTTTTTTTTTATAAATTAAAAGAATTATATTGATGGCAATAAGAGAAATTCATTATTGCATTTGTAGTTTTCTGCCATCCTAATAAATTGCTTCGCGCTGAGTTGGTGGCAATTGCAATGCTGCTGATAAGCATTATTTAGAAAGCAAAAGCTACTGCTGTTGACCTACTTTGTAAGATTTTTGTTATTTTTTCTGTGCATTTTGTACGTTACATACGTACATATGTACATACAAAAAAAAAAAATGTATGTCAATACTATATGTTTAAATAAATTGTCAAATATTTTCAAGGTTAACTAAAAAACAAAATTTGTAAACGTTTGTCTTTCTGTAACATTAAGTATATGGTACATATGGTACACTGCTCGCCACTTGAATAGCACACCCTTTGTAATGTATTAAAAAAATCGGTTTATATCTCAAAAACTTTAAACGCGAGAAAGCTATTATTATATGTGCTTTTTCATGCATTATTTGTCTCTTCTTTGGAGAAAAAAAATTATTACAAACATATGTATGTACCGTTATAATTTTTTTTTGACCTATCACTCGGTATTTGTGCATGAGTCATCTATCATTTACATTAAGAAGTTCGTTAAATAGGATTGTTTTTTTTAAAGGTGGAATAGCTTTGAATTGAGTCCCATTTAAGTTGTAGGGCTTGAATAAGGTCTGGAATACTGCAGTATTGTTTTCTAATCTCATTAGCATTTTTGGATAACCATACCCATACGATTGTGTTTAAAGCAGGGAAATACGAAGCCAATTTAAAATTTCATTATTTCGATTCTCTCTATATAACTTTTTACAATCTGTGCAGTGCGGATAGGTACGCTATAGCCTGTTGAAGAATCCTAGAAAGAGGTCCAAAGAAATTTGTGAAAGTCGAGAAAGCCGTTTTTAGTTAACAATGTAGGTTATAGCTTTTATAGTCGTGTTTGAAAAATTAATGCCGAAAATATCGTAATATGAAATTGCTCTTCATTTCATAAGATCCCACACGCAGCTATGTTGACGATTTATATAAAGCGGTTTCTCTAGAAGATCATAAAAGTATATCTCTATTCATTAGGGCCTACCAAACTTATTTTTTTTTCTCTGATAAAACCCTGTGGTTATGTGAGTGCAGGCAAAAGTTGTGCATTTTTCTTTGCGGGACAAGAACTTAGCAAAAGATAGACCTATACGATAGTAGTAGTCAATTTTCCCTTTTTCAATCTCTGGCAGTGCTTTGCCACGCCTCATTTTCAATTATCGCATTTTCCTATTAATCGCACTTATTAACCTTAACGAAAAGAGATTGATAGATAATTAAGCTTTTTTTTGGCTTTAGTGTCTTAGGTAACTTTCAAACTAAAGGGCTTAAATAATGAGCTTACAAGAAATTTAAAAATAATAAATTAATTATCATCTAAAACAACTGATCATCGATTTTTGTGTGTAAAAAAGAAAATTGTCATATTAAAAAGTAAAAAATATTTTTTTCTAATCAGATATCGTTTACTTAACTCTTATAAATCTATGTGTAAGAGAATATATTGTTTTAATATTCCACTATGTCGTATAATTCATAAAATTTAGGTTGAATATTAAGCATACGCCGACGTGGGCAAAGTAAAATACCATATACTCGTATATATGACTTACTTTGTGTTGTTTTTAGTTTAAATATTTTGTTTGTTCCATTCTTTATTGCATAAAATCACTTACAATAATAGAACATACACAAACATACAATGTATTTACATATCGTCACCTGAAATCCAAAAGGTCTAAACGACAAAAAATTCAAAAACGATTTTTTGTTGATTATCATACCTTTTGGATTTTCTATGACGTTATATTTATACGTAAAACTCCATAGATTTTTATTTGTGTATGCAGTAGACATACATACATATTAACATACATTGGTGAAAATACAATTAAGTCTAAAAGAAGTTAACTAAGAAATTGTATTTTTTTCCGATATGTTGTCCGCACAAATTTTATATACGAATTTTAAGCATTAGAATGTAATATCTTTTCTATTAGCAGTCTTAAGTGATAAATTCCAAAAGTAAGGAGGACATCTTACTTAAGCTTATACATATACAGTGTACTCGGGATAACATTAACACTCGCTTTCGTCAACATCCCAAAACATCAACCCATTTTGATAACGTTATCTTCTCTAAAACGTCAAACAAAACTACAAAGCTCTAAAACATCAATCCTAAATAAAACAAAATTTAAGCTTCAGTAAAAGTTATATCACATGTGTACATGTGTTCGTACATACATTTATTTTACGAAATTAGTTCCAAATTTGGGTATTCCCCTTATAACTAGTACAGAAATAAAGTTACATATGTATTAGTTGGAAACCTTTTTCTGTTTTTTTTTTTTTTTTGGTTTTAGCTTAAGAACATTATAAACGCTTTAAACTACACTATCAATATATTTATATTTCAAATTTTTATGTCATAAACGTCTACGGAAGCGATATATACATACTTGTACGTAGAAGCATTTCAAAAAAGTTTCAAAATTTAATCACAAGATGATTATGGAAATAATTTACATTGTAAAACGCTTCTCTCTATTGTAAAAATCATGCTACACAAACCGTCTGGTAAAACTCCAATGCTAAGTGACAATATTGTGGGCGAACTGTAAATAATTTCTCAGTTGAAAAACAAAAACTCTGACAATTAAGATGCAATAAAGGAAATACCTAAACATTCTATTCCATACTTCAATGTAAAAGTTGTAAGATGGAAAGCATTTATGTACATATTTTCACCCCAAGTCACATACAAAAAATTTATCAAAAAGTCAATATGAGTTCGATAATAGGGATAAAAAATAGCTCAATATGGATATAAGTTTTAGTAAAAACACCTTAAAATACAGCGGGAATAATTAAGAAAACATCCTTACGAAAACAATTGTAGAGAAATTATTAAAGAACTAACATAGAGATAGTTTTGGGCGTTTCAGGAAAAAGCGACCTTGTGAAAACCATGCGAAAAAAAATGTTCAGACATAATTCATGAAAAAGGTTAACTTAAAAAAAGACAAAAAACAAGCAACCGTTAATCCCTGTCAAAATTTGAACAGGCTGGGTAATTTAGTTTCTTATTGACAGACGTTGATAGCAGACTGCAGGATGATTTGAGGAGAAAATGGAAAAGAGAGAATTTCCTGTGCTCATTTAACATTTTTTAGGCAATAAATCATTACTCGAACCAATGCTAAGCTTGATAAGTACTATGAGAACTTTGCACCATCAATTTGAACGGGTAAGCAAGTGGTTAACTAAATTTCTCTGCGTTTTGGACGCCCAGTTGAGGTTTCTACAACCGCACAGAGATCGGAAGTGTGAGAGATTATGAAAGCCATAGGTATCTCACATGACTTATATTTTTAACGATCAGTTGGGTATGGGAGAGCTTGGCGTAAGATGGATGCCGCTTTAGCTCACAATCGACCACAAACACAAACGTGTGGTAATTTTGCAGGAGTTTTTGTTCAACAGCAATATGGACGAGTTTTTCCGCCGTTTCTTAATAGTGGAGGAAATGTGGAACCACCATAACACACCAAAAACCGAATAGCAGTGAAAACAGTGGGTTTCTCGGGGTGAATCGGCGCCGAAAATGAACAAGGTGGGTTTGTTAGTTCTTGGCTAACAAACGTCAAACGTCTTTTTGGGATACAAACGGTATAATTCACATTAACTTTTTTCGAATGGGTAAAACAATCAATGGCGAATATTACGCCAACTTATTGGGTGGATTTAATGAGGATTCTAAAAAAAATCGACCGCATTTGGGCAAGAAGAAAGTTCTTTGTTACCAAAACTACGAAAGGGTGCACACTTGTGTCGTTTTTATGGCAAAAATCCATGATTTAGCTGCGCCGTATTCTTCGGATTTATCCTCGAGTGATTATTTCTCGTTTCCAAACCTAAAGAAATAGCTCGACGGAAAGAGATTTTACACCAACGATGTAAAGAATGACGGCGGAATACATATTGTGTGAATGTAGATTTTATGAAAGGTTTAGATGGAGATGTTTGGAGAGACATTTCAACCATTAGGGTTTCAGATCGGCTCGTGTTCATTAGGAAAGCAACCGATCTGCTAAACAAACTGTAGACCGAAAGGGGTACAATAGATCTCATGGGTCGCAGTGTGAATTGTATGTCACAGTTGCATGTATATATATTGGCACATATTAATAGAAGACAATTAAAATAATGTTACATCTGTATTAAATGACTGTTCATACACACACATGCACCCACTTATAATTACTCATTCGCTTACACTCTCAGTGAAGAGTAAAGAGTGAGTAAGAGTTTGAAAGCTATAACCGCATATTTGTAGGCACACATTTGCATACACAATCTGTAGTTAAAAAAGTGTGTGTTAACAAAATTCTCTATAAATCTTAAATCATTTCCTTAATTGTGCCCATAAATGTTTTCGTTTTCGTTTTCGGTTTCACATTCGTTTTCGTTTTACTTTCATTGCTATTCACAAAAAAGTACAAGAGTAAGAGTATGTATTATCCTGGTTGGTTGTTGTTGCGTTTTGTTAATTTCAATATTCTTACTGGGTTAAAAGGATATTTTTGCATTTGTATTTGTGTAGATTTTGTTTGGTTTCCGGGTTTTATTTTTGTTGTCGTTGTTGTTTAATGCGTTACCCAAATGTAGTTTTTTTTGTATGATAATAAAATACATTATGTTTTCACTAATTACCACAAATGCTAAAATAAAATTTATGTCGGCTGGCAAGTGCTTAAATGGGTGTTATATTTACTGCCTTTATAAGAGTGGGACATTTTCTTGATATTCTATTTCTGAAATGGCACAAAGTAAGTAATCTTTTCCAAGGAGGCGTAATAAAATGTATTGTAGCCAAGAGTTATTAGAAAATTTATGGTTTTCAGTATTGCCAAAGTGTATTGCCTTTAATAAATTAATTTCTTATTGGCTAATCTACAATGAATTTTCAAAAACAAAGTAGGTATAATGCTTTCCTTTTTTTTGGAACATTACTGTATACATAAAAAAAAATGATTATGAAAATAATAAGAAAATTATTTAACAAAAATTTTCATTTATTAATTTTGGAAATTAAATGAAATGAAAGAAGGTATTAAAAACAAAGTACTTTTGATAAATAGCCACTTATCATCTAATCGATAAGTCAGTGCAAAGTTTCTCGTGAAAGAAATTTTAATTCTTTCTTAATTATTTTGTAGTGATGAGCATATATATACATCCTCAACTAGTTTAATCATCCTTCAAAAGCATTAAAAAAGAATAAAATCATATGTAATGTTTGACTGTTACTTACGAATATGAATACAACAACAAAACTAAGGTTTACATATCGAGCTTTTACCTACCACAACAATACCATAAATTTGTTGTAATTATTATCAATTCATAAGTGGAACATAGGACCTCATCAAACAATTTAAAACCCGATTCACCTGATGCCAAAGTTCCGATGCCGCGCCATGTATGCCCTGCCACCAATTCCTCAGATTTAACCAGGTTCTTCCCTTATTCGCCAAACTACAGATTTAGTCAAGCGACGTTCGTGTGATGTAGTCCGAGGCCACCCAAAGCGTGGCCAATCAAATCCCACCCATGTCGTCGCCGTTGCTCATAACGAGGCGTTGGACTTAGTGCGGATTAATAATACACGCAAGATCCACCGTAGACACCGGTTCATGAACACCTGGAGTGTATAGTTTCCCTAGTAGCAGTGTGCCACGTCCTGCACCCATACAAAAGCACGGATTCAACATAAGCGTTAAAATCCCCAGTCGGATGCGCCTAGAAATAAACACACACCGCCAAACTTTATCCAGCATTCCAAACGACAACCCAACTCTTGTATTGCGGGGGCCGGAAAAAAAGAGAAACATGCCGACGGACATCAGTCTGGATATTCACATTGGCGCTCAACTGGTTGCTATGAATGGCTAGACAACTGGTTAATCCCCTAACCAGACTGATCATTTTCGTAGGCACTCCTTTACTTACCAGTAAACCCCAGACCGCTCCATGGTCCAAGACATCGAAGGAGTTTTTGAAGAATATGTACAAAGCAGTTCTTTATTCTATTAACCGCTCTATTATAATGCACAGAGTGTTGTCGTGATAAATGCATGAACTTTCAGCCTTAAACTTGTAATAAGTAACGCTTAAAAGAATTATCATAAAATGTGTTAATGTAGACTGTTACTTGAATAAATTAAAAATTATAATTAAAATTTATAAATATAATTTTTTTATGGTTTAATACTTTGTACAGCCTTTCCCTTTGGTCTATACGACAGGGCCTATTATCCATTAAACTTTTGTAGTCGCTGTATTCAATCCCATTACAAGTAGCTCGCACATTAGTCAACATTTCGGGGTATACCAATAATATTTCTTTTGGGACTCCTCATAGGTGTCCAAAGTGGGTAAAAAAATGGAGACTAAGAACATTGGATCCGTTATCATTAAATTAAATTTTTGTGTAAGCTTGGCGTTGGTTCGGGGCTAGTTATCATGATGAAAAACTATAACCGGCGCCTGCATAGTCGACAATTTTAAATAGTCGCGAAAAGATTAGTGTCTAAGACTTCAATGCAGAACTATGTAATACTTGTAACAACTATTCTGTGCACTCACAAGCACGGGTCCAGCGACAAAGTTTAAAGTTGATTTGACTTCTTTTGCTTGTAAAGTTCGGTAACTTAATTCCCTTCCATTTGGCTCAAGAGGAGAGTTGTAGACTAATTTAACTGTAATACTTTTACGCCTAGACCTCCGGAACGTAGAGCTCACTGAATGAATGTTGTTAGCCGGTTTACTTTTTAAAAAACGTTTATTTAATGAGTTCGACGATTGTAAATTAAATAAAAAGGAAATTCTTATTGTGTTTCATTAAACTCTTTATTATCTACATAACACTTGCAAAACTGTTTACAATTCTGTCTTTTATTAAACGGTTTTTTCGTCCTTTTGTCGTCAAATGCGACTATAATGTTAAAATATTTAATTACGACTATTTTTTCGAATTCCGCCATTCTGGTCTCCATGCCATTAATTATTTATAGATTTCTATCAGCTTGTCATTTATTACTCTTGAAGTTCCCATTGATGCTTGAACTTCGGCCAAAAGTATTTGTTTTTAAGCTTCTCGTAACACAGCTAAACATTTAATTAGTTGTCAGTTCTAGAAGCTTTTTCTGTTTTTGCATTTTTTCATCGTGGCAGCCAGTATTTATTCAATGTCTACACTATTCATTGCAAGAGTTTAAGAGTTTTGCATACGAATTTTAAAATGTCACTGCCTTCACAATAGTGTGTCTTGAGAATAATGGAGCTGGGAGTGTCATATAATTTTTCAAATTTGGTTGCGACCAACTATTTAGCCTTGGAGTACTCTGTCCCATTTGTAAGAAGAGCGAGCTCAGTCTTTGCACTAACTATCTAGGACTTAGTCTTCAACCCATCTCTTATAAAATTTTGACCAGCGTTACCTCAAACTCAAGGAGATAAAACAATACATACCATATATTTGTCGCTTACAAAGTTTCCTGTCCGCTTTACAAGTTTTCCCTGTACGGAGAAAATTGTAAAAGACTATGTCTGAGTTCAGAATGTCTGCTGAGCTTGTATGACTGCGTAGAATGACTTTCACAGATACGAAGTCCTCAGTGAAGATAGGCAAGGACAGCTCAGCTAGGGAGATAGTTTATGGAAAAAATAGCGACAGATACTGCGGTGAATACGAGTGGCCTATTTAAATACAACAAAGGTAACATGCTTCTCCCATATGCCGATGATATCGACATAATGGGCCGGAATGTACGTTAAGTCACATTAGTATTCTCCAGAATTGAGAAAGAGTTAGATAAAGCGGGTTTGGTGGCGAATGAGGACCAGACGAAGGTATGGTCATGGTCTTCACGGACAAGCAGACCATGGTTGAATTCTGAGCTGTATGCAATATATTTCAACATTGATGTGGTTAGGTGCATTTGAGTAAATCAGTTGCGTTGGTTGGAACTTGTCTCACCCGTCAGTGAAATTTCCCCAGCTCGAAAGGTATTTGATAGGGAACCCGAAGGACAAAATAAGAGAGGACGATCAAAACTCCGTTGAAAACACTAATTGGAGAAAGAGCACACAAGATCGATGCGCTTGTGCTTCTACATCAGATTCATGCAAAGAGCAGCTCTTCTCTTCTGTTTTCACACGTACGTACTCACACGCATAGGCAAAAAATCTGAAAAAAAACTAAACAAAGAGAACTAAAGAGAAAACAAATGGCAAAATACAGTGCAAAATGGCCTGAGTGAGAGCTTTCAAATTACTACCACAATTGTAAAATACATTAATATTAGTTTGCCGGACACTGTTCCACATACTCGGTAACTGACCAACTTAAGTTGTAAATGGCCATATAAGTAAGTTTAGTCAATAAGTTTTTATTCTGCGTTACAACTGAAACTTATTTTAATCTGTGGCAATTTCTAATTTATATTTTGCACTCGTACTCTTAGAAAATTTTAAAAAATCTCTACAATAATTATACGTGTATGCCAAATGAAGTATATTTTCTTCAAAACAACATATTCCATATTCTACTTTCTTAAGTTTCTCTTTTTAAGGACAACTCACATAATAAACCTTATTGTGTTTGATAATGATATACAAACCTACATCAATATATGTATGTATATGTATATACATATGTATGTAGCACATGTAGGTAGGTATGTGATAAAATATAATAACAACAATTTTTATATTAGGAAATATGTTGTTGTAGAAATCCTTTTTACCAATTCATGCATATTTTACATACATTCTTAGGAAGATGAAAAAATAAACTCTTATACAAGCAAACGCTTGAGTGGTAACCGGAAGAATTAAACATAAATTTTTACTTAAATTAAACATGTTCTCTTCTTTTTTCCTTCGTATTGTCAATCTATTCTGTTTTCTTTTGACCTATTTTCTAAAGTTGTTGTTGTTATTTTATGCTACTAAAATGTTTCTTTTATGGATTTTCTATTTTTATATTTAAAACTTCAAGACAACAAATTCCATATCAATATTAAAAAAAGAAGAAGAAAAAAAGAAAATAAACACATTCACACACACACAGCCATATATAGAATTTGCGTTGTTGTTATAATTGGGAAAGTTGCCAAGGATGTGCATGGAATTTCAAGTGTATATATACGATAAGTAGAAAGAGAGAAATATGAGAGTGTGTGTACACACAATATGAACACACGAATATAAGTTTTTTATATACGTATGTGTTTAGTGAAATTTGCTTTATTTCAGTTTTTTTTTCTTCCTTTTTTTTTTAAATTAAACAGCACAAAGAAAGAAAATATAAAAATTGGGTCAAACACATATGTACATGTTGTGTGTGTGTGTGTGTGTGTGTTATCTCGTTTTGACAAGCAGTAACAACAATATCAACAATAGAACAGAGCATCATTTAGGTTAGTTTTTATTTTCCTAAAAGAGAGCAAAATAAAGCTTTAAGTAATTTAAGAGAGAATTTAACAAACTTAAGAGTTTATTTTCATGAATACTTATGTATGTATATATGTGTATACGAAAGAACAAAAAAAAAACCTAAAAAGTTTGAGTTGAAGAAAAAAAGAGAGAAATATCCTTGAGATAAAGAGTATTCATTTATTGCACTTTAAAACAGTTTTTCGTTGTACTACAAAACATGATAAGAGAGATTTAATTTTTTTGGTTGTTTGCTTTTAGGCCAAAAGGGTTTTAAAAGTTTGTTTTTATTATCAAGGATACATGCCTGACTGACATTTATTCTTTTTTAGGGTGAGTATTTGGGTAGTTTGTCATTTTGATTCATAAAATAGGTCACTGGAAGTAATGGAATTTTATGTTTTCAAGAAAATATTGTACATCAAACCATTATGGTATATGGAGCACAATATGTATATATACTATATACTCTCACGATGTGTGGGTCTATGAAAAAATATTTGTGCTGCAGGATATATGTATGCATATGTACTTTTAATAGTAGATACACACAAGTATGTATGAAAGAAAACATATTTTCATTTTCTTTTGGTTTTTAAATTGTAAAGTAAAATTAATTATTTAATTGCATTATAAAAACTGTGCAAGTATTCTTTTTATATTAATAGTATAGACCAAAAATCAGGTTTCAAATACAATTTTATTTTTTTTCTCAGTAATTTCGTTCCATATTGTGTTATTGTTATTTATTAAAAGAATAAAAATAATAAATTACATCGTGTCTTAATAACTAAGCTGTGAAGCCATTTGGTGTGTCTATTGAACTATTAAAAACATATAAGTTACGAAAAATATAAAAAAATTAAAAAAAACAATAATTTAAAAAATTAATGACTTAAAATTTGTATGTTTATTGAAAATTGTTGGCAGTGAAAACAATAGCGCGTTTTCTCATATTTATTTTCATAATTCTCTGTTTTAAATTTCCACGCAGTTCTTATGATTGTTGTTGATGACATCAAGTTGTTTGGTGTATAGCCTCTATGTTTAATATATTGGGGTATTTCGCTAAGTTTATGTAGTTGTTAGAATTGCCGTTTCTGCTCAAGCTACATATTAGTTCAGATTTATTTTTATTAACGTACGCTATCTAAGTGTTGCTACTTTGTTTCCTCAAAAGTATTTTATTACCGTTTTATTTCTAGAGCATAAATAGGGGCTAATGAATTTATTGCATTTATTTTTTAGTTAAAACTCAAGCATTTTGAAGAATACCGGCCTCAATAAACTTATTAACTAATAAAGGGAGATAGGGTTACTTCTTTTTATTTTCTCAGCCAGCTTATGATCGGAAAATTCACTTACATTCGATAGTCAGGGACTCTTTATATATTTTTTTATTACCCTAGACACAGTATTTCGGGATACATTTGCAAGTCTAGCGATTGGTTGATGATTAATCTATTGTACCTCGCCTGTATATGATTGTGTGTAGTGGTGAAAATCCTTGCTAAGTGGTGATGAACCATACTTAGCATTATAATTTTTTCCCAGTAGTTGAAGTGTTTTCTCCTAATGAATTTTTTTGCCATGTCCTCTACTGAGGATCGAACCTTGGCCGTTTGTGTTGTTTGTCTGCGCTCTGAGCACTACATCATGCCACATGTCACATGTTACTAATATAACAAATTTATGCAAATTTATTAAATTCACCTCTTTAAAGTATGCTGACAAGCATGAAAAATAACATAAACAAAAGAAAGTAAGCAAACAAAAGTCACTAGTTGCGTGGATTGAGTAGTTAACAGCTACTCTATTTACTGAAATAATAATTATTTTACATACACATACATATATATATGTATTTCAAATAATAAATTTCACTTTTTTCATCCTTCACATAATTAAGCAATAAACAAAAATAACAAAATGAAAACAAAGAAGGGGCCGTGCGAACGGGAAAATCCAATTAAGTAATACAAACAAAAAGCGAAGTAATCCGAAGTCTCATGCGAACATAGCATAACAATTTAAGTATTTCAATTTAACAATTTAAAGGCATACATTCAGGCGATTCTTTCCATCCCATTTGTATGTGAATATAAATTTGTATGTGCGTACATATAGATACGTATACATATAGAAATTTGTTTTGTTTTTATCATGTTACCGACAACATATAAAAGTTTTAAGTTTTTTTTTAAACCTCAAGGCTTTTAAAAGCTCTTTTATGGTTTTTATAGCTTTATCTATTCAATATAGAGATGTGAGTCATAAAGTAATATGTTTTTTGTTTGGGTTTTAAGAAGATAAGAAGAAAAGTTGTAAACATTAAAATAGAATTTGTTATAGTAAAATATTTTTGCATTATTTATATTTAACTTAAATCTCTCTCTCTCTCTCTCTCTCTCTCTCTCTCTCATTATTTACTAGTTTAACCTAAATGTATGCTTTATATTTTTAATATTACAATCAGTGTTGCCACTGAAAACCTTTAGTTCTACCAAAATGTCTTAAAAAATCTACCAAAATCGATACAAATCTACCAATTTTCAAAAAATATACAAAAAAACATATTTTTGATATAAATAACTATTTTTACTACAATAGTCACTTGTGCTAATATACTGTGAGCTGCAAAATAAAGCGTACACCCTACTTTTCTACAAATAACATTTTAATTTTTTTTACACTGTATGTGAGGCTTTACAAAATCATTAAAAGACAACAAAAAACGTTTTACTACAACAAAGTTTTCACTACAAAAATAAAATGTGCCTTATAGTTTACGCGTCAAAAAGGTTTATAATGAAACAATATATTTTGCTTGTGCTTAAAAAACAACATTTATTTTTCGAGAAATAGATTCCACTAAGTTTTTCGTAAATTCGAATGAGATTTTTTGCTATTCCTCGTTTTCATGTTACAAATGCCACTTTTCGCTTTTGATGATCAAAATGCTCCCGAAAATGTTCGAATAGATTTAAATTTAGGTATTAGGAAGGAACTTAGTGTTGCTTAGAAGTGCAAAAGTAGAATCATTCTTAGTTTTTCTTGCAGTGTGCTATTACCAAAACCACCTCCCTTCACCGTAGATATAAAACTTTGTTCTGGAAGTTCGTCGTTTTTGGCTCTCCATATTTTTAAGAGATTGTTCTGACCGAACACATAATATTTGAGATCTTCTCTAAATAGGACATTGTTCCACTTGTTTATATTTATCATCATTGTGAAATTTCATTACAAGTTTTCAATTGTCCCATTAAAAAAAATTGTAGTTGTAATGAATATTAATATTAATCAATATTAAAACCAAACAAAAACAAGTAATATAATACAATAAAATTTGTTATTATTTGTTATTCGTCTAATTAGTGCGGTGGTACACTGAACACCCTTTTTGCGTCTAAGATATAGGTTACCTTCAATTTTTAGTCATTGAAAGAATTCTTTTGTTATTTTATTTTTTTATTATATAAAGCCTTTAGTTTAGTTTAAAATGTTTATCTTCTTTATCTTTGTCTTATTTTAAAAGACTAAAGTTAAAAATAAATTGTAGAAAATAAGGGTGTTCACTTTATTTTGACATTGACAGTAAATTTATTCCTGTTGTTTTGCTGTTACTGTTAAGTTTTTGTAATAACTAATACTTTGGTATGTATACTTGTTAGTATGCTTTTTCTTTATATGTAGATAGGATAGGATGGCGCGCAATTAACAAACTTTAATAACATAGTGATTTTTCAATATTCAAACTTATGCCAAAATCTAGCAAAATTCAATTTAGCCTATCATCCTACCAAACGATAAATATTCTACCCATTTTGGTAGAATTCTACCAACAGTGGCAGCACTGACTATTTGATTTTGTTGCAAATTTTCTACAAGAATTTTTTATTTTATTTTATTTTATTTTATTTTACAACAATAAAAGGTATGCTAAGTCAATAAGTGTTGACCATTGTTGTACAAACCAATCTAATAAGGCCATGAATAAAATATAATAACAAAATTATCATATTTAATTAATTCTATTCCTTTTTTTCAATTTGCCCAACTTAAAGCAACATACAGTGGCTACAAGCCAAACTCGGACATTATAATAAACTGATTTTGTTGATAAAAATCAAACTAATAAAAAGTAGTTAAGGAAAGCTTTTGTTAAGAATAGAAAACAAAATTAAAATTCAGTAGTTGTAAGTAGAAATAAACTAAAAAGACTTCAATTTGTTAAAAAAAGTTACACAAGCGAAACTTGGACGGCTACATAAATGTCTGAGAATATTACTTATTGTTATAAAATGAATATTTTATATGCAAGCCCTTGTTTTTTATAACCATTTAGAGTCTCTTGGGTATAGATTCCACCAATTTTTGGCAGTAACCAGCTGGTAGTTTTTTCCTATTCTTCTAATAAAGCTTTTCTTAGCTCAGATTTGCTGGAAGCTGACTGATGCTAAACTTTTTTATTGAGATAATCCCACAAATTTTCAATCAGATTTATGTTGGAGCTCTGGGGTGGTGTTTCCATGACGTGTGACACATTATATAGTAGCCAATATCTTGCTTTGTGGGCTTTGCGTTTGGGGTAGTACCAACCGCTATCCGGAGCAAACTTATTCACACTTTTTGGCAAGCTTTCTTTTAAAATGTTTAAATAAAAATTTTGATCAATGGTAGTGTCAATAAAATGCAAAGATCCTGGTGCTGATGAATGAAATGAGCTCCAGACAAGCACTGAACCACCCCCATTCTTTAGTGTCGGTTTCGACCAAATATGTTAAATTTGCTTTCGTCGGTAAACATAACGTTTCTCCAAAAAGAAAAACTCTTATTTAGGTACTCTTTTGCAAATTGAAGTCTTTTGGTTTGATTGCGCTTACTAATAAGAGGTTTTTGTCTAGATCTTCTACACTTAAGACCAACTCTGTAAAGCAAGTTTCTTATTGTTGATGGGCAGCAAGGTTTGGAGCACCTAGGAAGGGATTCGCTTTTATTTTCTAAAAAAAAAATGTTCTTCTACCTCAGAACATATTTTGTTGTGGGCATGTTTTGGTCTATTTTGCATCGTTTTATTAACTTTGAAATGTTTTATTATGTCATGCACAGTTGAATGTCTTTTGCCAACAATTTTTGAGATTTCGCGAAAATGTTTTCCTTTTCTTGCATGCTCAATAATAAGCTTTCTTAATTCGATATTAGTTTGTCCCCGTTGTCTAGCCATTTTCTTGATTTTAGCTCTGTTTATTCTGTATAATTTTCGAAAACTGAACTAAAGGGTTTTCCCCTAAATATGTAAATTATATCAGCGAAGTTGGCCGCATTGAAATTACAGAGTTGTACGTGGAAGATATACAAAAATAAGAATATAACTAATTTTTTCTTTTTAAATAATCAAAATGTATGATTTTTAAGCGATCGAAAATATTTTGGTATAGTGTTCGAGTTTGGGTTGGAGCCACTGTACTTACCTTATGTTTGAGGTTTGCCCACCTTTCTCCCTCTCTATGTTTAAATAACTTTTATTCGCTCTTTTTTCGTACAAGGTAGTTTGTTGAATATCAGTCACTATAAAAATTGTGTCATTTTCTATAACCCTCATTCAATTGTTATTGCCTTTTTGTATATAGAAACATATATATGGTTATATACACACACAAACATACTTATATATGTTCATGTATATTATGATGACCCAGTTGTAAAGCTTTACTTCCTTCCGAACTATGCTTTGTTGTTAATGTTGTTTCGTTTATTTATTTATTTATTTTACTAAATTGCATTGCAAGCAAGTTGTTGCTTTTATATTGTTATTGTTGTTATAGTTGTAGTGTATGTTTGCTTTGCAATTACTTTGTATAAACATATAAATAAATACGATGTACATATGAGTATGTGTCTATGTATATAAATATATGTATGTGTGTATGAAAATAAAAATATTTATTTACTACGAGTATATGCATATTTTTATGCAATTGTGTGCGTTTTATATACACATACTCGTACATATGTATGTATGTATGCAAGTATGTAAAAAATTAAATAATAAATTGCATAAATTTATATTATTTGTTATAATTTTTAGTTTTTTTTTTCTATTTGAATTTTCCTTCACTTTATTGTATAAAATTAATGTCAATCAATGTAATGATAAAAGCAAATATTGTTTTAACTGAAGACTTTTTAATATAAATTGTTTCTTCTTGGCTTTTTCCAAGAACAACTAAATTAAGTATTAAATAATTGGACAGTTAACTTTGAAAATGGGGCAAGTTTACTTTTTTTATCTCGATATTTTTAAAGGCTTGCATTTTATTAAATCCAATTGTTAATGAATACATACATACATACATACATACATACATATATTGTATTTTTAATATCTTGTGATCCCAGAGAATTTAAGTTCATAATCCCATAATGTCTGACAATGCTGACTAAAAGTGTAAGTGTTTTCTTATAACTAAGTGGACCCGCCTTACTTTCAAAACTAATAGCTAAAACTTCAATCTCACAATTTTTTTTAATATGAATATTTTGCGTACAGAAAGATCATAACACGTTTTATCCATGAGTGTCATTATCTCCATTTTTGCTTAAATGCACTTGCCCACTTTTTTGTTTTAAGCTATTGATTAAAATCTGTTTTTAAAAGTTGGATCGGGAGAGATTAAAAACGTGGGAAATGGGCAAAATTATTCTTTTATTGGATATACAAGTTAATAATGTCGATTTGGACAACATATGGCATAACTCGCATATGGTTTGTGTCAATAATAACAAATATGGTATTTTGGAGGGTAACCATCTGTCATTATAATTCAGTATTCAATAAACGCCATAGTGTAAACACACATTTTTTCATTCGTTATAATAATGTCGAATATTGTGCCCAAAAATGATGTTTTGCGGGTAATTCTGATAATCTTCTTTCATTTGAAGAAAACGGCTGCTGAAATTTATAGATTGTTGGTAGAAACTTACGATCAACATGTATCAACACAAAAAACTTGTGAAAGATGGTTTGCGCGATTCAAAAGTGGTGGTTTCGACACCGAAGACAAGGACAGGCCTGATCAGCCGACAAATTTTGGAGATTAGCAATTGGAAGTAAAGGGTCCGCCATCTAACGTTTTTTTTCAACTAGTGCTTATTTCGTGAATGGTAACACTTAGCTCATGTTTGATTTGACAGATAATTAGTTTTATCCTTCCGCTGAACGAATATGGTTGTGTATACGCTTGAACAACGCTGGGAAATATTGCGTGCGATCGACGCATACATTGAAAAGCCGATACACCCAAGACGAGTCACTGTTTGGTGCGGATTTTGGTCGAGAGGCATAACTGGGCCATTTTCTTCGAAAATGAGCAAGGAGTGGCCATTACAGTCAATGGCGATCGTTATCGGGCCAAGTTGAACGAATTTTTGTTCACAAAAATTGAAGAGGAGGATATTAGCAACATTTGGTTTCATATTATTACTGGCGATGAAAAATGGATACACTACGATAATCCCAAGCGCAAAAAGTCATATATAAAGCCCGGCCAACCCGTCAAATCAAAGCCGAAGCCGAATATCCATGACGCCAAGGAAATTCTCTGCATTTGGTGGGATCAGAAGGGTGCTTTGTATTGTGAGCTGTTGAAAATGGGTCATATGATCACAGACGACCTGTACCGAATACCATTAATTAATTTGAAGAGAGCAATTAACGAATAATGTCCAGAATATTCGACCAGACTCGAGGCCATAATCTTCCATCATGACAATGCTCGGTCACATGTTGCAAGACCGGTCAAAAACTATTTGGAAATGGAAGTTTTGATTCACCCGCCTTATATTTTAGACCTTGCCTCTTCTCACTACCATTTGTTTCAATCGATGCGGAACGTTTGGTAATATACTTATGTATATCGATTTCTGGCAAACGCCGAAAGGTAAAACTAATTTAAAAATAAAACAAAATTTCATCAAATTAAAACTTAACTATTTTATTTCGATTGAAATATGATTGAAACACTTAAATGGAATAAAACCTATAATATACACTATACCGATTATATTTTCTGTTTTAATTATTCGCAAGCCATAACAAATATACGTATATATAAAAAATATATATACTTCCTTTAAAAAGCAGCAATTTTAGTCAAAGAAACTGAAGTTTTAATTATTTCTAAAATAATGACGTTTTAGAAAGATATTAAAATAATGAAAATTAAGTAAAAATTATTTACTCGTTAAAATTTTTTCCAAATTTGATTTATAAAAAATATGTAAAATTTACTTTTAATGCCTGTTTAAATTATTTAAAAAGGCACATTTTGCCATCCTTTAGCTAAAATATGCCTTAAACTTAAACTCTCTTATGTGCTCCTAAGTATAGACTTTTATACTTAAATTCAAAATTTTCTCACACACATCGAATATGCAAATAAATTGCCCATTAAAGCTCTCACTGACCTTGTCAACACAGAAAGAGGCAAAAACAACAATTAATGATTCATATTAAACGAGTAGAATTGTTTAAATTAAACAATAAATGATTTATAAGTCTTTTTTTATTTTATATCGATTCGCTCATATTTTTGTCATATTTATAAATTCAATTGCTGCTCAAAAACCCCAAAATGCAATTGAAATCCACAAAGTAGGTCACAAGTACGCAACTTTTTTTTACTCAGTGACAGAAATATAGAAAAAAAGAGAGATTTTCTTTTTTCGCTTTTAGTGAAAACATGAATTGAATTTTAGCCCCTAAAAGCCAACATCTAAAAATTGTAATGCTTCAAACTTTAGTATATAAAACATAATACATAAATGCATTTACTTCGTTATATACAGACAGACATATGTACATAGATACATACATAGTATATATGAAAGGTATGTATATAACATTAGAGAAAAGAGGATGGAAAACAAAGAGGTTGAAAGAGCACTGCTGGCAATGGCGCGCATACATACATATGTAGTATCCCAAACTATACATAGAAATGCATAAACTCATATACAAAAAGCATGCATACTGGTATACAAACTAAAATGTAAACCAGGTCAAGCGTATTTACAGTAAAAACTATGTAGAACAAGGCTTACACAAAAATTTTTTTGTATATAAGTCAGTGTTGCCGTTGTGGTGTCGTTAGAATCGAATTAATTATTAATTAAAATTCTATAAAATTAGTCTTGACAGAAATTTAATTATTAAACAGATTCTATTAGCAAAATTTGAATAATATGTGTTGTGTCATTAATTTTCCTATATAGGATGGGCCATTTCAAGGTTTAAATTTAAAAATCCAATAAAATTAAAACGGTTTGAAATTTTGCCAAATTTATTTTTTTGTAGTGAAGTACAATTGAAGTACTACTCCATTCGATCGCAACAATTTTCGAGAACTTTTTCGAGTGTATGGGGTCATATCTCGGCAATGGCGTCACGAATGTTGTTGGCCTTCAAATGCTCAATTGTCTCTGGTTTGTCGGCATAACACTTGTCTTTAACGGCTCCCCACAGAAAATAGTCTAACGGTGTCAATTCACAGCTTATTGTCGACCAACTGACATCACTATTTCGGCTAATTAAACGGCGATCAAACGTTTGACGCAATAAATCGATTGTGGCAGGTGTGTGTGGCAAGTTGCACCATTTTGTTGAAACTAAACATCGTTGGCATCAATGCCATGAAGAGCGGGCACAAAATAATCTGTTATCATGGTGCGACAGGTGTCTCCAATGACCGTAATGGTTGCGCCATCCCCATTTTCGAAGAATTATGGGCCAATGATGCCTTCTGTCCACAAGCCGTACCAAACAGTCACTCGTAATGGGTTCAATAGCTTCTGTAAGGCCACGTTTGGGTTTTCTCTGCTCCAATTACGGCAATTATGCATATTAACGTACACACTAAGATGGAAATGAGCTTCATCCGAAAAGATGTTTTTTTTTTGTCTTTATTTTGGAAATAAATTTCCAATAAATACCATAACTCAAGCGTAAATCGTTTCATTGTGTTCAGTGGAGATAATATACTGAATTTTGTGATAGAATAGAATGACATAAGTATTTCCAAGTTCGAAATAACCGCTCATAGGTCATATAGAAAGTATCCGCTGCTTATTAAAATCTATTAAAAATTAATTTCAATTAGGAGTACATAGTTGCGTTTATTATTTATAACATCTTGTAATTTTTCGCATAGTTTCATAAGAGAACTTTTGTGATTTATTGCTGATAAACTTGGCCACGTGATTTTTAGAGGCTTTGACTAACTTTTTACCAAGATTATTTTGCGAACAGCGACAAAAAACTTTAGTCAGACCATTTAGGACTAATTTCTTAATTTTTGGGCCTTAAATAATGAAATGTTGGTCAAATCTAGTCGATCTTTCTCTATTTGCTTCGTCAAACGGTGGAATTGTAGGCAGTAGAGATCACAATTTATTGTTCTGGCAGGTTGAAGTAGCCAATGATTTCCAACCGATACAATCATATAATATTACCATGTCTGCCGTCAGCTCAGGTTTTGAAATCGTTGATGAAGGATCACAATTTTTTCATTTGGTATTACGCTATTTAATGTATTTTTTATTGTTCGCATTTCGCTGTTAGAAATTCTATTAATCAAATTTTTAATGCAATTATTCATGTGACACCTAAAACTCGATATCTTTTGAATAGCCAGCTTTTTTAAAAGATATAAAACTGTCATGTACTTGTTGTTTGATGCCTTCAATATCTATTTAGAAACAAAAACGAGGATATATTTCATATGACCTCATATACTATCTCTAGATATATAAAAATGACGTGTATCTTCGTGATCGCTAAACTCAAGAACTACTGGACCGATTTCGACCAAACTTTATATACATGCTCTATGAGGCGTGGGGAGTGTTTCTGTGTAGTTTGAAGTTCTTCAGACAGATGGCGCAATATTTACTTTTTTATGTTTTTGCACCGTAACTCAAGAACTATTACACTATGCCGTGTTTCGTTGAAGGCGTTGGTTCGTTAATCAGCGTGCAGTGGCGTTAATAAGCCTGATACCGACTGAAACCTAACATCTTTTTGTGAAAAAAATTTTTAACTCTGAGCAAATAACTAAATAACTAAAAACACTGATCTGAGTTTCTTCGAGAGGCAGTTCAACATAAAAGAAACTTTTGGGGCTAGCAACGCGGATCGGGCCCAGCTATCAAAAATATATAATTCCATTTGAGCAATAATTGCTATGTCGATTTAGTGCACCTTTCATTCTTCTTCCAAATATCAATCAGCCATGACTGCATGCAAACCAGACTTACAGTGAAAATAAAATTCGAAGGCAAGTGTGGAAACAGCATTTTCGATCTTTGAAAATATTATGTTTGTGCTGTGCTCACTCAGTAATATGAATCACTTGGTAGGTATGCTCTCTAAAGCACGAATGCCAACTATACTGTTCAGACGATGTTTTGGCATTTCCTATTTCTATGCATTTATTTGATCATCCATGTGTTTGTTTCCTTGTTGTGTTTATTTTTTCTTCTACACATCGAAATATATTCCACCAATTTTTGTTTGTTTTTTTTCTTTTTTTTCACAGCTGGTTCAGATAAACCAGCCATAATATTTCATTAAAATTAGAGATGAAAGCAAATTCTTCGTGGTTCGCAGCAAGATTCAAAAAGAAACAAGATGGTTTGCTCTCAAAGTTTTGTATGATGAAACAAGTTTTTTAATCAAGATTCGGGTGCGAACCGTAAATGTGACTGTGAACCATGATATCTGCTGTTCATGTGAACATGCTATTACTTTCATTATATTAAGTTTTTGTTTAAAAACGTATTAAATAATAAATTATAATATAATAGATCGAATAAGTTCCAAACTAAACTAAAAAAGGTATTATTTTATTAGTTCTATATGGCAACTCTGATGTAAATGCACGATTTTAAACTCCCGGTATGCATTAAATTTATTTTTTTGTTAGTAACTATTTAAACTATATTCAATGAATAAATATTTTTATATTTTTGAATCAGATAAAAAGAATAAAATTTTTGATTTTTTTTAAATTATCCGCCTTTTTCTTCTTTAAATAATTTCTTTAGTAAGTAGTGATGAGAGTGCATTTTTAGTTTTGTGTACAAGTATTATATGCCTTTTTCCACTATTTGCACTATATGTTTGTGTATATGTGTTCAAAATGTACCAATTCCCTAGTTAAAAGGAGAAAGTTTACTTGTACTCGTATGTATACATGTATATATGTTTGTAAATATTGTTATCCTTCTATTTTGCTCTGTTTCGTATGCATTTCAAAGCCATGGTAAAACTCAATGTTATATGTGTACTTGCATATAGAATACATAACTATACATGTATCCATATACACACATACATACATACACTGTGTAATACTATACATATTAATTTATTCGTTTTATTTGTAGTTGTAGTTCTGATGTTCTTTATTATGGCATTTATGTTTTTTTAATTTTCGAGTGCTTCAATCGTTTTACTTTTTCTTCTTTTAATTAAAAAAATTAGAAGTTTAATTGTTCAGCCGGTGTAAATAAATAAAGGATCCGCCATCTAACATTTTTTTCAACTAGTGCTTATTTCGTGAATGGTTACACTTAGCTCATGTCTGATTTAACAGATAATTAGTTTTATGCTTCCGCTGAACGAATATGGTTGTGCATACGCTTTTTTCGCTTCGCTAAGTGGGCCTGCGATAGACTTACAGAAGATGCAGATTTTGCCAAAAAAAATCATCTTTTCAGATGAAGCTCATTTTGATCTTGGCGGGTATGTAAACAAGCAAAATTGTCGCATTTGGGGCACAGAAAACCCACACGCATACATTGAAAAGCCGATACACCCAAGACGAGTCACTGTTTGGTTTTTCTTCGAAAATGAGCAAGGAGTGGCCGTTACAGTCAATGGCGATCGTTGTCGGGCCATGTTTGTTCACAAAAATTGAAGAGGAGGATATTAGCAACATTTGGTTTCAACAGGACGGCGCTTCGTGCCACACAGCCGAAGATACACTCTATGTTTTGCGCCCTGTTTTCAAAAAAAAAAGAATTTATTTGGCGGACCATTTAGCTGGTTTTTATTTGCCTATTTTATAAATATTGGATATCTATCTGATCTGGTTTGGCGTGTATTGGAAGAAAAATAACTTGTATTAAATATCGGGAATACTTATGTCATTCTATTTTGTCAAAAAATTCAGTATATTATCTCCACTGAACGAAATAAATCGATTTACGCCTGAGAAAGTTGGTTTATTTCCAAAACAAAGACAATTGGAAAAAAATTGAAAATGCAAAAAAAACTAAAAAAAAAAAATGAAAAAATCATCTTTTCGGATGAGCTCATTAGTACCCATCTTAATGGGTACGTTAATAAGCAAAAATTGCCGTACTTGTGGCTGAAAAATCCTAACCGTAGTCTTACAGAAACCAATGCACCCATTACGAGTAATTGTTTGGTGCGGCTTGTGGAGCGGAGGCATCATTGGGCCAATAGGATGGTGCAACTTGCCATACATCTCATGCCACAATCGATTTATTTCGTCAAACGTTTGATGGCTGTTTATTTGGCTAAATGGTAATGTCAGTTGGTCGACAAGAAGCTGTTATTTGACACCGTTGGACTATTTTCAGTTAAAGGCGGGTTTAAAGACAAGTGTTATGCCGACAAACCAGAGACAATTGAGCATTTGCCGAGATACGACCCATACACTCGAAAAAGTTCTCGAAAATTCGTTCGATCGAGTGGAATACTGTGAGGCCAGCCACGGCAGCTATATAAATGAACTAATATTTCATTTCTAGCCTGAACGATTGTACTTCACAACAAAAAAATTAATTTGTAAAAATTTCAAACCGGTTTTGTTTTATTGCATTTTCAAATTTAAAAGTTTTAAATGGCCCACCCTGTTGACAAAATTTAACCCAAAATTTTAAGTTATGGTTTAAGAATTCTATTTAATTTGTTTTAAATGAAATTTAAAGCAGACTTCAGTTATGGTTTATACTTTATGCTATGTTCGCACGAGACTTTAGATTACTCTTCTCTCTGTTTATATTACTTATTTGGATTATCACGTTCGCACGACTTTTTAGCTAGCAAATGGCAAATGGCTGCAAGTAAATGGAATCAATGCAGCAAGCGACCATTGTTTTGTTTGTTTACGTAATTTGTTTATTTTTTATTTTTTGAATTTAATAAATTTGCAATGTCAAATCTGAGTTAAAAACATTTTAATTAAGAGCTCAAAAGTATGCCAAACTCGTATGATCTGAGTTTTATAAAAATTAGATATGACACTGATTCTGAAGTAATACACAGGCTAATAAAAACAGAATTTCTTACAATTTAAGTGTTTCTCTTTCAAAATACTGTATAGAAGTGTATATACTTAAGCTCAAAATCGGGGTTGTATTATGAATAAGAGAGCGAATGACAAAAAATGTTGTCGGGAACAAAGCATTAGGCAACATTATTTATCACTCTGATTACAGTTTGTTAAGCATTTTTTACAAATACAATTCAAACTTATTCTGTTTTCAATCTTTCTTTATTTATTAAATTAAATATAAATCTCAAGTATGAAAAAAAAGGATAAAAGAATTGATATTTTGAAAACATTTCTTGTTTATGAAAACTTTATTTCACTTTTTTTATATTTTTTAGTTAAAGTTAATATTTAAAATATTAGAGGGATTCAGCGGTAATAGTTAGTATCTGGGTTTGAGTTCTTTTTTTCTTGAGTGTACGGTTATCTTACTTAATAAATATTTATGTTGTTGTTGCCTTAGTTTTGTTTGTAATTTGAAAATTTTTTCATTATCAAAAAATACCACATATTTCGGCTGTATTAGTGTGGCTTGTGGTGTTGTATGCCACAAGGATTAAAAATGTTTTTGAAAATTGTATAAAATTTAAAGATTTCTCTACTGATAACTGATAACTGAATTTTATGGTTTGGTTAGGACAAAAAAAAGAGAGATTTAGGAAGGAATATATATATATGTGAGCAAGATAAGAAAGGGTTTATTATGTTAATGATGTTGTAAATAAAAATGTTGAAACGTTAAGCTTAAAAGGAATATTAAAAAACGTATGCACCATTCAATGATTTTTATTTAACTTCTTAGAAATCTTAGAAATGTACATAAAAAAGAAAATTAAAACATTTTTAATAATACTTCCACAAGATGAGTAAATAAAATTCAGAATAGCAACTGAATGTCTTAAATTGTATTTTGAGTTCTAACTAATTTCAAAACGTTATAGTTTATTTTACTTTTTTTTAATACTACTTTTTTATACCATGTTCAAACGATTCGTTTATAACTAAATCCCCAATTATGAGGCGAATTACATAACTCCCCCTATAAAGTTTAGAGAGCGAGTCACTTAAATTGTTAATAGTTCAATTACAATTACCTTGTAAATTACAAAAAAACTAAATTTGATCTCTAATTTTTATACATTTTTGTCATCATCAGCTGTCAAAACATTAAAAAACAAACAAAAAATGATAAGCAAATACAAAACAATGCCTAATAATAAACAAAAACAACAAAAAGTGAAGGATGTAGTATGAATAGAGTAATTCATATAAGCAATTCAAATAGCGAATAAAGTAATTCGAAGTCTCGTCTGAATGTGGTACACATTAAACAATAAAGGCCATTCTAAGCTAAAATTTGATAACGAAAGTAAGCTTTAATAATTGTATTTAATAATAACTTGGATTTTGAAGATAAGCTTCATTAAGTTAATCATTTCTCATTTCATTCTTATCTGAAAAAGTTGTTAAAAAAATAATTGAATAGGTTTAGCTTAGGTTAGGTCACTGTGGCTCGTCCATTGTGCCACCATTTGTAGGACAGACCTATGAAAACATGGGAGAGTCTTAAAGATCCCCATCTAAACCTGAAAATCTAGTTCCCTCACGTGAGCTAACCGGTACCTCTGACAAAATTGATTAAATTCGACAGTGACACATTCCTGAGACAGTCCAGATCATGTAAGTGAAATGCACTAAGGTACCTTAGTTTGAGCTCCCGTAAAAGCATAGACACCGAAAAGGTGTTGTACCATTATCTCTTCCTTCTTAAATTGTGTAGGCTTAAAATATTAAAACAAATTCCACATGAAAATATCATAATGAGTGACGATGCACATTTTCATTTGAATGGTTATGTGAATAAACAGAATAGTCGGTTCTGGGCAATGGAATACCCTCAAATTATTCATCAGTCACCTTTGCATCCATTAGAAGTGACAGTCTGAAGTAGTATACCTTCCCGGCGGACACCCTGTACATACATACATGGTTGTATAGAAATATTACAAAAAAAGTGTAACAAAGTCAATCGCTATCTGTTTAAAATTCTTAATTATTTTTTTTTTTAAATTTAAAACATAAATTGAGTATTAAATTTTACATCTATTTCGTCAGAAATTGAAAGATATGTAATAGTGATCATTAAATCTTATATATTCACCCTTATTCCAGTTGTCGGCGTCAATGCCGCTGTCATTTTTGAGAAAATATCACTTTGTTTCAACGTCGATAGCAATTTATCACTCTATAAGAAAATTATGGCGACCTTGACTATTTATCGATTATGTCAACAAATCAAATACACTTCTCTAAATATTTTAATTAGCTGTGTGGATTGATTGTTATTTAAAAAAAAAGTTTAAAACTTAAAAAAAATTTTTTAAAATTAAAAATGTTTTTTGTTTGTGAAATAAATTCAGACACTTTATGTGGGTAGGTGTGTATGCGTGTTTTTTGTTTCTTTTTTCAATTTTTATGCATTTCACGTGACTACTCTTTTTTTGGTTCTCTTAAGTCGGGTTGGTGTATTTGTTGTTTTGCTCATTTTCATATATTCATTACTCCCTTACAAGCTGCTTAAGGTGGAACTGTTCCTGGCATTGTGATGGATGTTAAGTCTTCATTAACTTCCATAGAGCGCACAATTTCAAGGTTTTCTATTTAGAAGGCACATTTTGAGGTATTTCCACTTCTGCCTTCATTAATTTATTAGGAACATTTTTTATCGGACCTCCCAGAATATCTTCTTCAGGGTATCACTGTTTTTGAAATTGCAGCAAATTTGCATCAACTGTCCCTAACGGGCTAAAAGTGAACTGCTTAAATATCCCTCCGCCCGTTGCATGATACTCAGTTTTGTTGGCGACCATTTTCTTCTTAACTTTAAACTTCAAGTCTTGTCGAACCTATTAACAAATTTAATTTTTTATTGAACTATTTAAGCTTATTGTTTCATACCTTTTGCCATCCATCTCCAGATCTTATCGGCGGGCCAAGAGAATTTAATGATTTGCCAACATCTTCCCACTGTTCTTTAATTACTGGGAACATCACCTCTGCGAAATCCCACTGCAAGAGAAGGATTCTTCTGCAATTCTTCCACTAATTTTTCAAACTGCGTTGTATCTGTTATTTTTAATTTTTCAGTTTTTTCCATTTTTTGCTTTAAATCACCCGAAGTCGTTACCAAAAATGGTGACGACAAAATCAAAGTCGTTTAAACACAATAACGTCATCACATTTTCTTGTAGAATGCAAAATATATTTTAACAGTCATTGATAATCTTCGATAACGACAACAAGAATTACAATTTGAACTAAACAACTCAAAATCATGTCGTTTTGTTTCGACGCCGACAATTGGAATATGGGTGATTAAAAGCTTTGAAAAATATTCTTTAAATTCTTGTTGAATATTATCTTTTGCTCTATAAAATAAAAATTATTATTTTTTGTTTAATTAAAAAAACCCGTTTAAATCCTGTAAGTTTTCTGAACACCAGTTTAATTAATTTGGTTTTTATTCTTATTTTTTTCTTTTGCAAACAAACGAAAGCAACTCAAACTAATTAAAGATAAAGTCATCAAAAGGTGAAAGAAAGAAGAGCGAAAAAATGTTATTTAAAAGGGAATTTGAAATATTGTACAAAAAAAAAGGAATCTAATAAAACCAATATGAAACAAGTAAAAGCTTAGTTAACTTTCGCTTTAAAAAGTTTTAGAGAATAATTTGTATAAAAATAAAAAAGTTTCATAATTTCTATACATACTTATGACCCATATTAAGATATTATTATGGAAATTACAAATCCCACTTACTTTGTGAATATTCGAAAGGAAAAAAGATGAGAAGGAAAAAAATGGGTCAAATCCATTAGATGTTTTTTTTCGTCTTAAAATTTTGTTTTTTAATTAAAATTACAACAAAAAAACAATAAATAAATAAAAGTGTACTACTCAAGAAAATGGAGTAAATGATTAAAATGAAAGAAAATGGAAAAACAGAGATGAAGTTTAATAAGAAATGTGAGTGTAAGAAAGAGTATGGATGGTAAAATAAGTAAATAAAAAAAGATTCAATTCATATTTCATTTATTGTTATTGCCTTTAGTTTGCATTATTTTTCTGCTAATTTTCTTTTCAATTATTCGCATTTTATTTGCTCTTCTAGATTAAGCTCATTAAATGGATTTTAACCATATTTTGTATTTTGGAAATTGCCGGAAAACAAATGTTTTTTGAGTTGAAATTGAAGCATTAAATTAAATAGCATTTGCAAGAACAATAATATAAAATGCACAAAGAAAAATATACGAGATTTATGTTAGACTGAAGGAAAAAAACTAAAATTTATTTTAAAGAAATTATTGAGCAGACGTCTTTTAAATTGACACATACAGTGATGGAAGAAATAATATTGACACATCAAAGTTCTTTTAAATTTTTATTTATCATTACAAAATACAAAAAATAAAACGAATGCATTGTAATTGAAAGAAGTTCGTACATACAATTTTCCATCTGACCCAAATAAATTAATCTTCGTTTTTCAGACCTTTTCACGTTGTTCTAGTTATTTGGCATAAATGAAAGTGTTTTTATTATTTTTTCCACCACTGTATGTGTGAACTGATATTATTGTAGATAAGAATTTCTTCTATACATTGCACAGTGTAACCGATGCTAAGAAAAGCTATAAATTTAAAATGTTTTGGAATTTGTTTTTAGGATGTCCACAAAATTTCTACCATAATATTTAATTTTTTCTGTAATAAAATAAATTTTAAAAATGTTTATCTTATATATAAAAATGAATGAGTCTATAGACAGCTAAACGTCTGAACCAATTTTCCTGAGATTTATACAAAATCTCTGTGTATATCTCAAAGGAAATATAGGCTTTAAAAATTTCAAAAATTGTAATTGGGCGCTGCCACGCCCCTAAAACGATAATTATTTGCATATATATCTTCACAAAGTTAAGAGTAACAGTCTCTAAATTTGGTCTAAATAGCTTCGTAGTAGGGAGATCGATTATTCGACTTTTTCAAAGACCGGTTTTCAAATAATACGAAAAGTAGCACTTTAATAAAACCGGTTTTCGGTCAATAATAATTCAGCTAACCGGTTAACCAGTTCTTTTATTTAAATAAAATAATAATAATAATTCTTGAAGCGCAGAGCTTGACCACGTCGTTTTAAAAATAAGCAGAAGCTGATGGAGAGCTTAAAATTAAGGTGGCAATCAATACTAACAATAACTCTAACAAATCTCATACAAACTATGCCAAAACGGTGGGCGGAGGCCATAAAAAGCAAAGTTTATTACTCAAAGTACTGAAAAATGCTTAAGTTTCGAACAGCTACTCAAGGAACTAATTTCATTTTTGTTGTATTACTGGGTAGAAAATGGAATTAAAGGTTTGTTAAATTGTAACTATAATTTAGGTGCCTATGATAACAAAAATTAAATGTTTTACTTTGAATAATATACGAGTTTTTAATTGTTCGACAAGAAAATTTGCTTAGATTTCGAACAGTATATAAATTTATGCACCACGTATTTAATAGTGTATGTGGTATGTTAGGTAAGAACCCATCTTCCAACCAAGAAGTCGTCGGTTCAGGTCACACCATCTGACAATTTTCAACAGCGATATCACCTCATAACATTACTAGCGACTGGTTATGTGTATTTACGCTGTGAAAAACTTCACTAACTAATACATCTGCCGTTCGGAACCGGCGTTGTGGGTTTGTGGCCTTTCAATGAGTCTAATTGATCATTCTACATATATAAAAATCAATATTTATTTACACAAGATGAGAAAGGGTTATTTTTGCTCAAGTGTGCATATCTTTTTCGCTCTACCTTGGTTTTCACGTTCTTTTTAGGACGTTCAAGGTTGTCATATATACAAAAATAATTAAATTTATACAAATAACTAAACGATGAGCATATTTTTGATAAGCAAATACACAAACGTATAAAAATTATACTTATTTAAATTAACCGGTTTATTCGGTATTCGAAAAATGAAGATTTTGAAAAACCGTACTCAACAAAACCAAAAAAACCGGTTACAACCGAACGAATAGTAACCGTCCGATCTCCCTACTTCGTAGTCAATACAAATCATCAGGCAAAAGTGGGTGCGGTATAGGATAAGTGGGCATGGTATCTTCCATACAAAGTAAATATTCAATTTTGTATATGTTTAGGGCGATTAGAGTGAAAGTTTCTGAATTTAGTCTAAATGACTTCTGCGTTTATACAAATTATCAGTCTAAAAGTGGGCGCAATGAGACAAGTAGGCATGGTATCTTCCATACAAACTAAATATTGATTTGTGTATATATTGATAACGTTTAACATGGAAGATGCTCTAAATGAACGAAGCACGTTTCTCCAATTCATTAATCCCCTCCATAGATTTTTCAAACATATCAAAATCGGTTTTCGTTTGTAAAATAATTTCGTCATTGGAGTCAAACCTTTTTTCCGCAGGTTTAGAAATTCATAAAGTTTTTCTTTGAAAACTGCACTTATGATGTGCACCCTTGAACTTTCCGTTTTATATAAAATCCTCATTAAAAAACCACAATAAGTTGGCATACTATTCGCCATTGATTGTTTTACCTCTTTGAAGGTAATTAATGTGAATTATAGCACGCGGAATCTAAGAAAACGGCCTCATAACTTTATTGGCTGACCAACTCACCATAGCCTTCTTTGACACTCATTTAAACCAAGCAACCCACTGTTTACATTGCCGTTTGGTCTCCGAAAAGGCACACAAATTCATCCATATGATCATAGATCATTCAGAATTGAAACCACTGAGCTATGTGAGATGCCTATGGGTTTCACAATCTCTCACATTTTTTTTAAATTAAAAAATAAAAATAAATTTCCTTAAACTTAAACATGAAAAATGAAAAATTTATAAAATGAAAACAAAATAACAATCGGGCGCCAAGAACATTCGCCATCTTCTGTGCTTATCCAGCCATAACGAAACTCAGCGACCGTATTACCATTAAAATTGATGGTACAAAGTTCTCATAATATTTATTAAGCTTAGACTTTATTTGAGTGATTGTTTCTTTTTTTTGCAAAAAATTATTTATCTTTTCCATATCCTCCTCCAAGCCCTGAGTAGTGTGCTATTAATGGCTGTAAAACACAAACTAAATGATACCGATTGTTTAAAATTTTGGCAGGAGTCAACTGACAGATCCCAGTTGACAGTAGTTGCCCTTTGAGATAAGAGCTGGGATA
The DNA here is from genome assembly GCA_023159175.1 of Wohlfahrtia magnifica. Taxonomy (NCBI): domain Eukaryota; kingdom Metazoa; phylum Arthropoda; class Insecta; order Diptera; family Sarcophagidae; genus Wohlfahrtia; species Wohlfahrtia magnifica. The sequence goes on from JAKWBJ010000056.1 coordinate 1,363,729, forward strand.
TTCAAAAAGTTACGAGAATATCTTATTTAAAAAAAAGTGTTTTCCAAGAAAATGGCCCAAATCATATTAATTTATTAGCCAGCAAAACAATTTTACTAAAAAAACCTAAAATATAAGCATTCCATTATATGCTGACCCAAACAATTTTATAATTTGCAGTTATTTTTATTATTTCTCAGAGGAACTCTATATTTTAGTCCCATCAGTTTTACTTTTTTTTTTTTTTTTTTTTTTTTTTTTTGGGGAAAAGTGTAATAAAAATACAAATATTTTACACTGGGTTGTGTGTTTCTTTAAGACTTTCTAATTTGCAAGTGTTTCCAATTTGTTTCTTTGGCTGTAATTTTTTTCCATTAAAAAAAATTATTTTCGTTCATATAAAAGCTCTAATTTTAGGAAAAACAAACGGCAACAGAGTCCAGATGGTGATGATGATGAGAGAGACGATAATGGTGGTGTTAATAATAATGTAAGACAAATTGCGTGAATTGTGTTTTACTATTACCACCAACAAGAAAACAAAAATAAAAGGCGAAAAAAGACGAAAAATAATGGTGGAAAAACTCCTCAGTTTTATTTCAAAAAAAAGAAAAACAAAAAAAAAAATAAAAACTTATTTTGCAGAAAAAGCAAAAATAATTTCATGTAATTTTCTTCAACAACTATTGCTGCCTTTTGGTTTTAAGGAAAAAATGAAAACATTTTTAATTTCTGCACGAGTTAAATTTAAGAGCAGATAGAAAAATTGCTATAAACTGTGTTTCAATTGAAAGTGAAAAGAAAAATATTGTTTTTTTTTTGCTTTAAATTCGAAATATTAAAATCAAAATAATTATGGTCAGCAATTTTTTTTACTTACGGTTACATAACAAATTTTTTGTTTTAAGTAATTTCAGCATTTGAAAACTTACCTAAAAGAAAAAAATAGAAAAATAAAATTAATAAATATTAAGTACAAAATAGATGTTAAGTAATATCAATAGATGTAATTTTCGTTATCTTTAAAAAGTTATAAAATTCATTTTCAATTTAAAGTATTTTGACGTCATTGTAAAGAAATTACGTGATTTTGTATAATAAGAAAAAAAAAATAATTCTTTTAAGCCATGAAAAACGTCATACGTTGAGCCCACACATTTCCATATCATTTCTATTATTCATTCTCTGAAAAATAAATGAATAGAAAAGAATAAGTGAGTCCTGAATAAGTACACCTACGCCTTTTAAAACTAAACCACACATTGCATATCTTCTAGGTTAGTAAACAAAATACAATTTGTTGTAGTATACTTAAAGGGGCCTAAAGAATACTTAGAAAATTTCATTCACTAGTTGTGTGGCCACCACTAAATAAAATATTTCTTTCGGTTAATTTTGCATATACTAAATTTTTAATTAAATATTGTATTGAAAAAAAAAACAAAAAATATAAAATAATTTTAAATCTCTAGAGATCGTTTTAAGGATAGACTTCAATTAAACCCCTATTGATTTTTTTTTTTGCTAAAAGTTGGAGATATTTATTAAAATTTTATTTGCTGCAAAATGTCTAAACAAAGGAATTATCCATGTTCTCTTTTTTAAAGTAGACTTTAATAAATCAATATTAATTATGCACGTAAATGGTATACCAAAATGCAGGCAAGATTTGAATTTGCCACCATTTTTGCAGTAATTTATTAGCAACCCTAAAAAGAGAACAATTTGATAGCTGAGTGTTTAGGATTAGTAAAAATGGATACCACAACTTGTTGAATAATATTTTAAAAATAAATAAAGTTCAGCGGATGCAAATACTTTCACAATAGTGTTTAACGTCGTCAATTGTAAAAAGAATAATTGAAAAATACATGGAGGCGCTAAGTAAACTGGTCTTTCAAAAATAAACTGTTCAAATGTCAATATTGAAGCAATGCCTGTGAAGTGTTGGTGAACATCCGAAACATCAAGGAGCTCTATTGTTCAAGACTGCATATTCTGCCTCGTGCTTATGATCAGAATTGGCATCCTATGTACTGTGATTTAACACCATTAGATTTCTTCTTATGGAGTTAAGTATTTAAAGTCAAAAGTCTATCTCAACAAGCCCACTAACACATTTGCCTATTAATTTATTCCGTAAATAAGACGGGGCAAAAAGATACCTGGCAAGTGATACAATTTTTTTGACAGGCGCTACTGAGTTGAACAAGGGACCTGTTTTTGGAATTTTCCAAACACTTCCGAAATCTCGAGTTACAGAACTGGCATATTCTTAGTTCTGGATAAGTGGGAATGGTACCTCCCACACAAAGTAAATACTGATTTTTGTATATCTCGAGATCGGTTAAAGTGGAAGTTTCTAAATTTGTTCTAAATGACTTGGCAGTCAATTCAAATCATTAGTTTTAAAGTTGGCGAAATTGGATAATTAGGAGTCGAAGTTCCTATACATAGTAACTATTAAATTCTGTATATCTTGAGAACGGACATGACACAATATCATCATGTGTGGAGAATGGTAACAGTTAAAGCATCATTATGTATTCACCTCAGTCAATAGGCGGGATAGATCGGTTAAGCGGGTATTGCACAAAACACACCGAGTAAAAGCTATTTATATACATGTGTATTCTTATCTAAAGGGTCCGCCAAATAATTTTTTCTTTTTTTGAAAATGCTATAAGAAAAAAACTACTGAATATTTTCTCAAATTTCTTTTTTTATTTGAAAGTACAATCCTTCCGGTTAATAATGGAAGATAATTTCATTCAAATGCCTGCCTCAGTTGGCCATGCAGTATCTATACGATCGGTCCAATTTTGAAGCAAATTATCGATTGTGTGCAGCTGTATTTCACCAATGGCTTCACGAATATTGTCCTTTAAAGCGCCAATTGCCTCTGGCTTATTGGCGTAACACTTTCGAGTATTTTTGACGGCACCCCACAAATAATAGTCCAACGGTGTCAAATCGCAGCTCCGAGGTGGCCAAACGACATCAGCTTCGCGGCTGATAATGCGATCTTCAAAAACAGGGCGCAATACATCGAGTGTAGGTTCGGCTGTGTGGCACGTAGCGCCGTCCTGTTGAAACCAAATGTTGCTAATATCCTCCTCTTCAATTTTCGTGAACAAAAATTCGTTCAACATGGCCCGATAACGATCGCCATTGACTGTAACGGCCACCCCTTGCTCATTTTCGAAGAAAAATGGGCCAATTATGCCTCTGGACCAAAATCCGCACCAAACAGTGGCTCGTCTTGGGTGTAACGGCTTTTCAATGTATGCGTGCGGGTTTTCTGTACCCCAAATGCGACAATTTTGCTTGTTTACATACCCGACAAGATCAAAATGAGCTTCATCTCAAAAGATGATTTTTTGCCAAAATCGGCATCTTCTGCAAGTCGATCGCAGGCCCAGATTCCCAGCGTTGTCAAGCGTATACACAACCATATTCTTTCAGCGGAAGGATAGAACTAATTATCTGTCAAATCATCATGAGCTAAGTGTTACCATTCACGAAATAAGCACTAGTTGAAAAAAAAAAGTTAGATGGCGGACCCTATATATAGTATATAAAAAAGTCGTCCTTTTGTGATGGTGGTTTTCTCATATACAATGTGTTCATTCCTTTAAATTTCTTTTTACGAGACATTTTATAGGTATACAAAATTTTATAGATATACAACACAAAGGCTCACAGCAACGCGGGAAGGGTTACTCTAGTTTTCAATAAGATAATTTGAAATCCATTTTTAAAAATTCTTAAAAATTTATATTTTTTAATTTGAAAAATAGTTGATTCTCTGATCATAACCAAAGGAGTTGTTTTTTTATTTTAAAATATTTTTAAAGTGATTTTATTTATAAAGTAGTCTTCTCTGAAAGAAATATTATATATTTTTAAGTTCTCAATAGGTGCGTTTGCAAAAAATGATAAAATTGATAGGAATGTTATGGTCGAAAATTAAGAATGGTAAGAAATCAATTGAAATTCAATTTTCCAGTTTTATAATCTGAAACAAAATAAATTGTATAATTTTTTTTTTTTAGTAATTTTGATCAAGATATGATTTATTTAAAAGTAATTTATTTGAAATATCTGCCTAGATGTAGGCTACAATTCTTATGTTCACTCTACATCTTAGCTGTCTTAAATATAAAAGGATTGGTGTGTTTGGCCTAATGAACTAATTTTGTGTACATCTTGTGTTACTTTATTATTATCATTTTCATCTTCATCATTATTATTATTTTTGTTTTTGGTGCTGCGTTTTAATTTATTATAAAATATTGCATATATGTATACTCGTATATTTATGTATGTATTTTATATACATCTTTATACATATATCGTATATTTATTTGTTGTTTTACTTTTATCGTCTGCTTATGTTTTTTTGTCAGACCTTGTCATGACAATTTTGGTTCAACGTTCTATGTTGCCAAGCCTGGAACAGTTTTGTCTGTCTATATAATTTTTTGAGTCTGTTTAGAAAATATTACACCAAAAAAGGTTCATTGCGCCTGTAAGCACACCAGCATTTACAAATATATTTACACACATACACACACAGCTTAAACATTAAACATCAAATGTTAATGTTTTCAGTCAAGGATATTTTCTTGTTAAAATTTTACCCAGACACACACACAAACACACACATACATATACGATAAAAATATATTTGTTGATGTATTTACGGGTTCTGAACAGACACATAAGCAGACTTTCAAAACAATTGTAATGTTGAAATAATCAAAAAAAAAAACAAATTCGAGAATGATTCTGTACAAATATCAAGTATGTGTGTGTTTGTATATTTGAATGAGATCGGTAGTTAATTAATTTATTGTACAAATATTTAAATCATAAATTAAATTGTCTTTTGTTTAACATCAAAGCAATTAAAATGAACTTCTGTTTTAAGGTCATAAAAAACGGTTAAAACAAGTTCAATTTATTTGTTGCTTTACTTAACACGTTGACTGCCAACATATAAAAAAGATAACACACAGAAATCAAAGTGAAAGTTCGACTTGTTTCAATGAAGGCTTTAGAAATTGTATTCAGTGCAAGGAATATAGCTTCACAAAGGCTCCACTACTGCTGTAAAATATTATCTATCATCAACAAACCGGAAAATATATGATCAACAAACAAATGATTTTCAAAAAATGTAACACACCGCATACTGCGTTGGCCCATGAACAAAAATCAACAAACAAAATAACTTCCAAAAAAGTTGGCCCATGGATAAAAATCAAAATTACTAATGACTCGAAACCTAACAATATAAGTACCAATCGACAGGTAGTTGCATAAATAAATAAAAACAAAATATTTAGGCAAAACACTCAGCTTAGGCTACGCTGTGACACTTCAAAGTTGAGATATTTTTATCAGATTCACAGATCAAGTCTCTAACGACCAAGAAAATTTTGATTGCATAACTGTCTCCCTTAACTCATAAAATAATATTATTTTACTTGTGGCGCTTGAATATAATCAACTAAAAGTTCAGTTGAACGTGACTTATCGTAAAGGCTTAGCTGCAACGTAACAAACTAACCTTATGAGCAATACTGTGATCGATTGATTAGTTGTGGAATTCCATTACAAAAATGTTTTAAAATTTGAAAATTTTGAGTTGTGACTGTTCATGATTTAGTGTTCGATATGAATTTAGATGAAAAAAAAACAAATCCTATAAAACTAACCAGGAACTGCGAATAACTTTTTCTATTTCGTCCTAAAAATATTTTTTTTGTTTGTTGAAAAAATGGTTAAAATGAAAAATTTTGTTGTTTTCAAATTTCTTCTCCTGAGCAAAGTTCAAGTGAATAATATTCCAATAATTATTTTAAATATACCATAAATTGAAATATTATCTAGTACAGAGTTGGATTTATTGCATTGAATTTCATTTACCATTATTTTTAGTTGTAATGGAAAAAATAGTGCATTATAGCCCCTAATATTCAGTGGTAGTGGAAATTGAGTGCACTAAATGAAGCGATTTTAATTGTAGTGGAAATTTAGTGCACTAATTGCGAATGATTAGTGGTAATGGACTAGAAATTCATTGGCCCTATAGTGTAATGCAAATTCAGTTCCACTGCCTAAGTTCCACTGTCGTTTTTACAAAGGGCTGAACTTTCATATACTTTCATATATAGACATGATACTATTACATATATACATAGCTTAAGTCAATCATAAATGGACACTGCATTACCAGTAAAATTGAAGTAAAAATATATGTTTATTGATAATGAAGTTTTGTTTGCATTACCAGTAAAATTTTCGCTGATTACTGAAAATTCCTACTACTGATGACAAATTTTGAATCGCATTATTTTAGTTTGACAATTTATATTTGCAACTTTATTCATCTCTGATATAAAGAAACAAATCCAAATTCCAATATAATAGAAAAAGAATATCTTAAAAATAACATCCGTTTTTATCAGGGACTATAACAGTTATAATTAATATTATATAAATCATAAAATAATTGTTATTTTGCGATTTTTATTTTTTAGTGCACTAAATTTCCAACACCACTAAATTGCACTCAATTCCACTACCACTAAAATTGTTTGTGTTAGCGGTTAATTATTTCCATCTGCCACTAGTGGTGGCTGCTAAATTACTGCATTAATGCCAAGTCGATAATGCATTACAAATTCAATTCAATATACCCAACTCTTAGTTTATTTTCGATTAATTACATACAAAATTATATATATATTTTTTAAAAACTTAAAAATTAATGAAAATCTTTACATTTTATAAATTAGTAATGAAAATTCCAGAAATGGAAAATACTTAAAAAAAAGCATCCAGACAAATTATAAGAAATTAAAGAAATCGTTATATATGGGACTTAAGAAAATCGTTCTAAATACCTGATTTTTAGCAAAACTATAAACTGTACAATAAATCTGAGATAATTTTTGAGCTCAGCGAACCCAAATTACTTATAGTATCAAATTTCATCGACATCCAACCATTCCTTCTATTTTTGTCCATTGCTAATATGGGCTTAATGCACTGTGCACCGGTGGTACACATGGCAGTCAACATGTTAAGTATGTGAAAGAAAATTAATTACAAATTTAATAATTGAATACAGAACAACAGCATTAAAATAAAAATTATTATAATTAAACAAAGCAAATAGCTGCCACAGCAATTTATAATTCGAGTTTGTTTTAACAAAAAGTGCAAATTATAAGTTCCTCCTGCAAGTCAATGCACTAGAAAAGCAAATTGACGAGACGATGGACATTAGCCTCTGCACTGCCAGCCTAATTCCTGTTTAAATGCTCATGATTAGTGTCATTACACGTGCAAACATCTACACAATGAAGAGAGAACATTGATATTGTTGAGTAAATATTTATAATCTGCTTGCAGCATATATTTACCGCGGGCCTTAATCATCTCAATCAAAAAAGTAACCGCCGGTCCAACACAGATTCATTAAAAACACTTATAAATATAGAAATATAGTATATTTGAGAGGGAATAGTGTGATTAATTCTTATCAAGACGAATATAACAAACTGAATATTTCTAATTGGCAATTTTTGTCAATAGAGTTTTTGCTGTTAAGTTTTATTATAAGAAAAATATACTTTTTTGCGGTTGTAAGAGAAATACTTACGTAAAATGACCCATATTAAACATTTATATGTATGAATCATATTAAAAATGCTGTTGTTATAAAAAGAACAATTTATTTATTTGTAAGACAATGACATGATTTGTTGGATTTTTATTTAACTAATCTACACAGCAGCACAATATTTTGTTATTCACTTTGTTTTACATAATTTCTTTTAAGTAAAGTAAGTCTAAAAATTTAAAATAATTTTTTTTTATATTAATTTACAACAAATAGGCATTAGCAACAGCGCGTTGTAAGGGTGTTTATAATAATCTGACTGATTTAATTAAAATATAAAAATAAAAAATTAATTAAATCAGTTGAGCTGGGTTGTTGCTGTAGTTGTATTTTTTGAGGTTGAAAAACGATTTAAAATATAAACAAAATATTAAGTTAAATGAACTTGTTTCTATACATACATATTTGAATAAATAAATAGAAATAAATTAGATAAATGTCATATATATTAAAAAAAAATTTGATTAAATGTTCAGTAAATTAGGACAAGAAAAAATATATTTTTAAAATTTTTTGTTATAAAGGGGGGAGGGGCAAATTTGAGGTTAGGAATTGGTTTAAAAACCGATTTTGTTTTTGACAAATTCAGTTTTATTCATACCCATATAAAATAGAAATATGGGAAATAATAATTGAAAATTATGTCGGGCAAATGTCCACCTTCGGCAGACGTCCGCTCTTTTCACAAAATTTTGAATCACATTTTGCAACAAAGCTTCGATTTCCTCGTCAATGAAGCGCTGAATTGTTTGGCTGGCTGTGTGGCTTGTGGCGCCGTCCTGCTGAAACCAAAGGTCACTGATGTCAACATTAGCGAATTGTGGCCACAAAAAATTAGTTATCACGGTGACGGCATTTCCTTGCTCATTACGGTCACTTTCTTTGGATGTAATGGTTTTTCGAGGACTGTTTGTGGAATTTGAGAGCCACATATGCTACAATTTTGTTTGTTTACATAACCGCCTAATTGAAAATGGGCGTCGCTGAATTCATCAGACGACCTCCTGTGCGTGTGGCCTATCCATTTCCATTTATACCATCGATTTGTTAAGAGATTTGATTCATATTGTGTTATCGCCCACTATCTCGTAGTTAGGCCAGAATAGTCGAGGCGGTTTCCTCAAAAAACGTTTGGCAGATGTCTGAAGAAAGCGAATTTCTTTTGCAGTCGCGTTCCACGTTTCACATGTAGCGACTTCACACAGGCATTAAATATTTTTATTTTGGTTGAACTTCTGAGCATCGCGAACCCACCATTTATCGTAATTATACTGCTCAGAGAGCAGAATGAAATCTGAATTTCGATTTGGGTACTTCCAACGGTGAAAGTGTGCGTGCCGTTATTGTTAATGCACATTATTTTGGCCTCTGCCGCAAAGCTCGTCACTTCATTAAACTTAAACCAATAACCGAATGTTTTTCTGCAAGCAGACAGATGTCATCTGGGTAATCAAGATCGCTCAGATAACCACATTTTGCCCAAGTATTTCCTGTCTTGCGGGCAGTATGCTCGTTTCATCTCCGCGACCAAGACTGTATTAAGAAATAGCGGTGAGATTGTTAGCTATTGCTTCGCTCATCTGCCACTCATGATGTACACCGCAGTATTGCCTCTTATTCAGTCTCATAATTTTCTCTGGGACTCCTTTGTATTCCAATGCACCCCACATGGCGTTTTGATCCAGCGTATCAAAAACTTTTTCGAAGTCGATAAAGCAAAGATATGATAGTTTTTAACAATTATGCGTAGCGAATTTACGTGGTCTATGCAAGAATGTTGCGCTCGAAATCCGGCCTGTTTCTTTGTCAGAGTTATCACATCATCATTTCTTAGGTTTGGGTGTCTGCTGTTGTGCAATAATAAATGTAATGAATACGAAATAGTTTCTAAAAATAAATTGGGTATAAAAATAATATATACTGGAGCTATTTACCTTCGTATTATTTATAAAATTATACGCAGACACAAATATTTGCCTGCTATTGCCCTAATGCCTATACACATCAACATTCGAATAAACTTGAACTTTTTCACCCAGAGACAGCCAAAGTTGTTGGCCTACAAAAACCTCTGCCTTTAGAAAAGACTAATAACTAATGTAACGAATATATTCTTATGAAACCAAATACAAATACAAATACAAATACAAACACAGCTTATTTAATAAAAAAATCGAAAAAAAAATTAGTCTTCGACGAGCAAAAGTTGAATAAACTTTGAATTTCAAGGGACTTACATATGAAAGTTATACAACTTACAAGGTATGTATCTGTGTGTATGTGTATGTGAATGTTCAAGTAACCGACATAAATAAATAAAATATATCCTGCGCACGCAATGCGAGTTCTAACAAAATGTTTAATACAACAACAATAACAATAATAACAACTCACAATACGCACATAAAAAACAAAAGTATTCTAAAGCAATCATTCAACCCAATCATACCACCAAAATTAATGAAAAGCGTTCTGTATTGTATTAGACCGCCCGAAATACAACCGAATAAGAACCAGTCATTTAAGCCAACTCAGTCAAAGACCGAAATCAAATGTGAGAAGAAGCTTTTTGTTTCTTTGAACACATTTTTTATGTAAAATTGTCAAATACGAGAATGTCTAGACATTGAAGGTCATTTAATATTGTTTGTTGGGGTAGTGCTTAGTGGTGGTGCTTAGAGTTTTTACTCGTCTTACTTCTTCTTTTTTGGTAGATTAAATGGTTATTTTGTAGAATCCGATTTTTTTCATTTTATTTTACAAGAACAATAAGAAAATAGTATAAATTACACATTTGTACGGCTATTAAAAAAAAAAAAAATTATTTTACTGCCGCTGACTTAAGTTTTTGAGTTTCTTCCCTATTAATTTAATGACAATTTTATCTTTTAAATATTTAAATTGAATCAATTTGAATGATTGAAAAAAAAGGGAAAAATAAAGAAAATTGTTGAGTTTTATTATAAATTAGCTTTACACAGCTGGCGTCGCGTCATGGAATAGAGTTTTGTCCATATGATTTTTATTTAATACTAACCTTCAAACGATACGTGTATAAATTTGACAGCAATCTGACTATTGATTCGTGAGTTATAGCATTTTATTGGGTATACAAATTAATAATGTCGATTTGGACAATATATGGCATAACTCTCATATATATATGCTTTGTGTCAATAATAACAAATATGGTATTTTGGAGCACAAACATCTGTCATTATAATACAGAATTCGATAGACGCCAAAGTGTAAGCATACATTTTTTTCAATCGCTATAATAATGGCGAATTTTGTGCCTAAAAAGATGTTTTGCGAGGAAGTCGGATAACCTTCCTTCATTTGAAGAAAACGGCTGCTGAAAGGTATCCATTGTTGGTAGAAGCTTACGGTCAACATGCACCAACTTAAAAAATTTTGAACGATGGTTTGCGGCATTCAAAAATGGTGATTTCGACACTGGAGACAGCCGAAAAAGTTTGAAGATGAAAAAAGAACTTGTATTATCATTTGGAGTTACACACCAAGCCATTTCCCTACGCTTAACATAATTGGGATTCATTCAAAAGCAAGAAAAGTGGGTCCCATATAAATTGAGGCCGAGATAGGCGATTTGCATGTCGGAAATGACGCTTGAACACTACAAAAAGAAGTCATTTTTGCAACGTATTGTTACTGGTGACGATAACCACAAGCGCAAGAACTCATACGTAAACCCTGGCCATTGCTGAATATCCATGACGCTAAGCTAATGCTTTGTATTTGATGGGATCAGAGGGGTGTTTTGTATGATGAGTTGTTGAAATCGAGTCAGACGATCACAGGGAACCTGTACCGAGCACAATTAATTCATTTAAAAGAGAAATCAACGAGAAACGATCATAATATTCGACCAGACACGTCAAAAACTATTTGGAAAACAGTGGACGGGACGCCTTACCTGGCTACCATTTGTTTCGATCGATGCAAAACACCTTTACTGGAATACGCTTCACTTCAGAACAGGGTACCAGAAAACTGAGCAGTTCTTTTGACGCGGAATCCATACGCTATCAGAAAGATGGGAACACGTAGTGGCTAACAATGGACAATATTTTGAATAATATATTAATCAATTTTGTTATTATAATAAATGCGTTTTTCAAATAAAAAAACCGACATTATTAACTTGTATACCCAATGTGTGAAGCAACTTTTGTTATGGAAAAAAGTGGGAAAAAGTGAATTTCCAGTTTTGAGAAAGCATTGATTTTTGATGAAAAGCACACAGTGGAAGCAAAACAGTGGCTTGAAAAACATTATCTGAACTCTGCTCCATCTAGACAAATGGTAGAGAAGTGGTTTGCTAAATTTAAACGTGGTAGTACCAGCACGAATGATGCAGAGCGCAGTGGAGGCCCAAATGAGGCTGTTGTTCTAGAAAACATAAAAAAAAACACAAATTGGTAATGAACGATTATAAAGATATCAGATGATAGTGTTTTTACAATTTTACGCAGACATGCTTGTTGGAAAGAAATTTAAGTCTAATGATGAAGTAATCGCTGAAACTGAGGCCAATTTTGACGAGACGCTTTCCCTGTACTATAAAAGTGGTATCGAAAAGTTGGAAAATTACTACATTCGTTGTATTGAAGACAACTAGGCAGAAATATAAAATAGAATTTTATCCAATTTTTTTTTTCTTACGTTTCTACTATTGAGTGACCTATTATATATAAAAAAATAACTTCGACATTTAGTAACTCGAGAACCAGCCAACCGACTTACAAACCAAACATGTGCTCACAAGGCCTACTTTCACTGATCGTTTTTTTTACAGGCGATGCCACGCCCTTAAGAATATTAACATCTATATCTTCAATAGTATAACAGTAAGAGTCTCTAAATTTGGTCCAAATAGGTACGAAGTCAATAGAAATCATCGTTCCAAAAAGGGCGGAATCGGATGATACTTTCTACTCAAAGTAAATGTTGATTTTTGTATATCTTGAGAATGGTTAGAGTGGAATTTTTCAAATTTGGTTTATATTACTTGGTAGTTAATACAAATCATCAATTAAAAAATGGGCGGAATCGAATAAGTTGACGTGTACAAGGTAAATATGGTTTTTTGTATGTCTTGAGAACAATTGGAGTGGAAGTTTCTAAATTTGGCATAAAGACCTTGGAAGTCAATACAGATCATCAGTTTTAAAGTCGGTGGAATTGGATGTATGGGCGTGGCATTAATTTTTGTATATTTTGAGAACGGCAGTAAAAAACTTCTTGGACGGGACACATCAACAGTCAATAACTGGGTGTATGTGTGGAGAACGGTAACAGTTAGAGCTTTCTATCCACATCAACCAGAAAGCAGTAAAAACGCAGGTATTGCGTAATGCACAGTATCTGTATGTAGAAAAATTAGTTGTCCTGTTGTGATGGTGTGTTTATTCCACATAAAATGTTTACATTTCATTAAAGTTTTTCTTATAAGAACTACATTTTATAGCTAAACAAGACGAGTTTACCCTAGTTTATTAAAAAAAAAAATAATTTCTCAGTTTTCGTCACATACTTTTACGGTCTTCAATTTCATAAATTAGTAAAACTTAGAGTGAACTAAAAAATTGTAATTAAGATTATTAAGGTACGTTAATTCTTTTCCCATCTTACTTCGATTCTAACCTCTCACAGGTCTAATTTTGAAAAAAATATACCTTATTGCATTTTCGTTAGGTGGATTTATCAATATTCCCAAAATTTTTACAAAATCAGTTTAGTCGCTTAAGCGCTATTGACGCACAAACAAATAAATTTACAGAGAAATATACGAGGACAGTACGAAGTGTTCTAAATCTGACATAGTAATGGCGGTATAAACAGCTTTGTATAATGGAAACTTTCATCTGGCATATGAACACTTGGTAAATTTCATTTAGATTTGTCAACTCATTCATATAGTGACAGGTGTTCAAAAAAAGCATTGCAGTGATTTTTATAATGAAAATTTTTGAAATTCGTGGCGTGATTAAATATTTACATATGAAAGGTTTATCGGGACAGGAAATTCATAATGTATATGGTGAATGTCTTAGATGAAAGTGCTTCTTCATATGCAAAAAATTGGGTTGCTGAATTAAAGGTGGTCGTACAAGTAAGATGAACTACAAAGTGGACACCAAAAAACTGCAACAACGCCAGAAATCAAAGCTAAAGTACATGATATGATGTCGAACGATCGACAAATGACAGAGTGTGAAATAGGTAATTCCACAGGTATCTTAAATAATCGAGTATATTTCATTTTGCATCAAGAATTGCAGATAGAAAAGTTTTTTGACAAATTTGTTGACCAAAAACGCATTTGATCGATTTAAGCGAAATAATGTGGATTTTAAGCGTTACTTCATAACTGTTGATGAAGTATGGACCGATTGCTATACACCAGAGACAAAAGAAAAATCCAAACAATTGACTGAAGCTGGTGAAAGTGCATCAAAGAAGGCAAAAAGAGTTAAATCGGCTGGTAAGGTCAAGGCAAGTATTTTTTGGGATTACAGAGGCTTTTTATTGATCGCCTATCTTCAAAAAGGTGAAAAAATAAATCCAAATATTATTGTAACCTTTTGGACCTGGTTTACACAACACACAAAAATAAGTTTTCATCAAGACAATGCACCATCCCACAAGAGTGTTTTAACAATGGCAAAATTCAACGAATTGAAGTATGAATTGCTTGACCATCCGCCTTATTCTCTTGACTTAGCTCCCTCTGACTTCTACCTATTCTCAAATCTAAAAAATTCCTTGTTGGCAAACGTTTTATCTCAAATGGCAGCTGTGAACGATTATTTTGAGCAGTTTCAGGAAAATTATTTTAATCAAGGGATAGAATTGCTAGAAAAACATTGGACTAAGTGTATTGAAGAATAAAATAATTTTAATAATCTAGCTCTTGTTTTTCATTTCGAAATGCCCTCGTATATCTCCGGTTATGAGTAAAGTATTTTAAATATTTTAAAACCAGCCATGTACTCCCATTGTTCCAAAACTCTCTGACTGTCAATTAAATAAATTGAACGCATATGCTGTAAAGTCAATGATTCATTTACTTCATTTACTAAATTATTTGATAATTAAATGAAAAATGATAATAAAAAAAGTATTTAACACTCTGCCGTTATAAAATATAAAACCAGACTGCAATCATACACGACAAGTGTCATAAAAGGCCAATGACTTGATTTCATTCTAATAAAACTATTAAAAAATTTAATTTTAATGGCAATAACCTTCTGCAACTACATAGTGCATATTCGTTTATTTTTTGTTCTTTTTTATTAGGCACCGATCAATGACATTTTTATATTTGCATTAAAATTATCAATTATTTGAGTCTTACAAAATTTGTTTTTCCCATTCGTCAAACCACAATCGGAATGTTAATGACCCCGCACTTTTGAAGTACCTTCTAATAGTTAAGATTGAGTACAATAAGTACTTACTAGCTTTAAATGCATTTCTATGGCCTTTGTTATTGTTCGTCCTAGTGCTGTCTTTTCTAAACTGATAAGATACGATTTTTGTTTTTTTTTGTTAAATTTTTTTGATGGGGGTTTTCATCATGTTTTTTAAACTTTTTTTTTTGCATTTAATATTATTCTTTATATGAATTTTTGTCTAACGCCTGTTATCGCGTAAGTGTGTTTACGCAATAACTTCAAGGTGAAATAACGATAACAAAAAATGACATTTATCGGGTTCTGCTTCAACAGAAGCTAGTAAGACTTTTTATATATTTTGTTTTATTATCTTGACAAAAATTACACGACTGCAGTTTCAAATAAAAGCGTCTGAAAAATATTAAAAAAAAATCTTATCAATGAAGGAAGGAAGTGTAAAACAGAAATAAGTGTGAAATATTGCATTAGAATTTTATTTCGCAATTAGCAGACACAGTTTATTGATTTTTGTTTTTGTTTTATTTTTGTCTATGATTTAGATTAAAATTTAAAATTTTTTAATTTTACATATGTATGAATGTCCATGTGTGGCGAGTTGTTTAGCTATAAAATGTAGTTCTTATAGGAAACGATTTAAAAAAATGTGCAAATTTTATGTGGAATAAACACAGCATTACAAAAGGACAACTAATTTTTCTATTTACAGATGCAGATACTGTGCTTTGAGCAATACCTACTCTTGCAATCTCTACCGCTTTTTGACAGATGTGGATAAACAGTTTTAACTTTTACCCTTCTACACACATTTAAAATTTAATATTTAATATACATTGGAACTGCAAGTTCCACTTCTTATATTTTTTTCTTATTTTTTATCTCGCCCAGTTATTGACTTATTGATGATGTGTCGTGTCCAAGAAGTTGTTTAAACCAAATTTAGAAACATTTACTATTTCCATTCACAAAATATAAAAAATTAATAGTTATTATATATGGAAAATGTCAATTCCGCCCAGTTTAAAACTGATGGTTTGTATTGACTGCCAAGTCCTTTAGATCAAATTTAGAAACTTCCACTATAATCGTTCTCAAGACTTACAAAAATCGATATTTACCTTGTATGGGGGGTACCATACCCATTTATTCGATTCCGCCTATTTTTTAACTAATGATTTGTATTAACTACCAAGTAATATAGACCAAATTCAAAAACTTTCACGCTAACCATTCTCAAGATATACAAAAACCAATATTTACTTTGAATAGAAGGTAACATGCTCACTTATCCGATTCCACCCTGACGATTTCTATTGATTTCGACCCTATTTGAACTAAATTTAGAGAGTTCTACTGTTACTCTATTGAGGATATAGATAAGTAACTATTTGTATGGGCGTGGAGACGCCTGTTTTACAAAAAAAAAAAAAAAAAAAAAAAACAATCAGTGAAAGTAGGCCTTGTGAACACAATGCATTGGTTTCTAAGTCGGTTGAGTGGCTCTCGAGTTATTAATTGACGCCCATAGGACAACTTATTTCTATATATATAACAGGTTACTCATAGTTGCCTTCGAGGGCGATACAACAATTATAGTGATTTTCCAACTTTTCGATACCACTTGTATAGTACGATTTCTCATTCTCGTTAGAATAGGCCTCAGTTTCAGCGATTACTTCATCATTGCACTTAAATTTCTTTCTAGCTAGCATTCTCTTGAAATCCGCAAACAGGAAATGTTGCAGGGGGCTACAAAAATATATCTTAATTTATTAATTGTTAACATTCAAAGTGAAATGATAGATCGCCTTAATTTGAGTAACTGTAATGAAAAGGAAACAAAAATTTCAAGGGTAATTGAAATAAAAATTTTAAATTGATTCACTTTAGAGCAGATTCAGGCAAAGGGCTGCTCTTCTCTTTTATTTTCACACGCATAGGCAAAAAAATAAAAAAAGGGAAGTAAAGTGAAAACAAGTGGAAAAATACAGTGCAAAGTGGCCTGAGTAAGAGACTCTCAAATTACTATCACAACTGTAAAATGCATTAATGTTAGTTTGCCTAACGCTGCTTTAGAGGTACAAGTGCGATATGTATATATGTCTATACAACAGCTTATATGCTCCTTAAAAATATTTAACAAATTCACGATAAAAAATAACTATCGAATACATATATATTTTTTAAATTTTTTACTCTATAAAGCAATTAAAAAATTATTTTCGAAGCACTTTTCTAAAGAGAACGATGATATTTTTTGTCCTTTTAACTGCACATATATAATGGTCATGTTACTCACATCGTTTGAATGATTTTCATGACACTTTTTGTCATTAAATCTGTTCAAGCTAAACAAAAGCCTTTATTTATTGTCGTGCAAATGTACGCAGTAAAATTCAAATATTTATAATGGAGAAAAGAAGATTTGAGTGTCTTTTACTGGGCATAAAATAGAAAATTATATCTGTATATAGTTATATACGTAGATAAATTTATAAAACATTTTTATTCTATATTTAAAAGAAATGTCAAAGATGTTGTTATTAAAATTATTTGCAATTTAAATGTTGGACTAGATTTGTATTATATTTTAAAAGTCTTTAATTTCTTAAATTAAAAAGCGCCCCTGACTGTATTCTATATTTTTATATTGAAAATTCACCCCTATAAGTATACCACAAAAAATATATTTGTAAAACATTTTTATATGTCTTCAAATACTTTTAAACATTCTATTTTGTATGAGTAATATTAGATTGTTATAATCTAATGCCTGACTATGTTTTGCAATTGTACCCTAAGTATCATGTGCATAATATTTTTCGCAACATGTACAAATTTATGTTTTAACATACACATTTGTATATGGGAATACTTGTATTATTATAGCATATTTATATATTAGGGTGCTCCTTATATGTAAGGAAATATTTTTTGTGTGTAAAGTTTGGGTCGTAACTCCCCCCAGAAATGTTCTCTGTAGCAAAAAAACATTGTGAAAAATTTTAGGCAGATTGCATGCCCCAAGCGCCCATAACAGTGTAAGCCTTATATGTATGGGCCAATTTTGTTTTTAGATAAGTTGCGATTGTAACTACCACCAACAAAGTTCTCTGTGGTAAAAATTACATTGTGGAAAATTTTAGGCCGATTGCATCAGGGAAAGGCATGTCTCAAGCTCCCAAAATATTGTGTGCCTTATATGTATGGGCCATTTTTTTATTTTTCCCCCTAGATCTTTTCTCTGTACGCAAAAAAAAAACATTGTGCAAAATTTTAGGCCGATTGCATCAAGGAAAGGCGTGCCACATCCGCGCACAAGCTGACAAAATATGTTAAATTCATACCAAGCAAGTACAAATGTAAAGCTTAGGAGCATGTGGGCGGATGCGGCACGCATCGAGGTACAGTGCAATTTCGCATTTTGAAAAATAAGGCGGACCCTAAGGTACATATAACATATGTACAATATGTAATATGTCTTTTTTATAAACTACTGAATTTACACATGTACATATAGGTTCAAATGTCAGTTCATATATAGAAAAAAAAATTGTAAGAACTAGGGTCTAAACAAATTGCATTTGAAGTTATCTCATCAACATTATTATTTTGTTTTCCTATAGGTTATTGACATTTATTTTATTCCCTTTTTACTTTTACAATTTTAGTTGCAGTGGCCGTAACATTTTATAGTCAAGACTCTTTTTATAATAACAATGCCAACAACAGCAATAGCAACAGCAGCAACAACAACAACAACAATATCGTAAACAACTAGAACGTAAACAGCAGGAGAAATTACGTAAAACCCTTTTTCATTTACATTGAATACGAATATACGAGGAGTAAGTAAGGTATGTGTGTAATAAGTACGTGTATTTAATATGTAAACAATATACATATGCTTGAGTTTTCTTTGGTATCCTGTATATTGTTGCTATTGTTTTTTCTTGCCGCATACATCAATGCGAAATGAAGGCACCACATAGAGATTTTTGAAAAAAAACAGAAAAGATATTCTGTGTTGAAGTTAAATCAAATATTTGATGCATAATTAAGGGAAAATTCTTGTAAAATTTAGCATAAACGAAAGCAACTTAACAAATTGTGTAAAGTGTAAGTTAATTCGCTTTGCTTTGATATACAGACATACATACACATTACGAAATTCCATATTTACAATCTGTTGACGTATTGCTGCATATTACCGGGTTATATGTAAAAGTTGTAATTTTTACAGAATATAGTTTACATAACCATATAAAAATTTAATTAAAAAAAAATTCATTCAGCTAAGTCCGTAGGATGACACATGGATGGCGTTACAAGAATTTAGTCCATATGATTTTTATTCAGTACTAACCTTCAAACAGTACGTGTATAAATTTGTCAGCAATCTGACTATTGATTCGTGACTTATAGCATTTTGAGTGAAGTAACTTTTGTTATTAAAAAAAGAAACTAAACAAGGGCTTCATAAACATTATTCGAACTTTGCTTCGTCGACACAAATGGCAGAGAAGTGGTTTTCTGAATTTAAAAGTGGTCGTACCAGCACAAATATTGTAGAGCACAGTGGACGCCCAAATGCGGCTGTTATTCCAGAAAACAATAAAGGATCCACAAATTGGATATCAGCGATCGCAAATTAAAGTTGCACGAGCTAACTGACATTGTAAAGACATAAGCTGGTAGTGTTTTTACCACTTTACACGAACATTTGGATATGCGAAAGCTCTGTTCAAATCGTGTCATAAATCGATTAAAACGATGGCAATATTCAGTGAATTGGGCTTCGAATTGCTTACCCACCCTTCGTATTCCCTAGATATAGCCCTCAGGGACTTTTTTCTGTTTTCAGATCTCAAGAGAATGCTTGCTGAAAAGAAATTTAAGTCCAATGATGAAATAATCGCTGAAACTTAGGCCTATTTTGACGAGAAAGTGAAATCGTACTATAAAAGTGGTATCGAAAAGTTAGAAAATCTCTATACTCGTTGTATCGCCATCGAAGGCGATTTTACTTATCCTACGGACTTATTGAGTGACCTGAAAGAAAGTTAATTAAAAAAATATTAAATTAAAATGAATTAACAATTTCTCAATAAATTTGAACAGAAGTAGAAAAGAAACTTTGCATTGTTCTTTTCTTAATTTGCAAAAATGAATACGATTTCGGAATTAGTGAAATAATTTTTAGTTAATATTCAGTCATTAATATTTATTTGCAATTTTTATTTATTTTTTATAGTTATAGTTTTCCCCGTAAAATCAATTTAAAATAATATTTTTTTTATAGATCGCATTTGTATGGCGAAGAAGAGCCGTAATGATCTAATATTTACTTGCTCATATACCATATTGTGTCTAATGGTAACAAAAGAAGAAAATAAATCTTAGTTTTAAGCCATTAATATTAAGGTTTTATTTTTTTTTTTTAAATTTTTTTTTAGGTTCTAAACAAAAAGAATTATTTTCTTTTGTTCGAAGAGAAATTTTATAATATTCTTCACTAAAATAAATGAACTGAGAATCATTGTTTTAAGTTTTAAAACTAACCAAAAAATCAATTTCATGTGTCTAGTCAATGCTGGATAGAAGAAAAACAATTGCTACACGAAATTTACTGTCATTCAGGCAGCATTCATCTTTCTCATCTTACACAAAATGCAAAAGTGTCCTCTCTTTCTATTTTGCCAGCGGTGCTTTTAATCTTTGTGGATATTAAAGTTTTTCATTACCATGAGGCTGCAGTTATATTTTTGTAAAATTTTATTTTGGCACCTTTTTTTCTTTATGTTGAAGTGATGGAACAAAATACGTCCGCAACTTCAAGTTAAAACGCTTTCAAAATAAGACGGCCCATAATAAAATCGACAGCCGCAACTTCAAGCACTGTCAAATGCCCTTTCTATTTGTTTTTTTGTTTTTTGTTTTAATTTTTATTGCGCCAAAACAAAAACATAATTTTTTTGTCTACAAAATGTATAAAATTCAGTAAAAGTACGGCAACACCACATACAAATTGTCAGAGCACAATTGAGAGAGTAAAAAAAGGCGCTGTCAAAATAAAGTAGATTCTATCTCACGACCGCTTTTGCCGACGATTGTTTATGTCATTTTGTATGCAAAAAACCGTCAAGTCCTAATCCTGTTACATCTCTAAAGCTATAGCACCATTTTAATATTGAATTATATGAATTGATCATTTCCAAGAGAATCTCCAAAAGAATAACACCACTATTGAGACAATAGATGGTTTCAAACCACAAAAGTGGTATAGACTGTGTTAATACTTTTCGTATTATTACAGAACAACGCAGATAAATAGAAATTTGTAACTACAAGAATCGCATATTATATTGATAATTAATTGCTATAAAAGTTGGCACATTTGAGATAGTTTTCGTTTTGCCGTCATCAAGTAAAGTCATGTTTAGGCCTAAATAAAAGTGTTGTATAAACGAATATTAAGTGCAAGATAAATAAGATAAACTGTATAAAGTGACGAAACAAAAACTGTAAAACAACAACAACATGGTGTTTATTTTATTTTGAAGCAATTTAAAAGAACTCAAACGTTTTAAAAAGGTTAAAATGTAACAATATTATCACTACGTACTAAAATTGCGGTATTCAATGCCAATATAAATTTCATCCTTTTTATGATTGCGAGACGTGCAACACTATCACTCGCGAATTGTACGTTTTCGTGAACCGCTGTCTTCGCCGGATCCTGGGCATTTGTGACCGTTAGCTGTGCCTAATCATACGCTTTGACGCAGAACAGCTCAAGAACCATTATCGATTGAGATGAAGGCGCAAATAGAGATGGATTGGTCACGATCTTAGAAGAAATCCGAATGATATTAGCAGAATTGCCATATATTGGAACATAGAGAAGATAACGCCCAGCCTATACATCGAGATGATAAATTGAGACCGAGCTGAATGGTTGCGACAAGAGTTCTAGAGAAGTGAAGGCGTTAGCACAAAACAGAGAGTTGTTCAGCGAATTTATTGAGGACCTATGATCCTTTTAGGATCGATTGGAACTTATTATTATTATTAATGCCAAGTTTTGCACATGACTTTAAATTATTTGTTTGCTTTTTGAATTACTTATACGAATTACCCCGTTTACATGGGACTTTTTTAAATTTGTTTGGATGGTTTTTATCTCTTTCTTCTTACTTTTTTCCCTTTATTTATTTTGCTTGAAAACAGCGTTTCTACAATATTATTCTGTCTTTCTCTATCGTAACGTATTGCTTTATTATATTCCCATGACATATAAATTTTTCTCATATTTTATAATATCGTGCGGCACGAATTATTTTTTGGCAATCTACGTTTACAGTTGCCCTGTGGATTCCATTCCAAGCTGTATGTTGTGATAGTCTCATGTGACCTGCGAAGGGTATGGCCTATCAGTTACTCATAGGCATTTCATTGGTTCTTCTCCATCAGCTCCGACATATGATACTCAGGAATTTATTCATTACTGTTTGAATATCTATTCATTACTGTTTGAATCTATCGCCTTTGCAGTGAGCCAAGTCTCGCTTCCATATAGGAAAATCGTTAAATATTCGCAATCTTATTATGTCAACCAAATGTAGATTGAACTTACATATATCCCACGACTTAATCGAATCGACATACATCCCAGATAGCGAAAGCTTTCCACAAATTCGTGTTTTGAAAACTGAAAACAAGTTTAGGTAATTAAATAAAACAACTTAGCGTGGATAAACGCCCGATAAGAATTAGAGATCACCTTGATTTTTTAGCATTTGGTGATTGAGTCTTAAGATTTTTTAATTATGTAATTCGGTCATTACTGAGGATTAAATAATAATTAAATAATTACGAAAAACTATTATCGTGCGAACATGGCATAAGAATACTGAGTTCCTAATTAAATTTTTTTATTAATTCTTTCTTAATGTGAAATTTCCATGTTTATCCCCAATCAAGGGGATAAACGCCAGCTAGCGCATGGTAGAACCAGCTGGCGTGCTTGTTTTGACTCGGCCAAAATCGACATGCCACATAAGTAAGTAAGTAAGTGGGCTCAGATATCTTCGGAAATGTCCGTTGAGACATTTAATCACGTACAATATGAGTGGCTCTGCTAATTTAGATTACAGCATGAAATTCCTAGAAGTTAATTTCAAAAATGGCTTTTGCTCTCTCTCAAATTAGAATAACTGCCTTCGAAGCCTCAATCTGACGTGAAAAACATATTTGGCTGCATAAAACATTCTGTGGGTCGTGGTACGTATAGCTAATAATAGCGTATGATAATATCGTCAGCATACATACATATGTAAAAGTTAAACATACTCACATGTTGAAATGTAGTGTCATTGTTTAAAATTTACACAAAAATGAACTCACTTAAGGCTTAATTTCTATCACAAACATCACTTTCAAAGTCCATTTAAAGGTTAAAAAATTGTTGGTATGATATGATTCAGTTTTAATTTAGTTTGATTGTTTCCACGTCCCTGCATTTGTTGTAATCCCTTTTACCGGTATATTTTATGAACATTACCTTTTTTCAATGCCACCAGATTGATTTCCATAGAAGAGCGTATAAGCGTTAAGAGTTCAAGATTCAAACGAAAATGTAATGGCAACACATGCCTGTGGTTATTTGGAGATATGCTGCAGCAAATCTCGATTCAACACATACTATGTATACACATACAAGCATTATACGTATAAATATACATGTATGCACATAAATAAATAAGCGTAACATAGGCCATTGCACTTTTGACGTCACCATCATTTGCTCTACACTATTCGCTTGTCCATCAGTCAAACTCTTCACTATTCTGTATTTAAGGAATATCATTGCCATTGCCTTTGTTATGAATTTTTTCTTTTCTTATACGTATTTTATTTCATAATTTTTTTTTTTTATTCATTGTGTTCTCTTTTACTGCGAATACCTAAAAAGTTCTAAAGCGCAAAAGACACATTTTAAATTCCATATAAAGTGAAATAAAAAAGCCGATTGCGGTGCTTCTATTCAAACACATTTATATCGTAATTTAATTTTTTTTTTCTTTATTTCGAACTGACCTCCTCAATAATTTTGGGTGCGTTTCTTATGTTCGTTGCTATTTTTTTCTTTAAGCTTTTTGGTCGTCCGCATGGTTTTTTCTTAGTATTTTGTTCAGAAATTGATGAATAAGACTTTATTTCTTTAGAAATCCACGAAACCGGAAATATGTAAGTAAATTTGATATGGAAGGAATAAGAAGAGTGGGAATCAACAAAAAATATTTTTGCTCTACACTATCAGTATAGTAAAGATCATACGAGTATATTGGGTTTTTTTTGAAACTCTGTAATGGTTAAAATTAATGGTCCAACACCAACTTTTATTAAATCGATATAAATGGATCTACAGCTTGACACAAGAGTCCATAATTTGGTATATTCGTAGAAGAAGTATTGTAATGGCTCAAGTCGGCCTCTTGTACTGTTCTTATCATTCACAGGCACCGATCCAACTAATTCAATGAGAGTGATATTCTGTGAACTAAAGTTAAACGGTAAGGTCACGAGATCAAGCACTCTATCGACTGCTCTTCCTCACAGCTGAATCTATAGGTGCTAGTGTTGAAAACGATCTATTTGTACAGGTACTTATAATAGACACAGTGATTTGTGAGTGCTCTTGAAAGTGGCCTTAGTCCTTTCCTATCCAATTTCAGAACAAATTCCTTTCTCTTAGCGTCTTAGCTCAGAAAACTTTTGGAATGGTCGAGGCCACAAGTGTCGTTTCAATGTTTCCTCATGGTAGACCATTGACTATTTTTCATCTTTCCTTTCAGGAGACTGTTGTTGCAGCCAAAAACTAGAGTAGGCCCAATGTAAGTTCCATCAGCCACCCTTTTGGCATGCCCAACATCTTATTCACATTGAGTCCGTAATATTCTCATACTTGGATCAGAGTCATCTGATTCTAAGCAGTCAGGTTGTTAAAAGCGTTGTGACATTTTAATACTGCTCTCGACGTAAATGCACAACTGCTAAGTGCCTTGAAGACCGATGTGTTTTCTGTCGGAATTGTGTTTCCGAATTCTTATGGTTTTAAAAATTAGGAGAAGTTCTGTTTGGAAAAAAAGTCGTGTTCTTGCCCAAGGTCATCCACTTGCGTGCCTACTATTCCTGATCCTTATCTGTGTACCATTTTTGTGAGTTATCTTGCAACTACCTTGGAAGTGCGCCACTCTCTTACCTTGTCGGAAAAATAAAACTATACATTCCATAGCGGATGTGCTATCGGAAGAATAATTTTATTATTACTTTCAATATTACAACTGTATTAGGAAGAAGGGAAAATTTCAGATCAAAGTTTCAAAATGATCGATCATCTTATACTTGATTCTAAACGTGGTAACAATGTGATCGTGACACCAGTAATCAATGAGTTGGAATGTAATGTGATCAGTGAGAAATAAGGCATAAATAAGTTCATATGTGTCATCTAAAGTCTATTCAAAATTGGTACGATCGGTCCATATTTGATTTAGCCCTTATAATTAAGCGATAGATCATTCCATATACGGCAATAGTTAGACCAATAATTTTCTATGGTCTCGTAGTTTGGTAAGGGGTCTTTCATAAGAAATACATTCTGAACTCTTTGATGAGAATTCAAAGGTCGGCACTGATTAGCATTAGTGGAGCAATGAGCACAACGTCAAGTATAGCACTCAGTGTCATTATGAATATCTGAACTCCTGTTATCAAAGCCGAATCTTTCCTAAGAATCTAGGAGTGCAGTCTCAGGCTATCGGAGTTCTCTGATGGGTTATACACCAGATCGGTTGGTTGCCGTGTGCGTGGACTACTGTATCTTGTGATTATTCGCGTGACCAATCTAACGATGGATGGTAGAATAGGATATCACGACAATTCTCTGGATCTTAACATTAATATTTCCTATTTCCATTGCAATGTGCTTCAAGAAGATGTGGTTGCTATATGTGAGGTTGATAATCTACTGAGAGATACTGTCACATATGTGAGGTTGATAATCTACTGAGAGATACTGTCACACACCCCAAAAAGTTTGCATCCGGGCAATTGCATAGCGGATGAGCTGGCTAGACAGCGAACTGTGTCTCAATTTCTTTCGGCGAGGGATATCTATACCGATCTCGGTATGTCGATATCTACCTGCCATCTGGTGGGTACTAATTCCGACTTGTAGACAGGCTAGAGTCATATGACCGAGGGCAGACAAGAGTTCTAGGCAGCTGCATAATTTACTGAGTGGCAGGATATCTGCAGTGACAGAATCAATTACGGGATATTGTCTTGTTGGGAGACATATCCTTATATTGGGCTATAGGGACCTAACTCTATGTAGATGCTGCATCTTCTCTTGGGGCACTCCAAGAGCGTTACCTAGATTCATAATTTGAATATTCGACGGACATATAGTTAGCAATGAGGCTCTACAAGAAATTGCTGTAGGGCTGATCAGAGAATTCATAGTAGGAGTGAAATGGTTGGATAACTAGCCAATGGCTGTAATAGGGAAGCCATAGGTATCTAAATAGGCTCTACTGAGTCTACCATAAGCGTGCTGTAGTAGCCGTTCTTAACCTAACCTAGCCCACAATCATTCCATGTTCCCAACAAAATAATCAAATTTAATTATAATTTGATGTATCGAAAGGGAATTGTCAACTGAAGAACTAATATTATCAAAAATATTTTTTTTGTTACACCATTGTATCAAGAAATTATTATCCAAATTATTTTTTCCAAATATACCAGCTGTACCAGTAAGAAGTGAGAGTCAAGATACAAATGTCTCCATTGGGAACATTTATTATGAACGAACATTAATTTTTTTGTGTTGGCAATGATATCTGTCAAACATATATCAAATCAGTATATATCAAATTAAAGATGGCGAATTTTGCACCACAAAATGATGATTTGCTGAAGAGTCGCATCAAATTCTTGTCAAGGCATATGGAGATAAAACTCTATCAGAAGCAACATCCAAAAGATGGTTTCGACTGTTCAGAGATAACGATTTTGATAAGAGAAATGAAGAACTTTGAAGACCACCGAAACCGTGTGTCTGGTCGGACCAGAAAGGTGTGGTGTAACACGAGCTGCTATAACCCGGTGAAACCGTTAATATCATGCATTAATCGAAAAACGATCAGAATGGACCGCAAGACACGACAAGGTAACTTTGCGACATGAGAAACGTGCACTCAAAACAAATCAGGATCAGGATACAATCAAAGCACTAGGCTGGGAGCTCCTACACCATCCGCCGTTTTCACCAGACTTGGCTAATTCCGACTACGTATGAATTGAAGCCGAGAGACGTTGAAAGGCGATTTTGCATGTCGAAATAGATGCTTAAAAGCTACAAAAAGGAGTCATTTTTGAAGAGATCAATCAACGAAAAACGAAGTAAATATTCGACCAGATACGAGGCCATACGAGTAAACTTCCATGTTGCAAGACCGGTAATAAACTATGAAAACAGTAAATAGGAAATTTGGATCAGCCGCCTTTTAGCCCAGACCTTGTTTCGATGGATGCAGAAGACCCCTACTGGAATACCATTCGCTTTAGAACAGGGTATCTGAAATTTGCTTGATTCATTCTTTACCTCAAAATCGGAGCAGGTCTTTTGGCGCGGAATCCATGCCACCAGATAGATGTGAAAAAGTAGTGGCTAACGATGGACAATACTTTGAATAATGTTATTGTAATAAATGCATTTTTAAAGCGAAATAATCGACATTATTAACTTGTACACCCAATACATATGTGCATACATATGTTGATGTATTAACATCAGTTCATCTTATTTATATTCGTATATTCCACCTGACGCCTATCTTTTATACACAATGAAATTACAATTAAAAAAGAATATCTTAATCAAGTCAATGCAAAACTCTATTGAAAATTAATTAATAAATTTAGTTTGTTTTTGCCTTTTCAATACGCGGTATCTGTTACTTTTATAAAAAATTACAATAACAACACCATCTTTCCATTTTTTAAAAAAGAAGGCAGTACAAGAGGTTTAACTCAATGTGTTTTGAGTCAAATAAAATAAAAGACTGCCTTGTAGTACTGGTGACTACAAATTTATTATTATTAATGGTAATGACGGTTGTTCAAAAATAACTTAAAGAAATTAATACCGTCTTTAGTTTGGCTACTGTTTTAACTTTTTTTTCTTGTTTTGGTATCTCATTGAAGTTGATGGTTTGAGGCATTCATCCATATTTATTCATTCATACATATACCAATACGAGCATGTTCAATTATGATAAAGTTTGTGTGTTCCTTGTGCACCTTTTTAATTTTTGTTTTTAAGTTTGGAGCAGTTTTACAAAGGAACGTGCATACACATATGTATGTATGTATGTATGTATGCATGTATGTATTTATTAAGTCTTCATATTCATATTTAACTCATTATTCATATAAAACATACTCGTAGAGGGTCTCTCCCTATATCAGAATTTATATTTCTTGTTGTTGGGGGCTTCTGAACGAATCAGTCACAGTTCGAAATAAATCAACAACTGATGGAATGACTACTGACTCAATTGGCTTTGTAATGGGGTGTTCATGGTTTATGTTACTAATTTAGTGTAAAAAAAATTTGTTCGTGATTTTGCGTAATTATTTCTTGTTGTTGCTCAAGTATGTACTCGTAGTAGCAGTTTAACGTACAACTGGATAAAATGTTTAATTGATTTTCTTTACTTTTTGTTGTTTAAGCAAAATGATTGATGTTTTTTTTTGTTTTGAGTTTTTGTTTTTTATGTCTTATAAGAATATAATTATTAATAATTATAGTTGTTTTTATACGGAAATTATTTTAAAAGTTATTAAAATAAACACATTTTTTTTCGTTAGTTACCACAATTCAGAAAAGTGTTGAAATATAATTATTAATGGAGCTGATTAAAGACAAGATAAATGCATCTCTTGAAGACTTACCTAAAAAGAAAAACAAAAGAGAAAAGAAAATATTAATTAAATTAAACCAAGATGTTAGAAAAGTTAAATTTACAAATAACGTTAAAATTCTAAAAGAAAAAAATATTCTTTTTCAAATTTGTTAAGTACAGGGTGGGCGAATTTGAGGTTAGAAAGTAAATTGACTGTCAAATGATGAAAAGTCAAGAATTGAGCTGTCAAACTTTTAGAATTCTTTAGTCAAATTTTGGGAAATTTTAATTATGAAACGCTACACTCTTGAACAAAGAATTTTAATTGTGAAAATTTACTATCGAAATGATGAAAATTTTACGGTATCACTTCGTAAAATGTGAGCAACTTTTCTTCGTAATCAGGCTGCTTTTGTCACCGTTGTGCATAATTTAATCGCTAAATTCGAGGCTCACGTTACTGTTGCTGACAATAGATCAAAACAATACGTTTGTAGTGGGCGTAGTGATTTAAACATAACAGCTGTACAGCAAAGTGTTGAAAATAACCTTGAAACATCAACTCGTCGACGTTCGCAACAATTGGGCATCACCAGAGGAACTTTGCGCAACATTTTGCATAAAGATCTTCATCTTCACACTTATAAACTTCAACTCGTGCAAGAACTAAAGCCGAACGTTTGTGAATTAGTTGTTTAAAAAACTGAACGAAAACAACGCATTTTTTCACAAAATCATCTTTGGTGATGAGGCCTATTTAGGCAGTTATGTAAACAAACAAAATTGTCGCATATGGGGCTCAAAAAATCCAAAAAACAGTCTTCGAAAAACCATTACATCCTAAGAAAGTGACCGTATGTTTGTGGTTAGGCGGCACCATATTTTTTCGAACATAAGCAAGGAAACGCCGTCACCGTAAATTCTCTACACTACCAAACCATGATAACCAATTTTTTGTGGCCAAAATTAGATAATGTTGACATCAATCAGCAAAACGGCGCCACAAGTCACACAGTCAGCCAAACGATTCAGTTATTGCATGAGAAATTTCCCGGTCGATTGGCCGCCTAGTTCTTGTGATTTAACGCTGCTGGATTATTCTCTCTGGTGCCCGTGAACAAACCACAAACATCTGACACTCTGAGATATGAAATTCGGCGCTGTATTGACGAGATAAGCAAAGCTTTATTGCAAAATATGGTTCAAAATTTTGTGAAAAGAGCGAACGTCTGCCGACGTGCTAGACGTGGACAATTGACATTACATTCCATTGTTAATTCCCATATTTCTATTTTATATTGGTTTGAATAAAACTGAATTTCACAAAAAGACGTGCTTTTAAGCCAATTTACTTCCTAACCTCTAATTTGCCCACCCTTTATTTACCCCCATATTCATAAAAATTATTTTCGATTTATAAAGTGTTTATAACACATAATTTGTATAAGAATTAGTTTTATAAGCCCTTTATAAATAGAAAATAATTTTTATATATATGGTGATCGATTTGCATATCTTATTCTGACAATATTTAATTTACGGCAATTGATTTACTAATGTCGTATAATTATTCATAACTTTGGCGATAAAATTGATTTCATTTGAATTATTAATTTAAATTATTTACTAGTCCATTTATATTTACATATTTTTACACCATATCCGTTCGAGAGCTTATATCAGTTCGTGAGCAGAATTTTTCGTTTTATGACTTGTGCTTGTAAGTTTTATTTTTTAATTCGTGAGCACGAATCGTATTTTTTTTAACATTTTTATTTAACATTTTTAAAGTTTGTGCTTACGAATTTTGTTCATTAACTAATGAGGACGAATTTTATACTGCGAACGAATTAAAAATGAGTAAAAAATAATCGAAAACGAGGAATTCATTCATGTTCAGTGTATGTTGTATGTGTAAGATTAAATGCATAATACCAGTGCATTCGTATGTGTATATATATGTACATAAAAGTGTGCAGCGACGAATATTTACTAAAAACAATTGCACGTTTTCAACTCGTTGACTCGGTCTGACTTCCGAATTTTATTTTTAAATTCTTTTCTTTTTGATTCTTCTCACGAGTCGTATTTTATATGACAGCAACAACACGGTGCTACAGCAAAAAAACCCTGAGAAGTGATACTATTTTTCTGATAGCCACTATCGAGCACAACAAGAATCTGTTTTTTGAAATTTTCGGAACACCTTCAAAATAATGAGTTACGGGTTACGGAGTTACTTAGCTGAATATTAAAGGATTTTTAGTTTTTTAACTGATTTGCGAAGAAGAGCCACATTCCTTTTTCAAATCAGTTATATTAGCTTATCGAATGAAGCTTATATTTGTAAGTATGTCTAACAGAAGGTTAGAAGGCTAATTATCCCTTTTTGCTTGTCAACGTATAAGTCACAGTCTTATGACAGATAAGTACGTCTTTTGTAAGGAGTTTGCAAAAGACAAAACCAGTGTTTCGATAGTTATGCGGTTATCTTTCCAGTAATTGCCAGTCTTAAAATAATAAAATTTTGAAGGATTTAAAATTTGAAAGTCCCTTTGCTGGCGATAAATGGGCTGCTTGGATCTTTTTAGTGTTTATTGTTCGGAAATTTTTTCCAATCTCCACTTTTACGCAAAACGTTTCACCAAAATTTAAATCCCTTGTGCTTGTTTTTGAGATCAACATAAGCTAGGTGACTATTGTTGGAGTGTCATAAAAGAAAAATATAAAAATTTATATAAAAAGGAACTAAAACTCTTTCAGTTATTTGTTCATAAGCTTATGCTATTCTTACTTTTTCATTTTTTATAAATATTTTACAAGTTTGACGTCCTAAATTTTATCACTTTTTCCCCCTAAAGTATGACAAAACAAATTAAAAGCCTCACGCATTTTTTAAACTGTGAACTGTATTGTAAACTTATGAAATCAAAGAAGTTGCTTTATAGGTGATAAAGCGAATTCATATAAACAAATTTAAAAACTACAGCAATTTGAAATTCTATTGGATTTGAATTTCACTTGATTTCGGTTTAGAGAACGTATTCGTACCTATATTTTTACAAATAGAACAATAAAGCAAACTGTTAGTTCGTTCTCTTTTCTAAGAAAATATGTAGCCCTACGACCAGATAAAAATTTAAAAGTGCTGCCTTGTTCTATCTAAAAGCTACAGTTTTTCTTGACAGAAAACATACATTAAAGTAATGGAGTTTTCTTTTTGAAAAAAGTTGTGCTTTTCAAAAAGCTAATATTTTGAAAATGTTGCCACACCCTATCACAATAATGAAACGATAAATATGCAATTTTCCAAAATTTTTCCTCCCTCTCCTAGTGTTACCTTTTTCAGGAATAGAAGACAAATAAATAATTTAGGGCCGAAGATAAAAACAGGTATAGTTTTTCCCAGAAAATAAAATGCCATAATATTTTGTACAAGGTTTTTTTATAGGTGATATATTTGTGATTTTATTTTTTGAGTAAGAATAATGAAGACACAAACCACGATACCCTTTCCTAGTGTTGCATTTTTTTGTTTTTTAAAAAGAGACACCAATAGGGCAAAACATAATACATTTGTTTGCCATATTAATATTTGCAAATAATCTTAAACAGTGTTATAATTATTTCCATAACTGTTAATGCAACGTATGAACTTCTGCTTGAATCAATGTACGACACACTACATACATACTATATGCATGGATACAGGCATGTGAACACATTATTACCAAAATATGAACACACACATACTATAATAATAATAATAATAACAACAATAATAGAAACAGAAGAAGACAAGAAAAACGATAATAATAATATAAGCAACGAACGGCATCAATAAAGTGAATGCCCTGGATTCGTGACGTCACAGAAAGACAACAAAATAGAATATGATACCACATTAACAAACAACAACATACAATAATAAAACAACAAGTGAGTAAAAATAAAAACAATAACATTACCAACTTACATTCATACATACAGGCATTCATACGTACACACATATATACCCATAAACAAAGGATGATTAAACTAGAAAACAAAACAGTGAGAAGAAGAGAGAGAAACGAAAAATAAAAAAAAAATTAAATAAAGTCAACATATACATTTACAGGTTGCCTGGAGTTGCATGACCGGCTAGGCGGCACTGGTTTACCGATCTTTGTTTTGTCGTGCACCAGATACGTGTAGAAAAATATAGGCAACAGATGAGTAACGCAACAACTTCAACAACAACGATGATGGCAAACACTTTAAATGTACTCACTCACATGTACACACATATTAGCAAGCAAATGCTGCATGCACACATCTATGCATGACTAAAATACAGAAAACATTGCTGGAAACAAAAACAAAAAAAAAAAAACCAAACGATAACGCATCATACTCGCACACCAGAAAAGAAAACGTACACATGGAATATATAGTAACTTGGTGATGTAAAAAAATAAACCGGCTACAAAAACAACCTATAACAAAAACAAAAGCCTTTTTTAAATTCAATGCACTCATAATTTGCATCCCTCTTTCTCTCTTGCTCTTTCTCATTCCACAAAAGCAGCTTTCAATTACTATAGCAGTTGTTAGTGCTAAGCCGCTGCAGCCCCTTTCCCCTTTTCTATAAACAGCGGATGTTTTTCTCGGCACAAAATCTTTTTAATAAAAGCGGTAGAATATAGAGACCAAAATAAAAAAATCCCGAAGAAATTTCAAAAGCAAAACAAAAATATATAAACAATCACCACAAATGGTTTGAATGGAAAAGGAGAAAAACAAAAATAAAACACAAGAACTTGTGCACAAGAAAGATAAAGAAGATGAACGAACGAACGTTCACGTTGAGACGTAAAAAGCAGAACATTAACAATAACAAAAAAAAGAAAATAAAAAAAGCAACAAAACATGTAAACAATACGATGGAATCAAACAAATGATTAATAAAAGACGATCAATACAATGCCCTACATTTAAAAATACATACATAACATAACATCGACGCAAACAATTAGGAATAGAACCAATCTTTATTGGTCCGGCACCTTACTGTACAACACCACTTACTACCATCCTCAATCTAATCAAAAATTGGGAAATTGTCAGATTCTTGGAACACTGGAATACTCAAAGGGAACTTTGCCACTCTAGGGCAGTGATCAGTCCACAGTTGGGTGTCGCTCTGAGATTCTTAAATATGGCAGACCGGACCTGAAAATCCTAATGGAGTCCCTTACGGGCCACTGTGCACTAAGAGCGCATCTGAAGAGGATGCTGGTCACAAATGTGGATGTCTGTAGACTGTGCTCACAGCGATCAG
The DNA here is from genome assembly GCA_023159175.1 of Wohlfahrtia magnifica. NCBI lineage: Eukaryota > Metazoa > Arthropoda > Insecta > Diptera > Sarcophagidae > Wohlfahrtia > Wohlfahrtia magnifica. The sequence continues at coordinate 1,398,145 of JAKWBJ010000056.1, forward strand.
AGGTAGCAGAATACATATTGGGTGAAAATTTCGAACATAGAGCTATTGACGTGCCCACCAACATTCTGAGCCCATAAGGTATCGAAATAATGGCTCTGGGCTGGAATTCCCAGGAACAAAGATGCACAGGTCTCCTGAAGATGATTTAGCGCAGAACATTTTTTTAAAAAAAAGGAAAACAGTTCTTAAGAAAACCAACGATTTTTCCAAAAGAAGATTTTTGTTGTACTTGACAGTGCATTTAAAGACAATGGTATCACTTCCCAGGTATTTCTATTTCATTCTTTTTTGTGTCAGTTTTTTTCTTGTACACTTTATTTTGACGCGTTAAAAATATTATTAGTCGTACGGATTTTGTTGCTGTTTTTAATGGATTTTGTAAAAATGTAAAATGTTTAAGTTCATCGTATTTTAAACGACTGCAATAACGACTTATCTCTAGCGAAGAAAGGTGTACACTATATTTTGACGCTCACAGCAAAAAAAATGATTTTTTTTCTTTTCAAAATAAAGTTGTTTTCTGCTTTTTTTGTTGCCAATACTCCAATTTTAATGAGATTTGGAATAAGTAAAGATCTAACTAACGAAAATACGAGGGTTAAAAAACGCCCCAAGTAATCAAATTAAGTCATGTGAGAAACCATATCAATTACTCGTACACAACTAAATCGATTTTGTTACTTTTTTCGAAAAATTTTGGTACTTTTTTCAAAATTTGATCTTTAGGACGTTAAAATCGGGGTAAAACGATCAAACTGACTGAATTTTTTACGAAATGACAAGCATGTTTTCCTCTTAAAGCAATGTTTTTTGTCATCCACTGAAATGTGTTGTATAAAAGTACATTTTCAAATGTTGCACTTTGAGGGACTAATAATGGGTAAAAGAAGAATTTTTGGTTTATAGTCAATTTCTGTAAAACACATTGTTAGTATGCTATATCTTGGCAGCTATTTAAGATAGATTCTTCAAAATTTCCACATGCTATCAAGTTACACATTAAGCTAAAAGTATGACATTCACAGGAAGAGTGGGCGTACATCTCAATAAATATATCAGTGGGAGACAACAAGAGTCGCCTTATAAAGACAGGCAGGCGATAAAAAAATGGATGTGATTGAAAAAATGGTATTTATATAATATATATATATATATATGTATATAGATTTCCGGGCAATCCCAGATGAGTAAAACTGGTATTGTATAAAATAGGAACTTGAAGCTTATGAAACCCTATGTATTATGTTATAACCTCCTAGGCTAACTCATTCCATAAATTTATATTCTTTTAATATTAATTGATTTCGCAGTTTATCGCACAAGATATTATTGCAGGAATTAATATTAATTCACTAATCAACTGAATAGGAGAGGCTCAATTGGCCATGTCACTGTAATCGTTAATTCACTACCTGTAATGAGTGGTCTCAGTGATCAATATTTCCCTTCACTATGAAAACCAGCGAAATGACAATAGATGTTGATAGACATGTATATTATTGATAGACATGTATATTATTTGTAATTTTTGCTTGAAAATGTGATGAACACTTTTTCATTATTGACTTATATTCCCAACTTCTTGACCAAAGTATGTACATATAATGTAGGGCATTATGAGTGGAACGAACTTTAGTAAACTGAAAAAAAAGAACCAAAAAAATAAATACAACGATGTGTGTTGCTGCACATTGTACTACGTTGTAGTAAAATTTAAACAAGAAAAAAGTATAAAAACAAACACACATGCATACAGAGTATTAATTGCAGTGAATGAAAATTAAGCAGAGAACATAGAACTTATGTTTGTATTTCTAAAATTATTATTTCAAAACATTCATTCACATTTATAGGCATTTTGTTAAATATAATGATCGAAAAACATTTGTTTACTTTTTAAACGCACAATAATTATTTAAATCTCGCACCTTTTCATTAAATGAAAAAATAAAATAAAACAAAAACCAATAACAATAACAGGTTTAAAATGGAAAACAACCAAGAAAACAAAAAAATCCTAAAACTAATTAAATGGTAGATGTTAGATACACAACCACTCGGCATAGACTGCAAACCAAAGAAGATATAACTGTTAAAACTGTTTCACAGTAGTCGATGTTGGTGACCAAAAAACATCGTCTCGTTCGTATATCACCATGAAATTTTGACCACACGGTATTATAAAGTTTTGGTAATTCCAAATCTGCTATTTTGAGCAAACAAAACTCGATAACCATCACAAGATATCTTTCTATTGACAGTAATTTTGCGATTTTCATTCTTTTTGAAGAAGTTGCCGCCGCTTTTGAACTGCCTCTGTCAACAGTTTGGTGCATATTGAGCCCAAATTGAGCTTTCTACGCCGATAATAATTATTCTAAAAAAAAACATTTCTCACATGGTACGAATTTTGATAATATTCAATGATTTGCAGGCGTTGTTCGTTTGTTAGTATGTTCATGGTGAAATTGTCAACCCTACTAAGCATTTTTGGTATTATGCTTAAATACAACGAATGGGATTTGAATGTAAAGGGTGGTCCAACCATAATGCACGATGTTAATTGTGAGTCACACCTTCAAGGCGTCAAGTTTTTTGCACAACTTAATTTGGCATTTCGTTGTTTCATTGTTTGAAAAATTCAACCACATAGAGGTACAAAATTAAGCATCGTGTTAAGATTACTGAAGCCTTTTGCAAAAATGGACTTTCAAATCAAAATACATTTCGTGCACTTCGTATTTTTTTTGCTCAGCATAATCGACCAAATGTGTCCACAATCGGGAGAATTGTGAGCAAATTTCAGTAAACCGGGTATGTGGACAAGGAGGAAACACCAGTGCATACTCGCCCACATTGCTATTGTTCGTACTTCTTTGAGAATCAGGTCGGCCAAGCAGTTACCGTGAATGGTGTTCGCTATCGCGAAATGATAGCAGACTTCTTGCTGCCAGAAGTTGAAGATAGGGACCTGGACGTTATGTTGTTTCAACAGGATGGTGCCACTTGCCCCACAGCCAACGAAACAATGGCTCTATTAAGCGAGAAATTCCATGGCCGTGTTGTCTTAAATCGTGGCGATGTTAATTGGATGCCACGATCATGCGAACTTCTTTCTTTGGAGATATTTATTTGAAAAAAAGTGTACCTCAATGAGCCAAAAACAATTCAAGAGCTAAAGTATGATAAATTAACGCCATTGAACCTCAATTATGTCTCAGAGTTATTGAAAATATTGATCGATGGTAGAGGTATTCCACCGAAGTCGTGGCAAGCATTTGGCCGATATTTTGTTACACACATAATTCCCGTTAATCCTTCTATCATAATAAAAAATATTGCGATAATTCTCTGAAAATTTGTAGATCTATTTACAATATCGTGCGGGAGAGGCCATGGAGATGTAGAATTTTATCTATCTCAGCTGTAAATTGGGCATGAATTATATGGAAAATATTTACATCGCTTTGGCCTTTCTAATTTACCGTTCTGCTCGCATTGTAATTGTGGTTTACAGAATTCCAAAAATGTGTTGTTTGTGTGTAGGAAATATAGGGGTCCTAGAAGTATCCTTGAGAGGTAGACTGAATGGATTAGTAGTTTGGAGCACGAAATATAATGAGTTTGATGATGAGGTTACAGGCAATGTGGGATAAGGTTCTTACGTACATATGTAAAATTTGTGTTTGGGGAACTTCCTGGAGATACCTTAACTGTAGTACATTCATTGTAATATGTTCAGTCGGACGAGGAAATGCTAAACGGCGGTATTATTGTACTGATTTGTGTTAAAGGTGTATTAACGGGTTAAAGTCCGTACGCCGTCTTTCGATGATATCATCTCGAAAGAAAATCTTACAAATTTTTAATTCCTAAAAATCGTCAAAATGCTATATTTGCGATTCAAAATTGTCAAAATGACGATGAATCTTCAAATATAGCAGCACTGTTGTAATGCTTTTGTGCAACAAAATAATGCATTTTTATAGGCTAAGCAAAAGCAAGAAAGCGAGAGAGAGTGAGAGAGATTTATATAAATAAAAAATGGAGTAAAAGAAAATGTATTTTACTGTGTAATTGTCACGTTGACTCATGTCAAAGTAAAACTTTTTATGGTTTTGTTTGTTGCTTTTTACAATTCTTTCTTCTTAAAAGGAGTGATACATTGGCAAACATTTGTTTGCAAGCATCACAAATAGCCAATCGCATACATGGATAACTTACTTTTCCTTAAATGCGATGGCTATTTGCTATGTTTGCAATCAAATGTTTGCCAATGTATCACCCCCTTTATAGGGAGATAACTTATTTTCTCCATGTATGCGATTGGCTATTTGCGATGTTTGCAACAAATGTTTGCCAATGTATAACCCCTTTTAAAACTCCTAAAAGGTTTGTTTTGTTTTATTCTTTTTTTGTTGTTGTGTTATTCAGTATTTTCTTTTAACAAACGTGGAAATATTTATCTTACGTAGCTTTATGCTACTTTTCTCTCTCTCTCTCTCTCTCTGTTGTGTTTCCTTCCTCATATTTATATTTTCATAAACAAACAATGGGCTTGGAATTCTATTTTTTTCCAAGTTTCATTGTTATTATTTTTAAATTGGTTCCTTTTGTTTTGTTTCGTATATATACATACATACTTCTTTAAAGAAAATTCTACTGCGCAATAGTGCTCCCTTAGTGGGTCTTTGCAAGTAACTAATACTGTTGTGAGTGAGTGCATTCATTGCACGTTGCAGCTATAATTATGCCAAGTATTAAAGTATTGCAAAGTTCCAATTGCTGTTCCTTTTTCTCGTCTTCATCATCATCATCATCTGCTGTTTGTTTTTTTCCATTGTTTACGTTTGCAAGTTGTTTGTTGTTTTTGATTTTTTTATGTCAAATCGTATATAAAGTGCACACACACATAACATATAAAATGCATCAGAGTACTAGAATAGCGTTAATATTACATGTCGTTTTTTTTTCTATTGCAATTTTGTTGTTGTTTTATTATTATTATTTTTATTTTTTTCTAACTGAGAACTGCAATTAAGGAAGTATTAATGGTCACAACACGACTTAAATATAAACTTTATTTTATCAATTTTTATTTTTAATCATGACAGTGTCTTTTTGTACCCTATACCTATGTAGCTTCTTCTTCTTAGAATCAGAACGGAGTATGTACATATATCAGCTTCTCTGACCATTTGTTTATGCTAAACTTGTTATCAAGGTATGTGGTGAAATTTTGAAGAGAATTTGATAAAATTTGGCAATTTGCTTAAGATCTAAGAAATCTGTTTTTTGTTTTTGTTTAGAATGTACATACGCATTTAATAAAATAGCGGGCAAAAGTTGGTAAAATCAGATAGAAATTATTACTCGAAAATTTCTAAAATGTTGCAGAGTGAGTGTTCTCCATTATAAAATTTAAAATCTTAATAAGCAAAGAATGGTAGCATACCACCAGTTGCTACTGATTAGGAAATACATTTTTTGTATCATTATTTAATGGTGGGCTTAAAGGCCAAACTATAATGTAATTTTGCTTACTTAATTCAGATACGAATATTGCTAACTACCCATTAAATTCAACTCTCAGATAGCAATAGTCATTTTCTCACTATAGGGGGTGATACATTGGCAAACTTTTGCTTGCAAACATCGCAAATAGCCAATCGCATACATGGGTAACTTACTTTTCCTTGAATGCGATTGGTTATTTGCGATGTTTGCAAACAAATGTTTGCCAATGTATCACCCCTTTAACAATAACACCCATACAGCTGTTTACGTACGTAAAGTACGATTGGGTTCGCTCAAAACGTAAGCAAATGAAACTGAACGAAACTCGACGAAATGTACATTACAGTTGTACACATTGATTGTGTATATTCGCACTGTCGTTTAAGCTAGCCGACGCGTATTGTAGTTGAGCCTTATAACATCGACAGGCAAAGAGCTGCTTTTCGTTTTTGTCTTCACTAGTACGTGGTCACAAGCATAGGCAAAAAATAAGTAGAAAATAAACAAAGAGAAGTAAAGAGGAAACAAATGGGAAAATAATGTGCAAAGTGGCCTGAGTGATAGACTCTCAAATTACTACAACAATTGTAAAATGCATTAATATTAATTTGCCTGACGCTGGCTTCAAACCAATTCAAGCTCAGAGAGCAGTTCTCGCTCTCTCAAAGAGAGAAATGTCATATTCCTAATTAGGAAAATGCTGTCCGAAACGAATAGGTGAATCAAGATTTAGAGTTCTTACAAAACTTGTGCCATTAAATAGAGTGTACTCGGATGGATGAATAATGCAATAAATTTATAGAATATCTAACAAATTAAATACATTAAATTAAGTACTTGAAGAACTAGGGAGGGAGAGGAAAACGGCTTGTACATACGTATATATTTTTTAATTGGATTGGAGAATAAGTTCGTAGCATTTTTTTAAATATAAATCAATAATTGTAACAATAAATTTATAAATTATGATTTCGCCGTTGCGTCGACCAACTTGTCGATACAATTCTGCCAAAAGTCACCCGGTGTGGTATTGAAAATGATTTGGCCTTGTCGATGGCCAAAACCGAAAAGCCTCTTCCACGCAGTGTAGTTGGGCTGTATAGAGTCCCTTGTTGGCCGTGACATTTCTTTCCAGCATTCTTAATGCAATATGCCTTCCCAATCCCACCGAACACAGATCATGATCTTCTTTGGATGCAGGTTAGTCTTAACTCTTTTCTTTAGCGTATATTCTGGAGCCACCCGGTTCTTTTTTGCTTCACATTTATGTATAGGCACCATTTCTAATCTCACGTGCGGTACAAAAAGATCCTTTTATGACCGCTTGTTGCTCGACGGCGGCGAGGTCTTTAAAAGAAATTTTAAGGCCATTATTATTGTTGTTGTTTTCGTTACACGATCTAGTTTTACCTTTCAATTTTTAATAAACCTGCAATTTCAAACGAAACGTAATGTATTATCAATTTTTCTTTCAATTGAGTTGCTAAATTTTCGTTCAAAAAAACAGCTGTTCCTAATTAGTATGAACAATTTGTTATTGTTTTTTTCACGAAGACATTTTGAACAAAGAAAATGTTTTCAACATGATTTCATAGCTTACAATTTCAATAAATTTTAACAAGCAATTGATACCCAGCTGCAGGTTAAGCTTGTGAGACATCCAGGCTCACAATTTTTCGGCAAATCCCATGGAATGAAGATGGTTAAGTATTGTTTTATGTTTTTATTTCTTTTCGGCTATTACTCGACGTGTTTGGCGACCGTCCTCCTTCAAAAGTGCTTTGGAGAGCTACGAACTTATTCCCCAAACCAATATATTGCTTTGAACTCAAGCGTCTGAAATTTCTATCACTTCACTGCTTAATATTAAAATAATAATAACAAAATCAATATATAAAAAGAATTAAAAGCATTCCTGCTAATTGTTGGGCGTTCCTTGTGAGTTTTACATTATTTCCACCTATTTAAGCGAAAAGATTTTGTTATTGTTTCAAGTTCGAGAAAATTATCTAAAAATCTTAAAACGAATATTAATTACAAAGTTTCCTTAAATTAGAGGAAAGAAACGTTTATGAAACGAAAAATATTTAAAACTTCCACATTTTCCTAGTTTTCCTGGTTTGTATGTTGTATATGTATCGCGTGTTTTTTTAAATTGGCAACACTGATTTATTTAACAACCGATTTAACAGCTGATAGTTGTTGTTTGTTTACTTTGGTTTGACATTCATTATGGATAGGCCTACATCGCCGCCAATTCGCCGAACGGGCTGAAGCACAAATTGATATTGATACTGATATTGTATAGTATTTCCATTAACAAATTTGTTCTTCGATGAAGCCCATTGTCACATTCGAAGTGAGGATAATCTACAAGCTTTTGTCGAAACACCATTACATCCATAAGCTAGTATTAATCTTGCTGACATGTGGCTGCAACAGGAGGGCGTCATATGTCACACAACGTGCTCTACAATTGATTTACTCACAGAAACTTTTGATTAAAGAGTAATTTCACGTAATGGTCCAATTAATTCACGTAGTGGCCACCATAATCGTGGGATTTAACGTCAATGGATGATTTTCTTAGGGGTTATGTAAAATTACTTCTCTACGTCCATAAGCCAGAAACAATTGAACACCTGAAAATCAACATTCGAAGAATTATTGACGAAATACGGCCGCAAATGCTGCGAAACGTTTGTGAAAATTGGTAGTTCAGACTGTGCCTTGTACGTCAGCTGTGCCGGCCACATGGCCGAAATCATGTTTAAAAATTAATGTCATTAAAATTTTCTATCCAACAAAGCTCGTTGAATTGTTATCAATAATATATTTTTTGTTGTTTTATTATAATTTAAACATGTGTAACTATAAAAAATACACCCGATATATGTAAGTTAAATAAAGTTGTCATTGTCATATGTTTTATGCTATCAAATCCTACAAATTTTGTCAAATTTCTATAAAAAAAGGAAATATTTTGGCAACTTTGTAAAGATATATTTAGGATGGGCCTTTTTGGTGGAAATAATCAAAATTACAACACACAAACCAACAGCAAAACAACTGAACAGTAGCTAAATGCAACTGACACTTATGTATGTAACATTGACAAAAGAGCCAAAATATAAGATCTAAGTATTAAAAGAGCAACAACTAAAACAACGGCTACAATGACTAAAAGCCATTTAACTGAAGTAGTTTCTTTAATACCCTATACATACCATCATTATAGGCGGTGGAAGTGGTTTTGTGTAGATACTTGTAATACTTAAAAAAATTCCCAGAATTAGCTGATCTGTTGATATTGGCAATCAGCGAGAAATTGAGTTCAAACAAATTAGTGTAGCGTATTTTTGAATTGTGCTTAACCGTCATCTTTATATTTTAATTTTTTTTTGTCAAAATATCGCGACATTCTGCCTTCGATTGCTAAGAAGAAGCAAACGAAAAAACTATGAAATTTTTGTTTGTTTTTGTTTTGAGTCGCTTATAAAATACAATGTTGCATTCGAAACTCCACCACTTTTTTCAACAGCAGCTGGGGCAGCAACACTTCTTCTATCACTCCATGTTATTGTTGCCGTTCAACTTTGTTCGTTTCCCCATGTTTTGCTGCTAAGCTGAGACCATGTACAAGAGTCAGTGTCATTTAATTGAATGTACAGTGTGTGCTATACGGTGTCTGTGTATTCTTTTAAAGTGTTTGCAAAACTTGAAAAAAAAAAACAATTTAAATTGATCTCTAAATCGAACAACAAAACTAGTGCTGACTGTCACAGCAAAAACCAAAAACCGAATACAAAAAAAAAAAAAAAAAAAAAACAGAAATTAAAGTATCTTCTATCTCGGAGACAAAAAAATAAAATTTATATATATATTCCAGAGTTGACTGCATGTTTATGGCCCATAGATTTTGTATAAAATTGACTTTTATGTTTTAGCTGATGGTTGACGCTGCTACTTGTAGTTTTACCATCAGCATCATCATCATCATTTTTATCATTTTGCTTTTCTTTGTTTCTTTTCTAAGATTTTTTTCTTAACGTTTCTTTCTTTATTAGTTTTAGTCACCACTTAAAAGACAACATTGCCATAAATTTAGTGATGCTTTGTTAAAAAGTCTTTGAGTTTTTCTCCCGACACACTCTTATAAACAGTATTTTCAACAAGAATACAATTTTACACATATTTTCACTAAAACCAAATGTTTCACTGTTGTCTTCATTGTACGGTGGGGTTAAATGCAAAAATTAGTAGAGCACAAAAGGCCAATACAAAATATCTTAAAAATCCTTTTTCTGGTCGATGTACTTCGAACAAGTATAGATACCACTCCTATCAAAGGCATTCTTTAGCACCCAATGAGTATGCAATACCTTGATAACCTGACTTATGCTGATGATATTGCGTTGATATCCGTTGACATAGCTTGCGAATATGTTTTGAAAATTACCGGTAACGTATCAATGCCAATTAAAACAAAAGCCATGCGAGTGAACAACTCTCGCACTGATCGCATTTTCCTTGATGATAAACCTGTTGAATATTACCTTGGTAGCCAAATCACAGCACCAAAAGGCGGTGCCATAACCGATATCGAGGCTCGACTTGCGAAGGCAAAAGAGGCATTTGCAAGCCTTCGAAAAATATAGCGATGATGGCAACTATTATTTGGAATTAAAATTCGAATATTTGATGCGAATGTAAAGTCTGTACTTTTTTACGGAAGTGAAACTTGGCTTTTGTCAGTGGAGGCAACAAACAAACTACAAGCTTGTATCAACCGATGCCTGAGAAATTTTCTGTGTATATGGTGGCCCCACAACTAAATTCTCAACTCGAAACTGCACAGAAGTTGCAGACAAACACCCATTGCCATGGAGATAAGATTCCGAAAATGGCGCTGGATTGGGCACACATTGCTCAAGGCGACAGACAATATTGCAAGTCTAGCTCCGACTAGAATCCACATGGAATGCGGCCGATCGATAGGGACATGGCGGAGAAGCCTATGAGAAAGAAGATTAGGTTAGGAGCTCTGCAACATTAGTTTCTGAATTTCGTTGTTGCCGGACAATACGGACGAGTTTTTGTACTGTCGCGTAACAGTAAATAAAACCAGAGAGCGAAGAACAGTCAAAACAGTGAGTTTCTCGAGGTGAATGGTCGCCATAGAAGGCCAAGAAGAATTTTTCAGCCAAAACAATCCGAACGGGCGTTCTTTAGTATGTACGCTGTATATTCTACTTTAACTATAACCGAAAGAGTAAAACAATAAAATTAAGAATATTCCGTTGACGAATATCGCAGTAAATCATCGCGAAAAATGTTAACTATGGTAAATCATCGATGACAGACGATAAATTTTCTTTGGTATCATACCTGGCTTTTTAATTTTGTTTCGCAGGCGTCCGTTTATTAGTGAGTCTGAACAGACAATACCAGTAAAAATCATTGTAACTTATTCGTTAACGGGAAGATGTAGTAGACAAAATAGTGAATCGTTCAGCATGTAGTGGACTCATAACAGACAATGTCGTTTAATTTCAGCATTTAGTCGACTCATAATAGACAGTGTCAGTAAAGTTCAGCTTTTTTGAGTATGGTTACATTACAATGAAGTGGTCATACATAGCTCCCTTTGTCTGTATCATTGTCACGAAGAATGATCAATTTAATTGTTCATTAACGATAATTTCATACAATTGCCGGCTTGATACTGATTCTGTGACGATAATTCATTGATAAAAAAATCATAGTAACAATGTCGCTCAATTATGCTGTCGTGTTAGTTTAACGCGTTCACTGGTGTTAGCCATTGCAAATACGAGTATACTCGTGGTATTTTCAACATATGTATTGTTACAGAAATAAAAAGGCCTAACAAGACGAACCAACATTTAAAGCTACAAACTTTATTATAGAAGTTATTCTATTGGTTTGTTTCAAGGCTCCGATCACCCTGTATTCATTTGAACAGTGCTACCAATTCAATTTTGGGCAGTTAAACTTTACATTTGAATTAATGTAGCTGAACAGTAGGTTGTAGAATATACTAGAACATTGAAAACTAATGTCAATTTACTATAAAAGTGCGCCACAGTCTGCTAAGTCAGTCAGTTATAATTTAGCAGTCATAGAGTAAAGTCGAGCGAAGAGTTGAGCATTAAATAAATTTCTGTATTAAGCGAAATTTAAATAAGTTGGATACTGTACAAGTTAAACTGAAATAAGGGACTGTATAAAACAACAAATTCGCTTCATTTATTTTATTCTACACAATTTAAAAGAATTCAAACTTTTTAAAAAGGTTAAAACTTAGCAGTATTATTACGTGGAACTTTTGACTGCCACTTCCACTACAAAACTACACTTCTTACTAATGAGAGATGTTGCAGATAGACTTAGTTTGAGTCATGACTCTGTTTTTAACTGAGACGGAAAGAATCTAAGTAACTGTCAGCAAGTGAATGAATAACCAGTATTCCGGTAATAATTACTTGTTAGTTTTTATGTACTTTCTTCTATTTGTGGGATTTATGATTACATTTTTTAGCTAAAAAGTGCGCAAGTAAGAAAAAGGATATGGAGTGCTGTTGCTTTTCCATTGCCAACAACGAGTAGATTCGTGTTTAATTTTTTTTACATGTAATAATAAAATTTTGGCTTGGCAGCGAATGTGTTAAACATTTACTAATTACATATTATAATATATATGTTTTTTTTATTGATTTTTGCAATAGGAAATATAAATACATACGTTACTTTCTTACTTTCAAATTTAATTTGCTGATATCTTAAGCTTCCTGTTCAAGAAAATCACATCAAAATTATTTCCTATGACCACCTGTTTGGCTTTTCCAAATTAAAATTGGAAATTATAATTTTCAACAGTTTGATAATTCACTTGATTAGCATAAAAAAATCAATTCAAATTGAAGAATTTCTTTCATCATATTTAATCAGGGGCCTACTTCGTAAGTTGTTTTGATTTTTTGTAATTCATGAAATTTAATTGAATCATGCAACGGAAATTTTACATGGAAAGTGATGAGATGAGATGTTTGTGTTTTGGAGAAAAAAAAAGTAAGATGGACAGATAAAGAAATACATAAATTATCTATGGGAGGAAAAACGAAAAGATAAACGAGTTGAAAAACAAATAAACAAACAAACATATGAAGAAAAACTAGACAAAAGAAAAATCAGTTGCATAAAATACACAGCAAGCAGCTTTACAGAAGATACGAAAGTGGTTGAATGGATGGATAGATGGATGGATGGTTGAATGGATGCATAATATGTGTTTTTTAATGTATTTGCACAGTCAGGAAGCTGTGATAAAGAAATTTGCGCATGCGCACATACACTGACAGCCATGACAATTGTTGATGGATGTAACTGAGCGCACAAAAATGTAAACAAACGAAAGCAACATTACAAACATATAGTGACGCCATAGTGAATGAGTGTGGTGTGTAAAGTTTTCACACTGAAATTTGATAAAACAAACGTTCCCTTATGCAATTGTGTTTACAAAAGTGCACTCCTCTGTGTGTACTCTAGTATGTGGAGTGGATCAGGCTCTTTTCCTTATTAATTTTTTGTTTAGATTTATTTGTCGATTTTTTTTTTCTTGATTTTTGTTGCATTATCGGGCAACTATTTACGCTTTGACTTATCCATTCATTTTTGAATTGCATCGAAACACATTGAATTCAAAAAGAAAATGCAACCGTTTTTCTTTTTTTAAATTGAAAATAACTGCCAGAAGGCATAAATAAGAATTTTTATAGCTTTTTAGCTACCGATAGCTATCCAAGCTAATCTGAACGCTCAAAATATTTCTTGTTTCAGCTGCTTCTTGAAAACTTTTTTTTCTAAATCATTTGCGATTAATGACTTTTCATGACCATTTGGCTTGAATGTCAGGTTTATGACCAACAGCGGGCAATAAAGACCTCAAATTGATAATGAATGACACAATTGCAAATATTTCCTTTTTTTATTTTCACTCACAGTTTCACATCTTTTTGTTAAAGACAAAAAAAAAAAGCGAAAGAAATGTATGCAAATATGATTTGAAATATTGAACAGTGAGTATCCAAAGTCGATTTTTAATTTTATAATTTTTATTCACTCAATTCCACCCATATTTTGACTGATAGTTCCTTCCCTATGGTTCCTCACTGTAGATTCTGTTTTTTAGCTGTATACAGTCTTCAAACACACACAAAATATGTGTTTTTGTGTTGTTTGTGGTGTCAATTTGTGATATTGGCTTTTTAATGTATTAACTATCGGCCTTGACCAAATTATAATATACTTTGGCTAACTTAAGTTACTATCAAAAGTCCACGAAGTCTGTCGAAGACTTAACCAACTTCTTGAAGACTTTTGGGTGGCTATAATGTACTTTTTTATCTTAATGCAAGCTGTTCTTAGTTGCAAACATTAGTACATACATACATAATTCCCGCGACACCCCAAACGGAACAAAGAGAACTTCTCTCAATCAATGAGCTACACTCAATTCTGTTTTTTGAAATAATTGAAAGGAGTTTACAATTTAAGGCCGCCTTCGAACGGAAGATACTTTAGAGAGATTCGTTTTTCATAACGTAAGTACTCATAACCATTCGTAGAATTGCTTAAGTTAACTTACGCATATAACGCTTAGCCTTTTGGACTCTCATTACAACAAACCGATGATCATCAGCTTTCGAGAATACTTCTAAGCTTGACATCATTTGTGTTACCTTGTGAGCAACAAATAAATGCGTTTCCTATATATCAAGACCGACTCGATGTATAGCTGAATTTTGTAGTTTTTTGCATCTTCATATCTTACTTAAGCAGGCGAATGCATATTTTGCTTTGCTTAGCTGGTTCCGTATATCAGTTGGCGTTCAGCAGCAAACGTCTACTGTATTACCCAAGCTAAGCTTTCGAATTTATTTTCTTCTGCTATTTGGCCTTATCCGATTGTCGATGGAGTACTGTTGTTGTTGTTGTTGTTGTTGTTGAGAAAAGCAGAAAAATATTGCGAATGAAAAACCAAGTACTGACATAGTTTTCTTACTTGTGTTTTGTCTGTTTTCGAGACAGTTTAAAGCTTTTATGATCTTTTCAGTTATAGAAGTAAATATTGAAAATAATTAAGTATTTGACAACAAAAAATTAAAATTTACAAACAGCGGAATATTCCACATACATATGTATGTATATATGTACATATGTATGTATATATGTCCCAAGCAATAACAGGCTAAGTCGAAAATTATTCTTTTGAGAAAAATCACTTTTTATATATAGAAGTGTTTCTTAAAAAGTTGAGAAAGTGCATTAGAAAAAAATTTGTTGCAAAATTTAAGATACACTGGCAATCCCAAGTTCAAAAATGATAATGGAAATTTTTTCGTAAGTATATTTAGGCGCTTATTAGGTCAAGATGCTTTTTATTAAGAGCTTTTAAAAAAATATTTTTAGATGAATGGGGATTTTACGTATACATAAAGTTTTTTTTTAATCGAATATGGTAGCATACATAACTCTTATTGACTTAAGTCGACTTAGGCGGTTATTGATTGTCACCACAGATATTAATGAATTCTTTAAATGACAAATGGATGAACTCCATAGAACAAATTAAAAATTATACTGAAATAGTACACAAACTATATATATTGTTTGACATACTATCTAAAAAGAAAATTAAAATACGGAGTTAACAAATTTGGCAAATAGCATTCATATAATATAGAGAAAATTTTTTTTAAATTTAAAAACGTTAAACCTGTAAACAAGTATAAGGTATTTCATAAAAAAATTTCTGCATAAATTCAGCACAATTTTTGCATGTTTCTCTGTCATAATAATAAAATATAGTTTTCTTTTAAAGATTTTTAATAAAATATTTTTTGTTTTTGTTTTTGTTTTTGTTACAACACTAGAATTCAATTTATTTAAAATTGATTATATTTTTACACACACAGAGTCTGATATCCTTGGTAGTTAGAAAAAATAACAAATTTATAAAAATGTTGTAAAAAAAACTATATTTCATTTTTTAAACACGAAAGTTAACGCAAACATTGTCAACTACAGTCAATTAAGCCAAAAAGAACCAAGTGAATTGTAATAATTTTCAACCTAAAATTACCAGCTTAAGTTCCTTCCACTGTATTATCCTTTACTCATATCATTTGATTCGTTTCAGTTTTTTTTTCTTATTCTTTACTCCTGTTTATTAAAATGCAAAACATTTTTTTTTCATTTAAACCAAACAAGAGCTTTCGAAAGGCAATAAAAGCGCTGGTAGAGCAGAGAGAGAGAGTATTTAAAAAGTATGGAAACATTTGGCGCCATAGTTCTTAAATGGGATCATGTCCCAGTCATACGAATAGCTTAGTAATAAATTTACAACAACAACATCAAAGAAAAAGTAAAAACAAACGATAAAAGTAATGACAACGAAAAGAAAAACTTGTTGAGTCTGTGGCGTAAAGTGATTTCTTTTTAAAGAAAAGTTTTATTATATGATTTATAAAAGAAAAAAAAAAAAATTAAAATAAAACATTATGAAAATTATAGTTAATGGGTTATACTCAAAGTTATTATTATAAAGTACTATATAAAACATCGTTGTTGTTGTGATAGGTAAGAAACCCGCCTACCAACCAAGAGGTGTCCTTGGCTCAATCCCAGGCCAAACCATCCAACAATATTCAACTCATAACATTGCTAGCGACTGGTTATGGTTACTTACACTATAAAAAACTTCTCCAATTAATGCGTCTGCCATTCGGAGCCGGCGTTACACTATAGTGCCCTTTCAATGAGTCTAAAATTAGAATCGGCTGTAGCTTATTGATTGTAGTCTGCAAATCAAAATGCCTTACAGTTATTCTTAAAAAGTGGTGAATCCCCGATTTTTTTAGTTGTACAACGAGGTAACTTGTCGTAGAGCGAAGGTGTTTAGACAGGGCGTCATAATGAAATACTGTAGAAAGAAAGACCGTCTAAAGAGGTATGCCGAAATAAATCAATTTTTGTTTAGTTGACACAGGTTTATGCCTCTATACTCAACAATGTTGGCAATTCCAATCACCTAATGTATCGTGTAAACACCATGATTTGAAATTCGTAATTGGGAGAGTAAATCAGGTAATTCGTGGAAGCATGCTATAAAGTTTGAAACATGTTTCCGACGAGTTTTATTAAAAAATATCCTATTTATTTTTCTACCAAAAAAAAAACCATCATCTTCAATTGAAGTGTATTTATTGATTTTTATTTGTTTTAATTTGATTGTCCTGTTTAGTTTAGCAGTTCGAAATATTTAAAACTTTTGTTGCTGTTATTTATTAATTTTTTAATCAAGCATGTATGCATTATTGAATGGATTGTATAGCAAATTTGCTATTCTATCCTGCTATTTTATAAATTTTTGCAATTTGATACGAAATGTTAATTTTGCTGAACATTTGTTTTCTTTAAACCCAATAAGTTTACATTTTTGAAAGCTTTTCATTACTTGTTTGTTTCTTTAGAAAATCCTGACAAGCTTTCTTACTATCCATCTAAAAAACATCAACAATTTGTTTTGTGAACTATACTGTTTATTTTTCTAGCAATTGCAGCAACAGCAATGAAAACAACAATAGCATTAACAAACAGATAAAAGTTAATAAAAAATAATTTAAATTATGGCAAAATAACATAAATCTTAAACAAAAAAAAAAAAAAAAAAATCCAGTACAGATACAGTGAATACTCTAAATTATTTCATATAAAGGGTCCGCCAAATAATTTATTTATTTATTTTTTTTTTTTTGAAAATGCTATGAAAAAAAGCTACTGAATATTTTCTCAAATTTCTTTTTTATTCGAAAGTACAATCATTCCGGTTAATAATGCAAAATAATTTCATTCAAATGGCTGCCTCGGCTGGCCATGCAGTAGCCTACACGATCGGTCCAATTTTTAAGCACATTATCGATTGTGTGCAGCTGTATTTCACCAATGGCTTCACGAATATTGTCCTTTAAGGTGTCAATTGTATCTGGCTTGTTGGCGTAATACTTATCTTTGACGGCACCCACGGTCCAACGGTGTCAAATCGCAACTCCGAGGTGGCCAAACGACATCAGCTCTGCGGCCGATAATGCGATCTTCAAAAACTGGGCGCAAAACATCGAGTGTAGCTTCGGCTGTGTGGCACGTAGCGCCGTCCTGTTGAAACCAAATGTTGCTAATATCCTCCTCTTCAATTTTTGTGAACAAAAATTTGTTCAGCATGGCCCGATAACGATTGCCATTGACTGTAACGGCCACTCCTTGCTCATTTTCGAAGAAAAATGGCCCAATTATGCCTCTGGACCAAATTAGTACTATGACGATAACTGTTTTTCTATATTGATTTTGATCACGTTATGTTATTTAATGTCTACATTTTATGACAACATTTATCGGAAAGTTAACTTTTATTTATTTTATTAATTAAAATCAAAATTAAATCATAAATAAAAGAAACTACAAATAAATGCACTACTTTTTTATTACTTTACAAATGCAACTTAACTTAATTCGCCTAACGGTTTGTAATGTATTTAGTTGTATAGTATTAAGAAAAGCAACAGTTTCTTTCAGCATTCATTGCATAGTATGCTTCTTTTATTCTTTTGCATATTACATACACATAAACATAAATATATATATGTAGTACGCTGTTTATTTAAACAAATTAAACTTAACTGAACTTACCAAAAAGTTTGTTGTGTATTTATAGCAGGGTTGGCAAAAAACCCGGGATTTTATTGCGCTTTTTGATATATATTTTTTTGGGTTTTATTGGTTTTTATAACTGCTTCGTAATATTTTTTATTACGTTAGTAAAACTACGTTGTTTTAGTATTTATAATGCAATTTTGCACTCTTGGTCGGAACCGTATCTTTGAGAAAAATGGCCGGAATTGACAACGCTCGGCTTCATATCGCAAATGTTGCCAAATGATTGTCAGAAACGCCCAAATGCCGCACCCACCGTATTCTCCGCACATTGAATCTTTTTACTTTTGGCTGTTTCACGGATAAAATATCTTTTACCGTTTCCCCGAATCACTTCTTTCCAAGCATTGTAAAATTGGCGTCAAAGTTGGATCGCCTTGAAAGATGATACTTTCTTTTGAAGCGGGAGTCGGAAATTACTCCCAATACTTAAATTATACTTATTTTTGTTGTAAATAAGATACGTAAACATTTAAATAAAAAATACACCCGGGTTTTTTTAAATATAATACCCAATAAAATCCGGTTGGGTTACCCAGTGGGTTGCCAACCCTGATTTATAGTACTGTATATATTAGCAGAGTTACTTAAGTTAGTGTAAGCATATGTTAGTTAGCTTTAAAAACTTTCATAGAACCTAGCTATGGTTTTCTCAGTTTAAATCACTACTGATTTCTTAAGTGTATTTAATTTAACAATTTACTACGAAAGAAGTGAGATCTACCTTAAGACTTATCCATTCTAAAATTTTAGTAATATGTAGTTTTATTTACAAAATTCATTGTTTTTTAAATAAATTTTTTATAGTTTTTAAAATAATCGTATTGTAACGTTTATTTTTGAGTTCGTAGATTGCAGTTAAAAAAAAAAATAAATCTTATGTTTGGTTTTTAATAAATAACTCTTCATTAACACGGTTTTGTGCTCCATAAAAACAATAACGCTTTAATATCTTAAATACTCTCTCTGTTTTCAACATTGTAAACAACAACTATTACTCGACAGATCTTTCTACCTAAAGATCTTCTAACCCGATCGTTGTTATTACAACTTAGGTTCGATCACAATTTTTTTAAACTTAACTCTTTTTACTGAGTTAGCTCCATCTCTTCACAACAATAAACTGAGTTTAGAACACATAAGCTTGTTCACTGCATTTACACCAAATAAACTTGTTCACTGAGTTTACACGAAATAATCTGACTGCTGTACGCATCGATGTGCTTTTTACTTTCTTTTTAATTTTTACGAAGCCATACGAATGTAAACTTTACTTCTTTCAGTCCTAGTTGTTCGTTATTGTCTGTTACTTGTTTTCTTTTCTTCCTGTTTTTGTTGTTGCCACTTATTTTTTATTAACTACATTTCTGATAATGTTGTTGTCGATTTTGTTCTTTGTAAACAGTACGTGTAGTTGATTTTGCGGCTTTTGTTTTTTTCTTTTTAGCAATGTAACAAACGACGGTTGTTCTCTTTTGACTCTTTGTTTTGCGCCCTGTTTTTGAAGATCGCATTATCAGCCGCAGAGCTGATGTCGTTTGGCCACCTCGGAGCTGCGATTTGACACCGTTGGACTATTATTTATGGGATGCCGTCAAAGATAGGTGTTACGCCAACCAGCCAGAGACAATTGACGCTTTAAAGGACAATATTCGTGAAGCCATTGGTGAAATACAGCTGCACACAGTCGATAATGTACTTAAAAATTGGACCGATCGTGTAGGCTACTGCATGGCCAGCCGAGGCTTATTCATTTTTCAGTCCAAAATAAAGTTAAATGAAACACGCATAAATCAATACTTCATTATAAGGCTTGGACCTCATTTAAGTGACCGCCTCTGACCATAGTCCTCCGAATTGACGTTCACACTTTCTCCAGTCTCCCTTACAGACTCTAATAACCAGCAAGCAACCACTTCTGGGCTTAACGAGCTCGATATGCGATAATTTAGCTTGTTGGCTTACATAATCACCGAGTGAGAAATGAGCTTCAACGCTGAAGACAATTTTGTTCAAAAGTTCGACCACGTTTGAATAACGGCATTTTTTGGTTGGTTAACGATTCATATTCGTAAATGGTAAACCTTAAATAAATAACATTTCGTATGGCAGATATTTACCAGCTGAGAGCTTTGCCAGAACAGTGGTTTTGATATCACTAAATGTATAATCCGATGTATTCAATTCTTTTCTCATTTCTTTTCTTGAACAAATGTGAACACATTTTCAATATCATTTATTAATTGCAACTGTTGCTATTGTGAAATGTTAATTGATGATAATTTTCACATTAAATTGTTAAAACAATTGCATTATTGGTCTAATTAAAGTTGTTGTTTTTAGTGCTATTGGTTCAATTGTCTGGTCTAGATGATATGACATCTAGCAACTGTCTGTGTGAATATCAGTGGAGATATTAATAATGGCAATAAAAATAAAAATTCAAATATTTGCATAATTTTTAATAATTTATAAAAATTTGAAGAACACGGCTTCAAAATAAACTCATAAATTATTGAAGATGGTCGTGGCAAATTGTTTGGAAATCGTATTGACCAAATTTTAAAATTTTAGCTTAGATATAACAAATTGTATGCGAATAAATCGATTTGAATCGTATGGGCGGTTGGCGATGGGCGTGGCCATTTTTGATTAAACTTGTTACGCATTTTTTGTTGATTCTGGAAAGCGTATGCACCTTATTTGAAGACTTTTGCTTGTATAAGGAACATTTCATGCGAAATAATCGATTTGGATTGTATGGGCGGTGGGCGAGGCGTGTGGCTAATTTTGATTGAATTATTTTTTTTATTAATTTAATCAAAGCCAACTTTTAATAATCTAGCACCACTTTTTATAAAAATGTATAGTATGTAGTCATACCAAGCCAAACAATTTTTATAAATTTAAAAGATACTTTTTATTTTTCGTAGAAATTATTTGTAAATTTTTGTGCAATATTTTTGAATTGAAAAACAAAATCATTGAGCTTCACTCCTCAGCCATGAAAAAATAATTGAAGAAATTTCATTGATTTTGTAATAGTTTACGTACTGCACTTTGGATACAAGTACTAGCCGGACAAACTGTGATTTCAGTTCGCCCCCGGTATAATTAAAATAGCAGTGATGACGGGTATGCAAAAAAACCCAATCAAAAAATACCTTTCAAATAAAATTGCCAGTCTGTCTATTGTGTATGACCTGCAATTGCAATTGAACAGCTATAAAAAACGAACAAAAAATCATATAAAATTGCATTGGCTCATATATTTAATAACCCTTAATAAGCCATAATAATAACAATAATATTAATAATAAAGATCAAATAACCGCATATAATTATGGCTCTTCGAATAAATAAATACAAATAAAAAAGAAAAAAGAAATACTCAGAAAATAATGGAAAATAAATCATTTGTAATGCAAATACAAATACTTGTAAATTACACGTGTACGAGTTTGTTGTTTTTTTTATTGCTTAACATTTCCATGCACGGCCACTTAAATAACACAATATCTCTCTCTCCCTCTCTCTCTCTCACTCTCCCTCTTACATACGCGAGTATAACGAATTATAATAATACTCACTGTTATATGTCTGACTAATTGTTAAATTGTGATCATTTACACAAATACACATATACACGTGCATAAGCAAGCGATAGAAAAATTGCATAGTGAGCAAATACTTAATGTATCACATAGGCTTCTCATAAATAAAATAAAAAGTAAAGGTTTCTCTGTGTGTTTGCGTTTTGTATATGTGTGTGTTGTGTAATAAAGTGATGGAAAAATGAATAAAGACAAAATAGAAAATTTATTCAATTTTATTGAATGATTTATTGAGAGTACATATATTTAAATCTAAGAATACTAGCTGGTCCATTAAGCATTTCATAGCAATGACAACAGATTACAGCGAATTAAGGGATACAAATGCTGAAAATTTTATAAGAACAAAGGCATTTGGTTTAATGGCAAAATTTGAGAAAAACAAGCAGTTCTAAATGATT
The DNA here is from genome assembly GCA_023159175.1 of Wohlfahrtia magnifica. Taxonomy (NCBI): domain Eukaryota; kingdom Metazoa; phylum Arthropoda; class Insecta; order Diptera; family Sarcophagidae; genus Wohlfahrtia; species Wohlfahrtia magnifica. The sequence continues at coordinate 1,420,472 of JAKWBJ010000056.1, forward strand.
AGAAAAAAATAAAATAAATTGGTGGGTTTTTGTTGTAATGATCAGTGTTAGGAGCCATATCAGAATATTACTACTCAAGTCGAATTTAAACTGTTAGAGAGTTAACCCTCTGTAACGGACGTGGTTTAACTGTCCCTATTTAACTGGCGTGGTAGAATACCAGACACCTTTCCCACGCTCTGTATATTCTAAATTCAGTTTTTTACCTTGTTATTTATTGATGTTTTTTGAATTTTGAACAACAATTTGTATTAAACTGTTTTTTCTTATATGACATAACTGCGCAAACAGCTTTTTTATGTTTATTGGTGTCTGCTAGACAACCAACCAAGGATAATATTTCATTTAGTTAGATGTCTCATAAAAGGACCATTATGTCATGTTCACGCGAAACTTTGAATTACTTTGTACCAATTACCATATTCAGATGGTATCTTACTAATTGGTTTTAACAGTTATTCTCTAACTACTACGTCTATTTACTATTTTTGTTAAAATGTGTTAATTGCATGGAAGGAAAAATGAGGGTAAAAATAAAAATATTATACCAAAGCAATATGGGGTGTTTTTAAGAGCTAGAGAGATTCAAATAGTAATACAAGACAGAAATATTGTTGGAATGGAATTTTTTTTTTTTTAATCTGCTAGATAATTTCGTGGCATTCATTTTTTAAATATGATTTCTGACACATGTCCATCACAGTTACGATTTACATGGTTTATTCGATCACGAATTCTTCTAAATCTGCCCATATGGTATCAATGGTGGCTTGAATATTGGCTTACAATGCTTTAAGATTTGCTGCTTTGTCGGCATAAACCACTGACTGAACATATCCACAAAAAAAAAAAAAAATAGTTCAGACGCATTAAATCGCACGAACGAGGGTGCTACTTCGAGCAAGAAAGTTGTTTATAAATTGATGTTACAATGAATTGATTGTTAAGCGTGCTGTCTAGTAAGTTGCGTGTTCTTGTTGGACTAAAATGTCGTTAATGTTTAGCTAATAAATTTTTGGAAACGTTATTCAGCCTAACGTCAGTTCCTTGTTTATTTCGAAAGAAATAGAGACCGATGACGCCGCCAGCGTGTAAACTGTACCAAAAAGTCATTTTTAGTAGATGTAATGGCGATTCTTTAATGGCTTGAAGATTGCTCCAAATACTACAATTTTGCTTATCGACGTAGCCATCTAAACAGAAATGATTAACCGTAAAATGAATGAAGTGCTCTATGAACTTGGCGAAGAGATTAAATTTTTTGTAAATAAATTTATACAATTTTGAGACGGCGCTGAACGAGTCATGATGACTTGCTAACCCTTACTGAACTGAAATGTTAACACAGTTTGACATTCTCAGCTGTCAAATCATAGTTATGTCAAATCATAGTTCTCATGCAGCTAGAAAAAAGTTCAACGTATAAAATAATTATTTTTCAGCAAATAGAAAATCACGTGGAATCTTCTCTTTGTTTATCTTTGCTAGCTGGTGATGACAAAAATTCGATAAAAAAGTAAATCTCTAATACTGGTTTTTTAGTGGGTAATTGAAACTGAAGCATTTACAATTTGGGTAATTCGCCCTCAATATTTCGTATGCGCAATTATGTAATTTGGCTCATAATTAGGACTGAAAGTTATGAATATAAAGTTATGTCATGTCAATAACATTAATGAAACGAAAGAACTTGATTTGGTATTTTTGAAACATTCACAGAAACTATAAATATCTTTTCTTTTGTTTATTATTATGTGTTTGGAATCTATTTTAAGACAATTTTGTATGACAAATTTGAAACAAAAAATACAATTCAACTCATTTTAATTTTTTTGAATATGGGGGTAACAATTTAACTTTAATATTCTTCGGCCCATACTTTTTTGTTTTGAATTCCACTGTATTTGTTTTGTTCAGTGTTTGTTAAATGAAAGAAACAGTTGTGTTGTTATTATTATACTTTATCGTTGCTGTTGTCTGTTGCTGGCTGCTGTTATTCTTGCGCTGTGTTTGCTGTTGGTTTCATATACAATATTAATGTTTGGCATTGTTTTGTTGTTCTTTTTTTTCTTCGCATTCGAACAGACAGCTTGACGCCAAAGTAGTGATTGTATTTTACTGTAGTTGTTGTTGTTATTATACAGCGCTGCTATTGCTATTATCTGCTGTCGTTATTGTTATATGACCAGGTAAATAAACATTTGATACTGTTAATATATATATACTTTTTTCATTTTCAACAGCAGCAGCAACAACAACAAAAATACGAACAACAGTAACAGTGTGTGTGTTATTTATACAAATGCAATGACAATAGTAATTGCAACGGCAAAGAAACTGATATACAAAAAACTATTGTTTTTAAAAATAAAAACCACAACAATTTTCTATTTTATATTCTCTTTACATCTCTCTCTCTCTATGTGTGTGTTTCAATGCATTCGTCCAGTCATTTATTATTTCTCTACGATTATGGAAAATTACCCAAATGTTTTTCAACTTATAATCAAATATTTCATATTGTTCAACAAGAAAAAAGTCTCCATTTCATGTAGAATAGAGTGTAAATGACTTTATGGAGGAGTAGCAAATACTCGTACCAATACAAAAATCAAAATAAGGGGTGTTTTTTATAGAGGTATAGAACTTTAAGTTGCAATAAAGCAACGATGGATTATTCGATTGACATGAATTTTATTTATCCGAAAGATAATCTTGTGGTATTACATTTTAAATATGATTTCTGGCCTATGACCGCCACGGCTGGCGCGGATGTAGTCCAATCTGGACGTCCAATTTTCGATGACTTTTTCCAACATTTGTGGCCGTATATTGGCAATAACACGGCGAATGTTGTCTTCCAAATGGTCAAGCGTTTGTGGCTTTACCGCATAGATCAATGACTTTACTTAGCCCCACAGAAAGTAGTCTAGCGGTGTTAAATCACAAGATATTGGAGGCCAGTTCACAGGTCCAAAACGTGAAATTAGGCGGTCACCAAACATGTCTTTCAATAAATCTATTGTGGCACGAGCTGTGTGACAAGTTGCGCCGTCTTGTTGAAACCACATCAACTGGACATCATGGTTATTCAATTCAGGAATGAAAAAGTTAGTAATCATGGCTCTATACTGAAGACCATTGACTGTAACGTTCTGGCCACCATCGTTTTTGAAAAAGTACGGACCAATGATTCTACCAGCCCATAAAGCGCACCAAACAGTCAGTTTTTCTGGTTGTAACGGTATTTTTACATACACTTGAGGATTACCTTCACTCCAAATGCGGCAGTTTTGTTTGTTGACGTAGCCATTCAACCAGACGTGCGCTTCATCGCTAAACAAAATTCGCTTATGAAAATTGAAAATTGAAAAAAAAATTCACTTATGAAGAATGAAAATTGCACTATTTGCAAGCGTTGTTCAGGCGTGAGTCTATACATGATGAAGTGACAAACCAAACTGAGAATAAATCACTTGACAGCTGTTAAATCGGTCGCCATCTTGAAAAGTAATGCCAACTTAAAGTTCTATACATATATGTATATTGAAATAATATATTTTTACTTGTTGCTGGCTAACACGTCCTTTCTCTGGAATAAGTACCTTTTGCTGTAGTCGGCTTCTACAACTCTTAAAAAAGGTAATAGAGAATGTGAAACGAGATAGCGAAAACAACTACGTAATAATAACTAATAGAACTAAAGGAACTTTAGCGGTAGTCTAGATTTTATACAAAACATCGGATGAATTAAAGATAATGTTTTTTAACGTTATAATTGAAGTCGATATTTAATAACCTGAATCCATATTATACTAATTGCGAATTTTTTTTAATAGAATATGTGTGATTCGCGAGTGATTTGCTAACAAAATTTTCCTGAGTTTATTAAAAAAAATTTCGATATGCAAAAAATTGTATGATTTATAAAGTTCGATGGTACTTATATGAAGCAAATATTTTTAATTGTTCGCTGGTTTAAGGGCGTGATAGATTGGCAAACATTTATTTGCAAACATCGCAAATAGCCAATCGCATACACGGATAACATACTTCTCCATGAATGCAATTGGCTATTTGTGATGTTGGCAAACAAATGCTCGCCAATGTATCATCCCTTTTATGCTTTGTTATCACAACGTTTTTTTTTGTAATTCACTCTATCATTCGTCATTCAACCCCCAATTATTTGTCGAATTACGTAATTCCCCATACAAAATGGAGATAGAGAATCACCCAAATTGTAAGTAATTCGGTTACCCAGTGAACTACTAAAAAATCAATGTGATCTTTAATTTTTATCAGTTTTTCTTCCCATCACCCACTATCAAGCATAACAAGCAAGCAAAAAAGTATATCTATTGAAAAATATTTAAAACCTATTTTCAACAAAAAAAAAATATTTGTCTTTAATTGCTTACGCAAAAACTCCTCTTGTATATTTAAACTCATCACTCAGGTAAATAGTTATTGAGTGAGCGTTTAAGCATGTGGTGCACAAATGCAATATGTTTGTACTGCAGCTATGTACGTGTAACAGAGTTGAACAAATTTGTTCAAGTGAAATTCTTATTGTGCCAACAATAAAAAAAGTAATACTCAGAAAAAAAAGTAATATTTAAACGAAATTCAAAAGAATCGTTTAAATTCCTTTTGCATTGCTAACAATTTCAAAAACAGAAGCCAAAATTCCCAAAAATTTTTTAAATCTTTTAGCTTAAATGCCTGTTTTTCACTTTGTTTTATATTTAATTGCATTTTCTTTTCAAATTTTTCTTTACAAATATAAACTAAAAGAATGGTTCGTATATATATTAGCATACTGGTTGGTATTTGTCATCAGTTAGCTCAGCTCCGTAATTGTTTTTAATTAAAAATTGTTCAAAGTGGTTTGAGAATTTTTTGAATTTTTAATGTAAGAAAATTTAATAAATTTTTTTAAATTAAAAAAAAAGCTTAATTTTTTTATCAGCGACTAAGAAAGTCTCATATTCTAAATCATTTAAAATTTTCTTATTTTGAGCACTGGTCTTCAAAATTATTTTTTTTTATAAAAACTCACATTTTAAAAGAAAAATCCCGATTTTCAAGTGAAAAAACAATAAAAATTTACATACATGCTCGTATATATACAGGTATGTTCTGTAAACGATTTTAGTTTCACCCCATTTCGGCTTACAGAACATGCTCGATAATTTAAAACATAGTATATTTCTTTCAAATTAAATGTGATATACATAAATGATGTGATATAAATGCCATTGTGCTCGAAATTGACACTTTTTTTCCGACAAGCGGGGCACCCAATGGATAAACCTGATTCGAGTACGCTGAATCCAGTGGTGGTAACTGTTTATTTAGGTTAGCACTTTTTTTCTAGGTATACTCTTATTTCTAAAAGGGAGGAGGTTGCACAACATTTGCTTAGTTTGAATAAACTAAAAAAACCAAACCTCCGCAATAAAATTATCTTTAGCTAAGGCTAAGAAGGCTTTTTTAACTTGCGCAGTCATTTTAGAAATATACATTTTTGGCAAAATAACAGTGGTATCACATCACTACGTACATAAGTACGTACGTATGAATAATATTTTATTAGTAAGCAGATGTAATGTGATCCCATGTTATTTTGCAAAAAAAAAAAAAAAAATAAATAAATAAAGTGCACTAGAGATAACGAAAACACTCGTTTTCGTCCACATTCCAAAACATTAACCCTTTTTTTCTAACATTGTCTGCTCTTAAACGTCAATCAAACTACAAAGCTCTAAAACATAAATTCTAAATAAAACAAAATTTTAGCTTCAGTAACAGTTAAAACACGTACATAAGTGCGTATATAGATTTAATTTGCGAAATTAGTTCCGAATTAGAGGATTCCCCTCATTCTATATGTATTATAGAAATGAAGTTACATAACATAAGTATTGCCTTTCTCATTGGAAGCCGTTTTTTGTTTCTTTGGATTTATTTTTACCTGATTTTAGTCTATAAACAATAAAAACGCTTTAAACTACTATCAATGAGTTTTCTATATTAAATTTCTACATTCATCAACGTCAGCAATCTGATAAACGTTAACAACCGCGGTTTTAATTAGTTGACGTTATCCCGACTGCACTGTATATATATTCCCAAAACGACTTCGCAGAAAAACGCAACTTTCTAGGACCTAAATGTGAGTATCACACACTGTGTTAGTTCTCTGTTTCATTGTTATTAGTGGTCAAAAAATAATAATTATATTGTCGCATTAAAAAAGATACGAGTAAACCACACCACGGTTATATCAAGCAAATGAGGTGAAATTATTCCTTCAGAAATTGTAATTAAAATAACAAAATCTGTACAATTTACAGAAAAACTTATATTTCAAACAACAGACCTCAAGACTGCTCAGTGCTTAAAGAAATGCAAAATACAGATAAGTCTGCACAATTGGCAACGCTGTTGAAGATACACAAATATTCCAAGCTTTAATAGACTACATAAGTATCGAAACACTGGTGTTGTCTGCCCACAAAGGCTTCACACTGAACGTTTTTATCATAAAACTGTGACGTTTACGTAGATAATGGTAAGGGGATAATAACATTATGCAAGAAATGGAATAAAATTATCTCAAAGTAAAAGTATTTGTTGTAATCGTATGTAATGGGTATCGTATAAGCCAATTTTTTTTTTCAAAATTCCCAAATATCACGCATATGCTCAGTGGAATTTTCTGCAATTACAGCAAAAAATATTTTTTTTCGAGACTAGATACTCTCACTTTATTGGGAATAAAATATATGTTTACAAATCGTTTTTCATGAATTATAGTTTATTTTTTTCTATTATATAAAAATTTGTGAATAATTAGCGAAACTGGTAAATATTTGCTATTTTCTATTTTGTGTGAATTCTTAGAAATCAAAAATATCATAATTAAAAAAAAATTATAAAATGTTTATCGATATGTTATATTCATGGTTGTCAGATCTGGAGATTTTAAAAGTTATTTGGCGTCCTAATTTTTGATTTGGCGACATGGTGACTTTTTGGCGATTTGTAAATTAATTAGCGATTTTATTGGCTATTTTTGATACGAAATATTAAATACGAAAAATTAAAATTATTATTTTGGTATTTTTATGTGCGAAATTCGTGAACATGGCCATTTTAATGTATCGATTGTAGGTGGCAGCCGAGCTTCAGTTGTGTTCTCGGCAACGAAAAATTTGTAGTTGCCTATATGGAACTGAAACCAATAGATTTTTAGGTAATGCAATTTTCGGCAACTGGCAACGAAATATTTAAATCTATAAATGCTCCGAATAATGCTCTAAACTTAACAAATGTGGAAGAAAATTAATGTGTCTGCTAGAAAAACTCACACATATTCATAGGGCTATGAAGTATATCATATCATCATTTAAAAAGTCTACTTCTCCTCTCTTTAAATCCACTGAAAAGCTTAAAATCGGATAGTACTCCGCTAAATTATAAGTCTATAAGTGTATGAAGGTACGAAAGACCGTTTTTGCTTTGGCCATAATAAAAGATTTTGCAGGTTTTCAGAAAATTTCAAAAACTGAATCCTGTTGTACTAGATAGCGTTTATTAGAAATATAGTATAACTTTTCAGGTATGTTATCTTCATTTTTTATGTCGCATAGTTTAATTTAATTCCAATACAAGGCAATGCGAAATGTGTCGAAGAAAAAGTATATAACGTTTTAGATATATAACAATAATGAGACCACATATCTATATCCAAAATGTATTTTATATTATCTAGCTTTCAATAAACTATAAACTATATTATAGTTGGCATTGTACACTTTTTGTTTTTGCTACTATTTTTGCTTAATAAAATTAACAAAATATAATTATGGCGAATTTTTTTTCACTTTTGGCGAAATATATGAATTCGAAACACATTACTTGTTTTAAATTTTTGCGATTTTGGCGATTTTTGAAATTGAATTTGGTGAAAAAGCTTAAAAAAGTTCTGACAACCCTGGTTATATTAAGAAATGATATTTGAATGACTTAAAACTGCTATAATTTGGAATTTTTAAACATATGGCTTAACGAAATCGAATAAGTTATTTCAAAGTTATCATAAGATGTATAAAATCTCACATTAAAAAAAAATTCTTAAAAAAAACTTATCCGTATTATGTGAAATGTTGATGATTTTTGAAACTAGGTGACTATAGCGCATCAAAAAAATATGTCATATATCAAAGATATGTTTGCTTGTTGCATAGTGTAATCCACCATTATTAGTGCTTCTTAAAAATGTATGTTTTATTCAGTGAACAAAAAAACAAAAAAACAAAAATTGTTTTTGTAAACTTGTGTTATTCATTAAATCTTTATTTATACATTCTTTCATAATAATCGGGTAAAATTAAAAAAAAAAAATAACTTTTGGCAATTTACTTCCTGACGACATCGCTGCATTATAAAATTGCGAAAAAAGCTATTTTGTAATTTTCTAATAAAGAAGTAAATGTTTTCAAATAAAAAAAAAAAAAAAATTAATTTTAAAAAACTAATTTATAGGGTCCGCCAAATAAATTTTTTTTTTTTTTTTAAATAGAGCGCAAAACATCGAGTGTAGCTTCGGCTGTGTGGCACGTAGCGCCTTCCTGTTGAAACCAAATGTTGCTAATATCCTCCTCTTCAATTTTTGTGAACAAAAATTCGTTCAACATGGCCCGATAACGATCGCCATTGACTGTAACGGCCACTCCTTGCTCATTTTCGAAGAAAAATGGGCCAATTATGCCCCTGGACCAAAATCCGCACCAAACAGTGACTCGCCTTGGGTGTATCGGCTTTTCAATGTATGCGTGCAAGTTTTCTGTGCACCAAATGCGACAATTTTGCTTGTTTACATACTCGCCAAGATCAAAATGAGCTTCATCTGAGAAGATGATTTTTTTTTTTTGGCAAAATCGGCATCTTCTGTAAGTCAATCGCAGGCCCACTTAGGGAAGCGAAAAAAGCGTATACACAACCATATTCGTTTAGCGGAAAGATAAAACTAATTATCTGTCAAATCAGACATGAGCTAAGTGTTACCATTCACGAAATAAGCACTAGTTGAAAAAAAAAACGTTAGATGGTGGACCCGTTATTAATTTTAAAGTAGTTTTTAAAAAAAATTTTGTGTTTTAAGTTTCATTATAATTTTAATGAGATATCATTTTTGTTTTGAATAAAGTTTTGCATGACTATTTGCCTGGTTGTCTATTGTATTCATAAAAGTTGTGACTTTCAAATTATGTTTCTAATTTTTTTTTTTTTTTTTTTGCAATAATCCAATAACAAAAAATTAAATGGAAGAAAACTTGACATTGAAACAGTCAGAGATATAAATAATGCTTGTTTTTTCTGTTACTCTTTCTTGTTGTTTCTCGTTTTAATAGTGACCTTGACGTTCTATGCAACTGGTGAACGAATTTCTTTGATAAATAAAAAAGAAAAAAAAAACACCGAAATTTTATCTATCAAACAAAGAATGCTTACGTTTTAAAATTATTATTATTATTATTATTATACACGCTACAGTAGGTATTATTTGATTGATTTTCATTGGATTCTTGGTATTATCATTGATATAAAATTAATGTGTTTGTATGTATGTATGTATGTATGTATGTATGTTTGTTTGCGCCTTATAGCCAGCCAGACGGATGAACTGATTTTATTGGATTTTTAAGGTGTCTCTCTCTATGATAAAGGCAATATGCATTTCAAAAACTCCAACTATTTATCTACATCTTCAAAATTGTAACAGTAAGAGTCTCAAAATTTGGTCCAATAACTTCGTCGACAACGAAAAGTATGAGTTAAAAAGTGTTCGGAATCGGATAAGTGGACATGGTTCTATTGATTTTGTTGTTATTTTGTTTTCGTTGAGTATGGGGATAATTCCCACCCTAATTCCTTCATTTGCCAAAATGACAACGTCTAAGTCCGACATAGTGGAACTTGCAGCGGAACATTAATATGAATATATAAAAGCAGCTAGAATTCGATGATGATATGAGTCTAATTTTCCACAGACAGATCGATATACAAGGCATGTTACCCAATCTAGCTGTTCCCTCCAAAATTATTGGACTGCAAATAGTTAGATTAGTTGACCAGTTAACCGAAAATATGATCAACTACAATTACCACCAAAGTGCCGTTTTGAACACAATTCAAGAATACTGGAAAATAAAGAAAGAGCGAGATTGTAGCCACTCCGATCTGTTTAAACAATGAAGAAGATGGAGGAGATCCAGTTTTGCACACTACACTACGGCATTGAAGAATCATACCACAAAGTATCTCAATCGTCTGCTCGCCACACCTGGAGATTTAAAGAGAATGTGAAAGGTAGTTTCCCCCTCAGAAGTGGTTCTACAGTGAAGTTTAACGGGCAAACTAATTTTCTCCGCGTGAGTCCCAGTTGTCCAATAACTTGTGTACACCGCTTTCAGTTTCAGTGTCTTACTACAGTCACAGGAGCTTGACTATGAGAGAAAATCCTGTTTTACCCATAGACCCGCGGTTCCTTAAGGTGGAATCACACGATTGTCACAATGCATCAAATATTGGTACGGCAATCGCGTGACCGCCCAATAAGTAATAATGCGGCAATAATTATATCAAAAATGCACCAATATTTATAGTGTTTTTGTGCGACAATCGAAGTTCACAATACGTACCAATATTTAAATTTTTTAATTTATTTTTGCAGAATAAATTGGCATAATTTTGTGTATTTTACTACAATAAAGCACAATAGAAATTGTGTCAATCGTGTGATTCTAGCTTTAGAACGCGTCTGAAAAATACTAGAAATCTCCGGTGATCAAAAAGATTTCGCAAAAGTTGGTGGATTCGAAGAAAAAATCGACCCACACAGAGTATGCCATATTGCATATGTATTTCTGTAAAATCCCACCCTTTCTCTATACTTTCTCTTTCAAGGAAGGGTATTTGGCGTACCCAACAAAATCCAATTTGCTGACAACCAAGTCTTTATTGTTGGACTAGAACATAAAAAAAAAACACCAAGGCAATGTATACCCACAATAATAGCTTCGCAGACCATATACGTTTGCATTCTGGTTGTAAGACGACTATAGCTGGTATTGACCAAGAGATGTACCACAAACTAAGTAAAGCAAGAGCAATCATCTCTCCAACCAAAGATACGTATTTTAAATACATGTGTAAGAGCTTCACTGTTTCTTAGAATTATGCACTTATATGCCATGCCGTATATACTGCCCGAGCTGAATATGGAAACTGATTCGGCATACACTTTTCAATTTCTGTACCAGAAGGCGTCGAACAGTACAAAAGGAAGCGATCTCTGTATTTTTCTGGATGTAATGGAGCTTGTAGTGTCTGTTGTGGCTTGGTATCACTTCATATACCTCAATTTTGTTTATTAACAAACCTGTGAAGTCAAAAATGAGCCTAATCGCTAAACGCAATATTTTCGACTATAAATTGCACAATTTGACGATTTGTAAGAGTATACTGATCAATTTCAAAATGTGTTTGACTGTTAACCTTTTTGTAAGTTCTATCGGGCTTAAAAAAAATCCTTAACATAATATGAGAAAGTATGTCGAAGACGTATGTACAATTTTCACAATTCAGTAATGATAACGGCTGATCTTCTAACCGTTTAGGTTTTGAAAATACACAGACAATTTGCAAAAGCGTATGATATATTTATTTGGGCAATAAATGAAAGCTTGTCATATACTCTTTAAGAATTATTTCATGTAAATGTTGAGCACCGGCTTGTCCCTGTACACGTAATCCCAAAAAAATAGTCTTATGGGGACGTATAGTATGTTCCTGGCGGCCAATGGACGGCTTCAAAACATGAGACTTATTGCTCATCAAATTCACCTCTCAATAGGTTCATGATATCGCGTGCCGTGTGATATGTGGCATCGTTTTGTTACAACCATATGTCAACCAGGTGCAATTCCTATATTTTGCTCCATTAACTCTGCGTTTGTATTTTTCATGGACCAATAATGTTGCCAACCCATAAACCGCAAGTAACCGTGTATCCATTTAGCATTACAAAGTGTAAATTTTTTTTTACGCTGAAAAATTTACAATGAGAAACCAGATAGAAAAAAATCACCCGTTATTTTTTATTAATTATTTAATTATAAAATTTGTTAGTTTGAATTTGTTTATAAACATCTTTTCTAAATCGAAATACTTTTAGGAAATTTTGTTCCTAAACGTTTGGTTGTAAAGGGTTTTTTTTATGGAGGTATAGAACTTTAATTTGCAATCAAACAACGATGGATTATTCGATTGACATGGATTTTATTTATCCGAAAGATAATCTTGTGGCATTACATTTTAAATATGATTTCTGGCATATGACCGCCATGGCGGACGCGGTAGTAGTCCAATCTGGACGTCCAATTTTCGCTAACTTTTTTCAACATTTGTGGCCGTATATCGGCAATAACACGGCGAATGTTGTCTTTCCAATGGTCAAGCGTTTGTGGCTTTACCGCATAGACCAATAACTTTACATAGCCCCACAGAAAGTAGTCTAGCGGTGTTAAATCACAAGATCTTGGAGGCCAATTCACTTGCACAAGTTGGATTTTGTAAGCACGCAAACCAAGATCCTTCCGCAAAATCTTCCATAAAGTGGATGGACACAGATCCAATTCCTGTGTTCGATGGCGGATGGACTCATTCGGGTCTTCCTCAATGCTACGCTCTACAGCAGCAATAGCTTCTTCTGTACGCACCGAACAGTGTCTCTGGGGATGCGAGTTATCAATAAGAGTAAACGTGGTGCGAAAACGTTTCATGGTTAATCGAACTAACTGCTCTGATGGACGATTTTGTCGACGATAAAATGGACGTAGTCACGATACGTTTTCCCCACAGAACCATTATTTTCGAAATAAAATTCCACTGTTTGCAAGTCTTGTGCAGGCGTGAGTCTGTTCACGATGAATTGCCAAACCAAACTGAGAATAAATCACTTGACATCTGCTAAATCGGTCGCCATCTTGAAATGTAATGCCAACTTAAAGTTCTATGCATGTATAAAAAACACGCTTCACATGCATCAAAATCGGTCAAGTCGATTTGAAGTTATGATTAAATATATTGACATAACTATCATATTTTGGGCGAAAAATTTGCCACGCCCATAAAAAAAGTTGAAAATACCAAAAAATTATGTTCAGGTGATTTAAAAAAAATTTTGTTCCTAAACGTTTGGTTGTACTTGCATCAAAATTGGTCAAGTCGATTTGAAGTTATGATGAAATATATTGACATGACTATCATATTTTGGGCGAAAAGTTTGCCACGCTCATAAAAAATTTTTTTAGCCCGATGGAAAAAAACTGAGAATGGATTTAAAAAAGCATTATATTTCGTATAGTTTTTATTTAAAGGCTAGAAATTTTTTTGTTTTTTGTAGACCAGTGTGTGAGCTTTTTTTCATAAAAATCTTTGCTAAATCGAAATAGTTTTTATAAATTAGGAAGCATATATCGTTGATTTTATGTAGAAATAAATAATAAAAATAATACATAAATTCAAATTTACAGAGAAGGTGTGACGAGGTGTATGTGTGTGAAATAAGAGCAACAATATGCAAGTACATATATATTTAATAGGGTGTTTCCTATTCGTTTAAAATTTGGCTGTACATTTTTTATCTTATAATTTTTTTAAAGACTATTCATAAAACATTTTAAAGAAAGACAAAAAATCTTATGAATGACTGTATCTCTTACGAGTTGTTGTTCTTTTTTTGTTTCTATTCATTCATTTTTTTCTTTAATTAAATAAAATTTTAAATAATATTTAATTATAGAAAATATTAACCACATATTTAAAATATGTGGCGGCATTTAGAAAATCATTAAGAAGTTTTAAATATTGATATTGCATTAGAAATCAAAAATCAGACTTTTTTTGGTGTTCTTTCTTGTTAAACTTTAATAGTTTTTCGAAAAACATTTTAATACGATTATCGAAATTTAAGCCCACTCACAAATTGATTGGAAATTAATTGAAATTCATCAATCATTTGAAATGCTTATGAAGTATTTGAAATTTAACTTTCAAAATATTTTTAAAATCCCACAAAAAAAAAGAGAAAAAAAGAAGTCGTTTGTTATTCATTTAAAGACAAGATAAATGACTGTTAATGTGCAATACAAGCTACTTAATTAAATAGCCATCATAATGAACATGATAATTATTGTGATATTATATGGACAAAAAATAGAATAAAATAAAAATAAAAAATAAATAAATAAAAATAAAAATACAAATAACCTTGTAAAAGTGACTATTGCATTGGATTTAAACCATCATCTGTTGTTTACAATATAATTGGCCATAATGAAAAGCTATTAATGCTCTTTTTTTGTTAAGGTTGGCCAAAATTACAAAAGGGAATTAAAAATAGACAAAACTAAAAACGTATCTAATACGAGTAAATGTTAAAAGTCATGTTTTTTTTCTTTTTTTTTTTTTTTGATATTACATAAAGAAATAAATTATAATTTTAAGCTTGAAATTTTTTTAAAAATTTTTTTTCGCATTGATAACAATAAAACCACGCTGTGAAAAATATGTAAAGAAAACGGATGCATTTTTAAGTGGCCTCTAAAACGGATTGTTGAATATCAAATTATTATTATTTTTTTAATTTTGCAAATTTTGTGGTTGCCTTTAGTTGTATGCTGGCTGGCCGGTGATAGTGTTGACTTAAAGGCTAATTATTTTAACCATTATATGCTTAGTGATTTCTATATTCACATACACATCGTGTGGGTCTCATTTGTGTAAAATATTGTATATTTTATTTAAATTATAAATTATATAATTAATTTTAGGGTTTCAAGTCGCTTTTAACCACATAATTTTAGTTTTATCTCAAATATTTTTGTTTTTAAATCGAAAAAAACAATAAAACTATGATTTTTTGCATTATTTTTAGCCGCATTGACATTAAGTATTCAAATTAAAAACAATTCTGAATTTTTTTGTTAACTTAGTTTTTTAAACCAAAATATTCCCGTTTCGCTTCAGGTATTTTATTACAATGATTAAGTTATGAATGTACTTCTGCAATTAATTACTTTTTACTTTTTTTATATTAACAGTAATTATAAATGAATTTTAGTTGAAAGAGTTCAAGTTCAGTTTAAAAAGTTTCTTCTTATAATTTGATAAAATACGTAAAAATTAGTAATAATATAAAAACAAAAATTAGTGAAAGATCAAAGATAAAAGGTAAAATTAAATGCCCAAAATGTTTGCTCAATCGTACAAAGTTTCTAGTCCATAAAAGCTTTACCAGCCTTAGGTAGTTGTACAAGAGAAATCCATACTTCATGAGTCGGTGATATACCTCAAGGCAATGAAATTTTTGAACAAAATAAGCTGAACTTAGAGATAAGCAGGGATATCAAAAAAGGCTCTTAAAAAGCATTTTATGCGCCTAAAATATGCAGTAAAAATCCGAATATATGATTTAAAAATTTAAAAATATGCCCTAAAAAAGCAAAGATTTCTTCTTTGTTAGTAAAAAAAATTAATACCTCAAATTCTAAGGATATCTAAGGATATTATAGCTTTAAATTTTTAATAAAATAAAGCAGATTTATTTTTTTTTTATTATATATATATAAACAACAAAACCTTGACTTAAAATGTAATACGCTGTCCATTATCTATATAAGCAAGCTTTACAATTGAAAAATATCAATGTCTACTAAAGTACTAGAGGCATATTTCAAAGATAACAATTTCTCAAGATCATAGTTTAAAACTTCATTTGAAGTAGATGCGCTTAGATAACTTGTTAGATGTTGTTATATAAATTTTACTACCTTAAGTACTTTCTTTTTTTAATTGCAACTTTGCAACTTTAAGTCTTTCACGGCTGTATCTCTGTACGCAATTAGTTGTATACTCATTTAACTAGTTACTCTTAGCATGACCAGTCTAATAAATCAATGCTAGTGAGAATAAACCACAAACACGCATTAATTCATTGACAACTACCATGCGTTTAAACATTTAAGCATATGAAAAATTGCAAGTTATATAGCACGAGTAAAAATATATTCTCTGCCGGCTTTTTTATTTGATTTCCTTTTAGTATATTGAAAAATGATTCATATTCATTAATTTATTCTTTAACTGTCAGCTGATAACTGTCAAAAATACACAACGCCTTAAAAAGTTCAAAGTTATCCAATTTTTTGCCGCCAACGCGTTCAAATGTTTTTTACGTACAGTTTGTCAAATAAATGTTTTCAAGTTGGAAAAAATATTAAATATTATCTTATTTTAATTTGAGAACACCAACAACAAGCTCTTAACATGCTTGTTTTTTTGCACACATTCCCTTACTGTTACTGATAAGAACTAAGAAATAAATGTCAAATAAATTTTTACAAAAATAAGAAATTATTACGTTATCATAGTTCATAAGAAACCTATATTAAAAAAAAAAAAAACTGTAATCCCAATCATTTTTTATAAACTTCTTTCTATTTGTTTGTTTGCCATTCAATCACACGTAAACGACTGAAGCGATTTTAACGAATTTTGGAATACAGATTGGTCTAAATAAGGAAAGTGTTATAGGGTATGCTTTATTTTCAAATTTAGTCCTGGGACAAACGGCCAATGTGGTTATATGAGAAATAATTTTGTGATTATGAGTCAATCTAATGTAAACGACTAAGTCGATTTGTTGAAATTTGGAGCACATATATAGATTCAGCTAACGAAAGTGTAATTGGTTGCCTTTTTTCAAAATTAGATCTTGGGGACGTTAAAATCTGGGAAAAAACTATGAAAATTAAAGACTTTTTTTCTGAAATGACACACATTATTTTTTCTTAAAGTTAGTTTTTTTTCACCATCCACTAAAATGTTTTGTACAACAGTACACTTTGAGGGGTAAAAAG
Organism: Wohlfahrtia magnifica; assembly: GCA_023159175.1. Lineage (NCBI taxonomy): Eukaryota > Metazoa > Arthropoda > Insecta > Diptera > Sarcophagidae > Wohlfahrtia > Wohlfahrtia magnifica. Next base: position 1,437,466 of record JAKWBJ010000056.1, read on the forward strand.
AGAATTTTTGATTCATAGTCCATTCATACGAAACACGAAGTTATTAAGGTATATCTTCAAACTTTCTACATGCTATTCTATTATAAACTTACACATTAAGTTGAAAAATTAACTTCACAGGAAAAATGGGTGTGGCACCTCCCATGAAAAATGAAATTTAGTATCGTACATCTCAATAAATATACCAGCGGGAGAAGTCAAAGAAGCATTTTTTTATAAAGACAGACAGGTGGCAAAAAAAAAAAACGTTTAGGATCGGAAAAAAGGGAATTTATCTTTCACTTATAATATTATTTTAATTGTAATAAAAAATACTTTTTTGTCAGATATTAAAAATATATTTTTCTTCAGTTTATTACAAATAGGTTCCAGTCGGCGGCTTCCAATCTTTTACCAAAGTTATCAATCACGTCTTTCAATAAACTGTTGTCAATGGTTGATATCTGCTCGATAATGTTGGTTTTAAGCTCTTGAACTGTTGTGGCCACCATGATCGTGCGATTTGACACTTTTAAATTTCTATTGTGCACACCTGCACAGAAAAAGGTTTAAACCCATATATATTTCTCCAAAATCGGTAGATTACTATTGATTCTATGCAGCAAAATTCCAAAATAACAGCTTCTTAAATGGCTGAAGGCATTAATTTACAATTAAAATTGAGTATTTGTAATGGTAATGTCATGCCTTTATAGAACGTCAGAAGCCCTTTATTTCATTAAAAAGAGTCAAAGAAGAATGTTGAAGGTAAAGAGCACTAAAATAAACCATTCGAATTTTGGCAAAGAGGTTGTATTTTTGGGAAAGAGTAAGTATTGAATTTTCAGAATAAAAAATCGTCAATTCGTATGGAGAAAATCTGGTACAGCACTACATAAAGGTAATATGTGCAGCACGGTCAAACACGGTGGTGGAGGCGTGATGATTAGGGGTATGTGGCGGCTAACAGGATAAAAATTAGCCGATTATTGAGAGTATTACTACATATTCTAAAGCTCAACTTATAGCAAAATTTAGCGAAACTGCGTTTTGGAAACAATTTTTTATTTCCATAATGGGTTCTATTAGAGCAAAAAAAACTCCACCATATTATAATGTCAAAAACTATACTAAAAAAATTTTACCAACTAAAAACTGGTTCATTCCATGCAAAAAAGATTGGCTGAGGTTCTCTAAAGAACACTAAGCACCATGATATATTTACAAAAATATAATTTTAAACTTTTAAGAGCTGTTGCAATTTTTTTGCACTACCTTTAGCACATTGATTTTGTACGCAGACTTTTTCTGGCTAGTGTACCATACATATATAGATTTCTAGTCAACGTGGCACAATGAGGTATTTGATGCTTAAAGTGGGAATCAATTCTTGAGCTCTTCGCGAGAACTAAATTCAATAGATTTCGATCTATTTTGCTTAGAAATGTACAAATAAATAGTTTCTATGCATACTTTAGTGGAAATTTATAGTTTTCTTCTCTTTTTGTATTTTACACATAATAACAATAATCATAGTATATGAGAACGACTTTATTTAGTATCATTGGACTTATGACTATCATTGCCATCAACATCATCAGCAACATCATCATTATCGTCGTCATTATCAACACTATATTGAAGATTTTCTGGATTTTGTTTAAATAAGAGTAAGCGCAGCGTTTCTTGCGGAATTTTATTGTTACTTTTTTTCTTTTAACTTTTTCATATCCGAAATAATAGAATCAGAAGTCACAAGTCTTAAAAATATACCCTCCAGATATTTCTCTAGAACACTTTCGTGAAAAATTCTTTCCAAAATTTTTAAAATCTCTATTTCGAGCTTCTGTTTCCTCTTCTGACAACTGCGCTATCGGTAATAAGGCATGATTTATTGTTTCTGGTCCATGAATTAAATATTTGTGAACAGTTGGACACATATTACATATTTTACCAAGGATACATTTTCACAAAGTATTTGGCGTTATCAAGCGGAAACTGCCGAAAAATGTCAATATTTATTTGAAAACCACTTGAAATTGTTACCATTATTACATGCATTCGCTTTATTAAATTGACATCAAGGTTTGTTATTTGTGACGAAATGTCTTCATTTTGTTGTAGTCAAATCCAGATTTTGGCTGATCAATAACCAAAACCATTTGACGTCGAAATTCACTTTGGATGCGGGCTTTTCTTTTTATCTTCAGACCTAGCGTGCCACTTCATTATTGGAAGTTTACCATATAGCATGAATGAAGAAGCCATTCGAAGAATCGAATCCATCTAGATGGGGTTTTTACTGACAATATTATGGTCATTAAGAAAAGGCCCAAATGCCGACATGGTTCATAAGCATAATTTACAGCAAGTAGATTTAATACATATGTATTTTATGTATCTCCAAACATGAATCACTTTATTTTTGAAAGGAGCACATATGAGCAAGATTTTGTTCCACCAGTAGTTAATGGTATGTTTGTATTTTAGGGAAATATAAAAAACTTCGCTTAACTTTGCTTAACTTACTACTTTAAGTCCTCTATTTCAAACAACATAAAAATGTATACATTGCTTAAACATAAAAATAAAAAACGCACAAATTATCTGACAGGTCTGAAGTTAATGGTTCCATTATTACTTTTTACATTATCCATAAAAAACTATAGAAATTAAAAAAACTCATACTTTGGAAGAACGTAGCAGCATAACGGAAAACGATACCAAAAATATTATTATACCTATTGATGTGAAATTTTATCTACTTTAACGTGATATAATTTTTTTTTTACTATTTTCTAATTTTTTATTTTTTTTTTTAATAAATTCCCTAATGTGCGGAGGTAAATTAATACATGCAACCTCTAACTGCTGTTCGTTCTTTGTGATATTTAGGATCATAGCAGTTTTGCTATAATTTTTTATTGTTTTTTGCAATTAATTAATTTATTACAATTTTAAAATTTTATAACAAATTTTATGATATTTTTTTTTTAAACACTATAATATTTGTTTTCAAACATTCTGGACCCACGAAATTTGTTAGCTATGTCAACTTCTTCATTTCCTCTGTCACTCCTCTAGGGAGCATATTGGCTTTCCACAAAGTAAATATTGCTTTGTTTCAGTTTCTTTAATCGATTTGATATTTTTAAGCTAAGTAGATGATTAATCCGCTGTAGCCTCCTCCATATGAGATTTGTTTTTTGTGTAGTGGTGAAGATCCTTGCTAATTAGGTGGTGATCTTTACTTTAGCATTGTAATTTTTTTCCCAGTAGGTGGCGTGTTTTTCCTGATCATTCGTCTGATGTTTGTCATCATCGCCGGAGCTAAGCGGGAAGGGTCAGGGCGGCTTTTTTCTTTTTAATTTTAGATGGAGTTGTCTGAAGGGTAGTTGAAGCTTTTTCTTATTAAAGGGTCCGTTAAATATTTTTTTTTTTGAAAATGCTTTAAAAAAACTACTGAATATTTTCTCAAATTTCTTTTTTATTTGAAAATACAATCCTTCCGGCTAATAATGGAAAATAATTTCATTAAAATGGCTGCCTCGGCTGGCCATGCAGTAGCCTACATGATCGGTCCAATTTTTAAGCACATTATCGATTGTGTGCAGCTGTATTTCATCAATGGCTTCACGAATATTGTCCTTTAAAGTGTCAATAGCTTCTGGCTTGTTGGCGTAACACGTATCTTTGACGGCACCCTACAAATAATAGTCCAACGGTATCAAATCACAGCTCCGAGGTGGCCAAACGACATCAGCTCTGCGGCTGATAATGCGATCTTCAAAAACAGGGCGCAAAACATCGAGTGCAGCTTCGGCTGTGTGGCACGTAGCGCCGTCCTGTTGATACCAAATGTTGCTAATATCCTCGTCTTAATTTTTTGTGAATAAGAATTCGTTCAATATGGCCCGCTAATGATCGCCTTTGACTGTAACGGCCACTCCTTGCTCATTTTCGAAGAAAAATGGCCCAATTATGCTTCTGGACCAAAATCCGCACTAAACAATGACTCGTCTTGGGTGTATCGGCTATTCAATGTATGCATGCGGGTTTTCTGTGCCCCAAATGCGATAATTTTGCTTGTTTACATACCAAAAATCGGCATCTTCTGTAAGTCGATCGCCCACTTAGCCAAACGTATACACAACAATATTCGTTCAGCGGAAGAATAGAACTAATTATCTGTCAAATCAGACATGAGCTAAGTGTTACCATTCATGAAATAAGTAGTAGTTGAAAAGAAGACATTAGATGGCGGACCCAATATTAAACATTCGAAACCACAATTAAATTTTTTCTTCGTCATGCCCTCTGCTGGGGCTCAAACCTGAGTCGTTTGTGTTGTTATGTGTGCCCTCTAACCACTACACCACATAACTTTAGAGGTCTTAATACAGCAATATTTTCTCGGGTATTAAATAATTAAAAAAATTTCCTTTTATTAACATTCTTAAGTAAGAGCCTCCAGTCTAATGCATTGGAGCAAAAGAGCAAGTGATTAATTTTTTTCTTTTTTGCTGCTGTTATAATGACTTTTAATTACTCAAATTCAAAATGATATTGTTTAGTATTTTCATTGTTGTCGTTTTAATTAGAAGCATTTTTGTAATTTAAAAAGTTTAAAAAATTTTAAAATGTTTTCCGCCAGACAGCAAAGTACATATATGTGTGTATATAGTGCTCTGCTATAACGATTGTATGTAAATATTTATTATTTTTTTATTATTTAATTATTATTCAATATTATTAAGGTTTTTTTGTTCGTTAAAGTCAAGCCTTATTGTCGTCGAATAGTTGAATAAACTTTGAAATTTGTTTGTTTTTCATTTTGTTGTTTCTTACAGGGTGTTTAGCTGCTATCACTATCACTATCACCTTACCGACCGTCAAGGGTGTAATGAACTTTAGAAATGCAAATTTTGCAAAAAAAAAGAGAAAAATGACAAATTATTTTTACTTCAAATTACAATTTCAATTAAAATTTATTTAAAGGAAACGCAAGTGATTTTTACGTTTAAAGAAATAAATAAATTTAATAAATTGTGTTTAAGCTCAGAGTTAATATGTCTCTCTTTGATTTTTTATAATTTATTAAGACAGTAAGTAGTTGTTATAAATCTATTGCTCTTTGTTTTTTAAATGTGTTTTCTGTTGCCTTTTTGTTCAAAGTGTCATAAGATATTTTAGTACGTTTTTGTATATTTTTGTTGTTGTTAAATGTATTCCCTTTTTATGTGTATTTTTTATTTATTTATTTTAGCTCATGCAACTATTCAAAATAATAAAAAATTAAACAAAAGCATCTAATATTTTACGACGTGTTTTTAAAATAAATAAAATAAGAAAAAAAATTAGTTGGTTTCTATTTTTTATACGAGGAATCTGGCCAGGGTAGCAATGACCGCTAAAATGCAATCAACCTATTTCAAGGTTAACTTTTCATCCATATCATATATAAAGTTTGTGTAGTTGTTAAGCACCGGGTGTAGAACAACAAATTATAAATAAAATAAATTTATTAATTTTTTGTTGTTCTCTTTTTTTAACACAAACAAATAAAAAAAACTAAAATTATATTTAAATACATTTTAGTATAGAAGCTATTGTCTTTGAGGTGCTCTACGACGTCATCGTTGGCAACAAAGTATTTTATTTGATATTTGAGTTGATTTAATATGATTTCTTCATTTCAATTGATGGCTCTAGCGGAGAAAGTGGGAAAGATAATGTCACTGAATGTATGTATGTTTGTATATGTTTGTATTCATATCAGTATCTTGTTTGTATTTAAGATGTTTGTGTTTGTTTGCTATCAAATCAAAAACTTTCTAGTATTTTGCAATTCAAAAACGAATATTAATGTTGTTGCTGTTTAATTTTTATATATTTATTTCAAATTTCTAACAATTGTTTAAATTAAAAAAAAACAATAACACTTTGTCAAGCGAATAAGAAAAATTGTATTTTTAATTTATTGTTTATACCCTTGACTCTTTTGTAGGAGCACAATAAGAAATTAAATAACTAAAATCAGAATTTATTTGATTTTAATATGTTAAGAACGACTAATTGCAGATGTCATTATTATGGCTAAACTTATAGCCTAAAATTATGACAGATGAGTGTGGTAGAAAAAAAAAAACAATAATAAAGATTTCAGTTTTAATTTGGTTTTGAGGAAAATCGAATTTTTTGGCTGAACTTTTAAAAATATTTTTTTTTTAATTAAATTTTTCTTATAAATTTTTTGTTTGAAACATTTTCTAGAAATGAAAACGTAAACATATCCCTAAAAATTTTATGCTAATGATTCACTAAAGCTACGGTCACATTTGGTAAACATTTGATGAAAAAACGTAACCACTATTTTATAGTTTATCTCAAGAAGTATAACAGCGGCAGTGTTCACACTTTGTCTGCACCATTGTATTGTCTATTTGAGAGTCATATTAACTTTTAATATAAAGATTCCCGGACAAAACTAGTAAAAAATATTTTTTTTGATTTATATCTACAAATTTGTATGATATATGAGTACAATGGTCTGCAAAATTTGGAAGCATGTTTTTTAACTAATCCAGGTTCGCTGAATTCGAATCTAGTATAAATTGGGCTATCACGTCTTGTTCATTTTTTATCGCATGCTGGCAATACTGTAAAACAGTCAATGCTAACACTATAATTTCGCAGTTATTAATTTGACAGAAGCTCATATTTATTCTAAATTTTCATTATAGTAGCGTTTAAGCATTTCAGGGATATCGTGTGTTACTGATTCAAGCTATTTTGCTTTGTGTGTGGTGAATATTTGGTTCGGAAAAACGGATATGCAATATAAGAATCATTAAAATACCATATGCATACTTACATTATTTTGGTTTTGCTGTCAGAAACTTGGATAAACCGTGGACACCGACAATGTTTTGCAATAGTTGCAGAACTGTTTTATACAAGTGGTCGAATGGCAAGAAGATCTATTTCGCTTTTTCAATTCCAGTAATTTGGTGCGAGTCAAGTAACCACCAAATCGATTGTTATTTCTATTTAACAAAAATTGCTGGCTTCAATATGAAGAATCGAAAAAATATTGCTTACGCCAATGTCCCATCGGTTCCAAAGCCAGTTCAACGTCCACCAGTCATTCCCACTTCTACGAGCAGTAAGTCCGAAATATCGTTCACCAGTAGTGTTAGTTCGCATAAGGCTGATGATGAACACCATTTAGTGACTGAAGCTGAGCTGAATGCTCTAATTCGGGATTTACATTTAACGAACCAGAACGCAGAATTACTAGCTTCATACAAGCAGCAGTGGAAACAGCTTGCAGTTGGGACAAAAGTAACAATCTATGAAAAGAAACACTCTATTCTATATTCTTCTGCATAATTGGAATGGAAAACCATCCGCGAATTAATGACTGAAAAGTTGACACTACACAAATACAAAATAAATGAAAGATCTGTGGTGGCTTTAGGGTGTGTGATTTAAATTTCTTTGTATATAGAGTATAGACCATCGTAAGTAACTGTAAATTAATCAAAATATTGTTGTTTCCTTTGCCTATGGGATAGCCACACTACATGTCATCATTGCGTGAGAACAGAGAGGGCAAAAAGAATTCAGTATTCACCAGAAAAACAAAACAATTCAAATAAACCATTGTTTGATCCGCCGCTACACATAATATTGGGCTTTTTAAGGACTTTGTTAAGACTCTGGACAAAGATGGTGCAGCATTTGAATATTTGTTAGCGGTTTTCCTAAAATTTTATATGCTAAAATCAAAGAAGGCATATATGTTGGCCTTCAGATCAGGAAGCTATTGAATAATGATGATCATTTTTCACAATGTTGATTGGAGGAAGAATATGCAGAATGGAAATCTTTCAAGAGCATCGAGAATAGCTGTCTTGGAAACAGACAAACTGTTGCTGAATTATTGAAAAATTATCACGAATTAAAAAATTCTTCATTCACATTTAGATTTATTTCCACAAAACCTAGGTGCGGTGAGCGACGAACAAGGGAAGCGTGCTCACCAAGATTTCATGAAAATTGAAAGCATGTTAGGAGACTATTGCTGGACTCTAATGCGTGAAACCGAACCAGAAAAATACCAACAAATATAAATGACGTTTAAATAACGCCAATCACTTTTGAAAATTCATTGATTTTTAAATAAACTAACGATTTTTATATAAAAAACGAATAAAAACATTTTTTTGTATCTCGAAAACCTGATCTGATAGAGAAAAACCAATAACAGATTCGAATTCAGCTCAAATAATTATTCTAGGAAAGATATTTGGTTGCTCCAGTCCAAAACCTTGTTGGCTAGTGTTATTATTATTATTGTTGATAAGTTACAATTATCAGCTGGCATTATGCAACATTTTGAGCAGCCACTGTAATTATTTTTTTGTTCAAGTGTGTGCTACATTTTTATTTTAATAAATTCATATACATATTCGTACAAATATATGTACATATCATTATAAGTTACTTACTTATAATATTTTTGCATTATATTTTTGCGCTACTGAATATATACGCATGGATGTATTTCATTTAAATTTTTGAAATTTTTATGAACTCACCTGCAAAGAAACAAAAGAGAATGGAAAATAATAAATAATTTTATTTTAAATATTTTTTTATTACAAAAAAATCATGTTTTTTAAACAATCATATGTATTTTTTAAAATTAATTAATTAATAATAAGTTTATTCATTAGGTCATCACTATGCATATACTCGTGTAATAAGATTCATAATAATGGCTCTTACCATGCGAAATTTTATTTCGATATTAAAAAAACAAAACCATCAACTTTAATCGTAATTTTAACATTTTATGATTTAAATTAATAGTATTCGGTAAGTAAGCTTATACGATTATGAGTCAGACGATTTGAACCCTAATGTTTATTTATTTGTAAAGAGGAGGACATAACATAATAATCGTCAGTACGGTTTCTGAAAGGGCCGTTCTACTGGTGGCCTGCTGGCGTTGCTCTCGGAGAAGTAGAAGAAGTCTATTCATGGTTTTGGCGAGAGTAAGGTTGTGGCTCTGGATATCTCAAAGGCGTTTGATAGAGTTTGCCACTAGGCTATCATTTCGAAACTTAATGCTTTTGGTGTCGGAAGTCACTTCTCTCGATTTATATCGAGTTTTCTCAGAGATCGCTCTATAAGAGGGGTTATAGATGGGGTCTCATCCGACGAGTTCAGGGTAAACTCAGGGGTACCGCAAGGCTTTGTTCTTTATCCTACTCTTTTTCTAATATTTCTTAATGACCTTCTTCTTCTCACTTCTAATCCTCTCTACTCTTTTGCGCATGACAGCAGCATTTGTCACTCATATTCTTTTGATCGTAGACCGAGCCTTTTAGAGGTTGGGGCAAGAAAGATGAATATGAACGTCACACTCACAAGTGACCTGTTGAAGGTCTCCGATTGGGGTCGTGCGAACAGGGTCGATTTTAATGCACGTAAGACTCAATGTTGTTTTTTAACACACAGACGTGGTGGTGTGCTGTCATCTGTGTCAATGGGTTATGTCGATATTGAGGAATCAGATGCTCTTGATGTTCTGGGCATGAGAATTCACTGTGACATTCGTTGGAATGATCCTTGGTTTTTTAAGACGGTGCAAGAAGTACTTCACTCCATCTGATCTCCTTAATATCTACAAGACCTATATCCGACCCAAAATGGAATACAACTCTCATGTATGGGCCGGTGCTTCAAAGTCTATTTTGGAGCTTCTCGACCGCGTACAGGAGAGGGCGAAGATGCTCATCAATAACGGTAGGGTAGCCAACTCTATCGATTGGAGCACCGTCGCAATGTGGCGCGTGTTTCATTGTCCTATCGGTACTGTAACACATTCCGTTATTCTAACGAAATTAAGGAATTAATTCTTAAAAATCATATATTTTTACGTAGCACTCGTATTTCTCGTAGAGCGCATCCCTTTGTAGTTGACTGTCCAGTAAATCGCACAACGCATTAAAAGGAGAATTCGTTCTTTGTTCGCACTATTCGGTTCTGAAATAATCTTCCAGCGAAAGTATTTCCTGCCACTTACGACATGAGTACATTTAAATCTAACGTCCATGAACACTACTTTCTCTGTCCTCCTTCCAATAATCTATTTTCCTAGTATCAGCACAATGCACTACATGAGTACGGGCTATCCCCTAGGTGCTGGTCTTATATAAAAAAAAAATCGAAAACAGTATTAGCCAAATAGCCGCATCGACTACGCTTGCAGGACTATATTATTTTCATAAATTTTACCATCATCGATCTTCACTTTTGCTGCTATTTGTCTTTGGTAACTTTACGAATTGTGATATGTCTTCAAGATCTTGAATCGATTGTGGGCCATTCCTACATTTCAAAAGGTTTTAAGGGAAGAGCAGGTCTTTTTTTTTTGAGATTTTTTTTTACATAAATCTTTAACGTTTCTTCGCATATGTATTTATTGATTTTTAAGTATATTTAATTTAAAATAATTAGGGGTGCTACGGAATCCAAGACAGAATTGTTATTTATCAGAATTAAAAATCAATTCTGATATGAATTGGTGTCATGAAATCGTCTTGGTTTTGCCTTATTTCGAACATAAACAAAATCAATATCCGAACAGTTGTTAAGATTTTTTTTTTACATTTGGTTGGCAACGCTTGTACCTTTTTTTGGTTATGCTTACATTTGGTTGGTTTTGTTTATTTGGTGGCGTATAAATTTTATTTTTTTTAACATTTCTATGTTGCATTTTATTAATTTAGAGTAGCGGCTATGGCAATATTGTTATTAATGGTTGATGAGTGTTGTGAAAAAAATCGGAAGAGAAATGATAATTTTTTATTTGATTTATTATTTATTTATAATTGTAATTGCATTTACTTCAAATTATATGTATCTGACTTTTAGGCTAATAATAAACCACATAAAAGAAACATTAAAATAAACAATGGAAATCTGACAGCTGTCAGCTGATCGAATTATTTCTCACAAAGAACAATAAAACAGATTCTATGACAGATTTATTGAATATGAAATCGATAATATAAGGTTCTGTGGCACCGAAATCATTTTTTGTCGATTCTATTCTGATTCTGACAACAATCAGATTCTGTAACACCACTGAATGATCAAACTATAATTGTACTGTAATACCCGAGAGCCCGATTATGGGACTACTATATATTTTAAGAGATTAATCTCAACTGTTTATTTATTTATAGTGTAAGTATATATATTAATGTCAAATAACATAAAGTCATAAACAAAAAATACGGTTAGGAAAGCAGAGCCATGGTATCGATACTTGTGTAACACGAAGCGCATATGTTGTTGAACATGACATTCAAACCTTGTTGAATAATTCCGGTCATGCAATATCATTAATTATGGTTCGATAGCGCAATCTATTCACCGTAATAGTTGCTCAAGGCTTATTAACGAAAAAGTAAAGTCGAATGACCTCACCAAACCAAAAACCCCACTACACGTTTTACAGCAACAATTCTTGAGTTCTCCAAGCCAACAATATGACTATTCTGCTTGTGAAGGAGGTGAAAATGGCCCTCATCACTAAAGCTGATTTTTCAAAGAAATTCCAGATCAATTTGGTGCTAAGACAAGACATTGTTGATGGTCTGTAACAAGAATTCCTGTGTTAAGGCCTTAAGACCCAAATCTTTACGCTAAATAATGTTATTAGTGGAATGCCCAATACCTCTATGTTATGGGCTACAATTAGGATTGGCAACACAGCCGGGTTTTATTGGGTTTTATATATAAGAAGACCCACCCGGGGCTAAAGGTTTTCGTAGTTTATTTACAACAAAAATAATTCAAATCTACGTACGTGAGTACAAATCAATTCGGTCCGTTTCTTTAACTCAAAAAAGGTAATTTATTGAGATAAAAATTTATCAAATCACTGCTTACATCTTCTCCTCACCTCTGAGCTAATGTCCAAATCTCGTCTCAGAAAAATTTCTCGTCTTTTGAGGCGATCCACTTTGAAGCCGATTTTATATTTCTTCAAAAGATGTGATTCGGTTTTCAATTTCGTCAGAAGGAGCAATGTCTGGCAAATACAGTGGATGTGGCATTTGATCATTTCTAACAACAGTTTGGCAACTTTTGCGATGTTAGACCGAGCGTTGTCATGCAAAAGAAAAACTTTATCTGTCTATATATTTCGGCCGTTTTTTTCATAATGTACGGATCAAACAAAGTAGTTGCAGTCTACTCCGATCAGCTAGTTTTAGCAGCTCATAGTACACAATGTCACCTTGATCCCACTAAGAGAGCAAAATTGTATTATAAATACTAAAACAACGCAATTTTACTAATAAGCAAAAAATATTGTGAAATTTTAAAGCAGTTATAAAACTCAATAAAAAACCTGGGTGTTTGCTAACCCTGGCTACAACAGCAATGTTTTCAGTTGTTCTTGGGCGAACAACACATCACTAACTTGTACCAACAGCTCAAAATATTTACCAGTTCCACACGTTATAGTGAATCATTATGACAAATGCTGAGATTGGTCAAACATCGACGACTTACGCTGAATTTTCTTTGGCGTCATTCATGGCTTTTTAAAGTAATTGTTCAAATTTTCATAGATAACGGAAGTTATTTTTGTGTTGCAGGCGTCCGTTTATTAGTGAGTCCTAACAGACAATATTATCAAAAATCATTAGTATTTATTTCTTTACCGGGAGGTGTAGCAGACAAAATCGTGCATCGTTCAACATCTACTCGACCGATGACAGACAATGTCACTTAATTGTAACATTTAGTTGACTCATAACAGACAATGTCGCTTTAAAACAGCATTTAATCGACTTATAACAAATAATCGACTCGTAATAGAAAATTTCGCTAAATTACAGTATGTAGTCCACTCTAAGCAAACAATGTCACTAAATTACAGCATGTAGTCGAGTGATAACAGACAATGTCGCTAAATTTCAGGTTTGTTTAGTATGATGACATAACAATGAAGCTGCCATACAGGACTCCATTTGTTTGTGTCATTGTCACAAGGATTCATTAATAAAATTTTACATTCACAATAGTTTTATACGAATTTCGATCTTATACTGATACTGTGGCGATGACTAATGGATGAAAATATTATAGTGACAGTGTCGTTCATATATGCCACCGGAATATTGTTAAAAATTGTTGGATATTATTCTGAGTTTCATTATTTTTTATTTAAATTATTTTTATGGATTTTATAGGATAGAATATACACACACACAAGAACACGGAAACAGGAATCAATTCAGTATTTATGGAGGAGTTAACATAATAGTTCGATATTTGTTTAATAGTGGAATTGAAATGTATTTCCTATTGGAAAAAAATGGAATAAAAAATAAAATCAAAGTTTGATTAATTTTTAAATAATTCAATTAAAACAACTGGTAGCTTTTGTAGGCGTATGATTGATATAATGATTATTACTCATACGCTACTTGTCCATAGAATCTTAAGTATTTTTTAACTTTAAAATAAAACGAAAAGTTATAATAACATATAACAGCAACAAAATTATATATTCTTGTAAATTAACTTGTAATTAAAATATGTTTTGCTAGAATTATACAAAATAAAAGCCTCTTCACAAAAATTTTTTTGAATTCTAATGTGGCGCAATAACCTTGAAAGTCTTGTTTTTAAATTACTTTCTGTATTCGGTTTTGTGTGCTTGTGTGCGTGTGTGTTTTTAGCCTTAAACTTTTCTTCAAGGTGAGTTTCTCCATTTGATTCTTTTTATAGAAAAAAAGAAACCAATAAAAGTTGGTATGTATAGGCAGGGATCTATTAGGTTATCCTTAGTTAATTTTTATTGTATAAATTATATATTACATTGCGATATCGTCTGCCCTAAAATCTTCTAAAACGGAACACGCAAAATTATTAGAGAACTTAATGTCAGGAAAACCATTTAATAAATGGTAGAACTTCTTTTGGTTTTCGTGTTTTGTAAATGGAAAGAAAAAGAAATACTCATTCAACAGAGAAAACAATAGAGGTGCTTAGAATATCTACATTTAAGCACACGTATGTTTAGCACGTAGAAATTTCTACTATACAGGGTGGTGAAAATAAAAATAAAAATTATTTAAAATGATAAAAGTAAACTGCAGGTTAAACTAATTTAAATCTTATCCCTTATTATTTAATAAGGGTTATACTTCTTTATGTTTTATGTACATAACTTACATAAGATCGCCAGTTGGAGTTTTTTTTGCCCCTATGTTTTCTCCTCATCATAGCTTGCCACCCTAGATATTAAAAATGATTTTAACAGTGAGACATATTGGAGGCACTGGAAAGTCGATTTGACGTTCCATCGCAACTATAGAGACTAGTTCGCAGCTATTTCCAAAATAGGAAGCTGATATATAATCCACGAAGTATACAGATAACGGCATGGGCGGCACAAGGATTGCTTTAGCCAATAGGTACTATAACTCTCTCAATTCCCACCCTATTAAAAAAAATTAATTACCGTTTTATTCATAGTTAAGCATACTACTTTAATAAATCCAAAAATGGAAAATTTTAGCATGAATGGAACAAAACATGTGTTTGCTTGAGCAATATACACATATTCCTTAAGTCTACTTAAGTAAAGTATACACCACTTAATAAATCTGATCCTATTATTTTACAATTCTTCAAGATTTTTAAAATCGGTTAACACTTAGCTAAGGTTTTACCTTATAAATGCAAGAAGGTATCAAAAACCCGTTTTTTGCCGGTGACTCAAGATATCAAAGCTGTTATAAAAATTCTAAAATAAGATTCTTGTTGCATGTACTCGACAGCGGTTTTAAAAAATGGTATCACTTCCAAAGTATTTCTAAGTCACTCTTTTTTGTGACATAGTTTTCTTCTTGTACATTTTATTTTGACGCGTAAATAATACAGTAAATTTCGTTTTTGTTGTATAACTTCAGCTGTTGTAAGAATTTTGTTGTTGTTTTTTTTTTTTTTAAAGCCGTAAATACAGTCTTAAAAAAATAAAATGTTTAAATTCATCGTATTTCAAATAAAGATTTAATTCTAGAGTATAAGTCTGTACACTTTATTTTGACGCTCATAGCATATGCTGATTCCAATGAGGATGATGCGGAGCACATGTTTTTTGCATGCAACAAATGGTAAGAGTTAATGTCAGAAGCTGAACACCAGTCTGGCTTCTTAACAGCCGATAAAGTAGTGAAAAATATTATATTAAATAAAAACAGCAGGAGCCTATCTGCCGATATGTAGAACGTGTCCCAAAGGGAAAAGAAGAAAGATCTGCTTGAAGGCCAACACCTTGCAAGTGGCATGCACGCAACTGAGAGCTTACACAGACAATAATTTTCCAATAGAAGCGGAGCCTGACGACGCATAACATAGCTGAATGGCATAAATGCCAGAGCAAGAAGCCACCCTGATGTAATATGATAGGTAGTTTCGGCGTGACAGACTGTTCCTAGTAGGTGGGAGTAGGTAGTTGCTAGACTTAAGTCGAACATAACCCAAGGTATGAGTGACAGCATTTGCAACGCCCGGCCAAAAAAAAAAGTCTTATACAACTAGATATTAAAGGCTAGTTTTTTGAATGAACAGGCACAAATATTTAATATGTATAAGCACACCCTGTATGGTAATACTTGTTTTCTTTATAAAACATATTTTATAAAATTTGTTATACTGTGTAGTTTGTTTTTTGCTTTTTTTTTTGCATATTAAGGCGCGTTCGCTTAATGGTTGTTTTAGCCTTGAGTTTTTCCGTTAATATTGATTTTTAGTCAGTCATAAAACGATTGTTTTTGTAGAGTTTTTTCAAGATTTTAATTTAGTGAATTTAGGGAATTCAAAAATCCTACTCTAAATCTTAAATAAAAGCACTGAAAAAGGCTTATTAAACAAAAACAAATTTAAAAAAACAAAAAAAAATATTAACAAATTAATATAAAAAGTAAAATATTTGTTTTATATAGAACTGAATTTGATGTTCATGGTTTAGTAAATTTAATATTTAGTGCAAAAAAAAAACAAAAAATAAATAAAAACTTTTTGTAGACCTGCGCTGTTTTTAAAGCCGGTTTTTTGCTCTCTTTTGTTTTTCTACATGAAAAAAAAAATACCGCTTACTCAAGTAACCGGTGGAATTTATGTTGAAAAAAAATACAATATTTCATAAAAGAATTAATAAAAGAAAACTTTTACATTTTAGTACAGTTGCCCCCTATCATATGCAGCGAAGTTTTCACAAATGCAAAAATCAAAATGGATCCTTTGCTTTTTTTGCCCCCGTAAATATGGTAAATAAGAGCCAAACGACCTAGTTTTTGGGTTTTTTTTTGTTCATAGTAGAGAAATACTGTAAATGGTATGCAGGTGTTTGAAAAGAGAGAGAGAGAGAGAGAGAGAGAGAGAGTTAAGTTGGAAAACAAATTCGCCTTAAAAACACAATTCCACAGTTAGGTTCTGCCATATAAATGAAATATTGATTTTCTCTTTTTCCCAAAGCAGGAAAATGCAGCAGCAACCCCTTAAAATATACTGCAAAAACGTAATACACTCTCATGTACACACATATGGCATACACAGTAAATGTAAATAACACATATCACTTACTCTCTCACACTTGCATATATAGTATATATGTATGTATGTATGTATAATGGCAATGCAGTTGTTTTTCTTATTTACAAAAGCATTACAGAAACACAATTTGTGTATTTGTAAATGCAAGTACTTGATATTCGCATTACAACAAGGATTTTCCTTTTTTTCTATCCTTTTTTTGCTCTCTTATATGATATGACCTTGAATACATTTGCAACTTTTGTTTGTTTTCTTCTTTTTCTCTACATTTAATGCAGTTGTTGCTAGTACTGTTGCTATGTGTTTATATGTTTAAACTATTCTATTCAACTGAAGGTGTATGGGAGCATATAAAAAACAAATTGTAAGAGAGAGAGAGAGAGAGAGAGATAAGAGAGAGTGGGATATACGTACGTACATGTTGTATATGCTATGTGTTAAGTGTGCATTGAGAGTGACTGTGTTTGTTTTTTGCCTTGTTTTGGTTTATTTTTGTTTTGTTTTTGTTTTACACTTGTTCTATAATATATTTTACCTTGACAATAAAATTGCAAGACAACCGAGAGAAAAAAAAGAAGAACAACAACTATAGTATACTGAATTAATTTTTGAAAGGTAGTTTAGAACTTTTAAATCTTTAAGATATTTTTTGTTTTTATTTTCTTTTTTTTTAAATAAAATAAAATTGAAACAAAAAATATTTAATTCTTTGTTCTTACGAGGTTTTAAAGATTTAAAAGCCAACTTTTTAATTAATTTTATTACTTTTTTTGTATTCCTTTCCATTCTTCATCGGATTTATTTTACTAGAAAACAAAAGTAAGTAATTATTTTTTTGAATGCATTTAAGGTCATATTTATAAATATATTATGCATTTAATAAAACAAGTTTAATTATATTTAATTAATGTGGTCTGGTTTCTTCCAACACTACAGTAAAGGAGTGTTCTGATTTTGATTTAAACACGTTGAGTGCCGGTTGCACAGTCAGCGGTACACACTTAATTTTGTTTAGAGTGCCATGTGTACCGCCGACGTTGCGCAGCTACAAGTGAATTAAACATATTTTCATTTTGCATGACGGTACTCAACGTGTTAATAGTTCTAGCACACCTTACATTTTGAAATACTGGTTCCATTCTTTTTGTTTTATGTAAAAATTGTTTTGTTGTTGTTCTTGCTGCAATTATTTCTTTTAAAAACATTTACATTACATATGCTAGATTTTATTTTTAGTATTATCTTAACCAAACACTACACACGTGTATTACTTTCCTTCAGTGCTTTTCAATAAAATCTACACTAACAGGGAAATACATTTGCAGCAATTGCATACATTTTGTTGAGCAACGATTTTAATATTTATTTTTAGATGAAAAATTTACGTCATTTTGTAGAAAAAAAAAAGAATTAAAAACGAAAATCATGATCATGATCATGATCATTAAAGTTATTATTCACCTTTGGCTCCCAGGCGAAATATTTTAAAATTTTTTCCATTTCTATTTGAATACACAGTTGCAACAGCATATCTCTCTCTGTTTATATACGAAATACAATATATTCAAAAAAATGTTTTAATTTATGAAGAAGAGCATACCTTCCCCATGTTTAAATAAATTCAAAACAAGTGAAACAAATAAAACGAAGAAAAAAACTGCAATTATTTATAGTTTTTTTCCCCGCCCGCCACTACATTTTAAAACTAAGTATTATTTATAATTTATAGTAAAGAAATTAAAAATGCAAGAGAACAAAAAAAAAAAAAAAAATTAGAAAAAAACTCAAGGTTTTCTTGGTAGTTTTTATAAAATCTTTTCAAGATATAACACATAAAAATGGTATTTTTCAGTTTAATTTTATTTTATTATATTACAGTGGTGTATGCGATTTTATGCATATAAAACATTTGACATGTGGTAGTAATAAAAGAAGTCTTGCTAAATTAAAAGTTATATAAAATTTTATAAAAACTACTAAATAGCTAAGTCCCGGCGTGCTTCGCTAACCCTATCTTAATTACTATATTAATTACAATTTTTTAGTATTTTCCTACATTTTCGCTCCTTCCGGTCTGAAGGCTATAAGGTGCAGCCTTTTAGCTGTATATATAGCAAGCAATGAATGCTTTGTAGAAAGCCAATATACTCCATAGAGGAGTGACGGAGAAAAAAAGACGTCAGAAAAAAATAAACATGCACACCTAAATGCAAAGACGCATTCATATTTACATAAACGGATACCGCTGTTACTCAGTGTGCTTTGTTATCTCTTTATAAAAAAATAATACCCAGTTTTTCCCCACATTTTGGCTGTTCTACACATATTTAGTATGAATAGAACATACCACGCCCAGTTATGCAATCTCACCAAGCTATTGCTGATGATGTGTATTATCCAAGCAGTTATTCAAACTAAATTTTGAAAATTCTGCCACTACTGTTCTCAAGAAACATATACAAAAATCAATATTTAGTTTGTATGGGTGAGGACACGCCCACTTATCCAATTCCGTACACTTTTAAGCTGATGGTTTGCATTGCCTGACGAGTCATTCAGACCAAATTCAAAAACTTGATTTTTAACCGTTCTCAACATGTACAAAAATCAATATTTACTTTGTATCGGCAAATAAATATTTTTATGGGCGTATCACCGCTTGTTTAAAAAAAAACATCAGTGAAGGCCAACATTTCCAACGCATTTATTGGTTTTTAAATGTGCTGGATAGTTCTCGACTTACTAAATAACGAACATAGGACAACTTATTTATGTAAGAATTTGAACCAGCGGTTATTTCGAATCCGGCAATACTTATGTCATTTCATTCTGTCACAAAATTTAGTATATTATCTACACTGAACGAGTAACGCTTGGGCAACGTTGGGACTTATTGAAAATTTATCATCAGTTAAAATCATTGTTTCGGATGAAGCTCATTTTCATCTTGGTGGGTACGTTGGTAAGCAAAATTGTTGTATTTGTGGCTCAGAAAACCCAAATATGGTCTTACAGATGCCAATGCACCCATTACGAGTTTGGTGTGGCCCATATTTCTTATTTCGCAACCAATACGGTCAATGGAGACACATATTGCACCATAATAACCGATTTTTTTGTACCCGCTCTTCATGGTATTGATGTGAACGATGTTTGATTGCAACAGAATGGTGCAACTTGCAACACATCTTATCTCACAATCGATTCATTGCGTCAAACGTTTGATAACCGTTTAATTAGTCGAAATGGTGATGTTAGTTGGCCACCCAAAAGCTGCGATTTGACATCGTTGGACTATTTTCTGTGGGGCGCCGTTAAAGACAAGTGTTATGCCGGCAAACCAGAGGCAATTGAGCATTTAAAGGCCAACATTCTTGATGCCATTGCCGAGATACGACCCCATATACTCGAAAAAGTTATCGAATGGGGTACAGTGAGGCTAGACGCGGCAGTCATATGAATGAAGAAATATTTCATTTCTAACCGGAACAATTGCACTTCACAACAAAAAACCGTTTTTGATTTATTGAATTTTTAAATTTAAACTTTAAAATTGCCCACCCTGTATAAATTTTATATATAAAAGGAGGCGATTTTGGGCTTACTTATCGCACATATGCGATTGCTGATCTCAACTACATTTAACATGAATAGATCACAATACCTACCTTCTGTATAAGTTTGGAAAAAATTGGCCCACGCGTTTAATCGTGTTGCGGCGACATATGTAATCAATTAATTGCCTTCATTTTTATATACATATACAGATATCGGGTGTTTTTTTTACAGCTACACAACAAGAAATATATTTTTAATATCAAATAAACTGGCTTTGTTAGATAGAAAATTTTATGGCCATAAATATGATTTTTACCATGTGGCCGCCAAGGCTGGCGCTTAAAATGCGGATGTGCGGATGTAATGGTGTTTCGACAAAAACTTGTGGATTATTCCCACTACAAAAGCTACAATTCTGCTTATTTACGTACCCATTCAAGCAAAAGTAGGCTGCATTGGAGAACAAAATTTTAAATGAAAATTTAATACCAATTTCAATTTGTGGCTCAGCTCATTCGAACAACTTGGCTTTAATTCCCGCACAAGTTGAATCTTCAAAGCTTTTAAGCCAAAATCCCACAACCCCATTTGCTGAGAACGACGTCGTACTGATTGATATGGATTTCCTTCAATGCTTCCCTGTACAGCGGCTACAGCTTCTTCAGTGAGCACTCTTCGGCGTCTCACAGGAAGCACATTACAGTAAGAGTAAACGAATTAGCCGCCTAGAAGAACGATTATGGACGTCATAAAATGGAGGAAGTTCACGATCAATTTGATGAAGGGAACCATTATTTTGATATAAAATTGCAACAATTTGCAAGCTTTACTCTGGCGTAAGTTTATCCATAATGACATATCAAACGAAACTTTAAACGTTAAATCGGTTGTCAAATCAAACAGTGTTGCCAACTCAAAGTTATGAACCTTTTTAAAAGAAAACAGCCGATGCATAGATATAGACTTAGGAATTGTTAAACAAAAATGTTTTGTTTAAATTGTATTTTATTTCATAGTTTCAACTTTTCCAATCAGCCTTAAAAAATAAAAAAATTAATTAAAATTAAAAATTAATTGTAGGTTCTTAGTTTTTCCCACTACTTATGGATTTGCTTTTTTAGTTTTTATTAACTAAATGCCATTACTGTATTGTAATGCATATTTTGTTCATAAAATAATATATAGTTTTTGTTATATATAAAAAAAAACTTCTTTTAAAACAAATATTTTCCCAGACATTCTATTCTCTTATCATTATTTGTAAATAAATAAATTGTATAAATATATTCTTATTTTTTTAATGCATTATTATTATTTTATCAATTTACTATTTAGTTACCCTACTGGTAGAGCTTATTAAGGGGTGTGGCGTAACATCAGACAATTACAGAACCGATTTCTGTTCTTAAAACAGCCGGAAATAAATAGAAAATAATGTTCAAGTTCGCAGTTCGTGCGAAATCAAATAATATTTTTTTTAACTTTAAAACAAGCGAGAAAATAAGTAAAAGAATTAAGCGTTGTTTTTAAACACTATTTTCTTAATTTCATCAATTTTTTTTAATTGAAGTGACATTTGATTTTTGTGTTATTCAAAGACAAATATGCGTCTTTTGCCAAAACAAAACCTCTTTACATAAATATGACTTGTTTACCATAAGTGACAGACAGATAGATAATG
This sequence comes from Wohlfahrtia magnifica, assembly GCA_023159175.1. Taxonomy (NCBI): domain Eukaryota; kingdom Metazoa; phylum Arthropoda; class Insecta; order Diptera; family Sarcophagidae; genus Wohlfahrtia; species Wohlfahrtia magnifica. The sequence continues at coordinate 1,459,337 of JAKWBJ010000056.1, forward strand.
TTGGCCAGTTTTGCTGTCTTAGCAGCATAATCTTGCAAACTGATAAAGCGAGTCAGAATACTGTAACCAGCGTTGCCAAATATGCAGATTTATCTGTATTGTATGAGCAGTTTTGAAGTTTTTGGCTTAAAAAATAAGTTTTTCCGTAAATTGTACGGAATTTGCAGTTTTTAACATTTTAGTTTGTTACTTAAAACATTTTTAATTTTAATCACAATTTCTGAAGAAAAATTTCATCCCATTTGCTTAATAAATATTACTGTGGTGAGGTTTACTTGTATCTTTCTTAATGGGACAATGTAATTATCCTTGTTTTTGGCTGACACTGACCACAAAGAAATAGAGAATTCACACAGTGAGGGATACTCATATTTTGAAAATCGAAAAAATTTGATTGCACAGAGAAGTCGTTTCAGAAATATAATTTTTTCTTTGGCAAAACAACAGTGGTATCACATTACATACTAGGTAAGTACGTACGTATGAGTGATATATCTGCTTCACTAATAAAATATTATATACTGTTACGTTTTAACCTTTTTTGAATCGTTTGAGTTCTTTTGAATTGTGTCAAAATAAATTAAATACCACTTTGTTGTTGTTTTACAGTTTTTATTTTCTCACTTTTTACAGTATAAAATTATAATTATACAGTCTTCAACTTATTTACCTTGATATTCGTTTATACAACACTTTTATTTACGCCTAAACACGACGATAACTATCGTCGTAGGCAAAGCAGCCTCCTTATATACCTAATTGCCTTCAGTTCGGAAAGTTCCGAAATGTCCCAAATGCTCCTATACCCTCTATTTTATATCCGTTAATTTTGAACATGTAAGACTGTGTTACCTAAAGATGGTCAAATTGGCAAAGGCGTCAAATACACAAATCAGTACGGCAATACCAGGGTAGCATATTACCAACTTTGACACAAACCAATAGACAAAAATCCTACAATACAGTCCCTGGTGTGGTGTATTTTCATTTTACGCATTTTATTTGCGTAACAATTTTAAAAAAAGGTTTAGCCTTAAAGCTAATTTTATTACAAAATTTCTGTTTTATCAATAAACTAACCCTTTTGTGAGTAACGCGAATATATGTTGTGCAAGCTCCTCCATTTAGAAATAACGGTGTATCTTGAAAACAAAAGCTAACTCGAAAAAGCAGTTAGCACCATTGGATTCAGCATACCTAAAACCAGTTTACCCGTCGAGTACTAAGGTTGTCGGAAAAAGTGTAAAATTCTGGAAAAGTGTCAGTTAAGTACATCAAATTTAATTTGTTGCGTTATGCTTGAATAAGAAATACACTATGATATAAATTATACGGTATAATCTGTAACCAAAATCGAGTAAAATCCAAATCGAATGAAACTTCAAATTGCTGTAATATTCAAATCAGACATGATTTTTATACTTTTTCTTATTAACTTACTTAATTACATTCAATTAACTTCTTTGGTTATAATTCTTTTTATTATAATTATTAATTATTTTTTCACTTTTTAAGGAATATGCAGTTTTCTCATTTGAAAATCAGTTTTTTCTTCTAAATTTTCAATTTTCCTAAAAAAAAATTAAAATATGGCAACACTACCTGCAATTAAAGAGCACGTCAAACATTCGGAAGACTATGAGCTGTAGGGAACTCAACAGTTTGTTAAACTTAACATCTTTAATACAAATGTATGTAAGTGCTGCCCTACTATATGAATGTGAAATGTTTCGAGATGTGCAGAAAATGCAAGAGTTTGTAATACAGAGTGGAAAATTTAAAAGATTACATTTAAAAATGCAATTAAACAAAAACGATATGAAGTTTTGCCATTTTTTTTCGTTGTGTTTTTCCGGTTAGAAATGAAATATTTTTTTATTTGTATGTCTGCCGCGGTTGGCCTAACAGTATACCATTTGATCGGAACAATTTTCTAGTACTTTTTCGAGTATATGGGGTCGTATCTCGGCCATGGTATCACGAATGTTTGCCTTCAAATGCTTGATTGTCTCCGGTTTGTCAGTATAACATTTGTATCTAACGGCGCCCCAACGGTGTCAAATCAAAGTTTTTGGTGCCCAATTGACATCACCATTTCGACTAATTAAACGGCCATCAAACGTGTCGACTCGATTGAAGTATGAGATGTGTAGCGAGTTGCACTAACTTGTTGAAACCAAACATCGTTCACATCAATACCATGAAGAGAAGGCACTAAAAATCGGTTATCATGGTGCGATAGGTGTCTCCATTAACCGTAATGATTGCGCCGTCCACATTTTCAAAGAAATATGGGCCAATGATACCTACGCTTCACAAGCCTCGCCAAGCAGTCACTCGTAATGGGTGCATTGGACTCTCTAAGACCATATTTGACCTCAAATACATACCCAACAAGATGACAATGACCTTCATCCGAATAGATGACTTTTTGGCAAAATCGAGAACATCGTGTAGTTTCTCGTTGGCCCATCTAGCTGATGGGAAAAAGCTGATGGTCATGCTTTGTAAGGCGTTATACAAAGATCTTTTCGCAATATTCGACATAAACTGGTGCGTGAAATGTTTAATTCTTGAGAACGATGACGAATTGATGTTAACAGATACTCACGCACACTTTCAGCCACAGCTTCGATATTTTTGGGTGTATGCACTGTACGAACAGGCTTAGGTCTTGACGCATCAACAATGGAAACAGTTTCATGAACTTTAGCAATAAATTTGCGTATATCGGGCACTGTTAGTCCTTCTCTGCGACTAAATTTTGTACGACATTTTCATGCAATTCCGACCAATTGTCTTTGTTTTGGAAATAAATTTCCAATAAATCCCAACGTGGCTCAAGCGTAAATCGATTAATTTCGTTCACTGGAGATAATATGCAGAATTCTGTGACAGAATAGAATGACATAAGTATTGCCCGATTCGAAATAACCGGTGACTTAAATTTAAACCCATAGAGGGCCCACATAATAGCAGTGGCAATCTTTACCTCATACACTTGTGTATGCATACAAACATTTAAAGAACGCTTATACCCCAATCAAATTAAACTTTCTTAGAGTTGAGAGCTGTAAAAATAAAACTCCTCTCTTTAGCACAGAGAGCATTTTATCCCAAGGAATATTAATGTTTTAAGAAATGCACCACTAAGAGTGTTAAATCTGACGATCAAGAGGAAGTATTCTAATGATTGAACCAAATAAACGCACAATAAGAGTGCAAAAATGATTTACAAGAAATAAAAAATTCAATCTATTTTTAAATACGAAATATAATTATAACTTAACAATTTCTTATTTAATGTTAAAATGTATCTTTTAAAACGGTCCCAAATACTTTTCTTTTACTTGCTAAATCTTAATTCATTTACTCAAAAAACTTTGCTTATGCTAAGCTTTTTAATTTTTTGTTCTTTTTTTTGTGTTGCATTTGAGGAAGTTTTCAAAAATTTTTTTAAAAAACTCATGCCACAGCTTGAGGGTTCTGCGCTTAAAAAAATTATACAAAAATTGGTTGCGCGTGTGAACACTTTTTTCCTCTTATTGTGCTATCACAGGAAGCGATGTTACAGAAATTTAGTTCTGGTCTCAAAACAAAAATTAGAACATTGAATAGTCATTTATATTAATTATTTTTAATTTTATTTAAATATAAAATTAATATTTCGTGATTGTTGGAATTCATTTACAATATTTTACATAAATATTTTACATCTTGAGAAAAAACAAAAATTGTTGAAAACACAATAAAATCGTCTTTCTGTCTGTAATATATTTTTACCTAAGCAACTATTATTATATTTAATTCTTTTTTTATTTTTTTTGTTGTGTTTTAATTTTAAGAATTTATAAAAAATTGCTGTAATTGTGAAAAGTTGTATTAAACATATTGAAAGCCAGTGTTGTCAATTCGCGCTAACAAGCGTTTTCTGTTTCAAACTTATACGCTAAAAAATTGAATTGCATTTATTTTCAAATGAGAAATTTCTAATAAATTGAATAAAAATGATTGAGTAAAATTTGGTTCACTAAGATGAACAATATGAGCGACTGGTACGTTTTTCGTTAAACAAAGAAGCTTTCAGAAAATGAAATTTAAATATATGCCCTACTGTCAGCCTAGAACCATGTCAATACTCTTCTTCTAGCGACAACTACACTGGCTAAAATGTCCACAACTTTCCTCTTACGAGCGAGTAAGATTTAAAGATTTTCAATGAAAAGCTAATGTTAAATATCAATATATGAGTAAATTGGCAGGGGTACACTTGGTCAGTAGTACTACTGTCAATGTCGCTAGTAAATTTCTGCAGGGTTTGTACCAATTCACTAAGATGAAAAAAAATTAAAATATTTTTTATTTTAATTGCAACACTTCGCTACTCTTTCAATTGAAAATAAAAATAATAAATAAAGAATTTTTATATACAATTACACAATATCAGCTGAAACCCAGCTTCGCTACCCCTATATTAATATTTATCTTAGCTACTATCTTACATATAATTTTTACCCTTATTCCCCACTTTATTATTTTTATTATTTAAGATGGATAAATTTCAGACACTTTACTTTAACCGTTAGATAGATAAAATAAATTTGCTCATACATATATAGCACATCTTATTTAGAGCGGAAACGGCATACCCTCCACCTGATGCAATCTGCCTAAAATTTTCAAAATTTTTTTATTTGGCTACGGAAAAAATCTCTGGGGGGGAATAACGGTGCCATTTCGCCTTTTTTTAAAATAAGGCGCACTCTAATATACACACAGTCAGAGTTAAAATAAAGTATACAGCCTCACAGAGGCCTTAACTCCTTGAATATCCAACTGATTTCCAGAAATGAAGTATCACTTTATTCATAAACTAAACCTACTATTTAAAAAAAATTAAAAATCGTACAGTTTCTATATAAAACGGCGTGTAAAAACATCTTTAAACTTGGAAAATTTTGAATAAGTTCTATAAAAATATGCCTTAAGTTTACTTAAGTAAGGCATACACCATTTAAGACATCTGTTGCTCTTCTTTCGAATTCCGCCAATAATCTTAAAATCGGTTAATATTTAGGTCAGCTATTTATTAACTTACTTAAAGGTACAAAAAACCGGCTTTTTTCTACCTGTAACTCTATATTTTGAAGGTGTTTTGAAAATTGCAATGCAGATTCATTTTGTACTATATAGCACCTAATAGAAAAATGGTATCAAGTATTCATTCTTTCTTGTCGCATAGATTTTTGTTTTGTATACTTCTTTCACTGCGTAAAAATAGAGTTGTTTTCGTTTTTGTTGTAAAGGGTCCGCCATCTAACGTTCTTTTTTCAACTAGTGCGTATTTCGTGAATGGTAACACTTAGCTCATGTCTGATTTAACAGATAATTAGTTTTATCCTTCCGCTAAACGAATATGGTTGTGTATACGCCTGAACAACGCTGGGAAATATTGCGACATTCCTTTGAAAATCATGGTAATGTTGCAGAATGTGTGTTCATATTTTCAGATGAAGCTGATTTTGATCTTGGCGGGTACGTAAACAAGCAAAATTGTTGCATTTGCGGCACAGAAAACCCGCACGCATACATTGAAAAGCTGATACACCCAAGACGAGTAACTGTTTGGTGCGGATTTTGGTCCAGAGTCTTAATCGGCCATTTTTCTTCGAAAATGAGCAAGGAGTGGCCGTTAGAGTCAATGGCGATCGTTATCGGGTCATGTTGAACGAATTTTTGTTCATAAAAATTGAAGAGGAGGATATTAGCAACATATGGTTTCAACAGGACGGCGCTACGTGCCACACAGCCGAAGCTACACTCGATGTTTTGCGCCCTGTTTTTGAAGATCGCATTATCAGCCGCAGAGCTGATGTCGTTTGGCCAACTCGGAGCTGCGATTTGACACCGTTGGACTATTATTTGTGGGGTGCCGTCAATAATAAGTGTTACGCCAACAAGCCAGAGACAATTGAAGCTCTAAAGCACAATATTCGTGAAGTCATTGGTGAAATACAGCTGCACACAATCGATAATGTGCTTAAAAATTAGACCGATCGTGTAGGCTACTGCATGGCCAGCCGACGCAGCCATTTGAATGAAATTATTTTCCATTATTAACCGGAAGGATTGTACTTTCAAGTAAAAAAAGAAATTTGAGTAAATATTCAGTAGTTTAAAAAAAAAAAATTATTTGGCGGACCCTTTATAACTTTAGTTGTTGTAAGAATTTTTAATGTTATTTTTAATGGATTTTGTAAAGCATTAAATACTGTTTTAAATAAACATAAAATATTTAAATTGATCGCATTTTAAATGGCTGAAATAAAAAACAAATTTACAGATAATGAGGATGTGCACATAGATTTCCGAATAACGCGCTAGTTTTCATATGTAAGAAGATCAAAAATAAATAAAAATACAACAAATTTATTTATAGAAACGATTACTTTACAACCCAAGCCTTAAATTATACTAAGCAGTCGAAAAAAAAAAATTATTTTACTCCAAAATGTATTAATAATTGCGGAATAATCCCTTGAAATCACTTAAAATTATTACAAATTAAAAAAGAGAAATTCGACGCTTAAGCGCTTATTTAAAAGCATTTTTTCTTCTTGAATATTTGTATCTCTACAACGTTGTATATAACAAAATGCATTTTATACTGTACTAAGAACAGTTTTTCTGTATGTGCCTACACAAAGTATGTACGTGTGTGTGTGTTTGTGTTTATGTGCAGTGTGAAATTGCTTTAGTATGCGAACACGTGCCGTTAAAAACTTGTCCCCTCTATAAGACCATCAAAATAGTTTGAAGGCAAATATTACAAGTACACACACACACACATTCACACATAAATCTAAAGAAATACTCTCATCGGAAAAAACAAACTATAGAGATGATGATGGAGCAAAAATAAACAAAATACAAAAAAAAAAAGATCCAACAACAACAAGAGGAAATTAAAAAAAAACAAAAATCCATTCACTTTCTAGCCCTCCCTCTTACCTCTTACCATCCCTTACCCTCAACCAACTTTAGTTGAAAGGTAATGCAATGCAATGCCATAACAAAAGTTTAATAGGAAGGGTAGAGAAAAATAGCAAAAGAAAAAAAAAAATTTTTTTTGCGAAAAACTAAAAGCTAGACAAAGAGAAATAGAGAGAGCAAGATAAATGGAGAGTAATGAGCAAAAACAAAAACAAAATAAGGTGGTTAGTAAAAGATTAGCTATTGCAGCTGCAGAATTCAGTGACTGCATTTCATTATAAATACATACACGTCGGAAACGAAAGTTTTTCTTATTGCTGTTGTAGGTTGGTTGGTTAGTTGGTTGGTTGGCAATTGCGCAATACTTTTGCCGGCCGGCCGGCTTAATAGCAAACTGAGAGGCTGCACTGCAAAGTACAAACCCATACTGTAGTATGGCAATAATATTTTTTTTTTTAATTTTTCCTTTATTTTTATAAATTCCTCAACAGGGCTGGGGAGAAGGAAGTAGAAACTAACGTTATACCCTTGATAGGGGTTGTACCACATAAGCGTAAGCTGAGAGTGCAACAGTGTCCCCATTCCCTAATTGTGTTGCTTGTGGCTGGTTTTTTTTTGCTATCCGATTTGTTGTATTTATGCAAAACTATGCAAATGTTTGTTGCATGTGTATGTGTGTGTTTGTACAGTTCTGTGCAAATATGATCCCGATTACACTTGTATTAGTACACGCGCGCATTTTCATTTACTTCGTATCTTGCCGAGCTCCCCGTTGACATTTTGTAGCTCTTAAGCATGTTTTTAAAACTATTCGTTGTTGTTGTTGTGGTTGTTGTCACATGTACTTGCATATATATTTTAAAAGTAGGTTATACATACACACATACCCTTACACTCGTACAAATGCTTACGTGTGTATGCATCTGTGTACACTATATACCCAATATAATATTCAACAAAAAAGCAAATAGAAAAAATATATTTTTTTGTGATTTTTAATGTGCATTTTTGAAAGGTGCGGCAAAGCTGCTGCATTTTGAAATCTGTTTCGCTTTTTCTTGTCGTTTTTCTTTTAACTTCGTTTACTCGTGTTTGTAAGTGTGTACTTGTATGCCTTTGTTTGAGAGTGTTCATGTAGTTGTTGGTGTTGCGTTGGTTAAAACACAGCAACGAGTAGGTTAAAAAAAGTGGAAAAAAGTGTTCACACGCGCAACCAATTTTTGTATAATTTTTTTATGCTCAAAACCCTCAAGCTGTGGTATGAGTTTTTTAAAGAAATTTTAAAAAACTTCCTCAAATGCTACAAAAAAAAAAAAAAAAAAAAATAATAATAATCAAAAAGCTTAGCTTAAGCAAAGTTTTTTGAGTAAATGAATTAAGACTTAGCAAGTAAAAGAAAAGTATTTGGGACAGTTTTAAAAGATACATTTTAACATTAAATAAGAAATTGTTAAGTTATAATTATATTTCGTATTTAAAAATAAATTGAATTTTTTATTTCTTGTAAATCATTTCTGCACTCTTATTGTGCGTTTATTTGGTTCAATCATCAGAATACTTCCTCTTGATCGTCAGATTTAACAGTCTTAGTGGTGCATTTCTTAAAACATTAATATTCCTTGGGATAAAATGCTCTCTGTGCTAAAGAGAGGAGTTTTATTTTTACAGCTCTCAACTCTAAGAAAGTTTAATTTGATTGGGGTATAAGCGTTCTTTAAATGTTTGTATGCATACACAAGTGTATGAGGTAAAGATTGCCACTGCTATTATGTGGGCCCTCTATGGGTTTAAATTTAAGTCACCGGTTATTTCGAATCGGGCAATACTTATGTCATTCTATTCTGTCACAGAATTCTGCATATTATCTCCAGTGAACGAAATTAATCGATTTACGCTTGAGCCACGTTGGGATTTATTGGAAATTTATTTCCAAAACAAAGACAATTGGTCGGAATTGCATGAAAATGTCGTACAAAATTTAGTCGCAGAGAAGGACTAACAGTGCCCGATATACGCAAATTTATTGCTAAAGTTCATGAAACTGTTTCCATTGTTGATGCGTCAAGACCTAAGCCTGTTCGTACAGTGCGTACACCCAAAAATATCGAAGCTGTGGCTGAAAGTGTGCGTGAGTATCCGTTAACATCAATTCGTCATCGTTCTCAAGAATTAAACATTTCACGCACCAGTTTATGTCGAATATTGCGAAAAGATCTTTGTATAACGCCTTACAAAGCATGACCATCAGCTTTTTCCCATCAGCTAGATGGGCCAACGAGAAACTACACGATGTTCTCGATTTTGCCAAAAAGTCATCTATTCGGATGAAGGTGATTGTCATCTTGTTGGGTATGTATTTGAGGCCAAAGATGGTCTTAGAGAGTCCAATACACCCATTACGAGTGACTGTTTGGCGAGGCTTGTGAAGCGTAGGTACCTTTGGCCCATATTTCTTTGAAAATGTGGACGGCGCAATCATTACGGTTAATGGAGACACATATCGCACCATGATAACCGATTTTTAGTGCCTGCTCTTCATGGTATTGATGTGAACGATGTTTGGTTTCAACAGGATAGTGCATCTTGCCACACATCTCATACTACAATCGAGTCGACACGTTTGATGGCCGTTTAATAAGCCGTTAAGAAGCTGAGATTTGATACTGTTGAACTATTTTTCTTGGGCGGCGTTAAAGAAAAGAATTATGCCGACGAATCAGAGACAATTGAGCCAAAATACGACCCCATACACTCGAACAAGTTCTCGAAAATTGTTCCGAACGCATGTGGTACAGTGAAGTCAGCCGCGGTAGCCATATGAATGAAATAATATTTCATTTTTAACCGGAACAATTGTATTACCTCACAAAAATAAATAAATTGGGCAAAATTTTAAGCCGGTTTAGTTTTATTGCATTTTTAAATTTAAACTTTGAAATGCAATGTCTTTAAGGCTTTTCACTATTTTTAATGTAATGCGTTTAGACTGTTCCGTATCTGGTTTGGTTAACCATGGCAAACCCCAAACCCGCATTGAGTGTTGTTGGATCATGTAGCATACATTCTTGAGTTTCAAGATCGGTAGAGTTGTAATGAATAGAAACGTACCTCCATATTGCCATTCGTCACGTAAGTTTACCAAGTTGGAGGGGTTTAGAGAGCCATTCGAGAAGAATAGCAGAATCAGTTCACAGGTATATTTTATTGTTAAAAAGTCGAGAGATTTTCGTACATATTCGACCAGATCCGATAATAATAATACAACACAATTTAGTTCCAAGCGTGGGAGGTAAACTGTTTGAATGGGTGCTACCTTACTTTCTGCTATTAGTAGATGTGTTAAAACGGTATAGGAATTCGTCTGGTATTGTAAGTAAATAGTAGCACAGTATGCTGCCTTGGAAGCATTTTCTTTTATTTTTTGTTTACAAAATGTGAGATTATTGAAGAGGCTGCTTCATACATCTTATGATAACTTTGAAATGACTTTTTCGATTTTGCTGCGCCATATGTTAACAAGTAAGTGATTTTTATATCATTTTTTTTAAAATAACCAATATTTTTGGAGATAAAGGGTCCTCTAAATAATTTTTTTTTTTTTTTTGAAAATGCTATAAAAAAAACTGCTGAATATTTTCTCAAATTTCTTTTTTTATTTGAAAGTACAATCCTTCCGGTTAATAATGGGAAATAATTTCATTCAAATGGCTGCCTCGGCTGGCCATGCAGTAGCCTACACGACCAGTCCAATTTTTAAGCACATTATCGATTGTGTGCAGCTGTATTTCACCAATAGCTTCACGAATATTGTCCTTTAAAGCGTCAATTGTCTCTGGCTTGTTGGCGTAACACTTATCTTTGACGGCGCCCCACAAATAATAGTCCAACGGTATCAATTCGCAGCTCCGAGTTGGCCAAACGACATCAGCTCTGCGGCTGATAATGCGATCTTCAAAAACAGGGCGCAAAACATCGAGTGTAGCTTCGGCTGTGTGGCACGTAGCGCCGTCCTGTTGAAACCAAATGTTGCTAATATCCTCCTCTTCAATTTTTGTGAACAGAAATTCGTTCAACATGGCCCGATAACGATCGCCATTGACTGTAACGGCCACTCCTTGCTCATTTTCGAAGAAAAATGGCCCAATTATGCCTCTGGACCAAAATCCGCACCAAACAGTGACTCGTGTTGGGTGTACCGGCTTTTCAATGTATGCGTGCAGGTTTTCTGTGCCCCAAATGCGACAATTTTGTTGTTTACATACCCGCCAAGGTCGAAATGAGCTTCATCTGAAAAGATGAACACAGATTCTGCAACATTACTATGATTTTCAAAGTAAAGCCACAATATTTCCCAGCGTTGTTCAAGCGTATACACAACCATATTCGTTTAGCGGAAGGATAAATCTAATTATCTGTCAAATCAGACATGAGCTAAGTGTTACCATTCATGAAATAAGCACAAAAAAACGTTGGATGGCGGAGCCGATATTTAGAAACAAATTTCTACAAATTCACAAAAAAAGAAAGCAGTAAATATTTACCAGTTTCACTACTTATTCATAAAATTGCGTACAATAGAAATAAAATAAACCATAGTTCATGAAAATCAATGAGTGAATACTTATTTTATTTACAATAAAGTGAAAGTGTACCTAGTTTTGAAAAAAAAACTTTTGCTGTAATTGCCGAAAATTCCACAGAGCGTATAAGTGATATTTATGAATTTTGAAAAGAAATATCGCTTATACGAGACCCATTAGAAATCAAAAGTATCATAATTTTTCCAAAAAAAAAAAACAGTTTTTTTTTATGATTGGATTCTCAATAACTCCAAAAATACAGGTTATGTTAAAGAGTGATATTAGAATGACTTAAAGCTGGTATAATTTGGAATTTTTAACATATGGCTTAATGAAATCGAATAAGTCATTTCAAAGTTACCGTAAGATGTGTGAAGCAGGCTCTTCAAAATCTCACACTTTTGGAAAAATAAATTTGTAAAAAAAACTTATCCATAGAATCTGAAATGCTTATGATTTTTTAAATTAGCCGACCATAGCGCATGAAGAAAATATAGTGGTTATCCAAGGTCAAAAATTTTTTCCCATTTGTTGTATGTGTGTAAGAATTCCGAATCGTATAAAATTTCCTTCGGTAAATGAGGAAGTAGTTTTGGGTTATTTGCCGTTATTTCCTTCAAAGGTAAGCCAGCTGAGTTGAGCATCTCAATAAGCTAGTTTTTGGCGGTCAGCGTGTCTTCTAGAGAGTCTCCTTCAGACATTGAATGTGCGAAGTCTTTGAGAATTGTGTTGCGGAATCTGATATGAGTTGAACAAGATTTCTTTTAGCTAAATAGGGTTCACAGTTGACTGCAAAGGTTACCCTGTTAAGCTGGTAGTCTTTTACTGACTCATTATTTTGAAATAGAACTTTTTGAAAGGGTCTGTCTTTAATACAATCTGACGATGCATCTTTTGTATATGGCCATGAAAAATATATTGATATTTTCTCCAATTGAGTATTGTTATCAATTCGTTTCGGAGAGGAACGTCTGTACGAAGGATGTCATTGAGAGCGAAATATGATTTTGTTTCATTGACTTTAGTTGTCCTGTAATCAGGTCGAATGACTACACCTGCACTGTAAATGGTTATTCTAAGTAAAAGGCAGCAACCATCCGTGCACTACAGAATATAACTAAATAGTGTAACGCTCAAATGGACGAAATTAAAAAAAATTAAATGTAAAAATTATTATTTTCTACTTTAAAAACTAAATATTATTATTTAACTTTTTGCTCTTTTTTTGTTTGTTCTTGCTTTTACAAAAATTTTTATTGCAACAGCGTATTTCAATAAAAATTTAAATTTAAACATTTTAACATTAAAAAAATAAATAAAAATGAATAAAAATAAATAAAAATAATATAAGGATGAGAATTCTTGTAATGGCAGTCTGCTTTTATTTTCATTTCTAGCAAAACAAAACAAATGTTTTACTTTTTTGTGTAGTTGTGTAAAACAGTATCAAAGCTGTGAACACCCATGCAAAAGGAAGACCATCAACAGCAATACCAACAATAAAAACAAATTTTTTTTTGTGAAAATCTTTTTTTTATTGATTTGTTTTCTTTATGCCACGCGCTGTTTGTAGCAGCCAATTTTTCCCGTTACCATTTTGAGTTCCTTTTAGAAATAAACTTTATAATGCATTTTAGACTTCGTTGCTTTGCTTTTTTTCGTAGTGCCAATGCAAAACAAAAAAAAAAAAAACAAAAAAAAAAAGAATTTTTTTATTGCCCTTGTTAACAAAAAAGTAAAAAAAACAAACAAATAAATTTTAAGCTTAATTTGAAAGGAAAATATGTCATTGTTTTGAAATGTCACTTTGAAATTCAATAAATTTTGGGTGTGTTTTTTAAGCCTTTTTTTCCTTATTTCATATACATTTTCACCATTTTATGGGCTTTTAAAATATATTTTGGGACGATTTACATTCTCTGACGATACAAATTATACGATTGGAATAATAAATTATAATTAAATGCATATGAGTTAATAAAATAATAAAAATTTTACTTTCAAACAATAATTTGTTTTCACTTTAATTCAAACCACTTGTAACGTTTAACACCCACATTGTATATACATGTATACTCAGTTTTATTTGAACAAAAATCATCTTCGTTGTGCATTTTTATTGACGGCGTTTTTGGTTATGAAGGCTTTGACTTAATTTTATTTAATTATTATATTTGAGTTGCAATTATTTTATTTTTCATTTGCATTATTGCACAACAAAACACCTTCATTACTTCCTTAATATATAATGAAAAAGTCAAGAAAAAAAGCTTGGCTCTTAGAGCGTTTAAATGAATTCATGGCAACTTTAAAAGTTTTAATTATTGCTGCCATATATTGGCAATAGAAAATAAAACAATGGCTGCCATATACGACGAGTAGTTATTAATGAATTTTTTGTATTTTAATTAATAATAATAATTTTTTTTCATAATGATATCTGCGGCTATAAATATTTATAACAACGTTGGTTTTTTTAGACATTTTTTTTGTTTTGTTACTTTTTGCAAAAAACAAAAATTAAATATTAATTATACGCTTCATTGCCACTGTGCAAGTATCAAGCACACAGGCACAGAAGCATATAAGTACTCTTATATTTAAATGGCATATATATTGCATTTATACGTTACAAATATGTCTGTTATTGTTTTTGCAATATGGCAAAATTTTTTATTTGGCTTTGTTTTTTATTTACATTGTTTTGCATGCATGAGCTTGATGTGTGTGTGTTTTGCTCTGTACTCTTTCTCTCTCTCTCTCTCTCTCTTACACTATCTGTTTATCTGTGCCAAGTGCACAATTTTCATGTTCAAGGTGACAAATAATCATCACCAACAATAACAGCGTCAAACACTACTTAAAGCAACAATAAAAACTAACAGCAGCAATGTACACTAAAAAACAATAATAAATAATGACAACGAGTATGAAAAAGCCGACAAAAAAAAAAACAAAACAAAAAAAAAAACTAAAACGACAACAGCCATAATAACAATAAAAAATAATTGCAATAACTGCAGTGACAAACAGCTTAACAAATGCACACACACACATACACACACACACACACACACACATACAAGCTAATTTTGTTCAATAGTAAAAACCAAAAAAGTATTTCAAATCACTCACACACCCATGCATGTTTTTTGTTTATTCAAAAAAACTATAATAAGGAAAGTTATACCTTAATGCCTTCTCTGTATCTATCTCTTTCACTCTCTTATTCTCTTATTAAGTAATTGTTATACGTTGATATATTGTTTTTATTTGTTTTATAACACTTTGTACTTTGTTCCTGTGCATTTATTAAGATTTTTATCATTTGACTTACTTACACATACACAAGTGCATTTCAACTTACATGCCTACTCATACACTTACTTGTTTTTGTATAACTATTATGATAAATTTACTGCACCCACATCAAAATACAACAATAACACTCGTAATAGCAATGATTCTATGCAATTTTAGAACCATATGTGTTCGTTCCATATTTATGAAAATACACCATTTCCACAAAGAATTAAAAATTATTTTTTTTTTACAAATTTGAAATTGTGAACTAATACTTGATATGAAATACACAATATTTTTGATGCGAAAAAAAAAAATTACTTACTGGTAATAAGGGCACACTGTTCTCTTGAAAAATACTTCTAAGCTTACAAAACATAAAAAAATTAAATTAAATTAAATAAAAAGTTATGTCTTTGGAAAAAATATTATAAATGAAAAACATTGTGTTAATGTAGTGTATTTTCAGTGTTTAGTATAAGTATGAGGTCACTTATCTTACTAGCTAAACCACGGCATGCTTTGCTACCCCTATATTAATTAAAATTTTTACTTTTTCCAAAGCTAAAAGGGATAGACTTTTAACTGTATATACTCTTAAAAAAAACATACATACATACATATGTACATACATTTTTACTATATATAATAACTTTTACCCACTGTGCTTCGCTATCCCTTTCTAAAAAAGTAATACTCACTTAGCCAATCTATCCCGCTTTTTAGGTGATGTGGATAGATAACGAACTTACCGTAATAAGCACAAGCAAAATTACATGCATAAATGGGAAGCGCCACTCCCATTTATCTCATTTTTCTTAACTTGTAGTTTCCAAATCTAACTAAACAATTTTTATCCAAAAAAAAAAATTTTAATTTAATTCTAAAGGGAAATAACATTTGAAAATGATTACTGCTACATGGTCATTGCGGCAGTTCTTTACGTCCAATTTTGGGCCATCTGAATAATACGAACTATTTTGGCCTCCAAGGCGTCAATTCTCAGCATAAATCATTAGCTTTACGCGACTGTGAGCTCGCCATCCCGTTGGAACAGTCAGCCTAATGTCATCTATATTTTCATACAAAAAATTATTATACATGGTGTCGTAACGAGCTCCAGAGAGCGTAACGTGATATTCGGCTTCATTTTTGAAGAAATAAGCTTCAGCGTATAAACTAAGTCACACGGTGAACTTTTCTGGATATAACGGACTCTGTAGGCTCTGTATCAATTTTATGCCACATAAGGCATAACTTAACTGTTGTGCGAATTGATCAGGCTTCAATTTATTAATAATGATTTGCCAAAGTATACTAATTCCGAATGTCTAAAACTAAGCACAGTATAACGCTTTATATGACAGTTAACTCTTTTATAAGTCGGGCTTCAGAAAACATTATCTTTTTCAAATTCTTCCTTATCAAGTACGTAAGTATTACTGAATATCTACACTACATTTCCTTTATGAAATTTTGCTTTAGAATACTTTATTTTAATTGATATGTGCGCCTTTACGATCGCTCTTAATGTCCTTATTAAATAGTATAAAATTAATGCTGTTTAAATCGCGGCACCTACAAAGACATTATGTTCATAATGGTTTCAAATTTTAAATATTTAAAGAAGCTTTGATGCTCTTTAAATGATCCAAAAAAGAAGCCCTCTGACCACCCGTAAAGGAAATATGATGATAACATGCATTACAGAGCCATTATAGGAAGATCAGGTGACGCCAACTTTCGCAAATAAGGAAAGAAGAAAGAGGTAGGAGTCTGTGATAAGCAAAGACTCTTTACTTCACACAATGTATAGACTACGACAAACGCAGCACTACTGTTCGTTGTCTTTTAGGTCGAAGACAAATTACGTACTGAAAAAAGACTAAAACAAGATTGGCTTTGTGGAATGCATATGCGGATTAGCGAAAAAGGTGTTTGGATTTAATTCAGAGTCTTCGTAAAATAAAATAGTTTTAATAGTTTTTAATAAAATAGTTTTAATTTTAAAATATTTGATATGTACCGATAACACTGTTGTTTAAGATACCCTTGAAGCTTGAGAATCTCTCTGAGCTTTGTAGATAATTTCCATTCATATTACTTTTTGATTGTATTTCTTGGCACTGCCTGATAGCATGATCACTCGAGATTTCGAATTTCTTAGTACGATTTTTGAATTACTTACGAATTACCACGTTTACAAAGCACCTTTGTATTCGTTTTGATGGTTCTTCTTAGATTTCTTGTTATTTTTTATTGTATTGTTATTTATCAGTGTATTATATTTTAAAAATGGAGAAAAGGATGAAAATTGGAAATCTACAGGGTAATTGAAACTCATTTTTCTACAATTTGAGTGATTCGCTCTCAAAGTTTTGTATGAGAAATTACGTAATTTGGTTTATAATTGTCATGTGAACATGGCATTATTTATTATCTCGAAATTTTTGTTCTTGTCGGAGAGTAGGCAGAATCCTTAGAGGTGTATATAAAACGCAGAGCTTAAAGAACTTAAAAGTGCACTTAGAACAGTGGTGAGCAAAAGTAAAAATATAGTTGTGTTAGCGAGAACATGGAAATTACTCTTTTAGAGAGAGTAAAGTTGATGTTTTAAAAAATTAAAAGAAATCAGAATACATTCGCTGCTCACGTACACTTGTCGCTGTTTCAGTGACAACTGAAAGCAAAAGCGAAAGAAACTTTTTTAAATTATTTGTCTGTGCCTTAAAAAAATTTGCGTACATTTACCATACAAGTGCATTCGTCTCTGCCTCTCTGACGACTAAAGCAAGAGCGTAAGAATACGTGTGAGTTGATCGAGGGCAAGTCCCATGCAATCATAGTTTTCTCTTTCACAAATGTTTTCGACATCCTTAAACAGGCAAATCTGAAGAAAGTAAATTTTACATTTACAGAAATTAGAGCAGGACAGATTACCTAAATATAAAACAGAAATTGCTTAAAAAGGCATTATTTGGTATTGTTTTTTTATGTTTTTTCTAAAATATTTTCTAGCAAAATGAGATTTTTTCTCTTAAAGCTGTTTTGTTTTTATGAAAAGTAATTCTCTGTATTTCGGATAGTTTTGTGTCATGACTATGATATTATTGGGAAATGGTGTAGTTTTGTACTTTACTATACTTTTTTTTTGCTGATTTTGTTTTTTTATTTGCATCAATTTAAATTGTGTTGTTTGTTGATTATTATTTTTGGTATTTGGGGTAGTGGGTTAATGTAAAAAATCCATTTACTTACAATTAATTAATATTTATTACAGAGAACAACGAAAACAACGAAAACAACAACAAGAAAAATAATACAAATTTTTTACATCATATTACAAACAACACAAAAATAGGTTGTAAATATCGTTTATTACTGTTGTTGTTATTATTATTTTATTTAAATAACATTTTAGCGTTTAAAGACACATGTGCCGATAATTAAAAGCACTTCAAATGATTAATAAAAAAAAATGCATTTTTGTTGTACAAACAAAAAAAAAATTTAAATAAAAATTTGAAATGAATCAAAATATTTCAATTAAATAATAATAAAATAAAAACAATAGAATCAACCGTTAAGCAATTTATATCCAATAGGTATACGCGCCTTGATGGTCGATGGAAGTAAAGGGGCATGAGAAATACAGAGAACAATAATTAAAATTACGCATACGCCTTGAAGGTTATTTCCAGCTATTAACGCTCAACTGTAATGTTTTGGCTTCAAAAAAGGAAAAACGTTTAATATTTATAGGTCATGCGGAAACAGTTATATTCGAGGGCAGTTTGTTAGAAGATATTACTGCCGGCAAAAAAGATTAAATTCTAAAAATTAACCTTTTTAAGTTGACTAGAACATAAAATGTAAAAACTTTATTTTGTTTATTAACGTTTCTTCCAATGATCAATCATTTGAACAAAATATTTTAGAACTCAGTCATTTCTACACATTCAGAAACAGGAAATAGCCATAGTAAGCTAAGTCCTGAGAATATGCTGGACTGGAAAAGAACAGAAAAAACGCTTATTTTTAAGGTTAATCAGGTCGTCTTTGTTTCAAATTGATACTAAATCTGTGAATGTTAACAAAATGTGGCATTGATCTTGTTGGTGAACAGGTAAGCCTTAGTGTTCGTTTGTTCACATACACGCAAGAAAAATGTTGAAGCTTTATTTTCCCTGTGGTTTCCTGTGTGGGTCCATAACAGACCATCTTTTTATAATGGAAATGTTTCTGCTAACCTTTCCTGCAGAAGATGTGGTTGCTCCATACTTGCGTGTAAAGTGTACTGTACAAGGCACTTGGATTGGTCCAAATGTGACCCAAATGTATGAAATAGACTCGTTCCATTTAATACTGTTACGAAAATGAAAATGCTGTAGACAAAATTTACCACATCAGGGACTTATTATGAGCTTTTAGCTAAAAAATGTATTGGCTTGTGCCAAGGCTTAATGATTGCAATAATTGCCTGTACTAATTAAGAGTACTACCATCCGCATGTCTAACGGAGTTGCCAGTTCAATTCCTTTTTTTTGTGTTTATAATTTTAGACTATTTGAATTAACGTACATAAATCGAAGATTCGTGTCTGTACTAGAACATTCGAAACAAATAATGAAATACTATAAAAAGATGGCGCATTTCGGTTAGTGAATGAGTTATCATTTGGCTGGCAATAAGTAAAGTCGCGTTAAAGCGTAGATAAAAAGTGTTGTGTAAGTGAATTTTGCTGTATTAAGACATAGTGTATAAAAATTATAGTGGAATAAATAAAATTGTAACAACAACAAAGTGGTTTAATTTTATTTTAACGCAATTTTAACGAACAACGTAACAATATCATCATCATATCGTCATGCATTACATGCATGCATTTTCGCTTATACCTGTTAATTTTGTATTTATTAATATTTGATTTTTTTAAGTTTCATTTGAACTTTGCAAAAACTCCAGTTAATCTCTTATTACTTCCTTAAATCTTTTAATCACTTACAAATAAAATTACCAGACAATTAGGCAACTGGTATTATTTAGTCATTAGGTTTTAAATGTTTTTAATATAAAAAAGTAACCCAATGAAATGTTTCAGATATATTTCAGTTTCAAACTCATCGCCAATCATAATTGCAAGTTGTAGATAAATAAGTTTAATAGTTTAAGAAGGTTAAGGTTTTGTAAAATGGCAACAGTATGTCACATAAAGCATACTATTATAGGAGTTATGGCGTAATGTAACGGTTAAGTTTCTTTTATACAACACTAAGCAGCCAAAGTTCGAATACCAGCTTCAACTGTCTTTAGATGATATATTTAAAAAGTAAGGTGTTCCTTGTCAGGACACTTGTCTTGAGAAAATTTTTCTGCATTAGTTCATAGCAACGAAGTCTTAAAATACTTTTTGTTGCAAGGTCCTCAGTTTCCTTAAAAATATAAGGATAATATTATGTGGAAGTAGCTTCTACATCTTAAATTTTTAGGTAAAGGGTTTTTCATTTCGTTCCTTTCATCGAAATCTGCCATACGTAACATCGTGCAAATGTCCAACGCAGTTCGTTTGGTTAGAGCGTATTCGAAAACTCTAAGCTTGCCATGCGTCTGGCGCATAAACATTAGGTTGAATTTGAGGTATGGCATAGATTATGTTGGCTTTGAAGGACACTTACGAAAAAGTCTTAAGAAAAGGTCCAACGGGGCCAAAAGGATCATACTTGGTTATGCAGAATGTTGCTCTAACAGAACCCGTCTTTAGTTCAACTAATTTTATCATTTGTACGTAGTGTTGAATTCTATATCCACTTATGCTGATGTGGCAAAACATATTGAATAAATAATAGAACATATGGCCCCTATATGAACAATTAGTTCGGAAGTCACATTAAATAAAAATATTGAGATCAAGTGTCTAAAGAGAGTGTCTAAAGAGTAAAGCACTGATTTGTCTGCCTTAAGAGGCGGCTCAATGTTTTATTATAATAAGTTGCTATCGATCCTAAAAGGAGCATAGGAACTCAATAAATTCCCTGAACAAAACTCTGTTTTGTGTTAACGCCTTTACTCTTCTCCAGCTCTTGCTTCAACCGTTCAACTCAGTCTCAATTTGTCGTTTCCATGAATGAGCTGGGCGTCCTCTTATTCTGCTCCCCTGTGGTTTCCAATATATAGCAATTCTGTTAATGAAATACGGATTCCTCAATAGAGCATATCTAATCTACCACCATTTGCGCCTCTTTATCTCAATCGATAAGGGTGCTTGTTCTGTTTCGCGCCAAAGCGTATTATTAGAGACAGTTATAGGCCAGAAAATGATTAGGATCCTGCAAAGACGGCGTCTTACAGCGCAATTTTCGTACGTAATTATAATATAAATAATTTCCAAATTGATTTTAGCCGACCAAAGCTGATTCTTCGCTCGAACCTCCGTTTGTGAATATAATACTGTTCAGTGTTTTATTAGTTTGTGTTTAATAAGGACAAGCACTTTTATAAAAATGTTATTAAACATTTGCAGAAAATCAAAATCTCAGTTTTATATGTTGATTCATATTTTAGCCTGTACATTAGATCTGGACAAAGTGAGTTGTATGATATATTTTTTTTATTGTCAGTCATATATATGAATACATACTAAATTTGTTTTTTTTTTGGTAACAAATATTGTTGGGTAACCTTGAGGTGGTTTAAATGAAAAAGAGACCGGCCATTACAATTACATTTCAAATGTAAAACTAAATAATAAATCATTGAGAGAAAAACAAAAAGTTAATTATAGCAAAGTAATATGAAAAAAAGCAAAACAAAAAACAAATAGAAAAATATTACCTAGAAAAGAATAGAACAAGAATCAACTAAAGAACTAATAGACAAACATGGTATGTATGTATGCATAAATGTATTCGTATACGTTATTAAGTAAATGAGTAATAAATCTATTCATCAAATTGTAAATTTTCTTTTATGGTAAAACTTGTCCATGATTTCTTAGAGCGTTTGAAATCATTGTTCATGATTTTTGTTTTATTGTATTTTTTCTTAAAATAAGAGTCGAGTTTTTACAATTGCAGTGATTGTTATTTAATTGCATAATTAGACAGGCGGCATAGCTTTTGAGGTGATTTTTGTCTTTTCATCTCTTGTATTTTTTATTTATTTATTTTTTTTTTAACTCAAACAAAAAGTGTAATTGTTTAAAACGAGATTTTTTTAGATTTTTTTAACAAAGAAATACTAAAAGATAAAACGAATATTTTTTTTAATTTTGTAGTTTGCAATTTTCAAAACAAGAAAAACATTTTTAAATTAAAATTTTTTAAAACTTGAAATTTATTACATTTTTTGGCAGATTTACAACAAAACGGCCATAAACAAAATGAAATACCGGATTATGGGATACGCTACACTACAATAAACTAAAATTTGTGGCATATATACATAAGTATGATATATGCTGCTGTGATTAAAATTAAAAAAAAAAATTACTTAACTTGTTCTCATTAAGAATACCTTATTTGATTTTCTAGCATCAAGCTTCAACTAATCTTAACCAAATATAGCACAGTACTTAGAAAAAAAATTATTTTATATTTTCTGTAATTCCGGCAGTCAATCTACAACTATACTGAATTATTTTCAAAACAATAATAATTAACTGTTAACTGATCTCTCTAAAGCAGGGATTGAAACCAGGTTTAATTAAAACAAAGAGTCCACGTTTGGGTTCGGTTCAGGGTTCGGATTTCGTTCAAAATTTTAAAAGTACGAGTGTTTTATTAGTATGAAATTTATTTATGTTTCAAAGAAATTTTCGTTTAATTTTATAATTTGTAATAAACATTTGAAAAATTTTTCTTAAAATTTGTTTTCTGTGGCTAAATAAATAAATTAATTCAGGACTAAAAAAGGCCCCTTTAAAAGATACACACATATGTATTCCTTAAGACTACTTAAACGAAATACACAGTCGGAATCAAAAAATAGTATACAACTTCATTGTCTAGAATTCAGTTTTAATTTCAGTCATTTTAAATGCGAAAAATATAAACATTTTACGTTTATTTAAAACAGTATTTAATGCTTTACAAAATCCATAAAAACAACAACAAAATTCTTACAACAACTAAAGTTAGCGAGAGAAGCGATAAAAAAAACTATTTTTTACGTGTCAAAAAAAAGTATACAAAACAAAAACCTATGTAGCAAAATAGAATGAAGTTGAAATACTTGGAACAGATACCATTTTTCTGGTGGGTGCCATATGGTACAATATGTATATGAATTGAAATTTTCAAAACACCTTCAAAACATGGAGTTACAGGTAGAAATAAAACTGGTTTTTTGTACCTTCAAGCATTCATAAGTTAATAACTTAGCTAAATAACCGATAAATAACAGATAAATAACCGATTTTAATATTCTTGGGAGATTTGCAAAGAAAAGAAATATACCTCTTAAATGGTGTATACTATACTTAAGTAAACTTAAGAAATCTGTGTAGATTTAGTAAGCAAACATATTTTTATACAATTCATTTTAAATTTTCCAAGTTTAGAGAGGTTTTTACACGCTATTTTACATAGAAACCGTAACGTTTTTGGATTTTTTAAAACAATAAGTTTAGTTATGAACAAAATAATACTTTGTTTTTAAAAATCGCTTGTAAATTCTCGAAGTTAAAGCTTCTATTTGAAAAAACACTTCATCAGACTGTATACTATCTTTTTACTCTGACTGTATATCATCTAAAAGGTCTGTATCTCTATTTCTCTCCAAATCCCCAGAGAAACTTAGAATCGGTTAATATTTTATTGAGTTATTGGTTTATAAGTGCATGAAGGTCTGAAAAACCGATTTTTTACCCGTAACTCAAGATTTTTGAGGTTTTTCAAAAATTGTAAAAACGGAGTCTTGTTTTACTCGGTAGCGCCTATCAGAAAAGTAGCGCTATTTGTCAGGTATTTCAACTTCGTTCATTTTTGTCTCACTGTGTAATTGCAGGCCGAGAAGATGCTTGCTTCACTACTACCTAAATATGCTTTAGTTTAGCGAACTGTGACATTGAAAATTCAGCATTTTCTTATTGAATTTTAATATTCTCAGTACGTTGTTGAAGCCTATGTCGTCTTATTTATATTAGTGGCGTAGTTTTTACTTGTCGTCTGTCAAGTATTTATAAGTTGGCTCTTAACTACTCTTAAAATGGTGAGCTATTGAAAATGAAACGTCTTATTGCAACACTCTGTATTGGCCATAAAATGCACAAGACCTTACAAACTAGGCAGTTGTATGTAAGAAACATTAAAGACCCCTAACACCTGTAGTTCTGTAGGGCACAAAACTTGCATTCGAGTGTGCACTCGAGTTATGTATACCATACTCGAGTACATTCATCGCTAACTATTTGCCAAGCAGCCACCAGCCATTGTGGCGCGCAGTTTAGAAATATTTTTTTTTTCGTCTTTACTCACATATTTGTTTTCTCGTGTAGAAATATTTGTACGTTTTCACTCACTAAAAATGTATTATTTTACTATAATTATAGCAAATGTTGTTATTTTTATATTTCATATTGCAGTGATATTATTATATTGCATTATAGAATGAGAATAATTGGAAAAGATATTTTTGTGGTTTCTGCGGCAAAAGTGGGAAGGAGGCTTACACGAATATTTCTTTTTATAATTTTTCTTTACTAGAAACAACAAAAAAAAAGAAAGAAAGAAAGAAAAAAAGCATTCTATTCATTTGCTGCTATAATTGGTTGTGTGTTTTCAAGAGTATTTTTATGACAATGAATTATTTTCGTGGTTTTCTTTTATTTTCGATTTTATTTATTTATTTTTTATTTGCCTCACTCTGTCGTTTAAAACAACAATATGAGCTAAAAATGGGAGTGAGAAATTCTGTTTATATTTTATTTTTTATTTTTATTTCTCTAATTAAGGTGACCTTAAAAAATATATAAAATTCGTTTTTATTTTTAGTTTAAAAAAATATATGTATATATCACATCAAATACAGTACAAACATAATTTTGTCATATTCATTATATGACACATTATCAATCATAGCCATACTAAAGTCTGCCACCACCCTTAAAATTACAATTTACGACAATCATACGCCCCATGTTATTCATCTTATACAGGGTGTTCAAATAAAATGTTTAGTTTTTAATAGATCGCCATTTTAGCAAATGTCATGAGTCAACTAATAACTATCTGACAAATGACAAGTGAAAACCATGCCATTAAACAAAATGGTACGATAAACACTGCGTTGAAATTATAAAAATTCCAGGAACCGTAAATAACAGTTATCGCTTAAAAATTAAACTGAAAAAATCAGCGTGTTAGAGTCGACAGACATATGTGATGTTATATACCAAATTAATACTCTTAGGGAGCTCTTACAGAATCTGTAATGAACTAGGAAATATGATCATTAATCAGATTTTAGCTGTTACTTTTTGACGGAATAATAAAAGCTTAGATGAAACCTTTAAAAAAAAGAGAGTTTTATTTTTTCGTCCTGAAATAAAACTCACAACATGAGTTTTATTTTATTATTATTTATTTATTCTATTTTTATGACAGAAAAAATAAAACTTGTAACCAGAGTTTATACAAAACTCTTAAATAGAGTTTTTTTTAAATCCTAAATAGAGTTTTTTTAAAACTCCTAAATAGAGTTCTTTTAACTCTTAAATAGAGTTTTTTTAAACTCCTAAATAGAGTTTTATTTTCTGACTCAAAACTAAAACTCAAGAATAAGTCATATATTATGGCGTAAAAATAAAACTCACAAAACGAGTCAGAAAAAATAAAGCTCGTAAATAGAATTAAATAAAATTCTTAACTAGGGCTCTTTTTTTTTTTTTTTTTTTTAATTAAACTCCTAAATAAAGTTTTATTTCTTTATGAGTTGAGTTTTTTAGCGGAAAAATAAAATTCAAAAAAATAACTGTTATTTTCTGACTGAAAAATAAAACACAAAAATAAATTTATTTTATGACGGATAAATAAAATGTTTTATTGGAAAACCCTTTAACACTTACTTCCTGTTTTCAAAAAAAAAACTTTCAATTTTGTTTTTTTGTTCTGTGCATCGTATGGTAAAGAAGTCTGAAAAATTAGAAAATACAATCAAATTTACCAAAAAGAGGCTTAATTGATTTAATACTCAAAAGAAAATGGAATTAAGATATAAACTAGCTAACACCCAGTGCATAGTGCGCCTTCCCATAGATAAAAAAATACGCATGACGGATTTTGATAAAATATATGTACATTTTTTAAAGGTAATACGCGGAGTTAAATGCTAAACATGTTTTTGGGCTACTTTCCAAATACGTCGTAAGAGGGCGCTAAACTCAACTAATTTATAGTAAGAAATGCTGTGTAAAAAATTGCATTTTAGGTGCTTCAGAAAAATAGCTGTAAAAACTCTATTAACTTGAAAAATTTTTTGGAAGTTTGGTTTCTTAATTACCTTACAATATTATACATAAAATAAAAAAACAAGTAGTAAATTTTCTTTATTGCTTATATTTTTTTTCTACTTTGAAAAACGAACTTATTTCACTAAAAAGTTCAAACTTAGCAAACCTTGAAGGAGTATTAAAAAACATGTAAAGAATAAATTTTTCTCATTTTGGTTTTTTAAACTATATAACACGTGCTAGCAAATAACAAAAATTAGAATCATCTTTGTCCTGCGATTTAAAAAATGTCGAATTTTTAAAAATGTATAATTTAGAGAATTTTTCATATATTTTACTAATTTTAAATAGCTTAAGGCAAATTAAATATTAAAAAGAATTTGGATTTTCACTTATATATAATATAGGTCGCCATCTTTTTTTCAAAATTTCGCTTATATCTATATTTAGTCGTAATAAATGTCTGCATGAAATTTCATTCATGTACGATGACTCCTTTTATTTTGGTCCATTCGCTCTATGCGAACGACGCTTCGCTACCCCTATGTTTTTTATTTTCGCTCTTATCTTAGTTATCATTTATTACTCTTTTACCTCATTTTATTCACCTCCGATCAAAATCCAAAAATATAAGGTATAGCCCATAGTTTCTTCCAGAAAAATATGTATGTAATCTTCAAACACACATACATTTATTTTTATATTTAAAAGAAAATGTGTAATTTGTTTCTCATTTTCCTATTAAAAATTTCATTTCATCTATTTTAGCGCACCCATATTTTACAAACCATTTGTCTAAACTATCGTTTTTATGTGTTCAAAATTCAATACATAATTTTAAATGGCAAATCAATTCATTATGTTCCACTCAAATGGTTTAACACACAAAACCTATTAAGTAATATTGACTAATTTTCCTTTTGCTTGCAAAACACTTTCAAATTTCGTTTCTATACGTCTCTAGAGCTCAGACCCAAAAAGCTTTTGTTGCAATTGCAAACTGCAATTATATAGAAGTAGTTGACCAGCAATTTTGAGCTTCAACTGAATATTTGTACAGACAGTAAGCATGCCGCCAAACATGCAACATTAAGTGGCATAACACTTAAGCTAAACACCTACTACCTTAACGTTAAAACTTAAAAAGAAAAAAACAACAAAAAGAAACGGGGATAAAATAATTTTTAGTTTGAATGGAATTTAATTATAATCATTTCTAATATGTACTTTCAGTTTTTATTTTGTATTTTTTTTTAAGTTTTATCTTAAGTAACAGTTGCTATGGTTGTATAACAATATAACAACAACAATAATAGTTGTATATAACAAAGAAGAAAAGCAACTTTAGCTTAAAAAAAAATTAAAATTAAATTTTTTAGTAATAAAATATAATCTATTTATTGTGTTATATATACATATGTGTGTACATATATTGTTATGAAGAAAATCTATAAAATTATCTTGGCGAAAACATAAATTTCGTTAATTTGTTATTGTCAATGCATATGACATGCTTTGATCAGATTAAATATTAACCATCATCATCGTTATGACCTCACTATTATTTATTATTTTTTAATACATTTTTTTTACATTTATTTTTACATCTTCTGCTGAATTAAACATTAATAGGAAAAAAAAAGCTTAATTAATCGAGAATTTGTAATAAATAATTCCAAGTAAAAAAAAAACGGGCAAAAAATCGTTACAGGAAAAAACAGTTTCAAAAGCGGCATCATTTTAGTTGTGTTTTGCTTATTTGTGATCTCACAACTTGCCATGAAATGCATGGAAAATATTTTCAAATAAAAAACACACACAATGGCTTTTAAACATTAATTATTTGTAATTATTTGTTAACAACAAAAAAATTAGATTTCCAGCTAATGATAGAGAACAATAGTAATGATTAAAACGAAATTGAAAATATAAAATAAAAAAGAAATAAATAAAATATATCAGTACGTCCATAGGTACCGTTTGTGTGAAGTTATCGGTGAAGTTATAGTTGGGAGAAAAATATTTTAACAAAACTTTTTATCGAATTTAAGTTGCTTCTGCTGACAATGTCTGTATATTTACACGCAATATAATTTATGTGTTTAATGAAACATTTTGCAATTGAAAAAATTTAATTTGTAAAAAAGTATCGTATGCATAATGCGGCTTTGGAAGTCCTGATAGTTTCTGCATCTCTTTACATCTGTGTACATATGTGATGAGGGCAAAGTTTTGTTGTATTCTTGAGTCTCTCCATTCTTCGCTGGATGGTCGGAGAATCATCTTTGGTCCTGGATATTATGCCATTGGATCTGTGCTTTGGCTGGAGATTAGGATTGAATTCCCAGACAAGGATTGTTGGTCTAATGAGGCCTTAGGGTGATCTGAACTGATGGCTCCGAAATGACTGACTGTGTCGGTGCTTGTGTTAATGAACCCAAGCGAGACTTGTTGATTCCACTGTGGAGATCTGACAATCAAGCTGCCTTAAGGTCGTGACATAAAGACTGGTCAA
The DNA here is from genome assembly GCA_023159175.1 of Wohlfahrtia magnifica. Classification (NCBI taxonomy): domain Eukaryota; kingdom Metazoa; phylum Arthropoda; class Insecta; order Diptera; family Sarcophagidae; genus Wohlfahrtia; species Wohlfahrtia magnifica. The sequence continues at coordinate 1,488,174 of JAKWBJ010000056.1, forward strand.
ATATTGCTACGATACGTTGCAAAGACTTTCGCTTATTATTAAAGTCCAGTTATTTTGAGTGCATGGACACTGTGTGATAGATGGTAATGAAACAAAGTAGGCATTGGCTAGGAAAGGTTTTGTGGCCTTATTTGCGACATCACTTACTACCTCCCTCAATCTAATCAAGGATTAGGAAATTGTCAAAGGGGATTTAGATCCTCTAGGCCGACGATCAGTCCGCAATTCGGTCGTTGTTCTGAGGCATGGTGGACTTGAAACGTCTGACGGATTTTCTTACGGGCCATTGTGGACCAAGAGTGCATCTGAAAAGAAAGGCAAACAACGGCGGAACACATATTATGTGCACGTGGAGTTCTTGATAGGTTTAGATGAGAATGTTTGGGTAGACATTGTGGACCTCTACCTGCAGGCATCATAGACGGCGGAACACATATTGTGTGAATGTGCAGTTCTTCATAGGTTTAGATGGAGATGTTTGGGAAGGCACTGGATCTCATTAGCAGACATATTAGGGTTTAGGATCGGCTGGTGTTCATTAGGGAGACAAAAGACCTACTAAGCAAACTGTTGACCGGAAGGGGCATTATAGATTCTAAAGTTAATAGTGTTCTACAAGAGCGCTTGGTTAATGATGATGACAATCGTATCCGTAAGCAAATGGGAATGAGGATTATTTATTTGATATTTTAAAAAGGTACTCTGAATACTGCAATCCTTTAACCTATTGTCAAAGTCCTTTCTACAGGGATATGCGATTGAAATATTAATTATTCGAATGACCATATTTTTTTGTTTGAAATTTTTTATTTTTTTTTTTAATTACAAAATGTCAGACTCCATTCACTTTAGCTCGATATGGTCACCTTTTGGATTGACTAACGCCCTCAAACAGTTAAGAAATGCTATAATTTGACCCGTTTATATACAGCGGTTTTCTTCAGCTCATCCATATTGGCATGTTTTTGGTATAATCAAAACAAATTTTTCTGATCGTTAGGCTTAATACAAATATCTAAACTATTTCGAACTACACAATATAATACATTTTGTCAGAAATCAAAAAGTGACCTAGTGGAGTATGTAGGCCTCTGTTTTGAAAGATTTTGAAATACCCTCACAATTTCGAGCTATTTTTATAAAACTGTTTTAGGGTAGGATGCACATAGCATCGTCCCCACAGAGTGAATGGACAATAATAAAAGGAGTCAGAAGGGTGTAGATGAATGAAATACTGTGCCTGCATTTATTAGGGCTAAGTATAGATATAAGCGAAATTTTTACATAACAGAACAATGGACACGCACACCGCCCATTATATATATTATATTATATTTGATAGAGAAAAAACTTGTTTTAAGATATTTGTTTATACTTAAATTTTTTAATAAAAAAGGGTTTCTATAGTACAGAATTGCATTAATTAAATAAATAAATAAATAAATTCCCAAAAAGAAAACAAGTTTTTAACGCATGTAATTTTGTGGATTTTGCAAAAAATTGAGAATCTGGCAAAAATTCGGTGTTGTGCTGCAAATTTTGAATTTGATTAATATTTTTTAATTATTTCAAGTTAAATATATTATATATAAAGCGATAAACAAAAAAATTTAATTTTTTATTTCCTTTAAGCTATTTAAAATGAATAAAACTGATGAAAAATTCTCTAAATTATACATTTTTAAAATTTGCAAATATTGTAAGTTATAGGACAAAAAAGTGGGTTCTAATTTTTTTTATTTAAGAGCACATATTACAAAGTTTTAAAAATAGAAATAAAAAATAATCTATCCTTATATATTTTTTAATACTCCTTCAAAATATTGCAAATTTAAATTTTTTATTAAAATAAGTTGGATTTTCAAAGCAGTAAAAAAATAAAAATCATTAACAAAATTAAAAATTTTTTTTTTCGATTTGTTTATCAAATTGTAAAGTAATTAAGAAACCAAACTTCTAAAAATTAATTTAACAAATAGAGTTTTTACAGCTATTTTCTCTGATGCACCTAAAATTCAATTTTGTCATAGTATTTCTTATTATATATTAGTTGAGTTTAGCGCCCTCTTGAGACAATACAGAGTGTTATATTTATCTGCACCCGATTCTATTTTTAGACTCATTAAAACGTACCTACAGTTTAACGCCGGCTCCAAACGGCAAATGCATTAGAGAAGTTTTCAATAGTAAGTAATACCCATTATAAGGTGATACCGCTGTTGAAAAAACTTTTACTTTTTTTCAGATGGTCTGGCCTGGTATTGAACCGAGGACCTTCTAGTTAGTAGGCGGGTGTTCTACCTACCATACCACAGCAGCACAAGAAATATATATTTTAACAAAATCCGTAATGAGTAATTTTTTGATTTCTGTTTATGGGACAACACACTGTGGTCGTAGTACCTCTAAGTCACACATTTTTACACCGATTTTAACATCTAAAACAATTTTTACAAAATGTAAGCACAAAATGTATATTCCAAGAAATTAGGTACGTTTTTATCAAAAGTTTCTGATTTTTTTCATTTTTTTCCTTTTGGTATTTTATATAGAAGACAACCAAATATTACTTGTTTAAATCGTTTTATACTTCCAAAAGTTATTAAACTTTTTTGTAATGAAACTCATGAAAAAATCTTACGCATTTTACCAAACAAGAAAAAGGAAATGACCAAAAAGGTCCAAACCTAACAGCAGAGTTTAAAAAAAAATTATTTCAAGTTTGATTTACGTTACTGTAATAAGAATATACTCTATTAGCTTTTAATTTTTCAATTCATATTTGATTTTTTTTTTAATTTTTTTCCTTCGCTATAAAATGTTTAAAAGCCATTATTTAAGGCCCATTAAAAATAACAAATTTTTTGCTTAATTTATATAATTTTATTTTTTACAAAAAAACATCTTTTTTACGAAATTTAAATAAATACACAAAAAAATAAATTAAAAAAATAAATTGTTGCCCAACAACGAACGTTCCAAATATGGAAAAAACGTTCTCAAAACATGAACAAAGAAAAACAGCAACATAGTGTTGAAATACAAAAAGGCCCTTTAAATGGAGGAAATTAATTTTTAATGCGTCATTTTTAATTACACATTAAGTTCTTCATGCTGCTTTACAAATAGTCGTGTATAAAGAACTTATTTGGAGAAGAAAAAAATTAAAAAAAAAACAAAATTTTGGTACGCCTTTTAATTCTATACTACTCGTAATATTCTCATTTATCCAATACTCGTATATTCTTAAGTTTACATTCTGTTTTGTATGTGAATACCCCTAATCAAGTTATTTATTGTGTGCTCCCCCGTGTGCGTGTGTGTAGGTGTTTAATCATTATGTTGTAAGTTTTGTAAACTAAAACCTTGAAAAACATAAACATGTACACACACACATAAACGCAACTGTGTAGTCTTCTGCTTGTTGTTGATTTCTTTGTTGACTTTTAAAACTTTTAACCTTGAAAATTGATTAGATTTCTCGACATGTTTCTTCTGTTCTCTTACACTACAAAAACATAAAATCTAAAATTACATATTTACATACATTTGGTTAGAATGTGTTAGGGTTCATATTTATTTTATAATATTTTTTTCCATCACATTTTTATTAATTTACGCATTATTTATTTACATTTAAAATTATTTATTTTTTGTTTGTTTTTGGTTTCCAAAACTATTTAGGCAGCAGTAATAACAAGAACAACAACAACAACAACAATACATTTTTTTGTAGTAAATTTATCGTATTATCTTGACATTAAGGGCTTTTTACATATACATTTTAAAATTTATAACTTTTGGATGTGCGTGTGTGTGTATATAACACCCAAATGTAATATTTGTACTCCCTTGAACTGTAAGCTGCTAATAATTTATTAAACACGTGAATATGGAACAGAAAAACAAGAGAAAACAAAAACAAAATAATAATAAATAGTAATACACTTCTTCGAATAGATAGAAAGAGACAAAGAGAGAGAGAGAGAGAGACAGAGAGAGTGAGAAGGAGACAAGAATTGTTTATCATTAGTTATTGTCATAAAATGTCTTAACATAGAAACATATGTGTTTGTTACATATTTTTAAAATTTGTCATAAAAGACGTTTTTACTTGATGCTCATTAATAACTCATGTCGACTTTTCACAAACAATCTAAGACGCATTTACTTTTTACAATTTGGCAGTGCGTGTATATCTCTTTCCCAGTTTATACTCGAGTTCATTTGAATAGCCATGAACTTAAATTAAAAAAGAGATTGATAACAATTTAGTTAGCACGTGAGTTAAACTGATTACGCGCAATAATTAAGTAAAAAACAATTAACGTTCATCGTTAAGAGAATAAATCATTTTATTTTAACACTTTTTTTTAAACGCAAGTTACAATTTTTCGAATAAAATTTAAGGCGGCAATTTTGTTTTATAAGCTTTCTCTAAATACCAAATAATTTTTATGAATATGAGGAAATAACTTCTTTATTTTTATGTTGAATAAAACTATTGGAACCCGTATTAGAGAACAATTTATAGGAGTCAAAATAATAGCACCACTATAAGTATTGATTTTCATCCTTCAATTTTCTTACTGTGCATGTATATTTTTTTCTATAATTTTACTGACTTGTTATCAGAAGTATGCTTCTTAAAAAATTAATAATTTGTTGTTGTTTAAAAGAAGCCCAAATTCGAGCTGTCAAAATATTATTCCTTATTCCTCATAAAAAAGTCAAAGTAGTGTGTAAATTTTTTCTTAAGCAATTTAAAACGATAAGTAGCGCTTGATTTATTAAAAATTACATTTAGTTTTCAAGAATTGTAAGATAAGAATTTTTGCAAAGGGTCGTGCTAAGCAAACTGATTTCGAATTGAAAAACCCACCTCCAAGTACGAAAAATTGTTGACTATTTAAATAAAATTACACGAAATGTGATTACTTAAAAATTTTAAATTGACACTCGTAGATATACTATGAAAAGCAAAATTACAAATTGAAGAGTCTACAGCATTTCACGGCAAATAAAAAATCGCCATTTATATCGGCTGCAAAAGTCAAAAAGGTCTTAAATCTGCCAGTTAATACTGAAACTACGTTTTAGCCTTTTTAAAACGTTTGAGTTCTTTTTAATTGCGTTAAATAAACTAAATAACGCGTTGTTTTAAAGTCCTCTTTTTACTTCCACACTTTATCTTTATACAGCAACTTATTTATTTTCCACTTAACACACGATTACATTTTTACGAATGCCTTAACACGACTTTACCTTATGACTCTTACTCTGTGCCTCCCATACAGAGTAAATATTGATTATTGTCTATCTTGAAAACGGTTAAAGCTAAAATTTCTGAATTTGATCTAATTGACTTCATAGCCCATTCAAATCATCGGTAAAAAGTGGGCGGAATAGGACAAGTGGGTATGGTACTTTCCATGCAAACTATATATTAGTTTTGTTATATCTTGAGAACGGTTAAAGTGGTAGTTTTTGAAATTATTCTAAATAACTTCGTAGTCAATACAAATTATTAGGCATAAAAAGGGCGAGATTCGACAAATGGGTGTGACACCTTCGATTCATACTAAATATGGATTTGCTTATATGTGGAGAACAACAATTAAAGCTTTGCTATTTATCCCCATCACCCAAAATGCGGAGAAGGTGGGATATATACATATCTTATATATAAAAATGAAGGTGTATTTATTTGAAGACTGTATACAGCTAAACAGCAGATTCTTCAGAATTTCTCTGGAAGGAACTTTAGGCCTAGTATTTTAAGTGTTTGGACTTAAACAGGAAGGGATTAAAATGAAAAAAAAAATTATATCTTAGATAGTAAAGATAAAAATAAATATAGGAGTAGCGAAGCACGCCTGGGGTCAATACAAGTTATACCAGCAAATAAGAACATTTTTAAAAGCACCTTTCTTCTAAAATATTTGTTCTTGTTTGCAGTGTGCATTGAAAAATAAAATTAAAAAGGTAAACAACAATACAAATAAACAATGGTAATATGTAAAGCAACGTGCATGTGCTTCCATCAAAAGCTATCACGCAACTGAATGAAATTGTTGTTTATTATTCTCTGTTAAGTATTTACACTTTCGTTCATGTGTATACATATAGGGAGCCGATTTGACTTGTGTACTTTAGTGCTACTATGGTCACATATGGTTTAAGGTCAACACAGGTCACATTACTATCTAATAAAATGCAAAAAGTGGAGCTAATCGATTTGGAAATTGTAGCATGCGATTATTACTTACTCCTATTCTTTTTTCTGGTGAATAAATTTCTGAAAAATAGAATTTACCCGGTTTCATCCAAATATTATGAAAATATTAAAAAGTTTGCTTAGCTCAGAAGGCATATGTTTCGAATTCAGTTTTTAATACTGGAGATTTGATTTTGTGATTTGATTTCAAGTCAATAAGTTCATAAATGTTGAAACGACACATAAAAACGTTTGTAAATATTTTCTAAGAAACAATATATTACTTTAAAAGAAATTTTTTTTACGATATTTTTCTTATACCAATTGGCTATAAAAACTATACAAGAATATTTTATATAAAATTTTTCTTCCACTTTTCTTTATATACATATATAATTTATACATATATATCGTTTATGGTCGTTACGATCATGTTCTTATGGGTTTCATCTCAAAATTGTTACAAAAAATATAACATAAAATGAAAATGTTACAAAGTTTTTGATTTTTAAATGAAACGTAATTTTTTTTTTGCCTTCACCTTAATTTTTCAACAATTATTTATTTATTTAATAAAAAAAATATCATTTTTACTCTTGCTATGCACATAGATATAGAAATTTTTCAAAATTCATGGCCTGGCCGGTATTTTTCATTGCCTTCTTCTTCAAAAGTTGTTTTAAATGAGTCGAGTTGTGTAAAGATCAACAAAAATGAAATCAAAATGCACAACCGCCGTATACATACATACTATATGCATATGAAATATATAAAAAATATTTAAATGCACTAATTAATTTAGACAAGAAATTTATATGAATTTTACGCATCATCATATGAGCAATTTTATTCTGTTTTTATTTTTTATAAAGCTTATGTGCATAGTAATGGCGCATGACAGATTTTATTTTTTTTATAATATATTTAGTTTATCATTTAAATTATTCATCAAACGCATAACATTGTACAATTTCTTATAAATACTTTGTAGCAAATATTAGAAGAAATAAAAAAGCAAAATAAATTTGTTCTCATGTGTTTGACTTATACTACTCACCCTCTTTTTACGCGGTGCATCATCTTTGTAATCAACAACGATACCCTCGTCTGACGTTGACACTGATGTGGTGCGTATACGGGCACTCGCTGAGTCATTATTTATATTGGCACCCATATTATGGCCATCGTCACTTAAGGGCGGTGACGATGAGCCTGAACTCCATGAGGCCGATGAACTACCGGGACTGGAACCCAGCCATTTTTCTGTAAAATAAATTCGAAGTGAATTTTAGTTTTAATAAAAAAAATCGTTTGATATACCCTATAACGGTCTAAAATCTGAAATTTTTGCTTTAAAATCTTTAAAAAAAGAAAAATAAACTCATTTCTTAATCGATCGATTTATACGATTTTTTGAATCCTAAGTCTATCGCATAAAATATTTCTTCTTTAATATGTAAATCAATTATAAAAATATCGACTCACCTCCGTTTTTGGGTGACTTTGGAGAAAGTGATAGATGGACCAAAATCATGGCAGCATTATTTTCATTCATTTCCTCTTCATCGTATATGTCGCCATTGCATTCATGTGCATACGATGACGGACGTTTACGTGAACTAAAAAGTAGAAAAAAAGTAAAAAAATTAATTATTAATTTTAATTTTTAAAAACTATTTAACAAAATTTCCTTTTGAAATGTCATTTAAAACATAGTCTTTTTTAACAAAATTAGAAAAAAATGTTTTTTTTAATAAAAAATAAAAACATGACCTTGAATTTTAAGAAACTGTTTGTTGTTTTATTTTCAAAATCATTTATCAACCAATAACCACATAATTTTCAACTTAAACATGTTGTCAAAATCAAAACAAAAGACACGTCGAAATAAATTTAAATAAAATAAAGAAAAATTATGAAAAATTAATATATTTTGAGAAAATTAAAAAAAATATATATTTTATTGCACAAAACACAATAAAATCTTGTAGTGTTTTATATACATACTATGTATATTGGGGTGGATAAATTTTATTTCGCTTAAAATCGTATTGCAAAAACATAATCTACGCCAAATTCTAAGAAACTTTTCCGAGGAAACCATAGGTTTAAAATTAAAATCATAGGTTTAAAACAAATCATACCAAAGATTTTCTGCTCCCATTATTCTATAAACTATTTAGCTGTACTTGTATTATAAAACACTATCACATCATTCAAAAAATACATAATAAACATAAAATATTTAATATTTCTTTCGAATTTAATATTTTATGTCATGAATGTAAACGAAATAAGGTGCTGAATACGCCGTTTAGAATACAATGTAAGAAAGACTCCTAGAAAAGTTTTTAAAACGAATTTAATAAATAAAATAGAAGCGCTCTTACTAAAAGGAAGTTAAACCAGTTTTTGAAATCTTTTTACCTTCCATTTGAGGTAAACTGGGGCGATTTTCTATAGTCACTACCGTAGCATCATCTCTATGCTTTGCTATAACTTGTCGTGAAACAGTAGTAAACAGTTGCACACATCGTTCAGTTTCTTGAATGTGTAATGGAAGCTCATTTTATGTTATTTCTTTCGCCAAAAAAAAAAAAAAAAAATGTTTACAACTCGCTAATTAATATAATAATCTTTTAATATTTTCCTTCTTTCTTGCTTCAAGATAATTGGTTATACTTTTTAGCTCATTTTTAAATATATATTGTTACGATAATAAACAGTGCCTAAAGAAGAGATACACTAAATTAGTGCATTATACACTAAATTAGTCTTGGCTTAAAAACTTATGATGGCATTTATTTTATTGGTTTGTGTCAAGACTGCTACACCACATGGTCTCTGCTATTAACAGTGCTATCATTTGCGTGCTTAACGGTGTTGCCAGTTCTATTCCTTTTTGTGTATTATAGTTTTACATCTTTTGAATTTAGAACATTTGTAGTAACTAAATAAATATTAGAAATTGATGATGACTTGTTATAAAAGGTGGCGCATAGCGCTTGGTGAGTTTAGTTTTGGTTTGACTGTTATTGTATAAAGTTGTATTGAGGCGTAAATAAAAGTGTTGAGTATTTGTGTTTAAGCGAACATTAAGTGCAGGATAAATTAGTTGCTGTATCAAGAGAAAATGTAATTGTGTTAAAAAGTGTGGTAGTAAAATAAAAAATTTAAAGTAAAACATACATTCGCTGCATTTATTTTATTTTACGCAATTTAAAAGAACTCAAACATTTTAACTCAAAATTTTAAAAGTTTTTGGAGGGTGTACTTTGTGCAATACCTGCTAATGCAATCCCTCTTACATTTTGGCGGAGAATGTACTGTTACCGTTCTCCACGTGTCAACGAAGTTTGAAAACAAATTTAGAAACTCATACTATTACTGTTCTCAATATACGCAGAAATTAATATATACTATGTATGAAGGCTGCCACGCCCACTTAACAATTTCCACCTATTTTTTCATGGATGATTTGTATTGATTACGAAATCATTTATAGTAAGTTCACAAATTTTCGCTTTTATCATTATCAAAATATAAAAAAATCAACGTTTAATTAGTACGGGAGATACCATGCCCACTTGTTTAATTCCGCCCACTTATAAACTGATGAGTTGTATGCAAAAACTACTACTTTAACCGTGTGAGCTGAAATAGCATAGTATTTACAAAATATATGCTCAAATGTCTCAACGTACATCTACCCTATGTCCGATTAATAGACTACCGTTTGTATTGTAAGTTCGATCTCGTTGAGCAGTGGAAGCTTAAACAAGAGTTATTTATTTATTTATCGTTAAGAGACATTGAAGTACGATTGTGGACTATTGTATAGCCCCCGACTAGAACAAGGTTTGCCTAAAATATACCTCACAAACGACGAAATTCGGTTCCCTACTTGATAGGCGTCTAGGTGCCTCTTTCTAAAATGTATAAGTGCTACTTAATCACCAAGCATACGCTCTGGTAATTCAGTATCCTCATCACAATATCTGTTTATTAGATTTAAAATTACTCCCAAAAACTTGAGTTTGTAATGTCCGGTCAACAGACGGTTCAAATTCAAGCCCGTTCTGCTGAGAAGGGTATATGCCCCTCCTTTTATTCCCTTTCGCTAAGAAGGCTCCTTCAGATCTCTGTTTTCTTTCTACCCTTTTTTTGACGCCAGTAATGGCGTGAATGCTCCCTTTCTAGCAAGCTCATGTGAATTTTCATTATCCCCAATTCCTACATGACCCAGAACCAAGCAGAGGCTAACCATATTGTCCCTTACCAGTCGGTTTAATTTGCTGAAATTACTACAGAACACATACTACCTTTGAGTCAATTTCATAGGAGATAAGTGCTCTAATTGCTTGGCCCGAGATTTGCAGAAAGCAATGGTTCGCTATTAGCGAAGAATTTTCGAAACAAAAATATTTGCTAAACTGTCGTAAATTAAAAAGAAAAGACGAAAGTTCGCAATAGTAACTATTAGCGAATAAGTTTCGAAATTAATTTTGGACGACCCAATAAAAAAATATTCTTCGATAACTTTCTCTTATATATGTATGTATTTTTAAATTATATTAAACTTTAGTTTTTGTCGAACAAAAATGCTTGACATAGCATAGAATCAAGCGAACAATTTCTCTTGTTTTTACCGTAGAGAGGTAACAGAAAAAAACTGCAAAAGCAAAAGTAACGGCTAAAACATAAGAGAGCAAAGGCATCGTTCTCGAACTATTGCAAAACTATTAATAAAAGAATGTTCAGCGATATCAAAATGAAATAATTGAAAACATATTAAGCGAAAATTTAGTGATGTCGTTAATGTTATTTGCTTTAGATATTGCTAAAGTTTTGCTGTTGATATCACAGGCAAACTTTCGAGATAGAAAGATTTGCTGCGACAAACTGAGCGACGGGTGAACTCTATGAATTCCTTTTCGTTTCCCTTCCAATAGTCGTTTTCGAATATTTTGTCAAAGTAATGTTTACCAAACGTTTGTAGGTAATATATTTTCACATGTGGTAGTCAAGCGGTTATGTACTGCTCTTTGTACGTCCTGTACTGGTTGAATTGTGTACGTCTTTCTATGGCATGAACTTTCGCTTGGAAAATACTTGCAAGTTTTGTCATGGTTTTGAGTATTCCTTTATAGGCCTAAATAAAACCACTCCTGAATCACCTCTTCGTCCTTTGACCCACTTACTTCTAAAAGAGTATATAGCCTCTAGACAGCCCGTTTCACTTTTAATACTCAGTTTCGTCCTAAAACACTTCTCAAAGTCATAGAGTTTTCTTGCCATCTCCAACTGACAGTAAAGTAAGGAGTTCAGGTGTTAAAAATTGTTAAAATCTATTCAAATTTGTTTGAGAATGAATTGATTTATTATTTTGATTAGATATATAGGGTGGGCCATTTAAAAGTTTAAATTTAAAAATGCAGTAACACAAAAACGGTTTGAAAATTTGTCAAATTTTTTTTTTTTTTGTTGTGAAGTACAATTGTTCCGGTTAGAAATGAAATATTATTTCATTCATATGATTGGCGCGGCTGGCCTCATAGTACCCCATTCGATCGGACCAATTTTCGGGAACTTTTTCGAGTGTATGGGGTCGTATCTCGGTAATGGCATCACAAATGTCAAATGCTCAATTGTCTCTGGTTTGTCGCCATAATACTTGTTTTCAACGATAGTTTAAATAGTACAACGGTGTCAAATCAGCTAATTAAACGGCCATCAAACGTTTGACGCAATAAATCGATTGTGGCATGTGATGTGTGGCGAGTTGCACCATCCTGTTGAAACCAATCATGGTTCACATCAATACCATGACAAGCGGGCACAAAAAATCGGTTATGTCTTGTCTCAGTTACTCCGTCCTCATTTAAAAAAAAAAAGAAATGTGGGCCAATGATGCCTCCGCTCCACATGCCGCACCAAACAGTGAAATTGTTTTTGATTAGATTTTTGTTTTATAAAATTAAGGGATAAATACATATATCATTCGAATCTAATACCGCTTTTTTTATTTTCGTTACAGGAAAACAAGATTAAAATTTTTATTTATTTATTTTCAGTGGAAATAATTAACATCAAAATAAAATTGCGAACAAGGCATTTTGAGAACCTCAATGAGTAAAAAATATTTTTTTAAATTAAAAAGAAACGTAATATTTTTTTTAAACGGAACCTATTCTAATAGCGTTTGCGTTTCTATTTAGTTTTTTTCTGTTCTCTAAAACTATGGTCACATTTGTCAAATATTTGACGAAAAATATTTGTTCTTTTATTACACGGTGCGACAAAATGAACGAAATAGAAATACCGGGGAAATGATATTACTTTTCTAATAGACACTGTCGAGTAGAACAAGGATATGTTTTTGGCATTTACGAAACACCTCAAAAATCTGGAATTATGGATATAAATTTTTATTAATTTTTTTATAAATTTTTCGGACTTTCATGCACTCATAAGCTGATGACTCAGCTGAGTATTAATCGGTTTATTTTTGGATTTGGAAGCAAAAGAAATGTACTGTTACGAAAATAAAAATGCCTAAAAAGAAAATACACCCCATCGGGGACTGTATGGTGAGATTTTAACTATAAACTTTATTGGTATCTGTTACTGCCCTAATTGTCTGTGCTATTAAGAGTGCTACCACATGTCTTACCAGTTTGATTGCTTTTTGTGTATTATCTTTAAAATTTAAAGTAGATAAATAGACTTTTGTGGTAACTACAAGAATAAGCGAAATAGATAATGAATTGAAATAGAAGGTGGCGCATTTCGTTTGGGTGAGATAGTTTTCGTTTTGCAGTCATTAAGTAAAGACGTGTTTGGGCGTAAATAAAAGTTTTCTATAAACGAATATTAAGTGCAAGATAAATAAGTTGCTGTATTAAGATAAAAGTGAAAGTGTACAAATAAAAACGAACTGTATAAAATAATAAATTCGCTGTATTATTTTATTTTAGGCAATTCAAAAGAACTCAAACTTTTTAAAAGGTTAAAAAGTAACAATACCTTTCAAATGATATATGTTTATCTATGTTGTTTAAGTAGCCACCTTGAAGAATCTGGGTGTATTTCTTAAGAAAACATATTTTTCATTTAATTTTTTACGCATTTTTTAAGTTTAGAGATAAAAACGTACTATTTATGAACTGCTATGTTAAGTTATGAGTTTAATTAAAAAATTTATCCAATTATTTTAAAAATCTAAGTATTTTTTGATACTACAATTAGTTTTTAAGTAATTTTTTAAGAAACGCTGACATAAAATGAAATATTTCCATAATATGTTTCTATGAAATAGTGGTCACGTTTTTTGTCGTCAAATATGTAATTGCTGAATGTGGCCATAGCTTAAACTATTAAATGCAACAATATTTTCATTTATTATTAAAAGCAAAACAAAAACAAAAACAAAATATTTGAAAATATTGTTGACTTTTTGTCTAATATAGTATTTTTGTATTTTTCATTTACAATTTCCATGTTGAACCCTGAAACAATGAGTTGTTAAATTGACACGCAAATATATTTCTTATTAATTTATTTTTCTCTTTTGTAACACAAAATGCCGACAAAGAATTTTTTCATTTTCAAAAAAAAATTTGAATAAACATTGTAATGTTATGGTGGCGGTGTAGGCTATATACGAGTACATATGTGTATGTCTTGGTAAGAATTTCATTAGAAAACTTTGTAGTTTCCATGAAGAACATTTCAAAAATTCCATTTAAACTGTAAATTAACTCATATTTTATTTATTCTAATTTTCTTTTAACAATTAACCATTAAGTAATGCCATTTCAAATTCTTTTTCTTTCGTTTTTGTGAATTTTTACGAGTTATTATTCATCATTTTCAACTGTGTTGTTATTGTATTTGTATCGTTTTTTTAACTGACCTCGCTCAACAAAAATTCTTGACTCACAAAAAAGAATGATTTTTTTATTCTGCCGAGTTTTTTGTGCAAAAAAATAAAACGAAATTTTGTTTTATTATCGCTTTTTATTTTTTGCAAAAAAGGCAAACAAATTATTTATTTTTTTTATTTTGTGTTGTTGCTATGGATCGCCGGTATTTTGGCCTCATTTTTTGAGTCAGTTTCTGTTTTTAATTCGCAATTTATTGTTACTGACGCCATTCCCTTTACCGTTCTGTTTATTCATTTCTGCTTTTTTAGACCCACTTTTTTGTTCTACTGAGGTTCTGTTCTGTTGGTTTCATTTTTTGTGAATTTTTGCGCGTATGACGTTACAAAGTTATACAATCACTTTTATTTTATTTCTTTCGTTTCATTTTGATTTTGTATTTGATTTTGGTTTGTATGTGTGACGAATTTTTTTGACTTTTCTCTCTTCTTTTTTTTTGTTTTGTTAATTCATAATTCTCTATGGAATTTAATATTTTGTATTCATTTATTCTTTTTTTTTAATTTTAAAGGCCGGGCAAGGCGCCATAAGTAACTGGCTGATATTTGAATTATTTTGCATCATTTAAATGTGTATGTGTATTTATTTTAACCCATTAGGTGCAAAAAAAGTAAAGCTATTTTTTAACTTTGCAAATCTTAATATATAAAAATCAATGTGTGTTTGTTTGTAAATAAATGTGTGTGTGTCTATAGACGGCTAAACGGCTGCACCGATTTTCTTGAAATTTTCACTGCATCATTCTGTATGCTTAGAAGGAGACATAAGCTAAATTTTTTTCGTTAGGGTCAGGGGGAGAAATCTCCCCCTTACAAACTAACTATTCAATCAACTAGTGCCTATTTCGAGATTTGACAGATAATTAGTTTTATCCTTCCGCTGAACGAATATGGTTGTGTATACGCTTGAACAACGCCGGGAAATATTGCGACATTACTTTGGAAATCATGGTAATGTTGCAAAAAATGTGCGATGTGTTTAGATGAAGCTCATTTTGATCTTGGCGGGTATGTAAACAAGCAAAATTGTCGCATTTGTGGCACAGAAACCCGCACGCATACATTGAAAAGCCGATACGCCCAAGACGAGTCACTGTTTGGTGCGGATTTCGGTCCAGAGGCATAATTGGGCCATTTTTCTTCGAAAATGAGCAAGAAGTGGCCGTTACAGTCAATGGCGATCGTTATCGGGGCATGCTGAATGACTTTTTGTTCACAAAAATTCAAGAGGAGGATATTAGCAACATTTGGTTTCAACAGGACGGCGCTACGTGCCACACAGCCGAAGCTACACTCGATGTTTTGCGCCCTGTTTTGAAGATCGCATTATCAGCCGCAGAGCTGATGTCGTTTGGCCACCTCGGAGCTGCTATTTGACACCATTGTGGGGTGCCGTCAAAGATAAGTGTTACGCCAACCAGCCAGACACAATTCGTGAAGCCATTGGTGAAATACAGCTGCCCACAATCGACAATGTGCTTAAAAATTGGACCGATCATGTGGGCTACTGCATGGCCAGCCGAGGCAGCCATTTGAATGAAATTATTTTCTATTATTAACCGGAAGGATTGTACTTTCAAATAAAAAAAGAAATTTGAAAAAATATTCAGTAGTTTTTTTTTAATAACATTTAAAAAGAAAAATTATTTGGCGGAGCCTTTATATAAGCACTACAACTAAATATCACATCTTTATTGTCTGCGTCAAGCCTGTACTCTTTACGGCTGAGGGACACGGCTACTCACCGATGAAATGAAAGCAAAACAGCAAAATAAATATGGTGGCCCAGAATTATAAGGAAATATGACTGGATTAGGCACACCCTACGATGATCTTCCCGATACTACTCGCCACAAGGTGTGAGGCATCGTGGAAGACTGTAAACAACGTGGCGCTGAACTGTTCTTAGAGAAACCGTCAAATAGTTTGATGAATTAAGTTTACTAGTACGGAAAGAAAGAACTGGAAATTTTCTGTGAAAACCTTAAAATCATAACATGAAGTATGGATTAAATAATAATAAAAACTCCACATGGGGATTTCCGCACATTTCTGCAATAATTAAAATGAAATCAACACTTTTTTATGGCTGCAATTCGTAAAACGCCAAAGTAAAGGATATCAATTCCATTCCGGCATTTATCAACAGCCGTTTACAGCGTATTCTGAAAATATTCCGGACTAAAAAATATACCACTATTCCTTATGGCAAAGATCACACTAAGATCCTATAAAAAAGGAAATTATGTGGAGATAGATATGGATTGGGCCTCCCTGAAGAACTGCGATAGCGACATAATGAAACCAACTATAGAATGAAACCCACAGAAAGCTGAAGGGGCAGAAGACAAGCCAAAACTTGAAAAACACAGGTAGAGAAAAGATGACTTGAAATCAGATGACTTGAAATCAGATTGAGGCATTGGTTTTGGACAGGCGCAGGTGACAGGAATTTGTTGCAAGGCAATTTTATCGACTTCAGCCTTAAGACAGACATAAGTATGCAGTCAAGTCAAAATTAAAAGTATAGACCTGATCATTCCTTAGCAAGACTATATCCTTTCACATACGAATATCGCTAAAAACCATTTATTAACAAAATTTTACATTTGAATTACTTACCGAATCAAAGTCTTTTTGCCGATTTTTATCCAAAATATATTCGACAAAATTTAAAATTTATTTTTACAACGTAAAGGAATTGCTTTTTAAAACTCGTTTCAATTTCCTTATATAGATTTTATTATTAGATATTTCAGCAAATTATTCATAAAGATTTTTACGAGTGCAAATATCATTAAAAATAAGATCGTCGACATTTTTAGAATTATTACTTTTCTTTATTACAATACATACATATGTACATACAGATATATTTTCTATTATTTATCTTTGTGTTTTTAGTAGCAACAAAAATGTATGCAAAATGTGCTTAATTGTGGCAATTAAATCAAAGTTTTAAGTCAACGTACTTATAAACTTAAAAAAAAAACAGGTTTAATTACCTATTTTATTAACACAATGACTAAAGAAATATATTTCGATAACATGGGTTCTTAATAATTCTCAATGAGTTCATTTACTTGCACTCTGGCGTATACGCAATATTTAATTTTGGAAATGATTTATTATTCGTACCATCGTACATATAAAACTGTACCTCTGCTAAAGTTAAAAGTATTGAAAATTTTTTTCAGCCTTAACCTTGAAATAACCCTTATTGTTTACACTTTGTTTCGTTTTTTTATTTCTAATGCAATTTTCCTTTATATAGGGTATTTTTTTAAGAGCTTGAGAACTGAAAATGTTAATACAGGGGAGAGAAATTTGAGATTAGCAAGTAAATTAGCTGTCAAATGATGAAATGTCCAGAATTGAGCTGCCAACCTTTGTCACTTCTTAGTAAAAAATTGGGAATTTTTAATTTATGAAACGCTACACTCTTAATTGAGAAAATTTACCATCAAAATGGTCTATCACTTCGTAAAATTCGAGCAGCTTTTCCTCGTAGTCAGGCTCCTTCCGAGATCGCCAAACATAATTTAACCGCTAAATTCGAGTCTTACAGTACTGTTGCTGATAATAAATCAAAACAATACGCTCGTAGTGGCCGTAGTGATGCAAACATAGCCGCTGTACAGTAAAGTGTTGAGAATGAGTCTGGAACATCAACTGGTCGACGTTCGCAACAATTGGTCATCACCAATCACCTCTTCACGCTTATAAAGTTGAAGTCGTTCAGGAATTAAAGCCAGACGATCATTGTTCGCGTCAAACATTTGTGAATTGGCTGTTTGAAAAACTGAACGAAAACAAAGCATTTTTCAACAAAATCATCTTTAGTTATGAGGCCCATTTTTAATTAGGCGGTTATGTAAACAAACAAAATTGTCGCATATGAGGCTAAAAAAACCACAAATAGTGTTCCAAAAACCTTTACATAAATAAAGTGACCGTATGTTGCGGTTTGTGGTTAGGCGACATCATTGGCCAGTATATTTTCGAAAAGCAGCAAGGAAACGCTGTCAGCAGGAATTCTCTGCACTATCAAGCCATGAGAACCAATTTTTTGTGGCCACAATTGGCTAATGTTGACACCAGTGACTTTTGGTTTCAGCAGGATGGGGATACAAGCCCCACAGCCAGCCAAACAATTCAGTTATTGTATGAGAAATTTCCCAGTTGCTTAATTTCTCGATTGGGCGATTTCAATTGGCCGCCTCGTTCTTGTGATTTAACGCCGCTGGATTATTTTCTCTGTGGCCATTTAAAAGACTGGGTTTACGTGAACAAACCACAAACAACTGACACTCTGAAATATTAAATTCGGCACTGCATTGACAAGATAAGCAAAGCGGATGTCTGCCGAAGTGCATATTCCTTTATTAATTCCCATCTTTGAATTTGACAAAAAAATGTGTTTTAAAACCAATTTACTTCCTTACCTCAAATTTGCCCACCCTTTACAAGGCAAAAATATAGTGACAATGAGATCTTTTTTTAATCTGATAGATAATTTAATAGTATTTCTTTTTTAAATATGATTTCAAGTATACGTCCACCACTGCTACGAGTTACATGGTCCACTCGATCAGTTTTATTTTTGACTACTTTTCCCAATAAATCTCATGGCTACAATAGTGGCTTGTATGTTGGATTTTAATGCCCCAAAAGTTGCTAGTTTGTTGACATAACCCCCTAGAAAGTAATCCAGAGGCTTTAAATAGCACGAACGAGGGGGGCAGTAAACAGGAACACTTCTGAAAAGAAAGTTGTTGCCAAATTGATTTTGCAATAAATCGATTTTTAGACTTTCTGTATGGCCCTCTGTTTTGAACCAAATATCGCTGATGTTTAGCTGATTAATTTTAAGAAACAAAATTTCCGTTAGTACGGCAGCTTCTTGTTCATTTCGAAAGAAATATGAACCGATTTTGTCGCCAGCGTGTGAACCGCACCAAATAGCCAATTTAAATGGATGTAATGGTGATTCCTTACCGGCTTGAGGACTGTCTTCGCTCCAAACACGGCAATTTTGCTTATTGACGTAGTCATTTAAGCAGAAATCAGCTTCATCGCTAAGCACAAGTCTTTGACAGAAGTGCTCAATGAGCAGATTTATTTTTTGAAAGTAAATTTTCACAATTGAGAAGCGTTGTTCTGATGACTTGCCTGACCTTATTGAACAGAAATTTTAACCATAGTTATCGATATCAATAGTGCTCATGCAGCTAAAATATCACCCTATAGAAGACCATAAGTTTACACAAATGTTTTTTTTCTTTTTTTTTGTGTGTTTTTTTTTTCTAAAAAACACATAAATGCATGGAATGCATAAAACAACAGTAATATACCTAAAGCCAGTGGATCAACAGGTTGTATGCAACATCTGTAAAAATAAAGTATGTTTAAGGCATTGGCACATTTAGTATTTTCTGGTCTCAATGAAAACAAAATATTTTAATTTTATTTGTTCTTTTTATTTTTAAATTTAATTAAAATAAAAATTCAAACAGAATTTTTCTCTTTTTTTTAATGTTGAAATAATTTTTAAAATTCACATGACTTAAGCCAAAATCAACAAGTAGTAGAAGCAGTGCTTATTGTTTAAACTATTAAAAATGTCTTAAAGCCACATTTAAAAGTAACGGCCCATAAATAACAAAAACAAAAAAAAAAACAAAAACAAAAACAACAGTAACAACATACAAACGAAATATGTTACGATCTTTCACTAGTTGACCATAAAATTTTATGATTTTGCTACCAAGTTTTTATTCTGCTTTCCTCCTATTTTTTGTGCTTTTTTTCATCTCAGTTAACCAAATGATACCGCCAGTACCAGCCTGCAAGTTAAGGCAGGCAAGGGAGTCAGCATTTGTTGCATATGTTGGAGAGTTTTAATAGAATTTCTTGTTATTGTTGTTGTTGGCATTATGTTAAATTATGATTTTGTGTGTACATGTTAAAACAGGGTTGCCAATTAACAACAATTTCAAGTAATACACTACAAAGTAATTTGTGCCAACGATTAGCAATTTTCATTTCATTGCTGGCCATGATACTGCTACTCTGAGTTTTCACTTCTTAAAAAGTAAACAACAACAACAAAAAAGAAAAAACAATTCTTTTTGGGGCGTTAGCTAACGAGGGCAATTACATTTTAGCTGCATTTTCATTTTTCTTTTTCATTTCATTTGTGTTTTTTTTTTTTTTTTTTTTTTTTTTTTTTGTACGACGTTCCGTTTATTTACTAAGAATACATTTTTGATTTGGCAATTATTTTTTGGCTAAAAAACAAAACTTTTTTTTCACCAATTTTTCTTTAATTTCATTTATTTTTTTTTATCGAATTAAAGTTTTTCTTCATTCTGCCCGTTGCTGCCACTGCTGTTGCTGTTGCTGTTGCTATTGCTATTGTTATGTTTCCCAAGAAAATAGTCTCAAATAATAATTAACATAAATTCGATTTCTCGTTAATAGCGAAAAACAAAAACATAAAATAATAAAATGGAGAGAGACTTTAAATAAACTATTAAATATACCATTTTAGAGAAAATAAAAAGAATTATATAAAATATAAGAACTCTAAAAGAATGAATTCTCCGTTAAAAACAAAAATTATGAATCGAAACTAAAAACTTTAGAAAATAGTTAACGAAAAATTTTGTCCCAACTGCCTAATAGTCCAGATATCTAACCCTTTTGTGTTGTAGCATACAAGTAAAGGTTTTGTGTTTTAACTTTAAGGAGAAATAGATTCAAGGGAATGGCACTATTTTCTGAAGAGGAGAATACAGAATACAGACACAAGTCATGAAAAGTGAAGACCGAGACAACAAACCATTCGAAATTAGCGATCAATTATTAAATATGTATTTGTTTGAAAAGTATATATTTGAGTGAAAAAAATTGCTTTTCAAATCATTCTTTTAGTCTCTTTTTTACTGCATGAGTACTATCGATAAGGATAACTAACTAACGACAGTTGATAATGTCAAGCTGTGTTAGCTTTTCTGTTCGGTTCGGTTAGGCGAGACATCATGAATCGTTTAACGCCAGCAAAACGCTTCTAAGTTGTAGAGATTCACTTAAAAAAAATAATTTTGTTTGCGAAATTCATGGAGCCCTTCATCAATAAGCGAAATCGTCATACTTGGAGTGAAGACAATCCTAAAGGCATTAACGAATCACCATTGCGTCCATTAAAATGAAGTTTTTGGTGCGCTTTATACTCCGGCAGCATCACCGTTCCATTTTTCTTTTAATTTTTTTGTTTGCAACAATTAATCAGCTTAACATCAACGATATTTGGTTCCAACAAGACGGCGCAACTTACCATACAGCACACTTAACAATCGATAGCAAAATCAATTCGATGACAACTTTCTTACCAGGAGTGATCCTGTTCACTAGCCTTCTCGTTCGTGCGATTTAAAGTCTTTGGATAAATTTTTATGGCGCTATGTTTATTCATTGGTTTATGCCGACAAACCAGCAATCTTAAAGCATTGAAATCCAACATTAAAGCCACCAATGACGATTTTGATATTGACGACACGACCCTCATCGGATGACTTCCTAAAGCACTTTTGAATTGGTCGAAAAATCAACTGCGACAACGAGTACACCAAAATATTACTTAGCAGCTATTTTTACACAAATGATGGCTATACGAATACTAATATTAAAAGTGAAGTGCTGGAAGACTTCATTCTTTCATTATTACATTTTAATCTACATACTTTATATGCACAGGTTTTATACCACGAAGATTTAGAGGAAGTTGAACAGGGCATACAAGTTAATGGCTTGTTCATCAGACGATATCACCTTAATAGCGTACAATTTTGCAGAACTTTAGTCACTTCTTAACAAAATCCAAGACCATAGCAATGTATTTTTCTTAAAAACCAATATAGACGAGACAAAATCCCAATCAATGTGCTCTTCGAGTTGTATGGTCAGATTTTGCTGCTTATACTATCAACACATTCAAGGCCAGCGACCATCGACTACAAGATGTCAAAACTAGAATACATGTCTGCATATGAGCATTATTCTGTAATGCAAAAGCGATTATAAGCGCGCTAATAGCTGAAAGCAGATGTGATAGTTAAGAAACATCAGGGCGTGGACTGGAATACGATTCATCAAATAAAGAGCAGTTTGCACCTAAAATATATAACATCGTTAAAATGTGATACGCTAATATCCAGAATGAGACATGCATTAGAGAGGGAGAGAGCTACTAAAAGGTGGTCCAACCATAATGCGTGATGTTAAATTGCGAGCCAAACCTTAATGTCAAGTTTTTCACCCAACGCTAAAATTGTTGAATTACGAAAATGGGCAAACAAATCAAAATGAGTTTCGTATAATCGACCAAATCGGGAGAATTGCGCGCAAATTTCGGCAAACTGGGTCTGTAGGAAATGTGAAAACATCTGTGCGTACTAGCCCAGCTCGTTCTACGGAAAACATTGCTGTTGTTCGTGATAGTGAGGCAAAAGAGCTGTCAACCTCGACTCGTTCTCATGCCCAACAATTAAACATCTCACAAACATCAAGATTTGACAAGATTCAATTAACTCAAGAGCTGAAGCCTACTGACAATTTTAAGCGTCGTCAATATGCGTAATGGTTGGTAGCCAAGACAGAAGTGAATGGTGACTTTACAAAGAAAATCTTCTTTAGTGACGTGACAAGCTTTCACCTCATTGGATGCAATAACATTAACAAGCAGAATTGCCGCATTTGGGCAGATGAGAATCAACGAGTATTTGTTAAAACGCCGATGCATTTACACAAAGTGACTGGTTGGTGCGGTTTATGGGCCGTACTTCTTCCAAACTGAGGTCGGTCAAGCATTTACCGTGAATGGTGTTGGCTATCGCGAGATGATAACGGATTTATTGTGGCCAGAAGTTGATGATATCGGCCTGAACGATAGGCGGTTTCAACGAAACAATGGCTTTTTTGCACGAGAAATGTAATAGCCATGTTATGTCATTTCATGCCGATGTTAATTGGCCGCCACGATCATGTGATTTGACATCGTTGGACTTCTTTCTTTGGGGTTATTTAACAAAAAGTGTACATCAATAAGCCAAGATAATTCGGCACATTAACGATATTGAAACTGAATTATGTCTCAGAGTCATTGAAATATCGATCGACGGATAGATCGCTACCAACGAAGCCGTGGCAAGCATTTGGCCAATATTTTGTTCTACACATAATTGTCATAGATTTTTCTATCATAAAAAAAATATTAAGATAATTTCGCTGAAAATTATTTGTTTTATTTAAAATTAACATCGTGCGTTTTGGTTGGACCACCATTTACTTCTTTCGATTATATATTAACTTGGAAAACTTTGATTTCTTGAGAGAGTAATTGAAATCATTTTTAACAATTTTGTAATTATTAATTCAAAACGTGTTCAAATAGATTTTTTTAACTAAAAATGAATTTATACTTTGAAGATTCTGTTATTGTTTATTTAATTACTGTTGTTGTTTTCAAATTGCCGTATATTATTACGTTGTTGTGTATAGTGTGAGTGGAGTGGATCGTTGAAAATCGCGACCATTTTGATTACTAAATAAAAACCGTTAGGCTGCTGTTTTAAAAGCTTCTTTATTGCTGAAGGAAAATATAAAAAATGACAACGACAACAACAACAACACAAAAGAAACTCTTAAATTTCTATTTAGTTTTAGATTTGTAACGTTATTGCTGCTGCTGTTGTTGTTGCTGTTATTGGTTATTTTGATATTGTATTGTTTTGATTATAGCAAATCTTGTTGTTGTTGTTGTTGTTTTAGTTGGCTTTGTTGTAGTGTTAAAAGTTGTATATGAGTTTGTTGCCAACATAAATATCATCAATCTAA
Source organism: Wohlfahrtia magnifica (assembly GCA_023159175.1). Classification (NCBI taxonomy): domain Eukaryota; kingdom Metazoa; phylum Arthropoda; class Insecta; order Diptera; family Sarcophagidae; genus Wohlfahrtia; species Wohlfahrtia magnifica. The sequence continues at coordinate 1,512,230 of JAKWBJ010000056.1, forward strand.
TGAGTTTACACATACGAAGTATCAAAAAAAAAAAAATCAAATAAAATAGAAGTAAAAGAAGCAAACGGCAGCATCGTCATCATCATTATTGTAACGATAATGATCATTATTTCTATTGTTGTGATGTTTTTGATCCTCATAATGTGTTTGTTGTAGAACTACAACTGTTAGAAGAACGATTTTATGAAAAGCGCGCTCATATACATACATTCATACATATGGCTGGACTTGGTAGTTTGGTTGGTCGGTCGTTTGGTCGATCGGTCTCTATTGCAGCAAATTGACGTGCGCACATTATCGTGCTGTTGTTGTTTTGAAACCGCGTGATTGAAATGCGATATAAACATTTTCGCGTTTGTTTAGTAAGAGGAGCGATCATTTTTATTCTTTTTACGACCATTTTCTTCTTTTTGGTTTCTTTTTCCTTCTTATACCGAATGTAACGTTTATTGGTGGTATACGACGACGACGATATACAATTTCCCCCATTTGCTGTTGTTTTTTACTGTCTAGTTTATTGTTGTGGATATTTTTGTTACTATTTTTTTGCTGTGTAGCATGGGAATTGCAACGTGATTTCCTCAATTTGGTAAACAACAATATCAACAACAACAACAACAACAACAACAACAATAAATATATAAATATAAAAAAATCAGCCACAAACAAGACCAAAAACGAGTAAAAAAATAAATTAGAAAATTATAACTAAAAAGAGCCAACAAGCTAGCCAAACGTATAAAAGTGATCATTGAGAAGTCATTTCTTTGAGCATTAGAAAAAACTAAAAACAAAAACAACTAAAAAAATACAAATATGATTCAGCTGTATTAGGTAAAATGCCTCTTAAGCCTGCTAAACTTTAAGCATTAATGACCACACTTGGCAATTACGCCTCTACCTATTAAACAAGAACTAGAGCAACAACATTTTCCAAAACTTTATTAGAGCAAAAGCGTATTCGAAATTATCAATAGCATCAGCAATATTAGCAAACAAACAAACAGCCTACACTGCATTGGCCGTGTATAAAGTTAATGTGGTCCCCCTGATCTTCCAGCTTACCTCTGGCGATGATGAAAAAACATCAGACGAATGATTAAGAAAAAACGACACCTACTGGGAAAAAATTGCAATCACTACCGCTAATTAGCAAGGATCTTCACCATTACACAATCATATGGAGGCGAGCTACATCATATTGATCATCGACTGAATGATACTGAAACAAAGCAATAATGGATGATAATATGCTCCCTAGAGAAGTGACGGACAAAAAAAAAAAAAAAATGCAGTTTTATCCATAATACAAAATTAATGAGAAATTAATTAACCGCTTGACCATGACATTAGATAATAACATCGCCTTCGAACGTTTGGCAAACATTCGAAAACAACTATTGAAAGCGAAAGAAAAAAGAACTCGTAGAGTTCACCCATCGCTGAGTTTGTGGCAGAAAATTTTCGATCACGGACGCTTGCTTGTAATATCAACAGCAAACCTTTAGCGAACTTTGCTTTGCTTTCTTCCGTCTTTGCCGTTACTTTCGCTTTTGCATTGTTTTCACCGCACAGTGCTAACAAAAAAACAAAAACAAAAAAATAGAAAAATATCACATATACCGGATACACGTTTTCATTCGTCACTATTTCAGTGACGACTAAAAACAAGAGCATAAGAATATATGTGAATTGAGAAGGAACAAGGAAGATCTAATGAAATGATTGGCAATGTACTGTGATCTTTTAAGCATATTTGTTTGGCAAAAACAAGTATTTTCGTTTAGAAAATTCTTCGCTAATAGCGAACAACCGCTTACTGCGAATCTCAGGTCAAGCAGGTAACTGAATCAGCTGAAACTTTGCATGTGTTTTTATAAGTATGCTACCAGTGTCATAACATAGACTAGTAGCAGCGCCGTTTGTGATCAAATGCAGAAATTTTTCAAACTACGCTGTAGTTCAGACGGTCCACTACATAGGATCTGAATCGATAAGTAAATTACCAACTAGCTTTACCTGTTTAAGGTATAAAAAAGTGAATTTAGAATTAAAACAAATGGCTACTCAACGATTTTAATTAAAACTTTTTCTGTGGATACAAATCACTTTTGATTTGTAGTATCCATTTCCCGTAGTCCACTTGGCTCTGTTACTACTTAAAACCAATAAGTTAAGATTAAAAAAAATCATTTCTGCGCGCTTGTGTGATAGCGAGTTGCATTCATTTAATAAAAGCACTCAAATCAATGCTGCCAGATCAAAATTTCATCACTTTAACTCTTCCTCATTTGAAGGATCTGACGTACGTATGTATGTATGTATTCGTATTGAAATAAATTTCAAACATTTAATTTCATATGTTCTTGCCGTAGATGTTGACTGACTATTGATGCTGCTGCTGCTCCTGCTGCTGTTGCTGTTGCTGTTGATGGGTTACCCATTAAAAAGAAGAGAGGAAAAAAATTAGATGTAAAGTTTATGATTCCATTGAAATCGGAGTAACAATGTTGACTATCTGTTTTTCTAAATCTCTTGTTATATTTAGTGTTTGGCAAAAGTGTTGAAAGCAAAAATTATGATCACAACTAACCAGCAGCAACAAGAACTACATGAAGAAGAAAACGAAAAAACGTTTAATGTGCATAAGTTTTTAACAATAACAACAGCAACGGTAACTTTACTATTGCAACAACAATAACAAACATAATAACTGTTATATACGGTTGTTGCCTTGTCTGTCTGTGTTAACTTTTCGGTTTGGTTTCGACAATTGGACACATTTCAAGCCAAAACTCAGCCTCAGTTTTAGTTGAAGCCGATTTGAGTTCTTCTTTTTCTTCTTCTTGTGAATAAGAAAAGAAAGACAGTTTTTGCCCATCAGTTTTTGGACTTGTTTTTTATATTTTTTTTTGCAGTTATTTGATGCTGATTTTAAGTGAAAGATATAGATATATTCAGTTTATATTCATTTTGTATTGTTGTTGTTGTTATTCCTATTGATGATGATGTTCCTTATGATGCTGCCTGCTGCCATTATTGCTGGAGTGTTTCTTCATTGCATTTTTTTTCTACTTTTCAGCATTATTTTTCAAAGTCTATAAACATGATTGTGATAATATTGATGGTAGTTGTTGTTGTTGTTGTTGTTGTTGGTGTTGTTTTATTATTATACGCTTATAAAAAATATATAAAAAATTGAAAAAAAATAAAATTCAAAAAAAAAAAATAGTGACCGTTGGTAATTTTCGCATGCTGTGCAGAAATTAGCCACTTTTGGCATGAAAATCGATCAATCGATTTAAAAGAAGAAAAAAAACAGAAAAACGAAGAAAAATTAACAATAAAATGAAATGCAGTGCAGTTACAACAACAAGAAAGGCAAAACATATCTTCTATATTGTATTGGGGATTTAATTTTTATTTTTGTTTTGTTTTGTTTTTTTTCCTATTCGTGTTGTAGTTGTTGTTTTATTTGTCTAATCATTGGTGGTATTGAATTGAGCCACAACATCACTATGAAAAACCATAACATGTTTTCATGGCTTTTCTGACATTTTGATTGATTTTTACCAATATTTCTTATTAACTTTTTTTGATGTTTTGTTTTTTATTTCGCTCCACTTTCTGTAGATTTAATTTAACCATAATGATCAGTGATTTGTTGGTATATTAATATGAAAAATTTATCATAAATTTACAGTTAAAAAAAAAAAGAATTTATGTTTTAAACACATAGACGACGGCAGGCTGCCGACTACAAACTACAAAATATTAAATATATATTGAGCCCGTCCTCAAGTGCAACTAATATTGCTGTTTTATCCTATAGTGTCTACGAAGAACAAATTTATCCAGTTATCGTCGATTTTAGGAATTGGGCATTCTGCAAATGATATTATATCGTATTTTTATTAAATTTAAAAAAGATTTAAAGTTCAGTTAACACCCACGTGATGGGATTGCTAATTAGATCCTTGAAATGCATCAAACTAATCCGAAATTTCATCGAAATATATTTAGCGATGAGGCCACTTTTAACCTTGTAGGTTACACTAACAAACAGAATCGTTAGTTTTGGGGCTGCGAAAGCTCAGAATTATTTTTGCAAGACCTTTACATCTTCAACATGGAACTGTTTTTAGTCTAGCCAGGTACTTGGACCTTACTTTTTTTAAAATTAGGCTGGAGCAAGTGTTGCCATGAATAGATAGTGCCACCAGCGATGATAAATGAAAATATTGACGAAGGCGACGTTAATTTCAACAAGACGACGCACAGTGGCATTGCTTCATACATTTTTGTGCCAAAAATATAAAGAGTGGTGCTAGATCATTAAAAGATGGCATTGTGCACATTTTATTGATTGAACAATACAATTTTTCCTATTAAAGTATTAAAATTTTGTACATAATTTTTCTATGTTAAACAAAAAATGCATGCCAAGGCATGCTCATCGTTTACAAATTATCCAAGCAAAAAATTTTTCGGAAAATTTATAAATTTGTTCAGCGATCGGTGAAAGTCGGTGGATTTTTTTGGCTTAATTCAAAGAATAGACATTAACCCATCATTTAGTTCTAATAAGAAGACCGAGGTAGCCGGAGCTTGTTTCTTCATAGAAAACTGCAAAAGCTGAATTTTTTAACGAAATTTTTAATCGCTAATATACACTAAGCAACGTATGCAATCTAAATGTTATCAACGAAAATATCTCACACGCATTTGCTACTGAGTTGCGTGAAAGATAATTACGTGATTTCAGTAGAGTTTTTCTAAGACACAATATTACTTTTTGCTCAAACAAATGGTGGAAACACTTCTGAATAGAACAGTTTCCTTCGACTTTTAAAAAGTAATTCTTAAAAAATTTCTTTTTTTTTCACCAACTTACCACTGCACGGTGTAAATAGCGACATTTTAAAAAAATTACTTTTTTTACTACCAAAATACCACTGTGCTGCGCCATGTGCTATAGAGGTAGCGAGACCAACTTTTTTGGCGTGAAACATTTTCTGGCCGCATGATTTCTTGAAGAGGCAAACACAATTAGCCATCAAAATCATGCGATTTAACACATTTACATATTTTTCTTTGGGGCTGTGTAAAAGATAAAACCTATGGCGGTCCAGAATCGTTTCAAGATTTCAAACACGCAATTCGTAAAGTTATCAAGGCATACAACCGCAAATGTGCGAATTGGCGAAAAATAAATTTCATGAAAAGAATATGGTTCTGCAAGACTGGCCGCAGAAGCCATTTGGCTAATATTATTTTCGGTTATTGTGTCGTTGTGGTATGGTAGGTAAAATACCCATCTACCAACTAAGAGGTCCTGTGTTCAATCCCAGGCCAGACCATCTGAAAAAAAAATTTCTTTTAACAGCGGTATCACCTCTTAACATTACCTAGTAATTGGTTATGAGTATTACTACTACGGAAAATTTCTCTAATATATCGGGTGGGCCATTTAAAAGTTTAAATTTAAAAATGTAATAAAACAATGAGGCATGAGATGTGTGGCAAATTGCATCATCGTTCACATCAATACCATGAAGAGCGGGCACAAAAAAAACGGTTATCATGATGCGGTAGGTGTCTCCATTGACCGTAATGGTTGCGCCGTCCTCATCTTCAAAGTACTATGGGCCAATGATGACTCTCATCCAAAGGCACTAAAAAACGTTTGGGTTTTCTGAGACACAAACACGGCAATTTTACTTACTAACATACCCAAAGAGATGAAATTGAAGCTTCATCCGAAAAGATGCTTTTTGATTTTTTGTTTTGTTTCGATTTTTTTTCAATTTCCGACCAATTGTCTTTGTTTTGAAAATAAATTTCCAGTAAATCCTAACGTTGCTCAAGCGTAGATCGTTTCATTTCGTTCAGTGGAGAAAGAATATAATGACATAAGTATCAATAGATTCGAAATAACCGTTGGTTTAAATTTAAACCGATAGATGGCCTACCCAATATTTGCCGTTTATCTAAAGGGTCCGCCAAATAATTTTTTTTTTTTTGAATGCTATAAAGAAAAAACTACTGAATATTTTCTCAAATTTCTTTTTTTATTTGAAAGTATAATCCTTCCGGTTAATAATGGAAAATTATTTCAATTTTTAAGCACATTGTCGATTGTGTGCAGCTGTATTTCACCAATGGCTTCACGAATATTGTCCTTAAAGCGCCAATTCTCTCTGGCTTGTTGGCGTAACTCTTATCTTTGATGGCACCCCACAAATAATAGTTCAACGGTGTCAAATTGCAGCTACGAGGTGGCCAAACGACATCAGCTCTGCGGCTGATAACGCGATCATTAAAAACAGGGCGCAAAACAGCGAGTGTAGCTTCGGCTGTGTGGCACGTAGCGCCGTCCTGTTGAAACCAAATGTTGCTAATATCCTCCTCTTAAATTTTTGTGAACAAAAATTCGTTCAACATGGCCCGATAACGATCGCCATTGACTGTAACGGGCACTCCTTGCTCATTTTCGAAGAAAAATGGCCCAATTATGCCTCTGGACCAAAATCCGCACCAAACAGTGACTCGTCTTGAGTGTATTGGCTTTTCAATGTATGCGTGCGGGTTTTCTGTGCCTCAAATGCGACAATTTTGCTTGTTTACATACCCGCCAAGATTAACATCAGCTTCATCTGAAAAGATGAACACACATTCTGCAATATTACCATGATCTTCAAAGTAATGTCGCAATATTTCCCAGCGTTGTTCAAGCGTATACACAACCATATTTATTCAGCAGAATGATAGAACTAATTATCTGTGAAATCAGATTTGAGCTCAGTGTCACCATTTACGAAATAAGCACTAGTTGAAGAAAAAATGTTAGATGGCGGACCCGATAAAAATAGAATTTGGGTTCAGCTGATTGAGTGAGAGAGGACTTCTTTTTCCTCTCTGGAAATTATGGAAAATTATTATTAATATTTTCCCCTATTAATGACATAACCTCTATACAATTAAATAAACATTCGATGATGTCGATCAAAAATACTTTAATTTTATTTAAATATCAAAATCAGAACTATTATTGGCAGACCCTTTGCCTTTTTTTTGAATCTCGTAACAAGATACTAAAATTTTTTGTTTACATTTTGTGTTATCATGTTTTTTAAAATAAAAAACGTCTGGTGACCTAATTTTCAATACCTCTTTGTGTATAAAAATATATTTAAAAGTCTATTTATGCTTACAGTTCTGTTTATCTGAGTTTAGCTCACCTTACACGATGCCCCTATCAAATATAATGTTACTCAATTTTGATTTGTGTCCGGAAAGCTACAAATTCATGAATTTTTTCAAGTTTCAAAATACAAAATAAAATTTAAAAGTGAAATTGAAACAAAAAAAAAAAAAATAAAAATAAAAATAAAAAATACAATAATATTGTGAGTTTCTAGCGGTTAAATGCGTAAAAGAATTTAAAAAAAGCAACATTTTTAATGAGGCCAACCACTATTTTTTTCTGTCAAAAAAAATGTACAATAAATAATTTTGCCTTGTATTGGCAAAAAAATAAACAAACACAAGTAAAAATGTTTTGTATTTTTGTTATAAAAAAACAACATTTTGAAGGCAATTTTTGTTTTTATTTAATTTAAGTTTTCAGCCTAAAAAAAAGCCTACAAAAGCAAAAGGTCAACAAATGGCATTAATTTTTATTAATATCTACAATGACACAGAGAGGTAAAGAGAGAGCGAGAGAGTGATAGAGAGAGAGAGAGCGAGAGAGAGAGGGAAAAGAGTTAAAAATACAGTGTTGCCAACTTTTCATGATCAAAACACGCAGACGGCTCTAAAAAGCACTAAATTATAATTTCTGTGACTATTTGTAAACCAAACGCGCTGTAAAAAACCGTTAATAATATTTAAAGCCAAAAAAAAAATAAATAAATAAAAAAATACTAATAATTTTTTAATAATTTGAACGATTAAAAATGAAATTAAAAACCATTTAGGACAAAACAACACCTTAAAAATTTTTCTTAATTTTATGTTGCTGGTGTTAGGCAAGGTTGTGTTCTTTCTCTACTGCTGTTTAACGTTGTACTCGACTATGTGCTGCAACGTGGTATAACCTTGGGACTTAACACAAAGTTGTAAGAGCTAGATTACTCAGCTGATATCTATCTCTTTGCTATCATTCATTGCGAAATGAAATGTAAACTTGACTCCTCTATACAGTCAGACTCATACAGAGTGAGCTTGCGGATAAATGTCTTCATAATCAAAATTATATGAATCAGCCAACGCTAATAACACAACGATTTTCCGAGTTCTGAATCAGAAATTTGGAAAATGTCCCGTCTTTTTGACACTCTCACGAATTTCAGATGATATTCTGAACAGATTGGATCTATTCGGGTCGACTGATTACTATAGGGCATTCTCTTCCATTCAGGCATTCATAAACCACTGTCTACGGTGGATTTTTAAAATTTTCTGGCCAGAAACTAGATCACACCAAGTTCTTGTAATGAAGGAAATGGACTGAGCACACTCTGAATGGAACTCGCAGATACTCGTAAACAGAAGAATTGGAAGGCAAGCCCTTTACTAGAGAAGCCATAGCGTCATTTGGTTTCAGATTAGATCGTCGACTTTAGATAGGCGTAAATGGAAAGATTCGTTATGGCACTGTTATGCCCTTGGGATTTTTAAAACTGTAATAACAAATAACAAGTTTAGTATTTTAACTAAATAATTAAAATTTTTAGCTTTCTTTTAAAATGACTTATAAGTCTTGAAAAATAGGCTCTTAGATTCAAGATACGTTTCAAAAAACACTATTTTTATTCATTTTTTTCACAAATATTATCTGGAATTACGTAATTTTGACAGCAGCATGGAGCATTAAAAGTCAATAGTTTATATGAATTAATGAGTTTATTTTATTTATTAAATTTATATTTCTTATAGAAAATTGCAAGTAGAAAAGCGCTAACCTAGCGCGTTTTTTCAAAAAAGCACTAAAGAGAAAAATATGCGACTTATCGGCAGTTGAAACGCGCGAAATATAGCGCGAAAAGCGCTAAATTGGCAAAACTAAAAAAATAACAATAAATTAACGCTAATTGGTAAGGAGGAAGAGAAAAATTAAAAAATAAACCCAAGTGCGTCAATTTTTTATTTTTTTATAGTGAAAGTTAAAAGTGCGTAAGTCATAAACACCTTAATATTTGCTTTAAATATATTTGTTATTATTTTGCCTTAAACATGTCTACACTCTCACACACACACACGCATACACTTTCATTTAAACTTAACACTTAGTTGTTTTTAAACACATGCCGTTTTAGAGGTTCATATACATATGTTTCCGTGTGCCGTCTGTTTATTTGTTTATAAATATTATTGTTTATTTTTTTATATATAATTTGTTTTTGTAAATTTTTCATTTGCCTACTCTATTGATAAACCGTTTGAATGACTCGTAGTTTCGCATTAACAAGTCTCTCTCTCTCTCTCTCCTCTTTTACTATCTCTCACACACTTGTTATTATTATTGTAGTTGTTCACATTTCGCTCACATTTTTTCGGCCATTGTTGTTTTTCTCAAAAATAACGGCACGTGCTAGTAATAACGCCATTTTTTTTTTATTAATAACAATAATAAATATTATTAATATTATTATTGTGTGTTTAAGAGAGTAATCATATTTTTAGCCAACACTGTTTAAGCATCTGTTTAGGTTGTCAACTTTTGTTGACAATAACACTTAATTGTTTTTGTTTTTTATCCTTTAGAGCATAATTACGATAGAGGAAAACTACTGAAGTGAGGTTTACTATGTAATAAATATAAATTAATTTAAAAAATATAATTTTGTTTATGTTGTATTTAATAAAACAAGAAAATAAATTGCAATAAATTACTGTTAAACATCAAAATATTTATATACTGTTTCATGATGGAAATACTACAAAATTTCAGTCATGTAAGTTAAAAAAAACTACGAACTATGAGACTCTGCTTTCCTTTAATGGAAACAAAATTATTTAATTAAATGTTATAATAGCTCTTCTAATTGTGACAGTTCGGAACTGCACTACAATTATTTTTGCATATTCACAAACATGTGCTATGATTCCCATTCCAATCGATAGTTTAATCCACCTTAGACAGCAAATCCTTTATAATTTATAGTCCAAGCAAAAATTCATAAAAAATTTATATCTTTCTCCGTGTAAAAACACAGTCTAAGAAAAATTCACCACAAGCTGCAATTTTAATAGGACATTGGACTTGTGGCAAATTAAACAAATAACAAACTGTAAGAGAATGTTTAAATTGCATACAATGTATGTAAGTGGATATCGAGAAAAAACACTGCATTAAGTGCATGACTTGTACGAGTATGCATTTCCAAACGAAGTAACCAAGAGTCAAGAAGTCATGCTTAAATTATCCATTTAATATGCGAACATAAAAACAGTCAAAAAACTAAAAAAAGCGTGGATGGTTTAAAAAAAACCGTGAAATAAAAAAATCAATCCGCAGTGGAAATGATTTTCAGTGTTATTATTTATCGGCACCTCCCTTCCTTCAACGTATACATTGGCAACAAAATAAAGAAAAGCATGAGAAATAAAGTGACATTTTTATGTAAAACAGTAATAGTAACAAACAATGACTATTATAGCATGTTTACATGGACAGTAAATATTGAAGCTTCGCATACGAATCTTGTTCGAAACAACATGTTTCGCCATACAAAAATTTGAGGGCGAGCTAGTTTGTTTTATTTTGAATCTTGAATTATAACAAACAAAAAACAAAAACTAAAATTAGTGAGAAATAAGAAAATCAAAAAACTTTTTTAGAAATAAATGGCGAATTCACAAGGTTCGGTACCGTTGTAACATGCATTAAATACACTTTTTGTTTACTTGCTTTTGAACAACCAATGTGTCAATGTGTGAACATACTTTTTATTTGAAACGTCAAACACCAAATAAGATGAAGGAAAGCAGTTTTCATTAATTGATAAAATGATAAATAAAACAATAACAAATATTTTTTAATCAAAATATACATATAAATACACATATACGAGTATTATCTTTAAACAAATTTGCTGCTTAAAAAAAATTATTTGTGTTTTTTTTCTTCCTCTTAATATTTGGCATCCACATTACATTAATAGCATGGAAAACAATACAGCTTTTAAAAAACACATGAAAACAAATTGTATGAATGTACGACATTCTTATATGAAAATTTTGCAACGACAGGCGTACAACTTTTGTATTTCAGTATAATCTAACAATGAATGCAATGATACAAGGGTTTGGTGAATTCGACAAATAAGAGGTATATACAGTTTGAAAAATTAATGTTTTCAAAGTAAAAAAAAGTTAAAATCTTATTTCCATTTAATAATTTCAACAAAAAATTCTTAAATTGTTTATTTTTTAGTAAACATCCCGTTAGAGATATCATAACTTTTAAAATGAACCCATACATACAACGCCAAGAACAAAAAAAGGTCTTTACCTGATTTTTGAACTCTCAAACAAATGTTTTAAAAATGAAGAACTTACTGGAATTTCTTGGAATTTGTGTTTTTTATGAAAAAGCTGGGAATGAATGTTATCGTACGCAAAGGACGTCATATAGCTTGCAGCAGTAAAAAATTGGTCAATTAGGCAACAGGTGACGACGAAATATTTAAGTGAAAACATTCCGGGAACACGAGTCTCAAAAGATTGTTTTAAAGGCAAATCAGCTAAAAAATTTGCTAATTAGTTTTCAGGGCCGTGTAAAAGATCATATCCTATGGTAAAAAGTAGGAAGAATGGTCTCAGATCTGCTGGTGTTCATTAGGACGGTAGCAGATCTGCTGAATAAAGTATAGACTGGAAGGAGCACAGTAGATCTCATGGGTCGCAGTATATTGCAATAGTGCCTGTATATGTAGAGTAGCGTAGTGTAGTGCTTAGAGAACCCGCATACAATACAAGCGGCCTAGGTTGGAATCCCCTGCAGCGGATATGGCAAAAAATTTAATACCGGTTTTCTGCTGTTTAATTAAGAAAATTGAACGGCCTCCAAGAACAAACCCAACCAAAAGAGCTCCTTAGCTTACAATTGGTGATGATGAAACAAAACATCACACATCACACCTACCTGGGAAAAATGGCAATGGTAAGTCAGGATCACTACAATCATTTAGCAAAGATCTTTAACACCACACATTTACACTGTGGACCAATCATCTACTTATCTCGAAAAAATCAACTGATTTATGAAACTAAATTAAGGCAATGGATGCTTTCTGGAAAGCTAATTTTTTCTTTTAATTGCGTTAAATAAATTAAACTATTGAGTATCCAACTTATTTATCTTCCACTTAATATTCGCTTAATACATAAATACTAAACTCTTCTATTTACTCCTTAGCACGGCCTTACTTTATGACTGCAAAACTATAACGGAACTAACTAATGCATTAAGCGACGCTTTTTATATACAATTTAAATTACTTCCGAATGCTCTTGTTCTTATTACAACATTCGATTAATTTCCGTTAATTTTAAATGTAACGACCAAAACCGGTACGGTAGCAAACCAAATAAATATTGTAATAAAGTTTATAGCTAAGACAACTACTGCACTAATTTAGTGTATGTTTTATTTAGACATTGTTTATTTTCGTAGCAGTATATTGAATTGGCGAATGGACGAAAAATTGCGTGTCATTAAATAGCAAAAAAATTGAAGACGACGAAGACGACGACTTAGCTCCAAAAATATGTTCTGCCCTAAGAAAAATTGAATGAATTTTTGAAAAAAGATTTACCATCAAAAAAGTCTTTGAATATCCGTACACGTTTTAAAATAAGCACACCCTTTAGTCAAGCTTGAACTTTTTGCAACAAACTTCATTTCACTAAAGTACCAAAAACCGCACTAGAAATTGCTTTAACTGATCCTGAGGGAAAATGTGGAATACGCAAGAGCTATTTTGTAAAGGTTTTTATAATAACAAACAAACGATCTTGTTTCCAAAAAGAATAATGTCACTAAAAAGAACAATTTAAGAGGTTCTGCATTGAGAAATTAAAAAGAAAAAATTGTGTCATGTAAGGACCAGTCTAATTCAACGTACGTATACTGCGCCTATAGGTAAATTTTTCTTTTTGAAAATGCTATAAAAAAAACTACTGAATATTTTCTCAAATTTCTTTTTTTATTTGAAAGTACAATCCTTCCGGTTAATAATGGAAAATAATTTCATTCAAATGGCTGCCTCGGCTGACCATGCAGTAGCCTACACGATCGGTCCAATTTTTAAGCACATTATCGATTGTGTGCAGCTGTATTTCACCAATGGCTTCACGAATATTGTCCTTTAAAGCGTCAATTGTCTCTGGCTTGTTGGCGTAATACTTATCTTTGACGGCACCCCACAAATAATAGTCAAACGGTGTCCAATCGCAGCTCCGAGGTGGCCAAACGACATCAGCTCTGCGGCTGATAATGCGATCTCAAAAACAGGGCGCAAAACATCGAGTGTAGCTTCGGCTGTGTGGCACGTAACGCCGTCCTGTTGTAACCAAATGTTGCTAATATCCTCCTCTTCAATTTTTGTGAACAAGAAGTCGTTTAACATAGCCCGATAACGATCGCCATTGACTGTAACGGCCAATCCTTGCTCATTTTCGAAGAAAAATGGCCCAATTATGCCTCTGGACCAAAATCCGCACCAAACAGTGACTCGTCTTGGGTGTATCGGCTTTTCAATGTATGCGTGCGGGTTTTCTGTGCCACAAATGCGACAATTTTGCTTGTTTATGTACCTGCCAAGATCAAAATGAGCTTCATCTGAACACATCGCATACATTCTGCAACATTACCATGATCTTCAAAGTAATGTCGCAATATTTCCAAGCGTTGTTCAAGTGTATACACAACCATATTCATTCAGCAGAAGGATAAAACTAATTACCTGTCAAATCAGACATGAGCTAAGTGTTACCATTAACGAAATAAGCACTAGTTGAAAAAAAAACGTTAGATGACGGACCCTTTATTTAGTGCAGCCTCAATGCGGCACGTGTTAAAATGAAGATATCGATTGCATTTTCACGGAATACTTTTTTTTACTAAAAAGAACATTTTAATAGGTTTTCCTTTTATAAACTTTGATTTTGGAAAATAAGGACCAGTCTAATATATATACTCGTACATGTTTATATAAAAATGAAAAAATAGAAATTGTAAAACGTATTTTGATGTGTAGAAGGATGCTTTCAAAGCTCAGGCTTCTGAAGAGGTAAAATTTGCTTTAAGGAATATTAAAATGTAGTGGTGATTTGTAAATGTATGCGAAAAAAAATAAAAAACTTTTTTAATCTCTTGCTTGCTATTGTTGATGTTTGGCTCCCAGTAGCAGCTGTTTCTCTGAAACAAAAACCATCATTTAAACAGTATAGTTCCCGATCATGATTCAGAGAGCTAAGCAAGTGGTTCATACTACCATGTGAACTTGCTATTAGTCAACAATTACACGTAAAGAAAAACGAAATTGAAAGTAAGGGGAGGTTTAAAAAGATAGAGGTGCTACCTTGCAAAGTTTTAAGATTTTTTTACGACATAGAACAAAATGTACAGTAATGATCTACTTAAATTTAATAAAATCTTTAATTGTAAGCAATGTCTGCTTGTTTTTATAATACAAATCGCTTATAACTTAGTATTTGTAACTATGATTGTTGCATTAAAGGTTTCTTTTTTTCAATGTTTTTTAGTTTTAGTTTTTCTTGTCGTTTTCTTTTAACTTGCCACACAGTTCATGTTGACCAACCGCCAACTTGAACTTGAAGAACCTTTTCATATGCTTGGTTCGCTCTTCGCCTTTGTGTTTCTTTTACGATTTTTTTTCTTTCAATTGTTTTCAATATTTATTAGACTTCTGTCGAGTGGTTGTTTATTATTGAAAAACCTTTTGTTGTTGCTTTCAGCTCCTCTGTAAACAAAGAAAGCAATACAAACACAAAAAAATTGCAACTGATTAGAAATTCATGGACATGAACCAGGGAAAAGCAAAAAAAAAAAAATTGAAAGAAGCACATGCTGGCGCAATAATGCACAAAAAAAACTTTTTGTAAATTTGTCGTTCGTTATAATTTTTGTTTCTTTTTTTTGTATGCCATTGTTGTTGTTGTTGCCACTTTTAGCAACTTGTCGATGTCGTTGCAAGTTGTAGCTTAGTTTTATTAGTGCCGGTAATCGTTGTTTTAGGCAACTTTGTTTTATTTTTTACCAAGGCTTAGAAAGTCAGCACAACAAGTCAATGAGTTTATGCATCTATGTGTGTGTGTGTGTGTGTGTGTTTGTATGTATGTGAGTATAAGTGTTTTAAGTATCTTTTCAATCAGTTTGCACTATGCCAAAGTAGTAAAAGCAATCTAAGGTGGTAGCAGTTGTACTAGCAACAACAACAAGAACAACTAGAAAACCGTAAGTCATATACGATATGATTACCATTGTCAATTGTCATGGAGACCATTTTTTATACCACTTTAAGTACATATCGTTGACGCTCCTATAAAAGTTTCAAAATCGATTTTAACCTTTCTCTTTCTGAAATTCTATTTACAGAGGGGGATTCTTTTAAAGAAAAGTCTACAGAAATACATATTTAATTTTCTAATTTATTTGAGGGTTTAGAAAGCAAATAATAAAAAATTAAAAATAAAAATACAAAAAATTAATAAAAAAAATTTGCAAATACATTACCATTCCGACCAGGCACTCTGGCAAAACACTGCGAACCATGGAATCTATTGTGCCCCTTCCGGTCTATTGTTTGTTCAGCAGATCTGCTGAAACCATAATGGTGGATATGTCACCCAGTGAGACCCTATCTACCTAAACATTTTCACCTAAGCCTTCTTAATAGGCATTCACGCACTATGTGTTCCGTTCTCTTTGATGCCTGCGAGCACAGTCTACAAATATTCACATCTGTGATCGACACTCTCTTCAGATGCGCCCTTAGTCTACAGTGGCCCATACGAAACTGCCATACTTGAGAACATCAGAGCGACGCAAAAATTGCGAACCATTTGCCGCTCTAGAGTGGCGATGTCCCTTTTGAGCCTTTCGGTATTTCAAGCATCTGGCAATTTCCCAATCCATGATTAGACGGAGGATGGTAGTAAGTTGTGCTGCACAGAAAAGTTCAGGACTGACATAGGGTGTCATGGAACCTTTTCTGGCCACTACATCCATTATTTTATTAACATTTATCCCACCGTGCCAAGGTAACCAAAACAACTGGACATTCTTTCCAGGCGAAAGCTTTTGCAATGTATCGTAGCAATACTTGACCAGTCCATATGTCATAAGATTCGAGTCAAGTGACCTTAAGGCAACTTGGTTGTCAGAGAATATATTAATATCCTTTAGCCCACTGTCCAGGTTGATCTCTGCATATATAGTAATGGCCATGATTTCAGCCTGGAAGACACTTAGCGATCTTCCCAGTGGAATCAACAAGTCTCAGTTAGGTCCATGAACACCAGCACCGACACAGTCAATCATTTTGAATTTACAATAATATGTGACAGCGAGTCTATGTATTCAAATCCATTTATATACCACATTAGCTTTGTAGAAGAGTATGCTGAATAATGCTGATTCTGTCACAATTATACACTCACAGTTTCAAATAAACTATCAATCTGCCTGTTTCTTGTACTCTACTATGCATAAATATAAATAAGGACATAACTGTATTGAACAATTTATTCTGTTAAAACATCAGGGTCATTAAAAATCATATCGAGTTCGATCAAATATTTTCTTCAATTAACAAGGCTTAGTTCATAAAAATAATCGATTCCGACATGCATTTGCTTAGCAATTGTTGCTTAAAATTAATTTTCATTAGGAGAAAACGCCACCTACTGAAAAAAAAATGACAATGCTAAGTAAGGATCACCATCACCACTTAGCAACGAACTACACTAACCATCTACTTAGCTTAAGAATCAACTTGATTACTGAAACTTAAACAAAGCAATGTATGCTTTGCGGAAAGCCAATATGTTTCATAGAGGAGTGACGAAGAATAAAATAATAATTTTTAGGATAAACAAAACTAAAGCGAACCATAGACAACAATTATTGACATTATAAAACCAATATCGATTACAGCACCAACAATTGTTTAATACAGTAGAAGTAGGGTATTGCATTTCAAATCAATTAGTTACGGCTATCAGCTGACAGTAAGAAACATTTCATTAAAATAAATTTACTTATTATTCTATGCTACTTACTTAATCATTTTGCATAATTTTTTGTGCTACTGAATAAATTGCTAAAATTCTTGAATTTTTTATTTGTAATTTGTATGAACTCACCTGAAAAGAAACAAGAAAGAATGAAAAAAATTAATAATTTATTTAAAAATAATTTTGTTCATTAGATCTAAAAAAATTTAATCATGTTTTATAATAAATAACATATATTCTTTGAAATTCAAAAATTAATAAGTGTTTCATTAGGTCATATATATGTACAAGTTGTTACATTTTAACCTTTTTAAAACCTTTGAGTTCTTTTTAATTACGCCAAAATAAAGTAAATACCACGTTGTTGTTGTTTTACAGATTTTATTTACTCACTTTAACTTTATACACCATATCTGAATACAGCAACTTTTTTATCTTGCACTTAATATTCGCTTATACAACATTTTTATTTATGCCTAAACACGACTTTACTTTATGACTGCAAAACGATAACTATATCGACGTAGTCAAAAAAATGCAGAAATGTCTCAAACTCTCTCAAATCCTCTATTTTATGTTCGTTCATTTGAAACATGTAAGATTGTGTTACTCAAAGATGGTCGAATTGGCAATGAAGTCAAATACACAAATCAGTATGGCATTACCAGGGTAACTCATTAACAACTTTGACACAAAACAATAGACCAATATCCCACAATACAGTCCCACAATACAGTGGTGTATTTTCTTTTTAGGCATTTTTATTTTCGTAACAATATGTATCTGGTGTAGGTTATGTCATAAGCTAGTTCATAATTCACGGCCTTCCAATAAGAAGTTTCGTTTTGATATATAAAAAACGAGTATTTTTAAGCGAAATCATTGGATTTTTATTTTATAAAAACACATAGAATGTTCGCAAAATTGCCGCCACAGCTACGCTTGAAGAACAAAATGTTTTCATCAAATTTTCCAACACTAATTCGCACACTTGCGGCTGTTTTTCCTCGATAAGATCTCGAATTCCATTTTGGCATCGTGAAACGATTGTAAGCCATTAGCACAGACCTTACCCAAAGGAAAAAAGTCTTATGATGTGATAAAGCGATAGCATCGTGTGGCACATAGCGCCGTATTGTTGAAATTGAAAGTCGTTCACATCAATATCTTTAAATTTCGGCCATACAAAATCATTAATCAGTCGTTAAAGCAATCCATTCACCGTAACAGCATAATTTTCGAAAAAGTAAAGTCCAATGACTCCACCAGAACAAAAACTGAACCAAACACATGTTAAGGGTGCTTGTCAACGTAGCCACCGAGATGAAAATGGGCTTCATACGCAAGATGATTTTCCAATGAAATTCTGTATCAGTTTGAAGCATTTTACGTGGCCGATCAGTAAAGACACTTTTTTCAAGGTCGGTAGGCGTGAGTACTTATTTTACTTAGTCTTCTAACCTAAGCCTTTCTAACGGAGGATTTTTTAAGCGTTTGGGTTTTAAAAAACAGAAAATTTGCAAGAGTAAATGAAATATTTATTTGAAGCTATAAATGAATACCTGCCATTGACTTTTTTAAGATTATCTCAAGTCAGTATTGCCCGTAGGTGGTTAATTCACCAGCATTTCAGTCAATATCTAACCAATGGCAGCTGTAATGTTGTCTTCCAGGTCAGAAATTGTATACGAGAGTCTTCACATATTCCCATATTCTAGTGAAGTCAAATCGCATGATCTTGCCGGCCAATGGACTGCTCCTAAACGTGAGACTAATTGCTCACTAAACTTGCATTTCAATAGGTTTAAGGTTACGTATGCGGTGTGGCATGTGACACCGTCTTGTTGAAGCCACAATTCCTCCATTTTGAGCCAAAAAAATCGGTTATCATCGTACGATAAATTCCTCCATTGACTATAACGTTGAAATTTGCATCGTTTTTGAAGAACTACGGTCTAACGATGCCCCGACTCATAAACCGTCCAAGCAATGCATTTTTGAGGGTGCACTGGCAGCTCTTGAACTTGATCTGACATTAAATATGGCAATTCTGTTTGTTGACCCATTGAAGATAATTTGTCGATAGAAACATAATTTTTCTAATAATTTTGATAATAATTTTGTCCCTTTATAAGCCTATTCATGGTGAAATGGCAAGCCTTACTGAGCATTTTTGGTATTGCCATATGTTACGAATATTATTTTACACTTAAAAATCATCCATTATAAAATACAATGTATTATCGTTGGTACAATGCCTAATTCAAAAATCGACCAGATATAGACAAACTCCAAGATTCTTGGCTACAACAGCCATAATTTCAGTTAGCGACGTACCCACGAATCCGACTCTTCGAAAAGATGCTTCAAGAGAACTAAAGACAATTAAATGGCAAGTTTTTATATTATAACGTCTTACTGGAACTCCAATAACTCCTCGTGGATTAGAAAATATTTTAGTTCAAGTGTGTGACTTCGTTATGATAAAATAACACTTCTCATCAGATGTATTGTCATTAATACCGTAATGTATACCATTATGGTATTAGAACCAGCAAACAGCCAGTAAGTGTAGACTCACTAAGATAGGATAGTAGTTATATAGTTGCTAAGGCATGTGTTCTGACATAAATAGCTTTAACCGGGCGTTTGCACAGAAGATTGTTGTCCCCTTTAAGCTGTCATTGCAACTACGACAATAGTCATTGAAGGAAATAATGTCTCTTTATCTTGACAGCTAGGGCCGGGCATTCGCAGAGCAGATGAAAGATCGTTTCCTCCTTTTCTCTGTCGTTGCAACTGTAACAATAGTCACTGAAGGGTAAGTCCAAGTCAATTGGCTTGCTTAACTAGGCATCCAATGTCTGTTTGCCTTTACAGCTAGAGCCGGGCATTCGCAGAGAAGATGAAAACACCGTTTCCTCCCTTTCTCTGTCGTTACAACTGCAACAATAGTCATTGAATAGTTATAGCGTCCAAGTCGATTGTCCAGTGTCCAGTTATTACTGCCAGCCATCTCTATGATGGCTTATAAAATGCGTAATGCGTTTCTAATAAATATTTTATTGAAGAAATGAAGAAGCCTTAGTAGTTTTCTAACAAAGCTTGTATTCATTAGAAGTTTTCTAAAGTATTTTTTAATTAATTTTTTTTTAAAATTATTTATAAATTTTCTTTTTTTGCCATAATGTCTTTAAACACCCATGGTACGGAGTGGTAGTTCATGTATTTGTGGTCGTTTGGACTTGAAAATGTAAAATTTTTTTTATTTCAAATGATTTCCTATTTCCCGCGTTAGTTGTGGTGGCATAGAATAGAATTGCTGTTGTCGGTTTACGCAGTTGTTCTACAAAACGCACTCACGCACTTGAATTTTTTTTCTGAAATAAAAAACTGGTAAATGACAGCTATAGAAACAACAACAACAAAAATAATATAATAAAATACCAGTAGCTTTTGTGTTTCTTTGTCTCTATGTTAGCTGGGCTTAAATGGTTAAAGATCTGCAGCGTTTTTGTTTTCAGCGACGAAATGATAACAACCCTCTCTATGGCTGGTTTAAGCTCTGTAACGCAATTTATGAGTTTGTTCGTTTAAGTATCTATCTCGTCGTTCTATTGTATTTCATATTTAATTGTGTTTTAAGAATTTTGAAAAACTATATGATATGGAATGAAAAAAACTGCATAAATTTTCTTATTCTTTTCTATTGCCCATACAGATCCCCATACACGTACTTAAGCCAATTCTTTTTTGTGTATTGCTTTTGTTCTTGTTGGTTAATAAATAAAAAAACTACAATGTAAAGGGCGTTTTAAAATGCTGAATTGGCATACAATAATACGAGTAATCATTTGTAATATTGTATCGTTGTTTTTATATTATTTATTTATTTTGATATCATGTGTGTATGTGTGTGTATGTTGATATTGCTCTTGCTGTTGTTATAGCGGGCAACACACAGCAGGCACCTGTCGCTTTAATATTGTGTGTCATTCATTGTATGTCAGCAATAGTAAAATGAAAATGTTGCCAACAAAACAAGCCAAACAAACAAATAAACAACCATATTAAATACAACAAACACTTGCCACACAAATGTGCAACATGCATTATTTAACAAGCAATAGAACGAACAGACAAACATTTTCCCATTGTTGTTGTTGCTTTAGCTGTTATATAGTAATTGTGCGACTATGTGTATGGATCACATGGAAAGACCCCGACAGAAAAACAGACAGACAGACATTTGAATTGACGAAATTGCAAGGCTTTGTTTGTTTGGCTAAGAGGTTTAGGCCAATACTATGGTGAAACTCATACAGTTTTGATGATGGGTGTTTTTCGTTTTACTTTCTTTCTTTTTTTTTGCCTTATGTTGGTTGTGTTTGTTTTGTAGGCATATTTAAAGTGCAACATGAATATAATCAGGAAGCAATACCTACAAATTAGCGGTTTTTATAGTTCTTTATGTTGCTGTTATTTTATTTCTAAACATGTCTTTAAGCTAGTCACTATTGTTGTTGTTGTTGTTGTTGTTGTTGTTGTTGTTGTTGTTCATTTAATACATTTTCATTTTATTTCGTTTTATGTAGGCATTTTTAATGGACTACGCACTGGCTGTCATTTTGATTAAGTTTATTATTTGCTTTTCTTATTTTTTATATTGCAAGACAACAAAGTTTAAAATAAATGTTAACCCTTTGTGAGGTCAATTAATGTTTACATAGCAAGCTATAGTTTTTGGTAATTAGTTAAATAAAAAAAAACTAAAGTCCTTATAAAAACAAATATTAGTTAAAGGTTTTCTTAAATTCTATGAGCAAAGGTTATATAGGAAGGTGTCAGTCATACAGAAATCTTTAAGGCTCTTCTGAATGTAACTAACGATTTCATAATGATGATTGAGGTGGCGTGCTGCAGTGATTAGATCGCACGCATACAATACAAGCGGCCCTGTTTCGAATCCCCAGCAGAGGACATGACGAAAACACTTAATCTTTGAAAAATTGCAATGCTAAGTAAGAATCACCACCACCACTTAGCTATGATCTACATCATTACTCAATCATATGAAGACAACCTATAGTAGATTAATCATTTACTTAGCTTGTGAATCAACTTGATTAATGAAACCAGGCAATAGATGCTTTGTGGAAAGCCAATATGCTCCCTAGAGGAGTGACGGAGAAAAAAGAATTACAATGATGAAATTATGTATAATTTACTTTTGTATTTAATTCAATTTGTAATGCATATGGTCATTTCCAACTACGCGAGCAATGAAAACCTATCGCACGTTTGCCCTTGGGACCAACCTACATATTCTTCCATTACATATTTCAGTGGTGTATTGATAAGAACGCAGGCATACAACACAAACGGCACCGGTTCGAATCCCAGCAGAGGACATGACAAAATAAGATAGAAAAAGATACTTCATCCTCCCTCCACCCAAAACCATCTAAAGAGGGCCCTCTGACCTTCAGGCTTACCTCCGGCGATGATGACAAATATCAGACCTACGATAAGAAGAAAACGCCACCTACTGGAAAACAAAATACAATGCTTAGTGAGGTTCACCACCACCACTTAGCAAGGATCTTCACCACTACAGACAATTTTTGGAGGCGAGCTACAGTGGAAATCATCTACTTCGCCTGAGAATCAACTTGAGTATTGAAACTGAAACTAAGTAATGGATGGCTTGTGGAAAGCCAGAGGAGTGATCGAGGAAAACAAACTATTTCAGCGATGAAAGAGGCCTGCAGAAGTGCTCTTAGAATACTAGCTATACACAGCTCGTAAGCATATGATGATACGGAGTATATTTAATAACGATCGTTTCATTGAGATAAATGATTCTTTCTTGATAATCGCAGGCGAAATTTGCTTCACCGAAGGTTCAAAGCACACTGGCCACAAATCTGGCGCTGATGTGATGGATCGTAGCTTCCAGAGGGCATTGCCTATGGGAAAAAACGCTTCCATTTTTCATTTAATTTTTTCATTTATTCAATTTCGAACATATGTCGACTAATGATGTCTATTGACACCAAGGTTATTTGGGTCGAATTTAGAAACTTTAGCTATTACCGTTCTCTAAATACACAGAAATCAATATTTACTTTTTCTGTCACTCCAATCTATCCAATTGCCCCCACTTTTTGACTGATGATTTGTATCGACAACCAAGTTATTTGATCCAAGTTTAGAAACTCTTACTATTACCGTTTTGAAGATATAAACATATAAATAAAAACTTTACATGGGCATGGCATCGCCCAGTTGAAATTAAATCATAAGTGAAACTATACCTTTCCAACGCATATATTGTGGTTTAGTGGTTCTCTAGTTATAAAATGACGAACATAGGACAACTTATTTGTATACTTATATCTGTACAGATGTATTAACCCAGAAATAAATAAAATTGTCATTATTTTAATTCAAAATTTTAAATACAACATCGAATTTTAGCCAGATTGCAATGCATTTTTAAATTAATTTTTTTTTTTACAAAATCCACAAAATTGCATGCGTTTATATCAGTAATTAATACAACTCTGTGTTATAAAAAACTCTTTTATTAGAAAATTTAAATGTGTATTAAAAAGTATCTTAAGATTTTAAGGTTTTTTGTTTTTAATGTATGCTGTGGGTGGTGGGCGTGTCCGTTGTCCTATTTTGTTAAAATATTACGTTTATCTATATTTTACCCTAATAAATGCCTGCATGAAATTTCATTTATCTATGGCGGCTCTTTCTATTTTTGTCCATTTTTTCTATGAGATCGACTCACTGTGCATCATGCTTATGACCTTAATCGGTCGTGATTTTTTTTATGTCTAGAATCGCTGCTCCAAAAATAGTTGAGTTTTGAAGGAGAGTATCTTGGAAAGGGTTAATCTCTTATCACTATATGAGTGTAAGCATGCGTGTGAGTGTTTGCGTGAGTGTTTGAATTTTTTTTCTTTAATTTTTATTCCGAAATAAATTTGATTTCAACTTGAGAGTATTTTTTCTTCTTCTTTTTTATTGACTTTTACTTTGATAAATTAATTTGAAAATGTTTGTTTGTTTCGTTTTTTGCTTTCTTCAAATGCAAGTGAGTGTTGGCTGGAATTCTAAAATATTGTATTTGTTGTTATTGTTGCTGTTGTCGTAGTTTTCAAATTTACCGTTATAAGCATGTTAATTTTACTTATTATGTTGCATTTGACTAAATACGTTAAATGGGCAGAGACAACGAGCAGAGAACCATAAACAGCCCAATAATACCCACCTTAACCGTGATGTGTTTTGTTTGTTTTTTCGTTCCAAGACTTTGTTCCCACCAACTAAACGTTGACGTTTGTTTTTAAGGTTTAAGTTGATTTTACTGCTACTTAGCTGGCTTGGACTTTGACTAAAAATGAAATGAATGACGGGCCTGCATATTTAAGAGAAAAAATCAGGAGGCCAACTTAAAAAGCCACACATTCAAATGACATGCTCTTTTTTTTTGTTGTTTTCTGTTTTTTTCTATGCCACATACATTACGTGCGTGTGTGTGTTTGTGTAAGTTATACATACATATGTATGTGGCACAGTTGCCAAACAATTACTGTTTGTTTGGCTATTGTTTTAACAATTTCTGAACGTTTTCAACTCAGCTCCTCCCGGTTTGTTGGCAAAAAGATAATTCATTTTTTGTTGTTGTTTTTCTTGTTGTTGCGGTCTCAACTATGTTTTAGTGGAAATTAGTGATAAACATGTGCGTGTTTAATTTCGTTTTTAACTTAAAATTTATTTGTTAATCATGTTTGCCGCTGTTGTTATTGTTATTTTTGTTGTTTCATAAAATTTTTCTTTTCAGTTGATTTTATTTTCTAATGTTGGCTTAAATGACGTAAAACCATAAATCACTTTAATGAACTGAATACGATGTGGAAATAAATGTTTTGTTTTTTTATTATTATTTTTCTTCTGTTTTTAAATTTATTTATTGTTTTTTATTGCACATTTTATTTATAGCCGCTATTATATTTTGCTTTTGCTTGAAATTATAAATATTAATTATTGTTGTTAATTTTTATAATTAAATCCGTTAGTACCAGTCACTTTCATACGTATACCGTATTTCTATGATTAATTAAAAACTGAAAAGAAATAAAATAAAAGCCAACATAAAAATCGTTCAGGATTTTGAAATTGATTTTCGATTTTTATATTCTTCGCTCCTTTTATTTCAATTTGCGGAAAATCAAGCAAAAAAAAATTGCATTTTGTTTCGTTAGTCATAATGAAATAAATATTTCAAAAATCTATAAAATATTTATTTTTGCATGCTTTAATATAAATCATCGAAAAATAACAAA
Organism: Wohlfahrtia magnifica; assembly: GCA_023159175.1. NCBI lineage: Eukaryota > Metazoa > Arthropoda > Insecta > Diptera > Sarcophagidae > Wohlfahrtia > Wohlfahrtia magnifica. The sequence continues at coordinate 1,537,858 of JAKWBJ010000056.1, forward strand.
ATTTATGAATTCTTTTGAAATATTTTTTTAGATTCGATTTTTAGAAATCGAATAAATGAATGCAAGAATCGTTTGGAAACGAATAACATTTTTTTAATAAATTATGCATCCAATCAACAAGAGCGTAATGTAAAACAATAACCCCCATATTCATAAAATTTAAAATTTTTCATAAAAAATTTTCGTAAATTAGATTTTAAATATTTTTAATATTTTTATGAATATGAGTGCAAAAAATATTTAAAAAAAAATTTTTGAATTTGTTGTCAGAAGTTTTGTCTAAGTGAATAGAAAATTTTCAGATTTTCACTGATTGATAATGAAGAAATAGCAAATGTAAAGAATTATGTAGCACCTGTATAACGGAACAAGTTTTCGTTCCCAGCTGCGGAAATTATCATCGGTTATCACTCACTCCCCTCCTTTCTTACAAATTATTGAAAATCTGAAAATTTCCTATTCACTTAGAAAAAGTTTATTTCTGATCTCTGCTTAGCTATTAAAGGGTCTGCTATCTAACGTTTCTTTTTCAACTAGTGCTTATTTCGTGAATGGTAATACTTAGCTCATGTCTGATTTGACAGATAATTAGTTTTATCTTTCCGCTGAAAGAATATGGTTGTTTACACGCTTAAACAACGCTGGGAAATATTGCGACATTACAAAAAAATATTGGGAAATATTGCGACATTACAAAAAATCATCTTTTCAGCCAAGACGAGTCACTGTTTGGTGCGGATTTTGGTCCAAAGGCATAATTGGGCCATTTTTCTTCGAAAATGAGCAAGGGGTAGCCGTTACAGTCAAAAATTGAAGAGGAGAATATTAGCAACATTTGGTTACAACAGGACAGCGCTATGTGCCACACAGCCGAAGCTACACTGGATGTTTTTCGCCTTGTTTTTGAAGATCGCATATTCAGCCGCAGAGCTGATGTCGTTTGGCCACCTCGGAGCTGCGATTTGACACCGTTGGTCTATTATTTGTGGGGTGCCGTCAAAGATAAGTGTTACGCCAACAAGCCAGAGACAATTGACGCTTTAAAGGACAATATTCTTGAAGCCATTGGTGAAATACAGCTGCACACAATCGATAATGTGCTTAAAAATTGGACCGATCGTGTAGGCTACTGCATGGCCAGCCGAGGCAACCATTTGAATGAAATTATTTTCCATTATTAACCGGAAGGATTGTACTTTGAAATAAAAAAAGAAATTTGAGAATATATTCAGTTTTTTTTATAGCATTTAAAAACAAATTATTTGGCGGACCCTTTATAAGGATTACTCTTCCATCAAAATCTTCAACACATTAAATTTTATAACATACTGGACAAAAATAAAGAGTCCTTATTATTTGTTTTAACACTGTATATTTATTCTTTCCTTTTAAGTTAAATTCTAATATTCTTGCCACAAGTAGCACTCAAAAGAGTCCGATAGTGTCGATAGTTTAAAAAAAACTAGTATAGTATAGTTTTTTTGAAACTATCTATTTTCGCAGTGGTGATGTTCGTTGCTAATTGGTGGTGATGTTTTAGCATTGTTATTTTTTCCAGTAGGTGGCTTATTTTTCTATTCATTCGTTTGATGTTTGACATCATCACCAGAGGTATACGGGAAGATTAGAGAAGCTTCTTCTTCTTTATTTTTTTGATGGAAGTGTCTGGAGGGAAGTTGAAGACTATTTATTAAGCATTCGAAACCACAATTAAATTTTCCTCTGCTGTGGCTCGAACCTGGGTTGTTGGTGTTCTTAGGTATGTGCCCTAACCACTATACCAAGCCACACCAATTTTTGTCTTTAATAGTTTTTTTTTACTACGACGTCAAATTCTAGTCATGACTTTTAAAAACTCAGTTCGTACCCACCCTAATGCTAAGTATATTTGAAAGAAAATAATGCCGTGTTATAGCTTCGACGCTATTTATTATTATCTATTAACAAAAAAATTATAGGAGTCAAAGAAAAAAAGTACGTAAAGTGTTTTGAGATATGGTAACACTTTTGGCAAAAATCTCGTTTTCTCATACACTTCCAGAAGAGTGAAATTTTGCGAAAATTCGACTAACAGTTGATTTGTGTGCTCCGAATAGAACTCCAACTTCGCTCATCGCCATTCCTTCCTCCAAAGCTTTTATTTCGCAATGAAACTATTTTTTAAATAAATGATATGATTTGCTGTTTACTCTCAAACAGCGCATTGCATTTTTCTTTTTTGCTCGCACAAAATGTTCACTTTTTAATAATTAATAAAATATTGTGATCAAATTAAAAGAGATAATTAACTGATAATATCGAGTATGATTCTTCTTCTTCTTATAAAGAATAAAAATATAAAAGAGAATTTGAATTGGATACCGTTGTTAGTGATATAATGCAATTTCAGATTACGAAACGTAGAGTTGCTACTGTATGTGCAGTTTCCATTAAAAAAATTAATGAATTAGACTACGGATTGCTCTCTCATTGGCCATTTTGTCTGTATTAAGCCCCTGGTGACTATTTCTGTTGTACAAAGTGTATAGAGTTCAAAGACGACTATGATGAAAAATTAATGATTTCTTATACACAAAACTGTGTTTCATTATTAAAGTCACGGGCTTATTGACCAGCTCTCCTTATTCTCTCGTCCAGTTATTACTTTCAACAGCCTCTTTATACTCCTTCTATTACGAGTTCCATACTCCAAAATACGTTTCTCATAAAATGAGGCCGGCATGGCGGAATTGCGTCTGAAACTACATTTGCTAACCCATTCTGGTATGTTCGTTACCGTAGAAGTTTCTATATAGAGCGACTATAACTAAGGTAATATAAGTTAGACAACTTAGCCTTCACAGCTCATTTTTTTTCACTGTTTAAACAGATCAATGGAAATATAGTTGTGTATGAACTTAATGGAAAAAAATTTCAATATTGCCACGAACATTGCGGTCTAACTATATGACCGAATACTTTCCTAAGCTTACAAAATAATAGAATTTTAAATAATCGTTTCAATTTGATAATAAATAAAAAACGGAATCATCAAAACTAAGTTTTCCTCAGCGATTATGTTTTCCAATTTTTTTTTTTTAGGGGATGGCCCCTACTCATGCAGTGCATTGTGCTGGTACTAGGAAAATAGGTTATTGGAAGGAGGACAGAGGGAGTAGTATGATGTTTGGAAATTAATTCCTTAATTTCGTTAGAACACATTCCGTTATAGTACGACGGTGCTCCAATGAATCGATAGATTTGGCTACCCTACCATCATTGATGAGCATCTTCGCCCTCTCCTGTACTCGGTCGAGAAGCTCCAAAATAGTCTTTGAAGCACCGGCCCATACATGAGAGTTGTATTCCATTTTGGGACGGATATAGGTCTTGTAAATTTAAGGAGATCAGATGGGGTGAAGTATTTCTTGCACCGTCTCAAAAAACCAAGGCACTTGAATGCTTCTTTCGACACTTGAAATATGTGATCATTCCAACGAACGTCACAGTGAATTCTCATGCACAGAACATCAAGAGCAAATGTTGCTGTCATCCGCAAAAGAGTAGATAGGATTAGAAGTGAGAAGAAGAAAGTCGTTAAGAAATATTAGAAAAAGAGTAGGAGAAAGAACAGAGCCTTGCGGTACCCCTGAGTTTACACTGAACTCGTCGGATGAGACCCCATCTATAACCACTCTTATAGAGCGATCTCTGAGAAAGCTCGATATAAATCGAGAGAAGTGACTACCGACACCAAAAGCATTAAGTTTCGAAATGAGAACCTCGTGCCAAACTCTATCAAACGCCTTTGAGATATCCAGAGCCACAACCTTACTCTTGCCAAAACCATGAATGGACTTGTTCCACTTCTCCAAGAGCAACGCACAAGGTGGTGATTAATCATACTCTCCATAACCTTGGAGAGTGTGGAACAAACTGCTATTGGGCGGTAGTTCTCAGGGTTACTAGCCTCGCCCTTTTTGGGGATTGGCGTTACATTAGCAACCTTCCAGCAAGATGGAAAAATACCGGCGCGATATGACGCACTGAAAAGGTGAGCTAATGGATGCGCAAGCGTCGAAGAATACTGCTTCAGGACCAGTACTGGTATGCCATCCGGCCCAGAAGACTTGTTAACGTTGAGATTTGCAAATTGTCTGTTATGATGCCCAAATTGTCTGTTATAATGCCCATTGATCAATATGTGATATTTGACAAGGGCCGAGGTTTGTAGTATTGTTAAGAAATTTCGGTATTTATTTATGCATTTTATACCTTTAACTGATCTTTCCTAAGCAGAGTAAAACAAATTAGAGATCTGTTAAGCTTAAACCATCTTAATAAGCTTTTATGCATTTCATTTACTGGTGAATTAAACTTTGAATTTGGTTTTAAATTCAAAAACTATTTCTTAAAGAGTAACTAATTGTTTTTAAAGCAAAAACATATTGTTATTGTTGTTGTTAAAAACTGTTCTTAACAGCTATTGAGAAACATTTTAACTTTCGCAATAAAGCAAAGCGAAATCAATTGCAAACAACAATTCAAATTAAATTTAATGTCCCTTCATTAGAGCTTTGCTTGGTTGGTTGTTGGGTTGGAAAAGCAGCACGAAAATAATGAGCAATAAAAACAGCAACAATAATAACAGCAAAATGTCCCCTCTATCTGACATGCTGTGGTGTGTCGTTGATATTGATGTTGATATTGTTGTTGATGGAAATGGAAAATAATGCAAATGAAATCCTACTTTTAAATCTTCAACAACAACAAAAAAATGAAAACTTAATATTATGCCTTAAAGCTAAAAATTTTCCAGAGTCTTTTTAAAGTTGTTGTTGGTGTTGGATGTAGCTGTTGCAATTGCTTTGAACCAAATAAAAAACAAAAAATAGCAACAATAACTGTCGAATGTGAAATGTTATGTTATGTGTGTGTTTGCATTCTTTTATTTTTTCTTCTTCTTCTATTACTTCGTTTCTTTTGTTTATTTGGGTTTTTCTATGAAAATGACATGATACTCAATTCTAATCCGTATGAAAAGCCTTTAACAGTAACAACAACTATAACCATAACACATTCAGTAACATTTCAGTTTAGATCGGTTCAGTTTTTGTAATGGTTTAGTCAGTTCAGTTTAAAATCGTATAGACAGCAACAACAATAATAATAAACAAAAAAAAAAAAACAAAAACAGAGAATTTGCATGAAAATTACCAAATTAAACGTGACACAACAATTTAAGTTACGTTTTGCCATTTTTGCCGTTAAATATTTCGACAAAAAGTTTCAAAAAAAAAAAAAAAAACCATACAAATGCACAAACATACGAGAAGTTTTCCAACTTTTCTATTCTATTGCAGTCATTGTCATTGTTAGCTGAACTCAAAGTTGAAGATAGGGAGGGAGTCTTGTTCAATAAACCTTAAGGGTCATGTTAATGGTTTTCTAGAAAAATCTAATAAAGATTTTGTTTAACTGTTTGTATGGCCTACTTCTTGATTTTCCAATAACTGTTTTACAAAAAAAAAAAAAAAAAATTAATAATTACCAGAAAACAAATGTGGGAGGGGGGTTAAGATTAAGAGGGAACTTAATCAATCACATGACTTGAAATCAGGCAACGATAAATACATTTTGAGGCAAAATGATTAATTTTTCCCGCTACTCTACACATACACACTCTAACTCCCTCATGAAATGCGAAAACAATAATATCTCATGTATTAAATATAAACTTATGAATATACCGCCTTATAGAAGTGACAACAACAGCAAAAACAGCAGCAGTAAGTTGCAACAAGCATGCATGCAACATTCAAAACACCTTCATCATATTGTAGTATGATTTGTTAGAATCATGAAATCGTAATGCTAACTACCAACCATCACACATAGTATTTTTAAATTGTTGTTGTTGCTGTAGCTTGTGGCATAAATATACGAATGACTACGTGTCGTTTTATTTTCAAAATATTCTTCCCCCCTTTTGCAGCATTTCTTTTATGCGAGATGGTGCAACGAAAAGCTGCAATCAATTTTAAACTAATCATGCAGTTACTTAGAATAGTTGGATATGAAACAGAGCAAAAAAAAAATCATTATTGAGTAACTGGCATTTATAGGAATGCAAAGTACATTCTGAGACATCAAACGGTGTAGTAAAAAGTCTTCAGCCCTCCTAATTTATGATTTATAGTATTTGTTTAAATGCTTTAGTAGATATTTAGTTTTAATAAAAAAAATTAATTAAATTGTAATCAAAAGAGAGTATATAGAGTCTAAAAGATTTCAGTCGTTGTTTTTTTTTTTGAATCAATTAATTATTTTGCTTTCCATATACTCAGGTATTATTGAACTTATTTGAATGAGATCATTAGACTTTAGGCAATCATGTAACCAATTACTAATTATAGCACAATAACACGAATTAGTTTATTCGTTCTTCTATTCTCGATTTCGAATCATGATGTTTACTCAACTTATACGTAATTCTTGTAATTCGAATTGATTCTTGAGTATACACTAATTAGCAAAATTGCCCTATTTGTGGCTCAAAAAACCCAAACGTGCTCTTACAGAAGACAACGCACCTATTACGAGTGACTGTTTGGTGCAGCTTGTGGAGCGGAGGTATCATTGGCCCATATTTCGCAACCATTACGGTCAATGGAGACACCTATTAACCGATTTTTTTGTGCCCGCTCTTCATGGTATTGATGTGAACGGTGTTTGATTTCAACAGCATGGTGAAATTTGCCATACATCTCATGCCACAATCGATTTATTGCATCAAGCGTTTGATGGCCGTTTAATTAGCCGAAATGATGATGTCAGTTGGCCGCCAAGAAGCTGCGATTTGACACCGTTGGACTATTTTTTGTTCCGAACAACTTCATAGTCCAAAAAACTTCATCAATCATGAGCCAAAAAGTACGCGGAATTGGACAAGTAGGCACAATGCCTTCCATACAAAGTAAATATTGATTTGTGTATACCATAAAAACGGTTACAGCTTAAGTTATTGAATTTGGTCTGAATGACTTCATAGTCAATACAAATCATCAGTCAAAAATTGAGTGGAATTGGACAAGGAACATTTACATTAATTTCTGTATATCTTTAGAAAGGTAATAGTAGAAGTTATGAAAAATATCATCGGTAACAATACACATCATCAGTCAATAACTGGGTGTAGCGCCTTCCATTATGCTAAATACGGAATTTTTTATGTGCGTATCCAACCGCTTCATCGGATATTGCACAAAGCGCGTAAAAACTATATACAAACATATCCTAACATCTATACAAATTAATGTCTGTGTCTATTTGAGGCTTACTTATAGCTAAAAAACAGATCTTAAAGTGTCTTCATGGAAAAATTGGGCAAAAGAGGTCAAAAATGATAACTAATGTAGCAGTTAAAATAGTAATTAAGACAGGGTAGTGAAGCACGCCGGGTTTTAGCTAGTTTTATATAAAATTTTTATATATATCTTGTTACGAAAATAAAAATGCCTGAAAAGAAAATACACCACATCAGGGACTGTATTGTGGGATTTTATTCTATTGGTTTATGTCAAGGTTAATAATGTGTTACCTTGGTAATGCTGTACTGATTTGTGTATCTGATGGCATTGCCAATTCGATCACCTTTGTACAACATAATCTTACATGTTTAGAACTAAAGGACGTATAATAAAGGATGTAAGAGCGTTTGAGATATTTCCGGAACTTTCCAAACTGTAGGTAGTTAGATATATAAGGAGGCTGCTTTGCCTACGTCGATGTAGTTATCGTTTTGCAGTCATAAAATAAAGTCATGTTTAGGCGTAACTAAATGTGTTGTATAAACGAATATTAAGGGCAAGATAAATAAGTTGCTGTATTAAAACAAACTGAGGATATAAAACTGTAAAACAACATTTGGTGTTTATTTTATTTTGACGCAATTAGAAAGAACTCTAACATTTTAAAAAGGTTAAAACGTAACAATATCTTTCCACCCTACCTCAAAACAAAAAATATATATTTTAAAAAGAATTTAAAAAATATAGTATATCACAGTATGTTCTTATATCTTATTCGCTTTCTCTCTGTGTCGCTCTCTGTCTTGTTTTTGCACAAATTCTGTTCATAATGCTATGTTCACACGACTACGTTTTTTCGTTGTTTTTGCTCTTCACTCGTAATTCAAGCCCCAATTATGAGCCTAATCATGTATGTAGTTCCCAAGTTGGTTTTTTGTCGGTTTTTTGTCATCACCAGCTGCCAGGTATACAAAAATAACATGCAGGTAAACTAAAAGCTATTGAAATTGAATTGGAGTAAATTTTTAAAGTCAAAACAAACCTAACTAAGCCAATTATTTGAAATTGTTTATAGTAAAAAAAGTTATTTTAAAGGTGAATTTAAAGTGAATCAATAAAAAATATCAAAATCTTGTCAATTTTGAAAACTATAGTAATTTGGAGTATCATTCGTTTACAGTTTTACTCGATTTCGGTTTACAGAAAATATCCCATAACTAAAAGGAAATGAACAAACAAAACAATGACCATTTGCTGTATTGATTCGATTTGCTTTCTTTCTCTAACATTTCTATTTGCTGAAATAATATATGTTTTTTTTTCCTTTTATCGTTAACACTCAATTTACATAATTTAAGACAAACAAAAACAATGAAAAGAAAAAGAATAATTGACAAAATCAATTAGGAAGTTGCCGTGTGAAGAGTGTAATTCGTATAAGTAATTCAAACAGCGGACAAGCTAATTTGAGGTCTCGTGTGAACATAGCATAAGACAACTCAATCAGAAATAGACAACAAACGTTTCTATCTATTATTGTTAAGCCGTTGCTAATGATGACGATGATGATGATGATAATGATGTTGTTGTGGTTGTCATTATTATTAGTTTATGTTGTGTTATTACTATTGTTGCTGCTGTTGCTATTTGTATTTTAGCTGGCAGACAAAAAAAAAAAAAAAAATACGTATGTTTGTGGTAAAAATAAATTCATTACAAATTATTATTATTTGGTTGTTGTTATTGTTGTTGTTTTGTTTCTTACCAACAGGCAACTCTTAGTAATTTGTAAAAAAGTTTTGTTTGTAGAATTTTGTTTGATGTTTATATTATTGTTATTTATGCTGCATTGGTTATTGTTGTTGTTGTTGTTGTTGTTGTTGTTGTTGTTGTTGTTGTTGTTGTTGTTGTTGTCAGTAACTATATCTCAATTAAAGTTAGCATTACGGCAATTTTCAATAACATCAACGTCAACAGCACCAATATCATACTCTACAATATGGAAAAGCGGAAGAAGAAGAAGAAGTATGAGAAGAGAAAGAAGCCTTAGCAGCATAAAGTTTGAGTATAAAATTCTAAGAATGAAATAGAATATCGGACGGACAACATTACTAAGAAAATCGAAAAAAATAACGTTTTGTTGCATGCGTAGGTCATCATTTCAGTAACAAATACTGTATAACTCTATGGCGAATTTCTTTTTTTATCTTTTGTTGTTCAAATAATAGAAAAATAAATGTGTTTTAAGTGACCTAAGGCCATTTGCAGATTTTTCGTTTTTCACAACAAATATATATTTTTTCGTTTTTGCTTTGGTTTTCGAGCAAAGAGTGGTGGTGGCATCATGCAACTTAACTTTGTTGGGTTTGAATTTTTTAATAAAAAAAATATAGTCTGCGGATTTTTTTCTTTTCTATTATACATTCTAATGCAATTTTAGTTGTTGTTCAGATTATGTTTTTTTTGTTTTTTGTAGTTGTTATTGAAATGACCTCGCGTATTAGAAGTATTAAGGGTTTATTGCAAAAGTTTGTCGAAACGAAACGAAAAAAAAAACTTTCAAATAATTGTTATTTTAGATGCTGCTGCTGCTGCTGTTGCTGGTGTGTTGTTTTGAAAATACTAAAACAACAAAAAATAGAAAGTTTTATTTTAATATACAAAATTGTTGTTATTATTTTTATTATTGTTGTTATTGTCGAACGAAAATGTTTTGTAATGCACGTGCAACAATTATTTTGATTTTTATTTTCGGTTTTCTTAGTTTTATTTTTCTCTCTTAAAAAACAAAATTATTTTATAATAGAAAACCAAAAAAAAAAAAAAAAAAATTACTTATTATTCTCCAAACAACAAAAATAGAAAAACATGAAATAAATAAACTTTCACTGGCATTTTTTATTTTCATGTAATTTTTTTTTTTATTTATTTTTATTTTTTTGAACAATAAAAATCATAATTAAAGAAAAACAATTGGAAGAAAAAGGAAATGACCAGACATTGTATGCCTGACTGCCTGCCTGGCCATTACCAGCCAATTATTACTCATTATTGATTTCGATTTTCCCCGTGTCTGAGATCAGGTCAAATGTGATAAAAAAAACAACTTTCAATACTATAAGCAGATATTGCAAATATTTCAAAAATACATAAGTAGATTGTGGTGGCCTTATAATTAGAAACGACTTAGCAGCACACATATTTGTTAATGTATTTAAAAAACTATGCTTTTTATTTTAAAACTAAGAACGAAAAATAGCAAAGTAACAAATCAGAATTAATTTTAAAATAAAAAAATTCTCAGCATCTGAAAACAAAAAATATCAATTTCGGTTTGGTCACATAATTAGAAACAAAGCAAAATTTGTATATAGAACTAGAAAATATCTTCATAAAGTCAAACAAAATTTTGTTGGATAACCCTTATTTTTTACAACATTAGCCAGTCTCTTCGGTAAACTTCTTATTAAACGTTGGAAAGTTTGCTGGGATATATTTTGCCAGCTTTGCTGCACCAACTGAAACAACTCATCATTATTTCGTGGAGTTTTGTCCTTCAGATCTCTCTTAATAAGTTTGCAATTGAGTTGAGATCAGGACTTTGGGGTGGCCAGTTTAGAACATCAATATTTTGATCCGAAAGCCAAGACTTCACCAACCTTGAAGTATGCTTTGGGTCATTGTCATTGGAACCATATTCCTTTGAAAATATGCCCACCCATTACCTTTTTTCAAATTGTTTTTATATTAATGTTGATACATGATTCCCTAATTCTCACCATTGGACCCACACCACGCCAAGAAAAAGCACCCCAGACCATAATAGATCCGCCAACGTCTTTCACCGTCTTTACTGTGTACCTGGGGTCTAAGGCTTTGTTTGGGAGACGTCTTACATATGTTTTTCCATCAGATTGGTACAAGTTAAACTTGGATTCGTCACTTTAGAGAACTCTATTCCAGAAACGTGGACCTTTTGTAATTATTTCTCTTGCAAACCGCAACCGCTTCTTAATATATTTTTTTTTTTTGACACATGCGGTTTCCTTTGTGCAAAGCACCCACGAAGTCTGGACTTCTTTAAAGGCCTTCTTATTGTTCGTGTGGATATTTCAGAGTTTAATTGTTGTCCAATTTCAGCCTTTACTTCGCGCGATGATAAGAATGGCTTTCTCTTACTGGCCATACAAATAATTTTATCTTCTGCTGGAGTGGCTTCCTGGCGGGGGTTTCAAACTTTTTTGATTTTATTGTACATATGGATTGCACCAAATACCATTTTTTTTAGAGCAGGAAAACCTTTGTGCTATAGCCGTCATGGAAAGTTTTTCCTTCTGGTAACACTGCACAATTAACTCTCGAATTTTTGGAGTACATGACTTGTTTTCACCCATTTAAAAAACTAAAACATCTCAAATAGGTTGCAAGTTAATCTATTGCTTTTGAAATTATACTTTCTTCATCACTAATAATAAAATAAATTAAGAAATTAGCGCAAAAACTTAACGTTTCTAATTACGTAACCAGCCAAAAGAAACTGCTTGGAAAATAATAGATTTTTTTTTTAATAGAAAACTTTGAACTAAACATGTTCTGCATCGACAACAATGTTGATTGTCTACTCGTTGAATAACGGTATTTCTAATTTTAAGTGTAGGTAGTAAAGGAAGAAACATCGTTTCTAATTATGAGGCCACCACTATACATAAAATAAATTTAAAACATTCATACTCGTACATGGATGTAGGTTGCAAATTCTTTTGTGTTAAATTATTTATTATATAAAAATATACACATAAGTTTTACCTTAATTTATATTTATTTATTTGTTAAATTAAAAATATATTTTTATTTCTGTAGTAAATTAAGTGTAAAGTATTTTTGTTATGTTTTATTTGTTAGTATTTATTATTCAGTTTTAAACATTGCACATACTCGTATGCTTTGAAATTTGTTGGTTTTTGTTTTGAAAATTAATAGTTTAGAACTATTCGTGCATAACTGTGAAAATGAAATTAAATTTACTAAATATTTTAAATTCAATATATTATTTCTATACCATACATATGTACATAAATATGTATTTGTACTCGGTTAGTCTTAGAAGATCGGACAACGATACTTACCCGTATAAACTTATTTTGTCATAAAAAATTTTTAATTTTTTTTAAATTTTTATATAGCAAACCAAGTTGGGTTTTTCTTTTTTTAATGTAAAAATAATGTTTATCTTTGTTATGTCCTTTTAGATTTTAGTAAGAATCTGTACATACATTACTTAAGTAGTTCAAAATTAGGCTGATTCGGGCCAAAATCTATGTTATTTATTGTAGATTGCATTTTTTATGAAACCGACTTTTTGATGCAAATGTATTCGAAAGTCACAAGCTCACTACATAGTAAAACATGAAATCGATGTTCGCTAAACATGCACTAAAATGTATTGTACAAAAGTACATGTTCAAAACTTGCACTTTAAAGGTGTGAATAAGAAGTAAAATGATAATTTTTGATTCACAATCCATTCCTCCAAAATACGTAGTTATTGCGGTATACATAGACGGCTGTATGCGTAAAAATTTAATATTTTGGTCTTGAAGTACAAATTCGTTAATTTACACTTTAAGCCTAAAAAACATTTTTTAAACTGTCTTATCCAAAATCAGCATTTTAACTAAAGTACACTTTAAGATTTTTATTATTATATTTTTTAAATTCGAAACTGGCAATACCATATCATTTTCATTGTCATTTAAAATAGAAAAAAAAATACAAATTCAACAAGCAACATACATACTTTATTTACTCAAATTTCGTTATTTTTCTAAAAAATTATGATTAAAAAATTTTTTGTCTATCACTTTTAAGAAAGAAAACTTAAGAAAATTATTAAAAAAAAAAAAATGTTGAAATGTTGATTTGGTACACTTAAATAAGGAAATAATTTAAATTTTTGTCGTAATTGAGAAAAACATTGTATTTATAAAGTAAAAGATGTATGTTTGAAAACATATCTATTAATTAAGAATTAAAAGTGGTTATCAGAAGATGAGAGGTAAGGATATAACCTACAGTATAAGTTTATTAATAATAATAAAGTTATCGAAACGTATTTTTCATTGGTTTTAATTGATTACATATCAATACTAAATTCTCATCATCAACATCAAAGCATCGCTTTTTTACAGGTTTTAGTTTTGCAAAATGAGCATTTTTATATTTGATTAGGGTAACCATTCCCGCGTTGCTGGGAGCCTTTGCATTGTATACCTATAAAATGAATTTCTCATAAGAAAAATTAAAAGGAATGCACATCAGAACAAAAGGACAACCTAATTTTATCCAATCCTTTCATTTTTCTGCCTGATGTAGATAAATAACGAAGTTTTAACTGTTATTGTTCCCCACACCTGAAAAATTTCTTACTTAGTATGAATGAGAACTGCCACGCTTACTTTACTAAGCTCGCCCAGTTATTGACTGAAGATGTATATTGTCGCGGAAGTTGAACCAAACTTAGAAACTTTAATTATTAACGTTCTCATGATATAAAAAATTACTATTTAGTAAGTATGGACGGTACCACACCCGCTTATTCACTTTCACCTATTTTTTCGCTGATGGCTTCTCTTGACTACGAACTCATTTAGACCAAATTCAGACACTTCCACTTTTACTGTTCTCAAAACATACAAAAATTAATATTTATGTATATATATATATATATATATATATATATATATATATATATATATATATATATGTATATAGATTTGCGGGCAATGTCGGATAGGTAAAGTTAGTTTAATAATAAATAAAAAAAAACTCTACAATTTGTTATTAAAAAGGTACTTATTAAGTATCATTGAATGATGGTAAAAAAACAACAACAACTACTACAAAAATAATTAATAATTAATTATAAGACGAATGAGAAAAGTATTAAAAACTATATGTACTCGTACATTGTATGTATGTTAATAAGATCTAAGAAATTTATTTTATTTAGAATTTTTTATTATCCAAATTTTCTTAATTTATGTTTTCATAATAAAAAATCTTTTTTTATTTATTCACAAACTAAATTCTTTTCTCAATTCTGATTTATAAAGGAAAAAAATCCCCCTTCAAAATGAACGGCTGTAAGGGGATTCCCGAAGCATTAATACAGTAAGTCGTTCTTAAACTAATTAACACTTCAAAGTAAAATATACATAAGAAAACAAAAAACAAAATTTATGGGATTTTCCCTTATAAAAAGTGTAGTAGGTGAAGTAGGTGAAAATAATAATTTTAATATTTTTTAAAATCAATAACAACAATGATTTGTTTAAAATTTTTCTTTTAAAAATACATTTTCTCACTGCGTTCAATAATAAATTTTGACAAATATTGTTAACAATTTTACAATAACAACAAAATAATAATCAAACAAGTATTTAGCTTGTGGTTTTTACGTCATCATTTAATATAAATATTTTATTTTACGTTTTTTATTTATTTTTTTATTTTGGAATTTCTATTATAAACATGATGATGCCGGTTTTTTCCCTATTTCTTTCTTCTTCTTTTTAATGACGATTTATTTTTTATTTTTAAGAAATTACGTTGATTCGTATTGTTATTGTTGTATTTTTATGACTGTTTTTGTGCCTTTGTAATTACATGTTGACTATTTTTTTGTATTCTTTTCATTGTAAGAGATTATTTAAAAAAAATGGAAAAATAACAATCGAGCAGTATACATTAGACAGAGTTTCCCAAGTCGATGGTTATGATACGACGGACTGCAAGAGAAATTCAAAGTTTGTTTTTCATCAATTCTTCTTACGCCATTTAGTTTCATTTCTGCGCATGGCAATACCTTATTAATATTGCAATAAAAAAAATCGAAAAACATTGAATTTGATTACAGAAAATGTTTTATATTTTTGAATACCGGAATTTAAGAAACTCTGCTTTAAATCTTGTTTGTTGTAGTTGTTATAATCACAGCAAGTGAACGAAAAACAGAAACGAAAACAACAATAAATAAATGATTGCATGGGCAAAAATATAAAAAAATTACCGGCATTTTTTTGTTTCTCAAGAAAGTATTTCCCACTCTTTTCCCTTCTCCCCATCTCTCACACTACATTGTCTAATCACTGTGATAATCATTAGTATGTGACTATATGGCTGTCATTGCTAGCGTTATTGTCATAGAATTTGTTTTTATTGTTGTTAACGTTGATAATGTAACGTGTAGTTAAAATGTTATTGATTATAAAACTACTATTTTTTCCACACTACTACTACTACCACTACTACACCACTACTTTTTTTGATCTTTTTATTGTTGTTTTTGTTAAATAAGTTTTTAAGCCACAATATACAACAACATACAAGCATAAGCATATATCGGGTGTTTTTTTTTTGGAAGTTACTTAATTGGCTACACTGCTTTATTTGACAACTGATTTAACAGCTGATAGTTGCTTTTTGTTTAGTTTGACTGGACATTTCATTATACCAGAGCAACGCTTGGAAATTGTTGGAAATGGTTATCAAAATTATAGTTCTGTTCTTCAAACTTATCGTACATTTTGTTTATTTTATGGTCCTTCAGATTTTATCGTTCTTCAGAACGGCTCATTTTAATAATAATGGATCGTTTTCGGAGCACATGTACTCTGCCTGTGCATCCAGTGATATGCCGAACAGTTAGCACTGAAAAAGCTGTGCCGTTTTATAGGGAAGAATTGAAGAAGATCCAAATTAAACAATTCGTCCTTCATAGAGGATTTTACTAAAGGATTTTGGCTTACAATCTTTCAAAATTCAACTTTTGCAGGAATTAGACCATCGTATGCACCGTTAATTCGTCGAATAGCCTAAAACACAAGCTGGTATTGATATTGAATTTCCATTAAAAATTTTGTTCTCCGATGAAGCCCATTTTTGATTGAATGGGCACGTAAATAAACAAAATTGTCGCATTTAAAGTGAGTTTAATCCACAAGCTTTTATCAATACACCATTACATCGATAGAAAAATACTGTTTGGTCCAGCTGTTTACTGTATACGGTGAACGGTAGAGGGACATAAGAATATTTTCCGTACTTCAATAGGTTGGAAATAATCTTGCTGACATTGGTTCCAACAGGACGGAGCCACTTGCCACAAAGCGTGTGTTATAATTGATTTAAAGTAATATCACATAATGGTCCAATTAATTGGCCACCAAAAGATCATATGATTTAACCCCATCGGATTATTTTCTTTTTGGTTATAAAAAGTCACTTGTTTACATCGACAATAGAACACCTGGAAATTAACATTCGAAGAGTTATTGGCGAAATACAGCCGCAGATGCTGCGATAAGTTTATGAAAATTAGTGTTCAAGATCGCGATTTGTATGCGCCAGCCGTGGCGGCTACGTTGCCGAAATCATACTTACACATTATTGTCATAAAATTTACTATCCAACAAAGCCCTTTTCATTCATGTTAAAAATATATTTCTGTGTTTTATTATAATTTAAACTTAAGTGACTGTAAAAAAAACACCCGCTGCATAAGTATCTATACCTGTTATTGTATGTGTTTAAACAATTACTCTAATGCCTGTTACATGATGGCATGACTACAGACTACATACGAGTAGTACTGACTGCTGTGTTGTTTTGTAAATTTCGTAAACAGAGTTGCATTAACATAAGCGGCATGTTTACAGAGGTGGTAAATTATATTTGTATACACATATGTATGTGTTTATGTGTGATGTTGTTATTGTTGCAGCAGCAACAACAATAACAAGATTGCAATAACAGATTAACACTGATGTAATTGACAAACTATGAGAACTTTTGACCACTTTTTTTCTGCTTGATTGTGTTTTTTTACGTTTTCTCATTTTAATTCTATTCAGAAAAAGAATAGAAAAAGTGAGTTCAAAAATGTCAACAGCGATTCCAAATGAAGTAATGACAGATATCAATACTGTGAAAGTATTACTTAATTTACCAAAATATACCTTCTTATTACAAACATCAAAGAAACGTTATGGGTTGTATGAAAACTGGTACTTAATACAGAGAAATTTTCTTAAGATCGTCTTTTTTATGGTCTAAGACAACCTATTTTTATCAAAGCCAAGAATCAGTCAAACTAACCACTTCTTTAACTTTAAAAAACTCATGAAAATAGCCAACACATAGTGAAGAAGGCAACTTTCTACACATGTCGCAAGATGTTCGATATAAAATAGAGTCTTACTCTCAACTTTACCGGTGGCGAACGTCACAGTGAATCATAGTGACAAACGCTGACAATAACTGACGATGAAGTTTCTTTCGAGTCCTACTTTCATAGACACATGACATAAGTTTATTTTGTCTTGCAGGCGTCCATTTATTAGTAAGTCTTAATCCTTTAGTGGGAGATGTAGCAGACAAACTCCTGCATCGCTCAGCAAGTAGTTGACTCATAAAGACAAAATCGCTGTATTTCAGTCTGTATGCGACTCATAATAGACAATGTCGCTAAATATTAGCTTTATTTAGTATAGTTACTCTACAATGAAGTTGTTATATGTTGTTGTTTGTTTGTGTCATTGTCACGAGTACTATTCAAAAGATAAAGAAAACACGCATCACACAACCTTGTGAGTTTTCAAATATTCATATTCAAATCATATTAATTTCAAATCATATTACTCACAATGAGTGCAGATGAGTATGAATCAATAAAGACATAAATTTTTGATAAGTATGAGTATGATGAGTAATTCAAGCTTTAGAGTATGAATGCATATGAGTAGCCACTGCAATGAGTATAAAAGAGTATGAGTATAAGAATTTATCAATCATGATACGAGTATACTCATGTTTTCAGTATTCCTTGCTGATCTGTGATTAGAATTTAGCATGCATTACTACTACAAGCGCGCTAAGAACTACGTAGTCTTTCAGAGGCACTCAATGTTGTACTGCACCTTGTTTTTGTTAAAGGAACGATTAAAATTAAAAGAAACGATTGGAATAAATTTGTTGCAGCCTTATGTTCCTTATAGGAATTGCATTAAACAATATATCTCTGTCCGAAGAGCAGCGAGATTTACTTCGCCTGGATGTTGGATATCAAGAACATATGGTTATCCGATCTTAAACCAACCATTTGACTATACAACACGACAGAAAAGATGTCCAAAGTCATTATTCCCTCGGGGAGCAAGTGACTTAGGAGTAATTTTGTGAATCAGTATAAAACCAGGATATATACGGAAGGCTCAAAATTAAGCTACGGTGTTGGACATGGTGTTTCTTGCAATGAGCATTTGATAAAATTCTTCAAGTTAAAATACTTGGAATAATGGCAGCCTGTGAAGTACTATTCAACCGTAATTCATACACTAGCTCATCTCATTTGGTCAGACAGTGTAAAAGTGAATGATATATCGAGATTACTGGCAGTAATAACTACACACTGGAGTCAACCTACACTCCCTTTCAACGATTATTAACGCAGATACAATGACAGAAATCAGGAATGTCGGTGAATGCCAGGCTCTAGCTGAAAGGAACTGATTACTTGGCAACTTAGTACATACTATCCAACTTTACCTTGGTCTAAGAATCTACTGAGATACCTCACTGCTATATTACACTGTAATTGACAATAACAGAGTATTTGCGACTCTACACGACCGTTATGTGCTGTGAACTATTACAAGCAAAACCCAAGTTTTTGTAAATTAAGGATTATGTGGTGCAATTAATTAAAATTAATTTACATTATAAGCTGAGTTTTCTTTACAAGTAAAAAATAGAGTTGTAGCTGATAAATAGTTTCTTAACTTGTTTTTAATTCTTAAAAGTAAGAAACGGGAGTAATTTTATTATTTTAGAACAAAATGTAATGTCTGTAAATGTCACGTTAATATAAAACATATTAAAATGAAAAAACAAAAAAAGTTGTTTTTATTTCCTGTTTTAGAATATGAATAAAATCAAATAAAATGTTTTAAACGTTGCGTTTTTTATCTTCTACTTTTTAAGTCATTATTGGATTTTTATTTTTATTTTATTTAAAAACAGAAATAAAAATTATAACTGGTTTTTTCATATTCTGTATGTATATTTATTGTTATTGTTGTTCCATATTTTGTAACTCTATTCTCGATTCTAAACTTTCGCTTGCTTTGTTACAACGACAAGTTTTCAATTATTAATTAACAAGCAGTTAAGAGGTTAACTGGTTTATTAATCTCATTTTTTTGTTTTTTTTTGTTCACTTTTTTAATTTGATTAATAATTTTTTGCTCGTTAAACATTAAGTTTATTTCTTATAAAGAGTTTAAATGCGTTGGATTAAATTTGCAAAAAAAAAACCGGGAAGAAATAATAATAAATAATAAAAAAACATGGTAAAATTTAAAAAAGATTTATATAAATTTTATATTAAATTTTATAAAAAAAAAAAAAAAAAACTAAACGTAATAACATCAGATATTTGTGACTTAAGCATTAAACACATAACCGACAGCAAGCAGCAGACAGCAAAATGTCAAACTTAGAATACATACGTTTATCGAAAATAATTATCTTAAAGGCAACACAGCAAAAGCCTAGACAATAACCTTAGCTGATATTGCTAAACATAAAATAATTTATATTTTTTAGGCAGCAATGATACCAACACAATATAAAATTTGAAAAAAAACGAAACAATAGTTGTTTTTTTATTTATCAGAAAACAACAGTATTAAATTAAAATATTATATCAAATAACATTTATGTTAATAATTATTAATTTGATATTCATTTTTGAGTAATATTTTAAAAAAGTGACTTTATTTTGGTGGATTTGAAACGCTGAGTGTCACCACTGAAAAATATTTTTCTATAACAAATATTTTTATGACAAACAAAACAGATGACAATGAAACCTAAAATTATTGCTGCTGCTGCTTTCAAAAAATTTATGAAGTCGGTATTATAGCAGCAAATGCTGCTAACAACAACTTGCTGCTTGCTTTCATGCTACTTTCTGTCGGTTATGTGTTTAATTTTAGTGAACTGTTATTTTCACATCTTTTAAAACATATTTTGGAATATGTTATAATAATTTTCGACTTAACGTACAAAATTTACAGCGATGTTATTGGAATGAATAATAAAAATAGTTCCGTTTATTATATAATCGAAAGTCACAATGTTTATCGTTTAATTTGACGACTTAAGATATACTTTTGCTTACTTAAGCTAATGTTAAAAATTAACGGAAATCGGTCATATACATAAACAACTTTTTGGTTGATATACTGTACTTCTGGAACTTAAATGCATTCTAAATATTTTTCTAAATACAGTATTTCTTATCACGAAAGGTGCTATAATTATATTATTTATTTTATTAAAAACGATATAGAATCAGAAATAGTAAAATAAATACAGCGGTTGCTTTAGCATCCATTGCAAAACGTGTTTCTTTTATTATTGTTTAGCATATAACACACAAACTGTTGATTACGTATGTGCAGTGCGATCAGCTTCGCTCAAAACGTAAACAAATGAAACTTAACGAAACTTGACAATAATTTTGTATACGATTACAGTTAAACACATTTGATTGTATGTATTCGCACAATTGTTTAAGGTAGCCCATGCATTTTTTTTGCATGAGACCAGAACTCAAGGAATAACACATGCAGTGCATTGTGCTGGTACTAGGTAGGGTGTGGGAAGGAGGAAAGAGTTTATGAACGTTCGATATAAATTTGCTCATATTGTAAGTGGCAGGGAAGACATTTGCAGGAAAATTGTTCCACAAACGATGCGTTGTGCGATTCACCGGACAATCAACTACAAAGGGTTATGCTCTACGAGAAATACGAGTACTAAGTAAGAATATATGGTTACCAGGAATAAGTTTCTTAATTTCGTTAGAACACATTCCGTTATAGTACCGACAGAACAATGAAACACACGCCACATTGTGACGATGGTCTAATGAATCGATAGAGTTGGCTACCCTACTGTCATTAATAAAAACCTTCGCCCTTTCCTGTACGCCATCGAGAAGCTCCAAAATAGACTTTGAAGCACCGGCCCATACATGAGAGTTGTATTCCAATTTGGGTCGGATATAGGTCTTGTAAATATTAGGGAGATCATATGGAGTGAAGTAGTTCTTGCACCGTTTTAAAAAGCCGTGGGTTCTTTTGACATTCGAAATATTTGCTCGTTCCAATGAACGTCACAGAGACACTCGAGAGCATCTGATTTCTTAATATCTACATTACCCATAGAAACAGATAACAACACACCGACACGTCTATGTGTCAGAAAACAACATTGGGCCTTATGCGCATTAAAGTCGACCACACTCGCTTGTAAGCGTGTTGTTCATAGTCCACCTTTCGCTCCAATCTCCAAAAGGCTCGGCCTGTGATCAAAAGAATATGAATCACAAATGTTGCTGTCATCTGCAAGAGTAGATAGAATTGGAAGTGAGAAAAAGAAAGTCGTTGAGAAATATTAGAAATAGAGTTGGAGAAAGAACAGAGCCATGCGGTACCCCTGAATTTATCCTGAACTCGTTGGATGAGATCCCATCTATAAGCACTCTTATAGTCTTCTAAGAAAGCTAGATATGAATCGAGAGAAGTGACTACCGACACCAAAAGCAATAAGTTTGGATATGACAGCCTCGTGCCAGTCTATGTCAAACGCCATGGAAATATCCTTACTCTCACCAAATCCACGAATGGACCTATTCACCAGTAGAGCGACCATTTTGAAAGCCATATTGGCGATCGCTCAGCAAATTGCTGGACTCTAAATACATATTTCACAAGGTGATGATTAGTCATACTCTCCATAACTTTGAAAAGTGCCGAACAAACTGCTATTGGGCGGTAGCTATCAGGGTTACTAGCTAGCCTATGCATATTATGGTTGGCCCTTTAAACTAGTAGACTTGCTCTTGTAAAGATGTAAAATCTAAAAAAGAGCAGAACATTGTGGCGGTACTTGTAACATTACAAAACGATCTGCATTTGCTAATTATCATTACTACTTTGTAATATTCTGTCTTATGCTATCAGCCATTTTAATATTTCTATCAATTGCTGTAGTAGAGCAAGTTATGCCAATTTTAAGGCTTTTTTAAGAACACAATTAAAACTTCTCATCTTTTTAAATTCAAATTGTTTTTAATAAGCAGTAAGAATCCATTTTACCTAAAGACTTATATCATGTTTACACGAAATTTTGAAATACTTTCTCAGTTATTTGAATTACCCTTTAAATAGTTTCTTTGTAATTCGTTTCGAAACTTCTTGTTCTTTTTTATTATTTTTATATAATTTTGGTTTAGAAATATAATAACGGTTAAGAAATTGATTAAACAAATTCGAAGTGGACAATAATAACCCAATAAAAATAAGAAATTACATTGAATTTTTAAGTAATCTACAGGGTAATTGAGACTGAATTACTTACATTTCGACTGAGAAATATGCTCTTACAATTTTGTATGGCGAATTATGTAAATCGGCCTGTGATTGTATAAGTAAATTACGAAAAAACGTTAAATAATAAAAAAATTAATCATATGTGCTAGAAACACGGAAATCATTGCCACATGCCGATTGTTACACAGGGCATATGTTAATAATTTCGAATATTTTCGCAGATTCTTTCTTTTTTTAATTTGAAATTCATTTTGAAAATTTAATTATAAAAGTGCACATTTAAAATAAATGCTCTTCATGAAATCGTTTCGAATTTGTTGCTCTTTTCAAAATTAATATTAACATTTTAAATTGTTTTTCTTAATTTAGAATAAGATCATTACAAAATATAAAACAAAATTGCTTTTATAGTATAAATATTCATACAAATAACTGCAAGTTTTTTTTATCAAATAAATATGTACTTATACGTTAGCGTGTCTTCTAATAGGGACTTGTGAACTTTGCGAATAGTCAAAACACTAAGGACGGATAAAGTGTTCAACAGCATGTGCAAAATACACATTCTTCCCCCCATTTATGGTACATACATACAATCATCTTAAAAAAAATTAGTTGCGGTTTCGAGTGTTTAATAAAGACACTTTAACCCCCCAAGAAAACCTCCCGGCCTTCCAGCTTCCCCCTAGGTGTGATCAGAGGAATGATCAGGTTAAAACGCCGCCTACTGAGAAAAAACCACCACCACCACTTAGCAAGGATCTTCACCAGTACACACAATCATATGCAGGCGAGCTACACTCATCTACTTAGCTTGAGAAACAACTTTATTACTGAAACTGAAACAAAATAATGGATGCTTTGTGGAAATCCAATATGCTTCCTAGAAGAGTGATAGAGAAAAAAAATAATCATCCTACCAGGGTGATTATTTACAGTACGACGACGTAACGATGACGCTACATATCTTGTCGCAATCTTGGGTAAACGTAGGCAACATGTATTCGTTGAATGAACCTGGAGTCGTTAGAAACTGACTCTAGCATTCACCAAATAATCATCTTAAGCGATTAGGACTATTTCTAGATGAATGAGTACATCAACAAACAAAATTTGCAAATTCGAGGCAATAACAATCCACATAAAATCCAAAAACATACAATGCATACCGAAATGCCTTTGAAAACGACGTTGGCCAGTCATCACCGTCAACATCGAGCGCAATAAATTGATAATAATCAATTTCTTTTGGCCTAATTTCGATGATATGGACACCAATGCCATATTGTTGCACAAGGACAGCACTAAGTGCCGCACTACTGATGATACATTCTGTACAAGTGATTTGAAGGCAAGGTTATCTTACGTGGAAGCCTATTGGGCACTGAAGTTGTTAGATTTTACCTCGTTAGAATTTTTATTTTATTAAAGCACAAACTACAGTAGCCGCTAAAGCCAACCTACCACGCACCATCTGTGAAATACTGCCTGATTTATGCACCACTTATGAAAAATTTTAAAGTTCAGATGCTCCGAAATTTCGGATGCTCAATCACAATTTAACCCCCAATTATAAACCGAATTACATAATTCCCCATAAAGAATTTTTAAAGGGAATTACCCAAACTATTTTTTATGTGCCGACCGAACCATCTGAAAAAGAAAAAGTTTTTTCAACAGCGGTATCACCTCATAACATTAGCTAGTAACTGGTTATGAGTATTACCTACCATTGAAAACTTCTCTAAAACTTAAACTATAGGTTTATTTCAATGAGTCTAAAAATAGAATCGGGTGCAGCTCATTGGCTAAAAGAAGTCAACATGTTCCTTCATTGAATGATGTTAAGGAACTTATTATTACCCAAACTTTAGGTCATTCAGGTTCAATAACCCTGTGAATTACTTAAAAATTAATGTGATTTTTTATTTATATTAAACTTGATTATATAATTTACAAAACTTTTTCCCATTTTTTAAACATATTTTACCAGAAAATACCAAAACAATAAATAAAAATAACAAGAAGAAAAATTCAAAGGAATTACAAAGGTGGCTTGTGAACGGGGTAATTCGTTTGTGTAATTCAAACAGCGAACGAAGTGATTTAAAGTCTTGTGCGAATAAATATGTAATTTCGTTGATATCACCCACTCATATTTTATTTTAATTTAAATATAGAAATCGTTTGACGAAAGACCCTTTGCTTTATTTTCTTGCGCTTTTGTGGCACTTAATAATAGTTCTGTGCAACAACAAAAAAATATTTTAAAATTTTGTAAATAATAACATGTACAACAACAATAATAACAATCGTTTTAAAAACGTATCGGCGTATTAATCACTCAGTAGGTTTTATTTACAATATAGGAGTGATGGTGGCATTTTATAAAATTATTAATTATTTTTAAATTTTCTTATTTTTGTTTTTAAGGAAAAATTACTTTTAAAAACGCAATTTAAATGCACAAAACATTACGCGAACGTTGGAAGTATGTAACATCTTTAATGAAATTAATAATTTTTAAATAATAAATAAATATAAAAAAAAAATATTGAAATTAAAAAGAAATATAACAACAACAAGAAGAGTATAGCGACAACGACAATAAAAACGAGTATATAAGTCTATGAATAATACGAAATATATTCACAATAATAACAGGGTTATATTCGTATTGATGAATGCGTTAGAGAATAAAAGAGCGTTAAATTGTAAGTCTATGTGTGCGTAAGTGTGTGTGTGCTAGTTTCATAGTTTCATATGAAATGACAGAAAATTATAAACGATATAAGCACAAAAAATAACAAAATTAAGAAAAACTTCCGCATTGCATAAAAGCAAAAACAACAACAACAATAGCATTTACTATTTTATTTATTTTTTCTATTTTCAAAAACAAATAAGAAGAGCAAAACAAAAATTAAAAATAACAAATGGCAGCAATGAGAGATAAAATTTTATGATTTTTTTCATTTTTGTTTTTTTTTTGCTTTATTTAGAAAACTTTGAAATGTGTTTTATGTTCAATTGATAAAATTATTTATTTATTTAAAATTTATTAATTTTTTAAATTAAAATCAAATTTAAAAGCAACTGAATTGTACTCAGAAATAAAACTCTGTTTATAGCGAGACTTCAAATTACTTGGTTAGTTCTTTGAATTACTTTAACGGATTAACCCGTTCACATGCTGCCATCGTAAATCGTTTTGATAACTCTTGTTCTTTTTCTTGTTAATTTTACTTATTGTTTTGCTACTTTGCCGCTATATTGCATTTTTGAAATAGAAAAAGAAGTTGGGAAATTAAATGAATACATTTAGCCTGGATAAATCTCTATATACTATATATCTTACGCTTCCGCCATACATATCGCCATCCACCCGAGACAAAAAAAAGATCAATTAACTTTAACGTATAAACTTATTTAATTATAGTACAATAGAACACAAAATATAAGATTTTTCGACGAATTAAGTTCAATTTGTTTATCGTAAGCGTAATAGACAATTTTGACCTAAAAACATTAAAAAAAATGGTTAAGCATGAAGGCTTATCCAGTGATGAATGGGCTTATATAGCCGCTTTAGGTGTTGGAAATCTTCATTTTAAAGAAGGTACCATGAAAAAAGCTTTTTATCTTGCGATTTAGAAGAATAATGTAAAGGATAATTTTAAATTTTATTAGGCCATCACTGAAAGCGAAAAATCAACTGTTGTACGCAAAAGTATTGGAAACGCCTCCCCACATTCAATATTTAAATATTATTAAGCATTTGTGCGAAGGGAATAAAGAACAACTAAAAGTCGCAGGTTACAGGAAGAATGGAGTCAGACAAGTCTTAATGTGTGCAAAAAATAAGTTGAGACAGTTCGAAGAAGACTTTAGGCTGTGAAAATACCAAAAGGATATGTAAAAAATAATAATTTTCATTTTAAAATTAGATATAAGAGTCTGCCTAACTTTCAATGTGAGCACAAACTTAGAGTTTCTCACTTTGGTTTGTTTTATTGGGTATACAAGTCAATAGTGTCGATTGTTTTGCTTGAAAAATGTATTTATTACAATAACAAAATGAATGGATACATTATTCAAAGTATTTTTCATCGTTAGCCACTACTTTTTTCTATCTTTCTATCATAATACAAGACACCCTTTTGATCACACCAAATACAGAGCATTACTTTGGCGTCATGAATATTCGGCTTCGGCGCTGATTTCGCTGGTTGGCCGGGCTTTACATATGATTTTTTACGCTTGGGGTTGTCGTAATATATCCACTGTTTATCACCAGAATCAAGATCGAGCATAATTTCCGACATGCAAAATCGTCTCTCAACGTCTCTCGGCTTCAATTCTTATGGGACCCAATTTCTTTGCTTTTGAATGAATCCCAATGCTTTTAAACATAGGGAAATGGCTTGTTGTATGGCTCCCAATGATAATGCAAATTCTTATTGCATTTGACAACAATCTTCGTCGAGTAATGCTTCCAATTTTCCATCTTCAAACTTTTTCGGCTGACTAGGCCTCTCCTCTGTCTTCTGTGTCTAAATCACCACTTTTGAATCGCGCAAACCATCGTTGACAAGTTGAGTTGGTGCATGTTGACCATAAGCTTCTATCAACAATCGATAACTTTCAGCAGCCGTTTTTTTCAAATGAAAGAAGGTTATCAGACTTCACCGCAAAACATCTTTTTTAGGCACAAAATTCATCATTATTATAGCGATTGAAAAAATGTATGTTTACACTTTGGCATCTACCGAATACTGAATTATAATGACAGATGTTTACCCTCCAAAATACGCGTACCATATTTGGTTTTATTGACACAAACCATATGTGATAGTTATGCCATATGTTGTCCAAATCGACATTATTAATTTCTATACCCAATATAAAATTTTATGTTACAGTTGAAAATTTAGTTTTTAAATGTTTTTGTTACTTAATTAGAACTTTATTAAATGTAATTTAAAAAAACTAACTAACTATCTAACTAAAACTAACTTTTATTTCTTTAACGTAAATCTAAAGTTTTTGTAACAGTTAAGTTGACCGACTTTCAGTGTTTACAACTGTATATGTAGATAAGTTGTCCTATGCTCATTATTTAGTAACCCGAGAACCTCTCAACCGAGAGTCTCTAAATTTGATCAAAATAGCTTCGTAGCCAACACAAATCAGCAGTTATAAAATGGGCGGGATTGCATTCCTCATACAAAGTATGAGTTGATTTTTGCATATATTTTGAGAACGCTAATGTTAGAAGTTTCTAAATTTGTTTTAAACAACTTCTTGGACGATACACATATCAGCCAAGAATTGGGCAAGACTGGATAAGTGGGCGCAGCACCTCCCGTTCATACTAAAAATGTAAATTTGCATGTGTGGATAACGGTAACAGTTCAAGCTTCGTTATCTACCTACATCAGCCAAAAAGCGGGATAGATTGGATAGATACGTTATAAAGGAAAAGCGAAGCACACTGGGTAAAAGTTATCTATATATATGTAAAAATTAATTAATTATTAATTAATTATTAATTAATTATTAATTAATTATTAATTAATTAATTAATTAAAATTCTTGAATGTATGTGGCCTTGTGGCCGGAAGAAAATGATATGTAATTAATTAAGATAGGAATAGCGAAGAACACCGGAATTTCGCTTATACCCGATAAAAATTACGGCTCAGATTTGGTATTAATCTGCAATCTAATTAAAACTAAACACCTATCATTATGAGTCTTTTAAAATTTTGTATGGGAAATTATGTACTTCGTCACATAATTGGGGGCGAAGAAAAAGAGTTAAGAAAATTTTAAAAACAGATTCCTATTGTACAGGATAGAGCCTATCAGGAAAATAGTATCACTTCTCAAGTATATTATTCTTGTCGCACCATGTTATTGATCAAGTGATGGAGTAAAGCGTGTAAAATTATAATATCAGTCCTAGTGGTGGGCATCACTTTTAATTTTATTAGTATAGTGTTTATTGTGTATTTATGCACAAAATTTGCGTGTGTGAGTTCTCTTAAGTGTGTGTTTATGACTTAAAAAAAAAATAAATTTAATTTTTCTTTAATAAGACGCAATTATTGTTTACGACAGTAATTTAAGCATTTGACGCTGTTTTGCTGATTCTTTTCCTTTTTTCTATTACAACAAATAAAC
Organism: Wohlfahrtia magnifica; assembly: GCA_023159175.1. Taxonomy (NCBI): domain Eukaryota; kingdom Metazoa; phylum Arthropoda; class Insecta; order Diptera; family Sarcophagidae; genus Wohlfahrtia; species Wohlfahrtia magnifica. Next base: position 1,566,791 of record JAKWBJ010000056.1, read on the forward strand.
AAAAATACATCATATGCTTATAGCGCAGCTTAATTATTGATGTCATACAGAAAAAAAGAAGAAGAAGACATAGCAAAAGCAGCAGCAGAAAGACAAAAGCCACACCCGTAACTTTGATAAACAAAGTGAGTCCCTAAGCCGCCACTTAAAATACCGCTTCTATTGTAAACGCATGTACTTAAGCGTTAAAAGCCAATACGATTTTTTTTATTATTATTTTTCAATTATATTGGTTTTTAATTTTTTATTAATTTTTAATGTTTTAATTTGTATTTTATTTTTTTTATATTTTATTTACTTATTTATATTCGTTTTTAATTTGTGCGTTTCTTTTTTCTGTGACGATGATGATTATTACTTGCGCTTGATTTGATTATCAATTAAGAACGTGGCCGGCATTTGCGGACTATAATCATAGCGGGCTTTTTAGCATATATTTTTCCGCTTTTTTTTATTATTGTAATCAATTGTTGTGTCTGTGTGCGTTTTTTTATTTGAATTTCTTTGAATAACAATTGTAAGCGTAAAAAATGGTTCTTATCATTATTATTGTAATTTTTATTATTAACCACTACTTGTATAATTGAAAAATAAAGTTTTTCAATACACAGTAGAGTTCGGTTATAAGGAACATTAAGAAACTTTATATATACTTCACTTGGTATAAGTCTGTTTATAACTTATCACAAATAACTTATCTTTTATAAAGAACCCTTTTTTATGTCTTTAAAGTAGAAATTCATGTTTATTTATATGCATAATATACATACAGTCAAAGCCAAAAAATAGTATACAGCCTCATGAAGTGCTTTTTCAAATAGTGACATTAACTCCGTGAATTTCGAATCTATTTAAGAAAACCCACAAATAGTACAGTTCCGATATAAAATAGCGTGTAAAAACGTCTCTAAACTTGGAAAACTTTGAATGTACAAAAATATGTTTGTTTAGTAAATATACCCAGATTCCTTAAGCTTACTTAAGTAAAATATACACAATTTAAGAGGTCTGTTTCTTTTCTTTCGAAATTTGCCAAGAATCTTAAAGTGCGTTAATATTTAGCTATGTTATTAACTTATAAGTGGTTAAAGGTACAAAAAACTGGTTTTATTCCACCTGTTACTCTATATTTTATACCATATAGCACCTACCATAAAAATGGTATCAGTTCCAGGTGTTTCTACTTCATCATATCTTGTTGCATAGGTTTTTGTTTTATATACTCTTTTTAAGAGTAAAAAAGAGTTTTTTTGTTTTGTTGTAAGAATTTTGTTGTTGTTTTTTTACGGAATTTGTAAAGCATTATATACTGTTTAAAAAACATAAAATGTTTAAATTTATCACATTTTAAACGGCTGAAATAACAACTATATTCCAGACAGTGAAGCTGTATACCATTTTTTGACTTTGACTGTATATTATAAATTTCTTTATAGCTTTATTTGTTCGTCTGTTTGTCGTTCAATTACGTGTAAATACTTGAACCGACTTTGTTGAAATTTGGAACACAGATAGATCGAGCTAACAAAAATGTTACATTTAAAAAAAAACTAGGCCTGGAAGAGGTTCTTAATTATTCAGTTTGTTTATGGGTCAATCACGCGTTAACAACTAAATCGATTTTGTTGACATTTAAATCACAGATATTTAGCTCCAGCTAACGAAGGTGTAATCGAGTTAATTTTGTTTAAAATTGGATCTCGGCCACGTTAAAATCAGTTGTAAATCAGTAAAATCACGCAAGTTTTCAAAGTTTTTTTGTTTGCTAACATTCATCATCCACTAAAATATGTTGTACAAAAATAAATTTTTAATGGTAGCATTTTGAGCGGCTAATAAGGGTTGAAAGGATAATTTTTGGTTCATGGTCCCCTCCTACGAAACACGTAGTTATTACACTGTATCTTAAGAACTATAAAAGATAGAGTCTTCAAATTTTTCACGTGCTATTCTATTATCAACTTGCACATTTACTTAAAAAATTAACTTCGCAAGAAGAGTGGGCGTGGCGCCTTCCATCTTATATACAAAAATTAATTTTTGTTTGTGAACCGGTTTTCTTTAAATTTTTACAGTACCACTCTGTAGGCCTAGAAGGAAATGTAGGCTATAAATATTTCAAAATTCCAACTGTGCGGTGCCACTCCCATGAAAAATAAATATTTGTTTGTTTCGTTTTTTTTTTATATGGTAGCAGTAACAATCTCTACATTTGGCCCAAATGGCTACGAAGTTAATGCAAATCATCAGTCGAAAAGAAAACGGAATCGGATAAGTGGATATAAAGTAAAATTAAGATATAAAGTAGAAATCGATTTTTGTATATCTGGAGAACGGTATAGACAAATAACTCTGCATTTGGTCCGAATGACTTCATAGTCAATACAAATCATTAATCAAAAACTAAGCGATATTGTAAAATATGGAATTTTGTATCTTTGGAGATCGGTAGCAGTAAAAGCTTCGTAATCTATTCACATCAACCAAAAAGCGTGAGAGGTAGGTTAAGCGGGTATTACACAAAGCCCACAGGGTGAAAATTGTCTTATCTTTTCCATAAAAATCAATATGTATTTGTATATATGCTTTTTTGAAGTCTGTATACAGCTAAAAAACAATTATTTTGAAATTTTTACAGTGTCTGGCATTAAAGAACTATAGGTAATCTTTAATGTTTGGACTTGGACCGGAAGGGGATAAAATGGGGAAAAAGGCTAAATAGTAATTACGATAATAGTTAGACTTTGTTGAAGATATTAAAAGCTTATACTCTGTGTAGCCAATCTGCTTAAATGAATAGAATCGGCCCTGTTATGTAAACCGAATCGTATTGAAAAACTACAAACTTCCAACTAAAATTTCACATTTTTTTTCCTGCGTCACTCCTCTAGACAGCATCTTGGCTCTCCATAAACTATCCATTGCTTTAATTCAATTTCATTAATCAAATTGATTAATCAAGCTAAACTAATTAAGACACTATAGGGAAGCTACACATTACTGCGTAGTGGTGAAGATCCTTGCTAAGTGGTTACATCAGTGCCCGAGGCAGGGACGAATTATACTTACACCACCAGTGAGTACCTAATTCGAAAGCGTGTTGTTTGGGTGGGTGATCTTTACTTGGCATTGTAATTTTTTTTCACAGTAGGTGGCGTTTTCTTCTGATTACTCATTCGTCTGATGTTTGTCATCATCGCCAGAGGTGCCTTTTCTTTATTTTTTAGCTGGTGTGTTTGGAGGGAAGTGGGTTACCTTTTTGTAAACACTAAAAACCACAATTAAAGTTTTTCGCCATGTGCTCTGCTGGGGCTCGAACTTAAGCCACTTGTATTGTTATGCGTATAGTCTCATAACTACACCACGCCACCCCAAAATTTCAGATCCTTTTTTTAAATAATTTTTTTAATATAATTTGATTAAAATTACTATAAAAAAGACTTCAAATTTTGAATGGTATGTGTTCTTTTCATAGTTTTTTAATTATTTATTTGAATTACAAGGCAATCGATTTACTTTCGAGTAGGATTGTTTGTTCAGATTTAAAACGAGTAATATTTTGTAAATTTAGCTTAAAATGTAATTTAAAAATGTGAAAAATTTACTCGAATTCAGTTTACAGAACAGGGCTGACAAATTTTATTTTGCAGTGAAGCTATGACACATTCAGTTTTCTTTATAATTTAAGAAATGTTTTTTCTTGATGTTGATTCGCTATAACTCAACTCAACTGTATTTTAGAAAAAAAAGAAAAAAATTCAATAAACTATGGCGCATTAAGTAGCGTCGAGACGTCTATGAAATAATTTAATTTTGAAGTTCCTTTCCTTTATTATTTTTATTATTTATTAATAATATTAAATTAATTTAAAAAAAAACTAATGCTCTATTGCAAGCACATGCATGTGTACGCTAGTGATTTTAAAATTTATTTATTATGCCTTCTGTAAGCAAAAAAATATTGCAAAAATAAAACAAAGAATTTTATTATAATATATTTTTAATAGGCCATAAAAAATAAGAAATAATTATTAATGACCATCTAATTGTAAATGAAAATTTTTATTACAGCAAGTAAATAAATTACAAAAACAGAAAGATTCTAGAGATTATCTTGAAATTCTTAAAACATGAGTGGGCATAGTTTTACAGCATCCTAAAAAGTATCGTCAAAAGATTTTGAAAATCTTTAATATCTGCCCATTTCTAAACTTTGTGCTTTTGACCAAAACTAAATTGAAATTTTTAGTTCTAGAAGTCGTTACTTTGTTCTATTTAAATTCCAAATGACAACTAGACATTGTAATTGAAACAAATATTGATTTTTGCCCGTTTATGCTGTCTGAAAAGCATTTTTTTTTTTGCATACTGACTCTGACACTTTTAGAAACACTTTAGAATGTTGTAACGTGTAAAATAATAATTTGAATGAATTTGCATAAGTTTCTGTCTGATTGTCAGACTGTCTGTAATATATTTTTTTTAACAATTAATGTTTTTTTTTTATTTTTACAAAAAAAAAAATAGATAAGATAACTATTGTGCGACGTAATTTTGTCGTTATTATTGTTTGTATTAATATATGAAAAAAAATATTATTTATTTTTCTTATTTACGAAAATGTATTTATTTAGTTTTTAATAGGATTGTATGATTTATTTATTTATTGTGTAATATTTACGTTTTCCATTTATTTATTTATAAAATATGCATAATTTTTTTTACTTAATTTTATAGCATAAAACAAATTTATATCAATAATTTCTATTTCTATTCATATAATTCGTAGTTTTTCAATTCATTAAAGTACGGATTTCATATAAGATAACAAATTGTTCACTTTGACTTACTTGTGTTGTGGCATTGTCGATAATGGCACCTCAATACTGTGTGTTTTACGTCTATCACCACCCATATCGGCTAAACGTGCAAAATCCGTATCACGATCCTGATCGGCTAAACGTGCTGAGCGTCGCGATTCGAGCAGACGCACTTCTTCTAAACGTTTCTTTAATTCAATCGGTTCCTGAAATTAATAAGAAAATAAGAATTATAATGAAAAATCAGCTGATATACATACATATTTAATAAACAAATAATTAAGAGCAATTCAGTTTGACTTTATTTTCTCAAAATTAAGTTTACAAATATAGAATAGATATCTACAATTGAATACAGTTTTAGTTTCAATTTATTTCAAAACTAGGGGTAGGGGTAAGCTTCAGGTTAATTATTTACAAAAGAATATTTCTAAAACTGACATAAAAAAGTTACTGACAGAAGAGGGATAATTTGTTTATTGATTTAATATGTCAATAATAAGCAATGATTTTGAATACTGCAAGACTTTAATTTTTTTTTAGGTTTTCCTCTCCGTAAGAACTTTTCTATAAAATCGATACACAGACAGCGTCAAAAAAAAGTGTACAACCAACCTCATTCTCTTAAATTAAGTTCTTATTTTAGTCTTTAAAAATACGATGAATTTAAATATTTTATATTTTTTAAGACCGTATTTACGGCTTTCAAAATTCATAAAAAAACAACAACAAAATTCTTATATCAATTTAAGTTATACAACAAAAGTACGAAAAGTACTCTATTTTTTACGCGACAAAAAAAGTGCACAAGACAAAAAATTATGCCAAAAAACAGACTGAAGTAAAAATACCTGGGATTTGCTGTCGAATACAATATTTAACAAAAGCCTTATTCGACAAAACCAAAGCAGCCGATAAAAACCTGTCGAATAATAAGCCTTCGATTTCCTCACTAATTAAGTTATTTTCCATTTTGGAAATTTTTTTTTGCTTCTCCTGTAAAACGTTGAAACTTAACTGATGAATTTTTGGATTTCGTGTGCGATATTTTTTTTTATAATTTTGCATTTTAATTTTTATTTTATTTTACGCTGAATTAGTTAGATGACATATCGCACTTTTACCACTAAAGTGAGTCAACTCAAAAGTTTCAAATTTTCAGCTCAAGGCAGTAAACTTCTTTTGTTTTTATATGAAATTAAGTCATATTTTTTTTGTTTTCGAAAAAATAGAGAAATTAAAGTAAGATTTTTACAGTGGCTCGATATGAACACCGTATATCGTTTTCTTACAAAAAATGTAATAAAATTATTGGTTTGACTTATTTCACAATAATTAAATATTTTAAATTAATTTTTGTTAAAAAGTTAAGAAGTGTTTGAACAAACTATAGTTTCTTGTATCTAAAAATAAATTAAACTAAAAAAACACAGTTTTTGTATTCGTCTATGTCTCCATATTCCTTGAAATTTATTTAATTTTTTAAATGAAATTTAAAAAATAAGTCATTAAGAGAAAATTTAAATGGCGCATATTCGGAAAGCATCACTAAATGTAAAATTTTTTAAGGGCTCACTTAAATTATGCACAGTTTGTTACTTTCAGCAAGAAAAGTTTACACTTAATTGTGGGAAAAACTGTAACTAAATGCTTACTAATACACCAATGCCCCGATTTGTGTTGCTGCGGTTTGCGTCGTGCTTTTTAAAATGTTTATGATTTCAAAGCTGTGACGTTTTTATGTTGCATCGTTAGTGCTTTAAGTTGCGTTGTTGATATTAATATGTTTGTACTGAGCTAAACGGGGTTTTCCCGTTTAAGTCTATTGAAAATACATAGACATACATATGTACATTAAATGAAAATCAAATCGCTTTGTGTCGTATTTTTCCCGTAACAATTAGCGACGCAAATTGGGGTATTGGTGTACTTTTTTTGAATTTTTATGTACTCAAGGCAGTATACAGACACGATTTGGTTAATAATATTGGTTAAATAATATTAATATGTTGTACTCTAAATTTTGATATCCGCCACTGCACTGGCAGAGAGAAAGAGAGTGAGAGAGAGAGATGCGAGTACAGGAGCAAAAATTTTAGATATAAATCCCACATTTCTTTTTATATTATATTATTCCTCTTTAGAGGTTTTATCTGTTATGTTTCGGGAATAGCAAATGATAAGAAATATTTTGAAATGAAAATGGCTTTATTGTTTTTCAAACTATTCTCCTTAATGATCAATGCACTTGTGCATTCGTTTAAATGATATCTCAAAGCAGTTTTTCCATTCCAAACATGTTATTTGAACGCTTCAATTGCTTCTTCGTTGAAAATTCGTGAATCGTTGAAAACGCAGTTTGCTTTTAATATTCGAGAACAAGAAGAAGTCATTGGGTAACATTTCAGGACTATATGTTGTAACGTCTCTAGAATTCAGGTGTTTGACCAGATGTGTAAGAGCTGGGCGATTGGTTTTACGAATTTATTCGCAGACTTCTGGCAAACAAATGGTCGAATACCACAAAGAATTGACAGTCACACATTGCTCAAGCGGAACAGTGGCCACATGAACCATTCGGCCGAAGAAACAGGCAACCATTTGCTTTGACTTGTTTTATCCACGAACAACTTGTGCTGGATTTAACTCGTCTGGGAATACCCACTTGGTCGATGCTTTATTTCCGCCTCATACGCACATATCCATGATTCATCTGTTACAATTGTATACACGTCTTTTGAAGCACCACGGTCAAACGTTACAATCATTTCCTTACCACAATCGACGCGAGCCTTTTTTAAGTGATTGATTAATCATGGGATACCCAATGAGAACAAATTTGTTTTACAATTAAATGTTCATGGAAAATCGTGTGCTGAAGTGGAACTAAAGTGCAAGGATGCTTTTATTTCACATTATATCGCACGACGACTATGCATTATCAGTTCACGCACTACATCGATGTTTTGTGGCACAACAACCGGTTATAAACGACCTTCACGGAATTCATCGGCAACCGTACTACAACCACGAATGAATTCATTATACCAGCGATATACTGTGGTTTTTGATGGTGCTTTATCGCCATACAAAGAATTGAGTTCATCGACACATTCTTGTTGAGATAATCCAAATCGAAAGTTGTGAAAATTAACCCAACGAAAACCTTCTCCTATAATTTTCATTTTTTGGCCAAAATTATTTTCTTAACTCACTGTAAACAAAACAAATAGCACTTGCACATCGAAACGTTGTAAGTACGTTTATGCTAGAAATGTTCAGCTTTATTATGGTGCTGCCAGATTTTAGCTATTGACATTAGTGTTGCCAGTTCCCGAAATATCATATAAATGTAACCCTCGTATTAATTCTGTTATTAATAATGCTTCGAAATGTTGTTCAAACTATTAATTGGTAACTATGGTATAGAGATACAGTACCATGTACAGATGCATTTTTAATCTTACATACAATCGGTCTGTGATCAAAGAAATCTCGAAATCGAGAACATTTAGGTTCATATTCAACGTAGAATTTTTCTTAAGACCAGATTAATAACTGACGAATTTCTTTTTCTTTGAGATGAGTAGAAACTAAAAGATTATTCAAGACTAGGAATATTTCCTGCAGTGTTGCTGTTGATGCAGTTCCAGGCCGACTGTTAAATAAACTGATAAGCTCGTTTTAATGTGTTGTTAGTTTTATATTTTTTGCAAAACAATTATTTATTTCTTTATTTTTTTTTTGGGAATAACCAGTAGTTATAATAATGTTTCTTTTTTTAATCTTTGCTTCGATTAATATATTTTCAATTCATAGAATAATTGCATCAACAAGAAGTTTATGTTGAAGTGATCTGTGAACTACCAAGGCTACTACTGCTCCTCTCGAATTTTGCCTATAGTTACGATATATGAAATAATTTTGAAAGTAAGTTTTGTGATTTTCGTTGAGGTATGTTTCATTTCACTGTCTTACGAAAAACCAATAAATAAAAAGCAGATTTTATAATATAGTCCACTTTCCTCACAGATGACTTCGAATATATATGAATAACAAATTTTTAAATGCAGTTGTTTCATCTGGCAACCAATTTGTGTCACTCTAAAATACACACACAAAAATAATAACTAAACTAGTTATGAATTTTGAATAAGACACATAACTATCTAGGAACTGTTTTGTAGTTTCGGTTTTATTAGTTCCGACTCTGAATAAGCAACTAAACACATAATCGACAGCAAGCAGCATGAAAGCAAGCAGCAAGCAAGACTACATAAATATTTTGAAAGCAGCACCAGCAATAAAATTAGGTTTTATTGTCATCTGTTTTATTTGTTATAAAGGGTCCGCAAAACTTCTGAATTTCTTTTTTTATTTGAAAGTACAATCTTTCCGGTTAATAATGGAATATAATTTCATTCAAATAGCTGCCTCTTCTGGCCTTGCAGTAGCCTACACGATCGATCCAATTTTTAAGCACATTATCGATTGTGTGCAGCTGTATTTCCCCAATGGCTTCGCGAATATTGTCCTTTAAAGCATCAGTTGTCTCTGGCTTGTTGGCGCAACACTTATCTTTGACGGCACCCCACAAATAATAGTCCAACGGTGACAAATCGCAGCTCCGAGGTGGCCAAACGACATCAGCTCTGCGGCTGATAATGCGATCTTCAAAAACAGGGCTGAAAACATCGAGTGTAGCTTCGGCTGTGTGGCACATAGTGCCGTCCTGTTGAAACCAAATGTTGCTAATATCCTCCTCTTCAATTTTTGTGAACAAAAATTCGTTCAACATGGCCCGATAACGATCGCCATTCAGTGTTACGGCCACTCCTTGCTCATCTTCAAAGAAAAATGGCCTAAGTATGCTTCTGAACAAAAATCCGCACCATACAGTGACTCGTCTTGTGCGTATCGGCTTTTCAATGTATGCGTGCGGGTTTTCTGTGCCCCAAATGCGACAATTTCGTTCAGCGGAAGGATAAACCTAATAATTTGTTAAATCAGACATGAGCTAAGTCTTACCATTCACGAAATAAGCACTAGTTGAAAAAAAAAAAAATGTTAGATGGCGGACCCTTTAGAAAAATATTTTTCAGTGGTGACAGCTTTTCAAATCCAACATAATAAATCGCTTTTTGTTAAATATTAATCAGATGTATCAAATTTATTGAAATTATGTGTTTAAAACTTTTAAATTATTAACATAAATGTTGTTTGATACAATATTTTAATTTTAAACTGTTGTTTTTGAATATATAAAAATAGTATTTTTATGTTTTTTATTTAAAATTTTATATTATATTCGTATCACAAATTTTGCTGCCTTAAAAAAAGAAATTATTTTATTTTTAGCAGCAGCAGCAAAGGTTGTTGTCTAGGCTTTTGCTGTGCTGCCTTTAAAATAATTGTCTTCATATAAACGTATATAATTTTGACATTTTGCTGTCTGCTGCGTGCAGTCGGTTATGTGTTTAATGCTTAAGATTTCTGAATGTACACCAAAGGGTTTGTTCGTTTAAAAGATTTTAGTAAAAATGTTATTCACCTGTTGTTATTTTTAACAAAGATTGTCTTTTGGGGATTCATTACCCAGTTTTTTTTTTATATAAGAAAAATTTTTTTTATATTATTTATTTTTTATTTTTTTTTATTTATTTATTTTTTTTAGTTTGGAATGCCACAAACCACTTTATTTAATTATAGTAACTTTATTGATAATTCACTTAATTATGTATTAATTTTTTAATTTTATAAGCTGTTGTTATTGTTAAAAAAACACTTTATTAAATAATTTAATAAATTTATTTTATATATTTTTTAACAGTTGCTTTTGTATTATAATTTTTTATTTATGTTGTGTTTTTACACTGATTATTTTATTTTACTTTTTTAATATATTTTATTAACCCTTTATTTTTATTCAAAATAATTTTTTAACAATTTTTGTTAAATGAAATTTTTAATTATTGTTAAAATTATGCACTTAAATTAATTAATTTTTTATTTTTTTTTTGGTAAATATTAATAAATAAAAATTTTATTATTGATTAATTTTATTTCTTAATTTTAATATGTTATATTTTTATTTTTATATTTTAAAATTTTTATTTTTAAAATTTTATTTTAAATATTTTAGTTTATTACACTTTTGTTTTTAGTATTATTTTTAAGCTTTTTTATTTGTTTTGACCACTTTTTATTCACCAACTTGTTTTATTTTTTTTTTTTAATATATTTTTTTTACGCCACTATTCATCAAATTCAAATTTTTTTTAGGTTTTCTTTTTTTACAAAAAAAATTATATATATTTTTTATTTGATTTTTATTTTGTATTTTTTAGGCACAGAAATATATTTGAAATTTTATTTTTGTTGAATTTCTCTTTGCTTAATTTCTGTTAATTTATTTTTGTTTTTTGTTTTTTGTTTTTTTTATTTTTATTAATTAATGAATTAATCACCCTTTAATTTATTTTATTTTTATGTTGTTGGTTGTCAATTTGTAGGCCATTAAAGTGGCACAACAGTATGATGAACGCACAAGCGAACAACCGTATAAAACTGATTCACAAAAATTTCAATATTTCAAATAACCGTAGTCTCAGTGTACGTACAAACGTACGGGGGTTCTTCTTTACCTGTTTTGCCTTCAGTTAAAAAAAAAGAAAAAGAAATATTTTCTTCTTTAATTTTTTTTCTTAACTTGTAGTTGTTTTTTTTGATTTTTGTTTTTACGAAAATAGCCTCACTGCTTTTGGATAGCTAGGCTAGCATTCTATACAAAATGTTTAAAATTTTCAATTTTTTAAAGAAATTTTTTTATTTTCAATGCTCTTGAACGTTGTCATCGTAGCCATACAATACGCTGGCAAACGCACCCAGACACTGACACACATAATTTTTTTCTTTATGTGAATAAATTGCAATAAATTTTTACACTTTTTTCTTTTACTTGAAATTGTTGATTGAGTGCGTTAATTGGGTACAAAACACCGGCCGGTAATTGCAGCATAAAGAGACAACATTTTAAAAATTTTATTTGATTTTTTCCAATTTTTTCTTTCAAAATTTTTTTTATTTTTATTTGTAATTTTTTTTTGTATAATTATTCTTATTATTTTTAATAAACTTTCTATTTTTTGCTTTTAAATTTTGAAAATTTGTTCAAGTTTTTCTTTTCGCTTTCAAAACCACTTCCGTTCTTTGATAAAGTCAATTTTCAACTGTTTGGCGAGTATCTGTGTTAAATTGCAAATGCTTTAGACGTTGATTTTATAATAAATTTCCTTGTTGTTTTTATTTGTTAACGTTGTTGTTATTGTAGTTGTTGTTGCTATTGTTTCTGTTACTGCTGCAGCCGAAGAGCAACAAAGAAAGAACAATATATGTACACACGTATTCTCTTCTTTGGTTATTTGTTTATTTGTTTTTATTTTAGCACGTCAATGTCGTCATACGGCCGAGAATGCTTTTTTTGTTTTTATTTTTGTTTTACTTATTTTGATTTGTTATTGTTTAGCTTTTTTACATCTCTCTCTCTCTCTCTTTCTCTCTGGCTCTCTCAAGTGATGACGAGTTTTTTTTGTTTTTTGTTTTAATTAAAATATATCACATTTAGTATATTACTGTGATAACACCAAAGAAAAAAGGTCTCTCAAATTTTGCACTCTTTGTTTTATTTTATTTTATTAAATTTTTTGTATATACCGTTTGCTTTCATTTTATTTTATTTATTTATTTTTTGTTTGTTACGATATCACTCGCGTTATGATGGTGACGAGGAGCTTTTATGATGATGTCTTCAGTTCGCGCGCGTATTCAAGAATGATTCTTTGAAATCCATACAAACGAGTCACTGGTTATAGTCACTGCTGGCATATACAGCCACAACACAGTTACAGTCGCTGTTATAGTCATAGTCTCATAGTCTACTCATACGTCGTTTAGCAAACACATATACACACACGCACATATTTATATAATTTACTATTGAGAAAACGACAATTACGTCGTAGTCATATACGTCGTCTTAAAACGTAAATGTTGTTGTAATTGAATCTGTTGTTGCTTTGTTTTCGTTTTTTCTTTTTTTTATAGCACAAGCAAACGTTAGTAGGTTTTATTTGGCCTGCTAGTGTTTCTAAAAAAATATAACACCAACACCAACAACAAAACGTTTTGTTTTCATTTTCTTCATCATTTATGTGTTTCTCCCAACACTACTGTTGTTAATATTTTTTTATAATTTTATTTTTTTTATTTGTTTTTTTCGCACTATATGTTGTTGTATCTTTAACGACGTTTGCCTGATATCTGTTTGTATTTTGATTTGTTGTTGTAGTTTATGGTGCTTTTTTGCAGCAATAGTATGATTTTTTTGTTAACTTTTAGTTATTCTCTTTGGCTCATACTCTCTTACTACTAATACACACACGCATACACAAATGTAAGCTGTCTCTTAGTAATGTAATATTAAGAGTAAGGCCATAGTAATCAGTGTATGTTAATTGCTAAGGTTAAATGGTACCTTTTCGTTAAATAATAAGTACTTTTTGTTTATATTTAAGAGTAAAGAGTTTAAAAATTTGTTAGAAATGAAAATATTTGTGTTGTTAAAAGAAACAAGTTACAATTTCAGAAAAATTTACTATATAAACTGATTTATTAAAAAAAAAAATGATGCTGCTAAGGCAATAGAAATTTTAAACTTTATGGATACGTACCTACATATTACGGTTTTAGTTATAAATTACAAGAAGTACAATTAATTTATAGTGAAAATGTCAAAATTTTCAATAACAACCAATTAGCCAGTGGCGTGACGTCATAGTGAATTATTGTAACAAACGCTGACAATGTTAAATCATCGATGAGTGACTAAAATTTATCTTTGGTGTCATACATGAGTTTTTAAAATAGTTGTTCAAATTGTTATAGATGAGTCCCAACAGACCATATCATCAGAATTCATTGCTTTTTTCGTTAACGTGGGGTGTAGCAGACAAAATCCTCCAGTATAAAATCCTTTAGTATAAAGTGGACTTATAACAGACAATATCGCTAAATTTTATCATGAGAACGTCTTTTAACAGACCATGTCGCTAAATTTCAGCATAAAGTAGACTTATAGCAGACAATGTCGCTAAATTTCAGCTTTCTTTAGTATGGTGGTATTACAATAAAGTTGTCACACATAACACACTTTGTTTGTGTCATTGTCACGAGGATTCATCAATTAAGGTTTTCGTTTACGATAATTTCATACATTTTTCGACTTGATACTGATATTATGATGATCATTAATCGCTGAAAATATCATAGTGACAATGTCGTTCAAATTCGATAGCGGACAATTGTGGAAATTATATAGTTATAAACAAAAAAGTAGGGTCACCTAAATTATTTTATGTAAAGTGAAAACAGAAGAAAATGGCTACGTTTCCTTGTGAATATTTATGTATTTGATATTACTAATTGAATGAGACACGTTGATCTTTAATGGGCCATTACGAAAAACGATTCGAATGCATTTTTAAAACTATTATTACTATTATTACCAAGAACAGCTTTGCATCTCCTTGGCATTGAATCCTCCTCTTTATTTTTTCGTTTTTTTGTGATCAAATACTACCCTTTACCTTTTGCCATATTTTGTCGCTGTTACACAGAAAGCACCAAATCCAAAGTGTGTTTCGGATGACTATTTTGTGCCATTTACATTTGGCAAATGCTAGCAACACTTCTTTTAATATGTGGCGGTAAACGACCCCAAACACAAGGCATTTAAAGTAAGATCATGGCTGCTATATAATGTGTTACACATCATGGAAATACAACCCCAGAGCTCTGACATAAATCCTATTGAAAATTTGTGAGATTATCCAAATAAAAAAGTATTTTTGGCAATATTCTCTTTAATCAAGTATCTATATTGGTAACACTTCATGCCTCCATTTTTAAAAGCTTTTTGTATAACGAGAACGTAATTCTTTACTTTTAATCTCTTCGAATCATATTTTCTTTTCCGAAAAAAATTTTGCATTTTTAAAGTGACAACTTCACATCTCCAAAATATTACTTTTTTATCGTCACAATAGAACAACGAAAAATTTCCTTTTTTACAGCTGTTCACCAGCTGACATTTTCTTTGCTAATTTTTTGTATGCATACGCAAGTACTTCTTATTACGCTTACCACATGCAAGGAGAGAAACTGTGTTATTTCCATCGTTGATCATTTTCTTCCCCCTTGATAAGATCTCGCTATATATGAAAGCGAGTATCTGTGACTTAGAAATAATAAACACAAGTGAAGTCATGCGTGCAGAAATGCAATATTCTCACCCTGTGATTTTATTGAGGGCGAAAAGTGCAAAATACTTTAGCTTTTTAAAGGATACATTTTTTAGAAAAGAACATGCAACTGCACAAAAATGGTAAAAGGGCGAGAAAAATGCAGTATTTTCATCAGAAAAGAAAACGCTTTTAGGTTCGTTCAATCAAAAATGTTTCAACATACTTCCACGAGTATGTCTGTCATAAGTGATCGTATTTTTTTTACCCATAATTGTACATATAAAATGAATTAAAAAACTATCATATCCTATATTTAATATGTTAACATATATTTACTCCAAGTAAAAAAGTACTTTAAATAGTACTTTTTATTCATTTATATTTTATGTTATTTTTCTAAAATATTTCTCTTTTCTCACTTTATATGGCACTCGTTTCTATAAGAGATTTACTTAATTTTTATTATTGGGCCAACTATAACAAAAAACATTTGTGATAACAGTGATGATATGCACGTCAAAAGAGGGAGGCGTTGGCGCTTTTTTCTATTTTTTTTTACACTCGCATATGCACAAGCTCTCACTATAATAAATAGCAATCAAGTGGTTTTCCCCAGTAAAGGCTGGCAAGCCTCCGGATTTGTTTATATCTCTTCAACTTTACAACAAAACATAAAGCTAAAACAAACACACATACTATGTATACAGTCACCCATACACATGCACTTACGAAAAGCAAAAGAAAAGCAAAAAACAAAAATGAGGCTAAATTAGCACTCACTTGGCCTTGTACTTGTTTCATAATCGCTCCACTGAGTGCTCTACTAAAAGCAAAAACAAAAATTAAAAGCAAAAAGAAAAAAAAAAGAAATTGGCAAATATATAAAAAATAACTGTAATACTAATTTAGCAAGTGCGCTGTAACGAACAGCTCATATGGACTGAGAAAATCGAACAAAAATGTTATTTTACACTCAAAAGAGAACGAAATCAATTAAAATGTGTTTGTAATGGAAATAACTTGTTTTGGCAAAATGTAAGAGATCCTACAATCAAAGAGCAATTTGAGTTAAAGAGAGCTTTTCGCTTTACTGGCGTTAGAAAGAAACAAAAAAGCTCATGAAAAGTGAAATTAAGTTTATTTTGATTTCAGCTTCAGCTTCTCTTTGTGGAAAAAAACTTGTTCTGTTGCTCTCATTTACTTTTAAAAAATTCTCTGTTATTGTTTCTCATTTCTTTTATTTCTGTTTTTTTTTTAAGCTTACGGTTGAGTATTTGGTTTGAGGGAGGAAAGTAAAATTTATCTTTTAAATACGTTTGCGGAAAACTTTGTGTATCTGTTTTTATATTTTACTCGTATCTGTGTATCTGTGTGAAATTCACTAGCGTGTGTGAGTTTTATACATAATTCGTTTCTTTTTTTTATTATTTTCATTACAATCTCAACTCATTTCATATTGTTTTTGATTCAAATATACCGGCATAATACTCTTACCTAAGTATGTAGATATGTACATAGATGCATATACATATGTATGTATATATTTATATACCATAATTAATATTTATAGTATTGCAATTTTGAATATATTTTTGTTTTGGTTTTACTGCGGATTCACACACACAACTTCCCACGTTTGAATTTTTTTTTTGGAAATTGAAAATTAAAAAAATATAATAAAATAATAAATAAAGGTCTTGACGTAACATAAACTCATAGCCGTAACCGTAGCCATAACATAACTATATTTAATTAATTTCATCGATTAGTGACGCCATAGCCGTAAACAGCTGTTGTTAATGTGATAATTTGGTGTAAACACAAAATTCGATAGCAATCAGCTGTTTATGACAGAAAATGAATATTAAAGTTAGACATGACTTATTATCCCCTCGGGGCACTCTTTGATTTTGTACGAGGAACTCCAAGTTTTGGATGATATTGATTATGTCCCATCCGGACCGGTGCTGGATATGTGATTTGTTTCAGGAGAAGAAGACGGTACTCACACAGCTGATATAAATATTCTTTCTGGTAGCCAAGCGGCTATTAGATCTTTCTCGGATGCAACTTTCAGCTCTAGGCTTGTTAGGGACTGTCGTGATTCCCTTGGGTTGCTCCCACGACAGTTTGTTGTCCATCTCATTTGGATCTGGTTACAGGGATATTCCGGGTAATTATGAGGCTGATGAGCTTGCTAAGGCGGGCACACTCCTTCCGGACAGTCATCTACTAGTAAGGGTTGATGTACCGCTGTCCTCCGTCAGGCTTTCTATTAGGCAGAAGTATTTACTGGACGCTAAAGGATCTTGGGCAGAGGATGATTCTTGCTTAGCTGTTAGACTCACCTGGCTTAGATTGGATGGCAGGCTTACCAATCAGCTTTTAAAATTGGATCGTGGGGGCATCTCCTCTGCAGTGTCTATCCTTACGGGGCATTGCGTTATTGGTAGACACGCGCAAAGGCTACGTCTACCGGCGAATGATTTCTGTAGAAATTGTAGATCAATTGAGGAAGAGGAGAGTGTGGCCCATTTAATTTTTCAATGTCCGTCTCTAGCTAGACGTAGATTGATCACACTTGACTCGCTCTTTCTCGATAGTCTATTGGAGCTCTCCATCATTGATGTCAGGATAATAGCCAGATTCATTAAATTGCCGGGCTGGTTATCGAGTTGATTTCCGGGAATTTGCTTCTACGTAGCACCTCTGGTTGATCGTCAGTACCAGTTAATCTGGAATTGGCGGCCGGTACGGGGAGGATCTCGCTTCATTTGTGGTATCAGAGCGAGCCGCTATGTGTGCTAAAGTGTGCCCTGTCTCAGCGAGGCCGCCACTCCCCCTAACCAAAACTAACCTAGATATGACTTAACACAATATTCGACTATGGTAAAATAAACTAAATTAAATTGTTCAGTTACGGCTTTATGGTATGTCAGTATTAATCGAACAAAGTGTTGTCCATACGGTAGGTTCATAATGTTGCAATCGTTTTGCGCTACGTTAAGTACTTTTCACGCAGAGGCCCTCCCGATAAAAAGGACTGCAGAGGAGGCCGCAAAGATAGCTACAGAAGGTAATATCATGATATTCATCGATAAACAGGTAGCGATACGTGCCCTAACATCAGTCAGGTCATTTTCGAAGATAAGCATGCAATGCAAGAAGAACTTAATGCTTCCAGAATGTACATGGCCAGATAAATACCCAAGTATATGAAAATTATCTACTCCGCATATGTCTACAACCAGCGTTGCCATAATTCTTTTTTTATAAAAACTGAAAATTTAAAAGAAAAAACCGGATTCTCAAGTGAAAAAACTGCGCATAACTAAGAAACTATAACAATATACATACATACATAAGTATGTTCTGTAAACGATCTCGATTTCACTCGATTACGGGCTGCAAAACATATCCGCTAATTTATATCATAGTATATTTTCACAAAAAACAAATTAAATGTAATATACATAAATGATATGATTTAGTGACACTGTGCTCGAATTTGAAACTTTTTTTCCGACAAGCGGGGCAGCAGATGGATAAACCTGATTCGAGTACGCTGAATTCAGTGGTGCTAACTGTTATTTTAGGTTAGCTTTTATTTGCGACGTAAACTCTTATTTGAAAAATTGCGGAGTTTGCACAACATACGTATATTCGTGTAACTCAGAAACGGTTGCGTTTATTGAATAAATTAGAAAATCGAAATTCCGCAATAAAATTACCTTAAGGTTGGGCAAAAACTTTTTTAATCTGCGTAGTCATTTTAGATATAAAGGGTGTGTTTTTTATGGATGTATAGAACTTTGAAATGAAATAAAACAAAGATGAATTTTTTAAATTGACAAGAAATTTAGTTTTTTCGAAAGATAATCTTCTGGCATTATAATTTAAACACGACTTCTGGCATATGACCGCCACGGCTGACTCGGACGTAGTCTAATCTGGAGGTATAATTCCTGATGACCTGTTCCAACATTTGTGGCCGTTTATCGACAATAACGCGCCGAATGTTGTCCTCCAAGTGGTCAATCGTTTCGAGCTTATCGGCATAGACTAGCGACTTTACATATCCCCACAGAATATATTCTAGCGGCGATAAATCGCACGATCTTGGAGGCCAATTCATGAGTCCGAAACGTGAAACTATGCGGTTACCAAAGGATTATCATCACTCCAAATACGGCAGTTTTGCTTGTTAACGTATCCATTCAATCAAACGCCAAGTTAATCGCTAAACAAAATTCGCTTATGAAACTCAGGATCAACAGCAATCTTGTTTTGGGCCCATTTGGTCCATTTCGAAGCTTTGCTTAGGCGTCAGTCTATTCATGTTGAAATGCCAAACCAAACTAAGCATAAGTCTCTTGACAGCTGACAAAATGACCGCCAGTTGAAAAAGTGTTGCCAACTTCAAATTCTATACCTCTATAAAAGATACCCGATATAAATATTTGATAAAATAACAGCAGGAGCACATTACTACGTACGTATGAGTGATATCTTATTAGTAAAGCAGATGCATCACACATACGTATCTACTTATGTAGTAATTAAAATATTCACCCTCTGAACCCCAGGGAATAATTTGATTGTTTATTCAAACAGGTCTCGGTGGCGTGGTGTAGTAGTTAGAGCGCACGAATAGCAAAACAAGCTGCCAAGGTTCGAGTCCCAGACTACTCCATCTAAAAAGTAAAAAAGAAGCCACCCTGACGTTTCAGTTTAGCTCTGGTGATAATGACCAAAAAACGCCACTTATTGCGAAAAAATTGCAATGCCAGGATCACCACCACCACTTATCAAGGATCTTCACAACTAAAGTGGATTAATCATCCATTACTTTGTGTAAAGCCAATATGCTCCCTAAAGGAGTGACGGAATGACTCCCTACGCAGTGTGAATGTTATGTGAGAATATTTTTGCTCGTCAATATTTTTTAGCCATTGTTTCAACCAGGTCTCTAGCTGCTTACGGCAAATATTGATACTTCCCTGGTGTACTCTGGCCTCAATAAATGTACATAAATAATCGCCTTCCTTAACCTTAATTTACATTCGGTTAGATATTCTAGTAATAGAATGCAGATAAGTATGTGGTGGTAAATTTTGCCTCAGTTTTTACAGCATACCTTCATGTCATACTTTATCGAAGGCCTGCGAAATATCGATAAAAAAAAGTGGAGCAATTTTATTTCTTTAAAGAACATTCTTATGGAACTCACCAGTTTATGTGTTTGTTCAAATGTGCTTTGCTTACTTCTAAAGCAGCGTGCGGCAAGCTAATATTGGTGCATTTTACAATTGTGGTAGTAATTGGGAGTCTCTCACACAAGCCACTTTGCACTGTTTTCGCTTTACTTCTCTTGGTTTATTTTTTGCTTATGCGTGTGACTACGTACGTGTGAAAACGGAAGAGAAGTGAATCCCTTTGCCGAAATCTGTTCTAAATCAAAATTTATGGTTTGATATACACTGGCATTCGCTCAGTTCACGGATGTAACTTTTTAATTCGTGTCTATAAGCAAGGCTGACCAAGACGAGAAATCATTCGTGTAGTAGTGTTTGTGAATGTTTGCTGTGTGCATTGAAGAAAAAAACAAAAAAGGTAAACAACAACACAAGAAAAACATTTTTTAAAAGCAAAGCAACATACCTTTGCTTACGTTGGCATCTTTTCCACAACTAAATAATATTTATTGCTTTATTTATTATCTTCTTGTTATCTACACATTCTCGCTCGGTTGTGTACAAATACGCTGTAGATAATTCTCAGCCAGAGAGGGCTCAAAAGAGCTTATCTGTTCAACTATGCTATAGGGCTGTATGACTTCATTTTGGTGTGGTCCTTTTACGGTTTTGGAGTCACTAAGATAAGCGAATTTTTTTATATTCGTGGATAATACTTTAAGTGCAAAACTGTATGGAATATGCAACGAATTAAACTTATCGTCATGCGTGTTATCAGCTTGATCATTTTTTGCTGCCGTTTTGAGGTTAAGATTGCTGATAATGCTGTCGATATTAGGACACTCAAATTTCAATGAAAAGGATGTACTAAATTATAGTACTTAAGGTGGTAATTATATGAATCCGTCTATAATATTCGGGATGAAAACATACTCCTAATGCTACACAAATAAGTTACTTTTTAAAAGTATTTCTCACCCAGTAATTGTTTTTCACAATGAAGGTCTGCCTATAACTGTTCTCTTGAGGTTTCTCGCTGTGCTCCATAAAGAAAAATATGAATCTGGGGTCACATCGAGATTTTCAAGGCAGTTGTTATTGTGTGGATTTGGACCAGAAGGCTAACAAAATTAATTAAGATAGGGGTAGCTAGTTTGAAAATAAAAAAGTTTTATTTATAGGGCCCGCCATCTAACGTACTTATTTCGTGAATGTTAACACTTAGCTTATGTCTGATTTGACAGATAATTAGCTTTATCCTTCCGTTGAGCGAATATGGTTGTGTATACGCTTCGCTAAGTGGGCCTGCGATCGACTTACAGAAGATGCCGATTTTCATCTTTTCAGATCAAGCTCATTTTCATCTTGGCGCGTATGTAAACAAGCAAAATTGTCGCATTTGGGGCACATAAAACCGCACGCATACATTGAAAAGCCGATACATCCAAGACGAGTCACTATTTAGTGAGGATCTTGGTCCAGAGGCATAATTGGGCAATTTTTCTTTGAAAATTAGCAAAAGGGGCTTTTACAGTCAATGGCGATCGTTATAGGGCCATGTTGAATGAATTTTTGTTCACAAAAATTGAAGAGAGGGATATTAGCAACATTTGGTTTCAACAGGACGGCGCTACGTGACACACAGCCGAAGCTACACTCGATGTTTTGCGCATTGTTTTTGAAGATCGCATTATCAGCCGCAGAGCTGATGTCGTTTGGCCACGTCGGAGCTGCGATTTGACACCGTTGGACTATTATTTGTGGGGTGCCGTCAAAGATAAGTGCTACTCCAACAAGCCAGAGACAATTGACGTGTTCGTGAAGCCATTGGTGAAATACAGCTGCACACAATCGATAATGTGCTTAAAAATTGGACCGATCGTGCAGGCTACTGTATGGCCAGCCGAGGCAGCCATTTGAATGAAATTGTTTTCCATTATTAACCGGAAGGATTGTACTTTCAAATAAAAAAAGAAATTTGAAAAAATATTCAAAAAAATTCATTTGGCGGACCCTTTATCAGTTGTGATCTTGAAGTCCGAGCTTTACTTATAGCACATGCTGTCAAACCCATTTTTTACCAATGACATCAGTTATGTTAATCTCCAATGGCTCTAGAGTTGTTGGGTTATTAGTACAACACATAAAAGCACTAACGTGACAGCCGAGAGAGAGTTCCATCTTCTGAAATATCAAAGTAACGTTCGTTTCAATAACTCACCCAAGCTAATGAGGCCAAAACGAATTTTATGGGAAAACGATTAAAGATGTTAAACAGAATAGTGTTATCGATATTCGATAACATACACACACACAAAGAAAACATATGCAAACCGATAAAAAATAATCGATCTGTCAAGCAATTAAGCAAAAAAACAGTAATAAAACAACCATAACAATAAAAACAATATCGATAACAAGCAGCAGCAATAGCAACAACAACAACAACAACAACAACAACAACAAGAACAATAATAGTATAAACACACACACTTTAAATACGACAGAACGACAGATAATATTTGTTGGTGGCGCGTTACAAATTAATTGCAAACGCGTGCCACAAACACGATTCGCATAAATAATCTTTTGTTGTTTTCTTTTTGTTGGTTGTTGCTATTATTGCTGATTGGTAGCAATGCGAAGCAATCGATGCTTTTGTCGCCGAAGACTTTAGGCCTTATATTCTCGTTTTTGTTTGTTTTATTTTTTGGTTGTTGTGGCTGCTGTTTGTCGACAACAATAGCCACCAACAAACAGCCTATGCGTCAGCACAATCAGCTATGAAAATGAAAAGCAACAACAAAAATAGCAATAAATTGTATCTTTTTTTTATATATATTTGGTTAAACCAGAACAACAATAACCATAAATATGTAAACACAGCTTCCAAAAGTATACCACTCACCACCAACAACAACATACATATATGGTTCGATTGCTGTTTTATTTTGACTTGAATGTTGGTTGCTTTTGGTTTTTTGTTATTGTTACAGCTTAAAATGGTTATTTGTGAGTGAGTGAGTGCGAGTGCGAGTTGCAATTGTTGTTTTTGTCAATAATATGTGTAAACTGTGTAAACGATCGTTTAAATTGTTTTTTTTTTTTAATATGAAAACATTTCATTCATATTGTGTTGGAAACCGCCGATCATTTTTTAAACGACGCATGCGCCACACACTTACACACACACACTGTTTTCTTAAGAATGGCAATATTAAGACAGGGTGACTAAAATAGCCATTTGATCAAAAAAAAAAAAAAAAAAAAAAAACAAATGGAGAAATTAAGGAAAAAACAAAAAACAAATTAATTGGCCATTTTGTCTTCGAGTTGTTTTTTTTTATATTTTTAAGATTTGACATTTGTTGCTGTTTCAAAACTGCAATATTTTGTTGGAACTGACCATTATTATTGACGGACTGGCTTGTATTTCTTTGTTTAACGGTTTGTGTTGTTTGGAAACTTTTATTGCTTTTCTCCTCTCGTTTCTTAATTGCTTTGGACTCAACACTGTGTCAAGACAATGTTAGAGTTATTGCTTTATCCCAGCAAACACATGTTTGTGCTTGCAAGTTGAACATTGAGTGGAAGTCAATACGTTTCTTAATTGTTAAGCGCCTGAAGGCGTTTTGAAACAATGCGAAAAAATTTTAATTATAGGGTGTTTTTTAGTAGGTAGCAAGGTATGTAGAAAGGCCCTATATGATACTACAATTGATCGTCATCTGCATATATCCGTGACCACCCGGAACTCATTATAAGACTGCTAAGCTTCCTCGACAGCTCCGTACGCCCAGTCGTAAGGTAAAAGCACAAGAGCCTGTTTCTTCAGCCACTTAACGCCGAGCATGTGCACAATAGTGAGGAATTGCTTTTTCCTTCACTTTATCCCCGCAACTTCTGCATAAATTATTTGCCAGGTCATCCAGTCCAAGACGCTAGGCATGAGTGCCTAGCCCAATGCCCTGTATTGACACCGACAACTACGCTGAGTGTGCCCTTTTGGAAATTAAACAAATCTTTTGTGAGCTTGCCTTTCAACGAAACTGCCCATGCAGCGTCAACATTATTCTATTACCTCATTGTAAACCATAAGCTTGCAAGTTCCCAGTGGGATTACGAATGTGGAAAACTCACTTTTAAGTTCGATATCGGTGTCATGCTGACCAGTTCATCGGCTCTCTAGTTCACGGGAGTATCACTGGGACTCCGTACTCATATATTGTGAATATTATGCTGTTGAGCCACCTCGTTGAGAAATCTGCGGCAGTCCATAACTTTTCTTGAAGTTAACTTGTGATTTCTCAGAGTTTAACAGCCGTAAGTATGCTAATATCTGATTTGGAGGCGTTGCCCTTACCAATGAATATCAAAGCAGCTCGTATGACCGAAACCTACGCCTGAAAAACGAGACAGTGGTCCAGTAAACTAATAGAGTGAGCTTTATTCAGCCACTCCGAAAAGATACCAATACCCACATCTCTATTTAACTTAGCCGTCCGTGAAGATTTGCTCAGTATAATTAATAAGGTGCATGACACCATTCGCCCATTCTCTCCTGTCCGGAAATTTATTGAGAAGTCATAGTGTCGCACTGTATTGTCAACTCTTCCAAAATCTCCCAAACTTGTCAGGATCTTTGAGTGAACCACATTCAAATCGTACCAAAGCCCAGTCGCCCGCAGACGCTGACTTGTTCTAACCACTGAAGCCTTACTATACAGGCCTAGCGAAGGGAAATGTAGGAAACCTCCATCGCCGATGTGGTTGTAGTACGTTATACCACCGTAATAATACTGCAAGCGGACCTTTGCAACCGCTGTAGTAGGACAAGATTAGCCGCCTTGCAATGGGTTTACCACCATACAAGGCATACATAGGTCAAGATACGTCTGACTACATCGGTGAATATCCAGTGCGTCATCCTCGGTCTGAGACCCATTTATTTCCCAGCGCTTTTGTTGCAAGTGCACAGACAAATAGAAAGGCCTTCATGCCATGTTGTGTATGCATATTAGGCTCCATGACAGCTTCCTATCCAATATTAGCCCCCAAAAGTGAGCCTCTTCACAAAGTACGAGACTCGTATTGTTTAACATCCATGGCCTAAAGAGTGAATGTTTGTGTCTCCATGCGAAAAGTACTATTATATCCGTTTTCGTGGAATTTACTTCCAAACCACGTCCAAATGCCCACTCGCTAACTTCGCGAAGAGCAAGTTGCAGTCTGTTCCTAACAGTATCCACAAATCTGCCCGAAATCGTAATACCAACGTCATCCGCATAGGATTGCTACGCATTCGACTTGTTCCAGAGTCACTAACAGTTTATACAATAAAAGACTTCACAGAAGAAAGGAGAGTAGCCCGTTATAACTTTAAATTACAGAAATTTAACACAAAAAATTGAATTTCAAACCAACAAATTACGACATGCAATCCAGACATCAGGCAAGTGAATGGCGCTCACCAAATGAGCCGAAATCAAAAAAACCACGTCGTTTTCAGTCAAAAAAGAAGGCAATGCTCGTGGTTTTCATGGATTACAACGGTGTAGTGCATCATTGATTTTTGCCAGAAGGCCAGACAGTAAACAAAACATTTGCGTGAAGCAATTCGCTGAAAAAGACCCGAATTGTGGGCAGAAAACTCGTGGATTTTCCACAATGATAACGCACCGTCGCACAGTGCCACAAATACCATCCGACAGCCACCAAATTCAACTGATTTGGTTCCCTGTGATTTCTTTCTGTTCAATTGAGTTAAAAAACAATTTGAGGAAAAATCGCAGGAATTACTGGTGGACATACCGAAAACCGAATATAAGCGCTGGCATAAGTGTGTTGCAGTCGATGAGTATTAAATACTTTGAAGGGGACAATATAGATGTCGATAAATAAACTTGTATTTTTAATTTTTTGAATAAATTCCGGGAAATTTTTGATCAATGTGGTAGACTATATCATCACTGATTAGTCTTCGTTTTAAAGGAAATACGGTCGCCTTCATTTTGAGGAACTGCAATGGTGCCAACAGCATGAAAATTCCACCAAACCTTACATTTTTCTAGATATAGAGTCTGTTTTGGATTGGTTTCTCTCTATAAACGGCAATTTTGTTTATCAACAAATCCGTTGAGCCAAAAATTAGCCTCATCTCTGAACACAAATTTGCGATAAATAATCGCGAATTGATGACTGATAT
Source organism: Wohlfahrtia magnifica (assembly GCA_023159175.1). Taxonomy (NCBI): domain Eukaryota; kingdom Metazoa; phylum Arthropoda; class Insecta; order Diptera; family Sarcophagidae; genus Wohlfahrtia; species Wohlfahrtia magnifica. The sequence continues at coordinate 1,593,312 of JAKWBJ010000056.1, forward strand.
TTAAAGCGAATCTGGATAATTTTGAAAAGTTGTAACATCCTCGATCAATTCATGATGATTTGTCAGTTTGTTTAACCGTTAACCTGAAGGGTGTTTAAAAAAGACACCCCTTATTAATATAATTTTTACGTTTGAGAAGAATTTGAAATTACACTTGATAACAAATTGAAAAACAACAATGAAACTTAAGTCTTAGCATGGCTTTAAGAAATGCTTGAGATTTGTGCTTAATATTAAATCATATTTAAACGTTTGAGTGGTTGTGTTTGCTGGGATGGTGTATTTTTTTTACCATTGTTGTTGTTATTTTAAAAGGGGTGATACATTGGCAAACATTTATTTGCAAACATCGCAAATAGCCAATCGCCTTCATGGAGAAGTAAGTTATCCGTGTATGCGATTGGCTATTTGTGATGTTTGCAAACAAATGTTTGCCAGCCTATCACCCCTATAACACTTTTAATTTCCAAAGAACGACAAAAACAAAAAGAGGACCACAAGTCAAATTTATTGACAATAAATGACAGACATATTACATGCGAGCGAGTCACACATACACACGTCTTATTTAAAAGAAAAACAACAATAAATGAGTTCTTTTGTTTTACAAATTAAAACAAAAAAAATAATGAAAATAAATTTTTATGTTTTTCTCTGATCGAATTTGAATTTTTAATGCCTCCCTTATTATTGTTATTTGACATACACTAGCATATGTATGTACATACATATACTCGTATACACTTGCACGAATATGTATATTTACACACATAGTTTGCATGCTGCTTGAATTCTCTATATTTTTCATTTTATTTTTTATATTTTTTATTGTTTTATTTCAACTAAGAAGGAATTCTATTAAAAAAAGTTTTTTTATTGTTCTGTTTTTATTGGCGTTGTAATAGGTTAATGAATCACTTGCATCGTATTTATCGTAACTATCGTTCAGCTAAGCTATGCAATAATGCGTCATTTTTATATGACTATGTTAACACAAATGTTTTTTCATTTAAGATCTTATTCTTTTTCTATAAAAATTTCTGTTTCTACGATCACTATAAACTATGTATGTATTAAAATTGACAACAAAGCAAATAAAGTATATGAACAAAAGAAACAGTAGGCACAAGGAGGAATAATTCATTTCTATTAGATTGCGTCTTATATGGAAACTTCATAACATAGTCGTTATGAAGTAATCTACACATCTGTACACTATTGTTATAAATATCAAGTTGGGAACTGCAGTTGTTTATGACAAAAGGTGCGTACTTGTTTACAAATAACCAAACCGACAGCAACAACATAAGCAGAAATATAGTAAAAAAAAAAAATAAACGACAACAGCAAGCAATAAGTTAACGAAACAAACAAGAAGCAACAACAACACAGTAAGTACTGAAACATACAAGGAGATGTTTACATTCTCATGGCTTCATAAGAACTAAAATATTATTATATTTAATATTAAGTTCTATCGGTCTTAAAAACAGCCTATATAATTTTTTACAGAGTTATCCTGCTAGATGTCCTTAATTTAAATTTCTTGAAAAGCTCGTTGGACAACTTAAAATAAAATAAAATTGTTCGCTTCAAATCAAACATCAAGAAAAATCGAAAATTCATAAGAACCTGAACCTGAACGTATTTGAAGAAGCTAGTTGTACACCCGAACCCAATAGCTCGTGAAATCTTGAATGATGTTCGCCACATCCGATTGATAAATAGAGACCACATCCGATTGATAATTGCAGACCTGGTGCGAAGATGAGCAAGAATAACATCAAGTCCCGTCGTGGTTCCATGTAACTACGTGCTGGACTAAATTAGTATAATTTCTAGTTTTAAGATTTGAATATCAATTATTAGCTCACTTTATACTAATGATCTAGTTCAGTCATGCACATTTCATGTGTCTTCTATTCCCGATAAATTCACACGTATTCTTATGCTCTTGCTTTCAGTCGTCAATGAAATAGCGAGTATTCCTAGGCTCTACTGGACCGACCTGCATAAGAAGAAAACTATTTGTCTTCTTTCCTTGAATTGCATGGTCATCCATCGCACTATTGCGTTTCTCATAAACTACTGTCCCATTGGGAGACATGCATGATTCTTACAGTAGTTGTGGATCTGAAGTGAAGATTCAAAAAGTGCCCGCCTTCCTACCTGAACTAAGCCTATTCGCCAGATTGAGTTCTGCCATATTTTTTTCGATTTCCAAATTTTAAAAAATGCCTTAGTTTCAAAAGATTTGCGAACAATGAGGACGTGAAGTCTGCTTTTGATAGTTATTTTAAGGATCTAAACAGTTCTTACTATCGAATTTAGTGAACATAGCCAGCAACGATGCTAAAAAGAGATTATGTGAAGAAATAAATACATTTTTTCTTAAATTTGTTGTGTTTTCTTTATTAGATGGACTAATTTTGAGGCCGCCTTCGTACTTCTAAAGAAGATTGTTAACTTATCTGTTGCAACGTTAGAAGTTTTAAGTAGTTTGTGTAAAAATTGTTAGAAAACTAGAAAAATTTAAGAGCGAATTTAAAGATAGACAGTGTATTTGATAATGAATGTGAAAAGAAGAGATCCGTTTATATGTGAATATGAATTTACCTTGAAATTTCATAAAATTCTTACGAAATATACACATATCTGATGAAAATCAAACAGGAAAACAATTGCAAAAAGAAAAGTACACTAAAAAGAAATGGCATCTACCTGAAATATCAACAGGCTCGAGAGCTTTCGAAGTATTGTTTACTCAGCCATATTAAAAGCACATCATTGCGAACAGCAGTCAGTCTAGAGTAGAGTTTATTGCTTTGAACTCAGTGTGAAAATATTGTTACGAAAATAAAAATACAACTCTGCATTGTGGTTTTTTGCTACACGAGTATATAAAGTTGGCAGCACTGCCACATCGAATATCTTTACGTTATATTTGAATTAGCGGATATGGAAATAGAAAATGGTCGATATTTCCTGAACCTACATGTCAGTTAGTTATCATTTGGTTGACGTAAGACAAAGACGTGTTAAAGCGGAAATAAAAGTGCTGTATAGTGAATATTAAGTTGTTGTAAACTGTATAAAAGTTATTGTGGAGTAAATAAAAGATAACAGTAAAGCAATAAAATAAAAACGGTATTTATTTTATTTTATACGCAATTTAAACGAACTCAAACGTTTTAAAAAGTTTAAAACGTAACAATATGTTATGAGTCGCGATCGTACTTAAGTTTTAAAGACCACTTTAGTTGAAGCTAACTCAGCGTAGAGAAAGTTTAGTGTGGTTAAACTATGGCTGAAAAGGGCGTGATCAAAATTAAGTTGTAACAAAAGGCATGATTTAAAAGTTACCGAAAAGTAGCGACTCAAAAGATTGCAGCAACTTAAAATAAATTACTTTGCTTAACACCATGTATAAGGTAAAAACAATCATAATACAGTGAAGGATTCCGGTCAAATAGTAGATACATAGATCAGGCCCACACCCCTTGCATCATAAGAGAACAATACCTAGAATGGCGTACTCCCCTGTATCTACTTTTCGTAGAAGAAGAAGGCCTTTAATACCATTAGAGGGATTGCCCTATAAAAATAATTCGAATCATCAGAGAATGCTGAACTGTCAGTTCATCACAACGGGAACATCAGCCAAACATTATATACCAACACTGTAGTAAAGCAAGGTTGCTCACTATCACTTCAACTACTTACCATTGTGCGGGTTGTTTTCATGATGGAATTACATAGAGTCCCTAAAGCCAACTCATGGATTCGGATTCCAACGTGCAAGCTCAACGGGATATATTACCGTTCAAATGTACAAGCAAAAAACACGTATTTTTAAATTTTCAACTTAACTGCAGTGTTGTTGTAAAATAAAACAGGATGGATCACAAAATTTTGTTTGCAACATATCTGTAGAATGTAAGGTATCACAAGAGATCACTTTCTTACATGTGGATGATTACATTAAACTTAAAGCCGCTTAAAAGCTATCTTATGCATTAGAGGGTTAAAAAATAAAGCAATGGCAATTAACATTAGCACAGAATCCATCAGGCTACAAGGGCAAGCAGTGGAACACGTAAAGAGTCCGCCAAATAATTTTTTTTTTTTAAATGCTATTAAAAAAAAACTACTGAATATTTTCTCAAATTTTTTTTTTTTTTATTTGAAAGTACAATCCTTCCGGTTAATAATGGAAAATTATTTCATTCAAATGGCTGCCTCGGCTGGCCATGCACTAGCCTACACGATCGGTCCAATTTTTAAGCACATTATCGATTGTGTGCAGCTGTATTTCACCAATGGCTTCACAAATATTGTCCTTTAAAACGTCAATTGTCTCTGGCTTGTTGGCGTAACACTTAGTTTTGACGGCACCCCACAAATAATAGTCCAACGGTAACAAATCGCAGCTTCGAGGTGGCCAAACGACATCAGCTCTGCGGCTGATAATGCGAAATTCAAAAACAGGGCGCAAAACATCGAGTGTAGCTTAGGCTGTGTGGTACGTAGCGCCGTCCTCTTGAAACCAAATTTTGCTAATATCCTCCTCTTCAATTTTTGTGAACAAAAATTTGTTTGACATGGCCCGATAACAATCGCCATTGACTGTAATGGCCACTCCTTACTCATTTTCGAAGAAAAATGGCCCAATTATGCCTCTGGACCAAAATCCGCACCAAACAGTGACTCGTCTTGAGTGTATCGGCTTTTCAATGTATGCGTGCGGGTTTTCTGTGCCTCAAATGCGACAATTTTGCTTGTTTACATACCCGCCAAATTCAAAATGAGCTTCATCTGCAACATTACCATGATTTTCAAAGTAATGTCGCAATATTTTCCAGCGTTGTTCAAGCGTATACACAACCATATTCGTTCAGCGGAAGGATGAAACTAATTATCTGTCAAATCAGACATGAGCTAAGTGTTACAATTCACGAAATAAGCACCAGTTGAAAAAAAAAACGTTAGATGGCGGATCCTTTAGATAGCTTCAGCTATCTGTGGACTATAGTGACAAGGAGTTTCGGAGCAGAAACAGAGATGTAAACAACAGGCTCAATAAAACGAGAACAGCATTCGAACCAATACAGTCAGTATAGAAAACCTCATAAATATCTGTATCTATCCTCTATAAATATCCACCTCAGAATCATATTCTGGCCTAACAATATCAGCAACACAGACCTTTGATATCTAATTTATGAACCCATACTTAGGCAAATAAAATGTATAACATGGAGATGAAACGGCCATAGTATCACAAAAAAAAAAGCCGCACAACAAAACAAGGATAATATCAAAGTGTAATTCTCAGGACTTAAAATGACGCCGTCAACCAAAAAGCACTCGGAGACACACGAAACTACAGTGTAATCTTCCTTAGGAAGTAAAGCAATTAAATACCCAAACTTTTTTTCTGAAGTATTTTTGTTATAAATCAGTTGAGTTTAGCGCCCTCTTGCGACAATAAAGAGACGTAACCGAAAAAAAATATCGTTCAGTATTATACTCAGCTGATAACACTGGTCTACAAAAAACAAAAAAATGTTCTCGCCTTTAAATAAAACTATATATTCCATATATTTCTTTGATGCGCTGATTTCAAATCCGTTTTCAGTTTTTTTCCATCGGGCTCAAATTTCTTTTTATGGGCGTGGCAAATGTTTCGCCCAAAATATGGTAGTTATGTCAATATATGTCATCATAACTTTAGAACGACTTGACCGATTTTAATGCAATTACCACCAAATGTTTAGAAAAAAATACTTCCTATAAATCAACTGAATAAAACTCTTTTGTATGCAATGTGAAAAGTTTTCAGTTTCATTAATCAAGTCGATTTTTGAAGCAACTACATAATCTACTGTAGCTCGCCTCCATATGATTGGTGGTGGTGATACTTATTTAGCATTGTCATACGCTCTAACCACCACACCACGCCACCTGAGTAGATTTTAATTTTAGACCCAAGCTTTGGTAGTTTTCTTAGAAAATTGTATAGATTTCGATCTGGCTATAAGCCTGCCACGTTTTTTCTCACCCGAAAAAATTTACCAACTCTAATACACCGTCCAATTGTAACTGAATTACTTACAAATTAGGTGATTCGCTCTGAATATTTTATATGATTATTCGGTTTCATTTTTAGGGGTAGAGCTATAAATGGTAAAGCGTTGCCGTGTGTACAAGTCTTTTCAGTTTGGTTAGGTTAGGTAGAGAGAAGGAGTCCCACTTAAGCTAGAGATTTGGCTTATTGTAACGCCACAAGCGTAGATGCTAAACCGGTGATTAAACAGTCTCCATAGGAAACCATTTTTATTCCAAAATAAATCTCGAAGTTTCAGTGACCTTTATTCTGAAGAGGTCAGTCAAAGATGACAAGAAATGGAGGACCAAAGTAGTCTGTAGTCTTCGAAACAACAACTTCTGCAGAAATTATTTGAATGGATGCCGAGTTTATCGGCATGACTCCAAATCAGGTAGCGACCAGTAAGGACCGCAATTGTGCGATGGATGGCCAAGCAATTTAAGGAGAGAAAACATTTAGTACTTTCTTCGAGGTCGCGCTACCAATGAAATTGAGCATCGGAGAATATCCAGCTTAACCGAGGCAATTGGTACACCAATGGGCCCGATTTATTCGAAAATATCGAGCTCAGCACCCACCCTGGCCTGTTCGTCAATAACATAATTCCCGATTATATGCATGAGTCCCAGAACCCATATGAGAGTTACTCTCGAATGAGCCGAAATTTTCATGAGAAACCTGTGGCATTCATGGACTAGGATAGACGTCGAGGTGACACTCTCGAGATATCTAATCGCAGTCCGACTATCCGAAACGATCAGAAGATCCCCAGGCAAAACCCGCGTACTACGGTTCCCAGTACTCTGCCTGGAATACACTTCAGAGTCAAGTAACCTATAAGACAGTCAGTCTAGTGTTTAGAATTATTTATGAATATACGACAATTCACTCTGCCCTGCATCAAGGGCATTGTGAGGAAATTCCTCTTTATCAGACCAGAATTCTTTCGTGAGTACATCAAAATCAAAACTTCTATAGAGAAGTTATGGGAGATCATGTTATTAGTCACAGTAACCGCACCGTGTCCAGTTGAGCCCGCTGTTGCAGAAGATGATCGATGGGAAGCCAATTAAATTTAGCAAATAAGGCTTTGGTTGGAGTGGAGCAGAGTGCACTGGTGATCAGGACAGCTGCCTGCCTGCGCACTCTGTCTATCAGTTAACAATTAAACTGATATTTACACATCATCCTAGCCCCTCTTACAGGTGTAAAGTGTTTACAGTTTGCTTAAAATCAATAAATATTTCTTTACAAATATCCATATATATACAGAGCTTTGTAAATAAAAATTTCTCCTTTCTATTAATCTGTAATGTAGGTTGTAAAATAGTTATTGGACTCAAAAAAGCAATAAATTTATGTGTCACTTCGCTCGTGGTTATATTGAGTGGCGATACTGGCGCTTACGTACTTAAAGTATGACTAATCAAATGATACTTTGATTAATAGGATTGAAAAGAGCGAAGAATATACTTTTGTATTTAAATTGAATCTTAGTGTTTAAGAAAGAAATGAAAACCTTGATGTACAATAAAGATATTGTCCGCTTTGTTGAAAAAGCTTTTAAGACAACACCTCATAACGCAATTAAAAAGTTACCAAAATGGTTTTTAAGTATTTCCATTGAAATGTGTTGATAAAAAACTTTTATAGAAAATCAAAAACAGTTAAAAACGAAAATTAAATGTTAAAACAGGTGTTGGCTGTTGTTCTTTTTGCTTTTGTTGTATTTTTCTTTTGTTTTTCTATCTGTATTTTTAAGTTTTGCCTTTAATGACCAACATAAAGTTAAAAAAGATAATGAATTTACCACCTAAAACAGTTTTCGTGCAACATTAAATTTTTATTTCACGTTGAATGTAGCGAAACTTCACAGCTTGAGATCGATCCCCACATGTTAACGGCTGGTATTGAGCGCGCGCGCGTGTGTGTGTGTGTGTGTTTGTGTGAAAACTTTAAATGTATTCATGCAACAAAAATTAAGCACAAACGCATAATTAATTAAATAGAAAAAAAAACTTTTAATGTATAAATATATCTAATGCAACAACAGCAACAGTAACAACATATTCAATTATTAAAATAAATCATAAAACATTGAAGTGTTATTGTTGTTGCACGAAACAATACGAGTACACTTGTTGTAATATTTCTAAAAAGTAACAAAATTAGAAGAAAGAAAAGATCTATGTATGTGTTGGAATAAGCATTAATAATAAAATTGGGGGTAATCAATGCAAATGGCCTGTACAAACAATAATGACTACATTTTCACTATAAACGGCTTTGTTACAGTGATGAGGAAAAACAAATAAACTTACAAAGTAATTAATAGTACGAGTACGTACTGGAGTAAACCTTCCCACGCAGCTGAGAGCCTTTATATTGTATACCTATTAAATGTATTTCTTATAAGAAAAATTTAATAAACTGCACACATTTTACATGGAAAAAAACGCATTAACATACAAGGATAACTTAACTAAATATATCGGATGTTTTTGTTTTACAGTTACACAAGTTTGATTCTGGCTTTGTTGGATAGAATATCTTATGAGATTAATGTTTAATTGTGATTTCCGCAAACTTTTCGATTAATGATTTCATGTTTTCATTTGTCTCTGGTAGATAAGTAGATACGTGGTTAAGTGACTTTACCTAACCCCAAATGTATAATCCAATGGGGTTAAATCACACACGTCAATTAATTGGACTATTACGTTGAGCATCCAATCATTCGACTTTTACTTTTGTTCGAGTAAGATATCAATTGATTTTAAACTTCTAAAATTACTCGATAAATCGAGTAAGGTTTCCAAATTATTCGAATAACTCGAACAATAAAAAAATCTTTCAAAAAATTTAATCGAATGAAAAAAACAAACATGTGTATTCGGCTTTTTACTTTTTTATTTAAAAACAAGGTCGATATTTTTTCTTTTGAGTCCAGCACTCAGGGGATGGCCTTACTCATGTCGTGCATTGTGCTGGTACTAGGAAAATAGGTTACGGCAAGGAGGATAGAATCCAGTATGGACGTCTGAATTAAATTTATTTATGTCGTAAGTAGCAGGGAAGACTTTCGCTAGAAGATTGTGTCACAGACGAACAGTGCAGCAAAAAATTAAATTCTCTCTATAATGTGCTGTGCGATTCATTGGGCAGTCAACTACAAAGGTATAAGCTCTACGAGAAAAAGTAGTACTACGTGGAGATATGTGATTATTAGGAATTAGTTTCCTTATTTCGCCATTCCGGTTTAGTACCGAGAACAATGAGATACACACCACATTGCGACATTGCTCTAACGAATCGATAGAGTTGACTACTTTACCGTAATTAATATGTATACATACACAGAGTTGTATACCATTTTAGGTTGGCTATAGGTCTTGTAAATATTAAGTAGATCAGATGGAGAGAAGTTTTCCTTGCACCGTCTTAGTGCTTGAATGTTTCTTTCGGCACATGAAATATGTGATCGTTCCAGACAACAAGAGCATCTGATTTCCCAATATCTACATTACCCATCGACACAAATGACAAAATACCACCTAGTTTGAGTGTTAAAAAGCAACATTGGGTCTTGCTGGCATTAAAATCGAGACTATTCGCACGACCCCACTTGAAGATTTTCGCCAGGTGGCTTGAGAGTGTGTCGGTCATATTCATCCTTTTCGCCCCAATCACCAAGAGTTTCGGTCTATGATCAAAAGAGTATGAATGACAAATGTTCATGTCATCTGCGAAAGAATAGATAGAATTGGAAGTAAGAAAAAGATTTTCTGGTCTTCTCTTTGTCTTGCCTAAATACATGAAACCGTCTATTATACTGATACTTTATTATTATTTGCATTGTTTTTTGTTGAGCTCCTCTAGAAGATTGTTTTCGTTTAGATCCACATCTTCTTCTTAAAGATGATTGTCTGGTACATTTCGGTCAGGTTCAACAATCGATTGCACGATTTGATTGGTTTTTAAAACATATTTTAAAAAGTTATCGTTATTGAGGAATCTTGTGGAATTTAAGTTGATTTTAAAAACTTTAACTAAAATATCTAACAAACCAGTAACGGCTGATCAGAAAGCTAGCAAAATTGTGTTCGAAAAGTGTGTAATGAAAACAAAAAGAAGTGATATTTATGCATGTCTCGTTTTTTAAGACAATTTTAACAGATAATATAGAAGTAAAACTAAATAATTATAAACATTTGCTATTTTACATCCCAAATTTTACGTAAAAAAGTTGCTCGAATAATTGACACACATCGTTTGAGTTATTTGTTATTCGAAAACGGCTATTTTCATTATTCGATCGAAAAATGACCAAATAATTTTTCGATTAATCGAACAACGATACTCTACTACTGCGTGACATTTCTCTTTCATCAAAACTTTTTTTGAGTAAAGCAATTCTGAGTCCGGACGAAGATTACCTCAGACATTCTCTTATTAAGTACGTAAACCACAACATATGTAGGTATCTAGGTATGTTCCTTTTTTTCTCTCTGTCACTCCTCTAGGAAGCATATTGGCTTTCCACAAAGCATCTATCGCTTTGTTTCAGTTTCTTTCAAGCTAAGTAGACGACTAATCCGCTGTAGCTTCCTCCATATGATTTTTTGCGTAGTGGTGAAGATCCTTGCTAATTGGTGATGATCTTTACTTTAGCATTGTAATTTTTTCCCAGTAGGTGGCGTGTTTTTCCTGATCATTCGTCTGATGTTTGTCATCATCGCCAGAGGTATGTGGAAAGGTTAGGGGTGCTTTTTTCTTTATTTTTTAGATGGAGTTGTCTGGAGGGAAGTTGAAGCCATTTTGTTATTAAACAATTGAAATCACAATTAAATTAAATTAAATTAAATTAAATGTAAGATTGTTAAAAAAAGGTGCATCATTTCATTTCTGTGTCCCAATTTCTTTATTTTTTTTTTTTTCAAAAATTGCAATAATAGATGTGAACTTTTAGAAAAAAAAAAATGTTTTCTTTTTCATTTATTTTATTTTGGTTTAATAGCTGCAGGGATAGATCTTTTATTTTACCAAATTGTTGAAAAACTACACTTTAAGTCAGCTTTACAACATCAAAAATTGAAAAGAAAACTTACTTCAGTGCAAAAGAAATGAATTGAAACCGTGAAAAACATTAAACACTTTAAGCGTTTACAGCTTAAAGTCAACCAATTTAATTGTCAAATGTTTTGACCACAAAAAACGCTCATTTCACGTTTTATTTAATTTAATTTTAAACTTAAAAAAAATATATATTTTTTTATAGAAACAAAATATTTTGTAAATAATTTTTATATTTATTGTTGTCATTTATTTTATTTACAATTTCGTTTTCATTTGTTCGAATATATTTTTGCTTTTTTTCTGATTTTTTTGATTAACAATTTGGCACAGAATTTTTTGGTTCTGCTCTAGTTTTTAGTTATTGTTGTTGTTATTCAGAAGGCATGATGAATAAAAAGACCAAAACAATTTTGCAACAACAATGCAAAATATCGTTATCAAGAACACAATAATGAAGATTAACATTTTTAGCAGCAATAACAATAAAAATTATGTCTGCATTAAATGTTTTTTTTTAATTTTTTTATTTATTTTTAAAATCAAAAATTTACCACAAAATATATAATTAATTTAAGAAATTTGCGATTAACCTATTGAAGTTTAAATAACCCAAAAGTGATCTAGGAAAAGCCATTGCCTTTAGGCCGTTTTTTTTTTTTTTTTTTTTTTTTTGTTTTAATTAACATTCGCTAAGTTACCGTCGAATGCTCTAACTATACGAAAAAGTAGTCGAGAGCTATCTCAAAAGAATCCTGGCAAGGACCAAGTGTTATAATGAAATAAAAGTGTCATCGAAATCATAGCCTAATGTCAGTTCTACTTAAGTTTACTTTTGAAACCAAAAAATGTATAACCTGTTACATACGAGTATGTATGTGGGTAGTTTTAAAAAAAAATATTTTTGAAAAATCTAATCAAATATTTTATACAAGTTATGAATCTCGATTTTTTATTTTTACCTTAATGGTATGACATTTTTATTAAAGGGTGGGCAAATTTGAGGTTAGGAAGTAAATTGGCTTAAAATACATATATTTTTTTTAACAAATGCAGCTTAATTCATACCAATATAAAATAGAAATATGGGAATTAATAATGGAATATGATGTCAGGCAAATGTCCACCTCTCACACGTCGGCAGACTTCCGCTCTTTTCACAAGATTTTGAACCACATTTTGCAAGAAAGCTTCGTTTATCTCGTCAATGCAGCGCCGAATTTCATCACTCAGAGTATAAGCGGCGTCAAATCACAAAAACGAGGCGGCCAATTGACATTGCCAAATCGAGAAATTATGTGACCGGGAAATTTCTCATGCAATAACTGAATTGTTTGGCTGGCGTGTGGCTTGCGGCACAGTCCTGCTGAAACCTAAGGTCACTGATGTCAACATTAGCCAAATGTGGTGATGGCGTTTCCTTCCTCAGTACGGTCACTTTCTTTGGATGTAATAGACCTTCATATGCGATAATATTATTTGTTTACATAACCGCCTAATTGATAATGGGCCTCATCACTAAAGATGATTTTGTTGAAAAATGCGTAGTTTTTGTTGATGATCCAGGCTGATACCCAACACTTTGCTTTAAAAACTCGACAGAAGTATGCGCGGTAACGTTTTTACACAAGAACGTGAATTAAAGAAAAAAATGTTGGAAATTTATTTAAGAAAATTAATTAAATTTAGTTATTTTGGGTCGATAATGCAAAAAATAATTGAATTCGAAAGAAAAAACTTAGGAACCTTATTGCAAAAAAACAGATTTAACTAAAAAATTAAATAGCAAATAGTTGCCAAAAGCGAGGCTAACCAACTTTGAGAGCACCTTAGCCTTAAATTTAAAGCTTAAAATCCACCAATAACTTTTTTATTTTAAGTAATAACTTTTTACTGGTGGACCGAATGAAGAGCAAGTTTTTTATGCAAATAGGAGAAAAATATTGAATGCAACAGGCCTAGAAGTCGTTGTCGAGGATCTTTTTTATCTTCAGGCCAGCAGAGGATGACCCCTAATTATACAGTGCGTTGTGCCGGTACTAGGAAAATAGATTGTGGGAAGGAGGACAGAAGAAGTAGTGTTTATGGATGTTCGATTTAAATTTGCTCATGTCGTAATTGACAGGAAAAACTTTCCCACGAAGATCGTTCCACAAACGAACGGTGCGGCTGAAGAATGAATTCTCTCTATAATGCGTTGTTAGATTATTCGGTCAACCAGCTACAAAGGGATGTGCTCTATGGGAAAACCAAGTACTGCGTGAAAATATATGATTATGCTGAATCCGTTGTAGTACCGACAGAACAATGAAACACACGCCAAATTGCGACGACACTCTCAGGAATTGATAGAGTTGGCTACACTACCGTGATTAATAAGCATCTTCGCCCTCTCCTGTACGCGGTTGAGAAGCCACATAGTCTATTTGAAGCACCGGCCCATACATGAGAGTTGTATTCCATTTTGGTTCGGCTATAGGTCTTGTAAATATTGAGAAGGTCAAATGGAGTGAAGTATTTCTTGCACCGTCTTAAAAAACCGAGGCACTTGAATGCTTCTTTCGACACACGTACATCACAATGAATCTTCGTGGTCAGAATATCAAGAACATCTGACTCCTCAATATCTACACTACTTATAATTACAGACGACACTACACCGCTACGTTTGTGTGTTAGAAAACAACATTGGATCTTGCGCGCATTAAAATCGACCCGATTCGCACGACCCCACTCGGAGATTTTCGCCAAGTAGCTTGCGAATGTGTCATGTATAGTTTGCTTTTTCGCCTCAATCTCCAAAAGGCTCGGCCTACGATCAAAAGAATATGAATGACAAATGTTGCTGTCGTTTGCGAAAGAATAAATAGGATTAGAAGTGAGAAGAAGAAAGTCGTAAAGAAATATTGGAAATAGAGTTGGAGAAAGAACAGAGCCTTGCGGTACCCCTGAATTTATCTTGAACTCATCGAATGAGATCTCATCTATAAGCACTCTTATAGAGCGATCTCTAAAAAAGCTCGATATAAACAAGAGAAATGACTACGTGTACCAACACCAAATGCAGTTGGTTTCATTACTAGCGCCTCATGCCAAACTCTATCAAACGCCTTGGAAATATCTAGAGCCACAACTTTGCTCTCACCAAAAGCATGAATGGACTTATTCCACCTCTCGGAGAGTACCACCAGCAGGTCGCTAGTCGAGTGACCTCTACGGAAGACGTATTGACGATGATTCACCTTACTCTCCATAACTTTGGAAAGCGCCGAACAGGCGGTAGTTTTCAGGGTTGGAAGTCTCACCCTTTTTAGGAATTGGCGTTACATACAGGAGCGATATGACGCACTGAGAAGGTTGGCTAATGGAAGAGAAAGCGTCGAAGAGCACTGCTTCAGGACCAATGTTGGTACGCCATCCGGCCCAGAAAACTTGTTTACGTTGAGATTTGCAAGAACCGCTTTTACAGCGCGTTCTCGGCATAGTCACTGATACGCTTTCGAGTGCGGACAGTGGTTGGAGGCTCTCCAGCAAGCGAGAATTACTTTCAAATAATTCAGCTAAAAGGTTTGCTTTTTCAACCCGGTAATTCTTTATAAGAACTGGAATCGAACTAGCGCTATTCCTTAGTCTTTTAACGAATGACCAAAAGTTCTTACTACCCTTAGGTAAAGTAAGAAAAAAAAGCTCTTACTTCCGCTAGGAAAAGTAAGAACTTTAGCACGAAGGCACTGATCGTAAAAAGCCTTTTCTCGCCTAAGTACTGCGACACACGAAGATCTCGCATGTTCTAGATCTGATAGAACCAAGATTTATTTCTTGATTTAATCGAAATCTGTTTGGATAGATTTAAAAACTTATACAATTTTTACTTCAATCTTCCTGAGGTTTGAACCTGTGCTGTTTTTCATGTATTCAAGCCACGACACTTGCATATATTTTGTTTTTATCTGATTATTTGCTGTCTACAATCAATTATATATTTTATTGAATACTTTATGCAGTGTTGTAAAACTATTTTTTTTAATCCTTTTACAACACTTAAGCTATAACTCTGTTCGTTTCGCATTGAATAACATCATTAGAAAATATTACGATATCGAAATTTTTTGATTCGAGTCTTATTCGATTACGAATGCCAGGATTAGGCCCCTGATTTAGAAATTTTCCCACCACGTTCAAAACCCGGTCTTTTATACCTTCATGCACTTATAAGTTAATAATTTAGCTAAATATTAACCGATTTTAAGCTTCTTGGCTGGTTTGGAAAGAAGAGGAACAGACCTATTATATGGTGTATACTTTAATAGGTGAACTTAAGGAATCTGTGTATATTTCTAAAGCAAACAAAGGTGGAGATAATTTTACACGTTATTTTAGGAACCGTCCAATTTCAGGATTTATTAAGGTAGAATGTTTAGTAATGAATGAAATGATACTTATGTTTTATATATCCGAAGGAAATTGACAGAATTATTGAGTTATTTACCAAATATTATTTACCAAAACGTTATTTATCAATAAATCTCTCAATATTTTTATTTTGTATTATTTTATTTAAGTATTCTTCAAGTATCTTTTCCAGTCCACTAACACAGCACCTTTGACAACTTTTCTTCTACAAAGGGCTTTTAGCTTAATTGCTTTTGTTGATTTTAAATTCAAAACACAACGATTTGCTATTCAATTCACTGTTTCAACATAAATATTTAATTTTTTTTTTTTTATTTTTCTTTTTAACCAACTGCGAACTGGGTATTTAAAAAATTAATTAATCGTTAACGGAGTTCAGCTTGTAATCGACTTATAGTTTGACATTTCATTATCGAAAGACTTACATCAAAGAAACGCTTGCAAATTGTGGAAAAATTTTATCAAAAAAATTGTTCTGTTCGTCAAATTTGATGTTGAATTTCGATTCAAAATTTTGTTCTCTCACTATTGTATTTAATGTTCAAACGTAGCGCAATTAACTTTAAACAATTAGCATTTGACAGCTGAAAATTTTAAGACATATTTTGTTCATAAAAACTTAAATTTGTGAATTTAGAATATAGAACTTAGAGTTTATAAAACTTTAGTGTATTAACAATATAAAATTTAATCAAAAAAATTAAAAATCAGCAAAAAAAAAATTTTGTTTACTTTTTTCATTTGGATATTATATTTCATATGACATTG
Source organism: Wohlfahrtia magnifica (assembly GCA_023159175.1). Taxonomy (NCBI): domain Eukaryota; kingdom Metazoa; phylum Arthropoda; class Insecta; order Diptera; family Sarcophagidae; genus Wohlfahrtia; species Wohlfahrtia magnifica. The sequence goes on from JAKWBJ010000056.1 coordinate 1,609,675, forward strand.
TACAGTGTGCGAAGTCCGTATTCATACAACCTTAAAAAAATTATTTAATTGAATTTCAATATTTTTCTACAAAAAAAAAATGCTTTAAGTGTAATTTTTTATTTGTTTTAATTAATAAAACCTGCTTATTTAAAGCTGCATAAAACATATAATTTTTAAATTTTAAAATCCTCTTTGAGAATTTTTACGAATAAATATTTTTCATACTGTATATAGTTCTCATTCTTCATTGAACATACTTCACACAGAGTTACCACTTCTCATTCTATATTCTTCACACAGGGTTGCATTTGAAATTTTATGCAATTAATTGAACAATTGAGCAATTTATAAATATGTATGGTAAATTGAGCTCAATTAACGCCTTAAAAGCGTAAAATCCCTTAATTGGCAATTAAAGTTTATGTGCGAACATGATGTTGCGTAAATAAGCAGAATTGTCACACATATTGCCTTCACAGCATATTACTGTTTGGTGCGATTTATGGGCTGTCGGAGTCACTGGTCCATATGTCTTCAAAAACGATGATGGTTAGAATTTTACTGTCAATGGCGAACGGTATAGGAACATTGAACTGTCATTAATCTTGCCGAGATGTGGTTCCAACAAGACGGAGCCACATGAAACACAGTGCGTGGTACAATTGATTTAGAAAGTTTTGATGAAGATTGTTATATATAACCCCATTAGATTATTTTCTTTGGGGTAATGTAGTCACTGTAGTCTGCGTCCATAAATCAGAGACAATCAAACATCTGTAAATCAACAGAGTTATTGACGAAATACGGCCGCATATGCTCCGAAAGATTTGTAAATATTGCTGTTCGCTATACATATCGCCTTGTACACGTCAGCCGTGGCAGCCACATAGCCGAAATCGTATTTAAACATTAATGTTAAACAATTTTCTCCCCAACAAAGCCTATTTCAATTATATTAAAAATATATTCCTTTGTTAAGAAACAGCCGAAAGTAGACGATATATCTAAATTCTCTAGTAAAGTCTTGTATTTTTCTCAAGAGTATTCATCGACGAAATTTCTCATTTCCACTAAATTTGCGCAAATTGCAATTGATACGTATCTTATGATGATGATTCATCGATGAAAATTTTCAAATTTAATCGAATTAATTCTCCAAAACTTAAGGCAAAAGAGGAATATTCTAAATGAATATAATTTTTAAAACACAAAATGATTTTAAAATCAGACTTTACAAAATATTTATTTCATTTCAGTTCTTTATTTTATTTTTACAGTATATTTGTAAATAGTAAACAAACTCTTTAAAAATCTATCATTTCTTATTCATTCTAATCATTTCAAAAATCTAAATACTTTTGGATATGGATGAGATACGTATTGCATGCATCTCGTATGTGTGTTTGCATCTGCAACCAAACAGAAAATTACAAAACAAATTACTCTACAATCAATCACAATTTTATAGAATCAATTTTTTTTTATTTTTGTTTTCTTCACATTTCATATGGAGTTGCAGTTTAGATAGGAGAGGAAATAAAACAAAGAAACTTGATTGATTTTCTTCTCATAATTTAATGACCACTTTTGGGAGAGTATGCCAGTAAGTGAATAAAGTGTATGTGCACTGAAAGATAAAAATGGAAAAATATTGCAAAAATCGTCGTATATATAAAAATGAATGTGTGTTTGTATGTTTGTTGGGTTGCTTGTTTGTACCTTATGGTCAGCTATACCGATTTTCCTGACATTTTTACAGTCTATATATAAATATGAAAATTTCCAACTGGTTGGAGCCATGCCCGTACAAAGTGTAAATTTATTTGTTTATATTTTCGAAATGGTAACAGAAAGATTATCTAAATTTGGCCCAAATAGATTCATAGTTAAGGCGAATTATCAGTCAAAGAGTGGTCGAGTGGTCCCCATACAAAAAAAAAATATTGATTTTAGTACTTATATCAAGAGAACGGTTACAACTGAAGCGGTTACAAAAACGAGCGGAATTGGACAAGTGGGAGTAATATTCCCAATACAAACCAAATATTTGTTTAATTATATCTTGAGAGCGCTTAAAACTAAAGTTTCAGTATTTCGTTTGAACGACTTCATTATCAGTGCAAGCCTTCAGTCAAAAATTGGGCCGAATTGGAAAAGTGGGCGTGGTATCTCCCATATATACTAAATATTTATTTCTGTATATCTTGAGAACGGTTAAAGCAAAGGTTCTGAATTTGGTCTGAATGGGAATTGGCGGAATTGGGTAAGTAGAAGTCAATAGTAGAAGAACAATACACATTAGCAGTCAGAAACTGGGCAAGATTGGATAAGTGGGGGATTTTTTACAATTTTGACCGTGTTAAGGTAGCAAAAGATATAATTTGCGAGGCTGAATTCCACAGTCATCAAAAGGTTCATTACTGGAGACGAGACGTGGGTTTATGAGTACGACACACAATCCAGACATCAGGCAAGTAAATGGCATTCACCAATTGAGCCGATACCAAAAAAACCACGTCGTTTTCAGTCAAATAAACAAGCAATGCTCACGGCTTTCATGGATTACAATGGCACAGTAAACAAAGAGTATTATTTGGGCGTCATGAGACGTTTGCGTGAAGCAATTAGCCGAAAGAGATCAAAATTGTGGGAATTCGTGGAATTTGCCCCAACACCAACGCACCTTCATCACCTTCATCATTATTTGAAATTTGTTGACGAAAAATGCAACAAATACCATCCACCAGCCAACGAATTCACCTGATTTGGCTCCCTGTGACTTCTTTCTGTTCAATCGAGTTAAAAAACTATTATGTATAACGCGTTTCAGCAGCCGTTTCTAAAATTGTAAGAAATCGCAAACACACATAGAGATAAATGTACTCTTGGCTACGTATCTTTTGCAAATGTCAAGCAATGTCGCTAAGATTTAGCGGGAATATCAACAACAGATGTACCAAATTGACAAAACAAAAATAAATAAAATCTTAAATCGAAACGATGGGACCGCCACACGGGGGTTATTCGAGGAACTTTTTGATCAAGGTAGTATTTACATCAGAATGGTTTGTCGGGATAAGAAATTCATAATGATATGGTGAAAGTGGTCCTTCATATGAAAGAGTGAAAAGTTGGGTTATTGAAATTAAACGTGGTCGTACAAACATTGAAGATGAACCACGAAGTGGACGTCCAAAAACTGCAATATTGACAGAAATCATAGCTAATGTGCATAATATGACATAAGACAATCGACAAAAGAAAATGCATGGAATAGGTAAAGAGCATTTTACTTTGCATCAAGAATTACAGATGAAAAAGCTTTCTTCAATATGGGCGCCACATTTGCTAACAGTTGACCAAAAACGCATTCAAATGAAAATTTGAGAAATTGAATCGATTTAAGTAAAATAAAATAGATTTTTAGCCATGTTCATAACTGTTGGTGAAACATGGATCCATAACTATACACCAGAGGAAAATTAACAATCCAAACAATGGACTGAAGCTGGTGGAAGTGCACCAAGAACGCAAAAACAGTTCAATCGGCTGGTAAGTTCATGGCAACGGGTTTCCGGGATTACAAAGATACTTTTCTTAATTCGGATTATTATTGTAACATTTTGGGTCAATTGAGTTTGAAAATTCGAGCAAAAAGACCCAGTTTACAACACAAAAAAATAAATTTTCATCTACTCAACGCACCATCCCACAACGGTCTTTTAACAAAAGCAAAACTTAACGAATTTAAGTATGAATTGCTTGACAATTCTCCTACTTCAGCTCCCTCTGACTTCTACCAAACGTTTTATCCCGAATGAATATGCAGTGGCAGCTGTAGACGGTTATTTTAAGGAGCTTGAGAAAAATTACTTAAATCAAGGCATAGATTTGCTAGGAAAACGTTGGACTGAGTGTATTGAAGTTTAAAGAGGTTATATTCAAAAATAAAGTAATTTTAATAATCTACACACGAGAAGCTCTTGTTTATCAGTGTTAGGCTAAGATTTCCATCTGCCCTCGTATACTATATAAAACTGAAGGTGTGTTTGTTTGCAGACTGTATACATCTGAAAAGCAGAACACTATAGTGTCTTTCTGGAAGAAACAAATGATTGGATTTTAACCAGAAGATGGCAAAGTGGAGAAAAAAGATAAATAATGTTATTAAGATAAAGGATGGACCAACCAAAACGCACAATGTTAATTGTAAATAAGACATAAAGTTTTGAGATAATTATCTTAATATTTTTTATTATGATAGAAGGATCTATCACAATTATGTGTGAAACAAAATATCGGTCAATTGCTCGCTACGACTTCGGTGGCATACCCCGCTATTCGTAGGTCCATATTTTCAATGACTGAGAAATAGTTGAAATTCAATGTCGTTAATGTGCCGCATCATCTCATTCTTTTAAATAGCCACGACATTGGCCATTGAATTTCGCGCACAAAGGAGCCAGTGTTTCGTTGACAATGTGGCAAGTGGCACCATCCTGTTGCAACAATATATCTGCCTATAAACTACACCAATCAGTCACACTTTGTGCATGAATCAGCTTTTAAATAATCTCTCGTAGATTCTCATTTGCCCAAATGCGGCAATTCTGCTTGTTCACGAATCCACTGGGGTGAAAGTGTGTCTCATAGCTGAAGATGATTTTCTTTATAGTCACCATTCACTTCTGTCTGTTCAACTAACCATTCCGTGTATTGGGGATGCTTGAAATGGTCAGTAGGCTTCAACTCTTAAGTCAATTGAAACTTGTAAGCGTGTAAATTCAAATATTTGTTCAAAATTCGCATCAGTGATATTCGTGAGATGTTGAATTGTTGGGCACGACGACGAGTCCAGGTTGACGGCTCTTCTGCCATACTATCGCAAACAACAGCAAAGTTTTGCGCAGAACGAACTGGGCGAGCTTGCGCAGGTGTTTTCACATTTCTTACAGACCCGGTTTACTGAAATTTGCACACAATTCTCACGATCAAAAAAATCGCGCAGTACACGAAATGCATTTTGATTTGAACACCCACTTTCGTAAAAGGCTTCAACATATATTAACGCGCAGCTTAATTGTGTACCTCTTAGAGAGATTGATTATTCGACTTTTTTTAAAAAACCGGTTTTCGAATAATACGATAAGTAGCACTTAAAAAACCGGTTTTCGGTTAATAATAATTCAAATAACCGGGTAACCGGTTTTTTTATGTAAATAAAATTGTTTCTAATCCTCGAAGCGCAGATCTGGACCACGTCGTTTTAAAAATAAGCAGAAGCTGATGGAGAACTTAAAATTAAAGTGGCAATCAAAACTAACAATAATTCTAAAAGAGCTAGGTAAGACACACGCCTACCAACAAGAAGGCCGTCGGTTCAATACCAGGCCAGGCCATCTGAAAAAAGTTTTTCATCAGCGGTATCACCTCATAACATAAGCTAGTAACTGGTTATGAGTACTACTGCCGTTCGGAGCCGGCGTTAAACTGTAGGTCCCTTTCAATGAGTCTAAAAATAGAATCGGTTGCAGCTCATTGACTGAGAGAAGTCCTCGTGTTCCTTAATGGAATGTTATGGGAATTATACTGAAGAATGCTTAAGTTTCGAACAGCTACTCAAGGGGTTAAATTCGCTTTTGTTGTATTACTTGGTAGAGAATGAAATCAAAGGTTTGTTATTATAGTTATAGTTTATGTGCCTAAGATAACAAAAATTAAATGTTTTACTTTTAATAAATTTATTAGTAATATACAAGCCCTTAATTGCGTCGACAGGAAAATTTGCTTAGATTTCGAGCAGCACTGTATGCAAATTTACGCACCACGTATTTAATAGTGTGTGTGTCACTGTGGTATGTTAGGTAAGAACCCACCTCTCAACCAAAAAGTCGTTGGCCCAATCCCAGGCCACACCATCTGACAATTTTCAACAGCGATATCACCTTACAACATTACTAGCGACTCATTATGTGTATTTACGCTGTGAAAAACTTCACTTTCTAAGACATCTGCCGTTCGGAACCAGCGTTGTTGGTTTGTGGCCTTTCAATGAGTCTCGTTGATCATTCTCCATACATAAAAATCAATATTTATTTACAGAAAATGAGAAAAAGGTTATTTTTGCTCAAGAGTGCATATCTTTCTCGATCTACCTTGGTTTTCACGTTCTTTGTGAGACCTTCAAGGTTGTTATATATACAAAAATAATTAAATTTATTTTTTAACCAAAGTAACCTATTAAACCGGTCGAATAATAACCGTCCGATCTACCTAGTGCCTCTCCATGGCTAAATTTGTCAAACACTGAAACAAAGAAATGTCAATTTAAGTCGGGCAAAAAACTTAACGTCAAGGTGTGACTCACATTTAACACCGTGCATTATGGTTGGACCATCCTTTACCATTTAAGGTAATAATTAAGATAGGGGTAGCGTAGAACACCGGGTTTTAGCTAGAAGAAAATAAGGCAGCAGCAGCAACAAGTAATGCTATCAAAAATCAATAGATAAACTTTAAAGTAGAACACAAATCCATAAAAATATACAAAAATCAAATGCCAGCTTTTCTTCCAAATGCCCTGCATTTGTGGACAGTGAGTTGAGGTTATGTTTGTAATATCGCTATAAAAATGGGGTTTATTTTGAGCGATCCTCTTTCAGATATTTTTGTTTAAAAAAAAATCAATTAGTTTTTTTAAAACCTTAATCTAACGAGTTAATAATTTTTATATTTTAAGTCTTTTATTTCAAAATAGTCCTTAAACATTATGGATTAAAAAAAAACATCAACATCAGATGTATAGGCTTTTTTCATTGAAAACACATTACTAGGAAAACAATAAGATTTTCATTTTCTTACTCACTTGTTGCAAGCTACTGCCAATTATAATTCATAGCCTCATAGCCAAGTTGCAACAGACACACACCCATACTGTTGTCATACATATGAGAGTATCTTACTCGTATCATATAGACAGTCAGTCAACTCGATTATTAGTATTCATGTGCTTGCTGTTGGTTGGTTGATTGTTGCAGTTATTGGAAGTAAAATAATCAGATTTATTAGTTGCACTGGACCATATTCAGTTGAAAGTAGGCTAAAACTAAACTAAAACACTACTGACTTCCCACAAAAAATACTCGTTTATTACTTACACTCAAACACACTTTAACAAGGACAGACTTTTCTAAATCATGAAAAAAAGACAAGAAATAAAAAATATCTATATGAAGCAGAAAAAAGAGTTAAAAAAAATATTTATTATTTTTAAGCTAATGGATACGAAAAATGGAACATTAGTCATCATAAATGAACTAAAACCAAAGTCAGTCACTTTAATTTGTAAATATTGTGTATAAGCACTTTCTTATAATATAGGCCGGCCATTTACAACTAAGTTTACAGTAATTAGGCTGTCAGCTGAAAGTTGTTATTGAAAAATACAATTATTTATTTATTTTTGGCCGAAGGGAGTTTAAAAAACCTGAGATTAAAAATATTGTGTGTACTTGCACAAAGAAATATTGTACTTCACTTGCCAAATCGATTAACTCCACTTTCGAAATTATCTTAGATAGTAATGACAAAACACTTTATTGACTCTTAAATGCGTAATATTCAAAACAAATTTCTTTGATCGTAAGTATTAATACTAATGGGTGTCCAAAATTGTGGTATCATTTTAATTTTGATGCAAATTTTTTTCTAAAGGGTCCGCCAAATAATTTATTTTTTTTTTGAAAATGCTATAAAAAAACTGCTGAATATTTTCTCAATTTTTTTTTTTTTTTATTTGAAAGTACAATCCTTCTGGCTGCCTCGACTGGCCATGCAGTAGCCTACACGATCGGTTCAATTTTTAAGCACATTATCGATTGTGTGCAGCTGTATTTCACCAATTCTTCACGAATATTGTCCTTTAAAGCGTCAAATGTCTCTGGCTTGTTGGCGTAACACTTATCTTTGACGGCAGCCCACAAATAATAGTCCAACGGTGTCACATTGCAGCTACGAGGTGGCCAAACGACATCAGCTCTGCGGCTGATAATGCGATCTTCAAAAACAGGGCGCAAAACATCGAGTGTAGCTTCGGCTGTGTGGCACGTAGCGCCGTCCTGTTGAAACCAAATATTGGTAATAAAGTCCTCTTCAATATTTGTGAACGAAAATTCGTTCATCATGGCCCGATAACGATTGCCATTGACTGTAACGGCCAATCCTTGCTCATTTTCGAAGAAAAATGGCCCAATTTTGCCTTTGGACCAAAATCCGCACCAAACAGTGACTCGTCTTGGGTGTATCGGCTTTTCAATGTATGCGTGCGGGTTTTCTGTGCCCCAAATGCGACAATTTTGCTTGTTTACATACCCGCCAAGATCAAAATTAACTTCATCTGCAACATTACCATGATTTTCAAATTCGCAATATTTCCCAGCGCTGTTCAAGCGTATACACAACCATGTTCGTTCAGCGGAAGAATAAAACTAATTATCTGTCAAAACAGACATGAGCTAAGTGTTACCATTCACGAAATAAGCCCTTTATTTGTAATTTTTATTCAAAATTTTTATTTTCAGGTTCTATATACATTCCGGTTAGTTAATATGGAACCTTACACGAAGGAACAATGTGTTTTTATTATTGAAACATTTTTTGAAAATGGCAAAAGCTGATCGTTGAGAAATTTGAAGAAACTGGATCCGTTTATGATAACAGAAACAGAATTTATTAACGTAGCGGTAGCACAACCGAGAATATAGCAGCTGTGAGCAGATGTGTTAAAGAAGATCCAAAAATATTACTCGTCATCGTTCGCAGCAATTAGACGTCAAACGATCCACATTATTCAACATTCAAAGACTTATAAGAATCAGCTGGCCAAAGAATTAAAACCAGCTGACCACCCATTGCTTGGGCAATTCGTTTCTTGGGCCATCGAAAAACAGGAAGAAAACGAAAATTTAAAAAAAATCTTCACCGACGAAGCCCATTTCCAGCTCAATGGCTACCAGAAAATGACAATAAATACTCACAAACAAAGTATACATAAGTACTTATCTAGTTTTTGAGGTGTTGTGTATACCAATACATTAACAACATATAGATATAGTCATAGTGAATCATCGTGACAAACACTGGAAATAGTAAAACATCGATGACTGACGATGAATTTACTTTGGTGTCATACATGACTTTTTAAAGTAATTGTCCAAATTGTTATAGATGACATAAGTTGATTTTGTCCTGTAGACGTTCGTTTATTGGTGAGTCCTAACAGACAATATCACCAGGAATTATTAGTGCTTTTTTCGTTAACATAGAGGTGTAGCAGACAAAATCTTACATCATTCAGCATGAAGTCGACTCATAATAGACAATGTCACTAAATTTCAGTATGTAGTCTATACATAACAGACAATGTCGCTTAATTTCAGCTTTCTTTAGTATGGTCATATATAACTCCCTTTGATTGTGCTATTATCGTGAGGACTTATCAATGAAATTTTTGATTTATGAAAATTTTATACAAATTTCCACTTCAATAGTGACAACGTCGCTCAAATACGCCACCGGGTAATTCCACTTCATACTTCTAGCAAACGTGTCCGTAGAATCTTAAATAACTTAAGTAACCTGTTTGTATCCATGTATAGCTATAAAAATATTTGTGTGCGCGCGTACACATGTATTCAAAGTATGTGTATCAATGGGAATAGAAAAATTTTGAAAGTACATTAAGTATTCGTACGTATAATAAGTACTTGTATGACATGTGAGTATGGATGAATACTTCTACATCATTGCTTTTTTTGTAACAGGCCCAAGAAACAATCCAAGACAGAAAAAGTTGTATTTTAGACATTAAGCAAAATCTTAAAATTATTAAAACAGCAATTAAAAACCCATTTATAAAAACTTACCTGCTACTTCAGCATACAAAAATCAGAGGGTTATTGTGTTTGTTATTGTATATTTCAATTCCCATTGCAATGTCCTTTTTTTAGAAAACCCATTGAAGAACACTTACCGCTACAAAAGTCATTAAAACACTTGAGTGAAATATTAAAAAAAGAACATGTTTTCCTACTTCATGGAAAAACGTTGTCGTACATAAAATATATATTCAAAGGCACATGTATAAACGCTAAATAAGAATATTTAGGATCTTTCACTTATAATAAATTTCCCGAAAGTTGTGAATTTTGAATGACGCTAATTTTATAAAAAATTTTTCATCAGTTTTTTGATATTTTTTAACTAAAACCCTTGAAAATGTTTTGAAAGTAACCCACATATGTATTTAGTTATACCAGCTTCACTGAAATATAAAACTCTTTTACAAACTGCGCCGCAGTGATTTCGAAAGACTTTATTTTGTAAAAATATACTCTATGTATACTTTGTGTATACTCGAGTAGAAATATACACATACCCAACTATAAATATACACTTATAAGTACGGATATGACAGGCACTTCACCCAACTCCTACTTGTTGTTATTTAAGTTGCACTGGCTTTAAATATGTTGTGCATGTGAAACGTGTTATTTTTAACTTTACTCACTCATACATGTTTGGCCACCAATACCTATAAAGTACACAAAACTATACTCTTGTCATTCTCTGATGGCTACGTCAACAAGCAGAATTGGCGCATTTGGGATGAAGAAAATCTAAGAGTTATCTTAGAACAACAGTTATTTCCGCAAAAAATTACGATTTGGTGATGTATGTGGTCCGGTGGAATCGGCGGAGCATACTTTTTAAAAACGAAAATGGAAATGCAATTACGGTCAATGAAAATCGCTACAGGGAGATGATTGGAAGCTTTTTTGGCGGAAAATTGATAATTTAGACGTAGAGAGTATGTGGCTTCAACGGGAACACAGATATTTAATTTGAAACTAAGAACTGAAGGAAAGCAAAAGCTGTTGCTATTTTAAAGCAAGTAATTTTAACCCTGTTTGAAAGGTTACATTTCTAACAGTTGTCTACGTTTATATATTATATGTTTTACTTTACTGTTATGGAGAAAAGTAAGATTGCTTCGCAGGCTACTGAATAATTTTTTTAAGTTTACGGAGACGATACTGTAACTAGAAAATGGTTCCTCGTTTCCTAACAAACAATTTTAATGCTAAACAAGCATTTCGCTCTGGTCGACCAATCATTTTCCAATCGATGAAATCATGGAAGAAAGTATTCATCACCAAACAGTTATCAACCATTTGAAGAAAGCTGGATAGACAAAGCAGCTCGATGTTTGGACGCCATATGAATTAATAGTGAAAAACTCAATGGACCATATTTCCACTTGCGATTTACTGTTATAACGAAACAACATCGAACCATGTTTAATTTTTTGATCAAATTTTTAAACGATCTTAAGCGAGCACCCAATATTTCTTAACAACTTGTTTCCTTTCACTTCCAATGCTATCAACTCCTTTGCTGAGCCTTGGTTGAAATAGCAGACTTTGAATACCACGCACCCAAGCGGCTTGCCGAAAATTTTCGCGTAGAGTCGTGCAAGCTGCGTCGATTTTAATACGCGCAAGACCCAATATTGTTTTTATAACATGGTGGTGGGGGAGTCAGATGCTCTTGATGATGTGGACATAAGTATTCATTGTGACGTTCGGTGAAACCTATTCTTACCGTACTTCTAATCTCCTTAGTATTTACAACACATTTAATGGAATACAAGCCTCGTGTAATGAACAGTTTTTGAAAGTCTATTTTGGGGCCTCTTGACCACATACAGAGAACCCTATCGATTCACTAGAGTATCGTTGTAATTTTTTGCTCCTTGGTTTTCAGTGTAAATTTGTTCAGTGTTAAAAAGTGTTTCGTGGCAATTCCAAAAATGCTCAGAAGGGTTGCCATTTCATCATGTATAGACTAACAAACGAATAGCACTTGTAAATCATCGAATTATATTATTAAAATTCATGTTGAGAGAAATGTGTTACGTAAGAAATATTATCTTCAACGACGAAGCTTATTTTAGACTCAATGGATGCGGCAACAAATATAATTGCCGAATTTGGTGTAAAGAACAGTCAGAGGCAATTCATGTGCTGCCAATATAACTTGAAGAATGCACTTTTTGGTGCGGTTCGTGGAACGGTAAATCAGGTACCGTGCAATGATAACCGTCTCTTTTGTTGTCAAAATTGCAAGAATTGGACTTAGTCACGGACTTGGTTTGACGAGCGGTTCGACCCCATTAGGCTATTTTTTGTGGGGATACGTTAAGTTTCTCATGTACAGAGACAAACCAGACGCAACCCCAACCTTGGAAGACAATATTACAGCTACCGGCCGTAATGCTGAAGGAGGTATGCCAAAACTGGAACTCACGGATGAAGCACCCATGGCGAAGACGCGGGCAACATTTATATGAAATAATCTTTAAAAAGCAAATGGTAGGCATTCATTTATCGCCCCAAATAATTATTCCACTCACTTTTTGCAAATTTTTTTTTAATTTTCAAAATCAAAACGGTTAAGAAATTATCCATTATTTCCACGCAGTACTCGTTTTTCCCTTTTCGTTGATTTAAATATTGTCTTTTACTGACTGGTTAGCTTTTCGTAGTTCTTTATACTGCACCTAATATATGGCAAGTATATGTTCAAAAAAGTGTTTTTTCCCCATGAAATTTGGCCAAAATATTAACATAAACTTCATTATTGTAATTTTTGTAGTTGTGCAAACTTTTGCTATTGATTACACTGGTTTTCCTCTATATGAACAGCAAATAATTTTATAAATATTTAGTTTTTATTTATTTGTTAGCAACAATGTAAAAACTATAATTTAATCATGATTACTTTCAATTTATCATCAAATGTGGGTTTTAAGTTTGCGGACAAAACACCGCAATTGCAAGCAGACTTGCTGCTGACTGATAGATTAAGTATAGTTGGTTAGGTTTGCTGGGCAATTTCCTTTGGCTATTTTTTATTACAAATAAAACAATATGTTTAGAAAATAGAAGTAAATGTGTGGACAAGAAGAATATGGACCTAAATAATGTGTTTCTTATGTTTTTTTTGTTTTTGTTACAAAGATATTCTTTTATTTTTTTGTATTACCATAGGAATGCCAACTTGATATTTTTCTGTTTGTAAGGTAAAGAATAAAATTGTTAAGCAAACGAGACCAATTTTTGTATATCCCGGAAGTTTAAGCAAAATAGTAAATTTTGTCCAAAAAAAGCTTTTGTAGTCAATAAAATAACAATAACGATAATGTATGTAATAAGTAAATGTAATTTGTAAACAAATACACTGAGAGAAAAATACAAGTTAAAAAGATAAACTGAAATATTGTTCACAGTTTAAGCTTCCATATATTTAAACACGGAATTTTTCTTGAGAAAGAAATCTTAAGCTTTGTACAGACGATTGCCAGATGTAACAATATTGTCAGACTAGGCAATTTGTTGACAACGAGTAGAAAATTGGGAAATTGCCACCGCAAAGCATATGTTGATAGTACGGAATGGAACCATGGTGTCTCCAATGTTAACTCCAACTGTTTACAGTCGATGATGGATGGATGGATGATGAACCTAAAATCAATGGTGGTGTGGGCGCACGAATTTCGGGCTCCATACCAAAGTCTGGAAACCCATGAACAAGTGACCCAGCGTTTTCCAGGCAGAGATCGGGAATATTTTCATCTGTGCACGGATTAATATAGAGCGTGCGATCAGGGGCGCTTCTGTTAATGTCCGCCATCTAACTTTTTTTTTTCAACTAGTGCTTATTTAGTAACACTTAGCTCATGTCTGATTTGACAGATAATTAGTTTTATCCTTCCGCTGAACGAATATGGTTGTGTATATGCTTCGCTAAGTGTGCCTGCGATCGACTTGCAGAAGATGCCGATTTTACCAAAAAAAAAAATCATCTTTTCAGATGAAGCTCCTTCTGATCTTGGCGGGTATGTAAACAAGCAAAATTGTCGCATATGGGGCACAGAAAACCCGCACGCATACATTGAAAAGCCGATACACAAAACACGAGTCAATGTTTGGTACGGATTTTGGTCCAGAGGCATAATTGCACCATTTTTCTTCCAAAATGAACAAGGAGTGGCCGTTACAGTCAATGGCAATCGTTATCGGGCCATGATGAACGAATTTTCGTTCACAAATATTGAAGAGGACTTTATTACCAATATTTGGTTTCAACAGGACGGCGCTACGTGCCACACAGCCGAAGCTACACTCGATGTTTTGCGCCCTGTTTTTGAAAATCGCATTATTAGCCGCAGAGCTGATGTCGTTGGCCACCTCGGAGTTGCGATTTGACACCGTTGGACTATTATTTGTGGGCTGCCGTCAAAGATAAGTGTTACGCCAACAAGCCAGAGACAATTGACGCTTTAAAGGACAATATTCGTGAAGCCATTGGTGAAATACAGCTGCACACAATCGATAAAGTGCTTAAAAATTGGACCGATCGTGTAGGCTACTGCATGGCCAGCCGAGGCAGCAATTTGAATGAAAATATTTTCCATTATTAACCGGAAGGATTGTACTTTCAAATAAAAAAAGATATTTGAGAAAATATTCAGTAGATTTTTTTTATAGCATTTTCAAAAAAAAAAAAAAAAAAAAATGTATTTGGCGGACCCTTGTTATCATTTTTTACCCTTCTGGTTCAAATCCAAACATTATTGAAAGAAACCTATAGATCCTTCCGGAAGGACACTGTAGTATCTGCTGTTTAGCTTTATACAGTCTTCAAATCATTATCATTATTATACCGATCAGCCACTATTGCTGATTTCCGGGAATTATAATGCATAAACTTCTGCCTTATGTTACTCACTTGTTTAGGACAATATTGACGAAATCCATTTTTCCTGATGAATGGAAATGACCTAAAATTACACTAATACTGAAACAGAATAATAATTAGTATAGGGGTAGTGAAGCACGCCGAATTCTAACTAGTAAGTTATAAATTTTTTTTTTTCAGCGTGTTTCTCTAGTACCTAGTTTAGTAGATGCCACAATTACTTCGTTATATCTTTGTTTTTCATTAATTTTAATTTTTTGTTAAAAAATTTTGGTTTTTTTTATTTATTTTTATGAGTCATTGCAAACGTTTTGCAGGTGTGGCATCTAACCGTTAAACAATCAAAATAAAAATTGTTATACGTGGATATGTCATGTTGTCTTATGAGCCAAAAAAAAAAAAAAAAAAACAAAACATATTTCAAGATACGAGGGTACATATTGTACGTACAACAAGTATACCTACTATACATATATACTCATATGTATGTTTTTAAACATAAATTTGTATCTCGTTATTCCTTTATTTTTTTGTTTTTATAGAGTTTTTGGCCTTTTAATATGGAAAACTTTTGGTTTTTTCATTCTATTTTAAGGGGCGTAACTTGATTGTAGTTTTCCTATAGTAGAGAAAACAGCTTAAATCTTTAAGGTTTTAATTTTTGTTTCTTTCAAGTCATATAGTCAATCATAATAATTTAGGTTGTTGCTGCTTGTTTTATAATTTTAAATAAAGATTTGGACTGCTTTGCTATATTTAAGACAAAAATTGTAATTTTTTGTTTTCTTAAAATTCAAAGTTTAATTTTATTTCTTTCCAATACAAAGTATGAAAAACTACCAAAAAGAAAATGGCATATATTTGTGTTGCTGTTGTTTTCCTTTATTATTTATGATACAAATTTATTTATAGTCACGAATAGAGTTGTTGTAGCCAAGTAAGCTCGAATAGGTTCAATAAGCTGTAGTAGAGTGACTAACAATTCAAATAACTTAAGAAGAAATATGAAACAAATTGTAAGCAACGTTGAAAAACTATAATCAGTTGGCAGTTATTTATTTTGTTAATTCGAAAAAAACCTCTGAAAAATATAGTTTTTTAAACCAAATCCGCTTAAAATATGAAAAATTATTGATAAATGCCATTTCGCATAAGAAGAGAAAAAGAATTGCTAGTAATTAAGTGCGAAAGAAACGATTTAGCTGAAGGCATTTTCAATTAAAAAAAAATATATTTGATATTTCACTTAAAAAATAGTTTATTCTGGTAAAAACTTTACATAAAATTAAAGGAGAGTTTTGAATAAAAAATACATAAATAAATGAAAAATAGAGCAAAAAGGTAACGAAATTTAAGAGAGGGCTTACTTCATCCTTATAGCATGTTCACACCAGACTTCGAATTACTTTGTTCGCTGCCTGAATCATGCATACGAATTAACCCGTTCACATAGTTCCTTTGTAATACGTTTCAATGGTTCCTTTTCTTGTTATTTTTATTTGTTGTTTTTTTGTTTGCCGATAAATTATGTTTCGTAAAACAACTACAACAGATGCTGTCTCTACAAAAGTAGGCAAAGTAACTAGCTACTTAAGTATTTTAACGACTACAGCTACAAAATAAACATCCGTTTTGACACATTGAACATAAGCAAAACACAATTTGTATTCTGTTTCAATTACGCCACATACATGTTTTTGAGTTTTTAGTGTATGTATATATCATGTATTGCGGTTTTAAAACGCCTATTTCATGCATCTTATTGTAATGACAGTACTAAATTGTCAACCCTTAGTTGGCTAAGGACTACAACGGTTGACGCGTAGTTGGTAGCCATGTTGTCGCTAAAATAATTATTCTCACATGCACACATGTTTTCTATTTTTGACAGCTTTTAGTCGATGGTTGATAGCCTTGAATGTTTTTATAGCATTAGCGTCGATTAAC
This sequence comes from Wohlfahrtia magnifica, assembly GCA_023159175.1. Lineage (NCBI taxonomy): Eukaryota > Metazoa > Arthropoda > Insecta > Diptera > Sarcophagidae > Wohlfahrtia > Wohlfahrtia magnifica. Next base: position 1,626,424 of record JAKWBJ010000056.1, read on the forward strand.
ATACGCTAAAAGTTAAAGATCACATTGATATTTTAGTACTCTACAGGCTCATTTAAATTTACTTACTTACTTACTTTAGGTGGTCGTTGGTATCACCACGGTTAAGTCATTGGCCGAGCATAGTTTAGAAATCCATTCGCTTTGATCTTGTGCTCATCTTCTCCAATTTCTTATACCAAGCGTCGCCAGGTTCTCTTCAACCTGATCTTTCCATCGAATCTTTGGAAGTCCTCTTCGCCGAATTCCTTAGGGATCGCTTTTGAACATCTTCCTTGCTGGAGCATGTTCTTTAATTCGCATGATATGTACTAGACAACATCAATGTCGGCATACAACTCATAATGTTCCTAGTTCATGTGGTAACGATATTCTCAGCTAACGCAAATTGATACGTAAATTCCATGTAGAATCTTTCTCTCGAACACCCCAAAAATAGCTTCATGTACTTGTGCAAGCACCTACGCTTTAGAGCTACATATATAGAGCAGACAATATCAGCATCTTATAGAGTGTCTGTCAAGAGATGGCCTAGTTAACCGCCTGCTAATTCCACATAAGCACCTGTTTGCAAGACTGATGTAGCTTTATCTCAAATTTAATTTACATTTAAGCAAATTACGAAAAAACGCTGTCGAGTGAATATCGTATTAAGTGTTGAAAGATCGTTAAGTTACTTAAGTATTATGAATGCTGTGGGTTTATTTAGTAGCTAAGTGTAATCATCTTTGCCTAGTTGCCTTAAAATCACAAAATTAACTGTAGAAGTAGTTGCAGCTTCATATGCAAAATCACAAAATTTTAAAGCTCAGATTACTATCCATAAATATGTAGATTTTGTAAAGGGTTCGCCAAATATTTTTTTTTTTTTTTTTGGAAATGCTATAAAAAAAACTACTGAATATTTTCTCAAATTTCTTTTTTTATTTGAAAGTACAATTCTTCCGGTTTATAATGGAAAATAATTTCATTCAAATGGCTACCTCGGCTGGTCATGCAGTAGCCTACACGATCGGTCCATTTTTAAGCACATTATCGATTGTGTGCAGCTGTATTTCACCAATGGTTTAACGAATATTGTCCTTTAAAGCGTCAATTTTCTCTGGCTTGTTGGCGTAACACTTATCTTTGACGGCACCTCACAAATAATAGTCCAACGGTGTCAAATCGCAGCTCCGAGGTGGCCAAATGACATCAGCTCTGCGGCTGATAATGCGATCGTCAAAAACAGGGCGCAAAACATCGAGTGTAGTTTCGGCTGTGTGGCACGTAGCGCCGTCCTGTTGAAACTAAATGTTGCTAATATCCTCCTCTTCAATTTTTGTGAACAAAAATTCATTCAACAGGGCCCGATAACCATCGCCATTGAGTGTAACGGCCACTCCTTGCTCATTTTCGAAGAAAAATGGCCCACTTATGCCTATGTACCAAAATCCGCACCAAACGGTGACTCGTCTTGAGTGTATCGGCTATTCAATGTATGCGTGTGGGTTTTTTGTATCCCAAATGCGACAATTTTGCTTGTTTACATACCCGGCAACATCAAAATGAGCTTCATCTGAAAATATGATTTTTTTGGCAAAATTGGCATCTTCTGTAAGTCGATCGCAGGCCCACTTAGCGAAGCGTATACACAACCATATTCGTTCAGCGGAAGGATAAAACTAATTATCTGTCAAATCAGACATGAGCTAAGTGTTACCATTCACGAAATAAGCACTAGTTAAAAAAACCTTTAGATGGCGGACCCTTTACTTTTTCCAAGCACTTATAATGTAAGCAGTTCACTGTAGATATTGTGTTTGTTTTCAGATGCAGACATTTTTGCTTATTTCTTCTGGATATTAAGGCTTATATTTATATATGAAAAATATTTTCGTAATAAATCTTAGTACGTACGCATGAGTGACATTTCTGTTTCATTAATAAAATGTCACGCATACGTACGTACTTACGTAGTAATGTGATCTCATTGTTCTTTTCTCAAAAATATTTATATCCTTAAAACAACTGTGCAGATTAAAAAACCCGAGCCTTAGTTAAAAGTGATTATTCAATAAAGTAACTGTTTTTGAGTTACACGAATATATGTTGTGCAACCTTACCCATTTTCGAAATAACTATTCTATAAACCAAACGCAGGTAAAATTGAAATCTGATGAAGCTTAAAATTGCTATAATTTTCAAATCAAGCAAAATTTTTGTATTTTTTCAAATTTATTTGACTTTGAAAATTTTCTCGATTTCAATTTCACTCGTTTTCCGCTTACAAAATATACGCGTACTTTACTCTTTACTTTTTTAGGTATGTACAGTTTTTATCCACTTGAAAATCAGTTTCTTTTCCCCAAACTTTCCAGTTTAAAAAAAATGTTGGCAACAAATGTTGGCTGGACACTAAAGCACTTGAGAAAACAAGTGGATCTTATAAATAATAACTAAGAAACGGATTTTTCTAAAAATTCTATTAAAAGACTTGTAATTTTATATGAACTTTCTAGATTTTCGCTATAAAATATCTGTATAATGAAGGTACAGACGACAAGTAAAACGCCATCATGTTACTATCAAACATGTTAAGTTTGGTCCACAATTTAACAATGAATCGACTTACAAACGAACTACGCCTGCAGATTATTGCATTTTATTATTAAAATTCATGCTTTTTTATCTTTAAACTATCTTCAGCGGCGAAGCTCATTTCTGGTTGAATGGATCTGAATGGATATGCAAAATTGCCGTATTTGGTGAGAAGATCAGAAAGAAGCACTACAATAAATGTCAATGCATCACTAAAAATGCACTGTTTGGTGTAGATTATTGGCCGGTGGCATCATTGGACCGTACTTTTTCAGAGATGACGAAAGCAGGAACGTTTCTGTAAATGGCGAGCGCTACCGTGCGATGATTACAAATTTTTTTTTGCTCAAAATGGAAGAGGTGGACTTGGCTGACATGTGGTTTCAACAAGGCGGTGCCACATGCCACAGAGCACGCGAAAGAATGGCCCAATTGAGAGGCGGATTCGGTGAACAGTTTATTTAATGTTTGGTGCGGCCAATTAGCCGCTTTTATCGTGCGGTTTAATGCCTTTAGACTATTTTTGTGGGGCTATGTTAAGACATATGTACATAGGGATAAGCCTGCAACGGTTGACGCACTAGAAGTCAATATTGAAGAATTTATTCGTGAGATACCTGTTGGAAAGAGTATTCCAAAATTGGACACAGCGTATTAAGCATTTGAGTCGTAGCCGCTGTCAACGTTTACATGAAACCTTCATTAAACATTAAATTATATGGATCGTTATATTGACTCGAATAATGATTTCATACATTTCTCTAAATTGTATGAGTTTTTTTAAATCCGAAAACTTTTAAAAAATCACCCAATATAAGATTTGTTTTCATTCAAATAAATATTCTTTGCATTCTTACAGCTCTTTAATTGTACTGTAAATTGGTGGGCAATTTATTTGAAATTTAAATAAACGAAAAAGAGTAAACTGCGTAGGAAAAACCTTAAAATGCCTACAGGATAATCACCCCTATTCTGCGTTATGAGTATGTCTCTGCATTCGGTTACGTTTCGATCGGAAATTGGTTTTCCAAAAAAAAAAAACTCAATCGAAAGTAAAATCAGAAGACAATAATGTTCTCAAGAGCTTAGGAATGTGTGAAATAGAAACAGAAAAATAAAGCAATTAAAAAAAAAAACAAAACAAAAGAAGTGTGGCACTGACTAAGGTTGTTTGTATTTTTCAGACAAGTGGGCCAGCGTAAATATATATTTTTATAAATTTTGTATATTTTGCATATTTTAATTTTGTATTTAATAAAAAAAAATTAACATAATAAAAAAATAAAAAATTTTAGCCAAGTAACACATTTTGGACTTAAAAAACAAAAATCGAAAGATTCTCCGTCACAAGTTTAACAATTTAGGAAAACGTAGCTACGATCGTGAGGCAGAATACATACAATCGAAGGAAACTGAATGAAATCGTAACTCAGAATAACAAATTTGGCAAACGGAGAAAACTTCGATTTGAATCGAAACGCAGAATAGGGGTGATAAAGGAAAATTTTTCTCAGGTTAAGTCGCTTTGAATAATAGTTACAAGGCACTCCATTTGACCACCACTCATTCATTGGCTCTTTCTCTTTCAGCTATAAACAGAAAATATAATTTAGAGACAAAAAAAAAAAAATGTTTTTGGTTTTCCTCAATTCCTTGAGTTGTTTTTGTGGTTTGACATGCTTAATTATATGTTGCGGTTACTTTTATTCGTTTGTATCTCTGTATCTATGGCATAACAATTTTATGCTTAAAATTATTTTGAATTTCTTTTTTCTTTTATTTTCTTTTCTTTTTTTCGAAACGAAACGTCCAATTTCAATCAAATCCAAATTTTTTCGTTTTCTTTCCTTTTACAACTCATTTGTAAACTACAAATTTCGAACACGCCCCAAATAGCTCTCCCGTAGATAGAGTACATATGCTCAAGAGGGTATTACTTACTATTTCTATAGATTTGCTTTTACAGTAATAATATACGAGTATAGACATGTATGTATGTATATAGGTATGTGACTGACAAGTGTATTTATCTTCATTTGTTTGTGTTGCATGCATACATGCATCATTCATCGACCGTTGGAGTTGCAAAAAGTTGAAATAAGTTTTGCGAATATTTCACAGAATGAAAATTATTAAAAGTGAAGAAACCAATTGAATTTCAAAAGGTAAAAAAGCATCAATTCAACAATTTCAACTTAAATTGTAACGGAGCTTAATGAATAGCTCTTTTCTATGTGTATGCCAAACATATATTCATACAGACAGACAGACACACAGAAAGCCAGATTAACATTCATCATTTAACAGTTTTATGTCGATGGCAAATATATGCAACTGCATTATTTTGAATTGAAATTACTTAAATTGATATGAAGCCCGTATAATGCGAATTAAAATAATTAAATGCATTTTTATTCAAATTAAACATTTGATGTAATAATTTATGCTCCAAAGCTTTCAAGGTAAATGCTATGATATTAAATTCATAACAGTTTTTGTAATAATTTCGTGCATATTTATTTATAATTTCTTTTCTTTTTTTGATAATAAAACGTTTTTAATACGATTTTATTTCATTGATCGACGTTTATGCTAAGAAATATTATTTAATTTTTTTTATTTAAAATTGACTTATAGCAAAGCCTATTTAAAATATAAACTAATGTTGACACTTCCCGATCTGCTGGAAATTTTGTGTTGTATATATACATATAAAATATATATCTTATCAGACAAATTTACGCATTTTGTATGAGAAAAATACATCACCACAAAAGGACAACTTAATTTTATATACAGTTTGTAAAGTAAATGCTTTCAAAGTGAAAAAAATTAAAATCTTATTTTCATTTGAAAATTTTAACAACAAATTCTTATCATATTGTTACGAGGAGGTCTTATCATATTGTTATAAGGAGGCCGCTTTGTCTACATCAAGGTCGTGTTTAGGCGTAAGTAAAAGTATTCTATAAGCGAACATTAAGTGCAAGATAAATAAGTTGCTGTATTAAGATAAATTGTGTAAAGATAAAGTGAGGAAATAAAAACTAAACAATAACAAGGCGGTGTTTATTTTATTTTGACGCAATTAAAAACACCTCAAACTTAAAAAAAATAAAAATGTAACAATATTAATATTTTTTGGCACATTTCGCTACTGTATCTTTTAAAGACTACGAGACGTCATAACTTTTAAAATAGACCCACACTTTACAACACCAAAAACAAAAGAGATCTATGCTGTCAAATTAATGCTTTTAAAATTAAGAAATTATTTGAATTTTTTGGAGTTGGGGTTTTTTATAAACAAATTTGGATTTTTCATAGTTGCTATCGTATTAAAAGACATCACATAGCGTTCAACAATAAAAAATTGATCAAATTAATCGCTCGTGCAACAAGTGATTCTCTACTTAAATGAAACTATTCCGAGAACTCGAGTCTCAAAAGATTGCGGTATTTCTATTGTTATACAGGCAAATCAGCTAGAAATTTTTGTTTTGTTCTCAAGGCTGCGTATATCATCACAAATGCAAAATTTCATACGTAATATGAATGAGAGGTGCCAAGCCCAGTTATCCAATCTGACCAAGTTATTGAGTGATGATGTGTTCTGTTCAGCAAGTTGTTTAAAACAAATTTAGAAACTTACACTATTACTCAAATTAATAGTAGATAGTATGCAAGATGCCATGCCCATTTGTACCATGCCCACTTTCAGACTGGTGATTTGTATTAGCTACTGTGTTATTTGAACTAAATCCAGAAACTTCCACTTTAGCAGTTCTCAAAACATTCAAAAATCAGTATTTAATTTGTATGGAAGTTACAATGCCCACTTGTTTAATTCCGTCCATTTTTTACTAATGATTTGTATTAACTACCATATCATATAGACGAAATTCAAATACTTCCACTCACTAACCATTTTTAACATATACAAAAATCAATATTTTCTTTGTATAGGAGGTACCATGCCCACTTATCCGGTTCTGCCTACTTTCTGACTGATGATTTGTGTTAACCACTTTAACTGTTCTCCAGATATAAAAAATCAAAATATATTTTTATGGGACGTACCATGCTAATTTAACCAATCCCGTTCACATTAACCGCAGAAGTTAGAATAAAGGAATGACCGTCTACAGTGCCATCTGTTGAGAATTTTTTGACTTTCTTTTTTCCTAAACCTTCGCGTAGCAATTATGAAAAAAATCGCGGAAGGAGGTATCCAATTTGGTCTAGTCGTTTTCAAGTTTTAACACGTTGAAAACCGCATTGAAAAATCGTATTTCTCACATAGGGACCGACATTTTTTTGTTTGATTTAAAAAAATCGTCCGCTATATGCAGTATCTCTTAGAGGGACCGACGAATGGTCCACTGCATATAAATTGAATTTAAATCATGCCCACCGGTGTACAAGCGGTCACCAGGTAAAACATATCGTGTGCCTATCCGTGTGCACGAGGGCCGGTAATGTTGTTGCGGAGTGACCCACCGATTGACATGCAGTCTTAAACGTGTTAAATACCCGAACAAGCCACAATCCATTTTTATAAATTGTTACAAAACTGAAAACGCCTGAAAAGATACGTCAATATTTGTACATTTAGAGCTATAAATTTTATTATGAAATTTATTCTATTGGTTTGTTTCAAGGCTACGATCACCTTGTCATTGCTGTATTTATTAGAACGGTGTTGCCAATTCAATTTTGGGTATTAAACTTTACAATGAATTGAATTGACGTAGCTGAGTAGAAGGTTGTAGATTGTGCTAAAACAATAGAAATTAATGTCAATTTATTATAAAAGGCAGCACATTGTGCTTTGAATTTAAAAGTCACAGAGTAAGGTTACGCAAAGACGTTAGTAAAAGTGTTGAGTAATTTTGTGCAATAAGTGGAGCTGTATAAGTTGGAGACTATTGTTTTAATTGTTGAAATAAAAAGACTGTAAAAAGTTCAACAATAAATTCACTGGATTTATTTTATTCTACGCAATTTAAAAAAATTCAATCAATACAGTTAAAACGTAACAATATAAATATATAAAAGGCCATAAAAACAAATGTATTTATATTTATGAGTATCTCAGATGCTAGTTTAATTCCTGACACAGACTCCTGCGTGTTGAATTACACCAAGAAAATAGTCCGGAGTAATATTTCTAATAATTTGAATATAATTTAACATTATATTTCAATTGTCATGTCGCATAAAAATAGTTGCCTAACACCCACTTTTACAGACTACAGGCCGCAAATTTGAAAAATTAGTGTTGAAAATTTGATTATTTGTATAAATTCTTTTGATTTGACTTAAAAACATTATACTATAGTAGAATATCGAAAAAGTTAACCGAAGTGTTCCAAGGTTACTTAACTTTTACGAACAATTAATTTTTCTAAGCGGTTTTTAAAATTGGAAAAGTACAATTATAAACATACATATGTAAGCTTTTCGCAAGCCGTTAATTTATTTTATTGACTTAGTAAGACGTGTCTTAATATAGTGCCATAACCGTAACCATAATCGAAATAACGAAATTTGAATGGATGTGTTATGATGTCACCACTAATAAAACACATTGTAGCTCATAAGTTTGTTTAGTTGCATTGTAACTGTAGAGCTATGTAAAGACACGCCTCATTTCATCAGTAATAAATGAAACTTTATTTTATTTCCCACTGTAGAGCTTAAAGTTCACAGTCACTCAAACATTTTTGAGCGCAAAATTTAATATATAAATATTACCGGTAGCGAACGTCATAGTGAATAATCAGGACAAACGCTATGGTAAACCATCGATGACTGACGATACATTATCAATATTTTCATAGATAACAGAAGTTGTTTATGTCTTACGGGCGTCCGTTTATTAGCGAGTCCTAACAGACAGTATCATCAAGAATCGGTTGTGATTTACCTTTTAAAGAAGAGGTGCAGCAGACAAAATCCTGCATTGTTTAGCATGTAACCGACTCATCACAGTCAACGCTGCTAAATTTCAGCTTTCTTTAGTAGTTTAGTAATTTTAGCAATTACTTTGAAAAGTCAAAAACAAAATTTAACGTCAGTCATCGATGATTTACCACTATTTGTTATATTTGAAATTTAGCGACATTGTCTGTTATGAGTCAACTAAATGCTGAAATTTAGAGACATTGTCTGTTATAAGTCAACTATATGCTGAAATTCAGCGACATTGTCTGTTATAAGTCAACTATATGCTGAAATTTAGAGACATTGTCTGTTATGAGTCAACTATATGCTGAAATTAAGCGATATGTGTGTTAGTTTTTAACCAGAGGTTCGAGATCATGTTCACCCGATCTCTGGATATAAGTAATGGGCCCTTGTGTTAGTTGAAAACTGAAACGGTGCGGCAAACAAGATCCCGTTTCGTAATGAAGCTGCTGACGTACTGGAGATGGCAGGGTTCGCAGCGAACTTTATCGGCCCATTGCTCTTTGGAAGGATTAACTGGGCAGAGGCCAAGCTAAGGTTAAACAGATGGGAACACTCTTTTCTGGTCGCACTTTGGGAGAGTGCCCGAGGACTGCTACAGAACAAACGGTTGATGGGGTCTTTCTGCTATAAAACAGATAACGTATATGCAAATATTAATATAATATATTGATTTACATATCTATTAATTTGAAAGATTATTGTTATTTTATTCTCTTTCCACAATCAATATATTAATGAATTGTTTTTTTTTTGTGCTTTAGACCTTATATTGTCCATTGTTGTTGGCATTGCAAAAAACTACTCAATCAAGTTAAAATGAAAATTATTAAAATAAAAAATATGCAAAAACAAAGCCAAGAAGTTATACAAAATTAGTTGGCAAATATCTGTCGAAAACAAATGAAAATATGCATACTTATGGACATACATATGTACATACGTAAGTTGTTACGTATTTCTTTTATAGCTTTTATATTTATATTTCTACTTTGTTGTTGTTGTTATTTTTGTATAATAAATAACATATGAAACAAGTTTTTTTTGTTTTTTTTTTTTTGAAATTTATCACACTCGTATTATAAATAGTTTTGCACCTTCCGTAAATACTATTTTAAATGCAACAATTTATTTTATTTTTACAACAACAAGATTAAAAAAAAAACTAAAAATAGAGAAACAACATTGAAATTGTTGATAAAAAAAAATAAGAAATAAATGCCACTACAAATAATTCAAATGAGCCGGACGCACTACTTTTGTTTTTTTTTTTTTGAATTTAATTTAAATATTTTTTTTTCGAAAATTGCGAGTTGGTTATGATTATGTGTTGTGTGTGTGTGTACTTTGAACGTAACGTGCAAAAATTCGCACTTTCTCGATACGTAAAAATTCAAGTTTACAAAAGTAAAATAAAATGTAAAAAAAAAAAAATTTTTAAAATATAAAGAAAACTTAATTTTAAATATCTACTACGAGAGTATGAAAATAGAAAAGAAAAAAAGAAATGAAATATTAAACAGCGCCACTCTTGAATTTAATGGCTTTTGTTGTTATTTTTTTTTTAACTTTATTCGCAAATACTTTTTTTACACATTTTTAATTTTTTGGTTATTAACCCACTTAAGGTTTTACTTAAAAAAAAAAAACTTTGCGGTACTTGGCCATAATCGTGTATATCAATGGGGACTTAAATAATTTGTAAAAATTACACAAACAGTGACAACCATTATCACTCTTTAAATATCATAATAATGATCGTCATTATTAACATTGACGTGTTGTTGTTATTATGGCACAAATGAAATGAAAATAAAAATTTGAATTTGTTTTTATGTGAGTTTTTCGTTTGCAAAATGAATGGACAAAAAAATTGGCCCAAATTTAAATTAAGGCCACTTTACAAATATTTGTGTACGTCGTATATATACTCTGAGCGTCAAAATAAAGTGTACAATCTTTCGTCTCTATTTCAGTCTTTTAAACTAGGATGTATTTAAACATTTTATACATTTTTAAAATTCTATTTAAAGCTACACAAAATATCGAAAAAACAACAATCAAATTCTTACAACTAAAGTTATAAAACAGGGACGAAAGGTACTCTATTTATTACGAGTCAAAAAAAGTGTACAAGAACAAAACTATGCAGCAAAAAATAAGACGTAGAAATACCTGGGAAGTGCAGAAAACTATGCCACAAACGAATGACGTAGAGACACCTGGAAAGTGATAATATTTTTTTAACAGTTACAACGAGTACAACAGAAATCTGATTTACCACCTCCAATATCTTGAGTTATGGGTAAAAAGTCGGTTTTTCGTAACTTCATGCACTTATAAGTCAATAATTTAGCTAAATAATTAACGCTTTTAAGATTCTTGACGAATTTGGAAAGTAAAGGAACAGACCTATTAAATAGTGTATACTTTGCTTAAGTAAACTTAGGAAATCTGTGTATTATTATTAAGCAAACACACTTTTATACAATTCATTCCGAATTTTTCAAGTTTAGAGACATTTTTATAGGCTATGTTATATAGGAACCTTAAAAACCACTTTCAAAATCCGATAGAAATTGACGCATTTATTGATTATTTGTTTAAGCACTACATTAAAACGTGAAAAAATTTTAAATAAAAAATTCATATAACAACTAAAGTATTGCAACACAAACAAAAAATATATTTTACGGATCAAAAAAAGTAAAAACAGTTCATGAAGAATATCCTGCGGTTATTAGCAATTTTTACACGTTTTTCCTTTTCAGTTTCCAAAATCTTACAATTTTCAACCGATTTTAAAAAACGAAGCGTTATCTTATTCATAACTAAAGATACTACTTCAATAAATCCAAAAATTTGACGGTTGCAAACATTGGAACATTTGGAACGGATTGCACAAAAAAGAGTTTACTTAAGTAATATAGATGGTGGGCAATTTAAAAGTTTAAATTTAAAACAGCGATTATTTCGAATCTGACAATACTTATGTCATTCTATTCTGTAACTAAATTCAGCATATTATCTCCACTGAATAAAATAAATCGATTTACGCTTGACCACCGTTGGGATTTATAGGAAATGTATCATCATTTGAAATCATCTATTCGGATGAAGCTTATTTTCATGTTGGTGGGTACTTTAGTGAACAAAATTGCCGTATTTGGGGCTCAGAAAACTCAAACGAGTGACTGTTTCTGCGGATTTTGGAGCGGAGGAATCATACGCCCATAGTTCACAACCATTATGGTCAATGGAGATACTAACCCCATCATGATAACCTATTTTTTGTGCCCGCTCTTCATGGTATTGATGTGAACGATATTTGGTTTCAACAGGATGCCACCATCGATTTACTGCCTGAAACGTTTGATGGCGGTTTAATAAGCTGAAATGATGATGTCAATTGACCGCCAAGAAGCCGCGATTTGACACGGTTGGGCTATTTTCTGGGGTGGATACGACACCATACACTCGAAATAGTTCTCGAAAATTGGTCCGAAAGAATGGGTTACTGTAAGGCCAGCCGAAGCAGCCATATGAATGAAAAAAAATAAATAAATAAATTTGGCAAAATTACAAACCGTTTTTATTTTAGTTGATTTTTAAATTTAAACTTTTAAATTGCCCACGCTATACAAAGATTCCTTAAGTTTACTTAAGTAAATATACACGATTTAATAGGTCTGTTCCACTTTTTTCCAAATCAGCCAAACTCTTAAAATAGCTTAATATTTCGCTTAGCTTCTAACTTATAAGCACATGCAGGTACGAAAAACAGGTGTATTATACGTAACTAACTCACGATTTTGGAAGTGTTACGAAAATTTCTAAATCGAATTCTTGTTGTACTCGATAGCATCTATTAAAAACATTGATATGACTTTCCACGTATTTCTACGTCATTCTCTTTAGTGGCATAGTTTTCTTCTCGTAGACGTTTGTTGACTAGCAAAAACTACAATTGTAAGCATTTTTTGTTGTTTTTTTAGAACTTTGTAAAATAGAATAGAGTTTTTTGAATAGAGTTGTAAAAAGTATAAAATGCTTAAGTACATTGTATTTAAAAATTAAATTCCACAGAATTTATTTCGACGCTCACAGTATATTCGTTGAGTATGTATGTTTAAATTTAAGAAAATTAATTTCTTAAATCGATATAAATTCGTCATGTCAATAAATTGTTTAACTGTTACGTCTAAAAATCATTGCAATAATTTTTTATTGTTAAACAAATGTATCGTCAACAAAGCGGATCAATAGATCGGCGACTTTTTGAATGAAATACAGGTTTGTAGTTAAAAAAATTTAATTTATTATTCAACATGGTCTCTTTTAATCTCTAAACACTTCGTCCAATTGACGGCAATTGTTTGGTAAAGCTTTAATAAATGTCTGCCCGAAATTTCATTTATTTACGACGATTCTTTCTATATTTGCTTCGCCCAAGATAATCATTATCTTAATTATACCCTTGTCTAATTCCGCCCAGTTTTTGACTGATGATTTTTATTAATTACGAAGTCATTACACTAATAATTCATAAACGTCTTTTTTACTGTTCCCAAGATATTTTTTTTCTCCGTCACTCCTCTAGGAAGCTTATTGGCTTTCCACAACGCATCCATTGCGTTGTTTCAGTTTCTTTAATCAATTTGATCTTTCAAGCTAAGTAGATGATTAATTGACTGTAGCTTTCTCCATATAATTTTGCGTAGTGGTGAAAATTCTTGCTACTTGGTGGTGATCTTCACTTTAGCATTGTAATTTTTTCCAGTAGGTGACGTGCTTTCCTGATTATTCGTCTAATGTTTGTCATCATCGCCAGATGTATGCCGGGAGGTCATGGGGGCTTCTTTCTTTATCTTTAAGATGGCGTTATCTGGAGGGAAGTTGAAGTCTCTTTATTAAACATTCGGAACCACAATTCATGGCTTCTGCTGGGGCTCGAACCTGGGTCGTTTGTGTTGCTATGCTTGCGCTCCAACCGCTACACCGCGCGCACCCATACTTTCCGAAATATTTCTCTAAAAAAATATTCGTCGAGTTCATCAAAATTGGTATTTGTTTGAAAGCTTATTGATCCTTGGAGTCAAATCTACTTCCGCCAAACCATTTCTTTATAGTTACTCGGGGCTGACTTTGGAGAATAAAGAGGATGAGGAAGCAGTTAAAATAGCTTGACTTTTTCTTTTTGTTTTGTTTGTCATTAAATAGACTCAATAAGTGGGCATTATATTCGCAATTGATTGTTTTCCTCCTTTTGAACGTCATCATTTTTATTAGGGTATCCGACGTTGGGTTGAATCCCTGTCTTACTGTAGTAACGAAAGACGACTCATATGTTTAACCCCACACGCTCACCAGTGCGCCCGCAAATATTGTCCCGTTAACCACAGTCGCTCACTGACAAGATGCCACTCGATTGCTCCCATTATAGAAAGGAGCAGGCTGAAAGTCATGACCAAACAACAATTTCTCCGCCATCTGAATGAAGTCGAGTAAATTACTAATAGAAACAGATCAATATTCCCCGAATCCACTTGGCCACGGGCATTCTGGCCCTACTTAGCACAACTATGGTTTCACCCCACGCAAAATAGAACCGGCGTCTCTGTCTAATCCAGGCGACGTAATCTGTTGAGATGATATCTCAGGTAGTATAAGAAATTCAAACATCAATAAAAACCTGAACGTGCGTATAGTTATTTGAAGAAGCTAGAAGTTCACCCGAACCCACCAGCCCGTTCAAACTTGAATAATGCAGGTCACATCCATTAGAGAAGAGACAGCGCGGACCTTATGCGAAGAAAAGTGAGAATAACATTAAATTAAAACTTTGACTCCTTGTAATTTCGTCTTGCACTTGCTGAACAAAATTAGTAAAATCTCTAGTTTTAGGAACTGAATATGTGTTAGTTCACTTTACAGTAGAATCCTATTTTAATAAAATGATTTGTGACCCATGAACTCTCCTTGTTGATGCTCTGCCTTCACAGATCTTGTTCATGTTAATTTCTGTTGTGCAACATTTCTTCTCGCCTGAGAATTATACAAACCTCTGATATGTCTGATGTTTCTTAAGTAAAGTGTGGCCTATCCTTGTCCATTTGCGTTGGCAGTTTTCATTGGCGCTGAGGTAGTGATTATATACTGACAAACAAGTGAGTGTTTGTGATACGATCGAATTGAAATATACGATCTAGTTAGCAGTTGCTTTTACTAATTACGCTTCCCAGTAACAGAGGTGAATTTTTCTACATCCTGAAATTCTGTGCCGTTTAAAATTAATGTTATTTGTGTAAGTGATTCTAAAAGACTTCTTTTAAGTAGTACATATTTATCCTGAGCCCGACCAGCATGTCATATTCTTGCCGCCTATATAGTTGCTGCTGGATGACATCTAGAAGAGTATGTGACATTAATTTACATGCTGCGTAATCAAGGTTGGTCCTTATAAATCTTTTATAAATTGAAGGCGATGTTGTTAGCGAGCTGTATTTAGTTAAGTCTTTTTCTTTAGTTTTCGTAATTGTAGATGTCCACTGATTAAAATAGCTCGTAGAACTGTTAAGTTAAATGCATTTACTCCAGCTAAATGCTTAATTTTAGAGATTAGGTGGGCTTAATTTGAAGCACTTGACCTAATTTTTTGTTTATCCTGTGCCATTAAAGCTGTGCTTTTGCAATTTTTTTTTTAGGTTTCACTATTTTTTAAATAATTCTTTACTACATTATGGCCCTATTTGATTTCTTTAACGATTTTCCAATAAAAATATACTTCAAAGTGGTAAACATAAATTTTTGCCATTTCCGACGAGCTTTATGTCCTTTTTCCACCCGTTTTAATTTAGTAAACCGCAGTCACTAATTTTAGTGTTAATTTTAATCCGTTTTTACAAAAATTTTTTGCAAGGAACGACCGATCTTAATGAATACTGAAACAGGTACTATCCTGTTAAGCCAAAAAATTAACCAAAAATTTTGTGCTTGACTAGAAAGATGAAAAATGAACCAGTACATACTTGGGTTTAATTTTTGAGTTGAATTCATCAGTTAAAGTATTTGTTATTCATCAGAAAAATAATTTTAACTTATTGTTTCTGTATTCGCGATTTATGGTACTTCAAAAAAAAGGTGGTGCTATCCCGTTGAACCGGAGTGTATAATATCGGGTTTAAAAAGCGCTGGTCTGCCAATGATGTCAGCTGTTAAATATCTGTCACCTGCAGTGTCATTTATTTAGTGAAGAGCTTGTCATTTACAATATGCGTAATGCAAATGTAGAACCAATAAAAATAGTTAAAACTGATGATTCAAACGTGGCTACTAATTTTTGATTTTTCGACCAAAATTTTCTTCAGCGATGAAGCTCATTTCTCACTCGATGGTTATGTCAACAAGAAAACTGTCGTATCTGGGGCTCGGAGAACAAAGAAGTGATTGTGGAAAAATAATAGCAACCGGAAAACGTGATAGTTTAATTGCGAATTATGGTCTGAAGGTGTCATTGTGCCGGAATTTTTCTAGAATGACGCTAGAAGTACCATTAGCGCCAATTCAGAGCACTATGCCATATGAAAATGACTTTTTTGGCCTGCAATTGAATATTAGGAACTGTACGATATGCGGCTTGAATAATACACTGAACACGACCGATTTCGTCTTTATTGCATGAGAAATTTCCCATTCGCGTAATTCTCGATTTGGCGACGTCATGACCGTGTGTAAGCGGATAATTCTAAAACGTTGTAGCATATGAAAACCCACAACCGTCAAGTTATCATTGAGATACCGCCTGAAATGTGCGAAAAAGGTTTAGTGAACTATAACAAAAGTATTGTCTGCTGGCAGCCAATCCAAAGGCGATAATTTAAATCAGTTTGTATTTCTTACATAATGACAAGGGCCCAAGGCCCAAGCATAATAATGAAATAAAAGTTCCATCGAATTTTTTTTTAATTCTTATTAAATTTAAATTTTAAAACAGAAAAATGGATACTCTTTATTTTTAATTTATTAAGGAAATCAAAATCTTAATAAAAATTCTTATCTAGAAGACTCATATCTTTATTTATTTAGTTTTTTTTTCATTTTGATTTCTTAACAAAACATTTAAATGCAAAAGATATTTAAATGAAAAAAATCTCTTTCCAATCATAGGCCTTTTATATTTCTATTTGATTAATTTTTTGTTTATTTTTTTTGACGCAAAAACGGCAAAAGGTCACGCACAAGTGCTACTTCGAAACATAAACATATTGTTGTTGCTTTGTAAAACAGTGAAGTCTAGCTAAACTTCTCACCCCAACCTCTAATTAGTACACCTTCCTAACAGCAAATAAATACTAACGATCACTTCTCTCGATGAGCTTTTTTAGCTGCTGAATATATATACGAGTATTTATGTACGTATATAAATATGCATATATTTTTATTTTCTATTATTTTTTTTTTTATTGTATTTGTTTTTATTGTAGCAATGAATGTATAATATTAAAATTTATTTTTTTATAAAGATATTCAATGAAAATAATAAAAACAAAAACAATGTCTGCTATTTGTGGTCGCAGAGGCAATATGAATTGCTGTCGACAAATGCGCTGTTAATATTTCTGTTGAATATCTCGCATTTGCATTAAATTTATATTTTTCGTTTTTGTTTTTATTGTTGTTGTCATTCTATTGTATATTCAATTTTTGTGTTTAGCTTTAAAGAATACTTGCCGGTTTCCTTATTTTTATTTTTTTGTTTTGTTTGTTTTTTGTTAATTTGTATTCCCATTTGAAATAATGACTCAATTTCACTCTGATTACGTACCTAAAATGAAAAGAAAACAAGAAATCGAAAAAAAAGGTGAATAAATTAATAATTTAGATACAAAATAAGAGTTTATTTATGTTATTTATAGAAAAGATTTATACATATTGTGGTATTAGATTATATAGTATGAATTATAGTTCTTCTTTTTTTTTTTGTATTATAAAACACATTTTTTTACTTTAAATTTCTATAAAAAATTAATAAAATTTGCAGTAGATTTTTTTTATTTAATATTAAATAAACTATTTCATAAATACACTGTATTTTAAGCAACTAAAGGGTCCACCATCTAACGTTTTTTTTCAACTAGTGAACGCTGAACGAATATGGTTGTGTATTAGCTTGAACAACGCTGGGAATCTGGGCCTGCGATCGACTTACAGAAGATGCCGATGCCGAAGCTCATTTTGATCATTTTGGCGGGTATGTAAACAAACAAAATTGTCGCATTTGGGGCACGGTAAAGCCGCACGCATACATTGAAAAGTCGATACACCCAAGACGAGTCATTGTTTGGTGCGGGTTTTGGTCCAGAGGCATAATTGGGCCATTTTTTTCGAAAATAGCAAAGAAAGGGCCGTTACAGTCAATGGCGATCGTTATCGGGCCATGTTGAACGAATTTTTGTTCACAAAAATTTAAGAGGAGGACATTAGCAACATTTGGTTTCAACAGGATGGCGCTACGTGCCACACACTCGATGTTTTGGGCCCTGTTTTTATAGATCGCATTATCAGCCGCAGAGCTGATGTCGTTTGGCCACCTCAGAGCTGCGATTTGACACCGTTGTACTATAATTTGGAGGGTGCCGTCAAAGATAAGTGTTACGCCAACAAGCCAAAGACAATTAACGCTTTAAAGAACAATATTTGTGAAGCCATTGGTGAAATACAGCTGCACACAATCGATAATGTGCTTAAAAAATGGACCGATCGTGTAGGCTACTGCATGGCCAGCCGAGGCAGCCAATTGAATGAAATTATTTTCCATTATTAACCGGAAGGATTGTACTTTCAAATAAAAAAGAAATTTTAGAAAATATTCAGTAGTTTTTTTATAGCATTTTCAAAAAACAAAAAATATTTGGCGGATCCTTTATATAGCATTATAATTCTTAAATACTATATTTTAAACAATATTAGCTATAAGTAGGTAAGGAGTTGGACCGTCTTTTTTTGAAATAACCTCGAAAATTCGATTTAAAATTGAATTGTAAAGTTTTTCAATATAATTCAATGAAATGGAGGATCAAGTGCATATGAGTCCAGTCTCGTACACTTTTCTAGTCACCCAACTCCATACGTTTGTGATATTTAGGCCCGGCAAATAAGGTGGCCATTCAAGGACGTCAGCTTTTTGACTCTGAGTGCACAATTTAACGGATCGGATTGTATGGATTGGAACGTTTAAGGATTTCCAAATAAGTTTTGAAAGTAGGGAAAAATCGTTTTGAAACGCTATTGTAGTTCTGTGCATTTATACGCGATGTTAAAAGCTGTAAATCGCAGGTGTAATAGTAGCATATTGCTTCCTACACTATCGCAGCCCCCTCTCCCCCCTATCATCTATTGCATAATAATTTCTTTTGGGAATCATTATGTGTAAGATCTCCTACAAGAAATTAAAACCCAAGATGGGGACTGTGATAGTGTGGAAAGCCATATGTTACTATGGCCCCTGCAGTCATTGTTGTTTCATTTTAAAGGGAATTGATAGGAGTCCACTACATAGCAATTTTAAGTCCATAACTCAATCAGTTTAGACAATATTTAACATTAAGCGTCAGTAAAAGTGATGACGCACAGTGTACAGACGTACATATATTGATATAAGCTGAACAGAGAACTTAAAGATAATAAAATGTCATATTCATTGCTAGCATACAATTTAGGGAAGCTTTACAAAATTGTATCAAATTTCTAGATTTTTTGAAGTTATTTTATTCATTTTGATACGGAATTGGAAATCAAAAAAATCAAAAATTATACATTCATGTGTAGAGAAATATTATTTGAAATAAGAAATCAGAAGATTTTTTAGTTTAACAATAAAGTAAATTTGATACGAAATAAAATAATAATAATAAGGACAATAAACATTTATTTATGTCTTTAAAGCACGGTTCGCAACCCTCTGGGTAATCTAATTAAATCCACCCGGGTTTTATTGGGTTTTATATTTTAAAAAAGCCCCGGTTGGTTTTTTTACTTAAAGGTTTTCGTAGTTTATTTATAAGAAAAATAATAAAAATTTACGTATTGGGAGTACAAATTAATTCGGTCCGTTTTTTTAGCTCAAAAAGGTTACTGAAAAAGTTGTAATTCGCTGACAAGCCAAAAGATATTGTATCCTTTGAAACAGCCAACAGTCAGAGAATATTTTGGCAAATTTTGAGCTGCGAGATCAAGTGCTATTATACACAAGTAAAACTTTACCTGTCTGTATGCCTGTCTTTATATTCCGGCCGTTTTTCTCATACTGCAGGGTTACAAAGAAGTATCGCCGAGTTGCAGCAGTTCATAGTGTACAATGCCGCCTGCATTACAAATATAAAGCAACGCAATTGTACTAACAAACAAAAATATTGTCGACATGAACGAAATTAGGAAGAAATTATAAAACCCAATAAAATCCCATAAAACCCGGTGGCTTTTTTTTAAACCTCAATTTTTGCCATCCTACTTTAAAGACTAGGACTATTCATATTATTGTTACAAAAATAAAAACGCCTCAAGTAAAGATACATCAACTTTAGTACATTTGGAGCTATAAGACTTTATTGTGGGATTTCAGTCTATTGGTTTGTGTCAAGGCTTTCAGTGTTACCAATTTCGTACTGAATGGTGTTACCAATTCAATCTTTGGATAACACGATCTTACTTTTTTGAAATTAACGAATTTGAATAGAAGATTTGAGAGGGTTAAGATTTTACTAGATGGTAGTCAGGTACATAAGAAACGCTGCTCTGCCTACCTCAGTCAATTAAAGTTTAGTAGTCATAGTGTAAAGTCGTACTAAGAGTTGAGTCTGGAGCAAATTCATGTATTAAGCAGATACTAAATAAGTTAGATACTGTATATTTATAATTGTATAAAGTAGAAGTAAAACATTAAATTCCACACAATTTAAAAGAACTAAAACGTTTTAAAAAAGTTAAAACCTAACAGTCAGCTGTATTGTCGCCTAATTAATAGTAATTAGCCTAATTATAGCGACAGCTACTTAGGTTGTTGTTGTTTAGGTTTATAGCTGTAATGTCGTTAAAACAATTATCTTCATCTACACATAGCGATGCTGTTGTATGACAGGTACTTGGTTCAATCCGAAGCCAGACCATCTCAAAAAGAAATACAGCACATCATATTAGTTAGTAACTCGTTATGAGTTTTAATTCCATTTAAAGACTTCTCCAATGCATATGTCGTTCGAAGCCAGCGTTGAATTGTAGGTCCCTTTCAATGATAAAATATAATCGGTTGCAGCTCACTGACTGAGAAAAGTCCCAGTGTTCTTCAATGGAATAATATGTTACGTGTTTATTGCAACGTATTTTCGGTTATAGCCACAAACCAACAAAGCATATTATACTCATACAAAATTTGCTAACAAAGTTGCACAAAAAAAGAAATAAAAATTCGACTATGTAGCCCTCATAACTGGCGCGTACAAGGCTTAATCTGGTATGCCAATTTACACAAACCTTTCGCCAATAACTCTTCGACTGCTGATTTCCAGGTGTTCAATTGTCTTTGGATCATGGACGTAGACAAGTGACTTTACATAGCTTCAACGAAAATAATCCAATGGGGTTAAATGACATGATCGTGGTGGCCAATTATTTGGATCATTACGTAAATGTACTCTTTCATCAAAAATTTCTTTGAGTATATCAATTGTAGTGCGCGCTATGCGGCATGTCGCTTCGTCCAGTCAGCAAGATTAATGCCAGCTAATTAAGGTACGAGACAATTTCTAATCATGTCTCTATACCGGTTACCATTAACAGTAACGTTCTGATCATCATCGAAGAAGACCATTTCCCGCTCAATGGCTGCGTCAACAAGCAGAATTGCCGCATTTGGGGTGAAGAGAGTCCAAGAGACAATCTAATACAAAAATGTTACGGTTTAGTGTAGTTTTTGGTCCGGTGAAATCATTGGACCATATTTTTTTGAAAACGATATCAATATAGGGAAATGATCTGCAGTTTTTTTTGCGGAAAAATTATGATTTAGATGCAGAGAGTATGTGGTTTCAACAGGATGGCGCCATTGTCACACAGTAAGAAAAACAGTGGATCTTTTGAAAGAAAAGTTTGAGAATCGCATTATTTCTCGTAGAGAGTGTAAATTGGCCATCAAGATCGTGCGATTTGACACCTTTAGGTTTTTGATTTTGGGTTTTTTTAAATTAAAATCAACATTAGCGAACAGATATCAACCATTAAGAACAGTTTATTGAAAAACATGATTGATAATTTTGGTAACAGATTGGGAGTCTGTCGAACCAGTAGAGGGGGTCACTTGATCCACAGAATATTTCATTTTTAATCGCAACCTATCTGAAAAGGGTCTTCTTTATTAAAATCGAAATGATATCTCAATTTTGGACACCCATTACATTTAAAGCTTTCTCCTTCAAAATTTTTTTTGTGGCGACAAAACAAATTTCAAGGCTGTAAAAGCCCTCTTGACGCTTACTTAAGTAGCAAATACGGCGAATATAGTCCGAGCCGTTTGATGCAATGTTGGTCCTCCCATTTTATATTGCTCCCTGAATAGTAAAATGTAGATTTTTTTGAATTCTTTGATTTACAACATATTTCCGTCTTTTATAGAATTTGTTCGAGTAAATCTTCATCGTCTATTTAAGAACAAGATACTGATTCTCCTATAAAGCTATAACAGAAAAATGTGATTTCCCTTTTCACACTATTTTATGTGACGATTGTGCGCTGGGTACTTTATTTTTGTTTATATCTTTTTTATGAACCGAATGAACCATATCTCGCCCAGGTTCAACGGGTCGGGTTTAAAGATTTTATAAACAGCGAACATGTACCCGGTCAGTTACGAGTTTAGGCTCTATTTCAGTCTCTGATTTAAATTGTGAAGATATTTGAATTCCTGAATAAATAAATAAAATAGTTTTTGACAAGTTATTATTACTTAATAATTACTTTTATTTCTTCGAATTACTAAACAAATTTACACGAATTTGTTTTATTACTTCCTACATAAGAGTACATGCATATGTAGGTACTTGTGTCAAAAGCATAAAAATTGTCATTTAAATGAAACACAAAACCTGTATGATTTTTTTAAGAATAAATTAATTATGAGAATAATATTCGTAACATGAATTGCAGAAAAGCAAACAGCAACTCAAGCTGCTGTTCTGTAATCTATAGTTTCAGTTTTACTTGATTTTTCAGCGGAAATCTCCATAAAAATACAAAAACAAGAAGAAGAACAAGTATTACCAAAGCATAAATATGGTATGAGTGACTAATTATGTCCTCAATAGGCGCAATAAAGCAAAGGAAAAAAGGGGTCAGTAAAACTTTTTTGCAACGGTACGTATGATTTGTTCCAGAACATGAAAAACAAAACAAGATATGAAGACACGAATGGAGAAGAAGACGAAAAAAATTGTATAGAAATAACAAGAAGAATAATAATACTTATATAAGCAAACCACACCAAAGTATGTATGACAAGTTTTCAAAGATCCATAATATTGTCATGCTGTTGCTGTTGTAGTTGTTTTTCTTGCTTCTCTTTTTTCCTTTTTTCTTTTGTTATTGCTTTTGTTATTTAAAAAGCAAGCCAAGTGAAAGTGATGTAAAAAACAAGAAGACAAAAAACACAACAAGCATAGCAGCTTATATACAGCAAATACCGACAGCAGTAGTGCAACAAACAGTTGCATTAAGACACAACACTTATTGGTTTTTGCTAACTCATACACTCCGCACACGAAAGTAAACAAATTAACAGACACATACATACATATACTCAGATATGCGCTCAATATACACTTGCCGCTTACAACAGAGTATAGGAGAGCTAAGTTGCATAGAGTTGTGTGGAGTATAGCGGCATAGATTTACTTTGTTATTGTTTTTTTTTTGGTGTTTCTTCTTCTCACGTTGAACGCTCTTGTTGAATATTAATTGTACCCTACATTGCCACAGGGGTTATGTGATTCCTTTCATAGTGTTTGTAACACCTTAAATGTACCGATCGGTTAAAAACGATTTTTATCCAACTATTTAACCCAACTGCCTACCTTTCTATTGATGAAAAAATCTTGTAATAGTAGTAAGGTGTTCCATGTCACTTAGACTGTTAATGTCAACCTATAACCAATACAGCTAGTGGTTAATACGATGACGGTATTAACCACCGATGCAGAATGGTAAATAGATATTGTGAAGTAAAAGGTGATCCAACCATAATGCACGATGTTAATTGTGAGTCACTCTTTAATGTCAAGTTTTTTGCCCAACAATTGACAATTTTTTGTTTCCATGTTTGACAAATTCAACCATGGAAAGGAACACAAATGACAAGGGCGTTAAGATTTTTGAAGCCTTTTATAAAACTGGGTATTCAAATCAAAATGCATTTCGTGCACCACTTTGTTATTTTTTGGTCATCATAATCGACCAAATGTGTCAAGTAAATCGTCTGTAGAAAACGCGAAAACACCTGTGCATGCTCGCAGAAGAGCCGTCAATTTCTAATCGCAGTCGTGACCAACAGTTTAATATCTCACGAACATCACTGATGCGCATTTTGAATAAAGATTTGAATTTACACGCCTACTCAAGAGCTGCAGCCTACTGACCACTTCAAGCGTCGTCCATACGCCGAATGGTTAGTTGAATAGACAGAGATGAATGGTGACTTTACAAAGAAAATCTTCTTCAGCGGCGAGGCACACTTTCACCTTAGTGGATTCGTTAATAACCAGAATTGACGCATTTGGGCAAATGAGAATCCATGAGTGGTTGTTAATGCATCCACAGTGAGTGACTGTTTGGTGCGGTTTATTGGCTGGCGGCGTCTTCGTTCCGTACTTCTTCGAAAATGAGGCAGTTACCGTGAAAGGTGTTCGCTATCACAAGATGATAACGGATTTCTTGTGGGTAGATATTGAGGATATGGACCTGGACGATAAGGGGTTCCAACAGGATGGTGCCACACGCCAACGAAATAATGTGCCTTTTGAGCGAGAAATTCAATGGCCGTGTTATCTCATATCGTGGCGATGCCAATTGGCCTAGACGATCATGTCATTTGACGCCATTAGACTTCTTTCTTTGGGGATATTTAAAAGAAAAAGTGTACGTCAATAAGGAATAATTCAGGAGCTAAAGGATAAGATAATTCGGCACATTAACTACATTTAACCTCAAATATGTTTAAAAGTCATTGAAATAATATCCCGACGGATAGATGTATGCCACCGAAGGCCGATATTTTCATATTAGGATAACTATCTGAAAAGTTATTGTTTTATTTACAATTGTTTGGACCACCCTTTAGCACCACCACCCTTGACAATAAATAATTATCATTTATATGTAACTGATAATTGGCAATTATTAATTACTTATTGTACTACATGATTCTCATTAACCGACTATTATTTACAAATTACATATAATTGTTAATTGTTGACTAGTAATTGCGTAATTACAAAATATAATTGATAATGCCCAAGTTATGTCGACAGTAACAGATTACTGCAGTAGCGTTAAAATCGATACAAAATCTACTTCTAAGTGTCTTTTAAATTTATAAAATCCTTGAGAAAACAATCATAGAGCTTTGAGTAATCCATAAATGAACATTTCAAAAGGTATACTTTAGAATAGTAGGGGGTACCAAATAGTTGATCTTACATACTCGTATTATTTTTATTTTTTTAATTTTTACTTTTAACATTTTTATTTATAGTTGTTTTCAAAATAATAATACAAATAAATATGCGAGTATTGCAAATGTAGTCAAATAATTTTTCTTGTTACGCTGCATGCGGCATTAACATTTGGCTGTTGCAACATTTAATAAGAATTACGATACAAAAGCAGCAAAAACAAAAGGTTCACAAGTGTGAGAGTCATAAACTTGTAGACAAATGCGCGTTTACAATTTAACTTCCATTCCACACAACAAGGCAATGACTGCGAAATTATATTGTAAATATACACTCACGCACACACGCACACCGACACTTTTCAAATGAACAGACATCACATTTTGTTGCACGTTTGTGATTTTATGAAAATAAAATTAAAAAAAAAAAAAATCGCAGAGGGAGGTATGTGTTTTGTAAGTTTTTCTCTTTTTTTCCTGCAGCTCATCATCATGTTGATACAGGTGAATGAATTCCCCATAAGATTGAACAACAACAACAACAACTGTAATTAAAAAACTGCCGCAACTGGAGAGAAAAATTCACAAAAGAAACAGAAAAAAAATTTCGAAAAGAAAAATGTGAAGACAATCAAAAACCGGTGAAAATTAAAATAAAAATTTTATGCAGGCGTGTACCTATCAGATATTTAGTCGTAAAAAGTACGCAATAAAAAATAGGACAAACAAATATTAAAAAAAAATTTTTAATATTGCCTTCAACAGAACCTTTTTAAATCCCTTACGAATAAAATTTTTTGTTTTAAAATTATTTGAAAAAAATCGGTCGATTTTACCATAATATTTTAAACAATGCGTGGAAAGACGTTAGAATAAGCCTACGACATAAACCGTAGTAGCCATTTTACATACGGGTGTCGTGAGAAGAGATTTAGCCAGTCAATGGATCATAATCGGCTTTTTCACCAGGCATTACAAACTCAATGACTATTTAAATAGAATGAGAATAATATCAAATCCAATATGCAGATTGCTCTGAGGAGAGTGGGTGACGTATTAACACTCCTTGCTCCACTCGACAACGTGAATTTCATCACGGCGACGAAGTTGGATGTGATAGGTAGGTATGGACGGTAGACATGGTCCTATAATAAGAGCAAATGAACAAAGACCTAGAATAAGGTCTCTCTAAGAAAATCTTATCCAACAAAGTTTACCCAACCATAATTCCATTCTTAGAATGCTCATCCTGCATACAGTCATTGCCTTAGTCACTGAATTCCGCTGAAAGCCAAATTATGGGTAGCATGAATCAGGACCCGGGGCGCTATCAAGTCCACCGTAGGATCGACTACCTACAGACAATATGCCGGACTGTCTCAAGTCCATTCTGCTTATTACAAATTCTACAGAAGTCCAGAGTACCGCTTTCCTGTAGAAAGTTCGCAATCTTTAGAACGGTGTTCCGTTATTATTTCTATTACATTCCAAAGTGTCCCAACCTATCCAACCTCAAGAGTTATCGAGTTTCCGATTTATACAACTTGAGTCAATTGAGGGTGCTGGATATCCTGAATTCATAGCTATCACTCCACAAGCCATGGATGAGGTATTATAGTGAAATTGTAAACAAGGGCCGTACAATAGATTGAAAGGTTGCAGTACTTAGAATGCCTCTTTATAATAATAATATCCAAGCATATTGTGTTCATGTGGTCATGAAACAAATCTTTACCAATCGATGGTTGCGTTATACGCCCCAATGATGCTTTTGATCATACATTATAAAAAATATTGTTACGTTTTAACATTTTTAAGTTCGTTTTTAAGTTCGTTTGAATTGCGTTAAAATAAAATTAAATCGCTTTGTTGTTGTAACAATTTTATTTATTCCACTAAAATTTTTATACACTATGTCTTAATACAGCAAATTCACTTATACAACACTTTTTATTTACATTTGAACGCGACTTTAGTTATTGACAGCCAAATGATCACTAACTCACCAACCGAAACGGGTCATCTTTTTAGAGTATTTCATCATTAGTTTCGAATGTTCTAGTACAGACACGAATCAAATTTTCTAAAATAACTTTATAAATACAAAAAGGAATCGCACTGGCAACTACATGCGGATGGTAGTACTCTTAATTAGTGCAGGTAATTTTAGCAGTTCTTAAGCCTTGACACAAGCCAATAAATTTTATAGCTCAAAGCTCATAATAAGTCCCTGATGTGGTGAATTTTGTCTTCAGCGTTTTCATTTTCGTAACAATAATAAGTTGATTCGTACTACAAACCAACCTTCAATCCAGTACGACATCCTCAGAGCAAAGTTTGTAGGGTAAGGACATACATTGAGATCCAAAAATGAAATTGCAAAGGCGCCATTGCAGCACAATCCCCGATACGTCTGATAACATTCTGGCAAAGAGCGAAAACACACGAATTCGTGGTAGCAAGATTTTCATGGGACAATGCAATAAGAACAGCTCTCAACGAACTTCGATAGAAGTCACTTATTAAGACCGTTTACTTCCGAACTGGAGAATAGTGGAACATTATCACTTTACGTCAAAGAAGAGTGGCATATCTAAATAAAATCAAGAACAAAAAAGAAAACAAACATTTTGAGACTAAAGAAATTATTCTGACTTCGGAAAACAAAAAGCTCTTTTTGAATTGATGATTTATTAGAAATATAAGATTACAGCAACAAAAACATATGAGTTGCCATAATATTAGTTCCCTCCTTCACTCCTCTTGGGAGTATATGGCTTCCACAAAGCATCTCTAACTTACAAGGTTCACCGCCGTTGTTTTTGCTTCTTCTCGTATTAGACTGTTCTTTCTTAGTTCCTGGATAATTGTGTGTGGTTAGGTTTTTCTGTTCAGGATGTCGAAGTAAAGTCTGTATCTTGTACATCGCTCTGATTATTCAAGTTATTTTCTGGAATTGTCATACAAGCAAGTTCTGAAATCCGATTTCATTAAAATTGACTGAATCAGGTTGCTAATCATTTTTTTTTTTTTTTTTTTTGTAAAAACATGTTTGCTTTTCGTGAAATAGCGAATTTCCGGCACGTTTTAATTTTGGAAACAGTTCCTTTTAGAGTCTTCTTTTTCCTTAGTGGCTATCATGTCATAGATAGAAGCTATCTATCTTTTGCTAGTCATTTAATCTACCCTGGTGTTCCAATAGGTATGGAGGGATATTCAGTGTTAAATCTGAAACTTAATTATAGTACGAGAGCTAACATGAACGTCAGCAACTGCGGTTCCTGCCTGGTAATTAAGCACTAAAAGCTTTTATTTAGACGTAAACCGCAGTGCAGGAACCACTGAGCAGGAAAAGGGTTCTTAACTCAGATAATATAGTTCTGAACTCGGGTAATGACATTTGGCATTTGTTATTAACCGGCATTTTTACCGTCGTTATTTAAACCCCTCGTAACAGACACGTAACGAAACGCTAGTAATAATAATTTCTTCAAATTATCTATCGTAACCCGGTAGTGTCATAGTGAATCATCCTGACCAACGCTGAAAATTCTAAGTTATCGATGACTGATAATGAATTATCCTTGCTGTCATACAAAACTTTTTAAAATGTTCATAGATGACAAAAGTGGCGTTTGTCTTGCGGGCGTCCGTTTATTAGAGTGTCCTAACAGACCATATCATCGAGAATCGTTAATGATTTATTCGTAAAAGGGGAGTTGTAGCAGACATTATACTGCACCGTCCACCATAAAGTCGACTCCTATTAGACAATGTCGCAGCTTAGAATAGACAAGTGACATTGTTTGTGTCATTTTAACGAGGATTCATCAATGAAATTATTCATTTACGATAATTTTATACAACTTTTGACTTGATACTGATATTAGACGTTGATTCATCGGTGAAAACAAAATAGCGACAATGTCGCCCAAATAAGCCACCGGGAAAGTGAATGATATTGATTTATTGTAGTATTGTTTCAAACATACGTACAAAAAAAAAACATACGTACAAAACATACGTACCTAAAATCCAAAAAACCGTAAGAAACAAAAAATTCAAAATCGACTTTTTGATTAATTATGATGCATTTTCGAATGAATTGCAAGTACCAGCAAATGCTTAGGAACAAAATTTCTTATAAATCACCCGAATAACATTTTTTTTATATTTTCAACAGTTTCGGAGTTATTCATAACTCAGTTGCGAAAAAAAAAAATTCGCCCAAAATTAGAGCTTTTTTTTTCAAAAAGTCATAAAAAATTTTTCAGAATGAAAATTTTAGATGTTAAGGACTTAAATTAAAGCTTGAAATGTTGAGAATAAAATAAGCGTTAAACTATGAAAATCGGTTGGCTATTGCTGCTTTTAATCAAAATGAAATGAAAGTACCTAACTTCTACCAAAATCAGCGAAAAAATTTTTCTTGCAAAACTACTACTTATCTGCATACAGAAGTCCATCGAGATAACCTAATTTTATACATCAGTCGACCTGGTTGATCTTGTGTGAGACTTAGAACTCTCAAAACCAAAGTCAGAACTTCTTGCGGCAAGATTACAGCAATGGAATTTGTTAGATAAGGACACGAAAATTTCATACTTTTTTATAGTTTTATTTAAAGGCGAGAAAATTGTTTGTTTCTTGTAGACCAGTGTAATTTAAGCGTCAAAAAGAATAATGGTTTTGTCATCAACTTTTTTCAAAGACACTGCCAATCATGCATAAATATATCATTATTTATTCCCAAACTCATAGAAATCAGTAATTCATTCTGTTGATCTAGGGGCCATTTCATTTCATTGTGGAATAGTGAAATACTCATTCATCTTGGTTGGCCATAAATTAAAAGGTCATTGGAAAGTTAACACCTCTTGACAATAAAAATATCAGCAACAACAACAATAATATGCTTTTACTACATACCAACCGGCAACGAACAAGTGGTTATGAATTTGGATGCAGCAACACAATAAAGATAAGACAAATTTGCAGCAAAAACAATCAACTACCGCTTGCAACAATGAATGAAAACTTGCATAAATATTTTTGTTGCTGTTGTTGTTTCTATTGCGAGTTTTCCTTTGGCAGCATTGCTGTTGCTGTTGCTGTGTTAAAGATAATAAAAGGCTGGCCACAAAAATCTTGTTGTTGTCAGTTGTTATTGTGCAAACTAATGTCTTCATTAAATATTTTTATTAACAAACAAAAACAACCACAACAAACATTAAAATTTTTCTTGCAACAATAACAACAACATTTACATGTTGCATGTTGATTTTATGTTAAAGATTATGAAAATGAACATATACTTATACACGTACAAAATAAAGTATGTATTGGTACATACATATTTATTTTTATACATATTTCGTTATTTCACATAAAAATTGTTTGTTTTTTTTATATTTTTTTATAAATACGTATGTATGTTAATGAAATCAAAAAAAAAAAAAAAAAAAAACAATTACAAGAAAAAACAAGAGCTTAAACAAACCGCCAATTGAAGAAAACATTTTTTCTTCTTTTATAAGTTCACTCACTTTACACATATATCCGGACACTTTTTAAAAGTTTTCGTATTTGATTTAAAAAAATTTTAAAATCGAAAGAACGATCTTAAGGATTCAATGTTTAAAGATGATTTCATGTAAATGTTGAACGCGTCTAGGCCTCAAATGGTTCATACGCTGGGTCTAATTTTAACATTCTTTCTCCAACATATCGGCCGGTATCTCACGAATAAATTCTTCAATATTGGCTTTCAGTGCGTCAACCGTTGCGGGTTTGTACCTATAGATATGAGCCCCATAAAACGAAGGGAGAGTAAAAAAATATGCGCGGCGAGCGTCAAAAAAAGTAAACACCGTCATACTTTAGAATTTAGCTTATATTTCACGCTTTTTACAAATTCTTAAAAAACAATAACAACATTCTTACAACAACTAAAGTTGTACAATAAAAACGATAAAGACTTTTTTTTACGCGCCAAAAATAAGTGCACAAAGCAAAATCTTATGCGATAAGGAAGCAAAAAAATAGAAATATCTGGAAAGTGACAACATTTTTCTGATAGTTGCGATCGGGAAGAAAAAGAATTTGATTTAAAAACTTTCACAATACCCCCAAAATACCGAGTTACAGGTTTACTCATGTAAATGATTTGCTCATGTAAATCCGGTGTTTCTAATGGCCCCGGAGAAAATAATCCAGCTGTGTTAAATCACAAGAACAAGGCGGCCAATGGCTCCACCAAATCTAGAATTTGCGCGACCTGGAAATTTCTCATGCACTAACGCAGAGAATTCACGGTGACGGCATGTCCTTGCTCATTTTCGAAAAAATATGGGCCGATAATGCCGCCTAACCACAAACCGCACCATACGGTCACTTTCTTTGGATGTAGTGAGCCTATATGCGACAATATTGTTTGTTTACATAACCGCCTAATTGAAAATGGGCCTCATCACTAAAGATGATTTTGTTGAAATATGATTTCTTTTCGTTCAGTTTTTCAAACAGCCAATTCACAAATCTTCGACGCAAACAATGGTCAACTAGCTTTAATTCTTGAACGAGTTGAACTTTATAAGCGTGAAGAGGTGATTGGTGATGCCCAATTGTTGCTAACGTTAATGAGTTGATGTTCCAAGCTCCTTTTCAACACTTTGCTGTACAGCGGTTATGTTTGCATCACTACGGCCACTACGAGCATATTGTTTTGATCTATTGCCAGCAACAGTACCGTGAACTTCGAATTTAGCGATTAAATTACGCACAGCGGCCTGAGAAGGAACCTGATTACGAGGAAAAGCTGCTCGAGTCTTACGAAGTGATACAGTAAAATTTTCACCATTTTGAGAGTAAATTTCCACAATTTAAATTCTTTGTTCAAGAGTGTAGCATTCCATAGTTAAAATTTTCCAATTCTTTACTAAATAAGTGCCAAAAGATGACAGCTCACTTCTTGATATTTCATCATTTGACGGCCACTCTACTTCTTAACTTCAAATTTGCCCAGCCTGTATTTTATCCAACTTTTCCCAAATTTTTCTAGTTTAGATACGTTTTTGCGCGCTATTTTATATAGGAACCGCACTATTCATGAATTAGTTAAGAAACTATATTTACTTATAAATAAAATGAATCTTACATTTCAGAAATCGGTTGAAAATCGATGCAGTTATTAAGCTTTTTAGTAGAGCAACTTATGAAAAGACCACTTTTTTCACTTATGCAACATGTGGCATAAAGGAGTATGGTTTGGCCTTATCGATGGAGTCTTTTCAGTTGGATAGCCTCAATCGCGAGATGTAACTAAGCTATGTACAGCTTTTTGTTACCGTGGTATGCCTTTCTATCATTTCCTAGTGCAATCTATCAAACGTACATATATAGAACATTGTCGTTTTTGGATTAAGGTCAGGCTTGACTCTTGGCTTAGGTGTATTTCCTAGAAGCACCCAGTGCTTTCTTGGCTTTATATTTAAGTAAAGACATTTTCGCCCATCTCCAGTAACGGTTCGCTACAAAACAGCAACATACAACGGCGAGCTGCTTATCAGGTGACTTTCTTTTTTGTTTTCTTGTTTGTATTTTTAATGATCGCAGTTCATTTACGTTAATTCACGACTTGTTTAGCGACAGTCCTATGTCAAAAGTACTTTGAGCTGTGCTACGAACTTATTCCGCAACCATATATTTTTTAAAACAACTGAGTTTTGCAGTTCATACTACGTAAAGTTAATGCTACGTTGGCCAACAAAAATAATTTGAAAATAATTATTTGTTGTAGTAGTGAGTTTTGTTTTCGCACTCGTATTATTACAGTGTCAATTGCGTAAAAGTAAATCTAAGAAAAATAAATTATTATAATTTTTTTAATTGTACCAAGAGTAGAAGCTTTTAGACGTCAACAAAGGCTTTGCTATATATAAATGCATTATTAAACAGTAAATTTTATTGTAATTCCTTGCACTTGTTTACTGAATTAAACGTAATAGTTTACTCTAAAAAACAAATATATGTAAAATAAAATAACAAAAAATGTTTACAAAAATATAAAAATATTACATTTTGTTTGCAACTAACATTTAACCCTTATGTGACTGACAAAAAAAAACTACACATTTTGACCAACAACGTTCAAGGGATAATGCAAATCTTATAGAAAATGAATATTAAAAAAATATAGAAAAGTTACAGCTTAAAATTAAAGAATTACACATTAAAAAACGCAGCCGCTAAACCCATATACAGTTTGTAAAATAAATGTTTTCAAAGTAGAAAAAAGTTAAACTCTTATTTTCATTTGAGAATTCCAACCACAAATTCTTTACATGTTTGTTTTTTGTGCAAATCCCGTTAATATACCTTTTAAGGATTTCGAGAAGTCATAACTTTTAAAGTAGACGCATACATTATAATGCTAACAACAAATAAAGATCTTTACCTTATCTCTTTGGTGTAAAATAAATTTAAACTTTTTTCTACTTTGAAAACATTTAGCTAACAAACTGTATTTAAGACTTTCTGAGCAGATAAACTAAATACAATTTTTCTTATTTGGATATATTTATGATGGTGTTCATAAGTTAAATAGAGAGCATTTATCTGAATTATGGATACGCATTAATTTGCCATTAATTGTGGCTATCAAGTAGACAATTATGGAACTCGTTAATCACGTGTCACAAATCCGATAAAAGCACAGCATTTCGTGATATTTGGGTTAAATTAAATGCTAATTTACGTCAAAGTTAGGATTGCGAGAGTACAGACAATAGACGAGCAGTTATACAGATATCTGTATACTGGAAAACAAATAGAGAGCGAACTTCAAACAAAATAGGAGAAAGGACGGTTGAACGGAGCTCAGTTTGGAAACTATATTTTTAGATGAAAGCAATTTAAAAGTCAGTAAAATGACCGCCAAGCACTGTAGAAAAAATTCGAGATTTAGCTAGAAAAACGAAACCACGCTGCAACTGTAAAACATGGTCCTTAAGGAGTGATTGTGTGGAGATATTTGATATTTGAGCTGGTGTTTATTGACGAAATTATGGACAAACAATCTATATATGTGTATACGTACCGTAAATACCTATATATGTATATTAAAATAAGTTGTCCTATGTACGTTGTTTTATAACTCGAGAACCACTAAACCGATTTACAAACCAATATATGCCTTGGAAAGAAGTACACCTTTCACTGATGGCGGTGCCACGCCTACATAATATTTTTATTTATATGTCTATATCTTTGACAATCTTCGTAAGAGTTCCTAAATTTGGGTTAAATAACTTTGGGGTCAGTACTAATCATCAGCCAAAAAGGAGGCGGAATTAAATAAGTGGGAGTGGCACCCAATGTACAAGGTAAATATTGATGTATGTATATCTTTGGAATGGTAAAAGTTGAAGATTCTGAATTTAGTCTAAACAACTTCGTAGTCAATCCACGTCATCAGTTGAAATATAGGCCAAATTAAGTAAGTGGATGTGTAACCTCCCATACGAAGTAAATATTGATTTTTGTATATCAAGAGAACGGTTCTATTGAAAGCTTCTATGTTTGGTCCAAATAATTTTCTGCTCAATATAGCACCTTCCATACAAAGTAAACATTGAATTTTGTATTTGATCTAAATAACTTCGTAGTCAGTACATAATATCAGTCGAAATATCGACGAAATAGAACAAGAGGGTGTGGCACCATCTATACAAAGTAAATATTGATTTTTATATACCTAGAGAACGGTTAGAATAGCAGTTTCTGAACTAGATTTAAATAATTTGGTAGTCAACACAAATCATTAGATTTAATGCATTCATTTCTCGGCAACGCGGGAAGAGTA
Organism: Wohlfahrtia magnifica; assembly: GCA_023159175.1. NCBI lineage: Eukaryota > Metazoa > Arthropoda > Insecta > Diptera > Sarcophagidae > Wohlfahrtia > Wohlfahrtia magnifica. Next base: position 1,661,547 of record JAKWBJ010000056.1, read on the forward strand.
ACTCTAGTACTATATATAGTATACAGTATTGGAACAAATAATAGGGACAGTTTGTTTTTTTCCAATAATACGTCATAAAATTTTACGTATTGAGGCAAACTGTTCAGAAAAAGACTTCTGAAACTAAAGTATTTAATGCAATCCAATGAAAGAAAACTGCAGAGACTAAGGGAGAGACTTCAATTCGTACCTCGGAGATAAATCATTTCAAGTCATCAAATAACCTGAAAAATTAACTTATTGCTCCTATTTCAAGTCGCCAATCAGAAAAAAAAACTTGTGGAGGCTAGACTTATTGATAAGAGTCCTTGAAATGTATGGTCTGACGAAATGAAGATCAATTTGCTTGGTTCAGATGTACGAACATATTTTAGTTAAAATTCGTACTTTATTTGATTTGAATAAATCAAAATTAAAGCAACTGTTCAACTGCGTCCCTATTATTTGTTCCGCGACTATAGATATCCCATCTACTATTGTTTTAACTTTAATTGTCTTTGAACAAACATTGCATAACAATTTTCAAATTTACCAATTTCACGAAGGTACGATGAACCGAATTTTAAGCTATAACTTAAGATTTTGGAGGTGTTTCGTACCTAATGGTATCACTTGGGAGGTATTTCTACCTTTTTTGTCGTATATTATAAGGAGACGTATTTATTTGATATCTATTATGAGTTTTGTGAAAAATACAAAAACAAATGTCATGAGTTTAAAGATATAAAATCAAAACATTATTTAATTAAATGGCTTTGCTTCTATAAGTGTAAAAGTATTTAATTCAAAACGTGTTTAAAAATTTCCTATTTTAGTATTAATTAAAACAAACAAATATTTTAATTAAATTTAATGAAACAAAACGATATTCATACTCATTAATATTTCATATTTTTCACTCGTTTCATTATTTAATAGTAAATATTAGTGGAACATTTATTTAACGTGTGTCGTCCAGACTTCCCATTGAATAAATATTTAGTAATTACTGTTTATTTATTTTTTAAATGTTTTTATTTACAATTATCACTATTATATCATCACAAAAACTATAAATATTATCAACAACAACTGCATTAAAAGAAATACAACTGATGTAACTTACAAATGAGTTCAATGTAATGATGTCTTAGAATTAGAAAAAATATATTTAAAAAAATAGTGTCATTAACTGAATACGCATTTTAAAGTGTGGCTAGCAAAACAACAATAATAAGAAGTGTGGCACTGTAGCAGCAGTACAGACAATAAAAAACAAAGATTAGCAAAAACAAAACAAAAACAGAACAATAGAAAACAATGCAACTGATAACAGCAAAAACAAAACAAAAATAAATATGATACACCTCTAATACACCCCCCACCCTTTCCTTCGACAACACTAACGCTAAATGCTGTTTTCTTTCTTTTTTTTGTCGTTAAAAAATAGACAGTTTTTATTATTGTTGTTGTTGGAAATACTCAAATAATTTCCATTCGACACGTGTTGCTGTTTTTTGCCTTTAGTTTTGAGAAAGGGAATGAATAAGAAAATGTGAACGACGTGTGTGTATTAGAAAAACGGGCACAAAAGTGCATTTATAGAGAAATTTAAAAGAATGATATCAACAACAACAAAAATAAATACATAATAATAATAATAATGGAATTATAAAGAAAATAACAAAATAATTTTAGAAAAAACTTAAATGTTGTTTAACAGTACAGCTGCAAAACAAGCGATAGTACTATCGATAGTATCGATAGTTTTGTATTTGACTGACCATCGATAATATTTTTTCACTATCGATACTATCGTCAAATTCTGATAGTATATATGGAGATCACTAAATGTAGATAGACAAAGTCACATTCGCAAAAATTTGTTTGACGCAGGTTGTTAGACGTCTGTAACCTTTTATAGTTACATAGGGACACAGTTTAACAGTTTCTTAAATTTCTATTTATTAAACTCAGAGTATGAATTGTAACTAAAATATGTTCGGACATAAGATTATGCATTTGATCCAAACAAATTAATCTTCATTTCGTCAGGTGCCGCTTCCCTTTGCTGAGAAATGATACATTTCAGGGACTCTTACCCATAAGTCCAGTTTCCATAAGTTTTTTTCTTATTGTGTGACTTGAAACAGGAGAATAATATCATTTTTGAGGCTTTTTGATAACTTGAAGGGATTAATCTTTGAAGAACGAATTAAAAGTTTATCAAAACTGGCAGTACCAATGAAAATTCTTCTTTGTAAATGGGGGCTTCAATAGGAATGCTCAAGGAAGTCGTAGACTTTGAAAAGGCCATTCATCACTAGGCGAAGGATGGTAGAAGCTGAGGTTAAAAAATCTGATCGTATTTGAAGCAATATTAAGATGAGCTGAGCTTTAAGTTGTTTGTTGAAGACCTATGCTCCACCAAGGAGTACAAAGCGAGAGGGGCATTTGGGCAACTACAATCAGTGGATAGAAATTTACTATTTACATATTTAGTCGAACCAAGTCAACTCCGATATGCGGAAATGAATCCTGGCTAGTGTCCGCAACAATAAACGCTGTAGGTATTCATTAACAAGTACCACAGAATCATATGCAGAATACTGCCCTCACAACATCATTTATGTAGATCTCTGGAAACTAAATTATAGGAATTCCCCAGACATTTTATGATAATGTTAGATGTCGCATTCTGTGTCGGTTTCTAATCCGCCGATCCCCACTGCTATTCAACGTAGTCATCGACAGTATCAAGACCAAGGTAGCCTTTACTCTTAGGGGCATAACTTGGCGCTTAGATGACCGATGGGACAACGAATTTGCTGACTAGTACATCATAAACATCCCAAAAACTAAGACAATGAGACTGCATACAAAAAATTCGCGAAAATTTTTACTGGACAACAGACCAAAGAGGTTCAGTTTTGCTGCTACTTGGCAGAATAGCAATAAACCAAGTACATCAAAGTGTATATGTTTAAGACCTATGTTAAGTCTTTTGCTTTATATTGTTGCAAATCGTAGAACTTGAATAAAAAATATATAAATGCCCTAAACAGGTGCCTACACAGTATTCTAGAAATTTTCGAAATCAAAATGGTGAATCGAGCATACAATGCGGGGTCTCAAGATAAAATCTTTCGAATTGCAATAGACTGGACTCACTAAGGCAGCCACAGGAAATGCCGATCGAGTCAAACATGGTGACAATAACTACATACCGGAATCAGAGAAGGTTAAAAGAAAATGGAACGAGTTAAAGATCGTGGTAGCGTATAAGCAAGAGTGGAATTCAAGCGTTAAGACCTATGCTCCTTATAGAACAAAATAATTTATATATTAGTGCTCTGTTAAGTGCGCATGCAAATTGCAGTCGACGGCTTTAAAATGTAATATCTCTGGTAATATGAATTGTGGAGAGGTAAAGTGGTGTAGTGGTTAGAGTGCAGTCATTCATCGCAAACGGCCAAGGATCGAAATCCGGCAGAGGACATGACGAAACATAATATAATTGCGGTTCGAGTGTTTAATAAAGGGTCAAATTCATCTAAAGATAGACAAATTCATCTAAAAAAGCTCTCAAGATCTTCCTGCCTCTTTCGGTGAGGACAAACATTAGACTAATGATCAGGAGAAAACGCCACCTACTGGGAAAAAATTATAATGCTAAGTAAGGATCACCACCACTTAGCAAGGAAGGGAGGCAAGCTACAGTAGATTAATCATTTACTTAGCCCGAAAATCAACTTCATGCTTCTTAGAGGAGTGACGGAGGAAAAAAAACCCATTTTGATTTTCAATTATGGAAAAGGTAAGAATGCATCGCAGTCTGCCGAAAAAAATTTATGACATTTATGGAGATGATATTGTAACTAAAATAAAAAGTATAAAAGTGGTTTTCTCGATCGTTACACAAGCAGCGTGGACGTTGCTAGCAAACTAGGCATTATTCACCACCAAACAGTAAAAAGTTTAATCAACCGAATTTTAATTTGTGATTAACTGCAAAAACGGAACGAATCGAAACATTTCTAAAGCGAATATTTAAGGGCGGTGAAAACTGGACCATGTACGACAATTATGAAAGAGATTAAGGACAAGCACGGTGAAGCTTTGCAGACGATAGCAAAGCCACAGTTGACACAAGTAGAAGTAGAAGTGCTGTGTGTCTAGTGGAATAGAAAAGGAATTGTTCATTATGAGCTTCTAACAACCCAGGCAAACGATTGATTCTGATCACTGCTGTCAACAATTAACGAGATTGACACAAGCAATTTAATTAAAACGACCAGAAATAATCAACAGACCAGACAACACATACATATTTTTGATGTTCCGGCAGATACTGAGAAACCTTGACTGAGAAGTTTTGATGCATCCACCATATAGCCCTGACTTTGCACCTTCAGATTATTTGTCTCTCCATGGTGTAAATTTAAATTCCCTGGAGGTCTGTAAAATGCAATTGTTTCAGCATTTGGCTCTGAAAATTAGAAGTTCTACACTAGTGGAGTAATGGCTATACATCAAAAATGGTAAAAGGTTATGGTTCAAATTATTAACATAACTTAACCGAGCACCCAATATTAAACTAATGATGTTAGACTGCTGTAGTCTACAAAGTTGCTATTATTGTATATAAAAATTTCGAATATACCTACAGTTTGTCAAATAAATGTTTTCAAAGTAGAAAAAAAAAAATAAAAATTTATTTTAATTTCAAAATTCCAGCAACAAACTCTTAACATATTTGTTTTTTTTTTTCTACACATTCGGTTACTGTAACTTTTAAGAACTATCAGATGTTATAACTTTTAAAAAAGACCCATACATTACCACGCCAACAACAAATAAGATATTTACCTGATTTATACGCTGTCAAATAAATGTTTTCAAAAATAACAAATTATTGGAATTTATTGGAATAGGGTTTTTATGACTCTATATTTAAATAAAAACATTCGGGGAACACGATTCTGAAAAGATTGCGGTAATACTGTTGTTATAAAGGCAAATCTGCTATAAAATTCGTTGCCTACATTATATTCTGAGCTGAAAATCGAGTTGGCGAATTTTCTAGTTAATTTGCCTTTATTTAGCCTATACTTAAACAAACCGTGAATTATGGATTTGAAAATTTTGTTTTTTGTCCAAAGAAAGAAAAATATGAATATGCAACTCTTTTGAAAATCTGCAATTGCCTTGTGTTTTATAATGACAAGCCATGTGCAATTATTACATGGCACAGTAAGTCAAATAGGAGAAAAAAAAACATTGAAAAACATGTTGTTTTTGCTTTTCTTTGGTTTATTGTTTGTGTGCGATATCTGGAAGTTGTCAGTTTAATCAGAATCGTTATTATTGTCTGATTTTTGTTGTTTTAATATTCAAACGGCTAAAATGATTCATATACGTAAGCGACGCAATATTTAATTGAATTTCTATTGTTTTCATTTCTAATGCATCAACTGCGTGACCATGGCCGTTTCTTATGCAGCTGTTATATTTTAAATTTATTTCACTATTTTTCTTTTTGATTATTTTTTACATTTTTTTTTATTAATTTTTAATTGATTAAAAATTTTTTTTTTTGTTTTCAAGCTAAACAAGTGTGGATGACGATGAACTGAACTACGACAGTATTTCATCATCAAAGTATCAATGATTAATTGCATTCTAAAATGGATTCGAGTGTGAATATTTATTAATATCGCATCTTTTTTATGTTTTTACTGTAATTAATAATTAACAAATTTTTAATTTTTTTGCAACAAAATAATGCTGCAACGCATTAAGTAGCAATAATAATCTACACACATAATAATTCTAATTTTAGAAGTGATTTAAGACAATGATAAGCAAATTAAATTTAATTTAAACACACCAACAAACAAACGATTTAAGTATGAAGTTTAAATTCATCTGAAGTCATCATCTTGAAATAATAAATTTGTTGAGGGCAAAGTTTTCATAGAGAAAATGATTTGCTTTAAGAAATGTTGCTTAGAAACTTGGATAGCAAAACGGTTTGATGAGCGGTTTTCAATTATTTTTATATATTTTTTTACAATTTTCTACAGATTTTTTAATATCCTTTCCTGCATTTTACATGTCATTTAGAAAATATGTGGCATGCGGAAGGATACTCACAACTGCACACGACAATGAATCATGCACTTAGAAATGTAGAACGTTGTTATAATTATAATAGTTTTGTTGCGTTTATTTTTTATTTTTTATAAATGTCAGGTCTCTTTAAAATGCTACTAGAAACCAATTAAAGTCTAGACTTGCCATATTTTAACGCATTTATTTATGTATGCTTGTAGCAGTGAATTCTTAATGCAACACCCTATGTGTGTTAAAAAAAAGACACATGCTTTAGGAACAAAAACAGCTGTTGATGTATTTAAAATACTTTAAATGCTTGAATTTTTTATGCAAATTAATGACCCAACCTGTGAGAAAGGAATATATAGGAAAGTAGAACAGAAAAAGTGTTCCATTGTTATAAGAAATGTGCCTATTCTGGAAAATTACAACTTGGAAAGAAGAAAGAATCATGTTGCAACTACATTTTACTTTAATTGTATACGTTTTTTAAATAAAAATTTATTTTTGTTATTTTAACCGTATTCGCCTCAAAAAAATCTAAAATATTGGAATATTATTTTATTAATAGCTATGATATGGTAGGTATAATAGGTATGGTAGGTAAGACACCCGCCTACCAACCAGAAGGTCGTCGGTTCACTACCAGACCAGACCATCTTAAAAAAAGTAAAAAAGTTTCTCGACAGCGGTATCACCTCATAACATTAGCTAGTAACTGGTTATGAGTATTACTACTATCGAAAACTTCTCTTTATGCATTTGCCGTTCGGAGCTGGCGTTAAGGTCCCTTTCAATGAGTTTAAAAGTAGAATCGGATGCAGCTCATTACTGAGAGAAGTCCCCATGTTCCTTCATGGAAAGTTATGGGAGTTAATATATAAATATGCTAAAAAACCAGACAATAATGGTTATTATATAAGTCTGCTGTCAATCGATCAAAACTAAACTAAATGAGAGTGGTTATATATAAAAACAACAAAGCTTAGAAGACAACAAACTCACTAGCTAGTAAATGCTATAAGAAGAGCTTTCGAAGAAAAAAACTATTGCTCAACTATTTTGAAAGAAGTTTCTCAAGCCTTTGACAAAGTGTGACACAAAAACTGAACATACAAATTAAAACTTATTCTATCAAAAAACATATGGTACGTATATAAGCTACTAAACTAATCCCCCCCGCGTGCTTGGAACCTTTGTTTTGTACATAGTTTTTGATTGATGTGGATAGATAAATGAAGAAAGCTTTCACTATTACCGTTCTCCACACATGCAAAATTCCTTTTATTTTCCTTTCATTGTATTTTGTTATTTATTATTATTATTTTTATATATTTTTTTATTATATTTTTTTTATTGACTATCAAGTTATTTAAGCCAAATTTAGAAACTTCTACTCTAACCATTCTCAAGGTATATAAAAGTACAATTTGTATGGGAGATACCACTTATGCGATTCCGCCCACTATTCAGACGTTTAATTCTAATCGTTCTCTAGATATACAAAAATCAATGCTTAATTTATTTGGGAGATGCCACACCAACTAATTCAATTTCGACCATATTTCGACTGATGTTATGTATTAACTACTAAGTTATTTAGACCAAATACGGAACCTTCCACTATTACCGTCCCAGATATAAACAAAAATCAATATTTTATTTGATAATTTGTATCGACATAGTTTCAAGTTTCGAACCCGTGAACTGGCCTGTAAGATCGTGCGTCGCTAGTTTACGCCGGTAAGCCAAAAACGACTGACCACTTGGGGACAGAGTTCACCGTTTTATTGCCGATATACAGCGACAAATGTTGGAAAAAGTGATCAAAATTTGGACCTCCAGATTAAACAACGTCCGAGCCAGCCATGGCGGTCATATGCCATTAGTCATATTCAAGTTATTATCTCTCTCTTTAATGTATATCCCTTACGGGATGTATGCTTATCAGAACTTTATGATATTACATCCATATACATACATATGTATTTATATACTACTATATATATATACTACAATATAATATTTACAAGATATTGATCGAATGCCAGTCCAAACTCTAATATTCCGTAACCGCGACGTCAGTTTACGTACGATTCCATGCCTACCCTCTATTTTGCCCTGGAGTATAAGAAGTAACAATTCATACTTTTCTCCTCTGATGATGCGGCCCAATTATGAAGTTTTATGGACTTTTATCGTATGAAGTATTTGCCTTTCAATCTACTCAATAATACCACAAAGTACGCAGGTGGCCAAACGACATCAGCTTTGCGGCTGATAATGCGATCTTCAAAAACAGGGCGCAAAACATCGAGTGTAGCTTCGGCTGTGTGGCACGTAGCGCCGTCCTGTTGAAACCAAATGTTGCTAATATCCTCCTCTTCAATTTTTGTGAAAAAAAAGATCAATTTTTGTGAACAAATATTAAAATAAAATTCTAGGAATGATCACTCCATTGTATATCAAAAATTTAAAAATTTACAAAGACTTAATGTACGGACGCTTAAAATGGAATTTTCTAAAAAAAAAATTACAGTAACCTACCTTTTTTAGGCACTATTTGAGGTTTAGTGTTTAACAATTTATGTGGAAACAACAAAGTCACCAAGTATTTATTTGCAAGTAATATTTGCTTTTTTAGTGCGAGAATTAAAAATAAAAGTTTTCAAATTATCAAAGTTCTCATCAAATTTAATTTCGGTTCACTGCCTTCTAAAATGAATACGTTGTGGCGATTCCTATAAACATTATAGTGGTGATACCGCTGCAAACGCACTTGTGCGTGAGTTATCCAGCATTTTGATATGCAAAATTTTTATATTTGCTTGTATTACTCTCTGCACTACGACCAACAAGGGAAAAAGCTACTTAAACGCTTTAACCAGTGGAACGTTGGCAACTACAATCTAAAGTTGATCTTAAGAAAAAATATGGGTTTAGGGTCAAACATATGTGTGGCAAACATTATGTTGTTCAAGATAAAACCAGCAACTTAATGTTAAAAAATAATTTTATTCAAAGAAAAATATTCAAATTTGTACACAGTAGCACAATGTTAATACACAATAAATAAAATAACTACAACAACAATTCAATTGTTATCGTTTGTTAATAATAACTGCAACTATAAAAACAACAATAGCTGTAATAAAAAAAGTCAAACAACATTTACATTATATTGTGTCACAGCAAAATATTGTACACATGTGCGTCAGGGTGTTCCTTATATGTACGGGACAGTTTTTTTTTCGTTAAATTTAGATCGTAACTCCACCCGAAAATGTTCGCTGTAGTAAGAAAATGGATTGTGGACAATTTTAGGTAGTTAGCATCAGGGGAAGGCGTGCCGTTTTCGTCCACTTGTTTAATATGAATTTAACATATTTTGACAGCTTGTGGACGGATGCAGCACGCCTTCCCTCTTCGCAAACCGCCTAAAAATTTCTACAATCTATTTTTCTGTGGAAGTAACGAACCACATATATAAGGCATACCTTATTATGGGAAGATGCGGCACGCCTTCACTTGATGTAATCTGCCTAAAATTTTCCACAACGCTTTTTTTTGACTACCGAGAACATATCTGCGGGGAGTAAGAGTGCAATTTAGCATTTTTTTACATAAGGTACACCCTAATGTGCGTAGATAGAAAATTCTTGCAACGATTCACGTGAGTGACTTGGAAATATATGAATGCATGTATGTATGAATGTGCGTTAGTGTAATTGTTACCTTTTTATTTTTAAATGAAAAAAAATAAGTTAAGGAACGTAACCCTATGTTTAAGTTTAAGTATGTAGACTGTAAACTAAAAAAGAAAAAAGCGATATTTCTATGATTTAATGGCACTCCTGCTGTTCATTCGTAGCAGATACAACTTATGCAGTTTTTTCAACTATTTTCGTGCCTTTAGAAAGGAAGGTCTACGCACTTTTAAGACAGATTTGATTTGATTTTCTTCAGCTTTTCTTGTGTTTTTGCAATTTTATTATTTGTTTATTCGTAAATTCCATATAAATTAAGAAAAAAGGAAAAATAATCAGTATGATGATGTTAATATTGCACAAAAGTTCAAAATGCTAAGAAATTTTAGGTCTATTACAGATGATTAAATTGAAATCCAAGCCCTACATAGTTTTGACCAAAGAGTACAATACATAGAGTTCGCATCTCATATAAGCAACATTGTTCTATGCGGGTTGTATCATTCGTGCCCGTCTTTGATGTTAATTTAATTAATTTAATTAATTTGTATTCTCGTGTAACATTACATTGTGTGATTTCTTTATTGTTTATCCACACTCACAAAAGAAAAAAAGAGAAAAAAACTTTTTTCATACTCTCTGGTGATTATTATACAATATAAAGAGTTTACTGTAAGTACTTCATCAACTTTTTTGAATTCCTTACAATAAAATTTCGGAATAACTTTAAAAGCTATGTATCCAACAAAATATCTTATTAAGGCTAATTCGACGTTTATAAGAGAAGTATTATCGAAATACTACGAATATGTTTCGCTTGGATTTAACTCGTTATGTTCAGTAGACGTTTTTACATCTTCAAAATCAGTATCAATCTCATCTTGATTCCATTTATAGTTACTTGACGAGATCGACTAAACAATTTTGGAAACCATAAATTTTCCCAAAATATTATTTTGGCGCAATACTGAAAAGGTATTTTCCAATTTGTTTTGCTTAAAAGATTTAGGCGGAATAAAGTAGATAACACTTCCTTCCTTCAAGGCTTCTTTTATAAATAAAAGAAAAAGAAGGCGACTTTCTTTTCATCAGGGGTTCTGCGGAGTGTGGCACTGATGACTACAGGTGCGCTCATGTCCACTTGTTCGAAGGCCTTGTTTGTATTAATGATCTAGCTTCCAGTGGACTTGATAGCTAGGGAGATGGCGATTATGTCTGCGGTAAAATAGGGAATGGCAGTGACATGGTCTGACTGGGTTTACCGGCATGCGGCCATCTTTAGGTATTTGAATGCGATCCCTGATGGGATAGACTTCTGTTCACCCAAACACTTCCTGAATATAATATTCTCCGTGTGCATCTCACCAGAGTCGGTAATTGGATCGAAGTCCTCGGAAGGGATTGAGAGCGGTATCTTTATTCCTGCATACGGGGTGAAGGTATCCTTTAAACTGCTGGACCACTGCAGTATCTTACAGGCGGAGGTCCCGGAGATAAAGAGTGCAGCGGGCTGGTTGATGTGCTTTAGGGTATAGAATTGTGATATCCGGATCTGTACGGACAGTCAGACTGCGATCAGGGCGCTGTTCGGTGTCTATTCGACATGGCGACTGGTGTGTGTGAATATCGGGCATATCTGAACGAGATGGCGAGACATTCTGAACTGGAGATTATCTGGGTAAGGGGTCACTCTGACACCAGGGGAACTTTGTGGTAAACGCACTGGTAAGGGTGGACTCTCTTCTCGGTTATGAAGAGATTGACCACTTGGTTGGGATGCCACTTTCCTCTTACAGACTTCTAATCTAATTCTGCGGTATATGTTGGGCAGGGCACAGTTACGGTGGGATGATGAAACCACATGCTCTGTGTCAAGGCAGATCTGGCCCCTGTACGTTCGAGCTCTCTCGGGGTCTATTATGCGGATATCGCGCATGGATTACGAATTCTGGTGGCTGTGATTACTGGGTACTTGGTGGCTGGTGAACACGCTAGGAGATGAGGTCTACCGTTTAATGACTACTATAGGGTTGCCAGGATGAGAAAGGGGAGAACACTGTCAAGAATTTATTGTGCCAGCGTCCAAATTTTTCGGATATCAGGACTGCTTTTCTTGGCAGTCCGTTTCTGTATGCCATGTCGGACCTGGCTGATATGAGTATCAGTAGAATCTCTTCTTTTGTGCATGCATCTCGTTGGCTCGGTTCGGAGAAAAATGCGTTGTCAATTTGTGGCACATTGTAGTTTTTGCATTTATCTCTATCTCGTACAGTTGTTTAATTATCTGAACTCTTGCATTTTCATCCAGTGTTTTCAGGTCGCACTTGAAAAAAGTTTTCAAGATGTCATTAGGAAATTTAGAGCAATATTCGATTGAGCAATTGCTCCAAAAAACCGTGCCATCAAGCTGATGGGTGAGAATTTTGAAGAAACTGGATCCGTTCATGATAAGAGAAACAGAATTTTTTAACGTAGTGGTCGTTCAACCGAGGACATAGCAGCTGGGAACATAAATGTTGAAAAAGATCCAAAAACATCTATTCGTCATCATTCGCAGCAATTAAACATGAAACATATCCACATTATTCAACATTTTGCATCGTGATCTCTACTTAAAGGCTTATAAGATCCAGTAGACCCAAAATCAAACCAGCTGTCCATGCATTACGTCGGCAATGCATTTCTTGGGCCATCGAAAAACAAGAAAAAAATTAGAATTTTTTAACAAAATAATCGTCACCTTCCAGCTCAACAAACAGAATTGCCACATTTGCGGTAAGGAAAATCCAAGAGTTATCTTAGAGCAACCATTACATCTACAAAAAGCTACGGTTTGGTATGGTTTGTGGTCAGAAGGAATCATCAGACCATATTTTTTTTTAAACTAAAATGGAAATGCGAGTACAGTCAATAGAAATCTCTACTGGAAGATGATCCGAAGTTTTTTGTGGCGGAAAATTTCTGACTTAGGCGTAGAGAATACGTGGTTTCAACAGGATGGTGCCACTTGTCACATAGCAAGTCAAATAATGGTTCTTTTGAAAGAAAATTTCGATAATCGCTTTATTTCTAGAGCAAGAAGAGTAAATTGGCCACTAAGATCGTGTGTTTTGACACCTTTAAAATTTTTTGTGGGGTTTTTTAAAATCGAAAGTCCATCAACAGTTCAAGAGCTTAAAATCAACACTAATGAGCAGATATCAACCATTGCCCACAAAATGATACCTCAATCTTGAACATCCTTTAGGTAAAATTTAATTTTTTTATTGGCATTCCATTGCAAAATGCATACCTGGTTCAAAATATTACATTTTTTAAATACATTTCTTAAAAAACCTATTTGTAAAATAACCTAAAGCGCTACTTGTTTGAGTTTTCATTAAAAATTAAATTTTGTGAATGGAATATGCAATTCGATGCTGATCCCTGTATTTATGCGTGTTTAACCCATACAAAGCAAAAAGGTCGTGCGCTATTTCTTCTTGTTTGCTACGGATATCTACAATGCTATAGAGGACAATTCTTGCAAAAACTTCTTAAATTTTAAAATAAGCAATCGAAATTATTCGTCACACAAAAACTTGTGTTTCCCAACACACTGCAAGCTTACATACATATTTTAAATGACATATATCCGTACATACATACATTTATTTATATTTTATTATTTTGCTCTTTTCTCTTTATCTTATCTATCCTACCACATTCTAGGATACTCTTTATGCCAAAATTTAGATCAATTCCAATATGACTTGAATTGCATTAGTTTTTAGATTCCGAATGAAGTGTAAGCCATTTTTTTTAAAAGTTGAATCCTTTAAGTATTAGCAACATATTCATATGACGGGTTGCCATTACTCGTTTTTTGACGGCTTAAGGCCGTCATTGCTAGACAAAAAAGATTCTACGACAAGAACAGTCTTGCAACAGTTCAACTGAACGTAATCTACGCCTTCACTAAGTCGTTTAATTAGCTGATGAAAGCTGATCAAGAGTTGCGCACACTTTGACAACGAAACATACTATTGGGACCCAAGACAACTAACCTAACTTTTTGTTTCACAGAAATAAAAAATTTGATTTAGACAGGATTATGACAGCAAATGATATGATAATATAAGACGAGTCTAATTTAAATATTTTGAAATAAATTAAATATAAAATAGTGAAACAAATTAAAATAAAATTAATCACTCTCATACTAGAATAGACACATTTTTTCTTGTTTCAAACAATTAACAGTAAATTAACAGGTTGAAATTAACCTCACGAAATGTCTAAAACAGCCGACAGTTATTAAGACAAACGTGATTGTGTCATTGTCAAAATAAAAAATTAAAAAAATGTTCACCCAAATAAAATTCAACCAAATGGAACGATTTGTACGTTTCGTTTGTATTATTAGTGGCTGTTTTTTTTTTTTTTTTAATTTTTTGTCAAATTAATGTCAGAAAACAAAAAAAAAAAACAATTTTAAAACTAATTTTCACAAGGTAAAATTTAGAAGAACAACAATGCAATACGACATGCCATGCAATGACCGTTCGTTGGTGTTGAACAACACGTAACGCATTATTTGCCACTTTGATGTGCAACACACTACCGCACAACACTCTGCCGTCAAATTATAAACGAAGATTCATAAAATTTATATTAAAATGCTTTTTTTTAATAAACGAAATGAACAATAAATTCGGCTATTATTTCACAGTTATTAATTATATATGTATCTATTTTAAAAATTAGGTGAATAATTAAGAGCAACGTTTTACATAAACAGTGCACAGTGGGGCAGTATTGTAAAATATGAAAAATAAATTAAACCGCTGGGCTTAGGTATAAATATGAGTATCTTTGGAAAGATTTTGCGTGGACCTGGTATTATGAATCAATCTAACAAATTTTTCTTTTGTTTAAAAATTGTAAAAAAAGATAAAATAAAAAAACGATTGATTATCTTATTTGATTAAAATAATTTTTTTCACCGTCACTCGTCTAGGGAGCATATTGGCTTCCACAAAACATCATTTGCCTTGTTTCAATTTCATAAATTGATTGAATGATTTTCAAGCTGACTAAATGATTAGTCTATTGTAGCTTGCCTCCATAGGATTGTGTAATGATAAGGATCCTTGCTAAGTGGTGGTGGTGATCCTTCCTTAGCATTGACATTTTTTTCCGCTAGGTGAAGCTTTCTCCTGATAGTTCGTTTAAAACATGCTTCAAAACTTGTTAAAGAATAGTTAGGTAATTCAAAAGTAGGATTTCTCGGTTGGCCAGTTCAACCGCTTGACCTTAAGGCTATTGGAAATCCATGTAGCATAACGAAGCGGAGGAAAAAAGGCATCCTAAGAACAACAAACATAAACATAATTTTTAATTGTATCTAGGATGTACGGTACATCGTTTCTAAGTCTCAAATCGGGAGACTTATTGATGTAATGTCAAGCAGATGTGCTGCCATCATCATAAATAAAGGTAACGCTACGACGACTTTAAACTATTTTTTTGAAGTTCTGGGACAAAAATACAAAAATTGCTTTAGTTTTGACCAGGCACACATATTGTTACGTTTTAAGCTTTTTTAAAACGTTTGAGTTATTTTAAATTGCGTCAAAATAAAATACACCACGTTGTTGTTTTTTACAGTTTTTATTTCCTCACTTTATCTTTATACAGTTTAATTTTTAATTTACGATTAAAAACGACTTCACTTTAGACAGCCAAACGATAACTACAGTGATGTAAGTAAAGCAGAATCTTTATATACATAATTGCCTACAGTTCGGAAAGTTCCGAAAGTGTCTCAATTGCTCTTATATCCTCTATTTTATAACCGTTTATACAAATGTAACACACAAAGATGGTCGAATTGGCCGTGCTGCCAAATACGCAAATAAGTACGGCATTAACAGGGTAACACATTAATACCACAATCCCACAATCCAATTTTAAAGGCGCTGATGTGTTGTATTTTCATTTTTAGGCTTTTTTTATTTTTGTAACAATATTTTAGACTTGCTTTGTTATTTTGAAAAGAAAATATCTTTTAGCCAAATCTAGCTAGGCAAACACAGCTTTAGTAATCCGTTTAACATTCGTCGTACTGCACCGATTTGGAAGGCGTATATGGTTTTAAAGCTTTTTCTGCACAGAATTTTACTTAAATCGGTTCAGGGAGTAAATTGACTATCAAATCGTTACTAACACCAATTACAAACATATTTTCCTTTTTTTGAAAACTCCCGGGCCTAACAAAAAGAAAACCTTTTTTTTAAATTAGCTTTATTTGTTAATTAATCTCTATCAAGAGCAATGCAACCATTCCAGCGCTGCTCGCCTCAAAGTAGGCCTCTCTTTCAACGAAATTTCTTACCGACGAGCATTTTTTGAGGTCTGCGAACAGCCAATAGTCACAGGGAGCCATTCAGGCGATATATGCTGACGGTTTGTTACGTTGAACCACGGACAAACACTGCTCAGAGTCATCAACACGTTCTTGTTTTTGGTCAACAGTGAGCAAATGTGGTGTCCACTTAAAACAGAGCTTTCTCATAGTCAAAAGCTCTAAACGTTCTTTTGATATCTTTACGATATCAGCTAACTTACGTAACTTCCCTTTTCGATCATTCAAAACGATTTTATGGATTTGTTTGAAGTTTTTGTGGTGTTGCCGCTTCATTTAAACACTTATTGCATTCTGCATTATTGATCTACGACCACGTTTGAAGTCAGCAAGCCAACGTTTTATTATTGTTTCTAATGGAGCAAAGTCAACATAACACTTTTCAAGTCATTGCTTTGCTTTAACGGTATTTATTCCCATTAAGAAGCACTTTAGAATGAAAACACGCAATTGTTTTTGATCAATTATTCTGAAAATAACAAAAGTACCATCACTCTTAGCACAATAACTCAAAAACTAGTTTATAAAATATCGTAATATTTTAACAGCTATCTTTAGAAGGTCAACACTAACTAAAAAAGATGTGAATGAAATATATTCAGCGCAATCTATGCGATAGGTACAGAGTTTTACATACCTTGGCAGTCACATCACACCAGATGACGCTGACAAAACGGGTATCGAAGCCGCGATAGACCGAGAGGTTCATGGCGGCAAAGCCTATTGATGAGGAACTAAGTTAGATGCAGATCAAAGGTTTAACAAAGGATCGTAGTAAATTTAGGAAATTTTGTAGGGCACAATGCGCCACTTAGCGGCGCGTGAATAATTGATATTACATATACCAATAAAGCACATTTTGCAGTTCAATTCTGCAAGGAACTATAAGTTGGTTATATTAAATCTTTGGACTTGAAACAGAAGGGAATAAAGTGGAAAAAAAGGGTAAAAAATTATAACTAAAATAATAGTTAAGATAATAATTCAAAAAAATACATTTCAAACTCGTTTCAAATATTTATGAATATGGTGGTAAGTTTCTTAAGCTCTGTACAGACGATTGTCAGATCTAACAATATTGTCAGTCAGACCTGGCGATTTGCTGACAATGACCAGACATTTGGGAAATTGCCACCACAATGAATATTGTAAGTTTACACGATAGCAGAGGTCAGAGGTAAAAAATTCTGTCATCAGACAATGCTTTCTCTGACAATGTTGCAAGAGAAAAATGTAAATTCAAGCGGCTGTAAGAAATTTTCTGTACATTTTTCTGACAATGTTGTTAGATCTGACAATCGTCTAAGCAGAGCTTAAGGCTATTTAATAGCACATTTTTGTTCTCTGCAAATTATTGTATAAACTTTAGACTGAGTTCTTTATATTGTTTTGTGAAGTAATGAAGCTATAGAAACTATTCATTAAGTGCTTATTTCATACAACAGGTCTTATAACGATGCTATAAAATGATTAATCATTAATTGAAGTTAAGAAATATTTTATTATAAAGGGTGCGCCAGCTAACGTTTTTTTTTTTCAACTAGTGCTTATTTCGTGAATGGTAACACTTAGCTCATGTCTGATTTGACAGATAATTAGTTTTATCCTTCCGCTGAACGAATATGGTTGTGTATACGCTTCGTTAAGTGGGCCTGCGATCGACTTACAGAAGATGCCGATTTTGCCAAAAAAAATCATCTTTTCAGATGAAGCTTATTTTGATATTGGCGGGTATGTAATCAAGCAAAATTGTCGCATTTGGGGCACAGAAAACCCGCACGCATACATTGAAAAGCCGATACATCCAAGACGAGTCACTGTTTGGTGCGGATTTTGGTCCAGAGGCATAATTGGGCCATTTTTCTTCGAAAGTGAGCAAGGAGTGGCCGTTACACTCAATGGCGATCGTTATCGGGCCATGTTGAACGAATTTTTGTTCACAAAAATTCAAGAGGAGGATATTAGCAACATTTGGTTTCAACAGGACGATGCTACGTGCCACACAGCCGAAGCTACACTCGCTGTTTTGCGCCCTGTTTTTGAAGATCGTATTATCAGCCCCAGAGCTGATGCCGTTTGGCCACCTCGGAGCTGCGATTTGACACCGTTGGACTATTATTTGTGGGGTGCCGTCAAAGATAAGTGTTACGCCAACAAGCCAGAGACAATTAACGCTTTAAAGGACAATATTCGTGAAGCCATTGGTGAAATACAGCTGCACACAATCGATAATGTGCTTAAAAATTGGACCGATCGTGTAGGCTACTGCATGGCCAACCGAGGCAGCCATTTGAATGAAATTATTTTCCATTATTAACCGGAAGGATTGTACTTTCAAATAAAAAAAAGAAATTTGAGAAAATATTCGGTATTTTTTTTATAGCATTTTCAAAAAAAAATTTATTTGGCGGACCCTTTATAATAAATAATTTTTTTTTTTTTTATATAAATTATATAACATATATTTTCTTTTTCATAGTAGTTGTTGCTATTTTCTGTGGCATGTTATATAACTTTGTTTATTTGTTTTTTTTTTACAATTTAGTACAATAAAAACAAAAAGGCATTAAAATCTTTATAAAACATGTACAAACACTACTGTCAACAACAGACAAGGCGTAGGCGTTCTTTCTTATTTTTTATTTTTAGGATTATTTGTTGCACTTAAAGAAAAAATTCAAATTTGACATCAAGTAGGCCAGTTAAGCATGTTTTTGGCTGCCTAACTAACTTGCAGGCAGGTTTGATCAACACTTTAACTCGCCAAACAAAAAAAAATAAAACGAAACGAAAGCAGCCACCATCGCCACCGACACTGATACTCGCACTAGAAAACCGATACGCTAACCACCACTACTAACAACAGCAGCATGTTAAAGTGACAAAATGTGACTCCCACCTCTGGTTATCTAATGATCAATTCTAGAGATAATCTCTAATGTGTGTCTGTCTGTCTTTCATTTTATACGCCCGTTCAACCATAAGTTTTAGCGGGTACGATGTGTTTTAGTAATATGCGGGCATTTTTTGTTTTATACGAGTATTGTACTAAAAAGCAACAATAAAAACCATAACAAATGTATGAGTAAAAATAATCAGAAATAATTTATTTATCAAAAGCTTCTTAAATAAAAAGAAGAAAAATCTTAAGTAGAAAAATAGAATATTTATTGTTATTGTTGTTGTTGGCCTTAAAATATTTATGATTTTGTGTTGCATTAAAAACATCATTTGTTTTAAATGTTGTTATTAAGTATTGATAAATCTATCGAAAATATAAAAAAGGAAATCTAGATGATGATCATCATTATCATTATCTTCATCATTCAAATACTTTATACCGATGAATTGCTGTTAATTTATTAAAACATGTCATGTTGCGTACATACATGCATATGTTACGAAGAGAGTGTTTTAGGCTAAAAAAATGGTTTTTATTTCTTGCAACGGATGTTGTTGCAGAAGGAAGTTTTAAATGATTTTATAGTTTCATTTTTTTATTTTTTAAATTGTAATTTAAACCATCTTGACATACATTTAACGATAGGAAATGACTAATAAATTATAAAACATCTCTCTCTGTCCAATGAACAAAGTAATTTAAATCTTTATCTATGTGTTAGACTAACAGGTTGGTGATAGTGGATTAAAGGCAAGACTATTTAACACATTTTTCTAGGGAGCGACTAAGAAAAAAATTTGAAAACATTTTCCAATTCCGAAGCCAGATAAAAGTTATAAACCCATTGCGATACTACCGTACCTGTCCAAAGTATTTAAGAGAGATTATTATATACATAGATGAGGCGCCATTTATATGATAACAAGTTGTTAACAGACAGCCAGTCTGATGACAGACACAGCTGTATCACTGCTTTAATTGATGTTTCTGAACAATTAAGATCCAAGTTGGACAAGAATATGATCTCCTTTTTGGTTCTTATTGATCACTCAAAGGCATTTGATACTGTTGATCACACTATTCTCTGCTTTAAGTTAAGCAATATGTTTAACTTTTCAACAACTGCAACGAAACTCTTGTCATCATATTTATGCAACAGATATCTGTGAGTTCACATTGGCCAAGAAAAATCTAGCATTTGCGCGAAAGCAGAGGACTATTCAAATGACTTACCACTGCAGATTGATCATCGTAACCTACATATGTATGCTGATGACGTACAACTTTACATCAGCTGCTCACTGTTTGATGTTAATGACTGCATTTGTAAAATTAATCATGATCTACGTAATGTGAACAAATGGGCTTCAGCAGATGGTCTTAACATAAATGTAAATAAAAACCGGGTGGGTTTAATTGGGTTACCCAGTGGGTTGGCAACACTGTTTTTAACAAACAATTCGACTGGACAATTCATGTAAATGCAACATGCGGAAAAACTCACACTATACTAAGATCTCTTTGGAAACATAATTTTTACTCCATTTAGAATACGACTTCTTCTGGCAAAGACTTATATGTTACACTTCGAAAATTGGCTTTATATACTCAGAACTGTAGTGTAGAACACCTACGTTTTTTTTTTTTTTTTTTTTTTTTTTGAAAATGGAATGGATATATAAATAAATAAACATTAAAATCGTTCATTTTTAATGTAAACCACTATGACATTTTTTATATAAAGGACGAGATATGAAGTTTTTAAAGCAATCATCGTAAAAGGGCAGCTCCGTCAGACCCGGTTAAAAAAATTAAACTTATGATGGAATTATTTGCAAGTAATTGAGTAGAAGAATTTAACAGTAATAAAAAAGGCTTAAACCCAATATTTTCTTTTCAGCCTTTAAAGTTAATCGTTTTATATTGACATCAGCATAAGGACTGCGGTCGAAAAAATTGTCCATCACACTTTTTGCAATAACTTTAAAAAATTCATTCAAATTTAAAAATTTGTTTAAGTAGACTTTGAATTGAATGTAAGAAAATTTTACACTTAAATTTTTTGCTAGAGACCTTTGTTCGATTACAAGTGTAAAATCGAAAAGCGAATTAGAGCGTAAAATCTTTTTAAAATCACCCAAAATGGGAATATAAAAATAGCTGGGGAACTTAAAGTTGACCAAAAAACAATTTCTAGAGTTTTAAAGAAGTACAAGGATGAAAAAAAGGACATTTGTGACCAAAATATAAGAAACAAAATCATTGGCATGTTGAAGAACAATTTCAACATTTCAGGAAGAATAGTCGCTCAAAAATGAATGATCCGGAGTTTATTTATTTTACAAGATCAAAACAGACACTGGTAATAAATAAAATAATATTAAAATCAAAAAAAAAAAGTTTAATCAAGGAATGCTGCAAAGAATATTGAAGTGAAACAGCGTGTGGAAAAATTAACGACGATTTTTTTTAAATTCAATTACAGTTTTTTGTACGACGAGACATATGTTTTAGTCGACTTCTCAGAGCTTTCAGGCCAGGAACTTTACATTCCACACAAGACAGAATGTGGACGACAAATTTGAGTCAAAAAGGCAATCAAAATCCCCTTGGAAATTCTTTGTATGACGACCTATCTACACTTGTGGTGAGAGAAGCAAGTCTTTCGTGTCAACAGATACAATAAGTTCGGAAATTTACATCAAACAATGTTTGAAGAAGCGATTTAAGCCTTTCATTAGGCAGCGCAAAATTTACATTTTCTTTTGAACCGACCTAGCTTCTTGTGATTACAGCAAAGCGGCCTTAAAGTGGTACGCAAATAATGCAAATAATGTTCAGAACTCAGACTAATTGAAAGGTACTGGTCAAAAAAGAAAAAAACAAAACAATGCGCCTAAGATGTCAAAAGTTTCCGAGGAAAGTGGTATTTCGCACTTCAAATGGTATCTTTTAATACCATAAAGACATTGAAAGAAGGGGTACCAGAAAAATTCAAAAATTTTGTAAAAATTTGTAATACGATTCGTAATAATCTTAACAAAAACACGGTTATAAAAAGATCCCTGTTCTTAAACTTCTACACCTGGTTCAGGATATTTTTAGATTATGTGATGGACAATTTCTTCAAACGCAGTCCTTAAATACATCTACTGAGCCCAATGGTGTACCAGCATCCGCTCATCTGTTTGCTGCTCTTGTAACACAAGGATCAACTATTTGTTTGACAACGCCGATGAAAAAGGCATTACACTTACTGGCGTACGTTACAGGTCTGAAATAAGTACCGCAGTCACATATGTTCGTCGTATCAAACCGAGGCTATAAACAAAGCCAGTTATCTTATTTGGGAAGAGAAAAAATGTCCTATTTGGAGTTAGCATAGCATTCTTCAGAAGCTCTATCTTCTGAGCCGATATAGCAGAGCACTCGCAAAATATCTGCCTAAATGTCTCGACATACATCGAAAAGAATTTACATCAATCAAACTCAACATTCACTGAAATAACTGTGCTGACAGAATCTAATGCCACAATTGATGGTGAATATAAATACCCATTAATTACTTAGCGGTCACAGCTTTCTGGATTCACTGAAAGAAAGAGATATAAACTTCTTCGTCTGTCTTACACCACGGGCAAATCCTGCACCGTAAATATCATACTGGAACAACGAAAAATGGCTCAGCACAAAAAAACTCATCGAGATCCTCTGTTCGACAAAAAGGCATTTTCATTTCCATGCCGGTGGCCTACCTGACCGGCTACCCAACATAGCGTAGTCCTATAGTGTACGCCAAGTTCACTGATAGATGTCATACAGTCCATAACAACCTTTGATGACAAAGTCCTTAAGGCAGCTTAGCTATCTGACATCACATAAATATTTAAACCCCTCGATTCTTACCCAGACACTCCCCAACACAAGTGTAAATTTCAGGGTATTTGGAAATTAAGATTAAGCACCCTAAGCCAGTTTCTCTTTTCACTGTTAAAACGAAACGAAATCGAATCAATTCTAAAGCGAATGATTACGTGAACTACGTGCAACAATACTGTGCTAAAAATATCATGCACGAAGCAAAATTAAGCTTTTTGAATGAAAGCAGGATTGAAACTAAGAACGGTAAGGCTGTGTGCCTGCTGCGTTTGAAAGAGAATTCTTCATTTTGAGTTTCTTCAACGTGTTTAAAATATTGATTTTGATTTAATTTGTCAGCAATTAATGAGATAAGAGCAAGCAATTTAATTAAAACGGCAGGATTTGATCAACAGAAAAGGTGTTGTGTTCCATCATGACAACATATCTCTGATGACCCCACAAAAACTGAGATAGATTGGTTGGGAAGTTTTGATGCATCCACCACATAGTCCGGACCTTGCACCTTCACATTATCATTCGTATCAATCTCTGCTGAACTCACGTAATGGTGCAAATTTCAATTTTACAGAGGCCTGCAAAAGGTAGTTGGATAAGTTTCTGGATCAAAAAACCCAGAACTTTTACACTGCTGGAATAATGGCTATACCCCAAAAATAACAAAAAGTTATCGATCAAAATCGCACGTATTTCGTGTCAAATATAAGAAAAATATGTTTCCTTTTTAGTTAAATGTTTCAAAGAATTCTTGTTAAAAATTGTGCTTCTTGTAGTACCTTGAGTATTGCTTACTAACTTTAGAAAAAAGCTATTGAGTATACGTTTATGTTCCATACGTAACAATGGCATGCAAAGCCACATATAATTCATAATACAAACAATAAGGAAAATAGCAGAACACAACGAGAACAGCACAATAACAATTTCATTTTTCATAAATTCTTAGTTTAACAACTTAATGTATGACAAAATCGTGATAAACAAATCGTAAACCACTATTTTATGTTTTTCTTAAAAAACAATTCTTTTCATACTTGCAAGGCTCTTTAGGTTCTAGTTTATAATTTTATTTCAATTTATTTTTGTGGCAAAAACAAATTTTAATTCAAGGTCCTTGTGGCAAGAAAAACAATAAGAATATTTAACAGATTTTGTTTTTGGTGTTGTAATCAAAAACCAAAAGAGAAAAAAAAACTAATCCACTAGAATTTGAATGCATATTCTCTGAAATGCAAATATTTCATTCAAAATAAGCCATAATAATAGCAGTATTTAAGCAAAACAAATATGAAAAAATAAAAAATTTATATGCAAAATATCAAAATTAAAATAAAAAATATAGAAAAAATATTTAAGATAAGATTTGGGGCGACATTTAACAGCGGCTAGGCTTTAAGCCATTTTGGCAGCAGTTTAACGGCATCGAAGCCAAACGGCACACCTCTTTGGGTACCAAAAAATCAAGAAAAACAACAAAAAAAAAACAAATTTATAGGCACCCACTTATAAAAAATGTTGAAATCATACCTGAATGTCAGCCACTATATGAGCCTGAGCTTTAATAATAACTTTTGCTCAAATAATTTTTTATTTTTTAAAAGAACAAAATGAATAAATAAAATTGTAAAAGAGAATATTTTACAAATAAAAAATATTAGAAAAAAATATCGGGTGTTTTTTTTTTAATTCTCTCTAGTTTATCGACGTAGATAAGTGAATTTACATAACCTGAAAATCATAATCCAATGGGGTTAAGTCACACGATCCTGGTGATCAATTAATTGGACCATTACGTAAAATTACTCTTTCATCAGAGGTTTTTCTGAGGAAATCAATTGTAGAGCAAGCTGTGTGATGTGGCTCCGTCCTGTTGGAACCACATTGCAGCAAGATTAATGCCAGCTAACTGAGGTACGAAAAAATTTCTAATTATCTCCTTATACCATTCACCGTTCATCTTGCTCATGTTAGGGATAGGCTAACGGCTATTGTTGGAAATGTTAGGCGCATACTAAGAACTAATTGGGGACTGAGCAGACGTACCGTCCGTATCATATATAATGGGCTCTTCGTTGCTTGTGCAGCGTATGACGCATCTATACGGTATAAGATGGTTATGTCTGCTGTTGTTCCGGTGCGTCGAACTGTTTTTACCGACGCTTTGCAAGTCCTTGTTGGTGTATCACCGTTTGACTTGGAGGTAGTACGTCGTAGTATTGCTTTTCGAATCAAAAGGAAACTGCCACTAGAAACGAATGGTTGGCTTTTTATTTCAGAGCGTGAGAATGGGAGAGATAGGCATAAGGCCTTTTTGCAGAGGTGCTCCGTAGATAGGTGTTAGACAAGTTGTACGAACAGGACAAGGAAAGGGTGATATTAAAATTTATTCCGGACGTTACGTTTATACAGGAAAACCTAGACTTTGACTTCGATTTGAGCCTGAAGTTCATACTGACGGGACACTGCGCTTTCAAAGAATTTTTTCATCGAATTGGCCGAACTGAATCTGCGGACTGCCGGTGTGGGCTGGAGACTGGGAAGTGGAGGCATGTACCGACAACGTGCTCGGACTATAACAACGTTAGGAATTTAGATGGAATGGGTATTACCAAGGACAACATTGTTAGCGGAGATTGAACCCGCACCGCCATCTTAGCGGTCTCCTGGCCAGCCTTTCTCGCTCGGTTGCGAGTGGTGTGCTGATAGTTGGCGTTTGCTGCTTGCTGTTTGTTGTTTCAAGTAAGTAGCTGCCGGCCATGTTGTGGTGTTTTCTACTAGGAGGAGGTATTAAGGCGTAGGGCAGCACTGATATCCAAGGTTTAGCCCACGCCGCCATCTTAGCGATCTCCTGGACAGCCCTTTAAGCTCAGTTGACGGAGATGTGCTGACAGTCGGTGTTTGCTGTTTGCTGCCGACAATGGTATATACTGGTCTATCCTTGACTGGTTGTGTTTCTGTTTTTGTGCATTGTGTCCGTGGCTCATGATGTCACTTAGAGTTTTCCTGTGAGGGTGACTCCGTATATTGTTGTGCTGTTGAATGTTTTATGTTTGTTGTTTTTCAACATGGCCACCAGTCTAGAGTCGTTTGTAGCATTTATGCTACGAAGCCTGATCGAAGGCCTACTTCTGGTACTATTTAGTGGTACTTGTGGGAGGAACGTGATGATTGTGCTGGTTGGGTGTGGAATTACATTCTTAATGGACGCATTGTATTCAATCGTGCTTTTGCACCGTGAGATAGGGGAAGGTACCCACGTAGAGCAACTGACTTTAAAAACAACCATATTCTGGCCATCATCGTTTTTGAAAATATATTAACCAATGTCTCCGCCAGCCCATAAAGCGCACCAAACATTAATTTTCTCTGGCTGTAATAGCGTTTCGACAGAAGCTTATGGATTATCCTCCTATATGTGACAATTCTGCTTATTTACGTACACATTAAACCAAAAATTGGGCCTTATCATAAAACTTTATCGGAAAACAACTTCTAGCTGTTAAATCGGTTGTTATAAACCACTAAAAAAGCACCCGATACAAAGAAACATTATAATTTAATTTTTTTAATTATTTTGGATAAAAATTTATTTTCGATTTGAGTAAAAAAAAGATAATATTATTGATCATTAGTGCGAAATAGCAGTTTTGATTTAAAACCAGGTTGATTTTAAAAATCGAGTTGTGTTTGTTCACAAAATTGCATCATATTGTAAGAAGATTAAAAAAAATCTATATTGCAGACATGAAAGTGTTATAACAGCCGACAAGCGATGATTTTTGGTAGACTGACTTATTTTAACATTTAAAGCTTTATAGTTTCATCGAATAGATATCAACTACTGAGTTGGCGTTTTTATCTTAAGACTTTTGTTTAAACAAAAACCTTAAACGTTTTAACTATAAATTAATTCTTTTAACCAATTTGTAGATGCCGTTCTGAAAATTTGTCGATCTAGTATCGACTTCTTTTTATTCCATTGGTTGCTTACCGAAACGTCGGCAAGTATACCTTTTTCTCAATCGGATGCTGCCAAATTTATTCAAGATTGAATGGGCTGGTGAGTGCACTTCTAGTTTCTTCAAATAGTTCGCAGCATACATGGCGATTTCCTCTCTAACCATGGACACGTTCAGGTCATTATGGATGTTCGAATTTCTTATAAGCCATGAAGCGTTTGTTATCTCTCGCAATATTTTATTTGGGCACCTTTGTATTCACTCATTCAATGTATGAAGTTGAGCCAGTGCCAAATAATGCCGTAGCACCAGAGTAATTTAAATATCGCATTTTAAAGAAGGATACTAATAATATGCTAATTTAATCGCATCGCCTAATTGCATCTTTAAGCCATTTCCATGTTCACCGGCGGTAAAGATATATTCCCAAATATTTAGCGGTTGCTTATTATAATAGCCTGACAAGACTTCTTACGCAAAGTGAATGTTACGTGTGTACATTTTTGCTTGTTAACCTTTATACTTCACTGCTTGAATAAGTATTCCAGCAGCCTACGGATCTTCACGAATGCTTAGAATAGCTGTATAGGCAGCGAATTTCGAAATGTGAGCACTAATGCTTATTGGAATACGGCAGGTATACATCGGATAAAAGATGGGTCGCAAGGATGCTTCCTTCTGGTACTCCGGCCTTGACAGTCTGAGTTTTGTTTATATAATCGCCTTCCTTAACAATAAACTTTCTATCAATTAGGTATCTCTGTAATAGGTTGCAGACATTTGGTATATTTTTTAATTTTTTTCTTCAAAACTCTTTATAATGGCACTCACCACTCTATGTTCTTGTTTCACTCTAAATTCAAATTGATGATTTGGAATACAGGAACCTGCAATTAATATCGGAATCAGCTTCTATTCCCTTTCAAACAACTTGGAACAATAGACTCATAGGTCTGTATGACTCCACCTATATGTGATCCATTCACAGGTTTGGGGATCATGGAGATAGGCGATATTTTAGAAGCATGGAAATAATATTACTGTCGCAAAATGGCATTAAATATCTTGGGTTTGAAATTGATAACACTTTCAATGTCACGCATCTCAAATCTGAACGGTGAAGCTGTATTAAACCGTGGTACTAAAGATGGCAATTTAGTAATTCTACAGCAAAAAACGACAAAAAAAGACAAGAAGATTTACTGGCCTAGCAAAGACGGCGATTTAGTATTTTGTGATGATGCGGACTATTACGAAAACTGGGTTTCCCTGAAAAGTCTGAGGACTGGCGACTCTTTACTGATTCATCAAAGAAAAACACACATACATATATGCGTATGTATTGTTTCCTACCAGACAGACATTTCCTTTCATTATATTTGCGTGTTGCCTAATAATGTATTAAATTTCTTTTTTTTTTTTTTTTTTGCTAAAGTTGGGTACCTTTATGGGATGTTTTACTTTCAATATATCTGACTTTCATTTTAATGCCTAAAATGTAAAATTTATATTCTAATAATTTTTTTATAGCTTTTTCGGAAATGAAAGAAGAACAATTCCACTAAATACTTGCATTTAATTTAGAATAAAACCAGCCAACAAAATAGCCAACCGATTTTCAGGATTGAAAGCTTATTTTATTCTCCACATTTTAAGCTTTAATTTACGTGCTTAACATCTAAAATTTTCATTCAGAAATTTTTTTATTTTTTTATTTAAAGACTAGAAAATTTTTTGTTTTTGTAGATAAAATTTATAGTGAAAAAATTATCAGACCTTGACTATGATTATTGGAACACCCTGTACTCCTAGCAGTATGTTGCGAACATCACTTTAAAGCCTAGAGTATACTCCTTGAATATTTTGTAATTTTTTAAAATACTTAATTGATAATTTTCTATCGAAAATTCAATCAACATTTTAAGTTTAATAGAAAATAAATAATTTAAAGCAAAACGTGTAGAAAGATTTTTAAAACGTAATATTGGTAATTTACTTTTTTCGATTTCTTTCCATTCCATGCTTATTATATACCAACTTATTAAAATATTGGCTGTGATAGGTACCAAAATATGAATTAATAATACATACATGTATAACACGGTGCTACAAAATAGAAAATTGGTTGAAAACTTTGGCAAGTAATACTTTTCTTCTGATTGCCGCTAATAGGATTAATATTGTAACTCCATCAATTTACAACCGATATCTGAAAAGTAAAACAGATTTTCTCCATGATCAAATATAGTTTCTATCTTCTTAGTGGCAAAAACACATCTAAACTTAAAATACGTAGAAAAAATGAGATGAAAATGTGTTTGCTTGAGAGATACACACAAATTGTTTAATGTTAATTGTCATGTCATTTAAAGCATCTGTTTCTTTACTTTTTAACTCAAGATCGGTTAATATTTGCCTAAATTAAGCTTATAAGTGCATGAAGGTACACAATACCCTCTTTTTTTTGAGGATGTTTCGAAAATTTCATAAATATAGTGTCGGCCATCTAACGTTTTTTCTTTCAACTAGCGCTTATTTCGTGAATGGTAACACTTAGCTCATGTCTAATTTGACAGATAATTAGTTTTGTCCTTCCACTGAACGAATATGATTGTGTATACGCTTTTCTCGCTTCGCTAAGTGGGCCTGCGATCAACTTACAGAGGATGCCGATTTTGCCAAAAAAATCATCTTTTCAGATGAAGCTCATTTTGATTTTGGCGGGTATATAAACAAGCAAAATTGTCGATACACCCAAGACGAGTCACTGTTTGGTGCGGATTTTGGTCTCGAGGCATAATTGGCCATTTTTCATTGGCCGTTACAGTCAATGGCGATCGTTATCGGGCCATGTTGAACGAATTTTTATTCACAAAAATTGAAGAGGTTTCAACAGGACGGCACTACGTGCCACACAGCCGAAGCTACACTCGATGTTTTGCGCCCTGTTTTCAAAAAAAAAAAAAAAAAATTATTTGGCGCAATCTTTAGATGTACACGACCGCGACTATCAGAAAAATAATATCTCTTCTCAGTCTCATCATTTTTTTCACCAAAAAATGTTAATTCACTATTTATTTTATTTATTTTTATTTATTCTGCTATTTCCTGATAGATAAGAGTCAATCAGTCCAACCCTTTTATAAAATCTAATTAAATTATTTTTTTCTTTTTATCAAATAAAATCTACGAATAAAGGGTATTCAGACTTAATAATTTTTTTTTTTTTTAAGTAAAAAAAGTTACTTTATATTGTACAAGTTACTTATGCTGGCATATAAGATGCATAGGTGGCTAGTTTTCGTTGAAATGCAACCAAATTAAATAAATGGTCACACAATTCGATGCACTACGCCAAATCACTAGCAGTCGCTGAAATTCAACCAATTGTCGTAAATAAATTTATTATATTTTTAACAATTTCTAGCACAAAAAGTATATATTTATCGCATTATTTACAGCCGTCCAAGTATAAATTAAATGCACATTTAAGCCACTTAAAATTACAATCCGAAATTCAATAAAACACACATAAAAATAAAATGTTAAGTACTTTTCGCATTACTGGTTCGTTTATGTCTTTTGGTGTTATGGTTATAAAACAATAATAACAACAAATGTAAATTTTGTACATGTCAAATAAGTGAATAAATTATTGTCAATTAAGAACGACTATTAAATAAGCTATTCATACCATAACTTAACAGTAGCATACATACTTCCATTATATGCCATTCCAACTTGTGTTAGAGAGTGTCTAAGAAGAAAAAACTAAGGGTGCTGGGTGGACCATCTATTGGTTTAAATTCAAACCAGCGATTATTATCTGGCAATACTTATGTCATTCTATTCTGTCACAAGATTCACTAAATTATCTCCGCTGAACGAAATACATCGATTTACAAAGACAATTGGTCAAAAATTGCATGAAATTGTTGTACAAAATTTGGTCGCAGACAAGGACGAACAGTGCCCAGTATACGCAAGTTTAGTGATAAAGTTCGTGAAAACGTAAGCGTGCTCGTAAAGTGCGTACAGCCGAAAATATAGTCATCGTTCTCAAGAATTTAACATTTCACGCACCAGTTTATGTCTAATTTTGCGAAAACATCTCGGTATGATGCCTTACAAAGTTCAATTGATTCAAGAGTTGAAGCTGTATGACCATCCGCTTCGTTTTCACTTCGCTAGGCCAACGAGAAACTGCACGATGTTGTAGATTTTACCGAAAAAAAAAAAAAATATATCTTTTCGTCTGAAGCTTATTCTCATCTTGGTGGGTACGTTAATAAGCAAAATTGCCATATTTCGGGCTCAGAAAACCTAAATATTGTTTTACAGAAGCCAATGCACCCATTACAAGTGACTATTTGATGCAGCTTGTGGAGCGGAGACATCATTGGCCCATATTTCTTTGAAAATGAGGACGGCGCAACCATTACGGTCAATGGAGGCACCTACCGCCCTATGATAACCGATTTTTTTGCGCCCGCTCTTTATGGTATTGATGTTTGGTTTCAACAAGATGAAGCAACTTGCCACACATCTCATGCTACAATCGATTTATTGCGTCAAAATTTTGACGGCCGTTCAATTAGTCGAAATGGCGATGTCAGTTGGCCACCAAGAACCTGTGATTTGACACCTTTGGACTAGTTCCTATGAGGCGCCGTTAAAGACAACTATTATGTTGACACCCCAAAGACAATTGAACATTAGAAGGCCAACATTCGTAATGCCATTGCCTGGATACGACCCCATTTCTCGAAAAATTTCTCGAAAATTGCTCCGATCGATTGGGGTACTGTGAGGCCAGCCGCGGCAGCCATATGAATGAAATGATATTTAATTTCTAACCGAAACAATTGTACAACAAAAACAAAATGTCACAACAACAAAAATTAATTTGACAAAATTCCAAACCGTTTTTTTATAGCATTTTTAAGTTTAAACTTTTAAATGACCCACCCGGTATAAGGTAAAGTCGAAGTTTGATATGAACTGTCTAATTTTTCTTAATGAACTTGATGTACACAACACGATTATGCTGTTTTGTGCCCTGATCATGAGAGCCATGAGCAAACAAAGAGCAAACAAATGAGCTCGAAAAGTTTTTAATTCGACCAAAAAAATTTTTTGGTATTCCTGTGGGATATCTTAGGAAGGATCTACTTCTTGATTGGCTAAGAATTTGTTTAGATTTGAGAGAATGCCTCTGCATTGAGGTCAATAGACCGGGCATGGTATGTTGGAAAGTGTTGTGGCATTTCATGGCATTGAGGTATTGATACCCAGCAGAGACGAACCTTAGGTACTCATACAAGTTAAACGACAAATGCAGTGTTTTCCAGGCGGAAGTGTCTGCAATTGGCAGAACAGTAAAAGTAATCCAGAGTATGATGCGGAGTAAGTGGACCCAAAGACCGAGGACTCCGAACTGCCGCCATTGTTCTTCTATATTGGCGAACTCAAAGGGTTCTTCGCTGATCAATTCTGGTACAATGCGTCGAAATGTAGAGTTTCAAGTCTATCTAGCTGATCATCTCTATATCTTTTCCTTTCTCCATAAGCAAATCTGAAATGTGGCTGGGTACGGGCGTTATGACATAGTAGTTTCGAATGTTTAAAAAAGGGGCTTTGACTTCCCTCCAGACAATTCCATCAAAAAAATAAAGAAGAAGCCCACCTGACGATGATGACAAACATCAATGTTAAAGTTAAAATCACCACCAATTAGGAAGGATATTCACCACCACACAATTGTATGCTTGAAAGATTAAATTGATTAAAGAAACTGAAACAAAGCAATGGATGCTTTGTGGTAAGACAATATGCTCTCTAGAGACAATTGCGGAATACGGTCAATGACTTGTAAATGGGTCATCGATTTTTGTAGCTTGTGTGAGGCTGAGGAGGAAATGGAAACGATAGGTACCCGATTTTTTAGCAAAAGGTATTTACCTTTAGGTGAAAATACAATTCGAGCTCTTATTTCCCTTTTGAACATTGAGCCCGCTGTTGTTCTGACCCGAGTTCTAGGCCCTTTGGACCTCCTCCGCATTTTGTCGGCAGTTATCTTTTTGCTTTCCCTCATACTTTCTTTCCGACCTTCCCATTTATCTTTTTTTCTATTCTTTCTACAGGATAAACATCGAGTGTTGCAATGATCTCTTTCTCCTAGTGGTTGCCTATCTTCTAACCTAACCCAACTATTTGAGATTGTGAACATTACGCACAAGAGCACTTGGGTCGCTGTACATATGGTCTCCTCAATTACACAATATGTACTTCCATTTTCCTTAATATCAAGATGACGGCAACGATTGACACTTGTATATTAAATCTTTATACTAAAGGCTATAACTTAAGCAAGCCGCTTGTATCACAACATATCTTCTTCAGTAGCTTTAATATACGAATATAATTTTAATATATTAATGACTTATATTCTGTTGGACGCACAGACAAACCTAAAAGAAGTTTTGAGTCAATCGATATTACTAAAAGTAGGTGCTGGACTATTACATGTATTTGATGTTACAAACATCAGTGCAAACTAAATTAACCTCACCTATGGTAGAGCAATGAATACTCGTCATTTGCGTGTGGTTAGGGTCAGTGGCTTAAACTCTGTTTAATTGTTTTAATTCAATATTATTTTGTATATTTTTGTTTTTTTCAGAAATTTTGTATCAGACAGTGGGTCACCATTTTTTAATTTTGCATATTATCTTTATAGGAGGCTTGAACCATGTCTGAGTCATTTCGGCGTTTGTGGCATTTATAACTATTGAAACTGCAATTTTTATAATGAAATATATTCCAACAGACTTATATACTTATGGAGCTACCAAAATTATATACATATTTGAAACCGCATTTTAATTGTTCATTCTTTTAAGTGAAACCTTATTAAGGTGGTTGACTTTTATGTGTAAATATCCCAAATGTTCTAATAAGTTTGGATACCATTGACATCCTTTATTGAAGGAGGGTATTATAGTTAAGCACACGTACTTCTGCAAACAAATTAAAATGAATTTAATTTTATAAAACCCACCTTCAACTATATTTTTAATAATTTGCAAACTGTTATAACTGTCATAACTAAAAACACGTTGATATTTAAATGCAATTAGAATTCTAAAGATAAATTTCAATTTTAAAGCTAACAACATTATGCTTCATTTATGCTGAGCAAAATTTGCAAAAATGCATGAAGTAAATGAGCGATATGTTCACATGTAATTATTTCTTTGCAGAAACCTATAGATCGTTAAACTTTACTGCATTTAGGCAGTACATCTAGCAGATCTTTATATTAAAATGGACTCTGTCACTTTCTTCGGTGATTTTCTTAAACTAAGTATTCGAGGTTTGTTCAAAAAATTACGATGTTTTTTTAATACCTTCAGTATTTTGTTCTATTGTTACGATTTCTTTTCTATTGTTACGATTTAACCTTTTTAAATCGTCTGAGTTTTTATTTTTTCCACTACAACTTTTATTCTGTTAGTCGTAATATTCACTCATACAACACTTTTATTTCCGCTTTAACACAACTTTATTTATTGACAGCCAAGCGGTAACTGAACTGCGTAGGTAAAGCAATCTCCTTATATACCTAATTGCCTACAGTTTGGAAAGTTCCGGAAATGTCTCAAATGATTTCATATCCTCAATTCGTTAATTTTAAACATGAAAAATTGTTTTACCCACATGAAATGATTTAATTGGCAGTGCTGCCAGATACACAAACAAGTATGAAATTGGCATTGAAACCAAAATCTAATTTAGGCATTTTTATTCTCGTAACACTATTATATACGTGGTAAACTCTTTTTCCGAACATAAGATCGCAAAGTCATTGGTTGTGGAGGACTACCAAGAAAAAATCAACGATAGATCACATCTTGGGTATAATGAAATATTACAAAAATACGCTGAATATGGTTTGAACACTGACCACCTCTTCAACGATTATGAACAAGCTTAGAACTCCTTTTAGAAAAGCAAGAAATAGGAGTGCCACCCAGCATGTATGCCAAAACAACAACCAGTGGCAGCATTAACGTAGTAAGAATGAAAAATGAGTATTCCGAACCATTCCATACAAACCCCGGAGTTAGGCGAAGGGCCATCTACTGAGCTATTTATACTAACAGTGAAACAAATTATACGAAACGCTGCAAATCATATCACTGAACGCAATATTGGACGCAAAAACTCAACGAATATGTTTTGCAGATGACAAGGGTCTAATAGACTGGTCAGTGATGCAGGGTTTCGAAGATGCAGGGTTTCGAATGCTAGAAACACAAGACGAACAACTAAAGCTTCGAAATGCTTGATAGATTTAAATAAGAACTGCGCTCAAAAAAATTGTCCATCGCATTTTTGCAAAAACTTTTTAAAAATTCATTCAAATTTAAATTCTTTTTAAAGTTGAGATTGAATTTAATGTAGGAAAACTTTACAGCCAAAACTTATTCGCTAAAAAATCGCAAGCGAATTGGAAGTGGGAAAAAAATTTTTACAACCACCCTTAATGGACATACAAAAATAGCTAGGGAACTTAAAGCTGAGCAGAAAACGATTTCTAGAGTTTTAAAGAAGTATAAGGATGAGTTGGATATCACCCAAAAGACAAATTCTAGCAGAAAGCATTCGAATACCAGCATTTCAGGAAAAACATTAGCTCAAAATATGAATGATTTGTAGTTTAATTTTCGAAGATCAAAAAGGACGCTGGCAGGAAAATTTTAGAGTCCGAAAAGTTTCATCCAGGATTGTTACAAAGAATATTGAAGAGAAAAAAAAAATTATATGCTACTTTATGGATGACGGGACATATGTCTTAGCCGACTTCTCATAGCTTCCAGGCCAGGCATTTTACATTGCTGACGCACAGAGGAATATTGACGACAAATTTAAGACAAAACCGCTATTGAAATTCCGTCGAAAATTCTTTGTATGGCAACCTTTCTGCACTTGTGGCCAGAGAAGCAAGACTTTCGTGACCACATGTACAAAAAATCGGAAATTTACATCAAATAATGTTTGGAGAAG
Source organism: Wohlfahrtia magnifica (assembly GCA_023159175.1). Classification (NCBI taxonomy): domain Eukaryota; kingdom Metazoa; phylum Arthropoda; class Insecta; order Diptera; family Sarcophagidae; genus Wohlfahrtia; species Wohlfahrtia magnifica. The sequence continues at coordinate 1,697,565 of JAKWBJ010000056.1, forward strand.
TGATTTAAGCACAAAGTGTAAAGTTTCTATTTTCTTTTGGCTCGACTTAGCCTCTTGTCATTACAGCAAAGTGGCCTTGGAGTGGTACGCAAATAATAATGTTTTTTTAGTGCCTCGCGGAGCAAATTTCAATTGCATTTCTCTAAAGAGAAATGATGTTTCTTAACACACGCAAGACTCAATGTTGTTTTTTAACACACAGGCATGGTGGTGTGTTGTAATCTGTGTCCATGGGTTGATGTACTGGGCATGAGAATTCACTGTAACGTTCGTTGGAATGATCACATATTTGTGTTGAAAGTATCGAAAGAAGCATTTAAGTGCCCTGGTTTTTTAAGACGGTGCAAGAATTACTTCACTCCATCTGATCTCTTTAATCTTTACACAAAATGTAGGGGCCGTTGGTTCTCGACCCAAACAGGAGACGACGAAAATGCTCTTTAGTGAAAGTAGGTTAGCCAGCTCTATTGTTCTATCGGTACTATAACATAATATGTTCTGACGAAATTAAGCAATTAATTCCTAAAAACTTAATTTCTCGTTGAGCGCATCCTTTTGTAGTTGATAGTCCAGTGAATCTCACACGCCTAATAGGAAAAATTCGTTCCTTAATTGCACTGTTCGATTATGGAGCAATCTTCCAGCGAAAGTACTCCCTGCCATTTAAGACATTATTAAATTTAAATCTAAGGTTCATAAACACTACTTTCTAAAGGGTCCGCCAAATAAATTTTTTTTTGAAAATGCTATAAAAAAAACTACTGAATAATTCCTCAAATTTCTTTTTTTTATTTGAAAGTACACTCCTTCCGGTTAATAATGGAAAATAATTTCATTCAAATGGCTGCCTCCGCTGGCCATGCAGTAGCCTACACGATCGGTCCAATATTTAGGCACATTATCGATTGTGTGCAGCTGTATTTCACCAATGGTTTCACGAATATTGTCCTTTAAAGCGTCAATTGTCTCTGGCTTGTTGACATAACACTTATCTTTGACGGCGCCCCACAAATAATAGTCCACCAGTGTCAAATCGCAGCTCCGAGGTGGCCAAACGACATCAGCTCTGCGGCTGATAATGCGATCTTCAAAAACAGGGTGCAAAACATCGAGTGTAGTTTCGGCTGTGTGGCACGTAGCGCCGTCCTGTTGAAACCAAATGTTGTTAATATCCTCCTCTTCAATTTTTGTGAACAAAAATTCGTTCAACATGGCCCGATAACGATCACCATTGACTGTAACGACCACTCCTCGCTCACTTTCGAAGAAAAATGGCCCAATTATGCCTCTGGACCAAACAGTTATTCGTCTTGGGTGTATCGGCTTTTCAGTGTATGCGTACGGGTTTTCTGTGTCCCAGATGCGACAATTTTGCTTGTTTACATACTCGCCAAGATCAAAATGAGCTTCATTTGCAACATTACCATGATTTTCAAAGTAATGTCGCAATATTTCCCAGCGTTGTTCAAGCGTATACACAACCATATTCGTCAGCGGAAGGATAAAACTAATTATCTGTCAAATCAAACATGAGCTAAGTGTTACTATTCACGAAATAAGCACTAGTTGAAAAAAAAGCGTTAGTACCAGCACAGTGCACTGCATGAGTAGGGGCCATTCCCTGGCTGCTTTTCTTAAATAAAAAAAAGATATTGAAAATTAAATAAAAATTAACATAATTCCTGAAACTAAAAAACAAACCTCGTATACTATTTGTTAAGTTCTTTAAATGTTTTTTCTTTCTATTTATTAAATTTTCGTTTTTTGCACTCGTATTAACGTTCAGCAATATTTGGGGCATATGGTGTTGTTCTATTGTTGTTTGTTAATAAGACGGTTGGTCAGTTGATTGCGTCAAGATTAGACTTTTAAGACGCGACATACATATGGGTGCGGTCTGTGACAGGGAAACATTGCAAATATTGTCACTGGTAATCAGAACAACAACAACAGCAACAATAATAATTATAACAATGACACAATTGTTGCATAGAAATAAGCAATAAACAACTACAACAAGGCCATTTCATCGAATCTCCATCAATGGTCTAGTAAATAAATTTTGGGTCAAAAATTAAATTAAAAATAAAAGTCAATCGAATAGATAAAAATCTTAGAATTATTCGCTATTTGAAACGCTAGTTTTATAGAAAAACTATTGTTTTTTGCGTTTTAGTTTTTATACGATTTTTTACCGGCATTTATTGTTTTTTATTTTCCTCTCTAATCAACCGGCATTTCATTTTTTTTTTTTTGAAGCAGCTGATAAAATTCATAGTCTTACGAGTAACCACTCAGGCCCCCTTGAAATAAAGTCACATGTTGCACATAATAATTATGAGGCAAATACTCATATAAATGAAATCGAAATAAAGTAGAAAAAAAAATGAAATTAAATGTGTCTTTGGATTGCATGACCATAAATTGACAAGTTTCCAATAAAGCCAAAGTCATCGTAAATGTTTTTCAACAACTTCAAACGTAATAGTGAGTATCTCTCTCTCTCTCTCTCTCTCTCTCTCTCTCTGTGTATTTTAACTAATTTCGATTTTATTTATTTATTTATTTATTTTTTTTTTTTTTGTTTAAGTAAAAGAAACATGAACTAAATTTTAAAAACTAAAAATGGTTTTACAAAAACAAAAACAAAATTATCTCCAAATTTGTCACACAAACCTGTGGCATGCCACACATTCGCTGTTTTTAAATTGAAATCAAAAGTTGGTTGTTTCCAATTTATATCCAAATATTGAAAAATTTTCATAGACTTTATGACTGAGTGAGGAGTGATTGACTAACTGTCTGCATGACAGTTGAAGTTAATTTTTTTGTCATTATTTTTGATTTCAATTGATCTGATAATACTTAAAAACACTTAAAAATTGTCAATCTGAAGGTGCCTTGTTATTCAAGCAGCCTGTCACATTAAATCATCTTAGAATTTATTTGAAATGTTTTGGCTGAGCTAAAGGTGAACAGATGATTGTTAGCCAAAGGAATATGTACATAATTATGTAGAAAGACATCAATAGAGCCGAAATCATTTCAATGATTATTAAATTATTTTTTAATGAAATTTATAGATAAGTTTGTTCGTCAGTCAAAATAAGGAACGTCAGAATGAATTTTAAAGGTATGGTTCCTTATGCAAAGCTTCTTATTTTGATCAATAGAATACGATTTTCCTTGTCACTTGGACGATTTTTTTGCCTCCCTACAAATCGACCCGGCCTACCTTGTGTAGATTCAGCTAACACACGATCATTAGGAAGCTTTTTTCAAAATCGAATCTTGGACACGTTAAAATCGGGGAAAAACGATTAAAATTAATGCTTTTTCTTAGAAAACACACGCAGAGCAAAGATTTTTATTTGTGCACATTTATCATACACTAAAACGTGGCTTACAAGAATACAAAAGTACGAAATCCACAGTTGTAAGGCGTGAAAGGAAAATTTGTGGTTCACAATTCATTCCTATGAATCGCGTATGTACATGGTTATTACAGTATATATTGGGATCTATAAAAGATAGGGTCTTCAAACTTTCCATTTTTAATATGCACATATGCATATTTTTCCATTTATAATATGCACATACATACGTAAATCAGGTTGGCAACCCTTGTAGTTTATTACATCGCTTAAAAATAAACAAAAGGTACAAAAAAACAACGCCGTTCTTATTTACAAGTAGACAAATCGACATAACAACGCAAGTTAAAATGTAGTAAATAAAAAATAAGCGACAACAACAAAACAGGCAGAGAAGAAAACAAATAACAAACAACAACAAACCAATAAGAACTAAAAGAAGTGAATTTTTACAGACGCATGGCTTTTTAAGAACTAAAGAAAAAGAAATGGAATCTACGTGAAATATCGAGAGGTTCGAGAGCTTCCGAAGTATGATTTACTCAGCCATATAAAAAACACATCGATGCGGACAGTAGGCAGCTTATTTGGTATAAACTCAGCAAGTAGAGTTTATTGGATATAAGTTCAGAGTAACGAGTAATTGGAGTAATCTTGTGGAGTGCGTCGTGAACATACTCAGACTGTAAGAGAGGTAAGAGTGGGTAAACTCTGGTTGAGGAGATCGTGATCGAACCAAAGTCGTAACAACGATCGGATTGGAAGATCTTTAGGTATTAATATCTGTCGAGTAATTGTTGTTGTTTACAAAGTTGTAAACAGAGAGATTAACTAAGAATAGTTAAATTGTTGTTGCTTGTAAAATGGTTACAAGCAGTGGAACACAAAACTGTGTTAATAAAGGATTATTTAATTGAAACCAAATACAAATTTATTTTTATTTTAACTGAAAACTACAAACTTATTAAATAAACGTTTTTGAAAGGAAAAACGTAACAATATATAGATTTCCAGGTAACGCCGAAAGGGTTAAGCTAGTGCAAGTAGAATTTTGAAAAAATTTAACATAACTGTTGCAAAACTCACAAGCAATAAAAGAAATTGTTTCACAAAAAACCAATTTTATGAATAATTTAGGAAGGGACACAACTAATTTTGTAAAAATATTGCAAAATAATAAATTAATGAATCATTACCTATAATTCCCGAAAGAAAGGAAAACGTAGTAGTTGTTTATTTGTTTTTCAAATTTTATCTTGTTACCACATGTTGAAACCGGTTATTAAATTTTGGTCTAATCAGTTTATTTAAAGGCTATTGAACCCGAAAGTCATTATTTGTAATCGTTGATAAGAAAATATAATAAAAGTCGCAAATTATGATTCATATGATAATTTTCTTAGTGAAACGTAAAATAAAAAAAGGTAGTAAAATAATAATAAAACAATGCACTTTAATTGCAGTAAGTAAACACAATTAATTATATTCATTTCAAAATGTTGTATAAGAGTTTAAAGCAGTTTGATGAAATACATACATTATATTATACAGTTTAATATGATGGGGGACATACTCGTACATATTAACAACTAAATAATAAAAAAGACAATTATTTTAATATGAGAAAGAAATATCTTGTCATTTATGATTTTAATTTTTAATCTAAGAAAATAAAAATGTGCATATAGACCGCTAATGTGATATCCTACACCAAAATACCCGTTTGGATATATTACCGCATTTTAAATAAATAAAAATGGATCCACACTATAAAGTGAGCTAACAATTTGTATTCAAGTCTTTAAAACTCTAATAATTATACGTTTATGCTAATTTAGCCAGTTCAGAACGAAATAACATTGGCTCTGGGGATTAGTTTGACATTGTTCTCATCGTTTTTTGTATCAGGTCCGCAGAGTTTCTTCTTCTCAATTGAATGTGGCCAGTATCATTCGAGATTGCTCGTACTAAAGGGGTTTGGATGGACCTCTAGTTTTACAAATACATCTCAGCAAACCTTGCGATTTCTTCTCTAACCATGGACACGTTCAGGTCTTTATGGATGTTTGAATTCCTTTTAAACCATTCAGCATTTGGTGGCAGTAGCAATATTTTATTTTGTCGCTCTGGAATACGTTCAATGTTTGAGGATAAGGTCGTGCCCCTAAATTGTACTTCTTGCACCGAATAGCTTAAAAAATCGCAAGGAGCTAACAGTATGGATGGGCCAATTAAAAACTTAAATTTAAAAATGCAATAAAATAGAACCGGTTTGAAATTTTGCCGAATTTCTTCTTGTTGTCAAGTATAATTGTTCCGGTTAGAAACGAAATATTATTTTATTTATATGGCTGCCGCAGCTGGCCTCACAGTACCTTACTTTTTCGAGTGTATGTAGTCATATCTCGACAATGGCATCACGAATGTTGGCCTTCCAATGCTTAATTGTCTCTGGTTTGTCAACATAACACTTGTCTTAACGGCGCCACGCAAAAAATAGTCCAACAATGTCAAATCGCTGTTTAGGCATTGCCTGGGTAATGTAACGTTACGCCATATCTTTTTTTGCTTATATGTTTAAGGCGTTTAGCTCGATTGTTCCCATTTTTTACGGAATATAACTCTACTTAATTACCATATTCTCAGTAAAAAATTAAAACAAAGGCTTTGAAGATAAAAGCATAAAAATATCTGGAATGACGTATAATTTACTGGGAAATGCGCATATATGAGATTTGGATGCAATAATATATTTTTCCAACGAGCCTCTTATACGTCCTCCTATGACTCAGTTTCCTTGGCCATGACTTCATTTGTGCTTTGGATATGCCGGTTGTTCTTATTTCTGCTTCAATTTGCCTTTTCTTATTATTTGCCGTCACAAGAAAGGAAAAAGCCTCTATGAATCATTTTATACCAAACAAGGCTTCAGACAGGGGGTAGATTTTCGTGTGATCTTTTCAATATGTTATTAGAAAAGATCGTGCGCGTTGCAGCTGTTAATAGAGCGAGCATAATCTACATCAGGCGACATATGCTACTCGCATATGCTGATGACATTGATATCATTGGCTTATGCAAATATTGAAAGAGAATTGGTGAAAATGGGATTGGCTGTGAACAAAGATAAAACCAAGCTACTGGTTTCAACGAACTGAAATTTCATTCACGCTTAGACTTAACGAGAACTTTGGTAACTACAACTTTGCAAAAGTGGACAAATTTAACTATTTCGGCACAGCCATAAATGAAAAGAATAACATCAGTTTGGAAACAAAACGAAAAACAAAGCTCTCTCGACAAACGAAGATCACAACGCTGCACAACGCTGATACTACTCGTGTAGCACAGAAGCATGGATACTTTCGCAAGGAGATGGAGTTTTCGTGAGGAAAATTCTTCGTAAAATATTGAAAACGTCTGCGTTTGCGGCGAGTATAGACATCGAATGAATCGCGTACAGTATGAGCTTTATGATGACTTTGACGTCGTTAGACGCATTAAAGCACAACGTTGGTGTTGGCTTGGACATGTCATGCGTATGAATGAAGATGATCGGGCGACAAGATCTTTCGGTGTCTACCAGAGAGAAGTCGCAGAAGAGGACGACCGAAACTCAGATGGAAAGATCAGGTTGGAGACGATCTTTTAAAATTTGGTGTATGAAATTGGAGGAACAGCGCACACCATCGAAGCGCTTGGATTTCTATTCTAATTTAGGGTAAAGGCCAGAAGGTTATTATATAGCCACAAAAGAGGAAGAAGAAAAGTTTTTTCCAGACCAAAATATTTGCAAAATTCTTCCGACAAACTGATTCACAAACACTTGCATATTTTGATTGTCCTAGGGTGCAACATTCTATTTTTCGCAGCCATAGCGTAGTAAGGGCTTAATATTTGAGTTAAAGATGATGGATTGGTCCTCCGTTGATTGCCGTTTCGCCCGTGCCTCCTTGTCAATTTCGGAGATCGAACTGCAGTTATCTCACCGACTGTTTTTTTTTTTCGTTAATCTTCTTGGGAGCATATATGTAGCTTTCCACAAACCATCTCTTGCCTTCTTTCAGTTTTATTAATCAGTTGATTTCAAGCTAAGTATTCGGTGTTTTTTACGGTTAAAGAAGTTTAAATCATAATAAAGCAAAGAGATCAATTTTTAATATCAATGAAACGGGCTTTGTCGGATAAAACATTTTATGACATTAATGTTTAAATATGATTTCGAACACTGCTGGCATGTACGAGACGCAATTCCTACGAACTTTTCGCAGTATATGCTGCCGTATTTCGCCAATAACTCTTTGAATGTCGATTTCCAGGTGTTCAATTGTCTCTGGTTTATCGACGTAGGCAGATGACTTTAAAAAATAATGTTGGTGGTGGATTAAGCCACATAATGTTTATTGGACCATTACGTGAAATTACTCTTTCATCGAAAATTTCTTTGAGTAAAAATGTGTAGTTATTGACAGTAATATTCTAATCATCATCGTTTTTGAAGACATATGCGATAATTCTGCTTATCTGCTTCATCGGTAAACAAAATTTTGAATTTTGAAGTTGGACGAAAGGAACCATTACTTTTGACAAAAAGTTTTAACAATTTGCAAGCCTTGGTCTGGCTTAAGTCTATACATAATAAAATTTAAGACCAAACTAAGCAAAAAGCAACTATAAGCTGTTAAGTCGGTTGTCAAATAGAGCAGTGTTAACAACTCAAAGTTATCAACCTCTAAAAAAACCCGATTTAGTCTACTGTAGCTTGCCTTCAGGTAAAGATATAGTGGTGCAAATCTCTGCCACAAGGTGGAGGTGATCCTTACTAAATATTAGTATTTTTACCCTAATGGCGTTTTATCCTAATCATGGCTATTAACGTCAGAGAGGCTGCTTTTGAATTTATTTGTCTGGAGGGAAGTTGAAGTTTTTTAATTAAACCCTAGAAAATCGCAAACGAATATTTTTGTTATGTCTTCTGCTATGGATTCGAACCTGGGCCGCTAATCACTACACCACGCCACCTCTTCACTAAGTATTACGGTTAACTATTTTATCTATTCGGCTGTGATGCACCTGAAACTTCAGTTCGCGGTTGCGAGTCCTTGCATGAAGGCTTAGAGGATTACGAACCACTAATCTTCAACAAATTTGATATGTAACTATAAGAAGCATAAGCAATTTAAAAAGGTTAGTTTAGACCAAGTTTATTGTATAAAGAGCATTTTTTGTAAGAAAAGCTGGAATTATAAGCAAGATGACCCAAAGTTTTTCGTAAAAAGTTAATCTAAAATAAATTTAATTTCAATTAAATTAAAAAAGCGGTTCTAAGTGGACTTTGTCCACGATCAACTGACACGTACTTTTACGCTCTTGCTTTTATTCGTCAATAAAACAACGACGAATGCACTTGTGCGAAGAATGTACGTAAATTTCTTAAGGACAGAGAAATAATTTCAAAAAGTTTCTTACGATCTTGTTTTTAGTTATCACTGAAACAGCGACGAATGCACATGTGTTACATTAAGTTTACTCTTTTTGAGAGAATAATTAAAAAAAATTTTTTTTTACTCTTGCACATCACTGATTTAAAATTACATTTGCAAATTTCTTTTTCTTTTCTTGAGTGCAAACCCTCTCACAATTTTTTAAGGTGTAGGGTGCAAGAATTCCACAAACCGTTTTTATTATAAAGCGTACAATTATTGCAATAGAAAAAAAGACGCTAAAAAATGAAGCAGAAGTGTTAAACTCTTTCGAATAAGACTGTTTTAGTTCTTTATGAAACGGACAGTTAATGACTTATAATTAATTTTATACATACATACGTATATGCACTTGAAAGTATATTATAATTATACAACTTATATGGGTGTTAATTAATTTATTTCTTTTTTAATTTGTTTTTAAATTGACTTTTAATTTAAATAACATTTTATTAAAAAGTTAATGTTATTGTTTTTGTTTTCTTTTTGTTTTTTTTTATTATCTTGACCAATAACAGCAACAAAGTCTCATTAATCATTTAAACTTTTCGTGATATTTATGAACTTTAAAAAATTAACGAATTAGCCAGTCAAAATTGTTTTGAAAAAACCCACTCCTTAACAAATTTAAAAGGAATAAAAATGATCAAATGCTAAAAAGCAACAACAAAAAATATAGAAAACAACTCTGGAAATTACTATTTTAAATTGGATATGTACAGCAATTAAGAATATTTTATTTGTAATTTAATTGAATTTTATTTTTTATGTAAAACAATTTTTTCATTTAATATTGAACAAATGTACTCAATATGTGCATAGAAAAGCAATTTGTCATAAAATGACTCTGGTAATAATATGTAAGTGCTTAGCAATAACTCAAATCTAACAGTTGAAGGCAAAAGTATTAATTTGGAGCTAAATTTGCAGAAGTTAATCATCTCAGCGCTCGCTTAAACACTAATATATACAGTTAAGGAAAAAACTCTACATACACCCTACTATTTTGAACTTCTAGAGAACTAGTGATAATATTAAACATAATTTTGATGTCAATTTTTACGACATCAATATTTAAGAATGTTGGAAGAAACAAAAGTTTGAATATATTAATAATTTATAAACTATTGGCGATAAACATAAAAATCCGTGGGAAAAAAGTCTACATACAGCATAGGCAACTCTTAAAATGAAGAAGATAAGGGAAAAAAACCGCTAGTTTTCTTGATATGCTTTATTTTTCAAACATTACAATCAATTAAATTGTGAAAGCGATTTGTAAAACACATGTATACTTTAAAAATGGTAAATAGAAGAGAAATACAACAATCAGTTCCAAATTAGGTGGTTAACCTTCGAAAAAAAAACAAATCTTACGGAGAAATTGCTAAAATAGTAAAATTAAGTCGCTCTACAGTGCAAACTATTGTAAAAAATTATCAAAACACCAACAGTACCGAAAACAAGCCACGTTCTGGAAGACCGAAGAAGCTTTCAAGACGCGATGTTAGTAGTGTCCTTAAAGAAGTACAAAAAGATCCAAAAATAAGTGCCCCAAAATTAACCGAACACCTTGCAAGATGATCGAATATTACTTTTTCATAAAGAACAGTAATAAACGTTTTGTATGATAGCGGCTTTAAAAGTTCTATGGCACGCAAGAAGCCATTTATTTCAGCCAAGAATCGTCAACTTCGCCTAGACTTTGCTAAGGCACATTTACAGAAAGGATTGGATTTTTGGAAAAAAGTTATATTTACCGATGAAAGTAAGTATAATATTTTCGGGAATGACGATCGATACAAGGTTTGGCGAAGACCGAACACTGCACTTGATCCCAAAAATATTATACCTCCTGTGGAACATGGCGGAGGCAGTGTTATGGTGTGGGGAGCTATGGCGGCATCTGGAGTTGGTCGATTGGTCTTTATTGAAGGTGTTATGGACAGATATAAGTATAAGACAATATTGGAACAAAATCTGAAGCCATCTATGGAAAGCTTGGGCTTGGGAAACCAATGGATTTTCCAACAAGATAACGATCCCAACCATACTGCGCATATTGTTCGAGACTGGCTCCTTTATCATGCACCAAGGCAGCTTAATACACCTCCCCAGTCACCAAACCTCAATCCAATTGAGCATATTTGGGACGCTTTGGAAAAATCTGTGCGCAAATATGATATCAGAAATCGTGAAACCCTGAAAACTGCCCTGACTCGTGCATTGTCGGAAATTGAGCGCAGTATTACGGAGAATTTGGTGATGTCTATGCCACCTCGTCTTCAGGCGGTTATTGAAGCCCAAGGTGGTCCCACAAAATATTAAAAATATATTGTTTTCTTTTATTTATTTAAAAGAAATTTAATATTGTATCCGATTTTTAAGACTGTATGTAGACTTTTTTCTCATGAATTTTTATTGTTTTTGTTATTTCTGTTATTGTTATACTTTTGAATTGGCTTTTTGTTTTGTAAATAAACTTTGTTTTTGGTACTTTAAATATTAATGCAAACGCTTTATTAATTTGCCTTACGAATATCTTAAAAACACAAAAAGGGGGGTGTATGTAGAGTTTTTTCCTTAACTATATTCCGTTCATTAATATGACCCTATAGAAATATTAGCTTGAATTTAAATAAAATTGCCTCTGCTGGAAGTAATTGATAAAAACACTCTTAATTCAGCTAAATGAGATTTGCTTGGAAATAATGAGCTTTATTATGTAAGTCGCTGTCGCCACACTTTGTTATCACCTCCGTAAAATCAGTATTATGTAAGTCAATGCCGACATTTATCGATTACTCTTAGCGGGCATTTGGTATTAGGTAAGACGCATGAAAGTCGACGTGTGACTTCTTTTTGTCGAAACATCCTTTGTCAACGACTTGAATCAATAATACATAAGAACTAAACGTAATTCTTGGTTAAGACTGGTGCATTACAATTAAATTGAATTCAATGAAACCACCAGTAAGAGATGTAGATGGTTGATGAAAAATAATAAGGGACTTCAAATGCAAAGTAAAAAAAGTGGAGGGAGTTAAAACCAATTACAGCTTCTCCTTTGCACCTTGAAAAATAATTGATTTCGGCTGGAGAACTCAAGGTATCCAGTCTTCTGCAGGTTATATAGTAGCGGATAATTACAATATTGACCGGATAATTTAAAAAAATGACGAAAATGTTTCCCAAACTGCAATATGTGTGATCTAAGTTGTAGCAAAAGCCATTTTCAACAGAAGGAAAAAAACTCACTGTAATGATGAAAGGAAAGAAAGAATTTCTGGAAAAACACAATGCCAATCAAAGTGAAGATTTTACGGAAAGCAGTGCACTGTGTGGCAGAATTGAATTTTTGGAATCAATTAAGCTGCTGAGTTTAGGCATAAGATATTGGTATCATTGGAAAGGTCGTCGTCTTGGTATTATGAATCAAACAAAAAAACTTTCTTTTTTATTGAAAAATATAATATTAAAAAACGTAATATTGTTTTATTAAAAGCATTTTTAGTTATTATTATTAATTCCCATAACATTCCATGAAGGAACATGAGGACTTCTCTCAGTCAATGAGCTGCACCCGATTCTATTTTTAAACTCATTGAAAGGGACCTACAGTTTAACACCGGCTCCGAACGGCAAATGCATTTAGAGAAGTTTTTAATAGTATTAATACTCATAACCAGTTACTTAGCTAATGTTATAAGGTGATACCGTTGTTGAAAAAACTTTTTTCGTTTTTTAGATGGTCTGGCCTGTTATTGAACCGAGGACCTTCTGGTTGGTAGGAGGGTGTCTAACCTAGTATACCACAGCGACACACTATCATACTCATAGCTACTCATAATCACAGCATTCATTCATTTCTTAAAAAAATTTATTGTACTCATAATTGGTTTGAGACATACGTGAGTACTCATGAGTATTCATAAATATAAGTGCTGGCCATTTAAAAAAAGAAAAAAACACAAACATACAACATACAACATAACTAGTATTCAAATGATAATATTCGAATCATACTAATTTTGCATTGTCTACGACAGAGTCAGGCAGAAAGCAATGGAGTATGAGTCAATAGCGTCATAAATGTTGACAAGTATGAGTATGATGAGTACTTCAAACTTTAAAGCATATATGTTCAGATAAGCTCGTGCGAGTATTATATGGCTGAGAATTATCTACTGCGTATATGTATACAACCGAAAGAGAGTGAATAGATAATAACAAATAAGCAAAATTTGAACTACAACTATCTTAAATTGTCAATGAGAGCGGACGTATGTCGCTTTAAAATTGTTTATCTGTATTATTGTTTACCTTTTTAGTTTTTCTCTTTAACGCAGAGAGCAAAAATTTACTAATACTACTACAGAAATTCATTTCTGCTTTTGGTCATCCTTGTTTTAGAGTATGAATGTGTATGAGTAGCCACTGCAATAAGTATGAGTATTTAAATTTATGAATCATGAGTCGAGTATACTCATGTTTTCATGCTGATCTCTGGTAGCCATCAAGATAAAGTAGGTGCTGAACATTGGGATTATTCATTTAAGAAAATGTTTGACATAACAACAGATACAGTGCCATATTCACTATAAACAGAAGTGTGAAGGAACTTTGCCCGTTGTCCTTCTAAATTGTTGCTGTATGTCTGGACTATGTAATGACTGAAGTCTGCAAAAGGAAAAGAGGGATCGACCTGGAAGATATGCATTTTACAGATGTTCACAAACACAACAGTTATGTGCAATGCAATATAATGATTTGGTCACTCTGTGAAAACATATGAGTCCATAAATCAATATGCAAAAGACAAAGGCCATACGTAACAACAGCAACAATTGCAGTAATCCTAAATGTTAGCTAAAAAAGCATTAAACTAATGCAAAAATTCATAAATATTTCGTAGGTGACAATAAACATTTGTCAATTTAAGGATACATTATTATGTATTAATTCGCTATCACTTTGTGTTTCAACAGTATCTTCGTCACTGATTACGTTGAAATCTATCTTATCAGCTTATAAAACAAATAGACGTTTTGCTACCTTAGACACAACCACTTGTTTTGCCCTGGGAGTCTTGCGAGTTGCCCTGACCACCGTTTCTGAATATATTAAAAGGAAGTTAAAGATATCTGCTAAATTAGCTATCCTACTATATATATATTTTTATATGGTCGACATTAATTCTGAATATTTTTGCTGAAATCTTGTACTGTCTAAAAAATACTTCGAAAGTACATTTATCATTGCAATTACCACCACCATACTTTGGCTGATCTATACGTTTTTTTAACTCTTTTTGAATTCTTTTTAATTATCTTCTTCCAACTGCTTAAGAAATACATAGATATTCCTCAAAGCTGCTTAAACGAACTATATATCAATTAAAAGGTCTGTTTTTCTTCTTTCCAAATCCGCTGAGAAACTTAAGTTATAAGCTTGTAAGTTCATGAATGTATGATAAACCGGTTATTTATCCGTATCTCAAGTTTTTAGAGGTGTTTCAAAAATTTCAAATCAGATTTTTATTCTACTCGATAGCGCCTATCAGAAAAATAGCATCACCTTCTAGATGTTTCTTTGTCACACCGTATTATTTGCTTGCATAACACTAAACAAAATGGAAGTAAATAAAGCATGTCTGAAATTGAAAAAAAAAAATGTGCTGGTAGGCAGCACTGGGCAAAACGAAATTACTATAGATGGCAACTACACACTTTAGACTTAAAAACCCATATAAAAATACGCTTGCGAACCCTTGCCGGAAAAAGACCCAAGCCTTGAAAATGAAATTAGATTTTTTTTTTATAAGAAAAATTTCAATTTTTTTAAATTGGTCGAACAGCCGTCTTAATATTTGAATTAAATTAGCGTTAGTATAGCGACACATATACATACATGTCTTAACCTAAAACAAAATAATACTAAAATTAATGACATTCCTATTTTATAACCGTTCAAAATTGGTGGAATAAAAGCTAAATTTAATTAATATTTTTTTAAGTTTAAAGTTTGTACTTTGAGCCGGATGGGTTATATAATGGGTCTGCCATCTAACGTTTTTTTTTTCAACTAGTGCTTATTTAGCTCATGTCTGATTTGACAGATAATTAGTTTTATACTTCCGCTGAACGAATATGGTTGTGTATACGCTTGAACAACGCTGGGAATCTGGGCCTGCGATCGACTTACAGAAGATGCCGATTTTGCCAAAAAAAATCATCTGTTCAGATGAAGCTTATTTTGATCTTGACGGGTACGTAAACAGGCAAAATTGTCGCCGATACACCCAAGACGAGTCACTGTTTGGTGCTGATTTTAGTCTAGAGCCATAATTGGGCCATTTTTTTCGAAAATGAGCAAGGAGTGGCCGTTACAGTCAATGGCGTTCGTCATCGGGCCATGCTGAACGAATTTTTGTTCACAAAAATTGAAGAGGAGGTGCCACACAGCCGAAGCTACACTCGATGTTTTCCAACCTGTTTTTGAATATCGCATTATCAGCCGCAGAGCTGATGTCGTTTGGCCACCTCGGAGCTGCGATTTGACACCGTTGGACTATTATTTGTGGGGTGCCGTCAAAGATAAGTGTTACGCCAACAAGCCAGAGACAAGTGAAGCTTTAAAGGACAATATTTGTGAAGCCAATGGTGAAATACTGCTGCACACAATCGATAATGTGCTTAAAAATTGGACCGATCGTGTAGGCTACTGCATGGCTAGCCGAGGCAGCCATTTGAATGAAATAATTTTACATTATTAACCAGAAGGATTGTACTTTCAAATAAAAGAAGAAATTTGAGAAAATATTCAGTAGTTTTTTTATAGCATTTTCAAAAAAAAAATTATTTGGCGGACCCTATTTTTGCTAAAATAAGAAGTCACAAACATTACAGCACAGTATAGTTTTTCATGGCAAAATTTTTCCTAAAAAGTGAAATTGAATGTTTTTTCTATCGCGCCATAAAAATTATGTCAACTGCAACACTTTTTTCCAAAAGTGTTTCCATATCTCAAAACACTTGAAGTATTTTCTTTTAACTCCTATAAATAGCTTCAAAGCAAACGATTTATCAAAATAGCACTGCTTTATTTTAGTTTAAAAATATTTAGCATTAGGGTTAGTACGAACCGAAGTTTTTTAAGTCATGACTAGAATTTGACTATTAAAAAACAAACTATTAAATGCAGGCCTTACAGAGCCATGAATACCGGTATACAAAATATTATGATCGGACTAAAAATGGCGACACAGTGAACACAATAATTAAAGGGCGGTATTTGTAGGCGTGGCAAATATTTAAAATATATTAAAAAATTTTTTTGGATTTGTTTTTACACCATCTTTAATCCTAGGGGGTGACTGGCACAATTTTTTTTTCGAACCACTCTAGGGCTCGCCCTGCGTCAAACGTGAGATATTTGATAAAATTTAAATGCAGTTCAGCCAAGAAAATCATAAGCTAATAAACCCCATAAAAATTTCTAAGAATGGCTTTTTTTCCAATAATTTGTTCGGGCTGATGCAGCGTGCATTGTCACAAATCAAAAATATTTGTCAAAGTAATGAAAATTCGGTAAACTTTCACTTGACTCCCACATAAAAAACATTTTCCTTTAAATAAACTTTTATATTAAACTAGCTAAAACCCGGCGTTCTACGCCACTCCTATCTCAATTATAATCATAGCTATTATCCTTTTTCCTCATTTTGTCGCCTATAGAGTCTGCCTTTTAACTGCATATATTCTTCAAACAAACACACTTTAATTTATTATAGTATACGTACATATAGACAGGACTAAATATCGTTAATATATCCAGTTTTCATCGTACGTAATCATTCACTTAAGAAATGGTTTGATATCGTTCCGTTTTAGCATTAAAACACAAATAGATATTCGGTCCATTAAAGGCTTCACTGCCAACTTATGTGACACCCAAACAACGAGCTTCTTTGTACATCTAGATTTTTTCAAATGGCTGAAACTGCTTGGTGATAAACGTTCAGTTCTCTAATAACATCCACGCTGCTTATGTGCCGGTTTTTCTCAATTTTTCCACCATTTCATAGACTTTTTGTCGTTATTAATCGACCAGAGCAAGATGCATCTTTAACATGAAAATTATTAGATCGAAAACTAGTAAACCATTCCAACGCTGTTTTTTTAGTTACAGCAGAATATCGAGAAGCTTTGTAAGTTCGTTCAGGAGCCTGCGACGCTTTCTTACTTTTCTATAATAGAAAATAAAATATGTCGGAAATGTGGCGAACTTTCACTAATTTTTAAACGTAGATAGCTAATGCGATTTAAATAATGACTTCCAACAAAACGGACCTTAAAATATCACCTTTAAAACAAGCTATAAGGTTGACTGATGCAGACATATTTCAGAGCCATCAACACCGATAATTTGTACAATCGTAGAAACCGTACTTAGCCGAGCAATAAAAAAAGATTCTTGAAATCCTTAATAATCTAAAAGCATTACTAAAATGTGCGAAAACTTTTGGCTTTGGTTGTAGTTTTTTAAAGCGAGCAACAACACAGAAAGCAAGCATTTTAACACAAGCTGTCTGTTTCGTTTTGCAATTGCAATGCAATTTATGTTTTTTTTTTTACATTGTTGGATGATAATTCAAAACAGTAAAATCTCTATTATTTCGAAATTTGTTTTATCTTTTCAATACGATTCACTTTAAATTCAATTTGATCTTTTTCTGCTGCTGGCTTAATGGTTAAAACTGATATTAAGAATATATACATATACAGGGTATCCACCGGAAAGGTATACTACTTTGTTTTGCCGCCATTTTGGTAAACATTAGTCTTGACAGTTCATATT
Source organism: Wohlfahrtia magnifica (assembly GCA_023159175.1). Taxonomy (NCBI): domain Eukaryota; kingdom Metazoa; phylum Arthropoda; class Insecta; order Diptera; family Sarcophagidae; genus Wohlfahrtia; species Wohlfahrtia magnifica. The sequence goes on from JAKWBJ010000056.1 coordinate 1,715,281, forward strand.
TAAAAGTCGTGAAGTAGAGACGTGGTAAATTTATTACGGAAAAATATCTAGCAAATCAACGTGTTTTAATCGTTAAAACATTTTATCAAAATCAATCAAGGATTTTCATGAAAAAATCATAATGAGTGACGAGGCACATATTCATTTGAATAGTTATGTGAATAAGCAGCATAAACGGTTCTGGGCAATGGAAAACCCTCGAATTATTCATCAAATTATTATTCATTGCATCCATTAAAAGTGACAGTCTGGTGCGAAATTTGGTCAATGGGAATCATTGGACCTTAATTTTTTGAAACTGAAAACGGCGTAACGGTAGCTGTCAATGGGGAGCGATAACGTGATATGATTGAAAACTTTTTAACACCACAACTACTTGCTTTGGGCTTGACTAGCATGTGGTTTCAACAAGACGGTGCCATATCGCATACAGCCAGGATTATAATGGAATTACAGCGAGACCTCTTTCCACAACAAATTATTTCAAGGAATAGTGATGTTGATTGGCCTCCACGGTCGCCTAATTTGACTGCTCCGGACTTCTTTTTGTGGTGATATCCGAAAAGCAAGGTTTATGCAAATAAACCGGAGACCCTGGAGCAACTCAAACAAAATATTAGTCATGAAATTAATGAAAAATGTGCTCAAAAAGCCTCGCATTTGTGAGAAGCGGGCATTTATCTGATATTGTATTCCATACATTTCCGTATTCCGACATTAAATAAAACATTTATCAGTATAAAATCCATTCTCATATAATCCAAAATTATAAACAAACAAAGTAGTATACCATCACGGCGGACACCCTGTTTTTTTTTCTTCTTTAAACAATTCAATCAATTGTAGCAAATGAAGAAAAACATGAAACATTAATAACAATAACAAAGAAGAAAAATATTATTGATTCGATACAATTTGTTTTAGCGAAGATCAATTTTTATTGCTTTTTAACACACATTTTTTTAAGTTTTTTATTGCAAAATTTAGTATTGAAAAAAATCTTTCGGTTAAAAGTTCTTGTTTTTGTGCAATTATTATTTGTTATTGTTGTATTATTTATTTAATAAAACATTTCAAACCGTTTATTTAACCTTGACTATTTATTTTATTTTATTTTATTATATTCTTTTTTACCATTCATACTCATATGCTATACGCTTTTAATCAAGTCAAGTCAAGTCAATTTGAGTCAGTGTTTCTATCAGTCAGTCTGTCTTTGAATGTGGCTTAAATACACTTTAAATTGAATTGAATTGATTCTTGTTGTGTTTTTTTATACTTTTCCATAAAAACTACAAAAAACAAAAAAGTAAAATATATATTATGACCATAAGAGTTTTAAAGCATTCAAACAAGAAAATTTTAAAAATCATTAGAAAAAAAGAACAAAAAATAATTGCAATTATAGAAATAGACAAAAAAAACTTAAAAAGATCTATAAAATATTAAAAAAAAATAGTAATTTTAAATACTTACTTGTTGAATTTTAAATCAATTTGTTTAATCAAAATTTTTAATTATATATCTCTTAACGATATAAATAAATAAAAAAAATATATAAAAAATTAAGCAATGAGCGGTTTAATTCAAGGCCTTGTCTTCATTTTCGTTTGCGGAAATTAAATATTAAAGTGGACTTTTCCTTTAAAAGAATTTTTTTGTTAATTACTTTATACCACTTGTGGTTATAAAATATGTTTGGCTTATAAAAGGCGGTTTTTCTTTTCTTAACTGTCATTACATGCATTCGAAATTTTTTATAAAAATAAGAGAGTCAAGGTTATACTTCAAGAAAAATAGTCTTAAATAATACCCACAGTAAAGACTTCAATTTCTCTTTTTAAATCAACAACAAGAATAATGCCTACCACTAACACGCTACCACGTAGGGTGCCATATGAAACGATACACATTTAGCTGCAATCCTTACCTGTGCCAATGAAATCAAAAATCTGATTTTGACTTCTTATTGGGAGTAGTTTATAGACTTTGTACATTTTTATGTATGTTCTTTGATGTCTGCAAAGCATAACATTACAAGAGCAGCTTTTAAGAAAAACTAAGCCATTATATCGACATACATATTTTATTATTTAGCTAAAGCAACCATCAGAGATCAGAAATGAAATGCTTTTTTGCTAGTCCTGCTCACTCATGAATTTATAAGCATAAGTAAGTATACATCATTCAAATTCAACCACTACATAATACACACTCAGACAATAACGTTGATTCATAAGTATAAGGTGCAATGAGTATGAATCACACGTCGTACTCATACTCATATGTAATTCCCATAACATGGAGACTTTTCTCAGTCAATGAGCTGCTCCCGATTATATGTTTAGACTCATTGAAAGGAACCTACAGTTTAACGCCGGCTCTGAACGGCAAATGCATTTAGATAAGTTTTCAATAGTAGTAATACTCATAACCAGTTACTTAGCTAATGTTATGAGGTGATACCGTTGTTGAAAAAACTTTTTTCTTTTTTCAGATGGTCTGGTTGGTAGGCGGATGTCTTACCTACCTTATCACAGTGACACACTATCGTACTCATAGCCACTCATTCCTCACAGCATTCATTCATTTCTCAGAACAAAATTCATAGTACTCATAAATGATTTGGTCATTCTTGTTTTAGATTACGAGTGCCTATGAGTGCCACTGCAATGAGTATGAGTATAAAAATTTATGAATCATGTGTCGAGTATACTCATGTTTTCATGCTGATCTCTAGTAGCCATCAAGATAAAGTAGGTGCAGAGTACTGGGATTATTCATTAGAGAAAATGTTTGACATAACAATGGATACAGTGCCATATTCACCACAAGCAGAAGTGTGAAGCAACTTTGCCCGTTGTCATTCTAAATTTTTGCTGTATTTCTGGACTATATAATGACTGAAGTCTGCAAAAAGAAATGAGGGATAGACCTGGAAGATATGAATAGGACTGGAAGATATGAATTTTTATGCAATGCAATAAAATGATTATGTCACTCTGTGAAAACATATGAGTCTAGAAATAATATGCAAAAGACAAAGGCCATACGTAACAACAGCAACAATTGCAGCAATCCTATATGTTGACTATATTGGGGATACAGTTTGTATAAAACCTACCTACATTGCAATATTTTAGCTTAAAGGCGATATTAGTTATATAGATGTAAACTAAATTTAAAGTTCATCAAGATTAAAAGTGTTTTATGCGCATAAAATATGCAGTAAAAATTCGAAAATGAGATCTAAAGATTAAATCATCATCAGCTTCTGGGTTGATGATTCTTTGTCACAATGTAGAACACGATAAAGATTGGTCTTTTATATATTTGCTTATGTTATCTAAGAACTTTTGATAAACATTTTTGACAAACAAATACATTTTGAATTTAAACGCTTTCTAATGGCACTTTATAGTTTTTACATTCTTCCAAAAATTGTTTAGATCATGGTAAACGGTAATAAACTTAATTGAGATATTGACGGCACAATAAATTTCAATTGACAGATAATTCTAAAATGTCATGAGAATTTAAGATAAACATTTTGTTTTTGCTGTAAAAATATTTTATAGCACAAAAAGTACAAATATGCGCTAAAAATATTTAAAATGCTCTTTATAAAACAAAAAAAGGTTAAAAGCATGCTCTTAAAACTGAAATATGCAAACAATGCTGTTATAAGCAAATTATGCAAAAATATGCAAAAAGTTTATGAGACGGTCTTACATCTTAATAAAATTTTTGCTTTTCTGACAAAGCAAGTTATCTATTATCTCACTTTATTGCTTTGGTTTTTACTTTTACGTACTATTCATCAAGGTTTTCAGTAAGCATTCAGCAACACAGTTATTTGTTTTGAAACTAAAAATTGGAGCGAAGCTATTTTTTATTTTTTGAAAATTTCGTGCCTATTTATTGTTTTTATGACAAAATACAAGTAATTTTATTTTTATTTATGTATTTATTTATTAAATAATATGTATATTGAAACTAGAACGACAAGACTAAAATCTTATAATTGAAAGTGCTAGTGAGATTACAAATTTAAAATGATAAAGTTTAATAGGCTATTAATACAGTTTGAGAGAGGGAAAGAAAAAATAAATTACGGAGAATTATCAAATTAAAATACAATATAGATCGAAGAAGAAAACAGTATAAGTAGAAATGAATTATATAATTACAAAATGAAGGAAAAAAGAAAAAGGAGGAAATTTAATTAAATGAGTCCGTCATTTATCGCTTTTTTTTTCAACTAGTGCTTATTTCGTAAATGGTAACACTTAGCTCAAGTCTGATTTGACAGATAATTAGCTGTATCCTTCCGCTGAATGAATATGGTTGTGAATATGCTTTTTTCGCTTCGCTAAGTGGGCCTGCGATCGACTTACAGAATCATCTTTTCAGATGAAGCTCATTTTGATCTTGGCGGGTATGTAAACAAGCACAATTGTCGCATTTGGGGCACAGAAAACCCGCACGCATACATTGAAAGGCCGATACACTCAAGACGAGTCACTGTTTGGTGCGGATTTTGGTAAACAGGCATAATTGGACATTTTTCTTCGAGAATGAGCAAGGAGTGGCCGTTACAGTCAATGGCGATCATATCGGGCCATGTTGAACGAATTTTTGATCACAAAAATTGAAGAGGAGGACATTAGCAACATTTGGTTTCAACAGGACGGCACTACGTGCCACACAGCCGAAGCTACACTCGATGTTTTGCGCCCAGTTTATAAAAAAAAAAAAAAATTATTTGGCGGACCCTTTATATAACAATTTAAAAAAATATGTGCACATTATCAAGATAAATATTCACGAAGATCAAGTTTAAGCCGCGTTGCGCTGCTAATATTCTGAATCCGATTCGGTAATTCGTTCCAAAGACTAGTGCAATAAATGAAAAATTGCCGCTGTGAAAAAGTGCATCTTTGCTGTATTAGTTTCCTACCTCGTGCTGATCTACTAAATCTTGATACTCCAAAGAAATAATTCGGTTGCTGGGTTGTCAGATCTTGTACAAAATGCAATAATCTCACAGCCGTATAATAGGACTGGTATCAGCTATGTTTTGGCAAGCAAAGAACGAATTTCCAGTGGAGTTGAATGTTCAACAGCCCAATGATTCCTAAGCAATCCATAAACACGACCAACAAAGGCCACTATATGGCTAGACCAGGACAGTTTATTATCAAATATGACGCCTAAATTTTTGCAAGAGCTAATAAGCTGTATGATATTTATCATCTACTTTTACCACAATATCATTATTAAGAATCCTATTGATTCCATTGAGAAAAATGCACTTCGATTTAGTAGTATTGATGCACAGCCCATTGTTCGTTGCCCATTTTTTATTCCAGCTAAGTTGGAGTTGATGTTATCAACACACTGAGAAACCATATTAAATTCATAACTACTATAAATCTGCACATCATCAGCATACATTTGAACCCCACAATGCTTAATCACATTTGGTAAATCATTTGTATAAATACAAAAAAGAAGAGGTCCATGAATTGATACCTGCGGAACAACACGGCTTTTATTAAGAATATTTGCTTTTGTATAAAACTGTAAGATATGTGCGAATGAGATTACAGGTTTTTTCAATATTGGGTGATCAACTGTATCGAGTGCCTTGCTGTGATCAAGTAGTATTAAAAACAACATCTTTCCCTTGTCAAGGTTACACCTCAGATTCTCGACTACATCTGTAAGAGCTGTAATGCAATTTACATTGTAATGCTGTAATGCCTTTCACAAATCCTGATGGTACCACAGATAATAAGTTCCGTTGCCTAAGATATTCATTAATCTGCTTACTCATCATATCTTCCATTAGGGCTGTTGCTATTTTAAAGCGAACAATTTAAAACCCTGATTAATATTATTTGTTGTAGCTTGTAAAAGGTTACGTTACGTGTTATTGCTTTGAAAGGATTTTAATTAAAAACCAAACTTAAATTTATTTCTATTTTAATTGCAATATACGAACTCATTAATAAGCGATTTTAAAAAGGTAAAAACGTAACAACTTTACAACGTGCAACTTGTGGAACTTGCAAAACTTTTTATTGCCACATCTGACTACGAACTAATACTGATTATTAATGACAGATGTTGCATATATATTCAGTTTGAGTCAAATTATTCAATATAAGTTATATACCATAATGATATATATATATATATATATATATATATATATATATATATATATATTTTGTGTATTGGCAATGACAATATATTCAGTATAAATCAAATCAATGCACAAACAACATCATATTTTTCATCGTGTTAAAGATTTCGATTTTTTTTTTACCAGAAAATTATGATTTGCGGAAAACATTAATTTTTTGTTTTCATTTGAAGAAAAATGAGTGCAGAGTCGCATCGAACGCTTGTCGAGGCATATGTTGATCATGCTCTAAACGTACTAAGCCATCAACTTCGGCTGCAAAAATAGATCGATTCGGCAGGAAGACAATGCTGTGTTTTTGGTGGGACCAGAAAGCCGTGGTTTAGTACGAGCTCCTAAAACCTGGTGAAACCGTTAATATAAACAGCTACCGGCATCGATCGATCGAAAAACGACCAGAGTGGACCCCACGACACGACAAGGTAATTTTGCAACACGACATTGTACCTGTACGCAAAGCAAAACCTGTTTGGGATACAATTAAAGCATTAGGCTAGAAGTTACTAACATACCCACCGTTTAACAGACTGAATTTCCTTTGGCTACTATTTGTTTTCATTAATGGAACATGCATTCGCTAAGCAGCACGTTGATTCTTACGAGAAAGTCGAAAATTTTGTTGGCGTGAAATCCACAAATTTAAGATAATAATTAAGTTGGGGTAGCAAAGCACGCCGGGTATTAGCTAGTTATTTATAAAGACACATATCAGAAGCTTAAATAAGATTCAGAAAAATATATATTTATTATATTTTATTATAATTTTATCATAATTTTTATTACATTTTTTTACGTTTAGAGTTATCTACGAGAAAAATTCTTTTCCGATCCACTGTAGTAAATATGTAGTAAAATGCTAAAATCAGTTAAATCACAATTTTTATATTCCGCTGCACGATGTTAATAGTGAGTCACACAATAACGTCAAATTTTTTACACAACTTAATTTAAGATTTCTTTGTTTCAGTGTTTGACAAATTCAACTATGGGGAGGTACACGTAAAGATTGTTGAAGCCTTTTACGAAATTGGGCGTTCAAATCAAAATGCATTATGTGCATTTCGTGATTTTCTTGGTCAGCACAATCGACCAAATGTGTTCACAATCAGCATACCGGGACTGTAGGAAATGTGGAAAGACTTGTGAATGCTCGCACGGTTCAATCTGCTGTAAACAATGCTGTTGTTCGCGATAGATTGGCCAAGCAGTTATCATGAATGGTGTTCGCTCGCGCGAGATGATAATTGACTTTTTGTCTCCAGAAATTAAGGATATGGACTTGGACATGTGGATATGTGGTTCCAAAAGAAGGGTGTTATATAGCCAAAGAAACAAAGGCTCTTTTGCGCGATAAATTCAATAGTTATGTTATCTCACGACCATGTGTTTTGAAACTGCTGGACTTCTTTCTTAAAATAAAAAGTGTACGTCAACAAGTCATGAGTAATTCAAGAGCTAAAGGGTAAGATAATTCGGCACATTAACGACATTGAATCTCAATTACGTCTCGGAATAATTGAAAATAAAGACCGACGGATAAAAATATGCCACCGAAGCCGTATCCAGCATATGGCCGATATTTTGTTTCACACATAATTGTCATAGATTCTTCCATCATAATAAGCAAATATTAAGATAATATCGGGTGCGCCATCTAACGTTTTTTTTCAACTAGTGCTTATTCGTGAATGGTAACACTTAGCCCATGTCTGATTTGACAGATAATTAGTTTTATCCTTCCGCTGAACGAAATTGGTTGTGTATACGCTTGAACAACGCAGGGAAATATTGCGATATTACTTTGAAAATCATGGTAATGCTGCAGAATGTGTGCGATGTGTTCAGATGAAGATCATTTTGATCCTGGCAGGTATGTAAACAAGCAAAATTGTTGCATTTGGGGCACAGAAAACCCTCACGCATACATTGAAAAGCCGATACACCCAAAACGAGTCACTGGTTGGTGCGGATTTTGGTCCAGAGGCATAATCGGGCCATTTTTCTTCGAAAATGAGCGACGAGTGACCGTTACAGTCAATGGCGATCGTTATCGGGCCATGCTGAAGAGGAGGATATTAGCAACATTTAGTTTCCACAGACGGCGTTACGTACCGCACAGCCGAAGCTACACTCGATTTTTGAAGATCACATTATCAGCCGCATAGCTGATGTCGTTTGGCCACCTCAGAGCCGCGATTTGACACCGTTGGACTATTTGTGGGATGCTGTCAAAGGTAAGTGTTACGCCAACAAACCAGAGCCAATTGACGCTTTAAAGGACAATATTCGTGAAGCCATTGGTGAAATACAGCTGCACACAATCGATAATGTGCTTAAAAATTGGATCGATCGTGTAGGCTACTGCATGGCCAGCCGAGGTAGCCATTTGAATGAAATTATTTTCCATTATTAACCGGAAGGATTGTACTTTCAAACAAAAAAAACAAATTCGAGAAAATATTCAGTAGTCTTTTTTTGTAGCATTTTCGGAAAAAAAATTATTTGGCGGACCCTTTACTTTGAAAACTTTTTGTTTTATTTACAATTAATATCATGCGTTTTGGTTGGACCACCCATTTACCATTGAGTCACACAGCTAAGGTTTAATACATTCACTCCGATCTAATTTAAATGTTGTCAGACGCTTTATTTGTATAGTGTTGCGGTACATTTATAAATTTCGCAGTGCGCAATTTTACAAGTCAGATGTAAAATGCCACCTACTACATGCATTCAATATTAAACCAACAATATCTATTTAAGTTTTTACACTTTTAAACTATTTTTATTATATTGATAAACCTGTTTAGATGTGTAATAAAGTATAATAAAACTTTCTTAATACCAGAATCTAACATAGAGTTTGACTTACTGTGCGCTTTAAACGTCTATTTTCTTACAAAATTGATGAAATTACTGAATGTCGTCCTTACCTGTAATTGAAATATAAAACAAAAATAATTTTTTAAGAAAATTATTAATTAAATATTATTTAACAATTCAATAACAATAATTATATAATTAAAATATACAAGTTGAACACATTATTTGGATTTTATAATAAAATGATTAAAAAAAGCTTGTCATGATTTTCAAGTTTTTCTAAAAGAGTGAACGAATAATAAAACCAGAAAAAACAATTGTTTTATTAGTTACACACAATTAACATGAAAATAAAAAATATTAATTAAGAGAAGCAACAACCTACACGCATTTCAAAAACTTGAATTCAATCAGAGAGAAAAAAAAACAATCTGAAAATGAAACTGACAAAATGAAACAACATTTCAAATTCAATGTCAATGACGTTTTATAATTTAAAAAAAACAAATGAGAAAAACAGAGTATAAATGAAATCAATTAATAAATATTATGACTCTTTCAACTAAATGTAGGCACGTAAACTAAGTTTGTTATAGATTTTGTTACAAACTAAAATCATTGTGGAAAAAATGTTGTTATACTATCAGGGAACAACAAGTCAACATTTGGCTTAATATTTCTTATTATAAACTATAGCTTAGGGTAACTTTTGTTTCGACTTAACCTTCAGCTCACTTTGCTTTGTTTTGTTTTGGTGTAACACTTTTAATATTTCCAATAAATTAAGTTTTATAAACAGCCAATTAACGCTTGATGGTAGCGACTTGATAATAAAATGCTTAAATTTGCTTATGAATATATAAAATTAAAACACCCTACACAATTTTGTTGCTTTTTATAACAATGTTGCAACAGTTAAATTACGCCTAAAGGTGTTAATCATATACAGCGAGGAACATAAATATTGGCAAAGTAAGCTCTTTCAACTTCATGGGTGGTTTAATGGTCTTATTAATGAGATTTTTGATAAAGTAATCTTTTTACTAAATAAAATGATAAAGTTCCTACAAAATTTGCTATGTTTTATTCCAATATTTTTTTATATTATTTATTAATAAAGAACAACAAACAAATTTCGCTTAACAAATTTATGGGCTAACTTAAACAACTTTTTACAATTTCATTGATCTGGCCACCTTTTTCTTTAAAAAACACTGTGTAATTATTTTCTTACATGAACAGTGATCGTATTTTAAGATACAAATGTTAATTTAACCAAAATTTTAAACATATTTAGCAATTTTGTTGAAGATCGCTACCAAAGAAAAGGAAACGACAGAATGTCAACAAAAAATTATCTTGTACTTAAGCAATCAAGGAAAATCGTATGCTAAGATTGAAAGAAATTGCAAAGAAGTCTTTATAAGGGTTGTTTTTTATAGAGGTATAAAACTTTCAGTTGCAATAAAACAACGATGGATTATTCGATTGACATGCATTTTATTTATCCGAAAGATAATCTTGTGGCATTATATTTTAAATATGATTTCTGGCATATGACCGCCACGGCTAGCGCGAATGTAGTCCAATCTGAACGTCCAATTTTCGATGACTTTTTCCAACATTTGTGGCCGTATATCGGCAATAACACAGTGAATGTTGTTTTCCAAATGGCATAGACCAATGACTTTACATAGCCCCACAGAAAGTAGTCTAGCGGTGTTAAATCACAAGATCTTGGAGGCCAATTCACAGGTCCAAAACGTGAAATTAGGCGGCCACCAAACGTGTCTTTCAATAAATTTATGTGGCACGAGCTGTGTGACATGTTGCGCCGTCTTGTTGAAACCACATCTCCTGGACATCATGGTTATTCAATTCAGGAATGAAAAAGTTAGTAATCATGGCTCTATATCGATCACCATTGACTGCAACGTTCTGGCCACTATCGTTTTTGAAAAAGTACGAACCAATGATTCCACCAGCCCATAAAGCGCACCAATCAGTCAATTTTTCTGGATGTAACTGTGTTTACACTTGAAGATTACCTTCACTCCAAATGCAGCTGTTTTGTTTGTAGCCATTCAACCAGAAGTGCGCTTCATCGGTAAACAAAATTCGCTTATGAAAATCGGAAACAACGGTAATCTCGTTTTGGGCCCATTCGACGAATCTACGCCGGGCGTGAGTCTATTCGTGATGAATTGCCAAACCAAACTGAGAATAAATCACTTGACAGCTGTTAAATCGGTCGCCATCTTGAAAAGTAATGCCAACTTAAAGTTCTATACCTCTATAAAAAACACGCTATACCATTCAGGGTTTCAACGGATACTCGACATTTGAAATTGCTAAGCTTTGACTATCCTTGAATGCAGCCAGATAGTCAAAAATAGTCAACCCAGATCGCTGCAAAGATATAGCCAGATTTTGGAAAAGATGATCATCCAATAACGGTCAGGAGAGTTCTACATGAGGCGAGGTACAATTGTCTTGTTGCCAGACATAAACCCTTTATTTCATCAATGACTAACGTAAGTCGTCTGATTTCTGGGACCAAGTACTATTTTCTGATAAAAACAAGTCAAACAGTGTAGAGAAAGCTAAATATAGATCTACAGCAACAGAATCTAGCATCCACTGCTGGGGTTGGTGAGTTGATTTTCATTGAGCTAATAACGGACAAAATCAAGTATATTGTTACGTTTTTATCGTCTTAAAACGTTCGAGTTCTCTTAAGTTGCACCAAAAATAAAATAAACACAACTTTTTGTTATTTTACAGTTTTTATTTTCTCACTTTATCTTTATATAGTATATCTTAATACCGCGACTTATTAACTTACACTTGATATTCGTTTATACAACACTTTTCTTTACGACTTTATTTACGACAGCAAAACAAGAACTATCTTCGACGTAGGCAAAGCAGCCCCCTTATATTCCTCATTACATACAGTTTGGAAAGTTCCGGAAATGTCTCAAACAATCTCATATCCTCTACTTTATATTCGTTATAATTTTAAGCATGTAAGATTGTGTTACCCAAAGTGGGTCGAATTGGCAATACCGTCAAATACAGAAATCAGTAAGGCAAAACTAGGGTAACACATTATCAACCAAAGGCAAGACCACATTAGGTGTATTTTCTTTTTAGGCATTTTTATTTTTGTAACAATATGAATATCCTTGAAGAAAACCTCAAAAAAGTGCAGAAAAGCTAAATTTATCACGTTCATTTACATTTCAACATAACAATGACCCGAAACATTCGGCTAATATTGGGCGTATGCGGCTTGCATACAATGTTCGCACGTCCTACCACACCCGATAGAGCATTTAGAGAAAGAGCTTGATAGGCGAGTGAAACGGCGGGTAATAACAACAAAAAACGAGCTAAAACAGGCTCTAGTTGAAGAATGGACAAATATTGGCTCATATTTCACAAAAAAGTTGGTGCATTCTATACCTAAACGACTGGAGGCAGTTAAATAACGAATGGGTCTCGCAATATTGTATTTTAATAACATTTTTTTGGCTTTTAATGAAGTTTGCCAATCGTTTCAATGAAATCAGGTAAATTGTTTTGTTTGTTATTTTTAATAAAAAATATTGAAGTTAATTTGATTGTATTTTGTGGTACAACTTCTTTATTGAAAATAGATTTAACAAGACCCTTAAATCAGTCTTAAAGTCTAATGAGCTTACGTTGCCAATATTTTTGTTCGTCATTGTACCACCAGAAGGTAATCAAGGTAATTAAAAAGATATTCAGGTTAAGTAATAATTTCTTTTGGTTAAGTATTCTTACGATATAATACGCGAAAGGTAAAGAAAACAAATCATAGAGAATAATGTTCTGCCTCATTTTTACACTGGTGGCCATAACTAAAGCAACTGATATTACACAGCCACTTGCCACAACGTGAAAACTTAGCCTGAACATTTTTGTTTTTATTAACACTCTATTAACACTCTATCATAATTAAATAGCCATTACACGAGTTTACAAAAAATAATTATTTTTTGTTCATGAATAAACAAGATAAATTTGCAATTATATCGGGTGATATTTTAATAGCGTTTGGTTTTTGTTACAAAAAGCACATACAATTTAGAGAAATGTATGAAATCTTTATTTGAGTCGATAGAACGATTCATATAATTCATTGTTTATAGATGATTTCATGTAAATGTTGACCGTGGCTACGCCTCAAGTGGTTCATACGCTGGGTCCAATTTGGCATACTCTCTCCAGCATATCACCCAGTATCACACGAATAAATTCTTCAATATTGGCTTCAAGTGCGTCAACCGTTGCGGGCTTATCCCTGTAGATATTAGCCTTAACATAGCCCCACAAAAAATAGTCTAAAGGCGTTAAGTCGCACGATCAAGGCGGTCAAATTAACGGCCTCAAAGGTGAAATAAACTGTTCACCGAACTTGCCTCTCAATTGGGCCACTGTTCGGCATGCTGTGTGGCACGTGACAACGTCTTGTTGAAACCACATGTCAGCCAATTTCAGTTCTTCCATGGTAGCGCTCGTCATTTGCAGTAACGTTCCTGTCTTTGTCGCCTTTGAAAGAGTACGGTCCAATGATGCCACCGGCACATTATCCACACCAACAGTGCATTTTTCAGGATGCATTGGCAGTTACTGAAATGCTTCTGACTGCTCTTCACACAAAACACGGCAATTTTACTTGTTCACGCATCCATTCAACCAGAAATGAGTTTCGTCGTTGAACATAATTTTCCGATAAAAAAGTGGATCTTCATCCAACTTTGCCAGCACCCATTCACCAAAGGTTTGCCATTGTGGTAGGTCGCGTGGCCTTAAACTGTATTTTAAAAAAGTTTAAACCCAAATTCTTCCGAAAAATTTTCCACGTAGTGGAGTAACAGATGCGCAATATCTGTGAACAGCGGCAATCGATAATTCGCGATATTCTTCTCCGCCCGCATTCTACGTATGCGTGTTGGTGGTTTAATGTTCAATACTCATTACTCATATTCCGAATAGTCGCTTCAAAAGATAGGCCAAATTGAACATAAAATAGATGAAGTTCGCGATGCACTTTTTTAACCGAATTAATTTTGACAATAAAATTATAGACTAAACTGAACATGTTTGACAGTAATTTATTACACGAAAACAGCTGAGCTGTCAAACACACTGTTGCCAAAAAGAAAGCTGATAAAAAAAAATCACCCGATAATTGTATGAAATTTTTTTCATTCAATAAAATGTCGCCTAAAGCGTGTAAAGTTAACCCAAATCGGTTTTGCTGTGTTGTCGGTAAAGTTGTTTATGCCAAGCAAGCATTCCCTATAAAAAAAAACTGTTAAATCATAGGCTTAAAAGTCCCGGGCCTAACAAAAAAAGCACTTCTCTTTTGATCAAAATTAGCTTTATGCATCAACGTAATTTCCATCAAGAGCAATGCAATCATTCCAGCACCGCTCTAACATCTCAATACCCTTTTTGTCGAACGATTTATCTTTTGCCTAAAAATAAGCTTCAGTTTCAGCGAAAACCTCTTCATTCGTGCGAAATTTCTTAGCGGCGAGCTTTTTTAACGTTTGCGAACAGCCTGTAGTCGCTGGGAGCCAAAACTGACGAATACGTTGAATGTGAGAGCAATTCCAAGTTTAATTCATGTAGTTGTGCCATTTTTTTCGGAATCATCAACACGTCTTTGTTTTTGGTCAACAGTAAGCAAATCCGGTACCCACTTTGACCAAAGCTTTCCCACAATCAAATGCTCTTGCAATATAAGGCCAGCACGTTCTTTTGATATACTAACGCTGTCAGCTAACTCACGCAACTTCACTTTTTGAAACTAACGTTTTTTGTTGTTTCTAGTGGAGCGGAGTCCCCGTAACACTTTGCTTCGTTTGAACGATATTTTTTCCCATCAAGAAGCAGGGAATTGTTTGGTTCACGGTTCTGAAAATAACAAAAGTAACGTCACACTAAGCACAATAACTCACAAACTAATTAATAGAATATAATGAAATTTTAACAGCTGTCTGCGGAAGATTAGCTCTAACTGAAAAAGAGGTTTATGCAATAAAACTAGCGCCATCTATGTGTTATGCCCCGGACTGTTCAGCTCATGTGTTACAAAGGATTAGCAAAGCAAAACTACATGCATTGTCTTCTTCTTAGTACATTATTTTCTTGTAATCTCTGATCTTTTTCATGTAACCCCGAGTGTATTTTAATGGTTCGTTTATGTGATGAAATATTTGACACCAATTACTTTTTACAATCATTTAACGACAGTTGATTACATTTGCGATAAAAAAAATTCAAAAGAAAAAACAAAATATCTCTGCTTAAACAAGAGTTGGTAAGTTGAAGTGAGAGTGTTTCTTTTGTTTTTGTGAAATATTTCTTGTTTACGGAAATGCTTAAATGCAACACGTTTTTGCGTTTGCTGTTTTTATCAACAAAATATGGCAATAAAAACGTAATGCAGTTGGAAAAAAAAATAAAATTTTATTTTTCTTCTTAACTCTCTATAGAAGAAAAAACTGAAAATGGAAATGTTTCCTGTTGTTCGCATTATTTGTGCCACTATTAAGAGATTTTTGATTGAAAAAAAAAAATTGTTTTGTAGTAAAAAAACATGTAAGAGAACGTTATTCCGGTGAACAAATAAAAATTTTTGCGTTTTTATTCTACTTTCTTAATAAAAAAAACTTTTAAATCGACAACCAGAGCTACAAAAAGTAAAAAAAAGGTTAAAACAACTTTACTTAATGGCTAAAGAACTATGAATTTCACATTGTGCATAATATATGTTGTAAATAAGACGATTTTATTCCTGAACACGATTCAAATCCTAGTTAATCTTTTAATTAATTTGTTGTTTTATGTTAACGATTAATCAGATTACATATCAAGAATCGTAAATCCATTGGAGGTGTTTCCTTAAGTCTGCTTAATCTACTTAAGAAACAGTTAACAAAATTCCTCCAACTGTTTCGATCTTGCGCCAGGTGTCTAGCATGTGAACACGTTATCAATTTCATATTGGTTTCTGCTTCGGGTCATCTTTTCCTTCTTCTTTGAGCACATCTTACTCCCCGAACCTTGGGATTACCACTGAAGGCAGGTTTTAGCAATGTCCGCTTATCCGTTGTGGCCAAGAGATCTCTAAGATACACCACAGGCACTTATAGTAACTTTTCGTAGATACATTATAATGCTAACCTTCTAACAAATGGGCTGAAAAGTCGGGCCTAACACATAGGTGGCACTAATTTTATTTTATGCCATTCAAATTCCATTTAAATTTCATGATGTTTCATTAATTAGTTTGTAAGTTATTATGTTAAGAATGACACTACTTTTGTTATTTTCAGAACAATAAATCAAAAAGAATTTCGTGTTTTAATTCCACACTGCTTCCTGATGGGAAAAACTACCGTTCAAGTGAAGTAAAATCTTGAAAACTCTTATGGGGACTTCGCCCCATCATAAACAACAATGAAATGTTGATTTGCTGACTTCAAACGTGATCGTAGAAACACCGATAATGCAGAACGCAGTGGACGTCCACATAAGGCGGTAACACCAGAAAACAAAACAAAAAAATTCTACAAAATCGTTTCGAATGATCGAAAAGTGAAATTGCTTGAGTTAGCTGACATTAATAAGATATCAAAAGAACGTGTTGGCTTTATAGTGCACGAGCATTTCACGACAAAGTTCTGTTCAAAGTGGTTGCCGCGTTTGCTCACTGTTAACCAAAAACAAGAACATGTTGATGATTCTGAAACAACCGCAAAACTATATGAATTGAACTTCAAATTGCTTCCACATCCGTATTCGCAATATATGGCTCCCAGGTACAACTACTGGCTGTTCGCAGACCTTAAAAAAAAGTTTTCGGTAAGAAAAATCGCACAAGTGAAGAGGTTATCGCTGAAACTGAAGCCTTTTTTGGAGGCATTGATGAATAAAGCTAATTTGAAACAAAAAAAGTGTTTTCTTTATTAGGCCCGGGACTTTTCAGCCCATGTGTTAGTAAGTGTAGACTGCCATACTCTGCTAGGTTAAGAAGAATGTATTAGGGTTATTCATATAACTCTTCATCGTTGATTTTAATACTGCCAAGGCAGCGGAAATCCTCATCGTCTTACATTATACCACCTTTGAGCAGTACTGGTGAGATATTATTTTTTTGTGTATGTCACTCCTCTAGGGAACATATTGGCTTTCCATCCATTGCTTTGTTTCAATTTCTTTAATCAAGTTGATTTCCAAGCTAAGTAGAGATTAATCCACTCTAGCTCACCTCTATTTATTTTGTATCCTTTATTTTGATCCTTGCTAAGTGGTGGTGGTGATCTTTACTTAGCATTGTAACTTTTTCCCAGTAGGTGGCGTTTTTCCTTGATCATTCGTTTGATGTCATCATCGCCAGAGGTAAGCTTGAGCATCAAGTGGAATTCTTCTTTATTTTTTAGATGAAGTTGTTTGGAGGGAAGTTGAAGCCTCTTTATGAAACACTCAAAAACACAATTTTTCTGCTTTTTATTTTCCTCTGCTGGGGCTCGATACTGGGCCGCTTGTGTTGTTATGCGTGCGCTCTAACCACTACACCACGCCACCCCCATGAGATGTTATTAGCCGTTAGCTATTCCCATTATCTTGTTTTCTCAACGTCAATTTTCAATCCAACGGCAGCACCATTGTACATAGATAGCATCTGTGACATAAGAAATACATACTACATACACTTGAGGGACAACAAGTATTTGTTCGGATGATGGAAAGTATTTCAGACGTATAGCAAACTATGAACTTCACCTTCAAAATACTATAAAAAACGTTTTCCTCAAATTTTTAATAGTCATGTCAGTAAGTAAACACTTTTATTGTCCTTAAACCGCTGGCCACCAGTGTATGGCGTCGTCGTCAAAGTCATGAAGTCATCTATTAAGTTGCACTGAATACCGTCTGGTGTCTCGTTATTTTTTATGGACATGACTAAGACCAAGACTCTAATAGGAATAAAGCTGAGGAAACCGAACACATATTAATTGAAAGGGATCGCTTTCCACTCCTTTAAAACGAACTTGACAAACAGCATCATCATATGGGGCCTGATTTTTTAACGGTGTGCCGACTGGTATTGTCGAAGGCAATTTCAAGTTCAATAAATGCCAGAAAAAACGGTGAGATTCATTAGACCGGCTGCTCAATTTATGGTTGATTTTTATGACTTTTTGCCGAAGCGCATTCTGAATTTTAAATTTTGTTCCACTCTCTCGAAGCCTTCAAGACTTGAATTGTTGCTTGTTTATCAGCTAAACAAGTTATATAAATCGCACAACTTTGGATGTTAATTTTTCGAAATCAATTCAAAGCTAAATTTTGAGTAGAATAGGCTGAAGGTGCGGTTGCCGCATGGCATATAGCGTGTTAAAACTGCATCTCGCCTGAATCAATGTCATCCATATTTTCAAACAAAAAAATCATTGATTATGGTGCGTTAACGATCTCCAGTAGTCGTAACGCGTGTTTGGACATCATTTTTAAAGAAATATGGTACAATAATCCCGCTAAGATGTTGACCCCATCAAACAGTGTGTTTTGATGGCTGTAATATATGATATGTATGGTCTGTTGAGCATACATATGCCGTTAGATCAAAAATAAGCCTCATGGCTTAATACAATTTTGTGATTAAACGGCGTCTATAAGTTGCTTTAATCGAGGACTGATTTTCACAGTAAATCTGTATAATTAATAGCGTTGTTCAAGCGTCAATCTATTCATTATGATTTGCCAGAGTATACTTGATCATAAATATTAAAAAGTAAGCTCAGCATGACAGTCTGTTTTAAAGTTAGCCTTCAGTCAGTTCTGTTGGGATTAAAAAACACCCTATATATCAAGTAAATAATGTAATACCAAGTAAATGTAAACACATTCTAAATAAGATATGCACATATGGTATGCTTATAATGCATATTATTCATTCAACAGTTTTGTGTACAGGAATGTATGTTAATTTTTGTAATTGAGTAAATATTAGCAAAAACGCAGTGATGCATAAATTTTAATGCAATTCAGCTAAATTTTCTTTTTAATTAATCAGTTGATTAAAGCACCGACATCAGTACAAGGTAAAAAATAAAAAAATATAATTTATGATATAAATGAAATGGATACTTAAAATAAATTAAAAGGATATTTATCGCTTAGCTTGAAATATATTTTAAAATTTAATTTAAAAGCAACTGATAAAAATAATACATGTAAGTAAACAAATCCTTTTATTATTTCTTTTTAATTTCACTCATTATTTATTACACCACTAACCGTGTGCCAGACTAAAAACATATTTCTTTCCATATTAAATTACCGGTAATTTGCTGACTTTTGTTTATTTCCGCTAAGTTTCAAAACGCAAAAATACATGAAGAAAAAAACTCTTTTAAAAATTATTGCGAACGGATATGTATACTGTAAAATTGTAGCGCACATGGACATGGGTTAGTTGTTGTGGATATTATTCAAAATGTCATTTTCAAATTAAATTTCGCATGATTTTTTAATGAAGTGGATTACTAAAAAGCTAAATAACACCGTTAAATTCCAACGTTTTTTAAGAACAATTTAGCTTTCTATTCACAATTAAACATATTGTGTTAATAAGTGCACAAACAGTACGATTCCCATATAAAATATAGCATTTGCAGCATTTTCAAAAATTTGTAAAATTTAGAAAAACTTAGCTGAGGAATGTGTTTCCTCGAGGAATACACAAATATTCATTAAAGCTACTTAAAGCATATGTGAACTCTGTTAATATAGGATAGACTCACTAAATATTCTAATAAATTCCTTAAGAACTAGCAAATACATATTAGAGACCTGTGTTACTGCATTCATTCATTTCTTTTATCCACAGTAAATTCAAATTAATACTGTTATTAACTACACAGTATACACTAAATAAAGAATGTTAATAAGAGAAAGAAAAACATCATTCAAAAATGTTATATTCAGTTGAACGTGTATACTATCCACTACACAGCACATCAGAAAAATATAAAATGGGTAGCAAATCAAAATGATTCATTAATAATTTTTACACACAAATATAAGAAATATATTCTTGTTTCTGCTTACGACTTTTACAGAAAAAGAGCACAATTATTTTGTGAGAGTGAAAAAGTTTTTACTTTCATTCATTCCTCTGTCTCCTGTAATCCGCAATCTTAAGCCTGCATACACATAGACATAAAGTAAGTAAAATAAAATGTGTTAAAACTAAAAAAAAAAATTGATGCAATGAATGATTTATTGCGTAGTGCGAGTCATTCACTGATGTGTTAAAGAGGGTACTCTATTGTTTCAGTAAAAGTTAACGGGACTTTCATAATTGGTTGCGTAAGCAGCCCTAGAGCAAAATTTTCAATTATTCTTTAACCGGAAACCGGGTTTTTTTATGTACTACTTTTCGAATTATTCGAAAATGTTTTTGAAAAAAATCGAATAATCGATCTTCCTAGTAACTAATAGCAACTCGATCACACTATGGGACACAACTGAATTAGGTTGATATACGTGGGAAGTGATATTATTTTTCTGATAGGCACTATCGTGTACAATAAGAATCTACTTTTAAATATTCAAAACACCTGAAAATTAAGAGGTATGGGTAAAAAACCGGTTGTCTTTGCCTTCACGCTCTTATAAGCTAACAACTTAACCAATTTTAGGTTTCTAATATGAAGAGAGGAGCAACAGGAATATAGCCAAGCAGTTCGTCCGCTATAAGAACCCTGGGGAGTGTGCATAACATGTCGGGAATTATTCATGACTCTCGATTGTGTCTGGATAACTGCATGGCAGATGTACTCGAGCAGGCACACGCCACTTTGAATCCGAATGAATCGATTGGGAACATTGGTGCTTCTCTTAGGCAGAATAGACGACTGGTATCACGAAAATTTCGACATATTGCGATCACACAATGAAATCATGAACCCACCAGCTATGAGACCAGAAGGATATAACCACATTTGGGTTAACAGAGAATAGGACAGCTGCTGAGGCTGCTTAGAGCACATGGGAGAAATCTTATATTGGCTATTACTTATCGTTAGGGTGTTGGCAGACATGCTATAAGGATTGAAATTCCATATATATGTTGGGCCATTTTAAAGTTTAAATTTAAAAACACAATAAAACAAAAACAGAGTGAAATTTTTTAAATTTATTTTTTTGTTATGAAGTACAATTGTATCCTTTACAAATTAAATATTATCTCATTGATATGACTGCCGCAGCTGGCCTCATAGTACCCCATTCGATCGGACCAAATTTCAAGAAATTGTTCGAGTATATGGGGTCATATCTCGGCAGTGGCATCACGAAAGTTGGCCTTTAAATGCTCAATTGTCTCTGGTTCGTCGGCATAACACTTCTCTTTAACGGCACCCTACATAAAATAGTCTAACGGTGTCAAATCGCAGCTTCTTGACGGCCAACTGATATCATCATTTTGTCTAATTGAACGACTATCAAATGTTCGACGGAATAATCGATTGTGGCATGAGATGTGTGGCAAGTTGAAACCAAACATCGTTCACATCAATACCACGAAGATCGGGCACAACAAAATCGGTTATCATGGTGCGATATGTGTCTCCATTGACCGAAATGGTTGCGCCGTCCTCATTTTCAAAGAAATATAGGCCTCCGCTTTACAAGGCGCACCAAACATTTACTCGTAATGGGTTCTGTAAATACGACAATTTTGCTTATTAACGCAATTTTTGCAATATTTTTTTTTGCAATTTCCGACCAATTGTCGTTGTTTGGAAAATAAATTTCTAATAAATTCCAACGTTGCTTAAATGTGAATCGATTCTTTCGTCTAGTGGAGATACTATACTGAATTTTGGACAGAGTGGAACGACATAAGTATTGTCAGGTTCCAAATAACCGCTGGTTCAAATATAAGGCGATAGATGGCCCACCCGATAATTATCTTTGCCACTGCCCAGAACTCTACGTGCTGGCTAGGAGGCTTTCGTCGTTAAGTATTATTTGCAATTTATGATCTGCCAAAATCTTTGCCTTCATTAAGGATAAACCTAACCTATGTTAAGAATACAATGAAAATCCGTTGGAAATTGTCAGAGTCATTTAGTAAATCAACTCATGAAAAAGCTTTTACAACATTTGTAGCTCTTGTTGCCAAAAAAGTACTTTCAACAAATTTTTTTTCATAACGAACTTAAATCCCATTTTCCATCACTGGTTTCAATCGATATAGAACACACTCACTAAAATATATTTTACTTCAGAGCAGGCTTGATCCGTTCTTGCTAAAAATGTCGCATTTTTAAGCTGTACACCCAATATCTAACATTTCCGCATGATTTCTATACATATACATATGAAATACGCGCTTTCATTTTAAATTTAAAAAAATTGTGCATTTTTTTAAAAACAAATTTTTTTTAATATTTGTAAGTCATGCCGTGCCATTCATGCATGTGCAGCAAGCAGTTAAAGCAAAATGTCTAAACGATAAAGTTTTGTATATTGCTGCTTCTGTTGTTGTTGTTGTTATCATTGTTAAAATTATATCACGTGACGCATACCATGAAAATTGCATACAACCAACGACATGGAAATGCGAAAATGTATTAATTTCTAAAAGATAGTAGAGGGGCGCAGTACATACACCATAGATGAATATTATTTCAAAAACAGTAATAACAACAGCAACCATAATGCGATTAGCAACAATAACAACTCTCATATAAGCCCTTTTGAAAAAATATGTGCAACCTTGTTGTTGTTAAATAATTTCATTGCTGTCATGCGGGCATTGTTGCAATTATTTTTCATTGTTCCTCATTTTTTATGACATATTTTGTTGTTGTTTTTTCTTTTTTTTGTATCAGTTTATTATATTGTTGCATCATCATAAGTATTGACTAATTTTCGTTTTTTTTAAATTTTATTTTTCTTATTCGCCAGAAATGTCATGCGTTAAGGTCTTTTTTTATTTTTCTTCAGCGGCTGACAAATTGTAAATAAAATCTGACAAGATTTGCGTGCTTATTAAATGCACTGGATTTTTAAATTGTTGTTCTTGTTTTGTTGCTCTTGCAATTTTGATTAAATATTAAATAATTAAGAATTTAACAACCTTTAATTTAACCACACCTTGGTCCACATTCTAATTTTTGTTTGTTTGCCACGTTACTTTGTATAATCGTTTTGAACTTATTTATTTAAAACAGACCTTCAAAAGAATACATTCTAACATTCCAAATAAAACAAACTGCAAACAGACTATTATGCGTCATTTGATCTAAAATACGGCTTTAAGGCCAAAGACCTCTTCATATTCTTCCTATTTTATGTCTGTTTAAATAAAATATTAGGTAATCAACAAAATAAATATATATTTCGATTATTTACACAGTTGGGAATTGTATTTTAATTATAAGATCTGAAACAGTTGATTTCAAACCGCAAAAAACGGTTATCATTCTTGAAGAGTTACTGACCCCTAACTCTGTGCGTAGAAGTAGCGACAAAATTTTCGAACTTTGTTCTCTGTCTATAAAGAAGTTTTGGTATAATAAAGTTTAATACATACATATATTATTTATTTAATTTATTATTATTATATGAGCATTGAAAACTTCAAAGGGAGAAGAGGCACGACAGACCAGGTGTTCGTTATTGCTCAAGCTTCTTAAAAATGCATGGAATATAATACCTATTTGCAATGCTTACGAGTTACCTTTTAACATTAAATTGCTTAGAATAAAATAAACCAACCGAACTTATTATTTTTAAACAATCTTTATATCAAAATGAACGTTATACGCACTTCCAACTCAATAAACAAATTTACTCAACACTTATTACAAGACTTTACTCTGGAACTGTTAAATTATAATTGACTAACTAATGAGAAAGTCCTACAACCTTCTATTCAGTTCCCGTTAATTCCGATTTAAAGATTTAATATATAGTTCAACCTTTTTAAAACGTATGAGTTCTCTTTAATTGCGTCAAAATAAAATAAATACCACGTTGTTGTTGTTTTACAGTTCTTATTTCCTCACTTTTGCTTTATACAATTAACTTAATACAGCAACTTATTTATCTTGCACTTCATATGCGCTTGTATAACACTTTTATTTACGCCTAAACACGACGTTACATTATGACTGCAAAGCGATAACTATATCAACGTCGGCAAAGCAGCCTTCTTATATTTATACCTAACTGCCTACAGTTCGGAAAGTTCCGGAAATATCATAAACGCTCGCAAATCCTCAATTTTATGTCCGTTAATTTTAAACATGTAAGATTGAGTTACCCAAAGATAGTCGATTTGGCAATGCCGTCAAATACACAAATTAGTACGGCATTACCAGGGTAACACATTAACAACCTTGACACAAACAAATAGACCAAAATCCTACAAATCCTATTTACTTTTTTAACATTTTTATTTTCGTAACAATATATCTGACTCCTAGTTGTATTATTTTTTTTCTTTTTTTTTTCCTTTACTCCCCTTGGGAGCATAGGGCTTCCACAAAGCATTTCCATCTTACACGATTTGTTGCTGTTGTCTTTGCCTCTTCCCATGTAAGAGTGTTTTGCCTGAGTTCTTGGATAATTGTGCGTCGCCAGGTGTTTCTTGGTTGACCGCGGTTCCATGATCCTTGAGGATTCCACTCAAGTGCCATCCTTATAATACTACCGTGATTTCTCCTTAAGGCATGGCCGATCCATCACCACTTATCTGCTTCAGTATGGGCTCTTCGTTTGTTAAATTCCATAGATCTTTGCTGCTTATGGTGTTAGGCCAGAATATCTTGCATATGATTCTAAGGCACTTGTTGGTGAATACCTGTAGCTTTAGCGTGATAATGTTACACACAAGCCAGGTTTCACTGCCGTACAACAGAATTGACTTTACACATGCGTTGAATATTCTGAGCATGGTTCGCCTGAATATGTATGAGCTTCTCCATACTGACTGTAATTGTCTGAATGCCGACCTTGCTTTGTTGAGCATGTTGTTAACGTCTATTTCTGCACCGCCGTTTGTCGCCATTGTGCTTCCAAGATAGCAGAAGCTATCTACATACTCTATTTGCCGGCCCTGTAACACTTGAAATCTTCATTCGACATTCGAAATATGTGACATTTCCAGCGAACGTCACAGTGAATTCTCATGTCGAGAACATCAATAGCATCTGATTCCACAATATCTACATTACCCATAGACATAGATGAAAACACACCTCCTCGTCCGTATGCTAGAAAAGCTATTTATTTAACTTATCGGATGGGATCTCTGGGAAAGCTGGATATAAATGGAGAGAAATGGCTACCGGCACCAAAAGCAATATGTTTCGATAAGCGCGCCTAATGTCAAACTCCATCAAATGCCTCCTTAAGGAGTTCACAACTTCAGATATTTTGGAGCTCCGTACAAGAAAAATAATCTTACTACTACAGTCTGCATAGGATTATGCAAAGGAAAAACTTTGACAAAGAGAACGAAGATGATAATATATTTTGAGTCCGAAAAATACAAGCTTGCTTTATGATGCCTTTGAGAGAAAAATTATGCGGAAAATACATGGTTTTGTCAGAAAAGCTTAGAATAAGATTATATATAAAAATGAGTTTTATTATCTAATAATCAATCACACAATAACAGGCTAGTGAGAGCGAGGTCGGCTGTAATGGGTTGGAAATATTATTTAAATGCCACAGAATATACCGCAAAAAAATCTTTACGAGGTCCTTACCAGGAACTTGCAGCAGATAATGCCCCGACAAAAGATGGATAAATGAAGTCTTCCGTCAAAATGCAAACCATCTCATAATCTTGGATTTACTCAAATTAAGTCCTATTTGCATCCAGGTTTAGCGATATAATCCTTGTGGTCGTAAATATTGTCTCTCTAGCTCACTATTTCAATTATTTAGAACAGTTTGTTCAAGTTTAACTCAGAGTGATCAGACACATAAATAATGCCCGAAACCCACTGAACCTTATCGGTCATAATAGCTCTTTAATTATAGTATCGGTAGAAAAAAGAGTTTTCCAATAAGACGATTTTTTAACCATTAAAATGTTTGATTTTATTATAAATACCCTGCTATTTAACAATTGTCATTAGTCAACATGTAACTACTTTATGAACGTCAAGTAAGAAGTACGCTTCAACACACTGAAATTCACTACATATATGATAAAAATTTCGCGGTCACAGTTCCCAAAACCAAAGCATTTTTGGGTAATAATGAAACATAAACACATTCAAAGCGACCATCAACCACACGACTACAAAAGACGCTGGCTACAAAAGTAGCCAAGTATCCAGATTCTTAATTATTTTAACGACTAAAGCCACATAATAAACATCTGATTTGATATATTAAACGTAACAAACCATAGCAATGGTTCTACAAACATTATTTTTGCGTTTTTAATGTATATATATCATGTATTGAGTTTTAAAACGCCTATTTCATGCATCGTATTGTATTGCCAGCACTAAACTGTTAGCTGTCGCTAAGAAAAATAGAAATCAGCCTAAGTTGCGGGCTACGACGGTAGTCGTGTAGTCGGTAGCCGTGTTATTGTTAAAATAAATGTTTTCATATGCACACATGTATTCTATTTTTGACAGCTTGTAGTAGATCGGTCGGTAGCCTTGAATGTGTTTATAGCATGAAGCATATTCTCGGTTCCCAATTTAAATTGTTGAGTAATGCCAAGAACGAACCCAGTACACGTCATGCAAAAACAACTGAGAATATTACTGCTGTAGCCAACAGTGTTGAGAAAAATCCAGGTTTGTTCACTTCTCGTCGATCTTTGGAATTGGGTATTCCACAAACAATATTAGACTGCATTTTGAATAACAACTTAGTTCTTAAGATTTTTAAAGTTTAGTTAACACAAGAACTCATGCCTACTGAGCACAAGGATCCTTAAAATCCAGTAAACTAACTCAAAATGAGTGATGCAGCTCATTTTTATCTTGGAGGCTACGTTAACAAGTAGAATTGTCACATTGGAGACTGGAAAAACTCAAAAATTATTGTTGAAAAGCTTCTCCATCCTCAATGTGTGACTGTTTTTTGGGCTTTATTTTTCGAAAATAGGCCTGAAGCAACTGTTACTGCGACTAACTATAGACGGTAAGTAATAGATCATAAGGGTCCTAATGTCCTGCAAGAGTGCCTGGTCAGAATGACAATGATAATAATAACTGTTACGCTGAATGAATTGCGCTATTGAAGGATGATTAGGGATTTGTATGGCCGGAATTGGAAGGTACTTTGTTTATTTGCAACGAGACGGCGCAAGTAAGGATACCATTGCGTGAAAAGTTTAGTAAGGGTATAATTTTTGGAACAGGCGATTACAATTGGACACCAAGGTAATAGAATTTAACAATGTTAGAATTTTTTTCTTTTGGGTTACGTGTAACCACAATGAACCGCATATTCTCAGGGGTTTCTAAACACCGCCGTTTTTTATGAACAGATGGCTACCCGTCCTCTAACCTAACCTAACCTAGGAGAGAAATACTGGTCTATGCC
This sequence comes from Wohlfahrtia magnifica, assembly GCA_023159175.1. Lineage (NCBI taxonomy): Eukaryota > Metazoa > Arthropoda > Insecta > Diptera > Sarcophagidae > Wohlfahrtia > Wohlfahrtia magnifica. Next base: position 1,742,957 of record JAKWBJ010000056.1, read on the forward strand.
AACAGCCCACAATATTGTTCCATTGCTAAAAAAGAGCCACAAAAACAACTACGTGCTTCTTTGCAAACAAAAGTAAACTGCAACAACAAAGCAAGCGACAACGAAACAAATAAGAAACAACAACAACACAAGCACTGAAGCAAGCAAGTTGTTTACGCTCAGATTGCTGCATAAGAACTAAAGAAATGTAGAGAAATAGAATATAACTGAAATATCGAGAGGTTCCAAAGCTTTCGAAGTATTGTTTACTCGATGTGGACAACAGTCAGTTTAAGTGTAGTAAACTCAGCGAGTAGAGAGTTTTTTGGTGTAAACTCAGTGTAAAGAGTTTAGGTGGAATAAACTCAGTGTTTTGAGAGTTTAATGTGAATAAACTACGGTTGAAGAGGTCGCTATCGAACTCAACTTGTGGAGAGAGGTTTGGTTCAAAATCTGTGTGATTGTTGTCACAAAACGGGTAGAAAGATCTGTCAAGTAATTGTTGTTGTTTACAAAGTAGTAAACACAGAGTAAATAAGATTATTGTTTACAAGCAACAAGGTTACGAGCAGTGAAACATAAAACTCTATTAAATAAATAATTTTAATTAAAAACAAACCTTAAATTTATTTTTATTTTAACTGCAAACTACGCACTCATTAATAAACGTTTTTAAAAAGGTAAAAACGTAGCAATATCATGAAAAGGATATATTCCTGCAAGCCGTGGCTACCATTTAGCTAATATTGTATGTCATGCTTAGTGGCATACCTTCTCTCATCTGATAATTTCGCATAAAAATTCTCATTGTTTTTTTCCATCTCAAAACCTCTTGTTAGAAGACTCAAAATACTCTGTTTTTTTGCAAAATGAATATATGAATGCATTATTTTAAATATCTGAATAAAACTTGTTTTAAGAACTCTTTTGCTGGTTTGTTGATATGTTTTTGGTCAAAACCCCAAACCCGCCCTGCTGCAACGCACTTGTTTACCTGGTTTACTGCTTAAACACTTTATTTATATTTATTTTTGTTTCTTGAAACCAAAAATAAAACAAAACCATACCAAACTGAATCGAGCCGAAACATAAGTGGCACAAGCAACGGTTCATTTTTTCATTATTTTTTATTTTTTATTTTTTGTTATGAATTTTAAACTTTTCTTTTTCATTTCATTTTTCATATAACAACAACGTACAATTTTGTTACACCGTTGTTTTTTAATCAATTTTTTAATTTTGGAGTGCGTGCACAAACGCTCGTTTGTTAGTTCGTTTGATCGTTTATTCGTTGTAATTTATTTTGATTTTTACACGGAGTGCAAATTTATTTACATAAATTAAATAGAAAAAATCAAATGCATACGCATAAGCATATTTTACCAATTTTTTTTCTCTCTAGTTTACATTAAACGAATATGAGAAAAACGCACCTTAGAAAAGTGTGTACTGGTTGGTACTAATGCAGCCGTTTGAAAGCACCAATTACAACTCCCTCTCCTCAGGTGCAACGGTGGTAATTGCATTTTTATCGCCATGGCATACAACAGTTATTTTTATCAACATGTCAACCTACTAGCGAGAGCCCGGCAACAAGCCCAGCAGGCTAAATAGCCGGCCGGTCTGCTAATCGATTTCTTAACCGGCTGGCTGGTTGATTGGCTACCAACCGGCTGGTATCCATATGATGATGTGTGATATTGAAATGAAACCTTCATTTTTTTATTTTTTAATTTTTTGCAAATTCGCATTTAATTCATTTGCCATAAACAGTTTCACATTATTTTTACGAGTATTCGCTGACTTATTTTATTCGCTTCGAAGGCATTGGCAAAATATTACGAATCATTAACTTTGATTTGATTTTTTCGTAGTACAAGCAGTGTCTTATTAAATACGTTTGTTTCTATTTAGCAATTCAATAAAACACACACAAAAGAAATAATCGTAAATGCATTCAGTGAAGCGTTTCTTAATGATTTTTCAAATTTTAATTATTCTCTTTATTTTATTTTAACGAACAACTCGGATTGTGTAAGTTTGATAGAAACGAGGTGTTTTTTAACGCTTCAAAGCAATATTTAATAGATGCCATTGCAAACAAAAAAAAAAAAAAAAAAAAAAAAAAAAAAAAAAAAAAGCTAAAATAGTACGGAAATCAATATTTACTTAATAGATTGCTCAAATCTGATGCGAATGCTACGTTAAATTTTGAGGTTGGGGGGTACATAATAATGAAAGATTTTTGAAATTTCTTACAAAACAATTTAGCCAGTGAAATTATTGGCATGGGGTTCGAATAAACTGAAAGAGACCTGTAGAAATCTGTCTTGAGAGAAATTCCATTTTATTTTCTTAACTCTTTTAAATACTCAGTCTTATTCTATTAACCTATCCAATAATCATTTCAGCTGGAATTTAAGTGTAAAACAAGTTTATTTCCAGTCATAAATTCAAATTTCAAGTGTTCTTTACACTTTATTTTAATGGCATATTCCAGCAAAAAGGAGACTTGATTCAGGTCAAAATTGAATAACGTTGCCGTATAAGCATCTACAAGCTTCTGGTTGCCGACATACTTTTAATTTTATCACAAATTGTTTCATTTTAACACTTATTTTAACACAAATTATAAATTTAAAATTTTTTTACTTTCATTGACATAAAAGTTGTAAAAATATAGCATCAGAAATTGCTTTGAGCAAATCAATTGTAGCGCGCACTGGCTCCGTCACGGCCACATGTCAACAAGATTAATGCCGAAAAAAAAAAATACGAACAAAATTTTTAATCATGTCCCTATACCGTTCACCATTAACAGTAACATTCTGACCATCATAGTTTTTAAAGACATATGGACAAATGATTCCGCCAGACCAAAAACGCAAACAGTAATTTTCTGTGGATGTAAAAGCATTACGACAAAAGCTTGTGGTTTTCCTTACTCTAAATGCGACAATTCTGCTTATTTGATTACCCATTCAATCAAAAATGGGCTTCATCGGAGAATCACATTTTGAATATTAAAGTTTGACGAACTGAACCATTATTTTGATTTAAAAAACGTCAACAATTTGCAAGCGTTGCTCTATAGCGCGATTCAGTAACTTTTTTTACGATATTTTTAACAGTAAACCACATTGAACTCGACATTGTCGATTTTGCTATTCAGTAACTTTTATTTGCGGTATTCACTATAAGTAATGTCAGCTGTTGTCGTAAGCTAACGAGGAAAATTTTTATTTGTATTTGATCAAAAAATCGTAAATTTGATATTGTTACGCTTTAATCTTTTTAAAACATTTGAGTTCTTTTTAATTGCGTCAAAGTAAAATAAGCACCTCGTTGTTGTTGTTTTACAGTGTCCTCTCTTTACAGTATACAATTATAACAATACAACTTATTTAATAATCGTTTATATAACACTTTTATTTACGCCTAAGCACGAGTTCACTTTATGACTGCAAAACGATAACTACATCGAAACAAGCAAAACAGCCTCTTTATATACCTAACTGTCCACAGTTTAGAAAGTTCCGGATATGTCTCAAACGCTCTTACATTCTCTATTTTATATTCGTTAATTTTAAACATGTAAGATTGTGTTACTCAAAGAAGGTCGAATTCGCAACGCCGTCAAATACACAAATCAGTACAATAATACCAGGGTAACACATTATCAATCTTGACAGAAACCAATAGACAAAAATCCCACAATACAGTTCCAAAAGCACTAATGTATTGCATTTTTATTTTCGTACTGTTGTTCGGCCGTAGCGTGGCTTTTTTGAAAGCAGTGAGTAAAAGAAATAGTAGGCATAAATAAAATTAATAAATTAACATTTTACTCAACTTATCTAGGGTACAATTACTAAAAGCTGCTTCTCTGCCCCAAAATTAATTTGTTTTTTAACAGAGTTTGCCAATTGAAAGATTCTGGTGTCGACTATCGCTAACGTGCACGTGGTGACTCGCGTAATCGTTGCCACAAACGACAACAATTTATGACTTCTTTTGCTAATGTCGTATCGTTAAATGTTTCTGAATCGCTCTACCGGTGTAAGCCTATCCATAATAAAGTTTCAAACAAAACTATACAAAAAGCAATATCAGCTGTTAAGTCAGTTGTCAAATAAAGAAAAGTCATAAACCTCTAAAAAAACACGCGATATATAGGTATTTTCAGATATACTCTTATCTCCAATATTAGCTGTTATATATTTCCAAATAAAACATTACCAATAATCTGTAGCTTAGTAAATAATCAGTTTAAAATAATGTATTCGTATATATGTAAATATAAATGTGTGTTTGGACTGTATATACACCTAAGCGGCTGAACCGATTTCCTTGAAATTTTTACAGTATCGCTTTGTATCTTTCTGGAAGGAACTATAGCAGTCATGAGCCTTTCATGGGACTTTTGTCCCCAATCAACTCACACGTCTTCTTACGCTCTTTCTTTCAGTCGCCAATGAGACAGCGACGAATGCACATGTCTGGTGAATGTACGCAAATTTTTTTAAGGCGCAGACAAATAATTTCAAGAAGTTTCGACGCTCTTGCTTTTAGTTGTCGCCAGCGTTGCCAGAAGTTTATGAAAGAAAATCATCGATAAATTTCATCTAAATAACTTTCATTGAAAGTATAGTATGTATAAACATACGACACTATATTTGCAAAAATATACACAAGTGTTACCTTTTCATACTAAGTACTATACATTTTTATTTTTTAATGTATGAAACTTTAAGAATACATTTTCTTACAATTATATTTCATCAAAAATGCTATTTAAGTTACTTCCTAATGCCTACAAACAGTAATACATTTGTGTACATTAGACATAGCACTGAACAAACTACAAGGCGATTGACACAAAATTTTTTCGTTTTAAAAAATTAACTGTTGGTTTTTTTTGAAATTAAATAAACAGATATTTTTAAATTTAAAAATCATCAAATAATATTTGGGTAAAATAATCATCAAAAATATGATAAAATCAGCATTCCGGCAACGCTGGTTGTCACTGAAACAGCGACAAGTGCAATTTTTCAGCGGTGTAGGTTGATTTTTTTTTAATTTTTTTAAAACATCAACTTTACTCTCTCTGAGAGTAATTGCCATGCTCTCACTAACACAGCTACATTTTTACTTTTGCACATCACTGAACTATATACATTTCAAAATGCCAACTGGATGGCGGCATATTGATTTTTGTATGTCTTCAGAACGGTTAGACAAGAAATTTCTGGATTTGATCTAAATGAATAGTTAATATACATCCTCAGAAATTATTTATATATAGTTAACACTATATCTTGAGAACGGTAATAGTAAAAGTTTCTAAATTTGGTTCATATAACGTCGTGGACAATACACATCATCAATCAATAACTAGACGAGATTGGATAAGTGGTTATTGTACAAAGCACACCGGGCAAAAGCAATCTATATACATATATACCTCATATATAAAAGATAATCACCCTTATTCCCATTGTCGGCGTCAATGCCGCCGCCATTTTTGAGACAATATCACTTTGTTCCAACGCCGATAGCAATTTATCATTCTATAAGAAAATGACGGCGACCCTGACTATTTATCGATTATGTCAACAAATTAAATACACTTCTCTAAATATTTTAATCAGCTGTGTGGATTGTTTGTTATTAAAACAAAAAAATTTAAACTTAAAAAAAAATTTTAAAACTTAAAACCGTTTTTTTTTTTGTGAAATAAGTTCAGACACTTTATGTGGGCACGTGTGTATGCGTGTGTTTCGTTTCTTTTTTCAATTTATATGTATTTCCCTTGACTCCTCTTTTTTTTTGGTTCTCTTAAGTCGCGTTGGTGTACTTGTTGTTTTGCTCATTTTCATATATTCAGTCCTCCCTTAGAAGGTGTTAAAGGTGGAACTGTTCCTGGCATTGTGATGGATGTTAAGTCTTCATTAACTTCCACAGAGCGCACAATGTCAAGGTTTTCTATTGGCATAGAAGGCACATTTTGAGGTATTTCCACTTCTGCCTTCATTAATTTATTAGGAACATTTTTTATCGGACCTCCCAGAACATCACCCTCAGGGTATAATTGTTTTTGAAATTGCAGCAGATTTGCAAAAGCTTCCTCTAACGGGCTAAAAGTGAACTGCTTAAATATCCCTCCGGCCGTTGCATGATACTCAGTTTTGTTGGCGACCATTTTCTTCTTAACTTCAAACTTCAAGTCTCACCAAACCTATTAACAAATTTAGTTTTTTATTGAACTATTTAAGCTTATTGTTCCATACCTTTTGCCATCCATCTCCAGATTTTATCGGCGGACCAAGAGAACTTAATGACTTGCCAACAACTTTCCATTGTTCTTAAAATTACTGAGAACAGTGCCTCAGCGAAATCCCACTGCAAGAGAAGGAATCTTCTGCAATTCCTCCACTAATTTTTCAAACTGGGTTGTAGTTGTTATTTTTAATTTTAGGATTTTTTCCATTTTTTGCTTTAAATCAACCGAAGTCGTTACCAAAAATGGTGACGTCAAAATCAAAGTCGTTTAAACACAATAACGTCGTCACATTTTCTTGTAGAATGCAAAATATATTTTAACAGTCATCGATAATCTTCGATAACGACAAGAATTACAATTTGAAGTAAACATCTCAGAATCAGTCTTTGTTAAAAGACTGTACAGCGCTAAAAAGCAGATTAGAAAGTGTGTTTCTTAAGGAAACTATAGACTATCTTAAATGTTTGGATTTGAACCGGAAGGGGATAAAATGGTGAAAAAGGGCTAAACAATGATAACAAAGCACACTGCACACTTTAGCTAGTATTCAAATTTTTATTAATTTAGATTTATTAAAAAAATACTTTTAGCAATTTAATTTTAATCGATATACATACTTGTATGTATGTAAAGAAAAAAAAATCAATTTATATAAGGCGCAGTTATACCGACTGACAGATGGAGAGTAGAAATATTCGTGCCACAAACAAATTAATTAAACAAATTTGTACCGATAACTTCTATGAACTCAACATGTTTCTTTTTATTTTATATGTTTGTTGTTGTTGTTTATGTTGTGGTGCTATTGATTTGTTTAATTACACAAATTAATTTTGTAGTTTTATAAAAAATATAAAAAAATAAAGAAATTAAATTAAATCGAAAAAATATATCAAATATTTAAATCAGGCAATTTAAAATGTAGTTTTGCAACAGGAAAATTCAATACAAAAACGTTAACAGCACAACGAAAACTAACGAATCAATAGAGTATTAGAGTTAAATTAACAATTATATATGTAAACAATTTTAATTAAAGATATAAAGGGTCCGCCAAATATTTTTTTTCTTTGAAAATGCTATAAAAAAAACTACTGACTATTTTCTCAAATTTCTTTTTTTTATTTGAAAGTACAATCCTTCCGGTTAATAATGGAAAATAATTTCATTCAAATGGCTACCTCGGCTGGCCATGCAGTAGCTTACACCATCGGTCCAATTTTTAAACACATTATCGATTGTGTGCAGGTGTATTTCACCAATGGCTTCACGGATATTGTCCTTTAAAGCGTCAATTGTCTCTGGCTTATTTGCGTAACTCTTATATTTGACGCACCCCACAAATAATAGTCCAACGGTATCAAATCGCCGCTCCGAGGTGGCCAAACAACATCAGATATGCGGCTGATAATGCGATCTTCAAAAACAGGGCGCAAAATATCGAGTGTTACTTCGGCTGTGTGGCACGTAGCGCCGTCCAGCTGAATCCAAATGTTGCTAATATCCTTGTCTTCGATTTTTGTGAACACAAATTCGTTCACAATGGCCCGATAATGATCGCCATTGTGTGTAACGGCCACTCCTTGCTTATTTTCGAAGAAAAATTATGCCTCTGGACCAAAATCCGCACCAAACAGTAACTCGTCTTGGGTGTATCGGGTTTTCAATGTATGCGTGCGGGTTTTCTGTGCCCCAAATGCGACAATTTCGCTTGTTTACATATCCGCCAAGATCAAAATGAGCTTCATCTGAAAAGACGATTTTTTTGGTAAAATCGGCATCTTCTGTAAGTCGATCGCAGGCCCAGATTCCCAGCGTTGTTCAAGCGTATACACAACCATATTCAACGGAAGGATAAAACTAATTATCTGTCAAATCAGACATGACCTAAGTGTTACTATTCACGAAATACACACTAGTTGAAAAAAAAATCGTTGGATGGCGGACCCTTTATAAACATACATATGTATATAAAACAAAGATGTGATATGAACAAAGATGTGATATGTAAACAGTTTATCATCTCTATGTAAAATTGTGTTTCTCCATTTTAAAGGAAAATCTTAACAAAAATTCGTTTATTTAATGAAATTGTTTTCCATAATGAAATTAATTGGTCAATAAAGCTGTTATTTGAGGCTCAAAGATAAACATTAAAAAAAACGCTTTTAATAACAAAATTTATATCTAATGGATCAATTAACTGAACAAAATACACATGAACACACAAATACCCAAAACCAAGTATCTTGTGTATATGAAAATATCTGCAAGAAAAACAAGTGTTTTGCGAAAGTAAGCTTGTATGTTACTGCTGCTGCTGCTGCTGCTGCTCATGTTGTTAGTTTCATTTATAACTATAATAAAAACAACAACAATAGCTACACCAATGGCAACGACAAGTTGCAACTTATTTAACCCAATTTACATACAAGACAATAACTCAATAAAGTCATTGAAATCACATAATCAATCCGTTAAAAAAATATTAAAAATATTTACAAGACAAAGAAAAAGATCGCAAAATTTTAATTTTAGTTTTTGTGCCTAACAACCTAAGTTGGAATAGGGACTTTTCATTCTGGAAATGACTGTTTAGCAAACTGAGGCGACCCACAAGTTTCTATTGGGCCTAAGTCATTTTGCAACATTCCCCTGAGATACTTAAAGGGGATATCGTCGGGAATTGCGTAGCTGACGAATTGACCAGGATGGGTACTGAGTTCGATGCTTTCGAATAAGAGCCTATCATTCGTGTCCCGATTGCCCCGGTTAAGCTGGATATTCACCGGTCAGTTTATGTCGACGCTCGATATCGTTGGCAGCACGTGAGATATCGCAAGGCTCTGCTGGACCAACTTCGACGAAAGGAGGACCAAATGTCTTCTCTATCTAAGTTGGGTGGCTATACACCGCACAATAGCGATCCTAACGGGAGGCATGCCGGTAGACTTGAAATTCTCTCGAATGAATTTTGCAGGAATTGGGGTTTCGAGAAGAAGGAGAAGACTGTCTTTCACTTTTTGTCATCTTTGACTGAACTCCTCAGGACAAAGGTGGTCGCCATTGCGTGATTTATTATAGAGGCTAAATGGTTTCCTGTTTAATCCCCCGGTGGGTCCACCATCTTATCTAACCTAACCTAACCTACCGGTAGATCCATGAGCAGGGTTGGCAGTCCACTGAGTAACCTAATAAAACACACCCAGAAGCACAGTCCTGTTCCAATTAAAAAACTCCCACGATCCAATTTAAACAACCGATTTGGACGTCTTCCATCCAATCTAAACTAGATGAGTCTATCAATGAAGTAAATTTCCCCTGTGCACAGGATCTGTCGGCGTTCATTAAGTGATTTTGCCTAATAGACAGCTTAACGGAGAGCAGGATGGTTTAAACAAAGTAATTGCAGTTTGCTCAGATCAACGATTTTTAACAGCTCATAGAACACAATACCGCCTTGATGCCACCAAAAGTCCAAAATTGCATTATAAATTTCCAATTGAACGAAAACCCAAAAAACTCAATCAAAAAACCTTATAAAACGCGGTGGGTTATTTTTTTTTAACCCGGGTTTTTCCAAACCCTGTCCATAAGGCTATTGTTGCTTAACAAGGGCTTAAATTTATGGGTTATGGAGGCAATTTTTTGCCAATAGAACACGGGGATCACATTACATACTACGTAGATATGTACGTATGAGTGATATAGTATATCTGTTTCACTAATAACAAATTAATATTAAAAACAGTTTTAACCTTAAAGGTAATTTTATTGCAGCATTTCTTTTTTTTAAATTAATGCAACAACCCAAGCCGTTTTGAAGTTAAGCAAATATATTTGTACAAAATGACGGTATATCTCGCAAGCAAGAGCTAATCTAAAAAAGAGGTTGGCACCACTAGATTATGAGTACTTGAATCTGGCTTACCCGCCGGTTGTCAAGCTTGTGGGAAAATATATGTCAAATTCGAACACAGTGTCATTATATCATTTATGAATCAAAAAATTATCCTTCATGTTCTGTAAGCCTAAATCTAGTGAAATTGAAATTAAATTCAAATTCAAATTGCTTTTTATTGATATTTTTTTTTTATTATTCATTGGTGGAACAATGTTCTTCCTTGCCACTTACGACATGAGCATATTAAAATTAAGCGTCAATCAGCACTACAACCTACTTCCCAAGTACCATCGCAATACACCGCACAAGTAGCAATTATACCATGAGTACTGGCCTCAAGTAAAAAAGTACCTTCTGCCAATGACCAAAAAGTCTTCGTGTATTAGACTAATTGTAATAGTTAGCCATTGCAGTTTTAAAGTGGTCAATGACTTTGTTTGTCCTGTCAACTTGGAAATCAAACGGAGAATCATTCTTGCCAACAGGTGCTAGTTTAGGTTTAGTACACAAATGAGAAAGAGAGAGAGAGAGATTTCAACAAATCAAACTTAAGCTCTACAAATCAATAGTCATCTCTGGTTTGCACCAGCGTGCAACAGCTGCGTAGACATTGACGACCAACAATGGTAAGATCTTCCATCCTCTACAAGGAGGACCTAAAGTGCAATAAGATAGAAGTATGAACGAAGGAATTCTGACAAGGCAGATTTTTGAAATGAAACCCATGCACTGGCTTGGCCACGTATGAACAAACAAAAATTTTTGAAAGGCAGGACAAAACTTTATAACGGTACTCCAGGTGAGACCAAGAATAGCAGAACCTAACGACTTTGGTAAATTTCAAACTGATGCCAGTGAGCCTAAAAAAGATTGAGCTGGCACGCATTTTTTGACTCTGCCTAAACCGACAAACAGTCGTAATACTAAATAAGTAAGTCAGTGGAATACCATCCGTATATTTTGGGAAATATGGGCACTAAACAGAGCAGATTCTGTTAGAACTTTGAGAGTGCTTTTGTTCTCTCGCCCAATAGGATAACTGACTGTATTCGTTGCTGCCATTAATGCCGTAAGGAGGCCTGCAAAAAGTTGTTCACTTTGGGCCATAAGAAGAAGAAGAGAAATTTCAAAACTCCGCGCTTTCTATATGCGGTTATCAATGTCTCCATTAGCCACCCGCCATTTTTGAAAATTATGCTCTAGAGATAAGAAAACTAGCAGAAGTCTCATTTTTGATTATCTCTTATTTTGAATCATTTCTGAGATGTTGCATTAACTCGGAGGATTTTGGTTTTAACAGTAGTTTATTAAATCCAACCACATCTGTTAACATTAGGTATTCTGTGCAGAGTCAAGATCATTTAAACGACTGTGCATTACCCATGTAATTCTTTTTCCGTTGTGTAGGGTACTTTTAAGAACATTGTCCAGGATTATATTAAATAAAAGTGCTGATAAAACGCAATCTTTGCGAGCACCGATTTCTGCCTCCACCGTCCTGCTTATTTCACTCTACCATGTTTATTCTTACCTAATAAGTTTAATCGAGTTAGTTATTGAATCTCTCAAAAGCTCTTTCGAAGCCGACGGAGTACATATAGAGAGATGATTGCCATTCAACAGTTTACTCGACAAAAACACAGAGACTGTCTATATCGTTGATGGTTTGTGGGGTCTAACTCTTACCTGCTACTGCCTCAGAGCTAGCAACACCCCCATCATACACAATTATGGAATTGAGTTATGACAAACGTTTAATGACTTTTGCATCGTTACAATGCACCTGCCCGCTTATAATAATTTGTAATTGAGCGAGTTTAGTTAAGATTTGAAATGATAATAAATTTAAAATCTTATAATTTAGATATAAAATGGTTAATGAAGTATGGTAAACATATGTATAAACATATTTAACTCTCTTACATGTTTTACATGAAATTTATTTTATTCAGGCAAAAAATACAGGTTGTCCGCCGGGAAGGTATACTACTTTATTTTGCCGCCATTTTGGTAAACAATAGTTTCGAGAGTTCATATTTGGCAGTCGTGAAGTAGAAACGTGGCTAATTTATTTTAGAAAAATATTCAGTGAACCAACGTGTTTTAATCGTTAAAACATTTTATCAAAATCGATCATCAATTTTCATGAAAAAAATTCATTTGAATGGTTATGTGAATGAACAGAATAGTCAGTTCTGGGCAATTGAAAACCCTCAAATTATTCATCAGTCACCTTGGCATCCATTAAAAGTGACAGTCTGCTGTGCAATTTGTTCAGGAGGAATCATTGGACCTTTTTTCCTTGAAACTGAAAACGGCGGGGAGCGATATTGTTATATGACTGAAAACTTTTTAACACTACAACTGTATGCTTTGGGCTTGACTAACATGTGGTTTCAACAAGACGGTGCCATATCGCATACAGCCAGGATTACAATGGAATTACTGCGAGACCTCTTTCAACAAAAAATTTTTTCGAGGAATGGTGATGTTGATTGGCCTCCACGGTCGCCTGATTTGACTGCTCCGGACTTCTTTTTGTGGTGATATCTGAAAAGCAAGCTTTATGCAAACAAACCAGAAACGCTGGAGCAACTCAAGCAAAATATTCGTGATGAAATTAATGAAAAATGTGCTCAAAAGGGCTCGCATTTGTGAGGCTAACCAAGGCGGGTATATATATGATATTGTATTCCATACATAATTGCCGACATTGAATAAAACATTTATCAATATAAGATCCATTCTCTTTCATATAATCAAAAATTATAAACAAACAGAGTAGTATACCTTCCGGGCGGACACCCTGTATAAAAGAGACAAAAAACACAAGTTGAAATTATGAATAATTATTATTGATATTTCTCTTATTTATTATTATAATTTATTAAGAGTGGTTAAGTTAAAAACAATCACAACAATATTACAAAAAAATAAGTTATACCAACATTAGGAAAGAGTGTGTAACAATTGTTAAATATTTTTATGATTTTTTATTGATTTTTTTTTACTAATAAATATATTCGTTTAGAAAAGTCTTGAGGATTATTATAGATCAGATATAAAACGATAAGCTGATACATAAATACATACCAATATAAAGATATGCACTTACTCTGGTACCCATAAGTGCTGGTGGATATTGGCAAACAAGAGGCCAACAAGTGTTGGGTACTAAAGAAGGTGGTTTATTTATAGTGATAGTGGTTAATGCTGTTGCTGTTGTTGTAACTATTGTTGTTTTACATAAATTCACTTTACAGGTCTGCATGTAATTCCCCGCCGCCAGAAAAATACCGCTTCACTTATATAACCATCTAACCAAATACAAGTGCCGTTTGTCAGAGCAAGTGCATGCACAATTGCAGCAGCTCCACTTATTTTTTTTTTTTTCTACCATAAAACCAGTTTCTTGAGAGTCTCAACATCGATTTATGGGTTATTTATTCAAACATCTAATGCGCATTGAAAGCCAAACCGTATACTTTTTTAAGTTATTTTTTATTACATTTTTATATATATTTTTAGGTTGTATTTATAATTTTAGACACAATTGTGGTTTTCGAAATGTTCAAATGAAAACAAAAATTGTTTTTAAAGCATGAGAAAACCTTTGAATTGATTTTCTTAAAACCTTAAAATTTTTATGAAAAATCGTAATAAGAATGACTAAAAAAATAGTGAACTAAATATACACTTTATTTTTGACAGCCCGCCATTTTTAAAAAGTGTCATAAGTCACCTTCTAATTGCTTGAAAGATGAAAAGTAAAATATACGCCTTTAATAAAATTGATACGATATACGCTTCAACAGCGCATGGGTATTATTAAAATCCACTATAAAAATGGTGAAAATGCCGCGTTCATATTCCGCAAAATTTAAGCACTTTTGCATTGTCGTTAAGCATAGAGCTGCAAAACAATCGATAGTGCCATCGATAGTATCGATAGCTTTGTTTTTTTTTTTCGATACTATCGTCAAATTCTATGAGTAAATACGGAGGTCACTAAATGTAGTCAAAGACACATTTGCAAAAATTTGTTCGAGGCCGGTTGTCAGCCGTACAGTTACATAGGGACACAGTTTAACAGTCTCTTAAATTTTTATTTATTAAACTGAAATAAAGTATGAATCGTAACTAAAATATGTTCGTATATTTTGCATTTAACCCAAACAAATTGATCTTCATTTCGTCAGACCATAGCATGTTGTTCTACATATACGGTGCAGATACATGTTGAGAACTCTTACACATAAGTCTAGCTTCCATACGTTTTTTTCTTATTGTGCGACTTGAAACAGGAGAATAAGTTCATTTTGGAGGCTTTTAGATAACTTGAAGGGATTAATCTTTGAAGTACGAATTAAAAGTTTAACAAAACTGATAGTTGTTTCACGCTTTCTTCCCATAGTCTGTGCAGTTTTCTTCACTGGACCTCATTAACTATTTTAGTTTTAGAGCAGCGCAAAAAATTAAGTGTCCCTATTATTTGTTTCAATACTGTGTATTTATAATTAATATTTTCCTTTAACTTAAATTCTAATATTGTTTCCACGTATCGTGTACTTGGGGATCAGCTATGAATTTCTCCACATAACCAAAGCACGTTGCTGCTTACGTTTTCATTGTCACGTAGAAAGTCTACAGAATTTTGAATTTTACGTTGCAAATGTCAACTTTGGCATTACTTTAACAATAAATGCCTGACTGAACTGGCTGCTGCGATACGTTTTCACCAACTAACAACTAAAGTTTGACAATAGTGCAAAGTATTTCGTTGTACGTTATTTTCACTAACTCAGCCTTTAAAAACATTCGATAGTATCGATAGTATCCATAGTTTTTATGCAAACTATCGAAACTATCGAATGGGCCGACTATCAATAGTGTTGCAGCTCTAGTTAAGCACCTTCTTGGCCAGTAATTGTGAAACTGGCAAAAATTTGAGCTACTGGTGCAATTAGTAAGGTGAAGAACCGAACTCGAGAATATTGCTGAAATTTGCAGGTGAAATTTGCAGAAAATCGTAATTTTTCCGAAAATTTTTAAAAATATCGTCATTTCAATTTCGAAAAATCTGCAAAGAAATTGTAACAAAAAAAATCCGGTTTGCAGTGCTTTCAATATTTAATTACAGTCCTATATAGTACATACAAAAAATTATATATTTTTAATACCTGCTTGAAGCTACGTACAAAAGAATACCTCATTTGCCAACTCGATTAACTCCACTTTTAGAAATTTATTAGATAGTAATGTGAAATATGTGCTTAAAAAAATTACATATTATTTTCGCATAATTCCCTAAGTTTTTGTTGAAGCTATATGGCAACCATATAGAAAGCTTCAACATTCTGTTCGAATTTTTTCTTGCTACACTACTAAGCTTCAGTTACTACTACAACTGCTTTATTCTGTTCCAGGCCTTATTCTTTATTAAAGTGCGAAATACACTATCAAGCAGATGGAAACTGCATTGTAGTAGTATTAGTGAAATTTTTATGTATGTATCACAGCGACAATGCTGGAAGAAAAACCAAAAAATTAGATTTTTCTTATGCTTGAAACAGCTGATTGAAAAGTGTATGGCCTTGCTTGATCAATTTTCAGTTTTTCTGCAATTTTATAGCATCAACAACATCGGAGAACGAAAAATTTGAATTTATTTTTTTGGATTTTTATGGCATAAAAATGGCAGAAATTCAAAAGAAAAAGCAAATTATTGAGCTGTCGGAAGTTTCTCGTTCTCTGCCTGCGCTTTGGAATGTGAAATGTGATGATTACAACAACAGATTGTTAAGGACCAGCATTACGCACAAACTAGACGGGAGTTAAAAAGAAAAAGGCATATGAAAAAAAGTGGTACTGTGATAGAAGACTCGTTTGATACAAGCCTCTACTATTTTGAAATATTGAATATCTTGGACGATATTGCACTTGATATTTCATCTGACAACGACATATGTACTTCACTTCACAAATTTTACAGCAAAATGAATGCTTGAATACTGTAGTGATTAGTGTATGCTAAAAGCATAAGCATAGCGTATTTCACCCTTAACATTGAGCTCAAGCAAAAATTAGAAGAAGTAAGCTAGTTGTCTCACCTACAAAGAGTTATTAATACTTTTAGAGCTGCCAATTGTCCATATATCAAAAATCGTCATTTTGGAGGCAAAAAACGTCAATCGTCATTTTGCCAAAATTTTTTTAAAAAATCGTCTAAATGTCGATTAATCGTCAAATCTGGCAGCTACGGCTACGAAGTCTGACCAGACGCTTAATTCTGGTGCCACGGGTGTCAGGAGCCCCAGGGACCTTGGACCCTGCCACTTTATGACTTCCCCTTGTGGAAGTGACGTTGTGTTTGTGGTTTGTACCCAAATCGCGGGGAGCGCTATGCTATTCTTTTTTAAACGGGTACCTTGACTCATAGATCGGTAGAAGTTTAGATAATCTCCGACACCTACCAAGGTGGAGGTCATATTCAAACAACATGGCTTCGAATTGGAGCTCACTGTTGATTTTAATCATAGGAGGGGGCGTTGGTGGACGCTTTGTATTCACTCGTGCATTGGCACCGTGGTGTAAAGTCCTAGGACAGACACTTACGTTAAGCAAGTGACTCATTGCTGTAGCCCATAGGTTAGCTTAGGTTAGGTTACGTGGATCGCCCATGAACCGCAAGTTCATACGTAGGTCCTAATACCCATTGTGTCACTCTTTAGAAAGAGGCCGAAAAGCCAGGACGGAGTCCAAGATGCCCACCTAAGCCTGAAAATTTAGTCCATAAGTCTCATACGTCAGCCAACCGACACCTCTGACGAAGTTGATCAAATTCACCAGTAAAACATACCTGGGACAAACAGGTGTCTTAATCTGAGCTGCCAGTGGACTAGCCACAGAGAAGGTGTTCTACTTATTTCTCTTCCTCGTCTATCACACAGTAGCCATGCATTTCGATATGCACTCTATCCTGAAGTTCCCGTTAATTATGAGACCTGAACATTCGGACTATTCCACAAGTAGTGATATTAGTTAACCCGTGTCCATCATGCTCAACGATCATCTGCAAGCAGTGTCGTTTGTCTATTTCTAGTCGACTGTGTGTGAAGACTGTATACAGCTAAAAAGCAGAATCTAGTGTCTTTCTTGGAGGAACAAATGGACCGCTTAGGTCTCTCTCTTTGGAGAGCTCTAAGCGGTTGAACCGATTTTCTTGAAATTTTTACAGTATCTCTCTGTATGTCTGTCACGAACTATAGGCTATATAAATTTCGAAAATTTCAACTGGGTGGTACCACGCCCATACAAAGTGTATATTTATTTATCTATATCTTCTAAATAAGAACTGAAAGATTCTCTTAACTTGGCCCAAAGAGATTCATAATCAAGGCAAATCATCAGTCAAAAAGTGGACGGAATTAGGCAAGTAGGCGTGGTACCTCCCATACAAAGTGAATACTGATTATCGTATATCTTGGGAACCTAAAGTTTTTGAATTTGGTCCGAATGACCTCATAGACAATACAAATCAGCAGGCAACTCCCATACAACTAATTATTTGTACATGTGAAGAACGACAACTATTAAAGTTCCGTTATCTATCCAATTTAGCCAAAAACGGGAATTGCAGAAAGCATAAGGGATAAAAACTGCTATCTGTATTGGAGTACCGGTATGAAATGAGTATTTTTTTTTTTAAATAAAACACTAATTTTTAATGGGAAATTTAAAAACATTTTATTCAAAGTATTGGCCATTGCTGGCTACATATCTTTCCCATCTTTCAGGCCGTTTGTAGATTCCACGCCAATAAAACTGTTCGCCTTTTGAAGCAAGCCACTTAGTCACCAAATTTTCGACTTTTTCGTGGGAATAGTAGGAAAGTGCTGCTCAGCCAATGCGTGTCCCATCGATGAAAGCAAATAGTAGTCGGGAGGAGAAAAGTCTGGCGAATACAACGGGTTAGCAGTTTCCAGCCTAATGCTTTATTTGTATCCTGAACCGGTTTTACTTTGTGTGCAGGTCCATTGTCATGTTGTAAAATTACCGTCTCTTGTGGTCATTTCTGGTCATTTTTCCATCAATGATGGGTCAAATTGATCATTTGTTGCCGGTAGCGATCCATATTAACGGTTTCACCAGAAGCTCGTGGTACATCACTCCTTTCTAGTCCCACCAGACACACAGCATTGTCTTCCTGCCCAATCGATCTGGTTTAGCAGGCGAATTTGATGGTTGTTACGGATTAACCCATGATTTTTTTCCGTTTAGAGTATGATCACCATATGCCTAGGCAAGCATTCGATGTGATTCTGCAGCACTTTTCTTCAAATGAAAACAAAAAATCATCATATTCAGGTACAAAAATTGCCATCTTTAACACGATGAAAAAATATAATGTTTGTTCACTGATTTGATGTATAACTAAATATGTTTTACAGATGTCATTACCAACACAAAGAAAAAAGATTAAGGCTCGTTCACAACAAATGTTCCCTATGGAGACACTTGATCTTGACGTTGACTTCATACCGGTACACCTGATATACCACTAATAAAAGTAGAACGTTATATGCTTTAACAATGCACTGAAATGATTAAAATTCACTATAAAAATAGTGAAAATTTCGCGTTCATATTCTGCAAAGTTAAAGCATGTTTGTGTCGTCATTAATCGCCTTCTCGGCCAGCAATTTAGTAATGTGAACAACCGAAAACTAGGAGTATTGCTGCTGTAGCCCAGAAGTTAGCTTAGGTTAGGTTACGTGGATCATCTGCGATCCGCTTGTTAACTCGGAGGCCTTATGGCCCATTATGCTACCCTTTGGAGGACAGACCCATGAAAGAGGCCGAAAAGCCAGAAAAGAGAGACTTTTAAGATGACCAAAGCCTGAAAACTCAGACCATGAGTCCCACACGTAAGTCAACTGATACTCCTGACGAAGTTTATCAAATTCAAGGGTAGAACATCCCTGAAACAGACCAGATTATGAAAGTGACATGCACCCAGTTGCCTTAGCGCACCAGTCACAGAGAAGGTGTTGTACCGATTCTTCTTTCTCCTCTTAGTAAAAGCTCCTAGAGTAGCCCCTATTATACAACTCCATGTCATTATGTCCGGAAGAAGTTCTATCAATCCCTTTTCGAACATAAGAAGAGACAAAGTCATCTTCGTCTACAGAGAAGGCCAGAGCAATCTGACATAATTTAAGCTTAAAAAAAAGTTTCATACTTTTGCCAAGCTGGGAAGAATATAAAAAGTCCTGCTACTCAGAATTATCGAGGGTCTATGGATCTTGATTTTATTTCACTTGTTTTAGAAACAATAGGTGTTTTATTGCCTTTTGTAGATGTAGTGTTTGTGTTATGTATTAAAATAAAAAATTAGTATCCACACTTTTTAAATTTTAAACAGTATTTAAATTTAAGCTTAAACTTCGAATACAACAGCACCTCTAAACACTACAGCTGTTGAAGGATAACTGATATTATGAGCAACAGGAGCAAAAGAAGCAAAACTTTTTATTGTTATTAGAAGGAAATACTGTACTTTATAGAACTAATGAATATAGATCGCAAAATCATACCTGTATAATAGGTACAGCACAAAAATAAGTAATGGTGCTTGTAAGTACCGTCGGGCAATTAAGGGTTAATAATTAGGTTAGGTTAGGTTCCGCCAAAGGGAAGGAGTCACACTTATGCCAGGCCCATTGTGATGCCACAAGCACAAGTGCCAACCCGGTGATTAAACAGTTTCCATAGGAAACCATTTGGCCTCCAAAATAAATCTCGCAATTGCTGCCACCTTTATCCTGGAGAGTTCAGTCAAATATAACAAAAATGAGGAGTTCAAGAACCTTCACCTTCTAGCAGCATGAGCCGAACATTGACACATAAGGTAAAACACAGTCTCCTCCTCCCCTTTGAAATCACAACTCCTGCAAAAATCATTCGAGGGAATGCCATTCATTCGGCATGCCTCCCAATCAGACAGTAACCCGTTGGACCGCAATAGTGCGGTGTACGGCCACCCGACTTAGTACGGCCACCATACTGAAGCGTGATCTCTGCCTGAAACACACTGCAATAATCAGGCAACCTATAAGACAATCTTGTGTCAGAATTTCTCACTCTGCCCCGCATCTTAGAGCCGTCCGTATAAACCTCAAGGGCATTATGAGAGAACTCCCGTCCATCTGACCAGAATTCCTTCGTAGGTATATCAACATGAAATTTCCTATCGAGAAAGTTAGTTTGGTAAGTGTAGAGCGGCCTGATATAACATTAAAAGTCAATTCGTGTCTATTAGAGCCACCTTTAAAGCTATATACTGGTTTATGTTGGTATCACTGACTGCCCTACGTAGCCGCTGCCTTCAATCAAAAATTGTGTTTTTGGAAGATACAATTCAAATAATTTATGTGAAAATACATTATTTTTTTTCTCTTTTATATATTTTGTTTTGCTTAATTTTTCAATACAACACATTTAGGGACAAAAAATCTGAATTTCTAAATTCTCCACAATTAATTTTTAACTTTTCATACATTTCTTAAAATAACTCAGCGATATAGTTTCTTCCAGCATATAGTAGGTTCAAAAATAAGCATGTAGAACGCAGAGCATACTCAGGATTTGTAAAATCTATAGTAGTGAATCAGGAAAAAAATAATATTCCAATGCTATTTATCTATTTAATAAAAAAGAAAATAAGAAATAGTTTTGGCAATTATTTGCAATTTTTACGAGAGGAAAGTGGGTAATGACTCTACTTAAAATTTTTGTTCATATTTTCAAAATTCATTTCTTTCGATTTCTTTCGTTTTCGATTTCCATCACATATCTGGATAAAAAACACATATTTCTATAAAATCCTGGTTACGTTTTTTTCGTCAAATATTTGCAAATGTAAACATAAAAGTATAGGTTAAAATAAAAGTTTTTATTCTTATTATTTTTTTATTATAATAGAAAACGAAAAACATTTTATTTTATATCAAAGTTATTACACAGATTTGGCTCAGCCTTACATCTAAAGTAGTGTAAATTTTATAACAGAAAACTATTAACAAAAACATTCAATATAAGATGAGAAAGAAGAAAAAAAACGGAAGAGTATAAATAGAAGAAGAATATAAATCTGAATAGATTTCTACAAAAAGAAAATAAAATATATATATACATATATACACAAATTATATACAAAATCATACCGAATATAAATTAAAGTTCAGTGTGCTATCGGTCAAGGTGCAGTTGGATCGGAAGAGGTTAGTAATTTCCTCAATAGAGAGAACAATGGTGTTGGTGTTGCTTATGAGATGAAGCCTCTCAGTTGAGAAATGCCAAGGTAATTTCAATGCCACTTTCAATATATTATTTTGAGCTATTTGTAGCCTCTTTAAGTGAGTTTTTGTGCAGCTCCCCCAAATAGAACAACCATAGAGCATTATTACACGAAAAATTTAAATTTAACAATTAACATTTTATTTGCATTACTTAGAAAAGAGTTTCTGTTAATCAGAGGATATAGAATTCACTTGTATTTATTAATCTTCTCAATAGTATCAGAAATGTGGGAATTAAAAGTAAGTTTCCTATCTAAACGTATACCGAGATATTTAACGCTATCAGACTAGACTATGCTTTTACCCAAGAGAATTAAATTTCCATCCGGCAAGTAACAAGGCTTCCTTGTCTTGTCGGAGTTGATCTTAATTTTCTATTTGTGGTAGTAATTGTCTAATATATTCAAAGAACACTGAAGGTCAGTCAAAATATTTTGACTGAACGCATGTGAATAATAAATATCTAAGTCATCAGCATACGCTGCAAAATGGCAAGAACTTATCCTAGCATATCAGCGCAATATATATTATATAAAATTGGCCTAAGCATCGAACCTTGCGGGACACCCGCCAAAAGTTCCAGGAGATCTGAAAACGAATTATTTATAGCCACACAAAAATGTCTATCCTTAAGAAAATTTCTTATAATCCTTACTAAATACTGGGGGGAGTTAAATTTAAAAAGTTTAAAAATTAAACCTTTATGCCATATCAAGTCGAAGGCCTTTTCAACATCGAGCAAGACCAGTAGTGTTGATTTACGAGTATTAAATGCTTGCTTAACGCTGTTACAAATTCTCTTAACCTGATGGATAGTGGAATGTGACCTTCGAAGTCCAAATTGCTCGTCTGAAAAAAAATTATTACTTCATTTTCAAGATTTTCTCTAACATTTTACTTAAACTACTCAGTAGACTGATAGGTCTATAGTTTTCTGGCCTATTTGGAGATTTACCGGGTTTAAGGAAAGGCACAACTCTCGCTGTTATCCAGCTGACTGGGAAGTGATGTAATTTCAAACACGAATTATATAGCAGACGATGGAAGCTGCTTTAACATTTGATTGTTTATAAAAGTATTTTGACTAAATTAATATTTTTTATACAGTAACAGCGGAGCATTTAAATTTTAAGTACAAAAAAAATCACAAGATGTTTTCTTCATTTACATTGATTTTCTTACCCTTTCAAAGACATAAAATCTTAAACAATAAAAACTTTAAAAGCAACAAAGCATCTCTTAAATTGAGACAAGCATTCAAATAGATTGCAGTTTCGTCAATCGGATAGTAAATGAGCGTTTTTTTTTCTTAATAGGTTATGTATGGCATCATCAACAAGTCTTGCAAATGTCAAATGTTGGATGTAAGAAAAAATATTCGAAATAAAATAAAACGAAACGATAAGAATTGAAATATGTATGTAATAAAAAGTCAATGACAATATCGAAGACATTTGATATTAATCAAGACAATAAAGAATTTCTAATGATTTTAGCCAATATTGATAATGATAGTAATCAAACATAATTTCAAAAACAATATAATTTCGATAATGATGGTAAATTAAAGACCCCGTTAAACAAATATTTTAAGAAACAAAAAAAATCATTTACACAAAAAGTGAATGGCTTAAAATATAATAAAATGTCCTCTTATTTAATAATATATTAAGTTTATTATTTTGCTGTTTTCTTATATTATTTTTTACATAATTGTGTTGTTGTTGACTTTTTGAAAATTATTTTCCGAAACTGATTAACAAGTTTCTTTCATTATTATACGTTCATGAAACAAACAAACAAAAATTTTAAAATAGCAGTCCTTAAAAATAATGCAATCGTTACGAATATATGACTTTTAAGAAAAAATATTATACTATAAAGGGTTCGCAAATTAAAAGTTAGGAAGTAAATTGACATATTTTGTTTAAGAAATTCAGTTTTATTTACACCAATACAAATTAGAAATATGGGAATTAATAGTGTAATATGATGTCAGGCAAATGTTCACCTCTAGCACGTTGGCAGACGTCCGCTCTTTAAAAAAAATTTTGAATCACATTTCGCAACAAAGCTTGGCTTAACTCGTCAATGCAGCGCCGAATTTCATCTCTCAGAGTGTCAGTTGTTTGCGGTTGTTCACGTAAATCTGTCGCCAGAGAAAATAGTACAGCGGCGTTAAATTGCACGAACGAGGCAGCCAAATGTCATGGCCAAATCGAGAAATTATGCGAACGGGTAAATTTTTCATGCAATAACTGAATTGTTTGGCTGGCTGTGTGGCTTGTGGCGACGTCATGCTGAAACTAGAGGTCGCTGAAGTCAACATTAGCCAATTGTGGCCATAAAAAATTGGTTATCATGGTTTGGTAGCGAAGAGAACTCACGGTGACCACGTTTCCTTGCCGATGATGCCGCCTTACCACAAACCGCACCATACGGTCACTTTCTTTAGATGTAATGGTTTTTCGAAGACTGTTAGTTGATTTTGTAAGCCACATATGCGACAATTTTGTTTGTTTACATAACCGCCTCATCACTAAAGATGATTTTGTTGAAAAATGAGTTATTTTCGTTCAGCTTTTCAAACAGCCAATTCACACACGTTCGACGCAAGCGATGGTCTGGTGATGCCCTAGTTGTAGTTTCAGGCTCATTCTCAACACTTTGCTGTACAGCGGTTATGTTTGCATCACTACGGCCACTAGGAGGATATTGTTTTGATCTATTGTCTGCAACAGTACCGTGCGCCTCGAATTTCGCGATTAATTTACGCATAGCAGTTTCAGAAGGAGCCTGATTAAGATGAAAAGCTGCTCAAATTTTAGGAAATGAACCAGTAAAATTTTCACCATTTTTATAGTAAATTTTCACAATTAAATTTCTTTGTTCAAGAGTGAAGCGTTCCATAGTTAAAATTTCCCAATTTTTTACTAAATTAGTGTCAAAGGTTGACAGCTCAATTCTTGACATTTCATCATTTGGCAGTCAATTTACTTCCTAACCTCAAATTTTTACACTGTATTTATAATTTATAAATTGATTCATAATTCACAACCTACGAGAATATCGTATTATTATGTTATAAAAAAACTGTTCGAATATAAAAACACCTAAAACGATGTACCAACATATAAAGCTATAAGCTTCATTATGGAAGTCATTCTGCTGGTTTCTGTCAAAGATCACCTGCGAAGGCTGAACAGTGGTACCAATTCAATTTTGGGTACTAAGACTTTGCATTTGAATTAACGTAGCCTAATAGAAGGTTTTAGAATTTACTAGAACATTCGAAATTAATATTAATTTACTATAAAAGGCGGTGCATTGATTGTGCTTAGTCAGTCAGTCATAATTTAACTGTCAGAGTAAAGTCGCGCTAAGGCTTTAGTAAAAGTGTTGAGTAGTTTAAGTATTAAGTGGAAGTTAAACAAGTTGGACACTGTATAGTTTTAATTGTGAAAATAAAAGACTGTATAAAGCGAAACAACAAATTTGTGTCACTCAAACGTTTTAAACTTTACTACATACTACGATACGAAGAATGGCTGATGCAAAAAAAAAATTTAGATAAATTAGTGTTCATCATAAAGCTTTAATTCCAATCTAATGGAGAATTTTTGGATAATAGCAAAAAAAACGCGTGTAAAATATAATCGGGATTCGATAAACATGTTGAAGCTATTGTAACGAATATAATACGAATGGGCCCAGATTTTTCTTACGTTTTTGTGTAATATTGTAGAGAGTATGTCTAAATTCTTTGAAAATGCCATAAAAATAAGGAGCTTTAGGAAGTGTGTTAAAAATATAAGTTTCTCTCTATTTAAACAAAAGTACAAAACTAAGTACATAAGGATTCTTTTATATGATTGGCTTTCTCTCATTTCAGTATTGGAATATCATAATCTTTGCTAATGTTTTTTTAAAGGACTTAACAATAAATAAATATAAAAAGCTTTAGTATTTAAATTTGTATAGAAATTTTTCCGTCCAAATAGTTTTGCTCCCCACTGTAGTTCGATCTTTTCTCAGGTTTAACTGAAAATTTCTAAAGTGACCATTACATTATGAGGCGCTCCAGCAATATATGTACAATAGCTGCGATATCGTGTTTATAGTAAGAACTGTATGGCTTCTTTAACACTAGAAAGACGGGAAGGTGTCATTTTACCAATTTTCATGATTTTTCAGAATTGATATATAGCGAATTTCATTATAATTGGACAAATATAAAAATATTCCTATTTTATTAAAGTATTCCAAACCCAAATAAACAGCACAACTACCTAGAAAGACGGATATGAAACATTTGGACCTCAATATTTTATTTATCAACTTGATCTCTGAATTTTTTTAGTTTCATGTTCAACAGCCGTGTCTGTGAGCGTATATCCGATGGTTGTGAGAAGGAACAAAGGACCGCAACATACTCCTTTCATTCGGACGTGCTTCGAGCATTATGTTTGATTTTTGTTTTCAACTTCGGTCGATTTGGTTGATTTCGAGTTCAATTTGATACCTCCAACTACGCAGTGGGCTACCACCACTACCACGCACTTTTCACACACTGTGCATTCCAGTGTATGCAGTTCTTGCAATGCCTTTATATGATATTCGAAGTGTGTGAACAATCCAGCGTCATCTAAGATCGATAACCTACATGTGAGTTGGATTTTGTCTATATAGTTCAAACAGCTTCGACATGGTATTTGACGGAAATATTTCCAATATCCTTTGAAGTGAACTATTGATGAATATCTGGATAGCGTTCGATATATATACCAGGACAAACATCCATAAAGGATAGCTAATTTTACGAAAGAGCTGAATATGTTTATGGTCGTCCATTTCATAAAATACCACAATATATATTTGCTTTAGACATCTGAAACACTACATCATCGCTACCGGCACAAGATGTTGTTAGAAGATTGCCAATTACTAACATTGGAAGAGGTTATGTATTCTTGTTATTAGGGGCATTACCTTATATCTATTAATTTTGAGCCTAAGTACCGCTTTTGTAGCTTCAAACTCCAGAGATTTAAATTCAGCGAACATGTGACGATTGTTGCGTGATAAGAGGCAAATGTTAAGTTGACTACTCTAGCATTGCGAACGATAAAAACAAGAACTATATTAAATACGAAGGCTGTATTGTGGAATTTTAGTCTATTGGTTTGTGTCAATCTGGTGTGTAAGCCATATTAATTTGTGTATTTTACGGCATTGGCAATTCGACCACCTTTCGGTAACACAATCTTAAATGTTTAAAATTAACGAACATAAAATAGAGGATGTGCGAGCGTTTGCAAAATTTCCGGAACTTTCATAGGCAATTTGGTATATAAGGAGGTTGCTTTGACTACGTCGATTTAGTTATCGTGTTTAGGCGTAAATAAGTGTTGCATAAACGAATATTAAGTGCAAGATAAATGTATATAAAGTGTAAAACAACAATAACGTGGTGTTTATTTTATTTAGACGCAATTACAGTTTATTTTTCGTAAATTTTGGTTATATTTTTAAACTGTACAACCAATTTTTAAATTCAAATAGTAAATTTTTTGGTACACAGATTAATTCAAAATTAGTGGAGATCCAATGACCCCTATACGTCGTACCAGGTATGACAATTATCGCGTCTTTCTGGTGTTAAATACCCCTAAGCCGCAAGCTTTACATGTTCATTGTTGGCAAGCTTTTTACCACCGAGCCATTTTACAAGTTCGAAAATAATTTATGAAACAATTAAAGGCAGCTGCATAAATCTGACGAATAAGGTGAATAATGATGTAATTTGAAGTGTAATTCATTACAATAAAATTACAAACTATATTCTAACTATTACGAGGGGTGTAAGTAATACAATATGCTCAGTGTAGTGTAATAGACTCCCCCACGACTCCTACAGTGGTAGTCCAGCACACTATCCTACTAATCTGGATGTGTGAACTAGTGCATTGCCTAAATACAACAAAACTTTCATTTTTCGTACTTTTATCTTCGTACAACATATTAATAAAAGTTTTAGACCTGTTTTCTTTAATTAAACTATTTTTGATGCTGACATTGTTGAGTCAAATATCTTCCATGTAATAATTTATTGTGAACACATTTTAATCAACTCATGCTTTCAAAGCTCTTTCTAGCCTTGATTGTAAGTGAAATGGAAGTAATTGTTTTTTATATTCTGTCTCTACTCGTTGTTAATTTTTTCTTTTTTTTTCTTTAATTTTTGGGGGGAATCTCTGCAAATAAAATAAAAAGTGACGCTGCAACTTTTACTTGTTGCAGAGATGCGTTTAATTGTATAACAAACCATGACTTTTTATTGTTGTTACTTTTCGTTAAATTTTCCGTTTATAATGCGATTACAAAATTTGATTAAATCACAATGAATAAGAAAGTGTAGTCGATCATAACGAATATGTTTAGCCACTACCAATATAAATATTTATTGCATATATTAAATTTGTATATTCTACACTAAGTACATATTAAAGGGTCATGATATTTAATTTCTATCCAAATTTTGAATAGGGAAGTTAAATTCGGTTCTTTGCCATATTATAGGGCAATAAAGGGCCGGTATAAATCTTGTAAAGAAAATTACTTTGGCACATCTTTTTAATAGGTGTTATCAATACCATGCTTTTAATTTTGATCAAGCTTTATCATACATAATCCACCAATGAAATTAATGAAATTTATAGAAGGTGGCACAAAAGTAATGTCATAATTCACGCCGCATTAAAATAACAGACTGAAAGAATAATTCCTCTATGGCTTGTTGATTTCTAATTCTTTATGTGTCTACAATCATAAATGTCAAATCACAGTGACATGTGGCGCCATCTATAAAAGTTACAAAATTCAAATTGTGACATCAGTTCATTTAACGTGCAACTATACTGGCCTATCCTATCATTCCAACTGCATACAAAATGCTATCAAGTGTACTATATGAAGGATGAAAGATTAAAGTCAGCGAAGTAATTCGACCCTGTAATTAGATCATCAATAACATAAATGACAAAATTGATAGAAACAAATTGCGATGGTATGGACGTGTTGCTAAAATGGAAGATCTGCCACTACCAAAATACGTATCTGAAGCTATACCAAGTGACAAAAGGACCTCGAAAGAAAGAAAAGAACGACTTAGGAAAATCAGTAAACAACAGTTTTTTACAACGCTACATCCACCCCAGGTCAGCTAGAACAATGGCCCGGAATGGAGCCGAATGGACAATACTTTGCAAAAAACCTCTACACTGAAAAGTAAAAAAAGTCTAGAATAGGTAAATACGTTTCATATCAAACGAGGGTACACACAGAGCGATAACATATTCAGTGAACTGTTCAACATTTTGTAGGAAAAAATCTTATTTGGTGTAGTAGTTAACAGAACAGACACCATTCACACCAGTAAACACATATTACTCGCATAGGCTAACCATATTTACATCATGGAAGTAATAAGCCTTCTCAGGTATCAAAAGAAGGTCAGAAAAATGGGTCTGAACGTAAATGCATATAAAACCAAGTTAATGATATCAAAAAACAAGCGGTCTACTAGACTGGCACAATTTGTGAAAGTTGGACCATAGCTTTGAGATTGCGATCGATTTTATTTAACTCAGTATTGCCTTTAACAAAACTGAAAACAACAGTTTAGGAATCAAGCAAAGAATCTTTCCTTCCCACAGATATTATTTCGGGCTAAAAAAGTTGTTTAGCAACAAAGCCTTCGTGCAACGAACAAAGTTCATATTCTATAAAACGCTTATACTACCCATGCTATTACAAGCAGTGAAAAAGAACTTCGTAAGAAATATAGACTATTCTGTGTGGAGGAGAGTATTGTCATTGAATGAACGCTGAGCTGTATGTGCTGTACGGGAAAATTGAAGGTTTGCATTGTCTTGACATGGATGAAAATGTTCTATCGAGGAAATCATTTGGTGAAGAAGATCTGTCTGAGCTTAATGTTAGAAACTGAAAAATATGGGCTGAAGAACAAGGCGTATGTAAGGCTATTCTAGATCAGGCTACTGACTTAAATGGTTGTTTATAGCTATTTAAGTAAGTAAGACAATACTAATAAATTGAAAGAACTAATAGTATGGGTGAAGAAGACGACTATAGCGCTTTACGCCTGTCAGATGGCCATATGCAAGATTTAGGAGCCTAAGCTTGACATCACCTATTGGATCTATCAAGCCGTAGTAGAAGTTACGGCGCTCATATTTGGTAGATTGAGTGTAAGTATTAGTTTCGTTGTAGGCTGATAGACAGGATATGCAGGCAGGCGACTGTCCTTATACTAGTGAATTCTGATCCATTTCAACGAATGCATTATTTGATAAACATTACTGGCTTCACACCGATCTTCTTTTAAAGCAGAGACCTAAGCTGGTGGCATTAAGGCTAATAACGTTAAACTCCTGGACCAACCTGGACAGACATATTCAAGTCGACTATCCTGATCCCTCATAATTTTCTCGACAAAAGATTTTAATTCGACATACCTTGTCTTTAGCAACTTCTCGTCTAGCGGACCAGAGGTTTATCAAAATGCTCTTGAGGTTTATACCGACAGCTCCAAGATGCTGAGCAAAGTGGGCTATGGCATATACATAGGTGGTTCTGATATCAAACTGTCTTATGGGTTGCTGAACAGAAATCATGGCTATACTGACTGTACAATGCTTGTCAAGTGCCAGGATTTCCGCCAAAAATCTTCGGGCTTACTCGGACAGCTAGGCTGCAATCAAGTCCATTGTAAGCGTCACCTCGATATTTATCATCGTACATGAATGCCATAAGTATCTCATGGAAATCTCATATCATTCGAAGGTAACACTTACTCGTATATGGGTTCCGGGACACATTGATTTCGCCGTAAACTACGGTGCTAATGAACTGGCTAAGACAGCTACTGAGTACGCAGTTTTCGAACGGCAATCTATTATTGGTACTGTGTTTGCCTCGGTTAGGCTGAATATTCTCCAGTCGACGTAGAGCAAGACTCAATCCATTTGGCAGTATGAGAGCAAATAGGCTCTGCTGGACCGACCTCGATAAAAATAGAATTTAATTGCTTCTTTCCTTAAATCGCATGGCCAACCATCTCACTATTGCGGTCTTCACGGGTTATTACCTGATTGGGAGATATTACCTTGATCAAACAGTTTCCCGTATGGCGAACCTATCGTTCCGATTTCAGTTTTTTTTACGTTAAATCTTAGCGTCAATGCTTGACATTTCAAATTTCTGTATTCGGTTTTCGATATGTCCATCAGTGCTTCTTGCGATTTTTCCATTATTTCCTCTCGGCTGCTGAAATGCGTTCTCTGATTGAACAGAAAGAAGTCATAGTCATCATAATAATGATGGCACTGTGCGTCGGTGCGTTATCATTGGACAAATTCCATGAGTTTTCTTCCCACAATTCTGGTCTCTTTCATCGAATTGCTTCACGCAAACGTCTCATAATGCCCAAATAATACTCTTTTTTTACTGTCTGGCGTTCTAGCAAAAAGTCATGATGCACTACACCGTTGTAATCCATGAAAACCGTGAGCATTGCCTTCTTTTTTGACTGAAAACGATGTGGTGTTTTGTTCTCGGCTCAATTGGTGAACGCCATTCACTTGCCTGATGTCTGAATTGCGTGTCGTACTCATAAACACACGTCTCGTCTCCAGTAATGATCCTTTTGATGAATGTGGGATCAAATTCAGCCACGCAAATCATGTCTTTTGCGACCTCAACACGGTCAAAAGTGTAAAAAATCGCCAACACATATAGAGATAAATGTACTTTTGGCTACGTAGCTTTTGCAAATGTCAAGCTATGATTTAGCGGGAATATCAACGACAGATGTACCAACTTAACAAAAAGGAAAAAAAATAATAATAAAATCGGAACGACGGTATCGCCTCACGGGGGTTATTCTGGAAACTTTTTGATCAAGGTAGTATGTCTCGTAAGATTTTTACAGGAGTTACGGTTCTCAAAAATGGAAGGAGACTGTTTTTCACCTCATGTGTCAGTGTCCAGCACTTGTCACAAGATAATGAAAGTTTCTAGCCTTCTAGTTCTTGTTATCTTAGAGTGAAGTCTCCAAAATAAAAAATACTGCAACTGGGAGATTTATTTTGGAGACAAAAAAGTTTCCTATGGAGACTGATTGATCTCCGGGTTGGTTTCTATGATTGTGCTATCACAATGGGTCAAGTCTATGGTCTAAGTGGTACTCCATTCCACTACCTAACCTAACTTAACGTATATTATGACTTAAATGAATTTGTAATGACTTTCTTCGTGGGTTTTATTTTTGAATAGGTGATATTGTAATTGACTACTTAAGTAACCGTAAAACGGCTATTTACTTAAAAAATACTTAACAAATAAATTAAATATTTAATTTAAACAATTGCGCACCAGACAACGTGTTACAAAACACCAGTTTATTTCTATCGAAAGTATATTTTGTTTTGCTTGAAATGCAAGAAACGCCCTTTGTTAAATAGCATTTGAAAGGTACTTTTCTTCATATAAAATGCTAATTATATGTCTTTAATGATAAACCACAAAATGGATGTGTAATTTTAAGCAGGAAATCAAGTGATTTTTATTTTTACAAAATAATTTTGTTTTGCTGGTCATTTTGTGAAGTGAAAGTGTTTCTTATGCAAATAAAATAAAATAAAATAAAGTAAAGGTCAGCTTATTTGAGATTTTAAAAGACTGGATATTTTTGTGGTTGTCATAACTTTTTTGGCTAAATACGTTTAATAGCGTTATTTAATTTAAATATAAAATTTAAAGAGCCTACCATACGCTTAATTGAAAAAAAAACTAGATTGTGTAATTAAGAGCAATCTATGCAGGAAATAATTATTGCTTTTTTCTCTATGATTTTATGATTTATTTTGTAGGAAATATGAAAAAAAAATTGCTAATAAGCACTTTAAATTACTTGGCGGAACAACATTCCCACCCCAAAAATTACTTATTGCCATTTAATTCTGGCTTCTGGTTGCCTTTATGTAAAATATTTCAATAAGCAGTGTTACGAAGAACCCAAACGCATTAATATTTTCTTCTTAAGCCCTAAAACGTAGAACAATATGATTATTTGCATTAGAAAATAAAATTAAAAAATTAAAAAAAAAATTATTTTATTTCTATGCAACGGAAATGAACGCACCGAACGCATATTTAATGTGTTCTAGATCAGTGATTCATTGCACCTTTTTTATATTAAAAATGCAAGAACAAAAAATAGTGATAACTTGCAACATGTTTGTAAGTACAACAAAATAAAAAAACACTCAAATACCAAGTTAACAAATGCGTAAAACAAATGCGTCTACCAGCCAGCTAAGTCAACCAACCAACTAACAAACTAGTTAACAAACTAAACTAGCTCTCCCTCCACTTGCAGCATTAACATATGGATCATGAATAAAATGAATATTAAGTTTAAAAAAAAGCTGCAACAATCTATTAATAATGAAATCAGCATTTAATCATAAAACAGTAATACTTTTCTAAATTTTTTATTTGCATTTTAGTGCTCTTAGGCAAATATTTTTCCCCCATTACAACCATAAAAAACACTAATTGTTGCATATTTAATAATCGGTAAAATATGCGGAAATGCTTGTATATTGTACTCGTATGTGACATTTAACTCTTTTCAATGCCGCCTCTATCAGCTACTACCTTAACTCTTGGTAGCCATGGTCTCTAAACCACATTATATGCCCATGAATGCATAACTTTATACCAGTAATTATATAAAATTATGTGTCACATTGCATTGCATTAATTTGCTATACGGGCATTGAAATATTGGGCAAAAAAAAAAAAAACAAAATGCATTTACATTGAAAATATTTGTTCTCAGCCTGTATAATTTTCCAAATGACAAAATATCACGCAAAACTCTATTGAATTTTAAAACACATACACTTTTTTGTGATTCTTTAATTTTTTTATAATTATTATACAGACCAGCTGCATATTACTAGCCATGGAAAAAATTGTAGGTTTTTTCATGTAAAAATTGTGTTTAATCTTTAATAAACGCAAAAGATGACATATAAATACATACATGTAGGCCCTTATGCTGGCCAGAAAACCGTGTGTAAGTATTAAGTATCAATGTTCTATCACGTCCTAGCAATATCTTATTCGGCCCTATTCCCGTTGTCGTTCTTGTTTCGAAACGCGACAAAATGGCATCACCCTTGTTCTTGTAGATATTTATCGAGGCTATGTTGGTATTCTCTATTTTGAAACGAAGATAGGAAGAAACAATGGCGTTCTGCGGTTGTCATTTTTTGTTAAGAAATTAAAACGAGTAGAGTGATCATTGCAGCAGTTTGAAACTTTGGTTTCAGATATGGAACTTAATCCCGAATATGCTAAGGAATTATGCAAGGGTTCCGCTTGTACCTCCAGTTCGCAACGGAGACGGTTGACACCAAGTAAGTAAAACGAAATAAGCTAAAAATTGAAGTTACGAAATGCGTATGTACAGTATTTGGAAAAAATAAGTTGTCAAAGCAAACCTTGGTTTTAAAGTGTTCTCAGAATCTTCCTTTGTTCACTTTTAGTTATGTTCTACATTCCATTGATATAGCTGTGGGTGTGACGTTGAAAAAATATATAGGGTGGGCAATTAAAAAGTTTAAATTTAAAAATGCAATAAAACAACAACGGCTTGAAATTTTGCAAATCTATTTTTTTGTTTTGAAGCACAATTGCAGCGGCTGACCTCACAGCACTGCACCATTCCATCGGGATCGTATCTCGGCAATGCTCAATTGTTTCTGGTTTGTCGGCATAGCACTTGTATTTAATGGCGCCACGCAGAAAATGTTCCAACGGTGTCAAATCGTAGCTTCTTGGCGTCCAACTGACATCATCATTTCGGCTAATTAAACGGCCATTAAACGTTTGACGATTGTGGCAAGAGGTGTGTGGCAAGTTGGCGTCGTGCGCGATGGTAACGGACTTCTTGTAGCCAGAAATTGAGGATATGATATGTGGTTCCAACAGGATGGT
Source organism: Wohlfahrtia magnifica (assembly GCA_023159175.1). Taxonomy (NCBI): domain Eukaryota; kingdom Metazoa; phylum Arthropoda; class Insecta; order Diptera; family Sarcophagidae; genus Wohlfahrtia; species Wohlfahrtia magnifica. Next base: position 1,777,575 of record JAKWBJ010000056.1, read on the forward strand.
GCCACTTGTCACACAGTACACGAAACAATGGTTTGTTTACGTGAGAAATTTAATGGCCGTTTTAGCTCATGTCATGGCGATATTAATTGACTGCTACGATCATATGATTTGACACCGTTGGACTTATTTTTTTGGGGATATTCAAAAGAAAAAGCGTACCTCAGTAAACCAAGAACAAATGAGCTAAAGGATGAGATAATTCGGCACATTAACGACATTGAACCTCAATTATGTCTCAGAGTCATTGAAAATATGGACCCATGTTTAATTTCATACATAACTATCATATGTATTTCTATTATAAAAAAAATATTAAGATAATTCTTTGAAAACTTTTTTTTTTATTTACATTTAACTTGGTGCGTTTTGGTTGGACCATCCAAACTAGGCATGGATGGACTTTTGGGCTGGTGAATTTCTGCCTACCCATATTAAGGATGATCCTACGGTGATCATACCAACACTCTGCGTATAATAGTGGATCAGTTCTTCAAATGGCGCACACCTCTCTACTTATGCTTTATGGACTTAAAAAAAGCATTCGCCACTCTAAGTCACAACGTGATCTTAAGATCATTAGAATGTAATGGAGTTCCACGCATAATTACACGCCTGAACGGAATCTTATACGTAGGTGCAACCTGCCGTATATGTCATGGACAACAACAGAGCGGTCAAATACAAGAGAAGAAAGCTGTTCGCGAGGGATGCTTGCTTTCACTACTCTGAGAGGTATGCTGAGTGAAGATATAACCGTAAATGGCGATCAAATCATGACAACGGGCTTTGTATTGCCTCAAACTGAGGCCTGTGATGTCGGTATTATCAGTCAACGCGTTTGGGGCAAACATTTTCGGCATTTTGCACGCATATGGCACGAACGCCAACAAAATTCATAACAATTTAGCAGTACAAAAGTTATTAAAAATTTAATGAATGTTTGGTCATTCTTTCTAAGGACTGCCATTTTACACGTTTGATTAAACCAAGATTTTTTTTATATATTTAATCGAAAGATTTTTGGATGGGATAAAAATATCCATCCTCAGTCATCAACGTTTAAGTAAAGAAAACATAGTTTCCAATTAAGATGCCTAAAGAAATCATTGAGCTCAGCCCTACGAACATTTCCGTATTTAAAAACAAAGCGTTCCTTTGCCGTGGGTGAAACCTCATAAAGAGCAGAGAACTGGAATGAGATTATTATTTTTGATGAGCGATCACTCTGAAACCCGGGGAAATTGTGTGCTAAAGAATGGCTCTTTTTTTAGCGATGAGAAAATTACCCCTTGGTTGGCACTTCTGTGGCACTGTGGCACTTCGAAAGTACGGCACAGCTACGGCGGTAGGATAAACTCGGTCTGTATCGTGGTAAATCCAGCCCCTATACGATCAGCTAGCTGGTTCGCTTCTTTGAGAACTTTGCAATTATATCGCATAATATGTTTGAGTGTTGATGAGAAGCATTCATTTTGATGCTGTTATGGCCACTATAGTTCACTAATTAATTACTTCACCGAAGTTTAAGCTGCATGCGTGTAAACTCTTCACACAAACAACATACAATTATTAATTGGTTTAATGGGCATGAAATTTATTCTGGAATTTTTTTACAAATTTGTTTATTTATGTAAAAATTAAAAATTTGTAATTTCTTTCTAATTGTTTATACCCTGAAGCGTGGATTTCTTTACTTTAAATATTTAATTTCAGCAAAACAAGGAAAGCTTATTGAAGAACTAAAAATTATTATTAAAACATTCCAGAAAGAATTTTAACAAAATTATTCAAGAAATTTAATTAGTTTGGAAAAGCATTTTACAATAACTCAACTTACATGTCTATTTCTAACTGAGAGTGTTAGAAAGGAGTATTATTGTAACAGAGGCTGATGAAGAAAACAAACACTCACCTGAAATAAAGCAAAAAAGAAAAATTATTTTTATAAATTTAATTAAGAGAGTATTTTTTAATAAAAAGTTAAAGTTTCTACAAACAAGTAAAGATTTTTAAAAATTTAATTGAAATTATGCAGAAAATTGTTACCCAAAAATTTGTAATATTTTTAAAATCGAAAGTAGTTTAACAACTTGATTTTCTCAAATATGACCTCAATTTATGTCCACTTATTTTTTTAAGTTTTAAGGTTTCTTTTAACCTCAAATTTAAGACGTCTGCATTGGAGTCACGGGTGAATATTAAGGTAAATCATATTTAAGGCAGAAATAAAATCTTTAATTACTTTTAACATTTACTTTTTACGAGGCCTGAAAATCAAGAATTTTTTTCTCGAACGGTCCCAACACTCACTTACTCGCCCTCACCCGACCGTGGAGGGCTCGTCCCCATGGAGTACATACACATACACAATACAGTCCGAACTATAGCGGATACAGGCAAATAAGTCATGGCAACGAGAACACGAATCAGACTTAAGAACTTAATCACAAGCTGAACAAAAAACCAATTGATATACATACGAGTACATGCATAAAGCTACAGAAAATAACAAATTAATGTTAGTAAACAAACTACATTTAATATTATTGACGTCACAAATTAATTCAACAAACTCGTAATATAAATTGTAGTCAATGCGTAGTTTACGGAAAGGAAACGAATTTGCATAGTTCGCCTGTAAAAGTCCAATGCGAGAGGACGATAATGGCCAGAAATTCTGACTGGGATGTTAAAATTCAAGATTAAAACAAACACCTAAAACTGTCCTTCTACGCTCTGATGTAGAAAGTTTTATCGGGCCCAACTAAGCCTCATACGAAGGAAATCTATCGATATAACTCCAACCTAAGCCACGTAAACAAAATAATGAAAACTTCCTCTGCACGAATTCAATTGAAGCTATATGACTGACACCGATAATAAGGATTCCAAATTACCGAAGTATACTCCAAAATTGGCCTAACAAGAGACATGTATAAGTGTCTCCTAATATAAGGATCAGTGAATTCACTGGACCATTTTTTCACAAAATCTAAACCTTACTAGTCATCATACTAACATGACAGTTTCGTATCCAATAACACAGCCTATGCAAAAATGGTTGTAACGGTCTTCAACGTGCAAGAAACAATTGTAATTTCAAACGGTATTATACCACCGGTACCATCAAATTCATTTCACACCAATCAACAAAAACATCAATACTTCGTTGCAGAGCAGCCTAACCAGAAACGTCATTAGAAGTATAAAAAAAATTTACATCATCAGCTTACATAAGAACACTACAGATAGAAAATACATCAGGAAGGTCATTAAGAAAGAACAAGAACAAAAGTGGAGGAGGAAATATACACGGTCCTAGACAACACATTCCGGATTAAATTTTTTGAAGTCCGGCAGGAATAGCAATCAAAGCCAGTTTACAAAACAAAGTCCTATAACCAACTCTATCGAAGGCCTAACAAAAATTCGTATAAAAAGCAGCTAAGAACGCTTGTAGTAAAGAGGAAGAAGGCTAGTTACCGTCGATTTACCCTTTAAAAAACCAAGCTGAAACGGAGACATTATAGATTTTGTCAGAAAAAGAAAGATAATTAGTCACCAGCTCCTCCATTAGTTTGGGAATAGCACTGAGCTTAGCAATACCCCTATAATTCGATATATTCGATTTACTAACGGACTTATGCAAAGGAATAATAAAAGGGGAAAATGACCTATTTCTAAAAGCTTATTAAAGATAAACGTCAAAGGGCCACTCAAAACAACAGCACTGCTCCTCAAAACACAGGCAGAAACCCCATCAGGCACAGGCAAGTGTGTAGATTTTAGCCTACACAGAAGAACAGTCTAAACATGAAATTAATATATATGTTAAAAATTGACTCATTTTTGACGGAATAGGGATACGTTAAAATGCCCCCAAGTCCAACATAGAATCTTGTTAACTATATGTAGACTGAAAGAAATCCGCAAACATATTGAATATGTCAAGATTATCAAAAGACGATAGTTCCTCGTAGAATATTTTAGTAGGAAATGTAGACGATGTGTGTTTAACACGAAAGAAGTCATAAAATGGCTTCTGGTGACCTAACTCTATTCAAGTACTCCATATAACAATAATGATTCATCCTACTAAAATCAGCACTCGCTCTCGACTTCCGATTTCACAAACTTTCTAAGCAGCCTCTGTTTTCAATTCCTTAATCTCACCAGTCTAGCCGAATTCCATGGAGGACAGGAACGCTTCGAACGATGCATATGGAACAAGCTCGTCGAAACATTGGAATAATATATATACATATATATAAATAAGTTGTCCTATGTTCATTAATTATAACTCGAGAACTACTATACCGGCGGTGCCACGCCCATATAAAATTTTATTTATATGTCTATGTCTTTAAAACGGTAATAGTCAGAGTTTATAAAATTGGCCCAAATAACTTTGTGGTCAATACAAACCATCAGTCAAAGAGTGGGCGAAATTGGATAAGAAGGAGTGGCACTTCCCTTCCATACAAAGTAAATACTGATTTTTGTATATCTCTGGAACGGTAACAGTGGAAGGCTCAGAATTTGGTCGAAATAATCCCACATCATCAGTCAAAATAGGTACGAAATTGAATAAGTGGGTGTGACACCTCAAATATAAAGTAAATATTAATTTTTATATATCCAGAGAACGGTTAGAATGTCAGTTTCTGAACATGGTCTTTGTCAATACTAAACATTAATTTAAATGCATTTCTTTAAATTTTTCTTATTAAGAATACATTTTATAGTTATATAACACAAAGACTCCCAGCAACGCGGGAAGGGTTATTCACATTTGTCTTGACAGTTCATATTTAGAAGTCGTGAAGTAGAGACGTGGAAAATTTATTATGGAAAAATATTTAATAAACCAACGTGTTTTAATCGTTAAAACATTTTATCAAAATCAATCATCGATTTTCATGAAAAAATCATAATGAGTGACGAGGAGCACATTTTCATTTGAATGGTTATGTGAATAAACAGAATAGTCGGTTTTGGGAAATGGAAAACCCTCAAATTATTCATCAGTCACTTTTGCATGTATTAAAAGTGATAGTCTGGTGTGCAATTTGGTTAGGAGGAATCATTGGACCCTACTTCTTTGAAACTGAAAACGGCGTAACGGTAACTGTCAATGGGGAGCGATATCGCGATATTAATGAAAACTTTTTAACGACACAATTGCATGCTTTGGGCTTGACTAACATGTGGTTTCAACAAGACGGTGGCACATCGCAAATAGCTAGGATTACAATGGAAATTCAAATTTTTTCAAGGAATGGTGATGTTGATTGGCCTCCACGGTCGCCTGATTTGACTGCTCCGGATTTCTTTTTGTGGTGATAACCGAAAAGCAAGGTTTATGCAAATAAACCAGAAACGCTGGAGCAACTCAAACAAAATATTCATCATGTAATTAATGAAATACCGCGTGAAATGTGTGAGAATGTAATGAAAAATGTGTTCAAAAGGGAAGAGACGGGCATTTATCTGATATTGTATTCCATTATTAAATAAAACATTTATCAATATAAGATCCATTCTCTTTCATATAATCAAAAATTATAAACAAACATAATAGTATACCTTCCCGGCGGACACCCTGTATATAAAAATTAATTTGTGTCTGTTTTAAGACTATATACAGCTAAAAAAGAGAATCTACTATGTCTTTCTGGATGGAACAAATGGTTTTGATCGAAAGTGGACAAAATAGGGAAAACTGGTAAAGTACGTAGCTTAGATAGCATATAGGATGGGGGTAGCGAAGCACATAGGGATTTAGCTAGTACCCTATAAAAGAGTTGTTTTGCGGTGAGTGAAGAAGAGACGACCAATCAATAGAAGAGAGCAATGTGTACAAGCGAATATAACTAAAATGAAACCGTAAATTTAATGAACACCTCTTGCCCATAGATAAACCAAAATCAAATTCAATACGCAGTAACAACGTAGGATGATAAACATCCTCGGGGACAGATAAGAGAAAATACATAAATAAAACATTTTATTATTAATGCTTTCAACATTTACAGTTTTAAAATATTTATGTATTATTATGTACATCCCTATTGTAAAAAAAAATGAAATGATTTCCTCTTTTAAAAGAATTTCAAAAATTTTGTCTTAACTCTCCCTTTAATGTACTCGTAGCTTCTTCATGTACACGTAGTGTGGCATGTGCAACATAAGACAATGTGTACAAAATAAAAATAAAATAAAAACTTTGATAAATATCACATTTTATTAAATATTATCCTGTTTTATACCAAGAAACAAACAAAGAATCTTAAACTAAACGACAACACAAAGACAGGTTCTCCTACAGCTTCAAAAAATAAATAAAAACAAAAGAATCCAAAAAAGCAACATAAGCATTAGCAGATACAAAATTATACGAAAATACCGAAAAACCATTTATTAAAGGAACTTTAATTTATGGTTTAAAAAAGAAATCAAAGTTAATGAACTTTCAGATAAAAAAAAAAAGAAAACAAACAAAAAACTGGAAAGTTCCAAATTCACAGTAAAATCACATAAAAAAATATTCCATGTTTTTCTTAAATACACACGAGGAATATTTTTGTTTTGTTTTTTAATTTGCGATCTTTTTATTGTGATAAATAAGGAAGCAATTTATTGACTTTCTTTCCTTTTTAACTTTAAAAATCTTTTCAAAAAAAATAATAAAAATTTATTCCTTCTGCTTTGATAAAAGTAGGTCAGCGTGTCTTTATAATCGTATGTTATGACAAAAATAAAGTCCACACACAACAAAGAACAAAGAAACCATAACTTTTGGCAACTTTTTCGTTGTGTTGTATCTGTGCCTGCCTTACAAATTCGAATAAACTCAAGAATTTTGTACGAAATTTTGTAGGAAATCCTTAATTTATGCGTTTTTGGCAAACATTTCGACATCATTTTCATAAACATTTCAAATAAATAATTTTATTTGTTGTTTTTCTGCAACTATTCACCTTTAAATCTTAAACACACTTACACTGTGCAACAGTTACTGACTACTTAAAGTAATCCTTTTGTTGTTCTTCTTTTTGTTATTGATAAATTTTGGCATACGGAAACCGGTTAAAGCCATAATATGTTTGGCAAAAGTGTGGAATGGAATTTTAAATATTCCATTCAAAATAAAGGCAAAAAGTAAATAAAATAAAAGTGAAATAACTGAAACGCATAAACAGCAAATACTTAATACAGCACACCAAGTTGTTTTCGTAGAAATGCATTAAATAAATCCATTATCATAAAACGCAAAACAATTTAATTTAGTATGTATGTATGTTGCTTGGAAAGAATTGAAATTAAATCAATTTTAATTCAATTTTTATTTTGAATGTTTGAAATTAATGGTTAAGCTTAACTTTCGATTAAGGCATCTTATTTTCCCGATTACGATTCCGAATCATGGTGTTCACACGACACATATGTAATTCAAATTAACAACTCTATTGAGTATACCGACATTAACATTTATAGGTCATATATATGACCTAAATAAGCAGATTACGCTTTTTTTACAACATTGTTGGGTACACGTATGTCATATGTGTGACCAAAATATACAGTTTACGCTTTTTAATGGCAGTTTGTAGTTGACATTCCTTCCTTACTATCTTTGCATAATTTTTGTATTAAAAATGTGTTTGATTCATGATACTCTAAAAAGTGTTTGGTAAGAAACACGTTCTTTTTTTTTTGTTTAAAATTAGTTTTATACATAAACGCCATCCCCATCAAGAGCAATGCAATCATTATAGTGCCGCTCTAACATTTCAATCCCTCTACTTTATAGAACGATTTATCTCTTGACTATAAATGGGCCTCAGTTTCTGCGATAACCTTTTCATTCGTGCGAAATTTCTTACCGGCGAGCACTTTTTAGGTCTGTGAACAGCCAATAGTTGCTGGGAGCCAAATACGGTAGATTCAGAAGCAATTTGAGGTTCAAATCATGTAGTTTTGCCATTGTTGTGATTGACTCGGTTTGGCCAATATTGAGCAAACGCGGCACCCACTTTGAACAGAGCCTTTTCATAATCAAAAGATCATGCATATTAAGCCAACACATTCTTTTGAAATACTTACAATGTCAACTAACTCATGCAACTTCAATTTTCGAACATTCGAAACGATTTTGTGGATTGTTTTGATATTTTCTGGTTTTATCGTCTCATTTGGACGTCCACAGCGTTCTGCACTATCGGTGTCTCTACGACCACGTTTGAAGTTAGCTAACCAACGTTTTATTGTTGCCTCTGATCGAGCGGAGGTACCATAACAATTTTCAAAACATTGATTCTCTTGAACGGTATTTATTTTTCCCCAAGAAGCAGTGTAGAATTTAAACACGAAATTGTTTTTGATCCATTCTGAAATTAACAACAGTAGCATTGCTCTTAGCACAATAGCTCACAAACTAATTAATAGAATATAATTAAATTTATAAATGAATGGATTAGCTAAACTGTCGATTAAGCCATCTTATTTTCCCGATTACGATTCCGAATCATAGTGTTCACACGGCACGTTGAAGGTTAGTAATAACCGAAAAAGAGTTGAATGCAGTAAAGCATGTATTCAGCGCATGTGTTATTTTTCAAAAGATTCTGATTTGTCCAGGTGCGATATTATAAGCGACCATGATTCTATTTAGTAAAGTAATATAGACCAATTGTTGTTTATCTTACGGCAACAAAGCTTTTTTTGTATTTAAAAACTGCGGTTAATTTTACTTTTGTAACCACAGGTCACTGTTAAGTGATCCTAGTACCCATCGTTATATTAATATGATATTTACTCTTAAACCTTAAATGCCTGATGTTTCAAATTTGATACCGCACTTAAAATTGAATTTTTGCTTGCAATTATGAAATGTTGTTAATTTTGTCTGCATATGTGACACCATTGCATTGTATTTTTACAATCTAAAGTTATTAAATAAATATCAATTGACAATATTGCTTAAATTTATTCACCATTATCGTGAACAAAATATCCACGTAAATTTTTTTCCCGATCAATGGGCACAATAGATCTGTTTAAGTTACAGTACCATGCCCAGTTGGGTTTCTCTTACCCAGTTAAATAATTGTTTAAATTACATAAATAATATTAATATTAATATATATGATATAATATTATATTAAATCTAAAAGTAGACTTGTAGTGCATGATAGTTTCCCACACCTTAAGCTCAATAAACATTGGATAAAAAAAGTATGCAAAAACCCTACATTACCTAATGGTTGCTTAGCAAATTTTAAGTTTTCATTATGGCAATACCATCCTTTTTTGTCAGCAATACAAAAAAATCGAATGCTACTCATACGAGTAGTCGAACCGGAAAATATTTATTTATATATTTATTTATTATATTTGTATTATTATTAATTTTATATAAAATCATTTCTTTTTTTGAAATAAATCTGTTTTTATTTATTGCAAAAATTTCAAATCATAAAAAACTAAGGCAATTAATTTTATTGGTGGAATAATAAATACCCGAATAACGAGCTTTGTGTTGTTGTTTTGATTTTATTTACATCACTAAGGACAAGATATTAGTATGTGCTTAAACTAAAAAATTTATTAGGATAAAATTAGTTTTAAAAGAAAAAGCTTCAAAAATAATGCCGAGGGTGATTAGGTGGGTCTAAAAATTTATATACATACAGTGAAGTGCAAAATCTGAAGTTGAAATTTTGAAGTTCAACAGAAAAATTTCTATAAAAACTTAAATATTTAATCAAATAAAACAAAACCTCACTTATTTATTTATTGTTAAGTCGTTTCGGAAAAACATTAACAAAAGGTATGATATTTAAACACTGGATTGGAAGAAAGGCAGTGATATAAAAGAATCTGCATGCACTTAGATTTGCACTTTTCGCTTAAATAGAGAGGAAGTTATATTTTTTAAACACTATTCTTAGAACTCCTTTTTTGTGGTGTTTTTAAAAAATTTAGACGTACTCCCTACAATATTACCCAAAAATGTAAGAGATCTCTGGTTCCATTCTTATTACACTCGTTGCCATAGCTTCAGCATGTTCCATGAAGTCCAATAATTCTCCATCGTATTGGAATTAGGACTTTACGGTGATCACTAATTTACCTAAAACTACTGTTGCAACAGCCATTAATTGACAATTTTAGCAGTCTGTAATGGATCACTATGTCATTAAAAGATGGCTTTTTATTTTGGGTAAAATTTTATGCCTCAAAAAATTTTTCTTGACGCCAAAACATGCTATTTTGATTTGTATATTAAATATTCATAATATAAATATCACTTTAAAGCTTTCATAAAGTAGATACCTTCCTACTTTAAAATATTTGAAGTTAACGTAGATTTAACAAAGAGATTTTTAGCTAATAATCGTTTTTGCATACAAAATTAAGATCTTTTGCTTAACAATAGTTTAACAAGCTCATTATTTGGGAGAAGTTCTCCTTATTCCACTTGGAAAGGTGCGGGAATTAAATATGTACCATCGGCGTATGAAATAATATAAAATAATTGTTTTCTAGTTCTCTAGATTAGGCGAGGTTTGTTATAAACATAGTATGTAATTGGCACGGAAAATCAATACAGAATTCTTGCGACTTTGAAAAACTGTTTACAACCAGCGATGTTAGTTATAAGCGGTGTATTTTGTAGCCGTGATCTACTGTAACACTTGAATTAATGAAATTTTAAAAAAGATTAAAATTTTTTGTACAAGTACTACAACAATAAACTGTTTCCATAAAAATTGAATTTGCCGTAAAGGTTTACTTGGCAATCCAACTTTGAGTAAATTTCCATTCACAAACATTTCTGAACATAAAACGACAATGTTTATGTTAAAAAAATATATGCAAACACACATACATATACTTCATAAAAATAAAAAAAATAAAATCAGTAAAACAAGTTAAACGGCAAAATCGAAACTGAAGTTAAAACAAAAGGAAAGGAATGGCGCATTGTGCTATCGGATGTTTCGTCAGTTTTTAAACCAAAATTATTTACTCGCCTTTTTCTTTAAATCACAACAACTAAAGCCATCTTTTTAAAATGTGCTCTAATAGCGAATGATGGTTGATGTCTACCCTAAATATGATTTTAAGGTAGTTTCTTGGGATATGTGCTGTACCAACGCACCTACAAATTATTTTTTCTACCCTATTTGAGACTAAGTACTACTATATAGCATATCTATATCTAGTGTATTCCGCCGTAAGCGAATAGCTACAATATCTATAATTCTACCCATCTTGCTCAAAACAACTAAAAAATTCTTTTGAAGTAAAGTTTTTGTCTTTTTCGCTGTTTTCTTTAGAAAGAAATTTTGTAGTAACAGTGTTAGTTAGGTTAGGTTGCATGAGTTGCCCGCTACTAGCGTGTACACTCGGACGCCGTATGTACCATTGTGATATCCTTAAGAAGGAACCCGAAAAGTCATCAAGATATCGAGAGATATCGAGTCAAGTCCTCACAAAATCTGAAAGTGCAAATCATGTGGTCCTTGCGATAGCCACCCAGCGCCTCTAAAAAAATTAACCAAATTCGTTAGTGATATATCGCAGAGACTTGCAGCAAAATGGCTTATTCTAAGCACCCGTCAACCGGGACAGTCACAAAGAAAGTATTATACAGCTTCCTATACCTCCTCACCACGACAGCTCCTACTGTAGCCATAACATGGCTATCCTATACGCTCGGACATACGTACAAGCATACAGTGCTCAGTATTTACACCTGTAAAAAGCGTAATCAAATCCCTTCCAAAAATCAGGGAACTCCTGGTCGTTTTTAACTAAGACAGAAGGCCAGAACAACCTGGATATCTTACAGGTGTAAAAAAAATAATATATTACACCATCCGCATTCCACACTACTCAACGCCTACTCATCTATCAATTTCTATAACGTCCCCAGAGGTCATGTATGTATGCCTACCAGAACTAAAATCACACTCATAGATAACTCTCTAGCTGCGCATTCATCAGCCAACCTTTATTTAGCCACTGTTATTTCAATAAAGGGAGGAAAAGGAGAGGCGGATGCTCTTCTTATGCAGAACGGACTTGAGACAATTTCAACTTTTTCTAGGTAACTACAACGTCATCAGGCCATCTAAAAATAGCCTGAGAATTATAACCAGTCTTTTAACTGGCCTTCGCAGACTCAAAAAATATTTTAATAGAATGGGATTTGTTTAAAAACCAGTGTGTAGATTATGTGGGGAGGAAATTAAATCATCAGAGCACATTCTTAGCGACAATTTAGCAGTTATGCATACATTTTAAGAGAACACCTAGACGCCTATCAACTAAGGAACGGGAAGCTATCACTACTGACACCAATCAATATCCTGAAATTCGTCAAGCCATCAAGATTGCAAAGGATTTTATGGGGAAGCCATATTCTAGTCGTGGCATAACAATAAACCAAATGGTCGCAGTACTTCACTGACTTTTGACGATAATAATAATAACAGTTAAATATTAAAAATTGAAGTCAAATCGTTTTATTCGTGATCATATAAGCTTTCGAATTTAATAATGCTTTAGGCCCAGTAAAACTTATGATGGCACGCTGCTGTTTTGTGTTTGATAACTTCTTGTTAACAAACGATCCTTTTTAAATTATTTTTTATTTTTTTAGGACATAAAGGGAGGGAAAATTTGAGGTTGGGAAGTAAATTTGCTTAAAAACACATTTTTCTTTTTGAAAAATTCAGTTTTATTCATACCAATATAAAACAGAAATATAGGAATTAATAATGATATACGATGTCGGTCAAATGTCCGCCTCTAGTACGTTGGCAGACGTCCGCTCTTTTCACAAAATTTTGAACCACATTTTGCGATAAAGCTTCGCTTATCTCGTCAAGGCAGCGCCGAATTTCATCTTTCGAAGTGTCAGCTGTTTGTGGTTTGTTCATGTAAATCCGGTCTTTTAAATAGCCCCAGAGAAAATAATCCAACAATGACATCGCCAAATTGAAAAATTTCGCGACTAGGAAATTTCTCATGCAAGATCTGAATTGTTTGGCTGGCTGTGTGGCTTGTGGCGCCGTTCAGCTAAAATCAAAGGTCACTGATGTCAACATTAGCCAATTGTGACCACAAAAAATTGGTTATTATTCATTAGTAGTGCAGAGATTTCACGGTGGCGGCGATTCCTTGGTCATTGGTCAACACTCTCGTTGGATGTAATTTTTTTTTGAAGCAGGTTTGTGGGTTTTGTGACTCCATATGCGACGATATTGTTTGTTTGCATAACCGCCTAATTGAAAATGTGCCTTATCACTCATCAAGATGAGAAGAGCCGACGTGCTATAAGTCGAAATTTACCCGACCTCATATTTCATTATTAATGTCCATATTTCTATTCAATCTATCAGGAGTACCGGTATGAAGTGAGTGCCAAGAAACATATGAGTATGTCTCCATAGAGAATATTTATTGTGAACGAGCTTTCATTTTTTTGTGTTGTCAATGACATCTGTCAAACATATTCAGTATACGGCAAATCAGTGAACAAACATCATATTTCATCATCGTGTTAAAGATGGCGAATTTTATTTGAAGAATTTCGTTTGAAGAATTTCATTTGAAGAAAAGTGCTGCAGAATAGCATCGAATGCTTGTCGAGGCATATGATGATCATGCTCTATCAGAAGCAACATGCAAAAGATGGTTTCTACGCTTCAGAGATAACGATTTTTATGTGAGCAATGAAGATCATTGAAGACCACAAAAATAAGGGATCAGAAAGGTGTGGTGTACCACGGGCTCCATAAACCTAGTGAAATCCTTAATACAATGATCGAAAAACAACTAAAATGGCCACAAACCATGGCAAAGTAATTTTGCAAAATGACAATGCTTACAAAGCAAAAGCAGTTCAGAATATAATCAAATCATTAGGCCTATTCACCAGACTTGGCTCCTTCCGACTACTATTTGTTTTTATCGATAGGGCACGCATTGGCTGAGCAACATTTCGATTCCTGCGAGGAAGTCGAAAATTGGGTGACTAATTGGTTTACTTCAAAAACCGAAAAGTTTTATTAGCGTGAAATCCACAAACTACCTAAAAGATGGGAAAAATGTGTAGCCAGCGATGACCAATACTTAGAATAAAATGTTTTTTTCTTTCCCATTAAAAGTGAGTATATTTTTGTTATAAAACTACGCTCATTTCATACCGGTACACCTGGTAAAGGAATTAGATTGCCTGTCTAATTTTCTCTTTATTGTTACTCCGTATTTTGCACACACTAAGCTTTATGTTGGCATTGGATTTTGTTGTTGCCTCTTCTATAAATTTTGTTGTTGTTGTCTTTTATCAAAAAAAAAAAAAAAAAAAAAAAAAAAAAAAAAAAAACAAGCAATTGCTACTGTTTATGTTGCGATTGCATGTTTATGCCTGTGTTCAAGTACGACGAAATCCAATGAGACAACAAAGTATCAATGAGCTTCTTATCGTCTCGTTTATATCGCAATGTTTTGTTGCAGTGTATGAAAGACTTTCAAAAGAAAACGATAAAATATGTGGAAGAGGAATAAAGAAAAATTAATTCAATTTGTAATTGACTGCGCCGTATGCCATTCATTGTCGTTGACTACCTCCCCGATTGTCAATGATTACAACAATGTTGTGTTTTAATATTTTCTTGATGCCTGATCAGTCTTTGTTAGTTTTCTGTTAATTGTCTGGCCATTCGTTCGTACGTTCGTCTGCCATTCTGTTTAACTGTTGTCTGGCTCATTGGCAATGAAAGACAAATGATTATTATGCGTAAGATGCAGTTTAAAGTTTTACGATTTTTACTACGATTTTTTCTTAATTTTTTTTATTTTTTATTTTTGCATTGATTAAGATTTTATGTTTTCGTATACATTGGTATTTTTGAGTATCTCAATAAAAAAAGAAGCAACAACAACAACAACAACTATTTAAATAATTTTGAAAATTAACAGCCATAGTGGTGGATTGGTTGTTAAGAATATTGAAAATATTATTGCAACACCTTTTGAAATAAATGTGACATGAGTTAGCGAGTATGGAATTGCATAAATTAATCGAAATGACAAGATTTAAGACCATTTCAAGGATTTTTTTTTTTTTGTTAATTCTAAATTTAAACCTGAAAATATAATAAAAATAAATAATAATTTCAACACCCACTTTTCCACTAAAATATAAAATTTATTATTTTTAATTCCTTATAACATAATTAATAATACTTATGAAATGAATAAATGCAACGACAAACTGTTAAAATAACCATTCAAATCCGTATTTATCATGCACATTGACCACTACCTGTGTTCTACTTAAAAATAGAAACATTTTTTTTTTCTTAAAACCAATACTTTTATTTAAAAAAAACCCGCCGCACAGTGCTTCGATTCCATACAGAGAAGAGACAAAAAAAAATAGAAGGAGTTGTCGTAGATAAATGAAATTTCGTACAGACAACTATTATGGCATGTATATGGAAAATTTTAATAAAATAGGACAAGGGACACGCCCACTTATATTTAAATCAACCATAGCTTATCTTAAGATAGTTTTGTTTTTATTTTTAGCTTAGAGATGTGTTAGTTACTGATATAAATAAACAAGTTCCAAATAACAAGTTTCTAATTTTGTCGATTTTATAGCAAAACAAAAAAAAATAATTAGAAATGTATTGTAATCTGGCGAAAATTCCATGTTGTACTTCAAATTTGGAATTTGAATAATAGCGTGTGTTCTAAATTTCGACTCATTTTGAAAACACACAGTTTTTTGAATCCCCTATATTTCTAAACTGGTCTTGTCACACTCGCACCTTTTTATTTATTCAAAATTTTTTTCGAAAAAAATTTCAATGACAAAAACCATAAACAAACGTTTATTTCTTTACGAATATATATAAGTTTTGCATAAAAATGCCAGAAGCGTTTGTGTTATCGTGGTCATCCGGTGTGGATCTATAAGGCAAAGTCAAAGGACAAGCCTTATAGCGAACCACACAAGAATACTTAGTGCCTCAGAGTGACGGCACTTGCCTTTAGGATGTGTGGCATACTCTCCACACTGTGTTTTGTTCAGTGTGTAGGGAGGATATCCTTTCCTTATGACTTGCACTTACGCATGATACAAGTAAACAACGCTGCCAGTTTGCTATATGGGTCTTCAGGGACTATCTGAAAACGTATACAGAAGTATGATCTCTACCATCTTAGCATGGTAACTGCATGAATCAAAAATTGATCATGCTGGAGCTGGACGCTTTTTTTAAACGGTCCACCTAAATTAAGGTGAAACAGCATACGCAGAGAAATGGATGGTCAAGGGATACTTGGCCGCCGCTAGTGTGTGACCCCTGGATATCAGGCGTCTTCCTGTGGCAAGCCAGGCAATACTGAAGGTGACTGCTGGCCCGGGTATAATAAACCAGTATAAATTTAAGCAGAAAAAAGGGGAGCGATGCCTCTCATGCATCAATTAATGTAAAAGATAATACCGAGGTAGTGAGTGTAAATAAACTGGCAATGCGGATCATTGTACCAAATTTAGGTGACATAAGTATCCGTGGTACGTAGCGAGGGGATGACGTGTCATCTCCAGTAAGCAGCGATAAAACTGTGCTCAGTCTGGCTGATGAGTGGCACCACTAAAGTACTTCAGGCAAACCCACATAAAGCTAAAGGTGCGTAGGTTTGGCAACGATAAGAACAGTCTAGGTCTCTTACAGGAGCTCTGGGCTTTTAGTGGAAAGATCAGAAAACTTCAAGATGGGTCGTGTAAGTTGGTTTACGCACCTGCGAAAGATCACGAGCGCAAGACTATTTGCGGTAAATGACAAGTTGGCCTTCTTTCCCACTACACTATCACTAGGGACTTGTAGTTTCTTACAAGCCACTGTAGACTACAAGCGCCTCTAAAAAGGATGGCGGTCACAGAATTGGATGCTTGCAGACTGTGCTCACGTGGAAATGTTTACGTAGACATAGGGTCTCACTGGGCGATATATACCCACCATTATGGTTTCAGATCTGCTAGTGTCCACATAGACCGGAGGGAGCAAAATAGATTCTATGGGTCGCAGTATTTTGTGCCTGGTCAATACGATAACAATAATAATATTAATTGCCTTATCGTATATAAATACATATACAAAAATTATTAGAACATACCTTTTCCCAGCCAGTAAGGTCTAAAAACAACTTATTTTGATAAAAGTGAATATAAAATCTTTGATCTTAAGTTCGATATATTGTTTTTGTTAAAATATTTATCACGTATATATAATGAATGTCCATTCGTTTAACTTTCGCCAAACCTTAACTACTCGAATTGAAAACGAATAAAAACATGTGGATGTGAAGTACAGAACACCGAAAATGCTGAAGTAATCCGCTTTGGAGTGAATTCGAATTCTGGAACTTACCCGAATATGAAACTTTAATTATTTCTGGGTTAATATATTATATATATAAAGCGTGTTTTTTATAGAGGTATAGAACTTTAAGTTGGCATTACTTTTCAAGATGGCGACCGATTTAACAGCTGCCAAGTGATTTATTCTCAGTTTGGTTTGGCAATTCATCATGAATAGACTTACGCCTGAACAACGCTTGCAAATAGTGTAATTTTCATTTTTCATAAGTGAATTTTTTTTCAATTTTCAATTTTCATAAGCGAATATTGTTTAGCGATGAAGCGCACTTCTGGTTGAATGGCTACGTCAACAAACAAAACTGCCGCATTTGGAGTGAAGATAATCCACAAGTGTATGTGGAAACACCGTTACATCCAGAAAAACTGACTGTTTGGTGCGCTTTATGGGCTGGTGGAATCATTGGTCCGTACTTTTTCAAAAACGATGGTGGCCAGAACGTTACAGTCAATGGTGATCGGTGTAGAGCCATTATTCTTGAATTGAATAACCATGATGTCCAAGAGATGTGGTTTCAACAAGACGTCACGCGTTTGGTGACTGCCTAATTTCACGTTTTGGACCTGTGAATTGGCCTCCAAGATCTTGTGATTTAACACCGCTAGACTAATTTCTGTGGGGCTATGTAAAGTCATTGGTCTATGCGGTAAAGCCACAAACGCTTGACCATTTGGAAGACAACATTCGCCGTGTTATTGCCGATATACGACCACAAATGTTGGAAAAAGTCATCAAAAATTGGACGACCAGATTGGACTACATCCGCGCCAGCCGTGGCGGTCATATGCCAGAAATCATATTTAAAATGTAATGCCATAAGATTATCTTTCGGGTAAATAAAATTCATGTCAATCGAATAATCCATCGTTGTTTTATCGCAACTTAAAGTTCTATACCTCTATAAAAAACCCTGTATATTGATAATCAAACAATTTTTTATATCTTATTTGCCTTAAAATCAGTAAAATTTATGAAAAAATTCTCTAAATTATACTTTTTTTAAATTGTAAAATTTTTTAAGTTGTAGGACAAAGTTGGTTCTAGTTTTTTTTATTTGATAGAACATGTTACATAGTTTCAAAAATAGAAATAAATAAAAATATTTATTTTATATTTATATTTTTTTAACCACTTCAAAATTTGGTAAATTTAAAATTTTCATTGAAATAAGTGAGTTCTTCAAAGCAGTAAAGAATTAAAACAATAAACAAAATTTAAAACTTTTTTTTGTATTTTTTTTATAATATTGAAAAGTATTTAAAAAAAAAATTTAAAACATTTTTTAAATAAATAGAGTTTTTACAGCTATTTTACCAAAGAACTTAAAATCCAATTTTTTATTATAAATTAATGGAGTTTAGCGCCCTTTTGCTACAATAAACAGAGGTAGCAGAAGAAAAATGTTCAGTATTTTATTCAGCGAATTATTACCTTTCAAAAAATATATATTTTATCAAAATCCATGATGAGTGATTTTTTGATTTTTCTCTATGGGACAACGCACTGTGCGCCGCCCTCATTCAAATGTATTTTTAAGTCTTTTATTCGCAATTCTCTTCAACATTAAAATCTGTTAGTCTAGAAGTCAATGGAAGTTTTTTTGCAAGTGTTGTATTTAATTAATTTATTTTTCATTTTTCCATATTAAATATGAGTTTTGGTGTGTAGAGTACCTTGACTTAATTCAACCAGTCTTTAGCTATTTTTTTCTTTTTTTCTATTTAATAAATCAAAATTCATTAGTTTTGTTTGTGTATTTTTTCCTTCAAAATCATAAATAAAATTATGCACAATTGTCGTTTGAAACAGACATACCTGTTGTAATTGTAACTTTTCTCCCATAAGACAATTCATTTTGAATCAAGTTTGCAAAAACAAGAATTTTTTTTACAATAATTTTGTGGTGTTCGGTGCCAACATGCATATGAATATTCTTTTTATCAGGTGGCATGATAACCTTGTTAATTTTTTGCAAGCAATCTAGGAGTACAGACATGAGAATTTAAAATTAATTTACTTAGGATTTTATAGGTGTTGGAAAAAAATTGTTGTCTTAATAATGATGGTTCGAAACAATAACAACATACTGCTAAAATCGTTGCTCTTCCTGAGACCTAGATCACGATTTACGCCAGATCTTCACAAACCATATGGACATATACATATGTATTATTTAATTACGAGTAGCCTCTATACTGGGCATTGGTTATTTATAAGTTTTCTTCATCTTTGTCGACGTGGGGCTATATCTCTGAGTTCTAATGGTTTTTGGTCTTCTTCTTCTTTCTTTAACGTTGTAAATACGGACATGGTAAAAAATATCCTCAAGCGGTCTACAAAGCCTGTGTACGATCCAGCCAAAATTTTTTTCTAGCATACCTCTATCCGTCCGTCTCAATGTTTTTGAAACATAATTGAGGTTCAATGTCGTTCAGGTGCCGAACTATCTCATCCTTTAGCTCTTGGTTTATTGACGTACACTTTTTCTTTTAAATATCCCCAAAGAACGAAGTCCATCGGTGTCAAATCGTATGATCGTTGCGGCCAATTAACATAGCCATGAATTAAGATAATACGGTCATTGAATTTCTCTTGCAGAAGAGCCATTGTTTCGTTGGCTGTGTGCCAAGTGGCACCATTATGTTGGAACCACATATAGTCCAGGTCCATATTTTCAAATTCTGGCCACAAGAAGTCAGTTATCAATTCCCGATAGCGAACAGCATACACAATAACTACTTGAGGCCCGTCATTTTCGAAGAAGTACGGCCCGATGACGCCGCCAATCCATGAACTGCACCAAACGGTTACCCTTTGTGAATGCATCGGATTTTAAACAATCACTCGTAGATTCTCATTTGCCCAAATGTGTCAATTCTGCTTGTTAACTAACCCACTGAGGAGATTTTTATGATTTGCACATGTTGTTGAACGCTATATCCATCCATGGTGATTTAGCAAAACAAACTAAATAAAAGACAACCAATTCTAGAGAAGTTGCTTCAACAATATGGCCACTAACAACCGGTGGCGAAAGTCATAGTGAATAATTGTGACAAACGCTGAAAATGGTAAAA
This sequence comes from Wohlfahrtia magnifica, assembly GCA_023159175.1. Classification (NCBI taxonomy): domain Eukaryota; kingdom Metazoa; phylum Arthropoda; class Insecta; order Diptera; family Sarcophagidae; genus Wohlfahrtia; species Wohlfahrtia magnifica. The sequence goes on from JAKWBJ010000056.1 coordinate 1,798,120, forward strand.
CATCTTTGACTGACGATGGATTTACTTTGGTGTCATACACGACTTTTTAAAAAATTTTCCAAATTGTCATAGAAGACAAAAGTTAATTTTGACCTGTAGACGTCCGTTTATTGATGAAATTTAACAGACAATATCATCGGGAATCATTAGGGCTTTATTCGTTAATGGAGAGGTGTTGCAGACATCAGCATGAAGTCGACTCATAACAGACAAAGTCGTTTCATTTTGGCATGTAGTCTACACATAATAGACAATGTCGGTTAGTTTTAGCTTTAAGTAGTATGGTGACATACAATGACGTTGTCATATATAACTCCTTTGAGTGTGTCATTGTCGCGAGGACTCATTAATGGAGTTTTGCATTTATGAAAATTTCATATAAATTTCGACTTCAAACTGATATTATGACGATGATACATCGATGAAAAAAATCACAGTGGCAATGTTGTTAAATACGCCACCGAGTATGTATGACCATCGCGTTAAAGAAGGCTGAAATTTAGCTACACTGCTTGTTATAAGTCGACCACATGCTGAACTATGCAGGATTTTGACCGCTGTACCTACCTATTTACGACGAAAACACTAATGATTTTCGATGTTATTGTCTGTTAGGACTCACTAATACACGGATGCCTGCGAGACCAAATCAACTTTCGTTGTCTATATAAATTTCGACAATTACTGTAAAATTCATTTAAAATTGTCTGTCACGATGATCCACTTCGACATCGCCACCGGTTTATTATACATATTTTATTATAATCAATGTGGTATCTACTTATTCAACATCGTCTATAAAAACATCGAGCAGAGCTTGATTTTTTCGTGCAGGGATAGCAGACAAAATTCTGTACCGTTAAGTATGTAGTCGACTCATAAAAGACAATGTCGCTAAATTTCAGCATGTAGTCGGTTCACAGTAGACAATATCGCTAAATTTCAGCGTTCTTTATTAGGTGACTCTAAAAATGAGGTTGCCATACATATTTCCTTTGTTTCTGTCACTTGTATGTTTCCTTTGTTCGCTAAAATACGCCACCGGATAGTTGAGACAAACAATGCAAAAAATTTATTAAAATAAAATAATTAAACAAAGAACGGTGTGGATGTTTTTCAATTTGGATGTCGGCCATCAAAACATCGATGTTAACATCCCTAGCGGTATCACTACAGCGGTACCGACATGTATACATACAGCTACATACATATGTACATACATATACGTAATGCATATGTAGTGAAAACACACACACCTATTATTTCCATAAAAACTTCTTTGATTTTTATTCTTTAATAAACGCACCTGTAATTAAAATAAAAGAAAAAAACATGTTCAAAATATTATAACTTTGCACACGATAAATATAATCGTTTGACATTTAAAAATGTTTGCACGCAAGAAACTTTTATTTTTATTTTTATTTTTTTTTATTTTAAACAACAACTGGCATGAGTTCATTTATTAACGTTATGTTTTTCAAAATACAATTTAAAATTACTTTTAAAAATATCTTCAAAAACACAGAAAAATGGCATTTTTAGAGGAAAAAGAAGTCTGAAAATCAACACAAGCCAAACATGCAAACATAAAATGTGTAAAATTAAATGTGCATTGAAAGAAATTTAAAAAAATTAACAACAAATGAAGAAGAATACGATACATACATAAGTAATTATTTAAAAAAATCACGTTTGACAATTGCATGACAATTACGTGACAGCTGATCAATTTAAAAAATAATTCATTTCAGTTGTCACTTGGTTTCTTGGGTAAATTATGAAAAATCAACGAAAATTAAAATTAAAAAAAAAACTGAATTTAAATTGACACGTTCCGTTGATTTTGGTTTTATTAGTTTTAGCTTCTGCATAAACGCTCAATATTGTTAAACGTTAAAGAAATTTTAAAATGGTTCTTAAACTAAAACTACATTTTAAAATTTTTTGTTTGTTTTAAATTCAAACTTGATTGGAATGTTTAAACAATTCAATGAAAGTGAAACTTAAACTCAAAATATTTGCACCAAATATATCACAGCATTTTCATTTTTGGAATAATTGCCAAGTGGCAAATCTGTGCATACATATTTATGTATGCACATTAGGGTGCGCCTTATTTTTAAAAAAGCTAAACTGCCTATAAATACAAAAATCGAAAAATATCGCAGATAAGACGTTATTCGAGGACCAACTCACAGAACGGAATGGCAGTCAGTAGACAAAATCGAAATAAAAGCGTTTATAGGCGTATTAATGACTGCTGATCTAACCAAGCAAGGTAAAATGGGTTACGAAGAATTCTGGCAACCATTATTTGACTGCATGCCAAAACTTATATCTGTAACACTACTACGCCATAAACATTACGAAGAGAAGTGTACCTTGTCATTACGCAAAGTAGAGGACATATTTGCATCTATTTGCGAATTAACAATTGACGAAGATTTATTGGCATTCAGAGGTCAAGTGTCGCTTTAGCAGTTCATTCCATTAAAGCCAGTCAAATATAGTCTCCAGATTTTTTGGGTTTGTAATGCTGAAACTCGATATCTTCTTTATGGAGTTGGACACAACCTGACAATAAAAACAAGCCAGAAATGATTAAAAGCCACACAGCTATAAACGTGTGAAAAAAAGGAACACAAATTGTTGGATCCTGGTGTGCTTTTACAATCTATACTACGCGATGACGACTTCTCCACTCAGCCGAGTGCATTCCAGTAGCCAAATTTACAACGTAGATCATATATGTATCCACCAGAGATATACAGCATAGTACGTAAAAACTCAGTTCGAGAGCAGAATATTCTTTGGTTCGCTTGTTTTATTACTCGTAGGTAGGTAGGTAGGTTAGAAAGGTGGTACCGAAGTGGAAAGACCTTTGCCTGAAAAGAAATAAAGAAAAAAAGTGGAAGGAAAAGAGAAAGGAATGAAGAGGGTGTAAAAGAAAGCCTATACAGAAAGAGCACGGATGCCCAAAAAGAACCGGGCATCATCTAAGGAGCCAGTTAAGACCTAACAGAAAGCCCTACAGGTCGCATATCCTAACCGACGGAATATAACTCAGGCCATCAAGAGCCCCGGCTCAGCAACCTGAGCCTGCGCCCATTTAGTCTGGCAGTGACAGATGTTATGTCTCATAGTCTCCGGCTCCCCTGTATCGCCGCAAACTCGGCAGAAAATATGGGAGCCTGCTTCCCAAATACCAGTCCTTTTCCTCAGAGCGAGAGATTCCCTCGCTACAGTTTCCTCTGCTTCTCCACGACTTCCGTACTCTACGACGGGCCCAGCTATCAATAAAGCTTCCAAGGAAACCAAGCGGAAGTTCCACAGACGCATCCGCCTGTTCTATGCCCGTAGCCGCGGCCGCTCTTGCCAGTTCATCTGCAATTTCATTTCCCCTCACGCTCTTCTCGTGAGCACAAATTTAAAAAATTTTAAATTTTTTACGAATTTTGTTCTTTAATTAGTGAGGACGAATTTTTAACTGTGAACGAATTAAAAATGAGCAAAAAAGAATCGAAAAGGAATATTTCATTTCAGTGCATGTTGTTTGTGTAAGACTAAATTCGTAATACCAATGCATTCGTAAGTATGTATGTATTTATATTTTGGGTGCAGCGACCAATTAGTATCACACACACTTATTTATACGATTTTTTTTCTCTCTTACAGCTCTGGTATGCATATTTTATGTTTCACAAACAACATTTACTACAAAGAATTACTCGTTTTCACCTCGTTTTGATGCTTTTCGACTTGGTTGACGTTCCGAATTTTATTTTTAAATACTTTTGTTTTTAATTCTTCTCACGAGTCTTTTAAAATTCGGCTCTCAAGAGCTGAGCACTTCCTACTCTTTCTACTCTGTTATAAAGAATGTGTAAACAGTTTTGTAGTATTTTTAGCAATAGTACTTGCAACAAGCATTGCTGTGATGATATGCTTTGAATGTGAAAATAAATAATATTTGATTTCGTGTAATTAAAAGTATGTAAAAAATTAAAATTAAAATGCGAAATTCTTTGTATGTGCCTCTGAGGCACATTTTGACTGGATTTATCAAACGTTTTCTTTACATGATTAGGGTTAATAAAATTTATTCAATACTCAGCTCTTAGTACGATTTACTCTGCGACTGCAAATTGATAACTAACTGACTAAGCAGAATGCGGCGACTTTTATAATAAATTAGCATTAGTGTCGAATGTTCTAGCTAATTCCAAAACCTACAATTCAATTGTATAGAGAATTGAATTTTACTCATAGTTTTATCGGTATAGTATAGATACGACACTGGCATATTTGATTGATAATTTTTCATTACAATTCTCACAGCACTCACAACAACCAAAAGAATAATTACGCCACTAGTTCTAGCTTTTAAGTGCAAATGTTGGTGTATCTTTTTAGGCAAATTAATTTTCGTAACAATATTTTGACAGCTTGTAAGCAGATTGGGCACATTTTCCCCTCATGCAATCTGCCAACAATTTTCCACAATGTATTATTCCAACAGAGAAGGCCTGACGACCCAAACCTTACAAAACAAAAAGAAAAAAATTGCCCATAATATAAGAAGACCCTATTATGGGTGGCTGTGGCACATCTTGCCCTAATGCAATCTGTAAAGTATTTTTTTGCTACAGAGAACTTTTCAAAAAAAAAGTTGGCCATACATATTAAGAGCACCCTAATGCACATGTGACTGATAGTCAATCAGTAGGACTGTCTGCCTGACTGTTTATTGATAATTGTAACAGCACCAGAAACAACAACAGCATGTAAAATATGAAACCCCAATAAAACTTTAATATGTAGTATAATACAACAACAAAAAAGTGTTGCAAGTAGAATAAAATTTAATCGCAAGTATTAACAACTACTGCAACAACTAAACAAAATAGTAATTAACACGTACAAAAGATTCCATAGACAAATAGTCGTTCTAACAACACCCTACACAATCCAAATTAAATGTAGCTCACAGTAGTGCACACAGCAATATCTAGCAGACGTTTCATAACCCTAGATATGTAGTTCTGTAGCTTTACACATCGCTTAGATTACAGTTTCGAATGGGGATTTGTGGACTTAAAACATTTATAATGTCATTGTTGTCATCATGGACGGATATAGCGTTCAATACGCCTTGCAAATGATAAAATTGTTTTTATCAGAATGGTTATTCTGTTCGAGCAACGTTCCGCACAATTCCACTATTATGCGATCGCAGTCTAGTGGATGGATTCGAATTCTATGGTTCAGTAAACAATAAATTCTACGACTAAAAGCAAGATCTGCAACAACAACGCTGCTGTCCGTGAGAGTATGCAGGAAAATCTGATTTTGCGCCGCTCACAAAAACTTGATTTCTCGCAGACCACAACATGGCAACAAGTAGAATATTCAACTTCAACTCATCCAGGTATTGAAGCTAAGCGACCATGGACAACGAAGGATATTCGCTGAATGGGCCCTGGAGTAGTAGGTAATTCACCGTAATTTTTATTAAATAACCATTACGACAACAAATGAAATTTACGAATTTTGGACGATACCAATTCAAATGAAATATAAAAGCATTCAAGGTATACCGGTAAATTCCATGCTTGGTGTGGATTTTGTGTTGTCCGCGTGATCGGTTAATTTTTTTTTTAGGATGAAAATTTCGATGATATTTCATACCCATTTTGATTTATTTTATTTTAAAGTTAGGAAACGCGGAATGAAAGACCCTCTAATTAAAAGAAATATTTAATTTAAGACGTTCAATATTTTTGTAGGGCATTCCCTAGTAGAGGGCAATTAATACTTGGTCTTGATTTCATGACTAGCATAAGTCTAAGATCAAGTGCAATAAAAGCTAGTTTAAGCAGAACAACATTTTTAAGTCTTATTGATTTTGAAAGATATTGTTAGAAATGAGCAATATAAGACGATGATTATGCAGCCTTAAAACTCTAGGCTCACTAGGGTCGGCTGCTGTTGGGACCAAAGTTCAGTAGTTTACATACTATTTAAAAGCATTAGTAAAGCTTGTGATGAGGATAATGAGATCTTCGTATACTTACTATGTAATTGTCCAACTTTTGCCAAAAAACGTAAAAATTCTTCAGGATTGCACACTAAAAGACATTTCTCAACTTAGGTGTCGAATGAAGAACAGTAAGGGAATATCTTTCTAATGCATTGAATAGCGAACGCACAGCAGGCTAAGCCTCAGTCTAGGTGTAATTCTACGGACCTGAGACTGTAAAAACTTGACTAAATCATATAGAAAAACCGTAACCGATTGAATTTTTCTCACAATTTATCAATTTCTTACAAAGGGCGTTTACTAAACAAAGACAGAGCAACACCAATTCAAATACATATGTCTCTTGTAGAGAATACCTCGGCGTGCATTGTTAAATGTATATCTCGTCAAAATCACAATGCTATAAGCCCTTCGTGACACACGATTGGAAGTGCTAATGAATTTGTGTACCAACTCTTATGGTCCGAAATTAATAAATCTAATATAAAGGTAGGAAGGTAAGTTGGTGACTATCGTCGGTATTAATAAGCTCATAAATATTCAAACGAACCAAGCTTACAACATTGTACGTATTGTTACGAAAATATAAATGACTAAAAGGAAAATACACCACATCAGGGACTGTGGAATTTTTGTTTATTGGTTTTGGTAAAAGTTGATGTGTTATCCTGGTATTGCCGTACTGATTTGAGTATTTGTCGGCATTGCCAATTCGATCATCTTTGGGTAACACAATCTCACATGTTTAAAAATAACGGATATAAAATAGAGGACATGATAGCGTTTGAGACATTGTCGGAACTTTCCATACTGTAGGCAACTAAATATATAGGGAGACTTCTTTGCCTACGTCGACATTGTTATCGTTTTGCTGTCATAAGATAAAGTCGGGTTTAGGCATAAATAAAAGTTTTGTATAAACGAGTATTAAGTTGCCGTATTAAGATAGTCAGAAAATAAAAATTCTAAATTGACAGCAAACTGGTGTTTACTTTATTTTGACGCAATTTTAAAAAACTCAAACGTTTTAAAAAGCTTAAAACGTAACAGTATGTATGTGTAAGGTCAACCATGGGAAACCTGGCTAGTGTCGAACATTATTACGCAGGTATCAACAAGTGCCTCAGAATCATATGTAGAATACTCTGGCCTAACAACATTAGCACCATAGATCTCTCTTAGCTGACGAACAAGGAACCTATAGGTTAGGTTAGGTAAGGTGGTGGACTCCCTAGAGAAAAGAAGTCCAACCTAGGCTAGAGATTTGGTCATTGTGATACCACAAGCATAGAAGCTATCACGGGGATCAAAAGATCTCCATAGGAAACTATTTTGACTTCAAAATAAATATCGCAATTGCGGTGATCTTCATTTAGTCAGAGATGACGCGAAATAAGAGGTCAAAACCGTTCGTCGTCTGATAGCAAGCCCTGGATACTGACACATACTCCTCTGATACTCCTCTTCAGAATCACAAAAAATCTTTCGAGGAGATGCCAAATCTATCGGCGTGCCTCACAATCAAGCAATGACCCATGACTACAGTAATAGTGCAATGAGCGGCCATGCGATTTAGGCAAAGAAGACATTTAGTTCTCTTTTTATCGTGGTCGGTCCAGCAGAGCTTAGCGATACCGTACATTCTCTTATGCCGCCAATGAGATCAATCCTCGCCTCGACCGAAGAATATCCAGCCTAACCTACAATCGGGACACCAATGATAGGCTCCCGTCGGAAACTATCGAGCTTAGTACCCGCTCCAGTCAGTTCATCAGCGACGCAATTCCCGACGATATCCCTGTGTAACCCAAATGAGATTTAACTTCGAATGAGCCAAGATTTCCATGAGATACCTGTGGCATTCATGAACGAGCTGAGGCTCACAAGGGATTTTATCGCAGCTTGACTGTCCGAGTGAAGGTTAAATTAGACCAGAATTAACATAACGTGATAATCGTTGCCATAGTCGAGACAACTTAAATCAAATTGGCCAGTTATAGCGTTATAGTATGTCACCACTAATCAAACAATTTGTTGCGCATAAGGATGGTTGGTCGCGTTGCAACTATGACGTTATGTTAAGTCAGTTAAGGCTATTGAACGTTAAATTAGTAGATTTTCAGGGAAAATCTAGCCACTCAGCATTGCACAGCGTTCAGTATGGCCGTGACCTCTACCGGAAATACACTGCAGTTGTCAGGCAACATATAGCACAGCCTAATATCAGAACCCTCTATGTAAATATATATTACAGCCCACTCTGAAACCGTCGTAAAAACATCAAGGGCATTTTGATTAAACTACTGTTTGTTAGACCAGAAGTCTCTCGTGGGTATATCAATGTGAAATCTTCTTTAGAATAAATAAATAAAATATAACATAGAAAATGGAGGTGGACAGGCCATACCAATAGGAAGGAGACAGACATCCTCACAAGAATGGTCGTCCAAAAATCATGACGACAATTCTGCAAAACCTAGAACAGGAGGGGTAATGGGAAAAACTCAAAGTAAATATAGATCAATATTATCAAAGCTTTTTAAATTTTTAAAAACTAAAGTTTTAAATTGCAAAGAATTCAATATTTTTTATTTTATACACTTTTTTCAAAACGTTACGCTACTTTAAAATTTATGTTCGCTGGGTTATTTAGTAACATAAACGAGTGTGGTGGTTATATTTAAAATAGATTATGTGCAATAGAATTAGAAGCTAAAAAAGCCCAGTAGCTCACCTAAATGATTTATGTTTTGTGCGTTGCTCGTTTAAGTTGATCGCTTGCAACGTGCAACGTGTAATGTGCAACGTACACCAGCAAAGAGAGAATGAAACGATTTAAAGCATAAGAAGGAGAAATTTTCTGATCAATACGATCACATATACAATAGAAAATTGTATAACCGGTGTTGTTGCTATTGCAATGTCTGTTGTTTGTTGTAGCCTTGTTTATGTACGTGATAACGATCAGGTAGCAGCAACACCATACAATTGTTTTCAACTCATTTCGATTGGGTTTTACAAGGAGTTTAACAAACAGTCTCTGAACAAATACAGACAGACTACTTACTGTTGCTACAGTTTTTCATTTGGTTTTCAAACATATTGTTATCGCTGTTGTAATCACTTTTATTTTTGTTGTTGTTATCGTAGTTGTAGTTGTAGATACTGCTAATGTTTATATTATTGCTACTGGCGCATACTTACTGACATAATATTTTACTTGTGCTCTTTATTATTTTTACATCCTCATTGCTATCGGAAAAATATTGTTAAAGCTTGTTATTTTTGAGCTTTGCAAGCTTGCTGTCTGTCTGTCTGTCTATGGTTCTTCTACTTCGCACTGCTAATGGCCCATTAACTGTCATAGACTCACACCAGCGAAGTAAAAAATTTATTTGTACTCCTATTATTTAAATATCTAAAGCCTTTTGGCACTTTTAATTTTAATAAATTTAAAACGATTATAACAATAAATCAGAATTCAATTATCTATTCTAGAGCGCCTATAAAGTCATAATTCCAATCAGACTAAAAAGAAAATCATGTCAAGTTTCATGAGAAGAAAGCATAAGATAGGCTTTTGATAAATCTATTAGAAAGGCTTTACTACAGATAATGGAAAATAAATTGAAAAATAATTACTATCTGATGTAATTTGTTTTAAATCTTTACTTATTTATTATAAAGTAAATTTACAAAAAATACTAATTAAAAATTAATGTGTGTGAAGATAAAACCGAATTTGAAAAGTCAAGACACCAACCATATATTTTTAACATGTTCAAATTTTGCATTAGCAGAGTACTTTTAAGAGGTTAACAGTGATTACATACAAAATATAAAATAAATGGTGCTCCAAATATTTTTTTTTTTTTTTTTTGAAAATGCTCTAAAAAATGAACTACTGAATATTTTCTCAAATTTCTTTTTTGATTTGAAAGTACAATCCTTCCGGTTAATTATGGAAAATAATTTCATTCAAATGGCTGCATCGGCTGGGCATGCAGTAGCCTACACGATCGGTCCAATTTTTAAGCACAGTATCGATTGTGTGCAGTTGTATTTCCCCAATGGCTTCACGAATATTGTCCTTTAAAGCGTCAATTGTCTCTGGCTTGTTGGCGTAACACTTATCTTTGACGGCACTCCACAAATAATGGTCCAACGGTGTCATATCGTAGCTCCGAGGTGGCCAAACGACATCAGCTCTTCGCGCTGATAATGCGATCTTCAAAAACAGGGCGCAAAACATCGAGTGTAGCTTCGGCTGTGTGGCACGTAGCGCCGTCCTGTTGAAACCAAATTTACTAATATCCTCCTCTTCAATTTTTGTGAACAAAAATTCGTTCAACATGGCCCGATAACGATCGCCATGGACTGTAACGGCCACTCCTTGCTCATTCTCAAAGAAAAATGGCGCAATTAAACCTCTGGACCAAAATCCGCACCAAACAGTGACTCGTATTGGGTGTATCGGCTTTTCAATGTATGCGTGCGGGTTTTCTGTGGCCCAAATGCGACAATTTTGCTTGTTTACATACCCCCAAGATCAAAATGAGCTTCATCTGAGAAGATGATTTTTTTTGGCAAAATCGGCATCTTCTGTAAGTCGATCGCAGGCCCAGATTCCCAGCGTTGTTCCAGCGTATACACAACCATATTCGTTCAGGGGAAGGATAAAACTAATTATGAGCGAAATAAGCACTAGTTGAAAAAAAAACGTTAGATGGCGGACCTTTATCTTCAGAGGATAAATTGACTTTTCGGGAAAATGTGAAGCTGCTCCCATATACCACAATATACAAATGTTTGTCCAGGACGAACTTTAAAAAATCGCCCTTTTTAAAGATCATAATCTAAAGATTAACATTAGTACTATTATCAATATCATCATACTGTAACGAAAATAAAAATGCCTAAAAAGAAGATACACCAACATCAGTACATTTCAAACTTTATTGTGAAATTTTAGTCTATTGGTTTGTGTCAAGACTGTCAAAGTGTCATCCTGGCAATGCCATACTTGTTTGTGTATTTGACAGCGTTACCAGCTCAACTTATTGGTAATAACGTGGCTGAATTAATAGCTGAATAGAAGGTTTGATAAGGTGTCAGACTGTACTAGAATATTCGAAACAGATGGCAGTCAAGCTTACAAGAAACGTTGCTTTGCCTGTGTCAGTCAGTTATAGCTCGGCAGCCATAATCGTACTAGAAGTCATTTATTGAGTAAGTATTAAGTGCAAGATAAATAAGTTGGATACTGCATAGTTATAACTGCATAAAGTGGAAGGTATATAAATAGTGTATAAAGTAGAACATTATTTTCATTGCATTTATTTTATTTTACGCAATTTAAAATAACTCAAACGTTTGCAAAAACGTAACTAAAAACGTAACAATACCGACTAGGGGCTATTTCAGGACCTGTGACCCATGGGATATAATGTGTACCTTCCGGTCTAACATAAACATAATGTCACACACATAACGTCACCACATTTACATAATTCCGCTGTGTCTGATGCCTGTGAGCACAGATTACAAACATCCACATCTGTGACTCCCATCCTCTTCAAATGCGCTCGTAGTCAATGACCGGTCAGAAATTCCGTTAAGATATATATATGATTTTGCTATAAAGGCTATTCGAGATGGTGCACTACAAAATTTGGTGCACTCCAACACAACTTTACCACGAGATGCAAGAAGCGATAAGACCATTGAAGAACTTTTGGTAAATATGCCTGGTCGACGTCGAACATTAAATTCGGATATGAAAAATTAATTATTCAGATATATATTGAAAATGCAGTCAAGATATTTGTGCACTAACAAGAGCAGATATATATGTTCTTATGTGGTCAAATTGTCACAATAAATAAAATTCCTAACAAATCCTCTGTACTGAAAGAATATTATGGAAGATATTGGCTAACGGGCTTTATTAGCCATCCTCGAAACGTTTAAGACTTTAGAATGCTGACTGTAACCAGTGCGGGCCGTTCTTTCTCTAGAGAAAATGTCGATCTTTTTTAATTTACTTCCAGAAAAGTATAAGCACAATTTTGCACCTACACGCATATGGAATGTAGACGAAGTCATGTAATCTGTTGTGCCGTTACAGCAAACACAAATAATTGCCTGGATAGAAGTCGGTGTGTTATCTGGTTGTGTCCAAATTCCTATTTTTACGGAATGCTTCAAGCATTTTTTGAAGGAAACATTACAGCCACAAGCGCAATATAGTTCTGAATCTAGAAGTTCTGAATCAGAAAATTACTATTTCTTGCGCTTTATAGGCTCGCGGAGTCATTGGTGCATACATATGTCTGCAAAACCGATGATGGTCAGAATTTTGATTATAAATTTTTTCGAACCGCAATTAGCTGACATTAATCTTGCCAATAAATTGACCACCAATATCATGTGATTTAACGCCATTGGATCATTTTCTTTGGAATCATGTAAAGTCGTTTGCAGGAAATCAATATTCGAAAAGTTATTGGGTAAACATGGCCGCATGTGCTTCCAAAAGTTTGTGAAAATTGGTGTTCCAGATTGCGCCTTGTATGCGACGCCTGGCGGAAATCATATTTAAACATTAATGTCATAAAATTTTCTATCCAACAAAGTCCGTTTCATTGATATTAGGAATATATTTCATAGTTTTATGGTTTAAACTTGTGTAACTATCAAAAAAACACCCGACCATCACATCACATACGCTATCAGAGCTTTTAACTGCGAAAATTTGATCTCTTATAGCCCTGACTATAATGCTGTTTTGTGTACTATGGAAATGAACGGGGTATAAATGTGTGTTAGTATATTATTAATACTCACTAAACACAGCTTCGTTAAATAAGAACTGGGGAACCCTAACATAAAGTCAGTTGGAAATACAGTGTGCAAATTCCTTTTTCGTACACATTGATTTTTGTTTACAAGTCAAGAGGCTTAACAACATATTAGGCCTCACCGAAAAAAGTAGTTTTGATTAAACTTTGATTCAAATGCATTTGTTGCTTTCCATCGGCATGTTTACAGTCACAATACTTTTCATTTTATTAAAATAATAAAAAGCAATGATAGGTCTTTTTACATTTCAAGTGACAATATAATAGTAGTACGTATACTAAAGGGTCCGCCAAATAAATATTTTTTTTAAATGCTATAAAAAAAAACTACTGAGTATTTTCTCAAATTTCTTTTTTTATTTGAAAGTACAATCCTTCCGGTTAATAATGGAAAATAATTTCATTCAAATGGCTGCCGCGGCTGGCCATGCAGTAGCCTACACAACCGGTCCAATTTTTAAGCACATTATCGATTGTGTGCTGCTGTATTTCACCAATGGCTTCACGAATATTGTCCTTTAAAGCGTCAATTGTCTCTGGCTTGTTGGCGTAACACTTATCTTTGACGGCACCCCACAAATAATAGTCCAACGGTGTCAAATCGCAGCTCCGAGGTGGCCAAACGACATCAGCTATGCGGCAGATAATGCAATCTTCACAAACAGGGCGCAAAAGGTCGAGTGTAGCTTCGGCTGTGTGGCACGTAGCGCCGTCCTGTTGAAACCAAATGTTGCTAATATCCTCCTCTTAAATTTTTGTGAACAAAAATTCGTTCAACATGGCCCAGTAACGATCGCCATTGAGTGTAACGGCCACTCCTTGCTCATTTTCGAAGAAAAATGGCCCAATTATGCCTCTGGACCAAAATCCGGACCAAAGAGTGACTCGTCTTGGGTGTATCGGCTTTTCAATATATGCGTACGGGTTTTCTGTGCCCCAAATGCGACAATTTGGCTTATTTATATACCCGCCAAGATCAAAATGAGCTTCATCTGAAAAGGTGATTTTTTTTGGCAAAATCGGCATCTTCTGTAAGTCGGTCGCAAGCCCAGATTCCCAGCGTTGTTCATGCGTATACACAACCATATTCGTTCAGCGGAAGGATAAAACTAATTATCTGTCAAATCAGACATGAGCTAAGTGTTACCATTCACGAAATAAGCACTAGTTGAAAAAAACGTTAGATGGAGGACCCTTTACACGTCCGTCACACTAATATAGTATCAGAAACCATATTCCATATACATACCATGGTATATAACCCCACTGTCTGTCTGTCAGGGCCATTAATGGATTATTTATTCTTGAGTCACATACCCTACATAGCTTTATGCCATATTTGGCTGGTTCTACGGGAATATACTGGGTAAATAAAGTATGTTCGCTATAAGGAAGAAGCTGGTCATCCACTCTAAATCAATAACAAACATTAAGCAAAAATCATCTATGGCAGCTGATTTGTTTAACTCTTGATACTTTGGACGAATGTTTGCATTGTAAAATCGAATAAATCGTAATAAAATCATTTGTGGTCCAGGCAAACCAAGGGGTGCATTTAGCGTACTGGGTCTAAAAGAGGGTATCTCACCCTCTTAATGTAACTCGGTCAAGTCCAAAAAATGTTTTTCGATTGAGAATATTTCTGTCGTAGAATTCATGGTATGTTTTTTTTTTTTTTTAACTAGAAAAAAAACGATATTAAGCACTAAAATCATACCTGGTCTGACCAGACCAAGAAAAACATCCTGGAGCTTAAATATTGTCAACTACAGCATAATTTTATTTAATAAGTATCGCAATATTAAAAATATGAAATAAAAAATTATAACATTTAATTGTCATTTTCTTAAGAAAAAAGTATAAAATTAATCCGACTTTAATAAATGACTGCACTTTAAAACAGAATTTTAATGATTATAAATGATTAATAATAACTTTTTTTTAATCATATTATTATATATGTATAATTATTATTTATATACTTTTAGTATGATTTAATTTATGCTGAAATGTTGAAAGTGAAACTATGATTAAATTGTTGAGAAATATAATGAATTATTTTTTGCTTTTTTTTAATTACAAGTAAAACATTATGTTATTCACTTGGTAATTGATTAATTACAAAATGCATGGAATGAATATCAAGAAGAACATACATTCATACATGTTTTCATTTTATAATTAATTAATTGTTAAAACATAATTAATAACTTGTATATTTTTTAAAACAAATAAAAAATTATATTTTTTATGAAAAACAAAAAAACTATTTAAATGGTTGTATATCACGAAAAAATAAAAAAAAATAAAGAATATATTTATTTATTTTATTTTGTAGATTTTTAGCTGATCTAGTGAGTTTCCAAAGATCGATATTAGTGATGCTGTTAGGTCGGAATATCATACATATGATTCTCCTGCACTTGCTGATTAATACCTGTCAATATTTCAAAATGGTGTTAACAAAGAGCCGGGTTTCACCACCGTACAACAAAGTAGACTTTACATATGCGTTGAATATTCCAGCTTAGTTCGTCTGAATATTTGTGAATTCGTCTATACTGATTGTAATCGTACGAATATCGCATTTAATTTTTTGAGCCTGAAGCGTTAACAGAAGCCAGATTTTTTAAAATTAAATTGGCATGTTAGAGACCTTGAGCGAATTGACATTCGAGACTCAATGTTATTCCCCTTTTCTCTGAACAAACTTCTTTCATGCTATATGGTGCACAAAATAAAAGTTTAAATTTAAAAATGCAATAAAACAAATCCTGTTGAAACCAAACATCGTTCACATCAATACCATAAAGAGCAGGCACAAAAAAATCGGTTATCATTGTGCGATAGGTAATGACCATTGACTGTAATGATTCGGGCGATCTCATTTTCAAAGATATATGGGCCAAAGATGCCTCTGCAATGGCTTCTATAAGACCATGTTTGGGTTTATTGAGCCTTACTTGCTTGCTTGCTTGCTACTTACTAAGGTGAAAATCAGCTTCATCCGAAAAGATTATTTTAAATGATGATAAATTTTCAATAAATCTGAACATTGCTCAATCGAAAGTCGATTAATTTCGTTCAGTTTAGATAATATACTGAATTTTGTGAGAGAATGACATAAGTATTGCCAGATTCGAAATAACCGATGGTTCAAATTTATTTTTATTATTTTATTTATTTTATTATTAACTGATACTTCAGAATCTTCGTACACAGCTCTGAAGATTCGTATGACGAGTATATTCGTCCCTGGCTGCGAAATGGTTACAATCGATTCATAACTAAATTTTACCTCAGACAAACAGACAGTACGAGTATATTCGTCCAACTTTTAATACATACATTATAATATATATACTTTTGAATGAACAACTTCCTAACAAAATATTGAAAAATCAATCATAATTACATTCTCATACATTTACTTATATTAGACAACAAAAACAATAATAATAATTCTGTTAACAAGGTTACTAAATGTTGTTAAGAGTGCAACAATACAACAATGTATGACTATTCGAAAAAGAACAAAAACAATAATAACAAAAAGCGTAACAATTGCAACATTTTGTTTCGCCTCTACACATCGCACATGAAAATTATATGTTTTCCGTGGTTCAATTTTCATATCACGCACAACTCATCTCACGCTCTCTAGTGCAGTGGCAGAAGCAGACCTCGATTTTAATAATAAACTTAAGGAGCACAAAAAATGCAAAAAAGTGTAAAAGCACAGATTTCTTATCTTTATAAAAAGAAAAACAACAAAAAAATACAATAATGTTGCATGAATTAACATATCTTTATGCAAAATGTTGCAAGTTTGTAAATGTAGACGAGGCAAAAAAAAAAGAATAGAAAAATAATACTCAACAACAAAGTAAGTAATTTTTATAATTTTAAATATTTCATTTATTTGTTTCAATTGTTCGAAATAGTTTTTGTCGATTTTATTTTAATTTTTTAATTTTAAATTTGGGTCACTATTAATTGCTTCATGTTTAATATAATGGAAACAATCACTGCTAATTGTCCACATTACTCGGAAAATCCGATTGAATAAAATCCATTAAATTTAAGTATTTTAATCCGCTGGCAATTTTCTAATTAGTTTTAATACTAATAAAACATTAGAAAAAACTTTTTGCCATTTTTCGGCCATGTCAAAAATAAATTTCGATAAAAACTTTTGTTAAAAGTTCAACTGCAGAAAATAAGAGGTAGGGTCCATAAAACAATGACCTTTTGATTTTCCCACCTCTTAATTGAAAGGGCAACACTGCTGCGGCCAACAAACATTCTACCTGCCATTGATATCAGACTATCGTTTGATATGGGGAGAAAATGAAAATCCAAAACAATTCATGATGTGCTGATCGGAGATTACCAGTGCAAGAGATTGTGGACGATATAAACATTTCACATTTTTCTGATGTCTCTATTTTAAATGAGCACGTACGAAAAAGCTGTCCGCATAGTGGATACCGCAATCGCGTAATCGTGTGACAACTTCGACGGAATATTTAGCGTTGTTCAACCACAATATGGTCGAGTTTTAGCTCTGTCATGTAACAGTGAACGAAACGTAGATGCAATACAACACACCAGAGACCGAACAGTTGCCAAACCAGTGAGTTTCCTGGAATGAACCGACAAAACGGTTAAACATTCAGTGGTAAATATTATGCCAATTTATGTCCGTAATTTCTACAAATAGATATCTGATCGTGTTCGTACCTAACAGTTATCTTTACCTATTCGGTAAAACAACTTTGGTAATTTGAACGACACTTTTGCCAACTTGTTTAAATCTTTAAAAATATAGCAACACTTTCTAATATATTTGCCATTTTATATTGTTTCTAGCTCAAACCCGGCGTGCTTCGTTATATATTCATTTCCATAACATTCCATGAAGGAACATAGGAACTTCTCGCAGTCAATGAGCTGCACCCGATTCTATTTTTAGACTCACTGAAAATAATCAACCGTTTAACGCCGGCTCCAAGCGGCAAATGCATTTAGAGAAGTTTTCAACAGTAGCTATATTCATAACCAGTTACTAGCTAATGTTATGAGGTAATACCGCTGTCGAAAAACTTTTTTTTTTTTTTGGTATTGAACCGACGACCTTCTGATTGGTAGGCGGGTGTCTTACCTACCATACCACAGCGGCACACTTAAATTTAAATTAGTTTTTCCAAAATAATTAAGCCTAAATATTTTAAATATAGGGCACAATCTAATGGAGTGGAATGTATTTTTCGCATCAGCTAAGTTGCAAAGAGTACAAATACCAATTGTATTGCTTCTAAACGCTCTGCCATAAATATCTAAAAGTCCACCCCTTGCTCGTATTAATAAGCTCGTGGCATGTGACGAAAATATTGATGATTGAAGAGGGACCATGTCGTAATTCAATTGAGAGTATAGGTTGTGAAACTGTAAGTTCTAACTAAAGTTAGAAAAATGTAGCTTTAGCAGCAAACAGCTTTTCAAATTCATCATATTTTGCGCTCCATAAAATATTATTGACTGGCATGCAGCTTTCAAGATTTTGAGTTTGTCGTGGTTTGAGATTTTAGGGTGGTTTATATATTTCGACCATGTTGAAGAAATCGCCATTTTTGAAGCAGCTAATTTATTTAGCAAGTGTTTTGTAAGACAGGTTGTAGTTAACTTCTATACCTAAATATTTCAATATTTTCATATCCAAAATTCCATCTTAGTCTTCTTGAATTCGCGTGCCACTACGAAAAACTAATATTTTAGATTTATAGAGACTTACATTTAACATCAATGCACTATGCACTATGTATAAATCGCATTAATCATAGTTTGCTAAGTTTCAGGAGAGTCAGACAAAATGACAACATCATCAGCATAAAGAAGAACTTTAACAATCAAATTCTCAACTTCTACACTACCAGGAAATGCATCGGCTAGATCGTTAAGATATAGGGCAAACACTATCGGACTCAATATGTATCCTTGTCTCACACCAAGGTCTACACAAACAGATTTCGAAATTTTATTGCCATAATATATTTTACTGGTCGTGTTTTGATACAAGTTCTGTAAGATACGAATTATTTTAGATAATAAGCCCATAGTTGATAGTTTATAAAAAAGAGACCATCTAGAGATTCTTTTGATAAGATTTCAAGAGAAATCCAGGTGTTTTTGTTGTTTATTTTGTTTAAATGGATTATGTTTACAAGATTCAAAACGTTGTCCACTGTCGAATATTGTTTTCTAAGCTGATGCTGTGGCTGTGGCTGTGTCGGGAAAAGTTCATCGCCTTCAGACATCTCTGGGCCTTCTTAGTCGGTGAAGCACAGTGGGCTTAACGACAAACCCTAGGAAAACGAAATTGGTGCTATTTACGCGCACGTGCAAAATTCCATCTTTTTCTCTACCGCTTCAGCATGCGATAGGACTAGACTGTCAGATAGAGCGAAGTATCTGGAGATAATCCTGGACTCCAAGCTGAATACATGGGCGACGGCCAACGTGGCGCTGTACCCGCATCCCGGGTTCTAAGTCATAGGAATTTTAATATTCACTGTGGTTAACCCCATATATATGTATGGTGCGATTGTGTGGTGAAAACCTCTGGAGAAATTCACACATAAGCAGAATCTTTGACAGGGTTCTGAGCAGTGAGACACTATTGATTACAGGTGCGTTCAGGTCCGCTTCTTCGAAGGCCTTGTATGTATTGCTGAACTGGCTTTCGGTGGACCTCATGGCAAAGCATCTTGCGGTATATGAATACGATCCCTGATGGAGTGGATTACTGTACACCCTAACCCTTCGTGAATAGAATGTTGACTGTTTGCATCTCACCAGAGTCGGCAATTAGACACGGTTCTGTTGAGGTATGCACGGACGGGTTGAAATCCTCGAAAAGGATCACTCAAAATATTTCTCAAACCAATCTGTTATTCGATTTAAAATGATGTTCTTAAGTATTTTACACATCGTATCAATCAATAGTTAGAAGGGAGGTTGGGATCACCTTTTTTTAAGATAGGAATCAACAAAGAAGTTTTAAAACTGTTTAGTATTTTAGGACAAATAGTAACTGATTTGGAAATCTAAGCGGAGCATTTTAAAAAATTTTAGCGATCGTAATACAGAAGAGAGTTCACATAGTTCTATTGGTGAATCAAAAAAAGAGTCAGTAAATAAAGGCATATACCAATATATAGCGTTTGAAATAATATCAATTCGCAGCATTGTATTAAAGTGAAAAAGAAAGTCTTCGGCAATAAGATTTCCTCTAATTGTTGCAGTATAAGATTTCATATTATTTGCCAGCTGCCACCATTCCTTACTGTTCGTTTAACTTTTCATTATAATATTTAAGTTTCCTGCTACGACATACATTAAGGCACTTTATTCTGGCAGAAATTTACAACGATTTGTTTATCTGTTTGTTAGTTCTTCTATATTTGTTAAGATTTAGAATTTAGTATGAGAGTGTTCAAAATGCGATGAATTTAAACGTTTTACATTTTTAAGACAGTATTTAGAGCTTTACAAAATCCATTAAAGACAACAACAAAATTCTTACAATAACTAAAATTATGCAATAAAAACTAAAAAACTATTTTTTACGCGACAGAAATAAGTATGCAAACCAAAAACTTATGCGATAAGAAAGAAAAAAGTAGAAGTATCTGAGAAGTGATACCATTTTTCTGATAGGTGCTATCGATTATAAGAATCTACTTAAAAAAATCCTGAGTTACGGATAGAGAACCGGTTTTTCGTACCTTCATGCACTCATAAGTTAAAACTTAGCCAAATATTGACCGATTTTAAGGGGGTGGAGCATAACAACACAAACGACCCAGCTTCGAGCGCCAGCAGAGGACATGACGAAGAAAAAATTTAGTTGTGGTTTCGAATGTTTAATAATAAAAAAAGGCTTCAACTTCTTTCCTCCAGACAACTCCATCGAAAAAAAAAAAATAAAAAAAAAATATACCTCTGGCGATGATGACAAACACAAGACGAATGATCAGGAAAAACACGCCACCTACTGGGAAAAAATTACAATGCTAAAATAAAGATCACCACTAATTAGTAAGGATCTTCACCACTACAAAAAGAAATCATATGGAGGAAGCTACAGCGGATTAATCATCTACTTTGCTTGAAATATCAAATTGATTAAAGAAACTGAAACAAAGCAATAGATGCTTCGTGGAAAGCTTATATGCTTCCTAGAAGAGTGATGGAGAAAACAAAACCGATTTTAAGATTCTTGGACGATTCGGCATGAAAAGGAACAAACATATTAACATATCCAAGCTTAGATTAATTTCAACACACTATTTTCTAAAGGACTAGCACTATTTTTGGTTTTATTAAAGTAGTACTTTTAGTTGTGAATGAAACGATACCTCCTGTTTTGAAATCGGGTTGCAATTGATGGAGAGAAGGCATTTATATTTTAAAAATTAAATAAAAATTATAATTTTCTCTACTTATTAATTTTTTAAAAGTTCTTTTGTAGTCTTCTCTTTTTTAACACTTGTCGCTCGTCGCTGGTTGACTTTAATGTATTTTACTTTGAAATTAAATTGTAATTTTAGTTTTAATTGTTTGCTTTACTTCTTCTACCACTGCTGATGTATGAATTAAACAATTGCTTAATGCCTTGCCGATTCAGTTATTGCTGTTTTCAACTTTTAGGTGTGAAATATTTATTGTACAACTGCAATAAAAACAATATTTTCAATTTATATATCATAGATAACATTTCATGATTTTTTATATTGCCTATGCTTGCTGTTATTGTTGTTGTTATTGTCTGTTGGTAAATATATGTGTTTTTTTAATATTATTTAGCAATTTATATAGTGGAACTATTTCCATAATTTTATTCAATATATGCCTTTTTTATCGAAATTTTCAAGCCACAGAGTTATTTATCACTTAATAGGATACCACAATACAAAACTTTACAAATTCCAATTTAAAGAAACAAAAAAAAATAAAAAATATATAACGAATGTAAACCCCAAACCATATCAATGATATTTAAATTAAAAAAAAATTAAAATTAAGTATTTAATGGTCAAGTGAATATTTCTCAGAATTTTACATTAACCCTTTAACAAATGTGACTACATTTGTGCCAAGTAATATTTATTATAATTATTATTACTATTTATTATAATTAATTATAATTATTAATTAATATTTATTACAATAATAACTATTATAAGGGGTGTTTTTTAAAGAGGTATAGAACTTTGAGTTGCAATAAAACAATGATGGATTATTCGATTGACATGAATTTTATTTATCCGAAAGATAATCTTGTGGCATTACATTTTAAATATGATTTCTGGCATATGACCGCCACGGCTAGCGCGAATGTAGTCCAATCTGGACGTCCAATTTTCGATGACTTTTTCCAACATTTGTGGCCGTATATCAGCAATAACACGGCGTATGTTGTCTTCCAAATGGTCAAGCGTTTGTGGCTTTATCGCATAGACCAATGACTTTACATAGCCCCACAGAAAGTAGTCTAGCGCTGTTAAATCACAAGATCTTGAAGACCAATTCACAGGTCCAAAACGTGAAATTAGGCGGTCACCAAACGTGTTTTTCAATAAATCTATTGTGGCACGAGCTGTGTGACATGTTGCGCCGTCTTGTTGAAACCACATCTCCTGGACATCATGGTTATTCAATTAAGGAATGAAAAAGTTAGTAGTCATGGCTCTATACCGATCACCATTGACCACCATCGTTTTTGAAAAAGTACGAACCAATGATTCCACCAGCCCATAAAGCGCATCAAACAGACAGTTTTTCTGAATGTAACGGTGTTTCCACATACACTTGAGGATTACCTTCACTCCAAATGCGGCAGTTCTGTTTGTTGACGTAGCCATTCAACCAGAAGTGCACTTCATCGCTAAACAAAATTCGCTGATGAAAATCGGGAACAACGGTAATCTCGTTTTGGTCCCTTACGACGAATCTACGCCGAGCATTCATGATGAATTGCCAAGCCAAACTGAGAATAAATCACTCGACAGCTGTTAAATCGGTCGCCATCTTGAAAAGTAATGCCAACTTAAAGTTCTATACCTCTATAAAAAACACGCTTTACATTTTTCATTCAGAAAATTTTTTTATGACTCATTGAAGAAGAAAAATTGTTCTAATTGTACACGACAAATTTTTTTTTCGCAGCTTAATTGTGAATAACTCCGAAACTGTTGAAATTACAAAAAATATATATATAATTTTATATGGATGGTACCTGTATCAAAACCGGTCAAGTCGTTTTCAAGTTATGATGAAATATATTGACATGACCACCATATTTGGAGCAAAAAATTTGCCACGCCCATAAAAAAATTGAGCCCTGAAAACGGATTTGAATTCAGCGCATCAGAATCATTATATTTCATATAGATTTATTTAAAGGTGTTTTTTGCTGTAGACCAGGTATTATCAAATTAATTTCGTTTTTTTAATTCGTTTTACAAATTTTATAATCATTATTGCTAAGATTTTAAGCACTTAAGGGTTAATGTTGGCGTATTTATGCATTTACATATACCATACATATTAGGTTTTATTTTGCAATTAAAATTTAAGTAAAATTTGCGGTTTATTTTTAATTTTTTTTTTTATCTAAATTTATTAAAATTGATAAACAAAGCCAATGTTTAAAAGTCAATGTGTTAACATTTCTACAAACAAATTTGTCTGTCCGTTAGTTGTCTATGTCTTTACCACAATATTTGTCTAAATAAATTATGTTTTTTTGCGATAAATCAAAATTGAGTTTATAATTGTCTTTAAAAGAAACAAAAAAAATAATATAAATTAATACAAAATATTAACCGCTAATTTAAGTTGACATTTCAACACACAATTCTGCAATTCTACGACCGGTAGCATTCAGCCATGCTTCCCTGTAGGGTGGGGAGTTCCATAAGTTGCTTTACTAATCCTCCTATTTTCGTTCTCAACTCAACTCAGCTTGGTTGAGTGAAGGTGGATTTACCCATTCGGGCTGAACAACAAAATTTGTTTAGGCAATGTTTTACCGGTAGCATTCAGCCATGCTTCCCTGTAGGGTGAGGAGTTCCATAAGTTGCTTTACTAATCCTCCTATTTTCGTTCTCAACTCAACTCAGCTTGGTTGAGTGAAGTTGGATTTACCCATTCGGGCTGAACAACAAAATTTGTTTAGACAATGTTTTATTTTATATGCAGTAACTATTGCATAAAAAACGTATATGGATTTTACCGACGATTTTGAAGGCGCGCATAGTCTGGAATTAGTCTGATTGGAGAAGTCAGTTTGATCATTATAGAGAAAAATAAATAGCTTAAGTAACAACAGATAGGTACGTAAGATGGTACGTAGTGTGCTATTTGATATGCAGGAACTATTGCATAAAAAAACGTATATGGATTTTACCGACGATTTTGAAGGCGCGCATAGTCTGGAATTAGTCTGATTGGAGAAGTCAGTTTGATCATTATAGAGAAAAATAAATAGCTTAAGTAACAACAGATAGGTACGTAAGATGGTACGTAGTGTGCTATTTGATATGCAGGAACTATTGCATAAAAAAACGTATATGGATTTTACCGACGATTTCGAAGGCGCGCATTGTCTGGAATTGGTCTAATTGGAGAAGTCAGTTTGATCATTATAGAGAAAAATAAATAGCTTAAGTAACAATAGATAGGTACGTAAGATGGTACGTAGTGTGCTAGTCTGTCAACTCGTCCATCCTGTGTTCTATTTCCACCAGAAACCCTGGCTATCACGCCGATTATTATGGACTTAGTTAATCTGTTCGTAATACACTTACCCCAATATTTACACGATAAATACGTTAGCAAAAAATCGTGCAAATCGAGAATAGAAAGTATTTATGTAAAAATCGTGTAAATCGGAAATAATAAAACATTCAAAACGCTTAAAAACCTACGTTTTAAAATATTTTTATTTGGAATTAATTTCATAAATAAAAGGTTAGATTGCGGACACTCCTAGAAGGATGGAGTTCCACTTTGGCTAGAGATTGGGTCTATTGTGGTACCACAAACATGTAACTAACCCGGGAAACGAATTTCTCCATAGGAAACAATTTTAAGTCCAAAATGAAGTTAAGTAATAAGAACTGCTTAAATAAAAGAAGACAAACATTAATAATTAATTCAATTTAATTCAAAATAAAATTTTTAGCGAAGGAATTCCATTTTGACTCATTGTAGGCATTCATACATGCGTGTTGCAACACGGACTGCACTCTAATGTATGTATGGTGCATATGTACATAGTATGGACATGCAGAAATAATACAGAATACAAAACATAAAAAAATAACAGTTCAATCTAAGAAAAAGCAGAGATTTCCTGTTTTTTGATAATAACTGAGGCGACATAAACCGAATGGCAACGCAAATCGAACTTAACACACGAAAAAAAAACTCGACTCAAATCGCAACAACCAAAATCAGGGGATGGGTATGGGTCTTCTGGCGAGCATTACTTCTGACTTTAATGAAAGCTGTCCGGAATACGAGTATATGTCACAGAGAAAGGTTTTTTCGGAGAAGCAGTAAACTTGGCGACCTGCGCCATAATATTAGATAGAACTAGATAGACTATTCAATAGAACTAAGAGAACGGGAGATTTGGCTCCTTAGAGAGCAGCATTAACTTAAATGCTACATGAAGAGTTCAACGAGAATTTCGATCTTCCAAATGAAACTGGACTACAAAAAGCCCTAATAAAGGGTTGATTCGAACCAAATTCAATGAAGAATATGTACAATCAGCTATATCGACATTTAGTCCATCTATATATTCAGGACCTGGTATGATATTTATGATATATATGATTCTGCAGTGAGGAATTAACCCTGTTATCCCTACTCTCTCCAGGTTATACAACGCTAGTCGGCTTCAGTTTGGCCAACGGCGGGGTAAAATTACTATGGCATATACAGGACACTGCGATCCGGGGGATATATTTCTGTCGGTTTGTTTAACAGATCTGTTGCCTTCCCAATGAACAACAGCAGATCTGAAACCCTAATGGTGGATATGTCTCCATATGAGACCTTTTGTTTCCCTAAACATTTCCACCTTAACTTCCTATCAAGAAATCCCATTTACACACTATGTGTTCAACCGTGTCTGATGCCTG
Source organism: Wohlfahrtia magnifica (assembly GCA_023159175.1). Lineage (NCBI taxonomy): Eukaryota > Metazoa > Arthropoda > Insecta > Diptera > Sarcophagidae > Wohlfahrtia > Wohlfahrtia magnifica. The sequence goes on from JAKWBJ010000056.1 coordinate 1,824,240, forward strand.
TGAGCACAGTTTACAACATCCACATCCGTGATCGTCGTTCCCTTAAAGCTAAATCTTTGTTCACGCCTTTTTGTTTAAAGCATGATATTTATCTCTGCTTTAAGCAAAGTGCAGAAAAGTTCGAATAGAAATGCTTACAGTAAAAATATCAGTCATAAACTTTGCGCCTAGGGTAGTGTAGGGTGTTATGCATATGAAAAGTTTTTCTTTTAATGAATCAATCTAAAAAATTCGTGTAAATAGAGCTAATTTCTATTTCTTGATCAGTACAAGCCATCAGTTAAAAAGTGGGAGAAAACGGATACTGATTTTATTATATCTTGAAAACGGTTAAAGTGAAAGACTTAAAGTTCGGTCTAAATTATTTTGTAGTTAATAAAGATCAACAGTCAAAAAGTGGTGGTTTATAAATTTGGTCTAAATGACTTTTAAAATGGACGGAATTGGATAAATGGGCGTGGCATTTCCCATACATAGTGACTATTAATTTTTATATACCATATTTTGCAAACAGTAGAAGTAAGTTTTTTCTTGCCTAGATGGCGTTACTAGTATTCTATCCATATGATTTTTTTCAAACGATGCGTGTATAAATTTGACAGCAACCTAACTATTGATTACTGAGTTATAGCATTTTGTGAGAAGCAGACTTTGTTATTAAAAAAAATAGAGAAAGTGAATTTCGAATTTTGGTAAAGCATTGCTTTTTGATGAAAAAAATAAAGTGAAAATCAAACGATGGCTTGATAAGCACTATCCAAACTCTGCTCCATCGAGACAAATGGTAGAGAATTGGTTTGCTGAATTTAAACGTGGTCGTACCAGCACAAATGTTACAGAGCGCGCAGTGAACGCACAAATGAGGTTGTTATTCCAGAAAACATGAAAAAAATCCAAAAATTGGTAATGAACGATTGCAAATTGAAGGCGCACGAGCTAGCTGACATTGTAAAGATATCAGATGGTAGTGTTGTGACCATTTTACATGAACATTTGGGTATGCGAAAGCGCTGCTCAAAGTGGGTCCGGTGAGATCACAAATCGTGCCACAAATCGATGAAAACAATGACAAAATGGAATTAATTGGGCTTCGAATTGCTTACCCATCCACCGTATTCTTCAGATTTAGCCCCCATCGACTTTTTCCTGTTTTCAGATCTTAAGAAATGCTTGCTGGAAATAAATTTAAGTATAATGATATAGTAATCGCTGAAACTGTTGCATGTTTTAACGAAAAGAGAGGTATCGAAAGCTGAAAAATCGCTATACTCGTTGTATCACCCTCGAAGGCAACTTTGTTGAATAATAAAATCGAGTTTTGTAAAAATTTTGTTTTTTTCTCACTTATCCTACGGAATAAACATATTCATTCCCAGCTTTATTATTCTAACGACTATCTCTGTCATGGCATCAACATTTGAGTCAAGGAAACACCCCAACATGCTTTTTCGTAGACAAAAAAAGAGCGTCTCTTAGCTGTAGGTGAGACATAATGAAGGGCGGTGAACAAAAAAGAGGCAGAAATGGTACAATAATCTGAGTTATCGAGAGGTGCAAGAACCTTAACTTCATACTTTTCAGTTTGTGAAGTGAGGAAAATGTCGAAGGTTTTATTTTGATGCCCATACGATATATGTGTAGGTTCAATTCAATAGGTCCGTGGCAAATAGCTCAACGTATTGGCCTTCAGGAGTTGAGCGGCCAGAATAGCATAACCAAGACGAAATCACCAGCAACAACATTTTCACTGTCCGGGCAATTCGCAAGGATACTCGAAATAGAGTCAGAAAGAGAGTCGTAGCCAGATATGGTAACCTCTCTTCCCGCGTTTAGACTTCTACACAGAAGCCCGAAGATGTGCCCTGATTCTGAACTTAACCCAGAGACAGTTAAATTCCGCATCATACATGCCAAGAGGTTGTTGGCATTCGTACACAACTTCACCGCGATTGTACATTCTAATACCCCTATGAAAATTAAAAAGGGACAGAAGATGATCCTGTTGATCAGCATTTTCAGAGACCTGGTTTTCACATAAAAATATCCGGCCTATGGCGACAAATGTGCGCATATACAGAAAAAAGTTCGTCCTCAATCCACGCACATTGCAAAAATCGAGGCGAAAGTGACCCGTCATTACGGAAATAGAACAATTAAAATCAAACGATCAACCCTCCAATACGACCGACAAGGAAAATGATTGTTGCCAATTAACTATTCAACGACCAGTGTTATGCCTTCGTCGTTAAACAGTCAACAACAAACATTCCCAAGTCGCTCATTCCGAAGGTTGAACTAAAAATCAGAGAGGAAAGGAAAAAAAACCAATGACACTAACAAGGGTGTCATGTCACTTTTTACTATTATAACGCCAGAAGGGCCACTATGTCTTCTCATTTCTTTGTTGATTTTTTTTTTTTTTAGTTTGTTATTGTTGTTTTTTGCCGTTTTCATTTCGTTACCCCTTATTCGAGTAAGAGCAAATTCAATGACGAGTTATATTCCCGCCAACTGTAAGTACTGAAAAACTTGTTTTATATTAGAAAATGCACCAGTAACTGAAAAATTTTTAATAAAAATCGATCAATACATTCCCAGCATTTTTAATAAAAAATAAGCCGGTAAACAAATTCGATTCAACAGAATTTATTCCGCTTACATCAAACACTCGCTACGGAAAAAGAAGATGTTCAGACTTTTTAATTTCCCGCTTCCTAACTGAAAGTGCGGCACTGCTTCTGTCAGTTTACTTCTGTCGAAATATGAACAAGCTGCATCATTTAGATTGTGTTCGACAATTATTGATGGTAGAATACCGATTGATTAAAAAGAAAATTGCATCATTTAGTGCAATGGTAAAAACGTAGTTAAATTTTATTTTCACGCTGTGCTGTCGATCGGAGATTGAAAGTGCGAGATATTGTGAAAATCTAAGATGCCTATGGCTGAGTGGATTCCAACTTTAAAGATCTCTTAAGTATGAAAAAGCTTTCCGTGTCGTGTTTGCTCACAATCGACCACAATAGCAATTTAATAACAATTTTACAGCAGTGTTTGGCGGTGTTCAAACGCTATATAGAAGACATTTCGAGACCGTGAACTTAATGTAGATCAACCGCAACACACCAGAGACCAAACAACAGTCAAAAAAAGTGTGTTTCTTAGAGTGAATCGGCGTCAAAGAAGTCCAACGTAAGTTTGTCAGTCAGTAAAGTCATTGTATCAATGGCGAATATTATGCCAACTTATTGGATCGATTTAATGAGAATTAAAAAACACACTGCATTTGGACAAGAATAAGATCTTTTTCACTAGAACAATGAAAGGGTGCACACATATGCACACATAGACTGGTCGTTACTTTTTTCAACATTAATTTTTTTTTTTTGGTAACCTCTCAAAATGTTATTCTTGGTAATAAAAAAAGTATTCTGTGAAAATTTGAAATCGACATCGACATCGACATTTTAACACGTGGCGCATTGATGTTGAACTTTATACCTATAAGTGCAATGTTCAGCCTCAATGCGGCACGTGTTAAAATTAAGATATCTATTTCAAATTTTCACAGAAAACTTTTTTTTACTAAAAAGAACATTTCAAGAGTCCTCATTAAAAAAAAAAAATGTGCCCTATAAGGATCAGTCAAATGTATAAAAATCCATGAATTGCACCCTCAGTGACTTTTTCTTATTTTTAAATCTGAAGAAAAGAAATATGACTACAATGGCACACTTTGACTAAAGTGTATAGAGTTTAAATAAGACTTTGCTGAAAAATAAAATGATTTTTTTTTCCAAAAAACCTTTGTTTCACTAAAAAGTCACGGATGACACGCCCTCGTAGTATAGAAATATACTTAAAATTAAAAACAAAACAAAAATAGATGCAAGAGTTACCTGTATTCTTAGTTAGGCCAATATGAAAAAAAAACCACAAAAGATACAAGAGCAAAAATCTGAACACTAAAGAAGTCTGAACTGATTATGTAAAATTCTAAAAACTCTACTTTGGGACTTTAAAAGCGAAGAAACAAGCTTCTATTTTGTCTATAACCTGTTTGTGTTCCTTCGAATAGATTACTAACTACCGCAGTTTACGAAACACACATACATATATCAAGGGTTTGTCATGATAGCTGTACGTAAACTTACGAGCGGATTGGCTAAATAATTGTGCTAATTATCTTGTTATTAATTTCATTATCTTCATTGTATATATAAAGAGATGTACACACTTTGATGTTACCACTAAGTGCGAAAACGAGTCGACCATTTTCAACCAAAATTTCAGAGTACGTTGTGGATGGTCTGTAGATAGTTTATGTGAAGTTTGCACAAAACTGGCCCACTGATGCCGAAGGCATTTAGATTTTCTTTTATATTCCCATACAAATATTAACAAAATACCCTCTATTTTCCTTATTATGATTTTCTATTATCAGTTGAAAAGTTACCAAACCATATATCGGAAGATCTTATGTGTACAATGACATTCGATTTTCTAATTGGAATGTTGAGCTGAATCTTATTAATCGAAATACGGGCGAAATTGAATAAGTGGAAGTGGCAGCTACAATACAAAGTAAATATTGATTTTTGTATATCTTTGGAACGGTAATAGTGGAAGGTTCTGAATTTGATATAAATAACTTAGTGGTTAATACATGCAGTTGAATAAGTGGGTGTTGCATGTCCTATACAAATTAAACATATATTTTTGTATATCTAGAGAACGAATTGGTTCTGAATTTTGTTTAAATGACTGCTTGAATAATAAAAACCATCAGTTAAAAAGTGGGCGAAATTAGATAGGTGGGCGGAATTTGATACATTGATATTGATATTTGTATATCTTGAGAATGTTTACAGCTGAAATTTCTAAATAACTTGGCGGTCAATTCAAACCATCTGTTTTAAGAAAACATGGAATTTAGCTTGTGCGGAGAATGGTAACAATCAAAGCAGGTACGGGCTGGCTCTCAGCAATGCGGGAGGGGTTACTCTACTGTATTCATAAAATTCATAAAATAAACTAACATATAATGGCAAAAATTTAATGATTGCGTTCAGCAAACTAAGAAATATTAATTAATTTTAATAATTAATTTTAATAATTATAAATTTTGACCTTAAGCAACTATAAAACTTTCTTCTAGAGTACAAGTTCGCATTATAATTATTATTTAAGAAAGCTGACTGACCTATCATCCATCTCTATTCCTTTATAGTTTTAGATTTGGCAAATTTCGTTTTCTACTATTGCGTTATTGTATTTCAAAGCAAATTACTGCTTTTCAACTTAGAGAAAATATACTTTCATCTGAGATTACCACCAGTCAGTCAGTCACTGAGTCAAGATATTAAAGACTTTTTAGCATATGAACATCAAAAGAAATTTCATTCTTGTGTAAAATTATATATAAAGTGTTATTTTACTTTTTTTTTTAGATGGATAGAATAGAGCAAAATAGAGGAGAATGGCATAGAATAGAATGATTACTCATATACACAAATGGGGAGTTTATGTGCTTGTATGTCATGTTAAACAAATATACCTAAATAAGTAGTAATTTTTATGCTTTTCATTTTTTATTTTTATAACATTTCTTTGAGTTCACCGTTATTTAAAAATTACTCATTCGAACATAATTAGCTTCTTTCACTACTTTTGCTTTTGCTGTTTCTCTATAGAAAAAAGAAGCATTGAAAACGTTTAAAAGTTCTACAATTTCTTCCGGCTTACAGCCAGGGGAAATGAATGACTATTTGAAAACAATAGTTTTATTTAAATTATCTCAATAGTAGGTAGTATTCATTATTAAAACTCTACTGAGTAAAATAAATGTTTTTAATAATAGAAATTGGTTTAATGGAAAACATGTTGAAGTTAAACAAAATGCCTGTCTGTATTCATTTAAGTTGATACCTAATAAAATGAATGATATTGTTACGAAAATAGAAACGAATATTGGTATATTTTGTGTCACCCTGTCAATGTTGTGTATCTGACAGCACTGCCAATTAAATCATCTTGGGTAACATAATCTTACGTGTTTAAAACTAACGGATAGAGGATATGAGATCATTTGAGACATTTCCGGAATATTCCAAACTGTAAGCTATTAGGTTCATAAGGAGACTGCTGTGCCTACGTAGTTAGTTATCGTTTGGCTGTCAATAAGTAAAGTTGTGTTAGAGTGGAAATAAAAGTGTCGTATGAACGACAAACAGTATAAAAGTTATAGTGGAACAAATAAAATCTGTAAAACAACAAAATAAAGCGGTGTTTATTTTATTTTAACGCAATTTAATCGATTCAAACGTTTTAAAAAGGCTAAAACGTAACAAAATTTTTAGATAATTACGACCGTATTCATAATGAAAACCTACAAGTATCTAGCATAAGTATTATTTATAATCCACCTGTTGCTCTGTTCGCTAAACTCAGATTAACAACCTTTCAAGCACTGACACAAATCAACTTGGTCAGTGCTTGATAAACATAGCAGCTAATGTATTGTTACGTTTTAACCTTTTTAAAACGTTTGAGTTATTTTAAATAGCGTAAAATAAAATAATGCAGCTAATTTGTTCTTTTATACAATGCTTTTTATTTGTACACTTTTTACACAAATGAATAAGGAGCTGCCGTTACGATGGATAGCGATCGAATCATGCTGATTGAATTTTTGTTTCCAAAAATTATAAGCTTAGCATCAACGACAATTGCTTCCAACAATATGGCGCAACTTGCCAGACAAAGCGCTTAACAATCGATTTGTTTCAAAATCAATTTGGTAACAATTTTCTTGCCAAAAGTGGTCCTGTTCACTGATCTCGTCGTTAGTGCAGTTTAATGACTATGGATTACCTTTTATGGGGCTATGTTAAGTCATTGATTTACGCGGACAAACCTGTAACTCTAAAAGCATTGAAAGGCAATATTCAAATCAGTATTGGCGCCATACTGCCAGGTTTATTAGAAAAAGTACTTAAAAATTGGACTGATCGAATGGATGAAGTTACTCGTAGCGGTAGCGGACATATGCCGGAAATCTTATTAAAAACGAATACTGCCACGAAGTTATCTAGCAGATTATAAAAAAATTCATTATATCAACATTTCTGTTTTGTATTATCATTTGAAGTTCTTAAGATCTCAAAACAAAACACCCTATAGTACTGTTACGGAAATAAAAATGCCTAAAAAGAAAGTACACCACATTAGTACTGTATAGTGAGATTTTATTTGGTGTTTAAAATTAACGGATATAAAATCAGGGTTATGACATTTCCGTAACTTTTCAAACTGTAAACAATTAGAAGGCTGCTTAGCTTACGTCGAAAGAGTTATCGTTTTGCAGTCACAAAGTAAAGACGCGTTTAGGCGTAAATAGTGTTGTATAAACGAATATTAAGTGCTAGATAAATAAGATACTGTATTAAGATAAACTGTATAAAGTTAAAGTGAGGAAATAAAAATTATAAAACAACAACAACGTTGTGTTTATTTTATTTTACGCACTTTAGAAGAACTCAAACGTTATAAGGTTAAAACGTAACAATACTATTAAAACTCAATTTTCATCCGCCGTATTCTCGGGCTGTTGCAAAGGATACAATGTACTCACACGTCTTTATACGGGTTTTCTTTACATAGCAGTTCGCTATTACGGCCTGTTTGAATTATGGAACACATTCGCTTTAACCACAAATTACCTCGCTCTACGGTTAAAAAACCATGGATTCTCCGTTTTTTAACAAAAAATGTAAAGAAAACAAACGCAGTACATATTCATCTCGTTTAAATGCATTTCGATTCACGGTCTACATTTTCAGAAACTATTTGGGCCGTATAAAGAGGTTTGAGTTTATCTTTTAACATGTCACCAAATTCTTTCCTTAGAAGAAATACAGTCAGCTTTAACTGGGTTACTCAATGGGCTGCCACCCCTGATTTTGTTACACCACTAATGAATACTATAGTAAAAAAAAGGTCTTTTCTACTTAAAATAGATATTACGTTTACTTCCATTATTGGGAGAAAACCTACTGAATAGAGTAAAAAACTTGAAATATGGCCATTTAAAATATTTTAATTCTGCCACCCTTCCATACTTTTAAAACACGACTATTGTCGCTGTAACATAAATTTATCATATTATCGAAAGTCAAAAAATTGATTAATACTTAGGACAACAAAAAACATAAAGATAAGGGCTTGTAAATATAAACTTCAAAGGTTTTAGACCTTAACCTAAAAAAACATTCGAAATTGTTATCTTTATCTATATCTACCAGCTTATTTGGTTAAATATTGTGTTTAAAATTCGTACTCTTTGTATTTATAACTATAAAGTGCTTTAATACTTAATGAACATAACAATATAGAACTTAATATATAAAAGTTCAATGAAACTGGTCGACTTTTTATAAGATAAGATAACACAATGCATATAACCCAGTTTTATTTAGGAAAATAGAACAGTTTATAAATAGGTCAACGTAAAAATTACACTTTATAACTATTGGCGATAACAGTTAACACCCTTTTTTTAGTTGACAAGAATTTAGCACATCGTACATAACTAGTACATTGCCACACTAAGATAAAACAAAACACAAATAAATTAATAAATAATACTTTCAGAGCTAAGCGTTGCAAGAATTACATACATACTCGTACATACATATATTGTAAATAATTTTATCATAAATTTTTTTCCATTTCGTTGGCGAACTTCATAGTGAATTATCGTGACATTTTTCGATGTTAGATGTTTGTAGTGGGCCATCTATTGGCTTTAATTTGAATCAGCGGTTATTTTATATGTGGCAATACTTATGTGATTCTACACTGTTACAAAATTCAGTATATTATCTCCACTGAACGAAATGAATTGATTTATTCTTGGGATTTATTGAAAATTTATCATAATTTTTGGATGTTAATAAGCAAAATTGTCGTATTTGGGGCTCAGACAACCAAAATATCATCTTACAGAAGCCAATGTACCTATTACGAGTGACTGTTTGGTGCAGAGGCATTATTTGCCCATAATTCTTTGAAAATGAGGACGACGAAAATATTACGGTCAATGGAGACACCTATCGCACCATGATTACCGATTTTTTGTGCCCGCTCTTCATGGTATTAATGTGATCGTGTTAGGTTTCAACAGAATGGTGCAACTTGCCACACATCTCATGCCACAATCGATTCAGTGTGGTCAGTTTGCCGCCAAGAAGTTGTGATTTGACACCGTTGGACTATTTACTGTGTGGACAAGTTTAAAGACAAGTGATATGCCGACAAACCAGAGACAATTGTACCAACATTCGAGATACGACCCCATACAGTCAAAAAAAGCTCTCGAAATTTGATCCGATCGAATGGGATCCTGTGAGACCAGCCGCGGCAGCCATATGAGTCAAATAATATTTCATTTCTAACCGGAACAATTGTACTTCGCAACATATAAATAAATTTGGCAACATTTCAAACCGTTTTTGTTTTATTATATTTTTAAGTTTCAATTTTTAAATTGACCACTTGACCACTTTAAGTGACCAATTGACTGCGAATTACTGAATTAATGAATCTTAGCAGTGAATATCATTGATAATCTTTAGTGCTCTATTAACGTTAACGAGTAGGTATAGCAGACAAAATCATACATAATTCTGTTTGTAGTTGACTCATAACAGACAATGTCGCCAAATCTCAGCTTTCTTTAGTATAACAACATTACTATGTCACACATAGCTCTTTTTGTTCAATTCCTCTTTTAGCAGAAGTAGTTTTATTGCACGATGTCATTTCTCACCTACATATAGAAATGCTGTTTGATAAAATTCATGTATTTTATATATACATACGAGTATGTATGTATTTATATGTATTTTATATCCTACCTTAATGTAATTGTAAATTATACACTTTGAAAAAACATTTTTAAACAAATTTATTGTATTTTATATTGAAAACATTAAAGTAAAAGGTTTTAGACTGTATTACCATAGTAGAATTGGTAATCCAGCCTTCAAAGTGATTCTGCACCAATGGTGTTCATTTCATAGAACAATTGTTTACGCTCTTGGTTTTAATCCTCTCTTTGTCTGTGTTTTTTATTTTTCAAAAGCACTGGAAGAAATTTGTTTTTAGTCGTTACTGACCCAGCGACAAATTAACATGTGGAGTGACTGTTTGTGATTTTTTTTATTTTTTATTTTACACTAAATATACTGATTAAAATTATTAACAATGTGAAATGAATAATTTATGATTATTAATGCATTTGGTAATCACGAATGCATTTTAAATTTTGCACGAAACATTTACATTTTGTATTTTGAATTCAAAATAAATTCTTAGAGAACTTAATACATTTTTAACACGTTAAACATTTCTCACAGTGCATTTCTTACTTTCTCACCAACACAAACACATTTTGAATTTTGCATAGCATTGTGCAAATAATGTAGAATATTTTTAATTTAACGTTGCTCGTTTTTGAATTAAAAATTCAAATTTTATTTTGGTTTGGCCAATTTAAAAGTCAGTTCGAGCAATTTTTAATCAAAGTTGTTTCCCCGTTGATTTTGAATCTAATTAGTTTTTAAGTTCAACGTTGTTGAAGTTACGATTTTCCACCTTGGCCAGATTTCAAAGTTGTTTCTTGTTGATTTAAGGTTATTTGTGTTGAATTTCTATTGTTTTTGTTCTGTTAGAGAGAAGAACTCGAAAAAACAAAATTGCTTCGAAAATAATTCCTTAAAAATGCGTTTTCAACAGAATGGCTAAAAATAATTGAAAATGACTCTAAAAGCTTATCCAGAAACATGCATCAACGCCAACAAACAGTAGCTAATGCAGGTGGAGTACCTATCAAATATTGGCAGAACGTACATATATTTCGTAACTGTTTATATTAGAACAGTCGCACGTAGGGACCACCCATTTGTAGAGCATTCATTACATTCGCTCAAACAGTTTTATTGTTGAATTACTTCCACATGCGTATTTCTATTTTTGTTGATTTTTAAAGATTTCTACCGAATTGTTAAAATTTTTTTTATTCATTTATCGAAATCGAAATAAAATTTTGCAATAAAAATATGTATTTTTTATTGTTGTTTTTAAATGGGTCAATAAATATTATATAATTAATTTTTTTTTATTTTTTAATACTTTCTTTAAATGCCACATTAAATAACAATTAATTAATAACAAATAATTAATTTTTAATTTGTTTAATTTTATTTCGTTATTTGCTTATGTGGATCATAAATTACAACTCGTTTCGTTTTGTTGGACTCATATGGGAAATCATTATGCATTTGCGAGTATTTTAAATGAAATTCATTTCAAGTCTATTTGCTTTTGTTATGATATCGTGAATGAGAACGAACACGACTCGTAAACGACTTGTTGCCGGTATGAATATGAAGGTAAAAAGTATGTGTCCGTGTGTGCCGGTGTATTTTGTTGCATGTTTGCTACCGGTGGTGTTGGTGATTGGCCACCACCAGTTGCTGCATCATTAGTTTTAAATGAATATTTAAATAAATATTTTATTTTTTCATTTACTTCTTGCCATTTTTCTGAGTAGGTTTGTTTGTTGCAGTTTGAATTTGATTGTTTATTTGTTGTATTTTAACGACAACAAAAACAAAGCAAAATAATGAAAATAAAAATGAAAATGTAGGTGAAGGTGTTGCTTTATTTACATTTTAATTTTGTTTTTATTCTTTGCAATTTTTTATGAAAATTTTTACCAGTTTTTTTATTTATTGTTTTTTAATTTTTATTTCGCCAAATCATCAACATAAATATATTGTTTATATTTGGTTTATTTTTTATTTAGTGGGCGAAGTCATTTGTTTTGTAGTGTGTCAATTAAATTAAACAAGGTTTGTAATTATTACGCGTATATTACTATATTGTTAATTATAAAAAATATATATATTTTACTCTGGAATTTCTCAATGACTAAAAATTTGTGAATTAATGTTAAAGATTATTTTTGTTTGTTTTTTTAAATACAGTCATACTTGAAACGAAAGAATTTTAAAAAAACTAGCTTTACCTAACCGTTGTTTTGCCCGGAAATCTATATATACAGTCATGTGAAAAAATAGTAGGGATACAGAACTGGCACATTGGGATTTCATAAGTACGTATAATTAGAAAATTTAAGAAACTACAGAAACTAGTTTCATATCATTTTTAATAAATTACCAGCTTAAAATCGGTGTGCTTCTATACCCCCATTTTAATTATTATCTTAAATGCTATCTTAGTTAAATTTTTTACCCCGTTTTTCCTATTTTGTTTCATTCCGGTCAAAATCCTATCATTTGTTCTTTCCAAAAAACACTGTAAGTTCTCCTTTTTAGCTGTATGCTGTCACACATTTATTTTTTTTATATTTAAAGCAAGGATGACATGATTAACGTAAATGTACCAATATGACACAATTTCAATTGTGCTTTATTGTCGAAATATATCAAATTTATCCCAATTTATTCGGCGAAAAAAATTTTAAAATTTAAGTCTTGGGTACATATTACCAATTTGTATTGTCACACACTAAATATGGGCGCATTTTTGATATATTTTTTTGTCTCATTACTTTTTGGCGGTCACGCGATTGCCATACCAATAATTGATGCATTGCGACAATAGTGTGAACCCAGCTTAAGATACGTATGTGATTTGGAGAACAATATAAATCAGGGGTTATATAGTGACTTAGAAAAACTATCAGCTTGCATTATGGAGCGAGCACTATGCAGAATGCTAAGAATAATGGCACAAGCACAAGGCAGCATATGCAATTGTGAGCAACACAGTGAGAATGGACATACCCACACACGGTCTATCATTAGAGGAAATAGTGAAGGCAATAAAAGCGTTGAAAAACAACAAGTTTCGAGAAGCAGACAACGTCTCAATAGAAATGTTAAATGCACATCTATTTATGCCACCGATAAAGATTTTCTAGCAAACTAAGCAACTGCCACAGGAACTCAAAAAAGGTGTTATTGTGAAAATCCTGAAAAAGGGTGCTTTATAAGAGTGTGCAAATTGCTGAGCATGGGCAATAAAACAATAGCACACATTATAACAAGCCATGTCACAAGTGCCACTGCAAGCTGGTTTCCGTCCCCACAGATCGTGCATAGACCACGTCAACAGCCTCAGAGTAATTGTGGAACAGTCTGTTGAATGGCGATCTGCCTTTTATATGCGTTTTATAGACTTCATGAAGGCCTTCGATACTCTCGATCACGGGACCATTTGCAAAGCGCTAGAATGCAAAGGGACACCACCGACAACTGGAATTATACCGTGGAGCTACTTGCAGAGTTCTGCACGAAAATCAACTGGGTGACAAGATAGACATAAAAGTAGGAGTACGACAGTACGGCTGCGTACCACTGCTGTTTAATATTATGCCATATATTGTGATGAGAAATGTCACCAATTCACCCAATGAAATAGAATGGGGATTGAAAGGACAACTAAGTGACTTAGAATATGTCGATGATATACATATGTCTGTCTTCTAAGCATGGTTAGCAAATAACCAACCACCGAGTTTTATTGGTTTTTTTGGGTTGGTTTTATAAATGCTTCCAAATTTCGTTCCAGTCGACTATATTTTTTGTGTGTTTATACAATCACGTTGTTTTAGTATTTATAATGCAATTTTGCACTCTTGGTGGGATCAAGGTGTCATTGTGTACTATGAGCCGCTAAAACTGGGAGATCGAAGCAGACTGCAATTACTCCGTTTAAATCATGCATTATGAGAAAAACGGCCGAAATATAAAGACAGACATGATTAAGTTATTCTTTTGCATGATAACACCCGTGAATTCTCCGTTTTTTTTTTTTTAAGTGCAAGTGAAGCAAACGCAACATTCATCTCGCTTAAAGGCATTTAGATTTACGGCCTACATTTACAGAATCTATCTAGACCGTATAAGGAAATATGAGTTTGTCTTTTAACATATCACCGTATCATATCCTTAGAAGAAATACAAAATCGGCTTCAAAGTTAGAGCGCCTTAAAAGACGAGAAGATTTTCTGAGACGGGATTTGGAAATTGGCTCAGAGATGGAGAGAAGATGTAAACAGTGATTTTATAAATTTGTTATTTTATTATCTTTTTGGGGTCAAAAACGGAAAAAATAAATTTATAGTCCCAATACGTAAATTACACTTACTTTTGTTGTAAACAAACTACGAAAACCTTTTAATAAAAAATCCATCCGGTATTTTGCCAACCCTGGTTCTAAGCCATAAGTACACCGACATGGTAGATAAACTCAAACTGCTAGAAGCCGGTCTAAAGATCAACTGCGCGAAGATTAAATCGACGCGCAAATCGTACCCACCACTTCTCAATCAATGGCTCACTAGTCAAAGATGTCAGTAGCTTCTGCTATCTCGGAAGTATCATTGATACAAAAGGAGGTTCCTCTGCTGACAACCATATTTGCAGCGTCAGACGCATATTTGGGCTCCTGAACCCTGAATGTAACTCTGCACCCATATCAAAGCAGACTTAGGTAGAAATCTTCAACTCGAATGTAAAATCAACTTTGCTGTATGGATGCGATACGCGAAACGCAGGCCCACATGTTCTCAACGCAGTTCAGGACTTCTTTAACAGATGCTTGAGAAAAATAGTAAGGATCTTTTGCTCGAGAACAGTATCTAACGTCGATCTGTAGTCAATGACAAGGCAAGAGCCTTTAGCAACGCTGCGGAAACCCCAAGATGATCAGACACGAATAGCGCTAGACTTGAACTCCCAAGGTAGCCGTAGAAAGGGAAGGCCCACCCATAATTGGAGAAGACAATTAATTGCCGAAATCACGATAATAACGAGAACCTGGAATGAGATTACAGAGTTAGCTCTAGATGTGCTCGCATATGATTTGAATTTATCTGTTATGGCCCTATGTTCCACATTGGAACGGCAGGAATAAATATATATATTGTTACGGAAATAAAAATGCCCTAAAAGAAAATACACCACATCAGGGACTGTATGGTGTCAGGGCTCTGTATCCATTATTGCCCTAATTGTCTGTGCTATTAAGAGTGCTACCACATGTTTAACATTGTTGCCAGTTCGATTAATTTTTGTGTATTATAATTTTACATCTTTTGAATTTAACGTAGATAAATAGAAATTTGTAGCAACTACAAGAATATTCGAAATTGATAAAGAATTGCTATAAAAGGTAGCGCATCTCATTCGGTGAGTTTAGTTATCGTTTTGCAGTCATAACATAAAGTCGTGTTTAGGCGCAAATAAAAGTGTTGTATAAACAAATATTGAGGGCAAGATAAATAAGTCGGAGACTGTATAGTTATAATTGTATACTGTAAAAAGTTAGAATATAAAAACTGTAGAACAAAAACTAAGTGGTGTTTATTTTATTTTGACACAATTAAAAAGAACTCAAATGTTTTAAAAAAGGTTAGAACGTAACAAATTCGTTCTTTTAACGATTCGGTTTACAGAATAGGGCTGACTATTAATCGATGCTTGATGCGGTTTTCAATCATTTTCGGTTTACAAAATATAGCTCATACTCAGTTGATTGTTATGTTTAAAATAAAACCTCAAGAATAATATTTGCCTGGAAATGCTAAAATGAAGCTTAACAAAGAAAACTTAGGCAAAAAAATAAATAAATAATGAAGAGGCTTTTAAAAATTTAAAACTCATATCAATAAATCAATACAATTTACCTTGGAAACCAGAAAAATGCCTAAAGAATAAAATATTTTGTTTACAACTTTTAAAAAGTTTTAATTTTCTTTTCTTCTTCTTTAAAATCTCTTGGAAAAATAAAACAATAAATTAAAATGTCGGCTAAAGAAAAATAAACAAATTTTTACAACGAACATAAATAATCAAAAATTAAAAAGAATTTAAATATTTCGTTTTGGTTTTGACACCCTATACCAACATAGGGGACAAGGGGAATATATGTATATACAGTATGTCAATAATGAGTTTGCACTGTTTTCTTATCATCAAGTATTTTTTTAATTAATTTTAATTATTTACATTAAATACAATGATTTAAAATAAATAAAATCCACTTGGGTTAAAAAATAAGCAACAAACATAAACAAAACGAAATGAATTCATTTAAGCTTGAACAACGTTGGGATTTATTGGAACATTATTTCGAAAACAAACACAATTGGTAGGAAATTGCAAAAAAAAATTAAATATCATTTCCTCGGATGAAGCTAATTTTATCTTAACGGGTTTGTATAAGCAAAATTGCCGTATTTCGGGCTCAAAAAACCCAAACGTGGTCTTACAGAAGCCAATACACCCATTATGAGTTACTGTTAGGTATGGCTTGTGGAGAGCAGGCATCATTGGCCCATATTTCATATTACGCAACCATTACGGTCAATGGAGTCACCTATCGCACCATGATAACCGATTTTATTGTGCCCGTTCTTCATGGTATTGATGTGAACGATATTTGGTTTCAACAGGATGGTGCAACTTGCCACACACCTCATGCCACCATCGATTTATTGCGTCAAACGTTTTTTTGATGGCTAATGCCAAGAAGCTGCGATTTGACACCGTTGGACTATTTGCTGTGGGTCACCGTTAAAACCAAGTGTTATGCCGACAAACCAGAGACAATTGAGACAAGTTCTCGAAAAATGGTTCGATCGATTCTAACAGGAACAATTTTACTTCATAACAAAGAAATAAATTTGGAAAACTTTCAAACCGTTTATGTTTTATGGCATTTTTAATATTAAACTTTTAAATGTGTTTTAAGCTTTAAAACTTGGTGCGGCCACTCTTTACGTCTTCCACGCATTGTAGTCTTTGTTCATTAATTGACTTAACTACTGTAAATCGTAGGGAGCTAGAATGTTGCGACCTTTAGAACTGTCATGTTAGTAGATTGACGATAAGCGACCTTCTTTTTTAAATACACCCACAAATTTTGGAGAGGATTTAAAGCTGAGTTTTGTGCGTGTGTATCTATGCCTTTACTACAGTTGGAAAGTATCCACATTCTTACCACATGCGATTTGTGTTTCACTTCGTTGACTTGGTAAAATTTAAATTGCGGTTTATTGTCACTGAGGAAAATGAGTAGATATCTTTAAAATGTGTAGATATTGTTGAACATCCATCGCTGTCTCTATGAAGGCCAAATCTCCCATCCCTTTGCTCGAGATGCAACCCCAAACCATTATAGATATTTTTTTAAATTTGACTGTTGGAGCGATATTGCGATTTTCCAGTGAAGTTAACGACTTTCGCCACGCTCTAGTTGGTCCGTCGTTGTAGTGTAACATTATTTTGGTTTCAGTACGGGATATCACGTCATCCCAAGAAAGTAGTGGTTTTTTTGCGGGCAAATCTTGAATAATGTTTGTTTTTGAATAAAGTCTGCCGAAAAGTTTAATGGGAAACAATGACAACACATTCTTCTTCAAGCTCCTTCGAAAGATCTCTTAAGAAAAGTTTTGACATCTGGTCTACTTTTCTTAGAAGTAAACTTTCTGTTTGTGTGTATTTGTTTTAGGCGTAGTGCCACCTCCACGTTTTAATTCTTACCTACCGTCTCTTTCAGCACGATGAATAACATAATAAACAGTTGTGTTTGATACCAAGAACTTTTCTGCCATCTCCTAAGTACTTGCCCACATTTGATGGTCGTAATAAATCAATTGAATTACGTTGTACGTTAAGCGTTTTCCCGGCAATTTTTTTTTTTTTTTTTTAAACATAAAATGTCTAAATAAACTGCATGATTCCAATATTGCATACCAAATAATTTATAAATTAAAAAAAAAAAAACAATACAAATAAAAAAATTAACGCATTTTATTGCAAATCGTCAAGATTAAAAAAAGAAAAAAACGTTGTTGTGTAAAGAGTTATTTGAGTCTAACAAAACTGACTAGTAATTTCTTTTTATGACATTTTTTGTTTCTTTTTCACAGAATTTTAATTCTTTTTCCCCAAACGTTATGCATAAAGAATGAAATAAGCATAGGAGTTTTAAAAAATATAAAGTAGAAAATAGTGAATTGCTTTTTATAAGTAAAGTTCAAAATATTTATAAAATTTCAATGTGCAAACTCATTCTTGACAAACTGTATGTATTTCCTCAATTTACTTTGAATAACACCAATAAACACAGAACCAATTTCTAAGTTCAAATGCACATTTTCTCATGCCATGTAGGGCATCATAAAGTCGATCGATAATAATTCCTTTTTTTTACTGGGAAAAAAAGCAGAAAATCATAATTCTTTCAAATACATATTTGATTTATTGTCAGGTGTTAAGTGAATGTAAAAATCTGTTGATAGTGGGTGTAGCTGGTCTATTAAGCAGAATTTTTCTTTTCTTTAAAAAAAAATCTTTTACCAATTCTGGACATGTTTTTTTTTGTAATAAACTGTCTCTTTTACCAGACTTAATACGGAACTTGCTACTTATGTTGAAAAATATTAACAAAATTTAATTGCCTCATAAATCATAATATTTAATTTATTAGTGTGTTAAATATACAGCATAAACGCCAGAAGCTCTTACATATGTACATATGGTACATACATTACAACGGCCACACACGACAGACCTGGAGGACAGAACACATACCAAAGTAATGGAAATATGATGAAATTGTTACGTTACCGAAGCACATAAATTTAAGAGAGTGTAAGAAATGGTGCGACATCATTCTTCAGTATGCGATTAGTAAAGTTATTACCGACAGGTTTTAGAAGACGCAGATCATGTGCAAATCAAATAAGCACTTTATGTGTCATCATTGGGCAATTTCTGGAATAAAATTGTCAATTTTATCTTAAGTTCGTGGATTTTCGACGCATTTTTGATACTGTATAAAAATTTAAATTTAAAAATGCAATACAATTTATTTTCTTGTTGTGAAGAACAATTGTTTCGGTTAGAAATGAAATATAATTTTATTCATATGGCTGCCGCGACTGGCCTCGAGAGCTTTTTCGAGCATATGGGGTTGTATCTCGGCAATGGCATCACGAATGTTGGCCATCAAATGCTTAATTCTCTCTGATTTGTCGGCATAACACTTGTCTTTAATGGCGCCCTACAAAAAATAGCCAAAGCTGTCGAATCGCAGCATCTTGGCGGCCAACTGACATCACCATTTCGGTTAATTAAACGGCCATTAAACGTTTGACATAATAAATCAATGGTGGCACGTCAATAACATGAAGAGCGGACACAAAAAAATTAGTTATCATTGTGAGATTATTATAGGGTCCGCCAAATAAATTTTTTTTTAAACAAGGCGCAAAACATCGAGTGTAGCTTCGGCTGTGTGGCACGTAGCGCCGTCCTGTTGAAACCAAATGTTGCTAATATCCTCCTCTTCAATTTTTGTGAACAAAAATACGTTCAACATGGCGCGATAACGATCGCCATTGACTGTAACGGCCATTCCTTGCTCATTTTCGAATTATGCCTCTGGACCAAAATCCGCACCAAACAGTGACTCGTCTTTGGTGTATCGGCTTTTCAATGTATGCGTGCGGGTTTTCTGTGCCCCAAATGCGACAATTTTGCTTGTTTACATACCCGCCAAGATCAAAATAAGCTTCATATGAAAAGATGATTTTTTTTTTTTTTTTGCAAAGTCGGCATCTTCTGTAAGTCGATCACAGGCTCACTTAGCGAAGCGAAAAAAGCGTATACACAACCATATTCGTTCAGCGGAAGGATAAAACTAATTATCTGTTAAATCAGACATGAGCTAAGTGTTACCATTCACGAAATAAGCACTAGTTGAAAAAAAAAAACGTTAGATGGCGGACGCGTTATGATGAAATATGAACCAATGATGGATGCCTCCGCTCCGCAAGTCGAATCAAAGTCACTCGTAATGGGTGAATTTGGTTCTGTAAGACCACGTTTGGGTTTTCTGAGCCCCACAAACGGCAATTTTGCTTACTAACGTACGTACCCATTAAGATGAAAATAAGCTTCATTCGAAAAATTTGATTTTATATGATGATAAATATCCAATAAATTCCAACGTAGCTTCAGCGATTCATTTCGTTTAGTGGAGATAATATACTGAATTTTGTGACAGAATAAAATGACATAAGTATTGCCAGATTCGAAATAACCGTTGCCTCAAATTTAAACCGACAGATGGCGCACGCTATATTTTTATGATTTAATTCGGGTTGGTTTGCGAATCAAGGTATTTCGTATGTCAAATTTCATATAACAAAAACAGAATATAGCGATTGAAGAAAATGGTGGTATAAAAAGCAAAATTACACACAAATTACACATGAACTACACACAGAACGAAAAATTACATAGAATATGTATATCATAATTACACACAAGGTGACAACACTGCGTGTAAGATAAATTATAACGGCCATATGCAAAAAAAAAAAACTTAACAAAGGTTTAACAAGCAAAATTTCTCAATATTGTATGCAGAAACGATTATTAGCTTAAAAATTACTTTGTTAAACCTACGTTAACTTTAAAAATTCTAGGGGACTTTAAAGTGACATTTATATTATAAAAGTTTAATAAAAAAATAAAAAAATTTGCATATTTTGGCGTCAAGAAACATTTTTTTGAGGCAAATTAAAAGAAAAGGTCATCTTTTAGTGAAATGGTGATCTATGTCAGACCGCTCAAATTGTCAGAGAATGACTCTTGTAACAGAGATTTAAGGTAAATTTGTGATCACCGTAAAGCTCTAATTCCAATTCAATGGAGAATTTTTGTACAATAGTAAAAAACGCCTGGAAAAATATAATTGGAATTCAAGAAATATGTTCAAGCTATGACAACGAACACGATTGGGACCAGATTTTTCTTACGTTTTTGGGTAATATTGTAGAGAGTATATCTAAATCCTTTGAAAACGCCACAAAAAAGGAGTTCTAAGAAGAGGGTTAACAAATATTACTTCCTCTCTATTTAAGTTGAAAGTGCAAAGCTTAGAGTGCATGCAGATTCTTTTACGTCATTGCCGTTCTCCCATTCTAGTGTTTGAATATCATACCTTTTGTTATTGTTTTTTTTTTTAAGAACTTAACAATGAATAAATGTGGACTTACAATATTGAGTATTTTTATAGGAACTTTGCCCTTCAATTTCAAAACATGCACTTGGTTTTACACCCCACTCTATGTATATAAATTTATACATCCACTTTATCATCCCCGGCCCAATATTCGAACTTTTTTTCTTTTACTACTAATTTTTTCTAATAAATTTTTTCATTTAAGCACGATAAAAACATTTTTTCTTTGGTGATGTACATCAAATCAAAACACCTACACAAAGCTCGTTATTCGGATATTTATTACTCCACCAATAAAATTAATCGCCTTAATTTTTTACGATTGAAAGAATTTTTGCAATATATATGTATAGCATTTAATAAAAAATAAAAAGGTAATGAATATTTATTTAAAAAATATCAGTTTATATTAAATTAATAAAAAATAAATTTTTTTTCGTCATGGTATTGCCAGCATGAAAACTTAAAACTTAGTACAGCAATCATTAGCTAATGTAGGTTTTTTGCATACGTTTTTTTAACAAATGTTTGTTAAGCTTGAAGTTTGTGTTAGCTAACGTGCACTACTACTTTATGATTTTTTTTTTGCATATGGCCATAAGTTAATAGCTTCAAGACCTTACGGTTGGAATTAGTGGAGTTAGCGAGGAGGAGATACAGCCGCAAATAATCAAGTAGGTGAGGGAAAATTTCAATGAAATCTATGGTGCTTCAAGTACAACCGTGGCGTCAATTTGGCTGATATTGTTTGTCATTATTAATGGCCTACGCTTTTTTTCACAATTAAATGAATGCGGTGATAATTTCGCTTAAAAATACTCGTGTTTTTACATATTAAAATGAATCCTTTTATTAGATGTTTGGATAACCCAATTATTCACTTTTAATTAGCCTTGAACACAGAACCCAATTTTATCGAAGTGTATTGATAACTTTCACATTTTTTAAATTTAAAATGCAGAAATTAAATGCACTTAACGAATTTTATAAGTAAAGGTAGCATCACACGATTGCCGCAATGCACCAATAATTAGTGTCTTCTATATGCTAATCGTGTGATTATACAATTTATTGGCTCATACGGCAACTCAGAATATTATTGTGCTTATTTATCTCAATA
Source organism: Wohlfahrtia magnifica (assembly GCA_023159175.1). Classification (NCBI taxonomy): domain Eukaryota; kingdom Metazoa; phylum Arthropoda; class Insecta; order Diptera; family Sarcophagidae; genus Wohlfahrtia; species Wohlfahrtia magnifica. The sequence continues at coordinate 1,846,489 of JAKWBJ010000056.1, forward strand.
AAATGCAACCGTGGTGCGACATCGTGTGGAAGCTTTATCGGCAATCACGCACCAGTGTAAATTCCAAAAATACACCAATATTTATTGTATTCTTGCGTGGCAATTGAAGAAGATATTAATCAGCGATTTTTACTTTTTAATTTATTTCTTTCTTTAAAAAAACACGTGTTTATACGGTATTTATCCATAAATTGCATCACAAACTTCCACCATTTCTTTTTTTCATTATATTTACTTTTTTTGTCAAGCGGACACCTGATAATCAAAGCCAATGCAATTTTTACTTATTAGATATAATTTGTAATTATATTGCAGTTTAAATTAACAAATATTTTAGTGAATTATTTTTTTTAAATTTATTGAAATGTTTTCTCATATGTACCATCAAAAGTTCTTCTTGTTAGCCAATCTCAGACCCACTTTTTCTTTCCTTTTTTTTGTATTTCGTTTTATTTATTTGTTCACTAAATGACCCCAATATAAATATAGAGTACTCTAGTTTCTTTTATCAAAGAACGAAGCATTTTGAACACACAAAAAAAATAATGAATTTAATTTACCACAACAGCTGATTCATAGAGTTGCCGTAAACTAGAAAAATCGTATGACAGCGTTGGGACAATTATCGTCAATACATCGCTTCGCGCCATCATGTGACAATAAATTTTGTATAAAATAAGACAAAAGAATTTTAATTGGGACAATGTTATTATTGTGCGCTAATTTGTCACAATAAAATTTGTATCAGATTGGTGTATTTGAGTCAAAATCGTATTTACAATCAGTATAGGAAACGAAACATTTAAAATGAAAGTGCTTATCTTTTAATTGTAAACAGCACGTAGATCACGTGCAACATTGAAAATATTAACAACAACAACAATAAAGAAAAGTACTTTTAAATTTTTACTACAAAAGTGACAACAATAAAAGTATTATTATCTATTAATTAACAACAAAAAATAATACAAAAAAATATTTTATTTTTTGACATATTGAGTTACAAAAAAAAAGAACTAAAATTACTTACAAATAATACAAACCAATACAAATATGAGTGACATTGTTCCCGTTGTTGCTGTTTATTTAAAAACAAAAATTGAAAGCAAATAAAAGGGCTTGACAAAGTTACATACAAAAATAACAAGACAGAAAAGAGACTTAAAATGGATACCTAGAAACAGGGGGACAAAAGAAGTATAAAAAAAAAGAAAAAAAACATGAAACTTTATATCTTTTAGATATGACGTCTGAGGCGTGGACGGCGACCGCCAAAATCATTTGATACAAAAAGAATTCAAAAAAAAAAAAAAAAAAAAAAAAAAAAAAAAAAAAACTTAACTAATGTAATAATGGAATGAAAAGAAATTCTAGCTCGTAGTTTTTTTATAGTTGTTGTTGTTGTTGTTTCTGTTAAATAAGCATATGTAAACTTCCTGAAAAACATGTATCTAAATGTAACATATTTTTAATAATTTAAATATATATCTACAAATCTGTAGGTATATTAGGGAGATAACTACACCCAGCGACATTGTCATCATGATATTTTCATCGATGAATCATAGTCACAAAATCAGTACCAAAGCGAAAGTTCTATAAAATTATCGTAAACGAAAAATTTAATTGATAAATCCTCGTGACAATGACTCTAAAAAAGGAGTTATGTATGACAACTTCAATAAAATGTTACTATACTTAAAAAACTAAAATTTTGCGACATTGTCTGCTGTGAGTCCACTAAATGCTTAAATTTAGCGACATTGTCTCTTATGAGTCGACTACATGCTGAACATTGCAGCATATTGTCTGCCACACCTCAACGTTAACGAATAAAGTACTAATTATTCTCAATGATATTGTCCGTAAGGATTCACTAACACACGGAAGCCTGCAAGACCAAATCAACTTCTGGCATCTATGAATATTTGTACAATTACTTTAAAAAATCATGTGTGACACTAAAGAAAATTCGTTGTCGGTTAACGGTAATTCACATTGTCAACATTTGTCCGATGATTTTTTATGAGGTTATCACTGGGTAAACTCAAGGTATTTTTGAATGGTTGGCGAGAAGATGATGAAAAACACGTATTTATAGTATTTAGTAATGATATTTTTCATACATTTATATAAGTACTAGCTAAAACCCGGCGTGCTTCGATACTACCATCTTAATTATTGTCTTAAATGCTAACTTAGTTACATTTTTTAACCTTTTTCCACCTTTTGTCTTCTTCCGGTCAAAGTACAATCAATTGTTCTTTCTTGAAACATACTGTAGGTTCTGCTTTTTAGCTTTATACAGTCTTCAAACAAACACTCAATAAATTTTCTAAATCAGGTCACTCAATAAGTCCCTAGGATGACACATAGATGGCGCTCTTAGAATTCTGTTCATATAATTTTTATTTAGTACTAATTTACAAACGATATGTGTATATATTTGATAGCAATCTGACTATTTATCCGTGATTTGCAGCATTATGTGTGAAGCAACTTTTGTTATTAAAAAACAAAATGGAAAAAAGTGAATTTCGTGTTTCGATAAAGCGTTGCTTTTTGATGAAAAAAATACAGTGGAAACCAAACCATGGCCTTCCAAACATTATCCGAACTCTGCTCCATCGATACAAATGGTAGAGAGGTGGTTTTGTGAATTTAAACGTGATCGTACAAGCACAAATGATGCAAATGAGGCTATTATTTAAAAAAAATTAAAAACAAATCTCCAAATTGGTTATGAACAATCGCAAATTTAAGATGCATGAGCTAGCTGACATTGTAAAGATATCAGATGGTAGAGCTTTTACCATTTTATATGAACATTTGGGGAAAGCTCTGTTTAAAGTGGTTGCCGCGTGATCTCACAAATCGTGCCGCAACTCGATGAAAACGATGGCAAATTTACATTAATTGGGCTTCCGTATTCTCCAGATTTAGCCCCCAGAGACTTTTTCCTGTTTTCAGATCTTAAGAGAATCTTTGCTGGAAAAATTATGAAGTTTGACGAAAAAGGGATATCGTACCATAAAAGTGGTATCGAAAAGTTGGTAAATCGCTATATATCGTTGTATCGTCTCCGAAGGCACCAAAATATGTTGAATAATAAAATCGAGTTTTGACAAAATTTTGTTTTTTTCTTCTTATCCTACGGACTTATTAAGTGACCTGTTAATATATGTATATAGATAGCTTTTATTCAATGTGGTTTCTGAAATTCCCGACTTTTGGTTCTTGTGGATTGATAACGAAGATTAATAGTTAGCGTTCTCCACATATACAAAATTTAATATTTAGTATGGATGGAAGGTGCCACGCCCACTTATCCAATCTCCCCTAGTTACTTACTGATGATGTGTATTGTTCACGACGTTGTTGAAATCGAATTTAGAAACCTCTATTATTACCGTTCTCAAGGCACACAAAAATGAAACTATTCAGTATTTAGTCCAAATACTGAAACTTTAGCTTTGACCGTTCTCAAGATAAAAATAAATCAATATTTAGTTTCTATTAGAGCTACCACGCTCACTTGTCTAATTCTACCCGCTTTTATCTGATGATTTGTCATTCAGCCCGATTTCAAGATCTTTTGCTTTAACCGCTCTCATGATATACTGAAATCAATATTAACTTTGTATGGGAGGTACCACTGTTTGACCAATGATTTGCATTCATCGGTTCAGCTGTTAAGTTATCTATAAGGCACAAACAAAGATACGTTCAGTTTTATATATTAAATGTATACTAAGCCAACAAATTTTAACACATTGTTGTACATCTGTGAAAAAGGGTTACTACTTCTTAATCGTTCTCTTATTATTAATTCCCATAACATTCCACGAAGGAACATAGGCACTGCTCTCAGTCAACGAGCTGCATCCGATTCTATTTTTAAACTCATTGAAAGGGACCTACAATTTACGCCGGCTCCGAACGGCAAATGCATTTAGAATGCATTTTCAATAGTAGTTATACTCATAACCAGTTACTAGCTAATGTTATGAGGTAATACCACTTGCAAAAATCTTTTCTCTTTTTAAGATGGTCTGGCCCGGTATTGAACCGATGACCTTCTAGTTGGTAGGCGGATGTCTTACCTACCATAGTTGTTATAAATTGCACAACCCTAATGCAGATACTTACATACGTACTCGTATATGCATATCAATGAAATAGCAACAACAAGAGAATATTTATAGGGTTGGGGAATAAGTTCGTAGCGTTAAAGTACTTTTGAATTCTTAAAAAAATGAACTTTGGGAGAACGCTAAAAAGGAGTACTATAGTATACCATGATCAACAAAGAGATCTGCATAACCCAGTTACACCACCTAAGAAGAGCTTGTCAGGCTCCATGTAGCATAAGTAGTTCAGTTTCTGCTAGCGGATATTATAGCGACAGATTACCAACTGTTTCGCTCCCCATCGAACCATATAAGAAGAGTTACTTTCATTAATAAATGGGATTTTAAAAATTGGCCACACCAGGTGATTTTTAGAAGAACAGCATTAAAAAATTGGTCGACAACAATTAATTAATTTTCTGTTATAAGGATTGATTTTTGTTGAAAATCAAAAAAAAAAAAAAAAATGCTGCAGACTTATTACCCAATTCAATATATATTGGGTCCGCCATCTAACGTTTTTTTTTTAACTAGTGCTTTTTTCGTGAATGGTAACAATTAGCTCATGTCTGATTTGACAGATAATTCGTTTTATCCTTCCCCTGAACGAATATGGTTGTGTATACGCTTCGTTAGGTGGGCCTGCGATCGACTTAGAGAAGATGCCGATTTTGCCAAAAAAAATCATCTTTTCAGATGAAGCTCATTTTGATCTTGGCGGGTATGTAAGCAAGCAAAATTGTCACATTTGGGCACAGAAAATCCGCACGCATACATTGAAAATCCGATACACCCAAGACGAATCACTGTTTGGTGCGGATTTTGGTCCAGAGGCATAATTGGGCCATTTTTCTTCGAAAATGAGCAAAGAGTGGCCGTTACGGTCAATGGCGATCGTTATCGGGCCATGTTGAACGAATTTTTGTTAAAAAAAATTGAAGAGGGGGATATTAGCAACATTTGGTTTCAACAGGACGGCGCTACGTGCCACACCGCCGAAGCTACACTCGATGTTTTGCGCCCTGTTTTTGAAGATTGCATTATCAGCCGCAGAGCTGATGTCGTTTTGCCAACTCGGAGCTGCGATTTGACACCGTTTGACTATTATTTGTGGGGAACCGTCAAAGCTAAGTGTTACGCCAACAAGCCAGAGACAATTGACGTTTTAAAGGACAATATTCGTGAAGCCATTGGTGAAATACAGTTGCACACAATCGATAATGTGCTTAAAAATTGGACCGATCGTGTAGGCTATTGCATGGCCAGCCGAGGCAGCCGTTTGAATGAAATTATTTTCCATTATTAACCGGATGGATTGTACTTTCAAATAAAAAAAGAAATTTGAGAAAATATTCAGCAGTTTTCTTTATAGCATTTTCAAAACAAACAAAAATTATTTGGCGGAGCCTTTAGAAATAATTCTATTTTGTTTAACTAACACTTAAATCTTTTATTATTATAGTTGTTGTTGGTGCTCTACAGCATATTAAAACAAATATATATATATAAACGATTTACATAAAAATTACCCATATACACGTATATACATACCATAAATACATTTACTACATACATAGTGAGATAAGTTTTATATTTTTCTCGATGATTTCACGTGTTTCAGGTGGTGATGATTTGAATTCATTAGACACTACCTACTTAAGGTGATACTTCGTTAACCATAGAATATCTATTAGCTGCTGTTATTGTTAATATTTTTCGAATTGTTTAAATGAAAACATAAAATAAAATAAAAAAAAAATTATACTCAAATTCAAGGTTGATTAAAATATTTGTTTCGTCGTACCTCCATCATTATTTGTCAGCGGACACCTTTGTTTGTTTTTGTTAATTTTTTGAGATTATTTCACATTAAAACTATTTCATGAGAGTTTAAATTCATTAAAAATTGAATGAATTAAAAAAAACAATTCTGACTTTGTTTCACAAACAGAGATTGTTTTTAATGAATTTGCATGAATTTCACTTCATATGCTATAAATCGATCTCATCAAATGGGTTCACATATATATCTTAATTTAAAGGTCTACTTTTCTTCTTTCCATATTCAAGAGACTTCAAATCTGTTAAAAATTAGTACATGAAGGTCCGAAAACCCGGTTTTTTACCCGTAACTCCAGATTTTGGAGTTGTTTTGAAAATTCCAAAAACGAATCCTTGTTTTTTTCTATAGCGCCTACTAGAAGAATTGTATCATTTTTTTTTACTTTTGAGAGCCGCACTCAGGGGATATCCCTAACTCATGCAGTGCATTGTGCTGATACTAGGAAAATAGGTTGTGGGAAGGAAGACAGATAGAGTAGTATCTGTGGACGTTCGATTTAAATTTGCTCATGTCGTAAGTGGCAGGAAAAACATTCGCAGGAATATTGTTCCACAAACGAATAGTGCGACCAAACAACGGATTCTTCCTATAATGCGTTGTGCGATTTGCTGGACAATCAACTACAAAGGAACGAGCTCTACGAGAAATACGAGTACTACGTAAAAATATATGATTACTAGGAATTAGTTCCTTAATTTCGTCAGAACACATTCCGTTATAGTACCGATAGAACAATGAAACACACGCCACATTGCGACGATGCTCTAATGAATCCATAGAATTGGCTATCCTACCGTCATTAATAAGAACCTTCGCCATCCCCTGTATGCGCTCGGATTGACTTTGAAGCACCGGCCCATACATGAGAGTTGTATTTTATTTTGGTCGGATATAGGTCTTGTAAATATCAAGGAGATCAGAAGGAGTGAAGTAATTCCTGCACAGTCTTATAAAACCGAGCACTTGAATGCTTCTTTCGACACTTGAAATATGTGATCGTTTCAATGAACGTCACAGTGAATTCTCATGCCCAGATATAAAGAGCATCTGATTCCCCAATATCTACATTACCCATTACACAGCTAACGACACACCACCACGTCTGTGTGTCAGAAAACAACATTGGGTTTTGCGCTTATTAAAGGCGACCCTGTTCTCTCGACCCCACCTATAGATTTCTTCCAGGTCGCCTGTAAGCGTGATGTTCATATTCCGCATTTTAGCTCAAATCTCTAGAAGGCTCGGCCTACGATTAAAAGGGTTAGTGAATGTTTGGTCATTCTTTATAATGACTGGAACCGAAATAGCGCTCTTTCTAAGCCTTCTAATGAATGAGCAAAAGCTCTTACTTCTTCGAGGAAAACTAAAAACGTTAGCATGTAAGCGCTGCTCGTATAGAACATTTTCGTTCTAAGTATTGCGGTACACGAAGATCTCGCCTGTTTGCTTAGCGAATCAGTGTGATCGCATTTGTTATTACGTCAAGTTCTAAATGCTTCCTTTTTAGACGTGACTGCAAGTTTTCACGTCTGATTAAACAAAGATTTATTTCTTGGTTTAATCGGAAACTATCTGAATGGGGTGAAATTATCCATCCCTATCCTCATTATACTGACAACTATTTCGGCCATGGCACTTACGTTAGGAACAAGGAAACAAAGTTTCCAATTGAAATGCCCATAGAAATCTTTATCTTTACCAAGCGCTTCGTAGCTGTATATGAAGTGTTCTGAAAAGTGGAGAACGGGAAAGAGGCAGAAATGGTACAGTGGTCCGAATTTCCGAGAGGTTCAAGAACCTTAACTACATACTTTTCAGGATGTGCAGTGAGGAAATGGTCGCGCATGTTATTTAGATGTCCATCTACACACGATATGTTAGTAGGCTCATTCACTAATTGTTCGTGTTGGCCTTCTGTAGCCGAGACGAATTATGGAAATTGAAATCACCAGCAACAAAGAAAGAGAGAGTCAACCAGATATGGTAACATACATTCGCGCGTTTGGGCTTCTTTTCCTCTTTTTGTTTGTTTTCTTTTCTGTTGTGTCGCACCGTGTAATTTGTTGTATAAATAAAAATGTGCTAAAAAATTTTTATGAATTTAAAATTTAAAAATAAATTTTAAAATCAGACAAAGACGATAAAACAAAATCACTGAAATGGGCTAAAAGCTTTGGTTGAATTAAGTTTGAGTTAATCCCCTACGTCGTCATATTTGCTTGAAGAGACAAACTTCTCTATTGATTTCAGTTTTAATAACAATGACGCCGCCTTATATTGTTATTAAAACTGAAATCAATTCGTTCATTCATAAAACCTTTACAACGTCTTCTTCTCTCATTCAATTTGTCAATTTAAGCGGGACTTTTACAAAAAATGAAAAAATATCGTTATAAAAATCAAACAAACAAAAAATAAAAAATTAAAGTGAACAGTGAGTTAGTAACCTAGTAACCTGGCGCCAAACAGATTTAAACGCAAAATAAATTTTACCTTTATTTTTATTGAATTCGAAGACGATGACAAAAAAGTGTTTGTATTATTGACACAAGTAAAGAACGTTACGAGCATTATAATGTCGAAATGTTACACGACAAAGTGTTCAAAAGTCCTTAAACAAGGATTTAAGAACAATACTAATATCAAGGATGCTTTTTTAAAGCCGCGGTAGTCGCCTATTTGAAACTTATCAAAGGTTAAAATAAATGTTTCCTCAAATATAGTAAAAATTAATAATTATGCACTTTTTTCTGTTTCACACATCGTGAGAAATTATTTCTAATTAAATGTCACAAATGTGGTCTATTATTTTATATTATTGGTTGAAACATGTTCTTGTTTTCAGGCGTTTTCTTTTTCATTTTAATTTTAATTTTATTTTTCTCTGTTTACGCCATTATCACTATCATTTATAATAGAATTCTTTACGAAAAAAATACGTTTTTCTTGAAATAACTGCACATTTAAAATTTATTTATGATGTGACAAGATATGGTGTCACATATTAAAGCGTCACAATTGCATAGAGATACAACTACGCAGAAGCACACATACATTCGCATGGATATATATATTATAACGGTAGCATATAAAAAAAAATTCAAACAAAAAAGTCAACTCCTGCAAGTCATGTAAAATAAATATGCCCGCAAAGACTGTTGCTACTATAGTTGGTTGTTGATGCAACACATGCAACCTGAATATTAATTTTGTTTTAACGTATCAACAGAAATTCCCAACTGTTGCAGTTGCCGGTTTGTTATTATTATTTTGTAATTTTTGGATTTTTCCTCACTTTTCATGTTCACTTTATGGCATACTGTTTTGGTTTAATTGGGATTCCCTGCTTTGAGTAGTAAAGCAAGATATTATTTCGCTGTCTCTTACCTCATATTTTAATGAGTGGCACATATTTTGGTTTCAAAGAGTCAGAATCAATAGAATCAGTATTTTCTACACCCTTCAGCTAGGATTTTTGAGCGTAGACGGACCTGCTAAATCAAAAAGTGTTCTAAAAAAAGCATTAAAAAAAAATTCTAAATTAAGAGGAATTTGCTGAAATTTAGTCCTGGTAATAACAAAGTGTGGTCCAGAGATGTTTTCAGAGAAATATCTGAATATTTTTTATTATGATAGTAGTACCCATGGCAATTATGTGCCAGGCACTGGTCCAGTTCACTTGCGTTCAATATTGATCCCACTGTGATGCCCAAAATAGGTAGCGTCCAAGCATCCCGGTTCGTATCGAACCAACCAGACACATACACAAAAGAAGAAATCCCACTCAGCCATGTCCGATATGGCATGCAGAAACGGAATACCAAGGAAATCAGTCTTAATATCCAATAGATTTGAACACAGGCACAAGAAATGCTCGACAGTCTCTCCTCCTCCTCATCCTGACAATCCCTAGAGTAGTCATTAAACGGTAGACCTAATCTCCTAACGTGCCCACCAGCCACCCAGTGCAGAATTCGCATCCTCTCGCATCCCTCGCTATAATGGACTCCGAGCGAGCCCGATCATACAGAAGCCAGATCTGTCTCGATACTGAACACGTGAGTTCATTGTCCCACCGCAATTGTGCCCTACCCAACATGTACCGGAAACCAAAAGTCTGCAAGAGAAAAGTGGGATTCCAACCAAGTGATCGATCTCCTTGTTGGCAAGGAGAGAGCCCACCCTCGAGTGTCAAAGTGACCCCATACCCAAATGATCTCCAGGTCTGTATGTCTCGCCATACCATCAAGAGATGCCCGGAATTTACACAAAAGTCGCGATGTCGAGTAGACACCGGAGAGTACAGCCTAACTATACGTAAAGATCCGAAAAATATCGGCCAAATGCTTGCCACGGCTTCAGTTTCATACCTCTATCCGCTGGTCCATATTTTCAATGACTCTGAAAGATAATTGAGATTTAATATCGTTAATGTGCCTAATTATCTTATCCTTTAACCCTTGAATGATTCTTGGCTTTTACGCTTTCTCTTTTAAATATTCCCAAAGAAAGAAATCCAACGGTGCCAAATCATATGATCGAAGCGGTCAATTAACATCGTCACGACATGAGATAACACGGCCATTAATTTTTCTCACAAAAAAGCCATTGTTTCGTTGGCTGTGTTGGAATTACATATTGTCCAGGTCCATATCCTCAATTTCTGGCCACAAGAAGTCCGTTATCATCTTGCGTAAGCGAACACCATTCACCTCATTTTCAAAGAAGTACGGCCCGATGATGCCGCCAACCCATAAATCGCACCGAAAGAGCAATGAATGGTAGCACGAACTCCGCTCGTCATATTGGGCACAATGCCCGGGTCGAAGATGATTCACGTATAATAGAGAGTTGAGTTACATGGGCCAGGCAACTTTAAAAAAACTTATTGCCTTCCTGACGGGAATTATTATCTTAAATATCACCTCTCAAAAACGTATCCACGATTCGTTATTGCCGATTCTGCAACTGCTTGTTTTATATTTTTACCCATTTTGCGAACACATTTGTCAGCATAATGTTGTTGTATTTGCTTCAAGTGAACAAATTTATGATTTTCATTAAATTACTGGAAAGCTTAATTCGCTCTCAGCCAAACACACCTGAATTTGTGACGAAAAGGCAATAAAAATAAAAACAATTTCCAATAGAAAATAATTTGTTTTTCTCTAAGCGGTTGGCTCGTATACAAGTAACTTTGGAAACCAGCCTAAAAAATAAATTATTTGAAATTTATGGAATGCGGTGTTCTTTGCCATCCCTATCTTAATTAAATAATGAATTTAATCCAAAAGATATTCACTTACTTATGTCAAAACGCTTGTGTTAGTTTCATTAATCGGTTTTTTAATAAAACAGCAGGCGAAAATGGTTTACTGGCGGAAACTTACGAGCTGACATCACTCATATAAAATCAGCATTGGAGGAAGAGAGGCTGCTTCAACTTAGAAAAAATGCATCATTGTGAAGCTATAAAGAAGAGAACATGACACGAGATCTCTCAAGACAACTCGAAGATCTGGATTATGCAGATGATATTTGTCTATTATCACACAAGATCTCTCACATGCAGTCATAATTAGAAGACCTGAAAAGATTCGCCCACAGTGCTGGACTTAAGATAAATATCAAGAAAACCCAAGCCATGAGAATTAACAACTATAGCACAGAAAACATAATGCTACAGGGGTAACCAATTGAGGATGTAGACAGCTTCTTCTATCTGGGAAGTACAATAGAAATAAACGGCGCCAACAACTGGCTCAACAAAGCAAGAGCGGCATTCAGTATGGAGAAGCTCATACATATCCAAGCCAACCAAGCTCAGAATATTAAACTCATGTGTGAAGTCAATTCTTCTGTAAGGAAGTGAAATTTGGCTTGTTTCTAACATAATCACGCAAAAGCTGTAGGTATTCACCAACAAGAGCTTCAGAATCATATGCATGATATTCTGACCTAACACCATAAGCAATATAGAATTATGCAATTTGACAAATGAAGAGCCCATATTGAAGCAGATATGTATGGATGGCACTTGAATGGAATTCTCAAGGATCAAGAAACTGCGAGCGACCAAAAACACTTAACGATGCGAAATTATCCAAGAACTAAGGCAAAACAATTTTTCGTGGGAAGAAGCAAGGACAACAGCAGAAAACCGTGTTAGATGGAAATGCTTCTTAGAAGCTCGATGCTCTCAAGAGGAGTAGTGGAAAAATAGTCAATATAGAAAGACTGATGGGTGTGCTAACAATGAGGACACTGCAATACAATCAACACATTCAAGGCTGCCGATCATCGACTGCAAGCTGTTAAAAATATAATAAATATGTGCATATGAATGGCAACACGGCTACCGACTACACGACTGCCGTTTTAGCTCGTAACCAACGTCTTAAAAACGCAATACACGAAATATATTCACTATAAACGTGAGCGTGACACCACTGTTATGTTTTGTTTAGGTTATGTTCAATGCGTCACATCAGATGTTTATTTGGTAGATGTAGTCATAAAAATAATTAAGTAGCTAGTTACTCGGCTACTTTTGTAGCCAGCGTTTCTTGTGTCGTGTGGTCGATGGTCGGTAGCCTTGAATGTGTTTAAAGCATAAGTGTTCCAATGAAGAAGAAGATAGAACTTTTAAGATTTGAAAGTCAAATAACGGGTGAAAGTCGAAAACCGTTTGAAAGTCAAACGTTCGGGTTTTGAAAATTGAACCATGAAATCTAATTGTGACATATTTTTTCCAGCATTTCAGCCATTACCTTACCAATGACAACTGTCATGTTGTTTTCCAGCAGTGTAATTGTAACTGGCTTGTTCCTATACACAAGATACTGCACAATATAATCCAATTGACTGCTCCAACATGTGGGATTAATTGCAATCTGATGGATATTAATTAAATACCTGACGAAGACCAAGGCTACAAGAAGTTAGTTTTATGTGGGATTTTTGTCGCAAGACGGCAGACGTGAAAATAAATTATACAAAGTTTATGCCCATTAAGACACAATAACAATGAAAAAGTGGGAGATGCCATGAGTCTTATTCAAGGCCGTATTATTTTCACTGATATAGACAGTGAAGTCATTTACAACTGAAACTTTAGTTTTACTGTTCTGAAGATAATCAGCAATCAATATGCATGGAAGGTGCCACGCCCACTTATTTAGTATTGCTGACTTTTTGACTGATAATTTCTGTTGTGAAGTTACTCGTATTTGTACCAAATGAAGAAATTCTTACCGTTATTGTTTATAGGATAGACACAAATTAACATTGACTTTACATGGATGTGGTAAGACTCAGTTGGCCCATACAAACACACACATTTGTCTTTTATATAACATATTTATATCTTATATATAAAAATGAATGTGTGTTTGTTGGTTTTTTTGTTTGTGGTTTATGGACAGCTTAACCGATTTTCTTGAAATTTTTACAGTATAGGCTACATAAATTTTAAATAATCCAACTGGGCGTTGCCAAGCCCATACAAACTGTATATTTTTGTCTATATCTTTAATATGGTAACAGAGAGATTCTCTAATTTAGGCTCAAATAGTTTCATACTTAAAAAATGAACAAAATTGGACAAGTGCGCGTGATACCCCCAGGCAAAGAAAATATTAATTTTAGTATATCTTGAGAACGGTTAAAGCAAAAGTTTCTGAGATAAGTCTGAATGACTTCATAGTAAATACAAGCCCTTAGGCAAAAAATGGGCGGAATTTAACAAGTGGGCGTGATACCTTACCATACATATTAAATATTAGTTTTTGTATATCTTGAGAACGGCAATAGTAGATATTTCTAAATTAGGTTTAAGCAAAGTCCTGAACAATACACAATACACATTAGTCAGTATCTGGGTGAGAATGGATAAGTGGGCATGGCACCTTCCATCATAAAATATTATATTTTGTATATGTGGAGAATGGCAACAATTAAAGTTTCGTCTTCTATCCACATACATAGTTTCGCTGTGGTATGGTAGGTAAGACACCCGCCTTTCAACCGGAAAGTCCTTGGTTCAATATGAGGCCAGACCATCTGAAAAGAGAAACAGTCTTTTCACCAGCGGTATCACCTCATAACATTAGCTAGTAACTGGTTATGAGTATTACTACTATTGAAAACTTCTCTAATGCATTTGCCGAACGGAGCCGTTTCAATGAGTTATTTTTTCACATCAGCCAAAAAGCGAGAATTGCAGAAATCACACTGGGTAAAAGCTAGGTATATACAAATATATACTATATGAATATCCACACATATATACTATATGTATATCTATGTATATACGTATACTATATTAAAAGGACTGTGTGTTTGTTTGTACACTATACAGCTAAAAAGCATAACCTGTAGCGTTTTTCTGGAAGGAAGAAATGATTTATTTTGACTGAAAGGGTAAAAATGTAACTAGAGCATTAAACACATAACCAACAGCAAGCAGCAAGTTGATGTTGGCAGCATTTGCTGCTATGCTATATGTTGAAAGCAGCAGCAGCAGCAGCGATAATATTATGTTTTATTGTCATCTGTTTTAGTTGTCATAAAAATATTTGTAACAGAAAAATATTCTTCAGTTGGGACACTTAACCTTTTCAAATCCACCAAAATAAAATCAAAAATTAATGGAATTAAGTATTTAAAATTTGTTAATTATAAACATAAACGTTGTTTGATACAATATTTTAATTTTATACTGTTGTTTTCTGATAAATAATAAAAAAAAACTATTTTGACGTTTTTTTTTTTTAAGCAGCAAAGATTGTTGTCTACGCTTCTTCAATATTCTTCAGTTGGGACACTTAACCTTTTCAAATCCACCAAAATAAAATCAAAAATTAATGGAATTAAGTATTTAAAATTTGTTAATTATAAACATAAATGTTGTTTGATACAATATTTTAATTTTATACTGTTGTTTTCTGATAAATAATAAAAAAAAACTAATTTGACGTTTTTTTTAAGCAGCAAAGGTTGTTATCTACGCTTTTGCTGTGCTGCTTTTAAAATAATTGTTTTCGTATAAACGTACGTATTCTAATTTTGACATTTTTCTGTCTGATGCTTGCTGTCCGTTATGTGTTTAATGCTTAAGATAGCATTTAGGATAATAATTAAGGGTAGCGAAGTACGCCAGGTTTAAGCTAATCGGTTATTCGGAAACAGGTTTAACTAAAATATTTAATATTTATTATTTATTTAAAGATAACGAATCGTATAAACAAATCGAATTTGCATCACTAAATAAATTTTTTATTTTATTTTTAAACTATCGATCAAATCCACTTAAAATTTATTTGATTTTATAGAATTTCAAATTTAATCCACTTTAATATTCGAAAAGTATATCACAAAAACCAGAAAAGAATACAGAAACAAATATTTCAAATGGTTTCGTAAAAATTGTTGACCCATATTTCTTCCCACAACTTTGTTTATTTTGTTTTGTTATTATTATTGTTTTTTTGTTATTGCTGTTGCATATGCAACTTTAACCCTTCACACTTACTTACTGCCACAAAGTGCAAGCAGGAGTAAAGAGTCTGGTTAAAAAGTGTCGAATGGAGTATCGTATAGTGAAAACGAGTATTACGTGAACTGTGTACTCAAGTGATACGAGTAGAGTGTGAAGTCTGTGTGAAGGCAACGAACAAACATTTTTTTTGTACACTTGCCAACAAATATTGTTAATGTGGGTCAATGTGTCACATCATTGGAAATGTGGATTGGAGGAATAAATACACTGGTACGACAAGGCTTTAGCTAAAAGCATTTTTATATTGGAGGAAAAATATATGTATATAAAGGCACAACAACAACAACAATAATAAAATAGGAAAAACCGATAATGTATTATATGTACTTGTGCATTAAAATGTGGCTGAAAATACGAAAAACAAATATTGTGCGCGCATACAATAGGATGGAGAGATGGAGTACTCGCGCATACATAAGTATGTACGTCTGTATACACATACGTAATACGTACATATATTACAATGTGTTATTTTGAATATTATTGTGCCTCATATGTCCGTATACTTGCAACAATTTCTGGGAGCCTGTTTAAAGTACAATATGGCTGCTATATATATGTGTGTATATTGCTATAGTTGTTGTTATTGTTAACAAAATTTAACTGACTAATGCAAACAGAGAAAAATACACTTGTAGGAAAATACTGTGCAACACGATTATCATTTTATTTTATTTTTTTTGTTTTACAAAATTTAAAACCTATAAGTAGCCAAGTAAATATATAATTTATGGCGATGTGGATGGACATGATTTAGGAAAATAGAAGAAAATTATATTGAAATTAGCGCTCTTCTAAATCTTTTCTATTACAAAGTGTATGGTATACCATATGCAAATAAAACGTTGGTTAGGTTAGGTCGATAGAAGCGTTTAGTTGCGCCGTCACAAATCAAAAAGACTCAGACCTAAGCCAAAATGGGCTTGATATACAAGAGGTAAGTCGTCTTCGTACGAAAATTGTAAAACATTTCTTCGTCTTTAGGTTTTCGATACCAGTTAAGTAAAGGGTGGGCAAATTTGAGGCCATTTTCAATTAGGCGGTTATGTAAGCAAACAAAATTGTCACGTATGGGGCTCACAAAATCCACAAACAGTTCTCGAAAAACTATTACATCCAAAGAAAGTGACTGTATAGTGTGGTAAGGCGGCATCCAAGTAAATGGCTGTGTATTGACCTCACTCTAAGAAGATCATGGAGCAACGTCCTCATAAATGCCATTGGCTGAAACGCTCGGCCCGTACGTGGGGGAAGCAAATTCATGTGGAACTGGCCGGAATGGATAGAAGCTGGGAAATGTAAAATCGTTGGCACAGATCAGGCATATATTCAACAGATTTATTTATAAACATATGTATATACATACATATGTATATCGGCGTTGGCAACCCACTAGGTAATTAATACCCAATAAAACCCGGGTGGGTTTAATTGGGTATTGTATTATATTAAAAAAAAAACCAGCCGGATTTTTAAAGGTTTTCGTAGTTTATTTACAACAAAAATTGGTGTAATTTACCTATTGGGACTACAAATTAATTCGGTCAATTTTTTTAGCTCAAATAAGATAATGAATTAGCAAATTTGCAAATTCATAACTTATCAAATACTACTTACATCTTTTACCCTCCTCAAAGTCATCTCCCATATTCTGTCTGAGAAAAACTTCTGCTTGCTGATAAACTTATACCTCTTTATACGGCCTAAAAATATAATGAAAATGTAGACCGTAAATCGAAACGAGATTAATGTGTATGTGATGAATACGTTTTTAGCAGTATAGGTAATTTGTGGCATAAAATGAATTTGTTCAACAATTCAAACAGGCCGTTATAATAAAATGCCGTATAAAGAAAGCCTATATAAGGAGATATCTGTGTATTGTTTGACGGAGCAACGTTCGGAAAATACGGCAGAAGCGGCATTTGATTGTTTTTAAAATTGTTTTGAAACTTTTGCGACGTGAGGCCGGCCGGGCGTTATCATGCTTAAGAATAACGTAATCATGTCTGTTATTATATTTCGTCCATTTTTCTCATAACGCATCTTTTAAACGAAGTAATTAAAGCTTGCTCCCATCACCAAGTTTTAGGAGCTCATAGCTCCCACCAAAAGTGTAAAGTTGCATTATAAATAGTAGAACAACGTAAATGTACAGGGTGTCCGCCGGGAAGGTATACTACTTTGTTTGTCTATAATTTTTGATTATATGAAAGAGGATGGACAGAGGATAGATAAATGTTTTATTTAATGTCGGCAATTATGTATGGAATACAATATCAGATAAATGCCCGCCTCTGTTAGCCACACAAATGCGAGACCTTTTGAGCACATTTTTCATTACATTCTCACACGAACAGGGTCGACTTTAATGCGCGCAAGACCAATGTTGCTTTCTGACACACAGAAGTGGTGGTGTGTTGTCACTTGCATCTATGTGTAATGTAGATATTAAGGAATCAGATGCTCTTGATGTTTTGGGTATGAGAATTCATTGTGACGTTCGTCGAGTGTCGAAAGAAGCATTCAAGTGTCTCGGCTTCTTAAGACGGTGTAAGAATTACTTCACTTCATCTGATCTCCTTAATATTTACAAGACCTATATCCGACCCAAATTGGAATATAACTCTCATGTGTGGGTCGGTGCTTCAAAGTCTATTTTGGAGCTTCTCGACCGCGTACAGGAGAGGGCGAAGGTTTTTATTAATGACAGTAGGGTAGCCAATTCTATCGATTCATTAGAGCATCGTCGCAATGTGGCGTGTGTTTCATTGTTCTATCGGTACTATAACGGAATGTGTTCTGACAAAATTAAGGAACTAATTCCTAGTAATCATATATTTTTACGTAGTACTCGTATTTCTCGTAGAGCTCATCCCTTTGTAGTTGATTGTCCAGTAAATTCAATGATTCAATTCAATGATGCAATAATGTTAGAATAAGTGTGAAAGTAAGGATTCCATATAATAAATCCGTATTCAAGGATCGGTCGAATCAAAGATGTAATTAACTGCTTCGTTATATATGGATCGCAAAACTAATTCGAACAACGCTTCATAAGTCTTAATACTCCATTAGCTTTATTAACCATCATACAAATATGATCACAGAATGTAAGTTTATGGTCCAACAAAATTCCAAGATCATTTATAATAGAAACCATTTCTAGAGTAGTTACTTTAAAGTGATAAGAAGTGAACGATAAAACGACATGTGTTTATATTTTTTGATATTTAAGTTCAATGAATAAATATCACACCATTGAGAAAAGTATTCGATGTCTTTTTGAAGAGATGATTGACCAGAAATATTATTAAAGGAGTTAAAAATTTTAACGTCATCCGCATACATAAGAACATTTGAACTGCAAATTACAGACGGTAGGTAGAGCTGCAAAACTCTCGTTACTATCGGATTCTTTTAAGTACTACTTGTATCTACAATGTTAGAATTTAAGTGAAAGATAAAGAAGATATAGTGAAAGGTAATAAATATATAGTATTGAAACAAATAATAGGGACACAAAATTTTTCCCAGTATGCCATAAAACTTGATGTATGGAAATTTTTTGATGGAAGAGTAATCTTTATACGTATATAGTGAAAATTGTTCAGACCTTGAAGTGCTACAAAACTAAAGTAATTAATAAGACCTAGAGAAGGAAAACTGCAGAGACTATGGGAAGTAAGCGTGGAACAACCGTTAGTTTTGATAAACTTTTAACTCGTACCTCAAAGATTAATCTATCAAGTCATCAAAAACCTTCAAAAATGAACTTATTCTTCTCTTTCAAGTCGCACAATAAGAAAAAAATAAAAAAAAGTGTGATAGCTAGACTTGTGGATAAGAGTCCTCGAAATGTATTATTTCTCAGCAAACGGAAGCAACAACTGCACCGTAATAATTAGAACAACATGCTATGGTCTGACGAAATAATGATTTTTTTTTTCTTTTTGGTCAAATGCAAAGTGGTATGTATGAACATATTTTATTTACAATTCATACTTTATTTGAGTTTAATAAATAGAAATTTATGAAACTGTTAAGCTGTCTCCCTATGCAACTATAAAAGTTTACAGACGGATAACAACCTGCGTCGAGCGAATTTTTGCAAATATGACTTTGACTACATTAGTGGTCTCCGTGTTTACTCTTAAAACTTGGCGATAGTATCGATAGTACTATCGATTGTTTTGCAGCTCTAACGGTAGGTCGTTGATAAATAATGTAAACAATGCAGGACCCAAGTGACTACCCTGTGGCACTCCTGAAGGGACATCAATAACCTTAAAAACAGCATTTGTATATTTTACTTCTTGAGTTCTGCCAGAAAGATACGAATTAAGCCAGCGAATTGAATTGTTGCTAAGCCCCATGCATGAGAGTTTGAAAAGTAAAATGTCATGGTTAACTTTATCAGTGTAGATAACATCAGTTGGCTTAGAATTAATAAAACCATCATTTAAATTAGTTGTAAGATCCAATATATTAGTAGCTCTAGATCGTAATTTTCGAAAACCATGCTGACATGAAGATAGAAGGGATGAAACTTGAAAAACACTTTCGGTTAAAATCTTTTCTAAAAGTTAAGGTATTGCATTCAACTTGGCCTCCTCCTTCCTCGATAATTCGAAACTTCAAGTTTACTTCCATTTTTGAATAAAGAAGTTATGAATGATCTTTTCCAAATTGTAGGTAAGTATCCCAATAAAAACCTTTTAATAATTAATTTGCTGTTATTAAACGTATGTATACTTAAAACGTAAAATAAGATTTTATTATGAATTAGACCGTTACAGATATGTATAATTTGTATATTGACTAATCGTATGTTACGGTATAGCTACTTCATACTTGTATAGTAACTAACAAAGTTTTTCTCTGAGTGTATCATCAAAAAGCAACACCAAAATAAGTGAAATAACTTTAAAATATTATTTGCGGTTTTATTTGGTTAAATGTAGCTGTCATTTTGATTTTCAAAAGGGCATCGAGGTCATATAAATAAAATGTTTATATTGCAACATTATGTTGCACTTAAGATATTACGCTCGATGATAACAGATGGCTTTTGGTGGCATATAAATGTGTTTGAAAATATTTAATTACGTCACCTCCAATAATGTAGGATAGTTTGTAAGTAGGTCTGGGATTCCAACAATTTGTTATAATCATACATTCATATAACAAATACTCAAGTGTTTGTAATGCAACAGCAATGTATAAATTTAAAAACTAATAAAACCAAAAACAAAATTTGTTTGTTTTTTTTTCTTACATTTGCAACATTTTTGTATTGAAACGAAACTTCTTAATAATCAAGTTGCTTTTCTAATGCTCATTTTGTTCTGTTTTATATTTTTTAAACGAATATTAAAATTTAGAAGTAATTATACAAAATTCTATGAATTTGTTTTTCTTTAAATGACTGACTTCTTTTTTGGAGCATTCAATGCAGCTGTGCTCCATTTTAAGTTGAATTGTGGTTGCCATAAAATCGTGCCAAAAAAATATATATTTTTTTTATATACCGAACATGTGTCTGATTTTTCTTAAAAACCAAAAAAAGCGTTATATATGAGCAACAGGTTGTCTGTCATTGCATCATTTAGATTGGAAAATAAAATAAATTACAAATAAAACAATTTGCCATTTATCCTGTATTATGTATTACAAAATAAAATGAAAAATAAAAAATACAAATAAAAATAAATTCATTAGAAATGTTGCTAATTTGAAATGTTTCTATTTCTCATTTCAGTGTAAATTTACAAAAATAGGTTTATTGTTGTCTGAGCTTACATTTTTTCAAAGAAACGTGCCATTTTTAACCCGATTTTTTTATAGTTTTATATTTATATATTTTCAAATACAAACTTTTAAAATTACTACCACTTAGATTTTGAAACATATACATACGTCTCATATAAAAAGGCCCTAAATCAAATAATTTCAAATTTATAAAAGAAGGTGTGAAGAGATGTGTTTGTCAGATATGTGTTGAAATCTGTAAAAAACTCAATTCTGTAAAAAATGCTAATTAGGGCCTTTATACATCAGTCCAACCATATGTATATTGAAAAATATATTTTTCCTTTCGCAAAATCCTCAATTTATTTGCCTATTTTTAAATAAAGGTCCGCCAAATAATATTTTTTTTTTTTTTTTGAAAATCCTGAAAAAAAAAACTACTAAATATTTTCTCAAATTTCTTTTTTTATTTGAAAGTACAATCCTTCCGGTTAATAATGGAAAATAATTTCATTCAAATGGCTGCCTCGTCTGGCCATGCAGTAGCCTACACGATCGGTCATATTTTTAAGCACATTATCGATTGTGTGCAGCTGTATTTCAACAATGGCTTCACGAATATTGTCCTTTAAAACGTCAGTTGTCTCTGGCTTGTTGGCGTAACACTTATCTTTGACGGCACCCCACAAATTATAGTCCGACGGTGTCAAATCGCAGCTCCGAGGTGGCCAAACGACATCAGGTCTGCAGCTGATAATGCGATCTTCAAAAACAGGACGCAAAACATCGAGTATAGGCTTCGGCTGCGTGGCATGTAGCGCCATCCTGTTGAAACAAAATGTTGCTAATATCCTCCTCTTCAATTTTTGTGAACAAAAATTCGTTCAACATGGCCTGATAACGATCGCCATTGACTGTAACGGCCACTCCTTGCTCATTTTCGAAGAAAAATAACACAATGATGCTTCTGGACAAAAATCCGCACCAAACAGTGACTCGTCTTTGGTGTATCGGCTTTTCAATGTATGCGTGCGGGTTTTCTGTGCCCCAAATGCAACAATTTTACTTGTTTACATACCCGCCAAGATCAAAATGAGCTTCATCTGAAAAGAGGAGATTTTTGGCAAAATCGGCATCTTCCGTAAGACGATCGCAGGCCCAGATCCCAGCGTTGTTCAAGCGTATACACAACCATATTCGTTCAGCAGAAGGATAAAACTAATTATCTGTCAAATCAGACATGAAATAAATAAGCATTAGTTGAAAAAAAAAAACGTTAGATGGCGGATCCTATAGTTATTCTTAAATTGAAATACAATTTTTTTAAAATTATTCATTTTCTACGTATGTAAATATGCACAGAAGCTAAAAATACAGTGGCTAAAGGACAGTATCTCAAAGAATTATGAAAAGTTCACATTTCGGATAAAACTTTAATATTTTATTTACATTTATTTTGATCATTATATACTAGAGAAATCAGCATCTGCAATTCGCATACCACCTTAATCCAAATAAGTCTCGGAATTTATGCAGGAAATTAAAAATACAAGTTTATTCATCTAAATTTATATTGTGCTCTTCAAAGTAATCCCCATCGGCTGCCACACACTTATGTCAGCGCTTGATGCATCCTCGAAAAATTTTTTATATTCATTTTTCGGTATGTCCATCAGTGCTTCCCGAGATTTTTCCATTATTTTCTCTCAACTGCTGAAACGCGTTTTCCGTAATGATTTTTTAACTCGATTGAACAGAAAGAAGTTACAGGGAGCCAAATCAGTTGAATTCGGTGGTATTCGCTGCATTTTTCGTCAACAAATTTCGAATAATGATGGCACTGTGCGACAGTGCGTTTTCATGGTGCAAAATCCACGAGTTTTCTACTCACAATTCTGGTCTCTTTCGGCGAAATGCTTCATGCAAACGTCTCATAACGGCCAAATACAACTCTTTGTTTACTGTCTGGCCTTCTGGTAAAAATTCATAATGCACTACACCGTTGTAATCCATGAAAACGACGTGGTTTTTTGTCTCGGGTCATTTGGTGAACGCCATTCATTTGCCTGATGTCTGGATTGCGTGTCGTACTCATAAGCCCACATCTCTTCTCCATTTATGATCCTTTTAGTAACTGTGGGATCGAATTCAGCCTCGCAAATCATGTATTTGCCGACCTAAATACGGTTTTTTTTGCATGAAATTGAGGTCTTTTAACACCAACTTTGCTACTACACGACGAAAACCCAAATCTTGGACGGATCCATAGGCAATGTTCAAGTCCTCCCCTATCTCTCTAATGGTTAATTTGCGGTTATTGACCAACATTTACTTTATCAATGTTTTCGTCGGTTTTCGATGTCGATGGTCTGCCGAAGTGTTCATCATCTTCGATTGACCTATGACCACTTTTGAACCGCTCGTGCCACCGGTAAACGACCGTTTTCTTTAGAGAATCGTTGCCGAAACACTTGTTTAATATTTCTAACGTTCGCGCAGCATTAAATCCGTTTCTTACGCAAAATTTTAATACAAGTTCGTTGTGGCAAATTTAAATCCATTTCGGAAATTGTAAAAAATCGCCAACTCTCAAAGAGATGGGCGTACTCTTGGCTTCGTGGCTTTTGCAAATGTCCAGCTATGACGCCAAGATTTAGCGGGAATGTCAACAATTGATGTACCAATTTAACAAAAAGAAAAAAAACTCAAATCGGAACGATTGGACCGCCACACGGGGTTATTCTGGCAACTTTTCGATCAAGGTGGTATCTTTTTACGTAAAATGTCATCCAACCAAAACGCACGATGTTAATTGTAAATAAAATAAACAAATTTCAGAAAATTATCTTAATAATTTGGATTATGATAGAAGGATGATAACTATGCCACGGCTTCGGTGGCATACCTCTATCCGTCAATCCATATTATCAATGACTCTAAAACATAATTGAGGTTAGTGTTGTTAATGTGCCAGATTATCTCATCCTTTAGCTCTTGAATTGTTCCTGGCTTATTGTCGTACACTTTTCTTTTAAATACCCCCAAGAAAGAAGTTCAACGATGTCGAATCACATGATAATGGCGGCCATTTAACATCACCACAACACGACTATTAAATTTCTCGCACAACAGAGCCATTGTTTTATTGGCTGTGTGGTAAGTGACACCATCCTGTTGGAATCGCATATAGTCCAGGTTTATAACCTCAATTTCTGGCTTCAAGAAGTCCTTTATCATCTGGCGATAGTGAACACAACTCACGGTAACTGCTTGCTCGACCTCATTTTCATAGAAGTACGGCTCGATGACACCGCCTTCCCATGAAACATACCACTGTTTGTGGATGCATCGGCTTTTCAAAAATCACTTGTGCATTCTCATTTGCCCAAACGCGATAATACTGCTTGTTAACTGAGGTGAAAGTGCGTCTCGTCGCTGAAGATGATTTTCTTTGTAAAGTCACCGTTCACTTCTGTCTGTTCAACCAACCACTCGGCGTGTTGACGGTGCTTGAAATGGTCTGTAAACTTTAGCTCTTGAGTTAATTAATCCTTGTAAGCGTGTAAATTCAAATCTTTAGTCAAAATTCGCATCAGTGATGTTCGTGAGATGTTCAATTATTGGGCACTACGACGAGTCGAGGTGGATGACTCTTCTGTCACACTATCGTGAACAACAGCAATGTTTTCCGCAGAACGAACTGGGCGAGCATGCACAGGTGTTTCCACATTTCCTACAGACCCAGTTTGCTGAAATTTGCGCACAATTTTCCCGATTCTGGACACATATCGCCGATTATGCTGACCAAAAAAATCACGAAGTGCACGAAAAGCATTTTGATTTGAACGCCCATTTTCTTAAAAGGCTTCAACAATCTTAACGCGCTGATTAATTGTGTACCACTCCATGATTGAATATGTCAAACACGGAAACAAAGAAATGTGAAATTCAGTTGGTCAAAAAACTTGACGCTAAGGTATGACTTGCAATTAATATCGTGCATTAGGGTTGGACCACCCTTTATTTTAAGCTGGAATTTTGAATTTTTATAATTACCTGGCTTACGCAGCAATCATGTCTATTATTGTGCATATTTCCTCCAGTGAAATACAACCATGACGGCTCCTTCAACAACAGGCACTTAAAAATGCTTTAATATTTATTGTGTTCATCTAAGGAAATCGACAATATCATACAATCACCCCTATTCTGTATTTCGTTTCGAATAGAAATATTCTCCGCTTGGCAAATTTTTCGCTCGGTTCTGATTCGATTCTTCTTCGATTGTATGCATTCTGCAAAGCGATCGTAGCAACTGTTTTCTTAGTGGTTAGTTTTGTGGCGGAGCTTTTTGATTTTTGGAATACGATTTTTCGATCATAGCGTAACTGAATGCGGCGACGTAATCGAAATGCAGAATATGAGTTAAACTCTCAAACTCTCTATCTCTATCCAAAAAACAGCGAAAAAGCCGAGTATTTCTTCGTCTTGGTCAAGCGGTAGGATTAATGGTCTCTTATTGCCAGTAGAAGAGAAGCCATGTGTATTAAAGTAGTTGTCCGCAGATCGAAATAAGCGAGAGCCAGTATGTCAAGTATGCCAAGCATGCATATACAAATGGCTAATGTATGGACGGTATTCAAAAAAAATATTAGATTCTTTAGAGTGCTCTTTTCTACGGAAATCTTTAGAAAAATTTATTCAACAACTGAAACGAAGCCTAAGTCCGACCTTGTTATTCAAAGTAATTAACAATGAACACAGGGATGGCATGATGTAGTGGCTATAGCGTACGCCTAACAACACAAGAGACCCAGGCTCAAGTCACAGCAGAGGACATGACGAAAAAACTTAATTCTGGTTTCGAGTGTTTAATAAAGAAGCCTCAACTTCCCTCCAGACAACTCTATCTAAAAAAATAAAGAAGAAGCCCTGCTGACCTCCCAGGTTTACCTCTGGCGGTGATGAAAAACATTAGACGAGTGTTCAGGAAAACAAGCCAACTACTGGAAAAAAATTGCAATGCTAAAGTAAAGATCACCACCACTTAGCAAGGATATTCACCACTACACAATCATATGGAGGGGGCTACAGCGGATTAATCATCTACTTAAATGATGAACTTGAAAGATTAAATTGATTAATGAAACTGAAGGAAAGGAATGGATGCTTTGTGGAAAGCCAATATGCTCCCTAGAGGAGTGATGGAGAAAAAACAAAAAAACAAAAAATAAAACGAGTAAAAAATATAAAACTAAATCTGACCAGAGGACAGAGAACTCCTTTACCATCCTTTTTTCATAGAATAAATCATTTCTATTTACCAAAAACAATAAACAGAAGTTGAGTCACCGTATGCTAGAATCGTGTGATTGGAAAGCGATTACACTGTGTTGAAAAACCGATAAGCGGTGCACATGGCGGGTAAACCTAAGTCAAGTACTCTAAATCCAGTGATGCTAATCGTTTTTTTTTTTTTTTTTTGTTACCTCCTATTTTTGAGATATATCGTTATTAAAAATATATAACGTAGTTTATAGAACCGACAAGCGGGGCACCAGTCGAGTTAGATTTTAACTCGAGTAAGCTAAATTCAGTGGTGCTTACCGTTTTTTTAGGTTAGTTTCTGTTTTCGAGATACATCGTTATACGAAAAATGGAGGAGGTTGAGGATACTTTATTATCGACTTTTAGTGCACCGTTGTTTGTATTATTCGCATAAATCCCATTTAATAGAAATAATCATAGAACTCTTGATAGAATTTAATTTTTTGCTCTCTATAAATGATTATATCGTTAAAGCTTCCTATTTATTGAGTATTCTATAAAACAATAGAGTGGCCAGATATATTTAAAAGATACTGAATAATTTATCTTCATTTATTCAGGCCATTAGTTCAGCCAATACTAGAATTTTGAGAGGCACCTATCAGATTTGTAGCTCACTTGTCTCTTGTCAGATTAAAGTAAAACTTAAAAAACAGAGCAAATAGACTGCTCGCAAGTACTACAGATTTGACATTTCTATGCCCCTAATGGATTTATTTCCTGTATTTATTTGAGAGGAATTAGCGTAATAGCACTTCCATATGCTAGGAAATTTGTTATAATATCTGTTATTAACTCTCATTATATCTGTTGCAGAAGTTGATATATCCTAAAAAAGTACGCTATAATTACGCAACCAATGTTTGAAACTACCCATGATCAAGATTTCTGATACAAGTGTTTGCGGTGCCTCTATTTGATCAACAGGACTCTGGTGTATAGAACAAGGGCAACGCGTTAGATGGTATCACAAGGGGTCGCTCAAATGCCTTGTTTGGCGAGGCTGCCACTCCCTCCTATCCTATCCTGTTTGAAATCTACCGTCTTTTTATTTAATTGTATTTTTAAAGATTAATGTATTAAAAATCGATAAGTAAAATTGTATATAATCCAGATGAATAATATCATGTACACACGACAGTTTGAATTACGCTGTTCGATGTTTAAATTACTTACACAAATCACCCTCGTTAACACCACAATTGTATTTAGTAGTTCAAAAGTTATTGGCAGATAAACAAACTAAAATTATTTCTCCGTTTTATTTACATGCTTGTGCCGCTGTGGTATGGTAGGTAAGACACCCGCCTACCAGCCAGAAGGTCGTTGATTCAATACCAGTCCAAACCATCTTAAAAAAGAAAAAAGTTTTTCACAGCGGTATCACCTCATAACATTAGCTAATAACTGGTTATGAGTATAAATACTACTGAAAACTTCTCTAAATGCATTTGGCGTTCGGAGCCGGCGTTAAACTGTAGGTCCCTTTCAATGAGTTTAAAAATAGAATCGGGTGCCCATGTTCCCTCATGGAATGTTATGGGGATTAGTAGTAGTAATTTACATGCTTAAGAGGGTTAAATAAGTAAGTTTACAATCTTAAATATCTTAAATTTCAATTAAGAACCTAAAATGTATGTCAAGCTCATATGAATTTAGTTGATTTAAGTAATACACATGGTAATAAAATAGAATTACTTACAATTTGAGTGGTTATTTCTTAAACTTTTGTATTGTAATTTATGTAATTAAGCTCATAATCGGGGGATGTATTATGAATCAATGAGCGAATAACGAAAAAAACGTTGTCATGTAATTAAAATGAATGACATACAATTTGGATCAATCGCTCTGAGAATTTTTTGTATAGATTTACCATATATATAATTTGGTTTATAACTAGGAGTTGTATTATGAATGAGAGAACGAATTACAAAAAAAAAAAATTGTCGTGTGAACATGCTATTAGATATCATATTAGATATGTATTTACTTGCAATTTGTATTAAATATGTACCAAACATGAAGACTGAAACACCACTTTTAATTCTTTATCTCTGGTTACCTTATTTTCGACCTATCTGTGCACTAAATTTGTAATAATAACAACAACAAATACTATCTATAGACATATACAGGGTGTCCGCCGAGAAGGTATACTACTTTGTTTGTTTATAATTTTTGATTATATGAAAGAGAATGGATCTTATATTGATAAACGCTTTGTTTAATGTCGGCAATTATGTATGGAATACAATGTCAGATAAATGCCCGCCTCTGTTAGCCTCACAAATGCGAGCCCTTTTGAGCACATTTTTCATTACATTCTCACACATTTCATGCGGTATTTCATTAATTTCACCACGAATATTTTGTTTTAGTTGCTCCAGCGTTTCTGGTTTGTTTGCATAAATCTTGCTCCTCAGATATCCCCACAAAAAGAAGTATGGTGCAGTCATATCAGGCGAGCGTGGAGGCCAATCAACATTAGCATTCCTTGAAATAATTTGTTGTTGAAAGAGGTCTCGTAGTAATTCCATTGTAATCCTGGCTGTATGCGATGTGGCACCGTCTTGTTGAAACCACATCTTAGTCAAGCCCAAAGCATGCAGTTGTGGCGTTAAAAAGTTTTCAATCATATCACAATGTCGCTCTCCATTGACAGTTACCGTTAAGCCGTTTTCAGTTTCAAAGAAGTAGGGTCCAATGATTCCTCCTGACCAAATTGCACACCAGACTATCACTTTTAATGGATGCAAAAGTGACTGATGAATAATTTGAGGTTTTTCCATTGCCCAGAACCGACTATTCTCTTTGTTTACATAACCATTCAAATGATTTTCATTTGGCTTCGTCACTCATTATGGTTTTTTCATGAAAATCGATTATTGGTTTTGATAAAATGTTTTAACGGTTAAAACACGTTGGTTTACTGAATATTTTCCATAATAAATTTGCCACGTCTTTACTACACGACTGCCAAATATGAACTGTCAAGACTAATGTTTACCAAAATGGCAACAAAACAAAGTAGTATACCTTCCCGGCGGACACCCTGTATTTATACTTGCATAGATTAGTGTATTAAATAAATTGCATTTCTACGTGAACATATTTATAGATTTCAATACATTTTATGCCACGATAATGCATACATATGTAGACGTTTACATCTAAGCCATATGTACATACATACATACTTTAAAATTCTGCATAAGTTCGTATGTACATACGTATGCATTCTGCACATAAAAATAAATTCATAGATACACATAATGAATGATGTACTTGAAGTTAAATATTTTTATTTATTTATTTATTTATATTTCTATTTATTTTGTTTTATTTATTGTTTTTTTAGTTTCATTTATTTGGTAAATGGCAATGTCGCACCGAAAATAGAGATGCAGTGTGTACGCGGAAAAATAGAAAAAAATAGAAAAAAGTGCATGCATTTTGCACAAATGTGTAAAAAAATCAACAACAAAAATAAGAGCAACAAATAGCAAAAAAAGTTAGAAAACATCAACTGAATGTATTCTCTTTATTTCTAATATAAACATACATAGTTGTACGTTTTTTTTTCGAATTTTAAATAATAATGTGACAATGACACAATTTTGCAAATTTTCAAAAAAGAAAAAAAAGCAGAAAAAGTTGCAATAAAAAAATTAAAAAATACAAAACGCATAGAATCGGACAATCTGTACAATTAAAAATCATCAAGGAGAGATGCTACAAAATATATGAAAAAACATTGTAATTTATTCACATTGTGAAAAAGGACTTAACTGCAATATATATGTAAAGGGTCCGCCAAATAATTTTTTTTTTTTTTGAAAATGCTATAAAAAAAACTACTGAATATTTTCTCAAATTTCTTTTTTTATGTGAAAGTACAATCCTTCCGGTTAATAAGGGAAAATAATTTCATTCAAATGGCTACCTCGGCTGGGCATGCAGTAGCCTACACGATCGGTCCAATTTTTAAGCACATTATCGATTGTGTGCAGCTGTATTTCACCAATGGCTTCACGAATATTGTCCTTTAAAGCGTCAATTGTCTCTGGCTTGTTGGCGTAACACTTATCTTTGTCGGCACCCCACAAATAATAGTCCAACGGTGTCATATCGCAACTCCGAGGTGGCCAAACGACATCAGGTCTGCAGCTGATAATGCGATCTTTAAAAACGGGACGCAAAACATGGAGTGTAGGCTTCGGCTGTGTGGCATGTAGCACCGTCCTGTTGAAACCAAATGTTGCTAATATCCTCCTCTTCAATTTTTGTGAACAAAAATTCGTTCAACATGGCCCGATAATGATCGCCATTGACTGCAACGGCCACTCCTTGCTCATTTTCGAAGAAAAATGGCCCAATTATGCCTCTGGACCAAAATCCGCACCAAACAGTGACTCGTCTTGGGTGTTTCGCCTTTTCAATGTATGCGGGCAGGTTTTCTGTGCCCCAAATGCGACAATTTTGTTTGTTTACATACCCGCATAGATCAAAATGAGCTTCATCTGAAAAGATGATTTTTTTTAGCAAAATCGGCATCTTCTGTAAGTCGATCGCAGGCCCACTTAGCGAAGTTGTTCAAGCGTATACACAACCATATTCATTCAGCGGAAGGATAAAACTAATTACCTGTCAAATCAGACATGAGCTAAGTGTTACCATTCACGAAATAAGCACTAGTTGAAAAAAAACGTTAGATGGCGAACCCTTTATATTTTTATATAACAGACCATTAAAACTATAAATGCTTTAAAGCTCACGATAGACGATCCGAATGCTGGGCAAACATTTATGTTTGTGTGCGTTGAAAGATAAAAAATTCTTACACAACGCACGCATGAGCCACAAGTGCAGCTTTATCTGTATTTTCCAGTTGTTTTGAGCATTGAAGTGTTGAAGTTTTTCCGTAAATTGTGCAGATTTTGCAGTTTTCGTTGTAGCATTTGTGTTTTTACTTTCAATTTTTTTTATTTTAATTTCTGAAGTAAGAATTTCACTCCATTTGCTTAATATTGCTCTGATGAGGTTTACTAGTATTTTTTTTAATACGCCAATGTAATCACAAAGAAAGAGAGAATTCACACAGTGTGTGATACTAAGGAAGTTGCATTTTTCTGCGCAGTTGATTTAGAAATATATATTTTTTTTTTTTGCAAAAGAATAGTGGAATCACAATAGTGATACATCTGTTTCAAAAAGAAAATATCACTCTTATGTACGTACTTATCAGAAGTTGGCAATGAACCGCTTTTTCGCTACTCATACTCACTCATGAATCTATAAGTATAAGTGAGTACTAGAAAGATCGATTATTCGACATTTTTCAGGAACCGATTTTCGAATAATTCGAAAAGTAGTAACCGGTTTTCGATTCATAATTATTCAAATAACCAGTTAACCGGTTCTTTTATTTAAATAAAATTGTTCCTAATTCTTGAAGCGCAGAGCTGACCCACGTCGTCTTAAAAATAAGCAGAAGCTGATGTAAAGCTTAAAATTAAAATTTAAAAGTGGCAATCGATACTATCAATAATTCTAACAAATTATGGCAAACCTAATCGCATTGTACGTAAATAGACAGCTGTTTGTGTGTTGTATACAAAACAATAACAAAATAAACAAAAACACGTTGTACAATGGATGCTCTTGCTTTTATTCGTCACTGAAACAGCGACGACTGAACATGCGTGGCGGGTGTATGCAGTTAACTGAGTTATTTTTCTAATAATACTTCGATTACTACATAAAATATTAAAATTTTTTTATTTTTAATTAGAAGCAAATTCATCCAGATACTAATAGCTAATTACCCATTCAACGGTAGCTTAAGTAAGCAAAAGTTTATTATCTTTGGGCCTTTATAATCATTCATACTTACAGCAACGTTGCTTCATAAGTACAAATATCAATGTTTATGAATCACACGTTGTACTTATACACATAGCATTCTTTCATTTATCAGAAAATACTCATAATACTCATAAATGATTCGAATCATTCATTTCATTCGAATAGTGCTCATCAAGTAAGCAAGCAATATTGATTAAAAGAAAAATAAAAAAAATAAAAAGTACTGTCTACACATAATTAATTCAGATGAGTATGAATGCGTAGGAATATAAGAACTTATGAATCCTGATTCGAGTACACTCATGTTTCCAGTGTTCATCGCTGACCTCTGGTATTTATGTACGTAATAATAATCCCACTGTTATGTTATGAAAAATTTTATATTCATAAAAAGGTTTTGCAGATTAAAAAAAAGTTTTGGAAGTAATTTTATTGCGGAATTTCATTTTTTTTAGTTTTTTCGGTAAACTAAACCCTTTTTAAGTTACGCAAATATATGTATATTGTGCAATCACTTCTATTTTCGAAGTAACGATTTATCTCGAAAACAAGAGCTAACCTAAAAAAAAGGTTAGCACCACTGGATTCAGCATACTCGAATCCGCTTGTCGGAACAAAGTGTAAAATTCATATCATTTCTATACATACAACAAGTTACTCATGCGTTATCATGTTATCTTTTAATGCTTTAAAGACCAAATTCAACTTTAAGAGAATTAGGAGGAATTACAGTCATTATCAGGAATTAATTTTAAATAAAAATTGCATTTTTAATAAAACACAATGAAGGACCTGTGATCGTAATTTTCTTTCTTTATTTACACAAAATCTGGTTTCCTTAAAGTAGCTGAAATGAAAGGATATTTCCAAGGGTTTCTTTAGGTTCCTTATTCATAAGATTGGTTTTCATTAATTTTGAGAAACTTATTTATTTTTGAGCATATAAGCCATTTTTATTGTTACCAATGTCTCTGCTATACCTGCTTAAAAATATCTGCAATGTTGTTTTTTCTTCTAACAATTAGAAAAACTATTTTTAAAATTTAAAAAAATTAAGGAAATTTTAATTCAAAATTTGGCAGTAGTATAGAAAGTGTCACATTACGATTTATGCTTAATTTTTTATATTTTCTTCCGTATTATTTGGCAACAGAATAGTTTGAAATTCTTATACTAAAAATATAAAAAAATAATAAAAAAATTAAGAAAGAAATAAATCAAAAATAAGTCAAAAAATTAAAAAGAGATGAAAATTAGTTCTTTTTATCAACAGGCATTAGAAATAACTAAAATATTAAACATGAAAAATGTCACCTTTATTTTTTTTCTATATATTTTAGAACAAATTTCAGCTCAAAGGCAATACAGCTTAACTTCTTAACTGGTAATTGTATAATAAAAATTGCTAGAAATTGTTAATATTTACAGTTTAATATTAAACACAAGTTAGAGTAAGACTTCACCCCATTTTCTATAGACAGCCATTTTAACAGTTGTCATAGGTCAACCCATTACTACTTGACAAATGACAAGTAAAAACTATGCCATTATTAAAAATTGAACAATATATGCTACAACAACGTATTGAAATGTTTGAAATTCACTAAAAAAATGATAAAAATTTCGCAGTCACAATTCACAAAACAAAAGCACTTTTTGGGTCGTCAAAAAACTTTTTCTCGGCAAGCAAATGTGAAACTGGTGAAAAAGAGTAGCCATTTTAATCAGTTAGTGGTATTAAAGAATCGAGCTTGTGCATGTTGCCAAAGGGCAACTGAGAATACTACTGTTGTAGCCCACATGATGTTGAGGAAAGCCCAGGTCTATCCATTTCTCATCGATCTTTAGACATTACACCGTATTTTGCACAAAGACTAAGATTTTAAAACTTTTACACTTCAGTAAACACAAGAACTCACGCCTATAGACCATCGACAAAGTAGGGTGTTTCCTGATTTAGTTCCTGAAATGCATTAAACTAATCCGGAATTTCATCGAAATATTATCTTGAGTGCTGAAGCTCATTTTCACCTGGAGGCTACGTTAATAGGCAGAATTGTCGCATTTGAAGCTCGGTAAACCATAGAATTATTGTTAAAAAGCCTATACATCATTAACGTGTGACTTATTTGTGTTGCTTTTAATATGACGGTGTCAAGGGACTTAACTATTTCGAAAATATGGCTGGAGCAACCGTTACAGTGAATGTATTGCACGAACGAACGATTATTTATAACTTTATGTGGCCGGAATTGAAAGATATTGATATGGACGAAATTTATTTTCAACAACGTGATGCTATGCACCAGAAGCAGAATACGTCCGCAACATCAAGCAAAAGCGCCTATAAAAAAATCAACAGCCGCAACTTCAAATACTGGCAATTGCCCTTTTTGTTTTTATATTAGCTTTACCTTTTTGTTTTTATTTTTTTCGCTCGATTCCAAAGTAAAATAGATTCTATCTCACGACTGCTTTTGCCGACGATTTTTTATGTGATTTTCCATAGAAAAAATCGTTAAGGCCCAAATCTCTAACGATACAATCGCTATGATGCGTGAAAATTTTACAAACAGTATGGTTTGTCAAGGGAATAGCATTACCCATAAAAATCTTGTGATATAACCACCTCTAGACTTTTTTCTCTGAGACTACGTGAAAGATAAGATCTATGCTAATGGCTCACTACCCACTCAGAACCTCAAAGATGAAATTCATCATATTATCGAAGATATGCAAGCCGCAAATGTGCAAATTGGTGATGACAAATTTCATGAAAAGAACATTTTCATGCAAGCGTAGCCGGGGCGACCATTTGACTGATTTTATTTTCCATTATTGAAGGCATTTAGATAAATAAACTTTTGACGATTTCTCTTAAAATTACTCGCGTTTTCTTTAAACATCAAAATGCAACTTCTTATTGGAAAAAATCTGTATGAAATATTTAGACCTGAATATCGCTTACCTCTGTTGCCTATTCCATAAATAACGGTCACAAGGTCACCTTATTCAGAAACTTACTGATATTTTCAGATTTTTCGATAGGTATTTGTATGACATCTGAGGAAAATTATGGATCGGTTTTAACTTGTTTTGGCAGCATAATAAAAGGTTGTCCGCATAAGAAAGCAAGCATATTATTAACCGATTCTCATAAAATTTGATTCACGCTGGATTTAGTAAAGTTTCGTAAATGTAAAAATTTGTTACAGCTTGATATTGACTGTTCGAAAAACGTCATTTACAAAATGTCGGTAAATGAGTCTAAAATGCAACATCTCTGGTAATATTTATGGCATCAGGCAACACTATAGCTTGTTTGAAAGGCAAAATTTTTAAAAACATTACTAAAATCGCATTATTGTGTGAAAAGTTATCTACGTTTAAATATATCTGAAAATTCTGAACCTTATTGCCATATTTTTTTTCTTTTTTTTTTGATAGAGAAGGCAGGAAGGCGTCGCACAGTGCTTTGTCCCATAGACAGAAATCAAAAAATCACTCATCACATTTTGATGAAATAAATGGTCCGCCATCTAACGTTTTTTTTTTCAACTAGTGCTTATTTCGTAAATGGTAACACTTAGCTCATGTCTGATTTGACAGATAATTAGTTTTATCCTTCCGCTGAACGAATATTGTTGTGTATACGCTTGAACAACGCTGGGAAATATTGCGACATTACTTTGAAAATCATAGTAATGTTGCAAATGAAGCACATTTTGATCTTGGCGGGTATGTAAACAAGCAAAATTGTCGCATTTGGGGCACAGAAAACCCACACGCATACATTGACAAGCCGATACACCCAAGACGAGTAACTGTTTGGTGCGGATTTTGGGCCATTTTTCTTCGAAAATGAGCGTTACAGTCAAAGGCGATCGTTATGGGGCCATGTTGAACGAAATTTTGTTCACAAAAATTGAAGAGGAGGATATTAGCAACATTTGGTTTCAACAGGACGGCGCTACGTGCCACACAGCCGAAGCTACACTCGATGTTTTGCGCCCTGTTTTTGAAAATCGCATTATTGGCCGCAGAGCTGATGTCGTTAGCCACCTCGGAATTGCAATTTGACACCGTTGGACTATTATTTGTGGGGTGCCGTCAAAGATAAGTGTTACGCCAACAAGCCAGAGACAATTGACGCTTTAAAGGACAATATTCGTGAAATACAGCTGCACACAATCGATAATGTGCATGGTCATGGTCGATACTGCATGGCCAGCCGAGGTAGCCATTTGAATGAAATTATTTTCCATTATTAACGGGAAGGATTGTACTCTCAAATAATAAAAGAAATTTGAGAAAATATTCAGTAGTTTTTTTTATAGCATTTTCAAAAAAAAAAAAAACAACAATTATTTGGCGGACCCTAGTTTTTGAAAGCTAATTACCAGCTGAGTATAATAATGAACTATTTTTTTTTTTCGGTTACTTCTCTATATTGTCGCAAGAGGACGCTAAACATAACTGATTTTTAATAAAAAATACTGCGTAAAAAATTTGATTTAAAGTGCTTTAAGAAATTTTTAAAAGTTTTTTTTTTAATGACTACAATATTGATTGAAACACACAAATTGAGTGTGAAACACACACTTATTTTAATAAAAAGTTTAAATTTACCAAAATTTAAAGGAGTAATAAAAAATAGATTTTGGATACTTCAGAAAAATGGCTATAGAAATTATATTTTTTTTTAGAAATTTTTAAAAGTTAGTTTTTTAATAACTTTACAATATTGTGAACAAAATAGGAAATACAAGCTTTAAATATTGTTTATTGATTTTATTTTTTACTGGATTGAAAAACGAAAATTTTGAACGTTGAAGGAGTATTAAAAAAAAACTTAAAAAGTATATAACAAAATAAATATTTTTTTTCTATCAAATAAAAATATCAGAACCAACTTTGTCCTACAACGGTAACAAATTTTGATTTTTAAAAATGTATAATATAGAGAATTTTTCATAAATTTTACTGATTTTCAGTAGCTTAAGGCAAATAGAAAATTAAAAATAAGTTGAATTGTCAATCTATGTATGATATATTTACCCAGAAATAATTAAAGTTATTATTCAGATTCAAAATTTGAAATATTACATCAAAAGTTTACCAGATTACAACAATACATTTTTGATTTTTTATTTGTTGCAAAATCCACAAAATCAAAATCATGTCCTTATTTGGAATTTATTTATTTACATATATCAGCATATAATACACTTCTATTCTAAAAAGAACATATTTGTCTTATAAAATAAAAATTAAATATAAAAAACTACCTTAGGATAGGCTTTGCTTGATTTAAATATATATGGGTGGTGGGCATATTCGTTGTCCTATTTTGTTAAAATATTACATATACAGCGAAAACTTTACTTACAGATACCTCCCGCAAGGGGACACCTCTATTAATGACGGTTAATGTTAAATATTAATTGAACAAATTGAGATATGACCTTAAAATTATCTATGTAGTGGACTTCTATCAATTCTCTTTAAAATAAAACAACAATGACTGCCGTATCATTTAAGATAGTATGTATTTTCATTAATTTTTTTATAAAAACTATACTAAAAACGTATTGAAAAAATTGGTTATCAGGATAACTTCATCATTCCTTAATTTTATATCCTAAACAGTATTAAGGTTAATCAGTAATGTGTGGGGCCGCCTTTGTTTTAAGTAACCTCAAAAATTCGACTGGAAATTGAATTGTAAAGTTTTTCAATATAATACAACGAAATGGTGGACCAAGTGTATATGACTCCTTCCATTAATTTCATTTCTGTATTGCATTGTCTTCCGGACTCGTACACTTTCCTAGACACACATCTCCATATGGTTTCGATTACATTTAGGCCGGGCGAGTAAAGTGGCCATTTAAGGTCGTCAGCTTTTGGCTCTGAATCCATGATTTTACGGATTGGACTGTGTGGATTGGAATATTATAGATTTTCAAATATGTTTAGAAAGTAGCAAAAAGTCGTTTTCAAAGCGATATTTGAGTTATGTCGACATGTGGATGTGTATGTATGAATCTTAAAACACAAATGAATTTTGGAAACAAATAAACATATGTCTGTGTATACTAAAGATGCAATGCATTCAAATTTGTTTCACTTACATATTAATACATAATAGAATATTTAATAGCAGTGAATACCGACCGTTTTTAATCAACTATCCCGTAGATGAACACCTCTCTATAACGGACAAATCTGCTGTGACGGTCGGTGTCCGCCCACCGGAGCTTTCACTGTATCTTTATTTTGCCCTAATAATTGTCTTACAAAATTTCATTTATCTACCACAACTACTTCTATTTTGGTCCATTTGCTTTACAGGATCGACACACTTTGCGTCGCAGACTGCTGAAAAAATTTAAAAAGTTTACAGAGAATATGCTGTAACTTTAACTAGAGAAACAGCAGCGAAATGTTTTGCCTGTTTTCGATCTGATAATTTTGATATTAAAGATGTGTCTCTCTCTGTACCGCTATTCACTAACATGTTTCGAAAATAATCGCATTGTTTTCAACAGTAAACATCTGATTTGTCGATTTTGCTATTCAGTAACTTTTATTTACGATATTCTCTATAGTCAATGTCAGCTGTTGTCGTAAGCCTCAGCATCTGTTCATATACATATGGAGAAATAGCTTATAGTGCAAAATCATTCGTTTATGTACGACGGCGGATTGATATTGGAGCTACCTAGCGCTAGATGGCAGCACAACCACAAAAACTTTTTCTTTTTTAGAAAATACGAACTGTCAATCGTCAGCTGTTAAAATTTTAGCCAAATTCATCGATTAGTTTATTTGTTGTAGTCGTTTGAAGTAAGCAACTTTTGTCTTTTTTGGAAAATGGAAAAAAGTGAATTTCGTGTAGTGATTAAACACTATTATTTGAAAGGCAAAACGGTGAAAGAGACAAAAGAAAAGCTTGGTAAACATTACGGCGAATCTGCTCCGTCAGATTACATGGTAAAATATTGGATTGCTGAATTTAAACGGGGCCGAACAAGCACTGCAACAATACCATCAACAGGAAGGCCAAGAGGTGGTTACTGAAGAAAATATCAAGAAAATAATCGATATCGTTATGAATGATCGCCGGGTCAAAATACGTGAGATTGCTGAAACGGTAAACATATCATATGAACGTGTGTTCAACATGTTGCATGAACATTTGCACATGAAAAAGCTATCGGCAAGATGGGTGCCACGTTTGCTCAGTGTTGAACACAAACGAGTTCGACAGATCACTTTACAGCGGTGTTTGGATTTTTTTTTTTGATTTTTGGCGTAGATTAATAACTGTTGATGAAACGTGGGTCCACCACTACACACCTGAAACCAAAAATCAATCGAAGCAATGGGTGGAAGCTGGTGGAAGTGCTCCGAAGAAGGCGAAGACAGCGAAATCGGCTGGCAAGGTTATGGCCACTGTATTTTAGACTGCACACGGAATATTACTCATCGATTATCTTGAAAAAGGATCCACAATCACAGGAGAGTATTATCGTGCATTATTGGGTCAATTGGTTGATGCAATCAAGGAAAAACGACCACATTTAAACAAGAAAAAAGTGCTCTTTCTTCAAGACAACGCACCGGTTCTCACAGCATTAGATACGATGCTAAAACTACGAGAAATCCACTTCGAATTGGTTGATCATGCACCCTATAGTCCAGATTTAGCTCCTAGTGACTTTTCCTGCTTCCAAACTTGAAAAAATTGCTCGCAGGAAAAAGATTCACCTCAAACGAAGAAGTGATTACCGAAACTAATGCGTATTTTGAGTAGTTCCCAAAATCGTATCATTGAGATGGTATAAAATAGTTGGAAAACCCTCTTACTAAGTGTATTGAGCTAAAGGAGACTATGTTGAGAAATGAATGGTTTTTGAAAAAAAAAATGTTTTTTTCCTACTTAGGTAGCTTCAATATCAATCCGCCTTCGTATATATAATGCTATAAGCACAGTATTTCAATAAGTGCACAACTTGTGCTATAATTCTACCCCTGACTATTTAGTTTAACATAATCATTTTGGAAATAATGTATCTGACACAATAATACGGCTTACCGTTGTTCTATTAATTATCTTCTATATCATTTTCAACTTTTTCAACTTCAACAATAATTGGCCTTGAATTTTTTGTATTTTTATTGTTTTTGTCACTTTGTATTTGAGTATGTAAAAAACAAAGAAACAAAAAATAAAACAATTGTTCTAATTGTTGCTGACAATCAGTCGTAAAAATCAACAGCATGGCAGCACACGAAAATAAATATAGTGAATGAAAAAACAAGTATGTAATTTAAAAAATAAATGAAGTTAGAAGAAGATTTCTAAAAGCATTTAGACGTATATACGTATGTATGTTACATGTGTAATTTATATAAAATCAAACGGAAAATTATTCTCCAGTATGAAGCTTTCAAAGTTTTAACAATAATTCATTGTCAAATTCGAATTGCAAAACATTATACGATATTCAGTACTTTTCTAATTAAAATAATACATGCATTGCTCGCCACTGTACTACTAATTCCATCGTATGTAAAACTAATGAACAATAGATTTCGAGTCCACAAAATTTAATTTGATTAACAACAATAAATTATGAACAATTATGTTGCCGATCATGACGTTGTAACTGAAACTGATAATACTCATAACAGTACAGTAGGAAGCATAAGCGAGGGTTGTGTAGTAAGCTAAAGTATTTATTAGTATTTTCTTTCGAGTTACAAAAAAAGATCTTCGTTGATTTTTAAACAAACCTCGTATTTTGTTGTCTATTGTTCTTCAGTAGAATATAAATTATGATGTCAGTGATCATAATCATGATCTGGTAAACCAATTATATTGTTAAAGAGAACAAGAACAACAATTTCTACAGTGAAATACAGCTATAGTTCGTTTACACTAAGTTTCTTTTTGACATTTTGTCAGATTTTATTGTCATATGGTTGACATAAAAAAAAATCACTTAGATTTGTCTTCGATGCGCCAAATAGTAATATTAACACGATATAGACGGGCAACAATATGAGTTTGTAGAAACCAGGTATTAACACCCTTCCCCGCCAATAGTGGAAAAAAAAAACCTGGAAAGTAATACTATTTTTCTGATAGCCGTTATTAAGTACAACAAGAATCTATTTATAAATTTTTGAAACACCTTTAAAATTTAGAAGCGGATAAAAAACCGCAACGGTAATAGTGGACACGGTACCTCCCATACAAAGTAAATGCTAATTTATGTATAACTTAGGAACGGTAGAAGTAGAATTTCTTACATTTAGATTAAATGACTTCTTAGCCAATACAAATCATCGGTCAAAAATGTGCGGAATGGGATAAGTGGGCTTATCATCTACCACAATTTGTATATATCTTGATTACTGTAATAAACGGTTTAAACGACTTCGTGGACAATACACATCATTAGTCAACAAATTTACTTTTTATTAAACAAGTAACCAAACACACCGAAGAAAAGTTATGTCAGAAATCAGCAATGAATACTGAAAACTTGAGCATACTTGAGTCATGATTCATAAATTTTTTCATACTCATTACAATGGCTATTCTTAGGCATTCATATTCTAAAGCTTGAAGGGTCCACCAAATAATTATTTTTTTTTTTGAAAATACTATAAAAAAACTACTGAATATTTTCTCAAATTTCTTTTTTTATTTGAAAGTACAATCCTTCCGGTTAATAATAGGAAATAATTTTATTCAAATGGCTGCCCCGGCTGGCCATGCAGTAGCCTAAACGACCGCTTCAATTTTTAAGCACATTATCGATTGTGTGCAGCTGTATTTCACCAATGGCTTCACTTTAAAGCGTCAATTGTCTCTGGCTTGCTGGCGTAACACTCATCTTTGACGGCACCCCACATATAATAGTCCAATGGCGTCAAATCGCAGCTCCGAGGTGGCCAAACGACATCAGCTCTGCAGATGATATACAAAAATGGGGCGCAAAATATCGAGTGTAGCTTCGGCTATGTAGCACGTAGCGCCGTCCTGTTGAAACCAAATGTTGCTAATATCCTCCTCTTCAAATTTTGTGAACAAAAATTCGTTCAGCATGGCCCGATAACGATCGCCATTGACCCATTATGCTTCTGGACCAAAATCCGCGCCAAACAGTGACTCGTCTTGGGTGTATCGGCTTTTCAATGTATGCGTGCGGGTTTTCTGTGCCCCAAATGCGACAATTTTGCTTGTTTACATACCCGCCAAGAAAAATGAGCTTCATCTGAAAAGATGATTTTTTTTGGCAAAATCGGCATCTATTGTAAGTCGATCGCGGACCCACTTAGCGAAGCGAATTTCAAGCGTATACACAACCATATTCGTTCAGCGGAAGGATAAAACTAATTATCTGTC
Organism: Wohlfahrtia magnifica; assembly: GCA_023159175.1. Lineage (NCBI taxonomy): Eukaryota > Metazoa > Arthropoda > Insecta > Diptera > Sarcophagidae > Wohlfahrtia > Wohlfahrtia magnifica. Next base: position 1,889,391 of record JAKWBJ010000056.1, read on the forward strand.
AAATCAGACATGAGCTAAGTGTTACCATTCACGAAATCAGCACTAGTTAAAAAAAAAGCGTCAGTTGGCAGACAGATTATATATACCGTATATATACTCGTACACACGTTAAGGTAGAGTCACACGATTGTCGTAATGCACCAATAATCAGTGTATTTTATAGGCGAATCGTGTGATTATACAATTTATTGGTTCATACGGCAATTAACAATATTCAATAATCATCCCTTAAAACATAAATTTTTTAATTATTTATATGTTAATTGCATCACAAGCTTCCACCATTTCTTTTTTCATTATTTTTACTTTCTTTATCAAGCGGACACTGATAATCGAATCCGATGCAATTTTTATTTTTTAAAGAACAAATTAAATTATATTCCAATTTAAATAAATAAATATTTTAGTGAATTATTTTTTTTTTAATTTTTTGAAATGTTTTCACCATGCACCATCAATGACCCTACTTCTGAGTAAATCTCTGACCCACACACTTCTTTTCTTTTGTTTTTTGTACTTCTTTTTATTTATTTGTTCACTAAATGACCTCAATATAAATATAATTTTAAAGAACGAACCATTTGGATCACCAAAATAGATTTAATTTAATTTACCACAACAGCTGATTCACAGAGTTACCGTAAACTAGAACAATCGTGTGACAGCGTTGGGACAATTATTGCCAATACATCGTTTCGCGCCATCTTGTGACCATACATTTTGTATAAAATAAAACAACTGTGTGAATAGAGAATTTTTAATTGGAGCTATTTTATTATTGTGCGCTTATTTGTTACAATAAAATTTATATCAGATTGGTGTATTTGAGGCAATCGTGTGATCCCAGCTTTAGATCAAAATAAAGATCAAATTATTCAAAACTATAACAATAATTGAAATAAATCAATCGAAGTTCAATTTTAATAGAGATGCAAAACGGAAACAATAAAACAACAACAGAGTTCTAGCATCTCTTAACATGTAAGAAAAAAGGGGAGAGAGAGTGAGAGAGATTTAAACGTAAAATCATAACCAAACAAAAAAAAAAAACAATCTAACAAAGACCCCATCAAACCACCATCAGTTTTTGTAACAGTATGGTGGGGCAAGACAGCCAACAACAACAAAATCAACGTACTCGTACAACAATAATAACAGCGAACTGAAATAAATGAAACTGAATCATGACCCATTAACCTACTTTTTGCATTTTCACACACGCATACACACTCTTACACGTAAACATGTGTGAGGAGTGCATAACTTTTATGTGACATTCACATGCAAGTGTGTAAAGGGAGAGCTAGAGCTAACACAGCTGCCCATGTATTGCATTGTAATAATTATTGTTATTGTTATTTGTTTTGTTGTTGTTATTTTTTTGTCGTATTGCTATTCTCAGCAGTGATCAGATCAACAATCAAATTAATTTTTATAAACCAATCGTATTCAACATGTGGGGACAAATCGTTGTTCGTTCGGTTCGGTCAGTCGGTCAATGTGTAATAAAATATCAACAATTGGCAACAATGAGAAAACATAACAACAATAATATCTATAACATTTACACTGATGGACATATAATGATATGAATATGGAAATATAAACTGCAATTTAGATGGATTTGATAGGCTTAATAGCAATAAAGAGGGCATACATACGTTATTAAATCTATTTAAGTGTGAAAATAAATAATTTACACAATTTTACTCTTTAACAATCAGCTCTTATGTGCATTTACATACATACATACATACACACATATGTAAAACCGCACATTTTATTTCTTAACGAAAGAAAAGGCATTTAAGGATTGAACTCATTTAGAATTTATTATATATTCATCCAGATTATTTGACTTTAAGTGGCTCCATAAAACAATTTAAGGCCCCGCATATTTTGGCAGTGACATTGTGCTGGTAGTGCGTACTCAGCAATATTATCCAACTTTTAATTGGGTTTCCTTTCGATTGTTTTAATGATATTATCAGAGAAGAGCACTTCCAAAACATCCGGAGGAGCTTTAGTTTGTTGTAAATGAAAAGTAAAAATAATTGATGGTTGAGTAGAACCACATTTATAATCAATTTAAAGCATTTTTGCGGATGAACCCCATTTTGATTTTGACGGGTGCGTTAATAAACAAAATTGCTATATTTGGAATTCAGAAAACCCAAACGTTGTCTTACGGACGCCTGTGCACACATTACTAGTGACTGTTTGGTGCGGCTTGTGGAGCGGAGGCATTAGAGGCCCATATTTCATATTTCGCAACCATTACGGCCAATAGAGACACCTATCTCACTATGATAACGGATCTTTTTGCGCCCACTCTTCATGGTATTGATGTGAACGAACGATATATGGTTTCAACAGGATGGTTTCAATCTATTTATTGTGTCAAATAAATAGTCGTTTAATTAGCTGAAATGGTAATATCAGTTGACCGCCAAAAAGCTGTGATTTGACACCGTTGGACTATTTTCAGTGGGGCGCCGTTAAAGACAAGTGTTAAGCCGACAAACAAGAGACAATTGAGCATTAGAAGACCAACATTCGTGATGCCATTGACGAGATAAAACCCAATACACTCGAAAAAGTATTCGAAAATTGGTCCGATCGAATGGGGTACTGTGAGGCCAGCCGCGGCAACTATATGAATGAAATAATAATTCATTTCTAACCGGAACAATTGTACTTTACAACAACAACAACAACAACAAAATAAATTTGGCAAAATCTCAAACCGTTTTTGTTTTATTGCATTTTCATATTAAAGCTTTTAAATGGCCCACCCGATATAAAATGCCCTTGGTAAAAAATGGGGTCTTAAACCCCATATCTTATATTGGATGTACACCGCGTTCATTAGACTAATCTTAACCTATGACATATTGTCTGGTGGAAGGCGGTGGATATTGGATCGCAACTGACCATTCTGAATAGGGTGCAAAGGCCAGCTCTCTTGCAATCACCGGTGCCATGTGTTCCGCTGAGCATACCACCTCTGAATATTTTTGTCAAATTTGTCCCTGCAAAGTCGATGATTGCACTTTTGTTATGGTGGAGGTCTACGCTATAGATTTGGCCGCTAGGCGTATCGCCGCAATTAGTGGCCTTGATTTGTATGTGATTTTTTTAGTTGCACTCGCTCACTGGCCCATCTGGAGCGATATCATGTCGAACTGATATGAGTACCATGTGATGCGGGCATCTAAGGGAATAAAATTTATGATGAGTGCTCTAATGCGCCACTATAAGGTTTTCTCTGTCTCTCGGGGGGACGTGCATGCTCTCTCTGTACATCGTCTATTTTATAAGATAAATGGGCACTGAGCAAGGTGGAACACAGGTGGACCAATAACACCACTTATAGAATATACAGAATGCTTTGGCTTTCTCTTTCTATGGAAATGAATAGGTGTGTTCTTAGGTTTGGAAGGGTGTCGATCGGGTTTCTTTCGAGCATAATTACCGGGATTTATATGAAGGGTCATACGTCGGAGCGCATGCTATACCCTGGTCTTGGCTGCTGTAGGAGCTGTCAGAATGAGGAGGAGGAAGAATCGGTACAACACGTTCTCTGCGACTGTCCCACTCTATGGGGGCTTAGACTAAAGCACTTGGGTGCATGTCACTTCCACGATTTGGAATATCATAGCGATGTGTCGCTGTCGAAATTGGTTAACTTCGTCAAGGGTACCGGTTGGCTCTATTCTAGGACTCTCCCATGTTCGACCTTTCAGCGTCTTCAATGGGTCTGTCCCTGTTGGGGTCTATCACAATAGGCTATAGGGCCTCCGAGTGAACTCGCAAAATACGAGCGATTCATATAACGTAACCTAACCTATATCAAAGTGTGCCGCCGTGGTATGATAGGTAAGACACCCGCCTACCAACCAGAAGGTCATCGGTTCAATACCAGGCCAGACCAACTTAGAAACAGAAAAGAGTTTTTCGACAGCGGCATCACCTCATAACATTAGCTAGTAACTGGTTATGAGTATTACTACTATTGAAAACTTCTCTACATGCATTTGTCGTTCGGAGCAATTATTTAACTGGATCAGCCAGGTTCAATTGGCCATGGCTCTGCGACCTAGAAAAGCCTATTGTGTCAATAATATAAGCAATGTTGCCAAATGCTAAATGATATTTATTTAATAACTTTAGATGGTAAATGCAATGACTGACTATCAGATTTAGTCGTTCGATATGTCAAAAAAGTGCATATGTGTGATAGATTTCTTGACAAGTATATCCGATTTTATACTATTTTGGAAATTTTAAAAAAAAATTTTTTTTTCTGAGATCACAGTTGCTTTTCGTAAAGTATACAATATAGGATAGGAGGGAGTGCCAGCCTCGCCAAACAAGGCACACTTGAGCACACATAGCGGGCCGTTGTGATACCACATAACGCGTTGTCCCTCTTCTATTCACCAGAGACCTGGTGATCAAACAGACATACATTACAGAAGCACTTTCCTAGATTAGATCGGACCAGCCCAACAGTCTAATGAACCTGGTAATTAACCCGATGTCAAGGACTAATAGTTCTAATAAGCCATCGAGAAAGGATGAGCCCAGTGTAAGAAGTCTGCACCGTGCGAGAGACGAACACTGGTAGATAAAATGGACCACGAGACTCGTTCTCCTCAGGCAATCCACATCCACAACAAAAGCCAGTTGCAAGTAAGCCGGCCTCTGCGTGTGCCTGCCCATTACGCAATGACCGGTGAGTTTAAACAGTTTTTTGGTACGTTTCATATCCAACACGGGCTAGGTGAGTCTGGCAGTAAAGCAAGGGTCACATTCCGCACAGGCTTTTTCAGCGTTCAACATATATACATATATACCTTCGCTTGATTGCAAGCTTAACGGAGGTAAGAGGCATACCCACCCTTAAGTAAGGATGAATGTCCCGAAGAAGTGTATCCACCCTAGCAAGCTCATCGGCAGCACAGTTACCCAGGATGTCTCTGTGAACAGGAACCCAGGTCTCGTAAGGTGTACACAAAACGGTCGTGATAATTCCACAGGGGAATTGTGAAGCGTATGTTTTTGCATCTTTTTTGTACGACACTGTGGCATACAATCACATATTTTGTTGCGATTTTCTTATATATGACAGAAACGACTTTGTAGGATATTCAACCATGTCCTTATACTATGGTATGTAATGGTATCACATATGTACATAAGGTGCAGTATCAAATTGAAAACTTTAGGTATTTAAGGGTTAATTTATTTTTAAAAAAATGTAAAATATTCAAATTGTAAAAAAATTATTTAAGAGACTGTCTAATTACATACATTTTTCTGTGAATAGTTATGGTAATGACTGTATATACTCGTACATATGTACGTAAATAGTATTTTGATATTTTAAGAAAACTCTTTGTGGTCAGACGTGATTCCACGCTTAAATATGTATGTAATTGTACGTATGGTATTTGTGCATCATTACATGCTTTTAAAAGCCAATAGCCGTTTAAATTTATTAAAAATATGACCACTTCACAGTAATAAAAAATCAATTAAATGTTAATTGTAAATTGCAATTAAATTGAGTTTCAAAAATAGCGTTTTAATGTTAATAAATCCTTTTAAAATAACATATGTTTTAACATAAAAAGCTTAAAAAACAAATTAAATTAAGTGAAGACTCATAAAATAATTTCAATGTGAAAAATGAAAAGATATGACAATAAATATAAAAATATCTTAAAATAGTAAAACTGCCTTAAAGGCAAAGTTTAATAACCTCCATTTGATAGAAGAGTCAAAAGAAAGGCATCATTAATACAAAATAATAAATACGAAGAAGAGAAACGTATAAATGAAAAACGAAATTCTAATTCTAAAAGAGGCTCATTATTGGACATACAATTCCTCGAAAGGCAAATGAGTATTGCTTTTGAGAAGAGGAATAAAGAAAAGAAAAAAACGATAAAATAAATTCATAAAAATATCAGACATCAATTAATGTGCAATTAAAGTGTCAGAAAAAATACAATTTCCTACACTTCTTTTCTTCTTAGGACCCTTGAGTAATATAAACAAGAATATGTGTCGATGTGTAGCTACATATGCAAATGGTAAAGTTCATTAGTAGATGGGGAAATACCCTACATGTAACCAACGACAATTAAATCTTGTGGTGAATCAAGTAAGAGAAGAGGTATATTTTAGCAGAATGCACATATACATCGCCAAGTGGCAACTCACGTAATCAGATTCATCACATATGCGTGACTAAATGATGGAAAAGCTCTTTGTCGGATGTGGGAAATAAACACACAGACGAAATCAAGCTCAAACTGATACGTCGAAGAAGCAACATTGGCCATTAGAAATGGGAAGATATCACAGCAACATATAATCAAGACGCAGAAGAAACACTGGGTGTAGTGCAAACACATAGAAAAACATTGATATCGGACGACTCTTAGAACCTGATCTCTTAAAGAAGGGACCTTAAGTTGAAGCTAAACGACAACAATGTTATGAGGCAGCACTACCAACATCTGGCAAAACAGGTAAAGGAAGCTGCTGTGACAAAAGAAGTTCCTAGGAGGTTTAGCAGAAACAGCAGAAGAAGCAGCTGGACAGAATAACATGAGGACTCTACACCAGACGATAGACTATCTCACAAATAAACAGTGGAGCTGGAACCTAGCAGTTACTGATGGCAGTGGCACAATTATATCGAATAATGAAGTACAGATACAACGTCACAGACACCGCTGAAGACATCGAAATACACCATAACAGTCTTGTACAAAATATAGTGAATATAGCATGCAGCCCTCCCAGTTTGAATTAAATAAAAGAGGCAATAGAAATATTGAAGAATAATAAAGCAGCAGGCGAAGATAGCTTACCAGCGGAAACCTTACGAGCAGACATAACAACTGCAGCAGAATTACCACTGCCTCATATCACTTGGGAGAAAGGCATCATTATGAAGATACCAAAAGTAACGACTTGCAACGAGGGCCAGATTTTTGCTGATCTGGAGAGAAAGGGTATTCAAGTCATTCGTATCGCTTGTGAGCGTGGTGCAGAAGTTGGTGTTGACGTCGCAGTAGACAAGACGATGATGACATTGCTCAAGGAAACATTGACACTCTGTTGATCACCACTTATTAAAATTGGTGATAATAGCATTCGCTATGTGACACAGGTCAGGTATGTCAGAATAGTTATGGGAGAGCGTATGGGCTTCCACGTTCATCTTACGCATGTTAGTCATAAGTTGAAGGCAATTGTTGGAAAGATTAGGTGCTTACTTAGAAGTGATTGGGGTCTCGGCAGGCGTGCCGTTCGTATCATATATAACGGGTTGTTCGTTGCTTGTAAAGCTTATAGCTCTTCTCTGTGGTACAAAACGATCATGTCTGCTGTTAGACAGAGCAAGATGCTCACTTGTTTCTACCGACAGGTTATTGTTGCTGTCGCGCCACTTAATTTGTAATTAATATGTCGCAGTATTATCTACAGAATTAAGAAAGGACTGCCACTTCGAACGCATGACTGGCCTTCTGCTTCTGATATTGACAGGGGATAGGTATAAGACCCTGAAAAAAGACAGTGAAAATGGGTTTATACCGGACGTGACATATAGGAACACCCAAACTTCGGCTTAGGCTTAAGCCTGCGGTTCATACTGACGCAATATGACGCTTTCAATGCGCACTGCTGGTGTGGTTGGTAACTGAGGACTGGAGGCGTGTACTGACTACTTGCGCGGACTGTGCTGACATTAGGAACACAGATAGTATGGATATTACTCATACTGGGGAGGGGGGTTTGCGCTTTTATGCTTATTGTATTTAAGAGAAGACGGAACGTTAAGGGAGGTACCCACTCCACTTCCAGTACTGGGGCTTACTGAGTTTCCGTTTTTGCCGTTTTTAGCTCGTTAGCACATGGCAGTATGCGTTGGTTGTTTGGTTTGTTTGCAGCCTGCTGCGAACTCTGGTTCGTAGCCGGCTTCTAGCGATCGTGCTGTTCCTGTTTGCTGTTTGTTATATTGTTGGTGTTTCCATTGTTTTCTGTTTGTTGTTTGATGCTTTTCACCTGCATCTTGGCCACCAGTCCTTACAATGGTTTTAGCATTTATGCTACGAAGCCCGTGAGGCCCCTTTGTGGGAGCAAAGTGATGGTTGTGGTTTGTACCCAAACCGCGTGGAGAGCTATGCTGGCTCCGGGTGGCGTGACCCATAGATCGGTAAGAGTTTAGATAATCTCCGACACCTCACCATGGTGAAAATCATGTCCAAGCAACATGGCATCGAATTGGTACACACTGCTGACTTTAATCATAGGTGGATGGCGCTGTTGGACCTATTTTATTCACTCGTGCATTGTCACCGTAAGGTAAAATCCTAGAACATACACTCACATTAAACAACTGACTCCTTATTGTCATATGTCAAGTAATCAGAGGTTAACTAATGATAACTGTTGAAATGTCAGGCTATTAATATGACACGTCTTATTGAAACGGTCCCATATTCTATCTTATGGTTAACAATGTGATCAACTCTCTTAGAATTTCATTGAATTCGGTAATAATCCATTGTCGATGTACATCCTACCTGAAAAATGCTATGACAAGAAGGTATTTTACTTACAATATCTAAGTATCTAAGATTTCTTCTTAATTATAAGATTCAACCTTGAATTTTCTAAAGAGAATCTCTGTAATAAAATCGAATATTTTCTCAAACGAAGAACACAACAACATTACAATAGAAATTAAAACAAGTAATGAACTGAATGAATAAACGATAAAATTCGAAACAAAAACAAAATGGCTTAAATACAATAAGTGGGACATAAAAAATGAAATAATGAAAAATAGGCCTTTTTACGAAGGCACCAGACAAAACAAGAACAAAAGAAAATTAAAGATAAAAACAAAATTGACATCATTTTAATGGAACCAACAAAAACGAACTTTTTTCAACATTTAAATTTTGTATTATTTACTAAGGGAATGCGGGAATCTTTTATTTAGTGGGTCTATAAACCAGACACACAATCTCAAAGGCACATTTACACAAATAAAAGCCACCTTAAATGTCTTTGAACCGTATAAATGGTGATAATGATTTCCATGACGATAAGTATGATGATAATGATGACGTTTCATTATTTTATTTTGTGTGTGTATGTGTATGTGTATTTATGGAGCTTCTTTTTCTCCAGCTGTGGACTTTTCTTTGTATTTTTTTGGGGGTTTAATTGAATGACATACACAGTTACGTATAAAATACGTAAAGTATCTTATAGATACACAAACTCACGAGTATGTATAACGGAAACAGCAAGAGAAAAAGTTATTACATTTATCTACGTTTTGAGGTTTTAAAAGTTTCATTATTTTTAATACTTTACTACTGCTGCTTGCTGCTTGCTGCTTGCTGCTGCCGCTGCCGCTGCTGCTGATGCTTATAATGATATTCCTAATATTGTTGATGTTGTTGTTGTTTTCCTATTTAAATGACGATTTTGTTTACGAACGTCTCAGAAGTCATTGGCCTTCAAATTTTTCTATTTTCTGGATTCCACACATTACGAACAGCAACAACAACAACAATCAACAATTTATGTCTATTTAAACCCAAGGCCACTCATTAGTCGTATTTCTAACCATGAACTCATAGAATTCGTTGTAAACGTATCTTTTCGGATTTTTATTTTTCACATTCATTTTAAAGCAAAATTATATTTATAAACAATTTCAAATTTCAAATTTCAAATTGTTATTGCTATTTTAGTATTTTTTGTTTTTTTTTTAATTTTATATGTGAATGAGTGCGTCTTTTGTCTCCTTTTCCTTCAGCGTTTCCAGGCAGCAAGCTTTTAAACAGAAGTCTTTAACATACTCCATTTTTTTAATGTACGATCTTCCAAAACGTAAGGCATAATTCAAAGGAAATATTCGAAATATTAAATTATATAAGGTGGGCCATATATCGGTTTAAATTTGAACCAGCGGTTATTACGAATCTGGCAATACTTATGTCATTCCCTTCTGTCAAAAAATTGCGTAAATTATCTTCACTGAACGAAATGAATCGATTTACGTTTCAGCAACATTGGGATTGGGAAAGGAAATTGGTTGGAAATTGTAAAAAAAAAATCAAAAAAAAGTCACATTTTTCGGATGAAGCTAATAAGTAGAATTGCCGTATTTGGGACTCATAAAACCCAAACGTGGTCTTATAGAAGCCCATGCATCCATTGCGAGTGACTGTTTGGTGCGGCTTGTGGAGCGGAGGCATCATTAGTCCATATTTCTTTGATAATGAGGACGGCGCAGTCATTACGGTCAATTTCCATACACTCGGAAATGTTCCCGACGGCGGCAGCCATATACATGAATTAAGTGATGCTAATGCTTGGGTTGAATAGAGAAGATATAAACCCTTAACTGTAGGCTGTTTCAATAAGACGTTTTATTTTAAATAAGCTTATACACTTCGCTTAAGAACAACTGAAAATATTGCCCTTGTAGCTAAAAATGTTGAGAAGAACCTCGGCTTGGCTATTTCACAAACGACTTTACTCCAGAGTATAATTTGATGCATAAACGCATTTTACAATTGTGGTAGTAATTTGAGAGTCTCTCATTCATACCGCTTTGAATTGTTTTTTTCCGCTTATTTACTCTTTACTTCTCTTTGTTTATTTTGCGCCTTTTTTGCCTATGTGTGAATACGTACGTGTGAAAAATAAAAAAAAAGAGCAGCTCTTTGCCTAAATCTGCTTTAAGGAGAACTAAAAATTCTTTATGCTACACTGAGAAGTTTTGATGACAATCTAATTTCAGTTCTTTACATCAATTCATTGTTCTATGCCATAAAAGGTCGCTAAAAATTAAAAAATATCAAAGATTTTTAAAGGCAAATTTTTAGTTTCAATTTTTTTTAAAAAGGAACAAAAAGAAAGAAAGAGCAACAAAGTGCAATATCGGCAAAGAAAACGCCGTAAGCTTCCACAGTGCGGGGCAGTCACCAAGAAGGTGTTGCGCCTTATCTTACTCATCCTGACAGCTCCTGCAATAACCATTTAGCCATGTAAAATGCTAATCAACTCACTCCGAAGTCAAAAGTTCAGGTCCTTCCAAGACCAAAGCCTCATGGATAACCTGCAAGTGGTAATATAAGACCTCCTGCGTTCAACGCTTGCACATTTATCATTTTCTATAACGCCGCCAAAGGGACATCGAACTGACTCCGAGTTTTATTTCACCTTGTAGGCTATGTTAGTAGTAAGTAGAATTGTCTTAGTTGGAGGTCGGAAAACATACGAATTATCTTTGAACATTTTTTCTATCCTCAATATGTAACCGTTTAAAGTGGTTTTAGTCTGACAAGGTCATGGGGCCTTACTTTTTCGAAAATGAGGTTGGACCAACTGTTTTGGTGGATGGATTGCGCTATAGAATGAAGATTTATCATTTTGTATAGCTGGATGTACAACCTAGAAAGTCACTACTACCATCACCCAGCAGCTTTAGAGTTTTGTTAATCAATGTCGCGGAAGAATACTTGGAATATCTTGGCCGCTGAACATCTCGAGCTAAGATCTGTTATTATAGCGCGGCAAATAACGTTGTTGGCGCCATATACTTAAGTAAGAGTTAGAGGAAATTATAGGTTTATTTTCAGCTTCGCTGTTTTGTGTAAAAACATTTTTGACATTTTTACTCGAAGAGACAATCACAATTGGCCAGCGAGTACTTGTGCGTAAACACCTTTAAACCTTTTTTTTCTGGGGCTACGTGAGATAAGCGTATGTCAATAATTCACAATCGATTCAGGACCTCAAAGATGAAATTCGTGGAATTATTTAGGACACACAGTTGCAAATTTGCGAATAGGTGGGAATGAAAATTTCATGAAAAGAATTTCACCCTGCCAGCGTAGCCGTGGCTGCCAATTGCTCGATATTATATTCCATTATTAATGGCATAACCTGCTCTTTAGAATTAAATATATAAATTAACGATATTGCTTTAAAATACCAGTTTTCTTTACATATCAAAATGCAACTCTTTATTCTACGTACTGGGATCAATCTAAAGAAAATTTTGAAGTAAATTGGCTTAAAAGTTTTCGCTCTGAATTATTTTTTTATTCAAATTACACCTATGGCAGTGAGCGCCGTTAGAATTTTATTTTATTTGACTCTGATGTAAGTGTGACGAATTTAAAAACGATTTTTAAGGTAAAATCGCATTCACTGTAAAATGTAATAAATGTTTTCTTTATACGCATTGTTACGTTTTAACTTTTTGAAAACGTCTGAGTCCGCTTAAATTCTACTTATTCCCCTATAACTTTTATACACTAAGTCTTAATACAGCAAATTGGCTTATACAACACTTTTTATTTACGCCTGAACACGGCTTAACTTATTGACAGCCAAACGATCACTAACTAACTAACCGCAATGCGCCATCTTTTTATAGAATTTCATCATTAGTTTCGTATGGTCTAGTACAGACACGAATCTTCGATTTATGAATGTTAATTCAAATGGTCTAAAATAACTTTATAAACACAAAAAGAAATCGAACTGGCAGCTCCGTCAGATATGCGGATGGTAGCGCTCTTAATTAGTAAAGGTAATTTTGGCAGTTTTTGGGGTGGTGTGGTGCATAACAACACAAACGATCCAGGTTCGAGCCCCAGCAGAGGACATGACGAAAGAAAACTTAAATTGTGGTTTCGAATGTTTAATAATAAAAAAAGGCTTCAACTTCTTCCCTCCAGACAACACCATCTAAAAACAAAAAACAAAAATAAAAGAAAAAAGCTCCCTGACTATTCTCGCACCTCTGGCGATGATGTCAAACATCAGACGTATGATCAGGAAAAACACGCCACCTACTGGGAAAAAATTACAATGCTAAAGTCAAGATCACTACCAATTAGCAAGGATCTTCACCACTACACAAAAAAAAATCATATGGAGGAAATTACAGCGGATTAATCATCCACTTAGCATGAAATATCCAATTGATTAAAGAAACTAAAACAAAGCAATAGATGCTTTGTGGAAAGCCAATATGCTCCCTAGAGTGACGGTGAATAAATAAAAATAAATAAATAAAATAAAATTTGGCAGTTATTAAGCCCTGACACAAGCCAATAAATTTTATAGCTAAAAGCTCATTATAAGTCCCTGAGGTGGCGAATTTTTTTCTCAGTATTTTCATTTTAGTAATAATATTTATTAGGCTATAGCAGATATTCAGCGTAAATTATATCTTTATTTTAAAACTATTTATAATATATTTCAGGTAAATACCATTTTGGCATAAAATTGGAAACATAATTCACTAAAATTCTGGTACGTAAGATTCCTAAATCTTAAATAATTAATACATCCACCTAATATAGAAGCAGTGGTGTGGTAAAAAGCGTATAAATTTTTTTTGTTTTAATTTTCATTAATAAATTTCTAACGAAATGCCACAAAGTGTTATTGATTGAAATAAATCTTACCCAATTTAATTCGCCCAGGCATCATGAAAAAGTAAGCCCACAAGCTTCAGATACATACCTGGAAAAACAATAACAAATAGAAAATATTAAATTGTTACCAATTTTTGAAAAATACGAAATTAAGATAAAAACTCGGTCACTTGGAGAATAAGAATAACAGAAATTTATTTTTAGTTAAAATATAAAAATAAAAGTTTAACATATTTTTTATATTTAGAAACTGTTGGATGTGTGTGTCATATTTACATACACATATATACATAAAAATTGTACAAACGAAGTCGTTTGACCCTACTGCCTTTGTTAGGCTTTAAATAAAAGCATAAATTTTCTCTCTCCTTCTTTTCCTTATCTTTTTAAGGGGACCAAAATAAACAATGACGACAACACCCAAACGCAGTAAAAATAAAACAAAACAAACAAAATATCCACCAATACATACTGAGAATGGTGTTCCAGACAAATCCACCCTTATTGGGAAATACTTACATGTAAAAATGGAGCCACCTCAACATAACTGAAATTGAGTAGGAAGCGAAAGTAAAAGTGGAGGGGAGGTAATAATAATAAAAACAAATACCCGCTTTTCTTATTTTTTGGCAACATACCTAACCCCTAAATACAATCTTATTAAGGGTGGCTTCTAGGTTCTCTCTTTTTTACAATATATCTCAATCGGTTAGTAAGAGAAAACAACAATTTGATATAAAAAAAAGTTCTAAAATACTGAACTAAATAGACTCTGATTATTCTTGAATAAAAGAAACGCAAACATTCCTACTGCTTCCGTATTCGTTTCTTGATTTTATTCTCTTCTTTTTAAATATAAACTTCCATAAAATAATAGAAAATGTCAGAGAGAGCGAACGAGAGACCAACGAAAATAAATAATATTAAAACCAGAGATGTTTTTGTGAAGCCAATTGTGTAAATAAGGCTCAACATGCGTTAATAAAGCTCCCCAAAGAAATTTAAATTTTAAACAATTTTCTTTATGTGCATCTCTCCACCATTTCTCTTTTATTACCACTTAATAGTGAATTATAGTAAATTGTAGGGAAATAAAATTAAACGCTCAAAAGGAGGTGAATAAACCAGAGAAACAAACAAAAAAATAGCACAAAAAAACAACAAAAAGAGCAGCTAGAAATACAAAAACAAGGAAAAATCAAGCATAAATGAAAAGAATTTAAATATACAATATTAATATAACAACAACAACAAATATAAAATGATATCACACATACTCACATACCAACAGGAGACACTGACAAAAAAAATTTACCATATGGTGGAAAATAGAGATTTAGAATTGGTATAAAAGAGACTTAAAAGAATTGTTTCTATTAAATTAAAAAGGTTTTTCCGAGATACTATCAATGAAAACTTTAATTCGTTTCAGTACATTTGTACAGAATTCTACAATAATTTTTCTTTTATTAACTATTAATCTGATTATGGCACTTTTAAAAATACGACAATAGATTTTTTCATTTAAATATCGTTTGTTTCCTGTAATTGCGTTAAAAAACAGAGGGCCGCAACAAAGTTAACTTAGTTAAAATCGGAACTAATGTTTATAATAAAATACTAAATAAAAGTTTTAAGAAATCTGTCGAAATATTGAAATTAGGATCGATTCTGTTCTAACTGGACAATAGTCCAGAATACGCGTTGTAAGGCAATTATTTGCAAATAATAAAACCCAAATATGGTAAACTTTGTCGGAATGATCCAATTTGAACTGTATTGATAAAATATTATCGGTTCGAGGCAATAAAATATCTTTAAAAAGTAAAACTAAAGCCATACGCTTGTCAGTAAGGATACGGGTTAAATAAACAAGGATACCTTCAGCAACATTAGACAAGTTAATCAATAGTATACCGAAACGACTTCGAGGTGTCACTAAAAATTAAAAAGGTATATGAAACAAATAATAAGTAGTTATAATTTTATGTAGGAATTGATTTAATCTATTCTTTTTCTTCTTTTTTTTTTTTTGATTTTTATACCCTAACTTGTCGCGTGCGAAATATTCTTTAATTTATAAAAATATCCATAAAAATGTTGTATAAGGGAGGCAAATTCAAATGCGAGGCAAAAAAAACACTTTTTTGGAACAGTGAAAACTTGTGGTTTTTCATCACAAAAGATGTAAAATTTGCAAAAAAAATTGCCCAAATGCTCAATATAAAGGCAAATACAGTTGAAGACATAGACAAAGGATACAAAAATTAAGGAAGTATGCACTCCATAAGAAAGACAGCAAAGCAAAACAAAATTTATTGATACAGAAAGAAGTTCAATTTTGCGAAAAATAAAGGCTATTCCGTGCATCAGTGCGCCCAAATTGGTCTCTGAGTCTGATAATGAGTTCCAGAAAAAGTGTCCGTATTCAACATCAAAATAAACATAAGAAGTTTCCATCGTCGACTAGCACATAGTAAGCCAGTGGTTAATTTACGCAACTAAATATCTCATTTGAGGGTGTACCTTCATTAGCCTGGAACTTGGTGGGACGATGTTGTTTTTATAGACGATAGCAAATATTTCGTATTTGGAGCGTAGGGACGTGTAATAGTGCGGCGAAAACTTAACGGGGAAGTACAACCACAGAATTTAAAATCTACTGTAAAACGTGGAAATGAACATTATATGGTGTGGGGTTATATGAGAGCTACATGGGTTTTAAAATTAATTTTTATCGACGGAATTATGAATAAAAGAGTCGTACTTGAGTATTTTCCGACAAAATTTAAAAAAGAGCACTCAAACAAAGTCGCGTTTAACTCAAGAATGACTACTCTATAATTCTCCTGCTCAATACCCCGACCTTAATTCAATTGAGATTTTGCAGAATAAGTTGGACCGGCATGCCCGCATACACACAATAACACCAATATTTAAAGTGAAATCGAGGCATAGTAAAAAGTACGCCAAATCGTCTTAGTGAAGCTATTAAACAAAAGCACTACCCAAAAAAGTACTAAATTTAGTACTAAAGTTGTTTTTTTATATTATATTTGTTACTTTCTAATGAAAACCGAATGTTATTTATGCGCTTTATTACGATATTGTTATTATTTTTTATAATAAAAATTGTGAATTTCTAACTGCCTAAATATGTTATAAATAAAAAGAAAAAATATTTTATAAAGATGCAAACATGCCTTAATACAAATCAGCTGATTATACATAGTAGATCTTTAGTAAAATCAAATATTAATGACAGTGACTGTATACTCTTTAGTGGATTTGGTATATTTCGTCAATTAAAGTTAACATGACAAAAAATACAACAACTTCATCTGTTTTTGGCTACTAGTTATATGAAAATCTTACACTGTTCGACGCTTACAGGGCAACAAATAAATTAAATCTAATTTTCTCATTGTAATTTTTTTGTCTAGTCAAAAAAATTTGGTGAAATAAAATGGTTATAATGGTTAATTAATTATCTTAAGGCTCTGCATTCAATTTGTTGTTTGTGTATAGGCAGAGTACTCGTATATGGTCAAAAATATAATCACCCCTTCAAACAAAACAAAAACACAAAAAACGTTTGAATTATTTGCTCAGAAAAAAGTAAATAAATAAAGAACAACAAAAATGAAATCCTAAGAAACACGCACGCACACTCTTAATAAAAGAAATTCACCAGAGAAGAATTGAAAACAAAGAAGTGCGTGGACTAAGAAATGTAGTGGTTTCTAGGCGGTCATTGTATCTTTAAGCATTTGAGTTTGTGTGTGCGTATGCGGTTTATGTATACTCGTATGTGTCTCTCAATTTTTACGCACTTGTTTTCTTGCGTATATCGGGTTTTTGTTTTTTTCGATTTGTTTCTTTTCATTTGTTTTGCTACGTGTTTTTATTTTGATTTTTAACGGTAGATTGAATATGTATTTCTGTGTGTTTTTGTTTTTATAACACTTTCTATTTTGAGTTTTTGATTTTTTGTTTTTCTTGTATATTTCGCTTTTATTTAGTCCAATGTGTATCATTTAAGCGTGTACATATGTATGCATGTGTGTATGACAGCAGTGCGTGTACTTAAATGTGTATGATTTTTTTGATAGATTAGGCCTATTATACACAAAAAAAAAAAAAAAAAACAATACAAATGAATATTAGATTTTGTTTTCTTAAAATATAAACAAAAGAGTTCGTGTATCTTATTTTTTTTATATAATTTTGTTTTTGTTTATTTTTTAGTATTTTTTTTTTTCGGGCCAACTGTGAAATTATGTTGGAAATGGTAAAATTGTACTCACGTAGATTTACATTTAAGCGTTTATTTTGTTAAGTTTTACAATTTAAATGCAGTTTAAGGCTTTTGGCGTTTTAAAGAGAAAATTAATATGAACAAACATAATTACATAGTTTTTCACAACATCATTACCATACGAGAAAGTAAAAGAAATATTTTTAAATCAAAGAAAATACCTGCATAAAATATAAAAATTAATGTTGTTTTAAATTGATTAGCAACAACAATCTACTATGTATGTACAGTATGTCAAGAATGAGTTTACATGTATAAAAATAATAAGATTTTTTTTAAATTTAATTACTACATACCTACACATGCAGTATCTTCAAAGGATGATCACCAAAAACATTACAGTTTGTTGCTAATTAAGTGAAAAGTACAACAAAAACAAATATTACCCAATTTTATTTTTTATTTTTTTTTTTTTTTTGTGTCAAACAACTCTCTACACACCTATTGCTTATTTAATCAGTTTAGCATTTATTTAAAGGTTAAATGTGTTTTGCCGTTGTTTGGATTTATAGCCGATTTATTAGAAATGCTTTCAGTCACAAGAAAAACGATTTGAAATGTACAAAATCAAGCTAAAAAAAAGCGGAAGATTCACGTTAAAGAGGGGATTTGGCCCTAAGACTATAATAAGTAAACATGCATTGCTCAAAACCCTCAAATTTCCACAGGAACATTTGTGAAAGAGCTTAAAGAGGAGTGTGGTGTTGTCGATTGTCATTAAACGGTTCGGCAGGCAGTTTTAAAACATAAATAGTAATCAAGAGCAGCACATAAGAAATCATTATTATCTGCAGCAAACATAGAAAAGCATTTTCTCGTCACCATTATGAACGTTTAAGAACCATCTCACTATTGGAATAACATTATAATTTGTGCTGAAATGAAAATGGTTTAGTATTACAACGATGGGCCTACAAGAGTGTGGAGAAAACCCTCAACATCGCTAGAAATGTTAAATTAAAAAAAATTTCAATATTGGCTTAGGAGTGTGTCTCAAGGAAAAGCGTAGAAAAATTTGCTTTTATAGAATCAACAATGGATGCACGGCAATACTAAGACATTTTAAAGACCCATTTGATAAGCAGCACTAGGAAATTCGGTTCCTCAGGGACAACAAACCACAATTTATATATTATCAGGACAGCGATTCTAAGAATAATTCGCATATAGTACGGATGTGGATTCTTTATAACTGCGGAAAAGTTATAGACACTTCTGCACAAACTACTAACTTGAACCCTATTAAAAATTTTTGGTTTTTTTTTGGCAAAAAAGTAGCTAAACGCCGATCAAACAACATTATAACATTTAAACTGCAGTAATGGAAGAATAACAAAAAATACCGGCAGATTATGGCTTAAAAAAATTAGATAATTGGTTGAAAAAGAAGGTCATACCTAATATTAAAGGTGTGAAATATGTTTTTATTATCTGATAAATATAAACACATTTTCTAATTTTTGTATAAAAAGTTAGTTGACAATACCATTTGTTTTTGGTAAATTTCTTATGTGTTTTGAACTGATTTTTTTCTATTTTTTACTTATATATAAATATAAATTAAAAAAATAAATTAAAAAATATAGTATTATGAAGCAAAAAGTGTAATTTTATTGCTGATAAAGTTATATGTACTTAATTTTTTTTTAATGTGTAAACTCATTCTTGACACACTGTATGTATAATTGAATATGCAATTTCGAAAAGGGCACATATCGCACATTTTGGCAATTGCGTTTTTTCGTATCAATGGGTCCAAAATACTTCCCTACACCTACTACGCTTAAAAAATCTAGCTACAGAAAAAATTTCTAAATGTTCCCTTTTCGAAATAATTTTTTAAACAAAGAGTACAAAAAAATACAACGCAGCACCGCTTTAAAAAAAAGTGCAAAACCGTTTTTCTTCTTCTTCCTTATTTTGTGATTAAAACAAAAACATTCCATCGTCCATTAGTCAATCCGTTTTTTCATGCTAATAAACAAGAGTCGTTGCGACTAAATAATGAGGTTCTAATGATTCTGAAAATATTGTACCCGAAAAAAAGAAAAAAGGAGGTAGGAACTACCAAGAAATATAAGCGCGTTGTCATAAAAAAAGTAAGGGGTCAAGTAATATATAATATTTAATGATGAAATACTGCAATGGCCAACCACAAATGAAAAAGAGCTTCCTGAAGAAGATTTTTGATAAAAGTATATTATTTATTTTTAGTAGAAGTATTGTCTTTAATTTTTTTGACACCTTAAATAACATTTTCTGCAAATTAACATGGCACATCTCATTAATTTTAAATATATGAACAAACATATATAATAAAATCAATATCCTAATATTTCTGTAATTTTCAGTTACAAATTAGCCTCAGAATTAAATCCGTATACAATTTTTTGAACTATTATAAAGGGTCCGCCATCTAACGTTTTTTTTTCAACTAGTGCTTATTTCGTGAATGGTAACACTTAGCTCATGTCTGATTTGATAGATAATTAGTTTTATCCTTCCGCTGAATGAATATGGTTGTGTATACGCTTGAACAACGCTGGGAAATTTAGCGACATTACTTTGAAAATTTTGCCAAAAAAATCATCTTTTCAGATGAAGCTCATTTTGATCTTGGCGGGTATGTAAACAAGCAAAATTGTCGCATTTTGTGGCACAGAAAACCCGCACGCATACACTGAAAAGCCGATACACCCAAGACGAATCACTGTTTGGTGCGGATTTTGGTCCAGAGGCATAAATGGGCCATTTTGCTTCGACAATGAGCAAGGAGTGGCTGTTACAGTCAATGGCGATCGTTATGGGGCCTTGTTGAACCAATTTTTGTTCACAAAAATTGAAGAGGAGGATATTAGCAACATTTGGTTTCAACAGGACGGCGCTACGTGCCACACAGCCGAAGCTACACTCGATGTTTTGGGCCCTGTTTTTATAGATCGCATTATCAGCCGCAGAGCTAATGTCGTTTGGCCACCTCGGAGCTGCGATTTGACACCGTTGGACTATTATTTGTGGGGTGCCGTCAAAGATAAGTGTTACGCCAACAAGCCAGAGACAATTGAAGCTTTAAAGGACAATATTCGTGAAGCCATTGGTGACATACAGCTGCACACAATCGATAACGTGCTTAAAAATTGGACCGATCGTGTAGGCTACTGCATGGCCAGCCGAGGCAGCCATTTGAATGAAATTATTTTCCATTATTAACCGGAAGGATTGTGCTTTCACAGAAAAAAAGAAGTTTGAGAAAATATTCGGTAGTTTTTTTATAGCATTTTCACAAAAAAAAAAAAAAAATTTAGTTGTAAACTTTAAATATTATTTTAATATGTGCCCTTTTCGAAATTGCACATTCAATTGAAAACAGTATTTACCATTTTAAAATATTTATGTATATGTAATACATTTATTTTACAGTATATGATGAAACATATGCACGAGCTTGTACTTAATATTATAATCTTCATACATAGAAAAGCTCATCGAATTTTAATTTTATTTCTTAATTTATAGTGATAAGATACAACACACAAAGAAAAATAAATTAGTAACAGTAAAACTGTATGTTAAAGTTACAAAACGGTATTTCGCACGCGTCAAAGCACTAGCACGAAATAGTTAGTCAATAACAAAAACGATCATTTCAACATTAGGCTTAAAACGTCTTTATAATCGTACCAATTATTGAGAGCCACGTGTATTTAATTTTAGTATTATGGGCAGTCTCAAAATCCTTTTGCACATATTGTGTAAATGTGGTGTACTTGACAGGTTTATGTGGAAATTGTTAGGTAGACATAGGGTCTCACTGTGTGACATATCCACCATTATGATTTCAGATCTGATGGTGTTCATTAGAAAGGTAGCAGATCTGCTCAAGAAAATACAGACCGGAAGGGGCACAATCGGTCCCATGGGCCACATTGTCTTACAATAGTGCTTGCTAGATATGATGATAATGATGAAGTTGCTACTGTGAGCTTTCAATAAGGTGTTCTGGTAAATTTTGACCGATGTCTTGACTACTTGTACATAAAAATGCAAGTCAGTGACCTCATCGTAAATTGGATGAGGACATTTTCAATGCTTGAGATGAGCTTAGATGCTTCTTCGAAAAGAACTTCCTTGCGGAGAAGGTATATTGTGTGGCCACAATGGATAAAAGTTGGAGAGAAATAAAGGAGTTGGCACAAGTTGCTCCTCATGTACTATAGGGTATATGATGCTGATATCCGGATCTTTACAGAAAGTCAGGCTGCGATCATGGCCCTCTCCGGTGTCTACTCGACATCGTGAATTGTGTGTGAACGAGATGGCGAGATATTCAGAGATGGCGAGATATTCTGATACCCGAGGGAACTGTGTGGCAGATGAACTAGCGAGAGTGGACGCTCTCCTCGTTGCCGAGGAGATTGATCACTTGGTTGAGATCCCACTTTCCTCTTGCAGACTTTCGGTTCTCCGATACATGCTATTTGCAAGCTTTTGACCTTCGAGTTTGTATATCTCTTAATATACCACATATAGTCAAGTAGATAATTACACAAGGCTTAAACGCCACAAAGACAAGTTGTTTCTAAATACAAAAGATAACGAAGCCTGCTCAAGTAGGGTAAACGATACCAAAAAGCCTCAAAGCGTGTCATATGTAAGAGCTTTTACAACAATTTTAAATGTTTGCGGTCGATTTGTATTAATTCAAATGATTATGTTACGTAAAGCTTAGAAAGTGCTAACATAGAACATGCAAGCTGACATCAGTAATTTTTTACAACAATCCTCGTACTACTTTGATTAGTAAAGTAAAAAATGTGGAAATCAATGTATAGAAAGTGAAGTTCCACCCATCTATTACCGGCTTTACTTCGGATATGAAAAGTACTCCTGATCTGTTTTTAGTCACGAGAAAAGTTCAGAAAATCAGAGAAATATCCTGACATTCGAAAATAATTTTTTATAGATTTCATTGAGCAGCAGATATTAAGCCAAATTAAACGAACCTAAAAATTATAATGTAAAAAAAAACAATTTTTATTATTATTTATGTTAAGACCTCTACTTCTTATATCAATTTTCTTTTTTTTATCACATTCATCATCATTCATCACATTTATATACAGTGAAACTGCAATATAACGAATCTAAAGGATTAGTCGTTATACATTGGTATCAGTGGAACGTTCTTAAAAAAACCTCGAATTTACATTGATTGATATTGAATTCTGTAATACTTATAATATTCGAATTAACTCGTTCTCTGTTCGGAGAGAACTAGTTTATCTGAACTTTTTGTCTTTCGGATGAGTAAGAGCATAAAAATAGATTTTTTTTTTTAATAATAACAAAAAAATTATTATATTTAATTAACAAACATTCATAAATAAATATAAATGACAGAAGAAATATTATAAATTAACGAGAAAAAAATTTCTTAATTTTGTCAGCATAACGACTCGAATCTACGCATAATTTTAAAAGCAAAAAATAATTTACGCAGTCGGCAAACATTTTCAGACATTTAACCACACAAACACACACTCACTCCTTACTCAACTACAAACAAAACAAAAAAAAAAAACTTTCAAACATAAATAATATTTTTGGCATACAACACACCCCACGCCACCTCAGCTCATCCATATTAGCAGAAAAGGCAACATAGTTTATTGAAAAAAAAAAAAAAAAAAAAAAAAACAAGCCAAACAAACATGGATCATAGTAATAGTACAACAACGATATGAACAAAAGTAGTATTGGTAACGCAAATAAAGCAGTGTGGCAGTTGTAACAATAACAAGCTAGTAAATAGGCAAAAGCAACTAACTAACTCTAATGAAAATATATGTCGACATAATTTAAATAAATTTGACGAAATATATAAAAGAATTGTATCCTTTAATAGAGGGACAAAGTTCATTTCTGATAGACGACCGTTTTAACAGTTCTCATGAGTCAACCTGTAACTACTTGACAGATGACAAGTCAAAAATTCACCATAAAAAAGGCGCGAGTTACGCTTCAAGAATGTATTGAAATTATTAAAATTGACCACAAAAATTGTGAAAATTTCGAGATCACAATTCGCAAAACGAAAGCATTTTCGGGTCGTCGTGAAGCACCTTCTCGACAAGCAATTATTAAGCTGCTGGACAAATGTGAGTTGTTGACAGGTTGTTGTGAAGAAACGAAGTCGTGTGCAACTGGAAGTATTGCTGTTGTAACCCAAAGTGTTAAGGAGAATTCAAGTTCGTCTTTTTATTGTTGATCTTTCGAATTGGGCATTCTACAAACGAAATTCAACGTCACTTCTTTTAAAGTTCGGTTAACACAAGAGTTTATGCCTAGCGACCATCAATAACAACGTCGTGTTTTTGCTGATGGGATCTTTGAAATGTTACAAACTGATCCCGAATTTTATTAAAAAATTATCTTGCGCTCTCGAAGACAAGCCAATTTATTGCATTCGGGGCTCGGAAACCTAAGAATTATTACTGAAAACCCTCTTCACCCGCAACGTGTGACCGTTTGGTGCGGTTTTTGTTCGGGCGGAGTCATTGGATTTTACTTTCTCGAAAATGAGGCTGAAGCAACTAATGCGGCGAATGACTGGAATTGAATGATATCGATTCTCAACAAAACGGTGTTATGATCAGTAGTATTGCTTCATATATCATTGGTAGAACATCGAAAGTAGGAACTGAGTATTCAGGCCCATTTCCCACCGCCCATACAATGATTATTTCGCATAAAATTTTTCCTATCCAAACAAAAATCTTCCAATTTGTTACATAGCACCTTGATCAAAAAGTACACGGCATTTTATCACAAAATTGAAAATACAAGTTTATGCGCTATATCTATATTGTCCCCTTCAAAGTAATCCCCATCAACTGCAACACACTAATGTCAGCGCTTGATTCAATCCTCGAATAATTTTTTATATTTGGTTTTTGGTATGTCTATCAGTGCTTCCTACGATTTTTCCATTATTTCCTTTCGGCTGCTGAAACACGTTCCACGTAATGGTTTTTTAACTCGATTGAACTGAAAGAAGTCACATTGGCTGTAGGATGGTATTTGTTGCATTTTTCGTCAACAACTTTCGAATAATGATGGCACTGTGCGACGGTGGGTTATCATGGTGCAAAATCCATGAGTTTTCTGCCCATAATTCTGGTCTCTTGCGGCGAATTGCTTCACGCAAACGTCTCATAACGCCCAAATAATATTCCTTGTTTACTGTCTGGCCTTCTGGCAAAAATTCATCATGCACTACAACGTTGTAGTTCATGAAAACCGTGATCATTGCCTTATTTTTTTTTACTGAAAATGAAGTGGTTTTTTTGGTCTCGGCTCATTTGGTGAACGCCATTCATTTGCCTGATGTCGGTATTGCACGTCTCGTCTCCAGTAATGATCCTTTTGTTGAATGTGTAATCGGATTCAGCCTCGCATATCAAGTCTTTTGCGACCTCTCTTTTTTGCATGAATTAAGGTCTTTTATCAAAGGTCTTTTACCAATTTTGCTACTACACGACGGAAACCCAAATCATTAACCAAAATGTCATGGGTGTATCCTCTAATGGTTAATTTGCGGTTATTGACCAACATTTCTTTTACTTTATCACTGATTTCGTCGGTTATCTATGTCGATGGTCTGCCACTGCGTTCATCAACTTCGACTGACTCGCGACCACTTTTGAATCGACCGTGCCACTGAACGACCGTTTTCTTTAGAGGATCGTTGCCGAAATACTTTTCCAACAGTTCCAACGTTCGCGCACCACTTAATCAGTTTTTGACGCAGAACTTATTACAAGTTAGTTGTTGCAAATTTAAATCCATTTCTCAAATGGTAAAAAATCGCCAACATAAGAGGGCGGATTGATATTGAAGCTACCTAAGTAGAAAAAAAACATTTTTTTTTTTTCAAAAACCATTCATTTCTCAACATAGTCTCCTTTTAGCTCAATACTTAGTAAGACGTTTTTCCAACTTTTTTATACCATCTGAATAATACGATTTTGGGAACTTCTCAAAATACGCATAAGTTTCGGTAATAACTTCTTCGTTTGAGATGAATCTTTTTCCTGCGAGCCATTTTTTCAAGTTTGGAAACAGGAAAAAGTCACTAGAGGCTAAATCTAAACTATAAGGTGGATGATCAACCAATTCGAAGTGGATTTCTCGTAGTTTAAGCATCGTATCTAATGCTGTGTGAACCGGTAGGTTGTCTTGAAGAAAGAGCACTTTTTTCTTGTTTAAATGTGGTCGTTTTTCCTTGATTGCATCAACCAATTGATCCAATAATGCACGATAATACTCTCCTGTGATTGTGGACCCCTTTTCAAGATAATCGATGAGCAATATTCCGTGTGCAGTCTAAAATACAGTGGCCATAACCTAACCAGCCGATTTCGCTGTCTTCGCCTTCTTCGGAGCACTTCCACCAGCTGCCACCCATTGCTTCGATTGATTTTTGGTTTCAGGTGTTCAGTGTGTAGACCAAAAATCAGCAGGATTATGCTTTATCATGTCCAAACACCGCTGTGAAGTGATCTTTCGAACTCGTTTTTGTTCAACACTGAGCAAACGCGGCACCCATCTTGCCGATAGCTTTTTCATATGCAAATGTTCATGCAAAATGTTGAACACACGTTCATATGATATGTTTACCGTTTCAGCAATCTCACGTATTTTGACCCGGCAATCGTTCATAACGATATCGAGGATTTTCTTGATATTTTCTTCAGTAACCACCTCTTGGGCTTCCTGTTGATGGTATTGTTGCAGTGATTATTCGATCCCGTTTAAATTCAGCAATCCATTATTTTACCATATAATCTGACAGAGCAGATTCGCCGTAATGTTTATCAAGTTTTTCATTTGTCTCTTTCGCCGTTTTGCCTTTTAAATAATAGTGTTTAATCACTACACGAAATTCACTTATTTCCATTTTCCAAGAAACACAAAAGTTGCTTAATTCAAACGACTACAACAAATAAACTAATCGATGAATTTGACTAACATTTTAACAGCTGGCGTTTGACGGATCGTAATTTCTAAGAAAGAAAAAGTTTTTGTGTTTGTGCTGCCATCTAGCACTAAGTAGCTTCAATGTCAATCCGCCCTCGTATATAGAGATAGATGTGCTCTTGGCTACGTAGCTGTTGCAAATGTCAAGCTATGATCAACAACAAATGTACCAACTTCACAAAAAAAAAAACTCAAATCAGAACGATGGGACCGCCCGCCAATACCCGCCAAGGTGGTATTGTTTTCCATTATTAATGGTATACATTCCCCTTTACATTTAAATTGACATCAACCGATTTCACTTAACTATTGTGAGGTATTTTATATATCAAAATGAAACGTTGTGTGTTATTGTAATTACCCTTTTCATTCATTCAAAGCTCTGCAAAGTACTCGTGTTATAATCAATGTTTATGTTACAAATCAAAATCTTGCGTATAGAAAAATAATGTGTAGTGTGGTGTGTGGTGTATGGTACTCGTACATGTACGAATATCAAATAGAGCACACAGTACATTTGATTTTGAATAAGTTTTGGTAGGGCCCATTACATATGAGAACAAACTCACTCTCAGACTCACCCATTTATGTATAAATGGCTGTGTGCATGTCTCATGTTATTGTTCTTCCTCGTTTTTCAAGAGAAGAAAAACAAAAAATTAAAAAAATGGCAATAAAATATATGGCACCTACGCACTTTTACGCATATTAAATGATGTTAGAATTTAAATTTTATTTGCCTCTCTCTCTCTCTCTCTTTCTCTCGCGTTTTCTCAGTCTTTTTTAAATAATACAAAATAAATTGTTAGAGAGAAAACAACAATAACAACTAAATTAATCGAATATGAGCATAAATAGAAACAACAACAACAAATTTAAAATAAACTACAGAAACAGAAAATAATAGTAATAAAAACATAAATAAAATGCTGTCTCATGTTTTATTCAAAATTTAGCCTAAATTGTGCGTGAGAGTGTGTGTAATAGTTTCTACATATTTAATTATTATTCAAATATATGTCTGGTTGTATACAAAGCCCATAAGCAGACAAAAATTTAGAAAAATAATACATAATCGCTGCTAAAGAATAGGTCGACAGTTATTTTTTAAATTTTTGCACAAAATTTTTAATTTGTTTTTTACCACGGCTTCATTAAAAAAATATTTATTTAATATTTGCTTTTATTACTGCCAAAATTTTAAAGAAAGTACTTTAAGGCAGTTTTTATGTGCATAACATACATATTTTTATTTGTTCATTAAAAAAAATTTTTTTTTTATTTAATTTCTGCTTAACAGAGCAGTATTAATGCCTCCGAAAAAGAAATATGCCACCAGGGAAAATAATATTCACACGCTCGGTTGGCTTAACTGCTGTGGCCCACAAAACAAAACCAACGAAAACAGCCAGACAAGTTCAAAAAATATAAACCAACGAAAGCAGAGAGAAGGGTCGACGCCTTACAGAAATGTTTATGCAGTAAGTGCTGGTGGTGGCAGACGGCTACAAGTCAGAAATTCTTGTTCTTCATTTTTCATAGCTTTCAACACTTCAGAGAGTTTAATGACAGACATAAACAACAAACAGTTACGTTACGAATCTAGCTGCGAATAACAAGAATCAAGTGTGTCATGTTGAACGTACTCATACATACTACTTACGTTCCACCATAAAAAAAAAACAACAGCAACAATGCTTAGAAACACCCATTGATGGGAGGCTGAGGGAACAAAGCAAAACAAAAGCGTTCTCATGAGTTTAGCTTCATTCTAAGGATTTTTATTTCCTTTTAGCCGACTATGAATCTGTTTTTTTTTGTCTACGTTATGGCTTTATGCTTTCGATATATTTCTTCCTTTACATCTACTTTTCATTTGTTTTTATCTTTTTTTTATGGATTTTTCTATCTTTTTTATCCATATTATCTCTATTATGCGATACAAGTAGCATAATACAGCAGTGACTGCCGTTTTGCACAACCAAGTCTGTCAATATAAATCAGTCCGTTAAACGTTTAGTCATTTGAGCTTTATGTTGTTGTTGTAGTTCTCTTTTATCGTTTGTGCATATTTTTGTAATATTTTCAGGGCTCTTGTAACTTTGACACAACTGAGCAACAAAAGAACAGCTTTTGGGTCAAATTTTAACTCAATTTGTTGTAGCGCCAGTGTTCATTAGGGTGGTACATCTCTTTAGGATAATTTATAAAATAAATATCTAAATGGGACGTGATTTTGTATAGAATTGTTTGACCGCTTTGGATAAGCCTTAAACAAAAGTGCGTTTTAGAAATTGGAGTAAAAATATATGCATTTTGCAACATATTTAGTTAATCTGTTAACTGTGTATGACGAAATATTTCGTCTATTGCACTAAGCATGACGACATTTTTCGTCATGGAAATTTACCGTTATATTTTGAACTCATTATTTATTATTTTGTATTTGATTTATTTATTTTTTTATTATTTTTACTTATTATGCGTTTATTCACTGATGAACAGATTAATTTGGATGTAGATGGTGCAAAATCCTTTAGTACATATACTAGCCACTAAACACATATGCTTTTTTAAGTGCTGGCAAGTCTACAAAAATTTTTACTTAATGCTTGCAGGACCCGAAGCAGCAGTATGGCGCACCAAGTACGCCTTAATCATCTCAACCGTGATGGGAAAAGAAGTATACAACGTGACAAGCATCATATATGCGTTGACAATATGACTAGAGAAGTAAAAATAGCTGCGGAAAATTAACGTGCATAGGGTGGTCCATCTATCGGTTTAAATTTGTACCAGCGGTTATTTCGAATGCGGCAATACTTATCCCATTCTATTGTCATAAAATTCAGTATATTATCTCCACTGGACGAAATAAATCGATTTACGCTTGAGCAACGTTGTGATTTATTGGAAATTTATTTCCAAAACAAAGACAATTGGTCGGGAATTGTAAAAAATCATCTTTTCGGATGAAGCTCTTCTTCACCTTGGTGGGTACGTTAATAAGCGAAATTGTAGTACTTGGAGCTCAAAGAACTCAAGCGTGGTTTTATAGAAGTCAATGTACCTATTACGAGTGACTGTTTGGTGTAGCTTGTGGAGCGGAGGCATCACTAGTCCATATTTCTTTGAAAATGAGGACGGCGCAACCATTACGGTCAATGGAGACACCTATCGCTCTATGATAATCGATTTTTTTGTGCCCGCTCTTCATGGTATTGTCGTAAACGATGTTTGGTTTCAACAGGATGGTGCAACTTGCCACACATCTTATGCCACAATCGATTTATTGCGTCAAACGTTTGATGGCCGTTTAATTAGTTGAAACAATGATGTCAATTGACCGCCAAGAGGCTGCATTTGACACCGTTGAACTATAAATATAAATTTTGGCAAAGTTTCAAACCGTTTTTATTTTATTGCATTTTTAAATTTCATCTTTTAAATGGCCCACCCTTTATCTCTATCGCGCTGCAAAAAAACAGGTAAAATCTTAGGGAATTTCTTTTTGCCAAAGCCTAAAGAATGACAAAGGTGAGTTTGTAACATCAAAGGACCAACAACTCCAACTATTTCATGAATTATACGGACCTTTGCTCTCTATTACACTCACACAGAAACGAACAGTGGGCATCCATCAAATGCCCTGACGTATAGGAATAAATGATGCAATAAAATCCGTCAAGTGAAATAAATATCAGGGTCTTGATATATCTCCGTAGCTGCCGTTAACTGTCTGCGCACAACGAATTGCTACCGGAAGACATTGACTAAGAATTGAGAGTCATACAAACATACATAATTTGCGTACGCGGGACTTCTCTCAATCTATGAGCTGCGTCCGTTTCCATTTGTAGACTCATTGGAAGAGACCTACAGTTTACCGCCTACGGCTTCAAACCGCATATGCGTTAGTCAGAAAACCTGTTTGAGCGTAATTTTCATAACCATTCGCTAGCTAATGTTATGTAGTGATACCGCTGCTGAAAATTGTCAGATGGTCTGGCCTAGGATCGAGCCTAGAACTTCTTTGTTTAAAAGAAGATGTCGTACCTACCTTAGGTCTTATAGACAATATAACAATCAAGGAGGACATGACGGATCCCAAGAACAGGAGGGGCATTAAAGTACTGAACATTGTCAATAAAGTGATTGCCTAATTACAGAGCCATAGGCTATCCGCTATAATCTTACCTTGGACTAAGAAAGAAGCAATTTCGACCTCACAAGCATTGTCTTGTTACGTTTCAGCCTTTTTAAAACGTTTGAGTTCTTTTAAATTGCGTAAAATAAAATAATGCAACGAATTTAATGTTTTACTTTATAGGCTTTTATTTTCCGCGCTTTATTTTTATACAGCAAGTTGTTTAATCTCCATTTAATACACAATTACACTTTTATTTGCGCCTAAGTACGACTTTACTTTATGTCTTTTAAATTAGAACTTTACACAATAACTTCCAAACTATAACCGAACTTACGTAGGCAAAACAGCCCCCTTATATACCTCAATGAATAAAGCTTGGAAAATTCCTGAAAAGTCTTAAACCCTCTCAAATCTTCTATTATGTCAGTTAATTTTAAATGTAATACTCCAAATCAGTACGGTAACACCGTTCAATACGCAAGTGGTAACACCGTTAATAGCACAGATAATGTGGTGTGGCAGATATATTGACACAAACCAATAGAATTCCATAATAAAGTCTATAGCTAAGACTACCAATTTAGTGTATGTTTCTTTTAACATTATTTGTATTCGTAACAGTATTAATAATATGAAAAGCCTGAGGATAATAGGAGAGAGAGAAAATTTCAATGGAGATCACCAGTCTACTCAGCATTTAAAGATATTGAGAAAGCATTAAACACTTAACCTCACTGCCATATGGAATGCTATGATTTGCAAAGCTTATCTCCTTTTCGAAGGGCGACCAAATAGCCATAAGAGCCGGTGTACGCCAGTGCTCTGTGTTATCATCGTTTAAGGGGACTGATGGGTAGACTTAAGGACCTCGGTTATTCTCTAATTGCTTGCTGTTTCATATTTTTACGGACATGCAAGGTAAGGCCTCCAGAGTTGGACTAAAGATCAATATGCGAAAAGCCAAGAGGTTACGTATGAATATTGAGAATACCAAGCACTTTCACTTTCAGATGTTGACTTTTTATGTTACTTGTGCCAAGCCCTTAATTCTGGTTTCACAGATATAAAGTCAATTTTTGACTGATAATTTTTTTTTTTAATCACCTTTTTTGAAACCATATGGTTTCCACAAAACATCCACTGATAAGTTTCAGTTTCATTAATCAGTTAATTTTCAAGCTAAATCATCTAGATTTGTCTACTCTAGCTTGCTTCCATGTGATTGTGTATTGGTAAAGATCTTTGCTAACTGATGGTAGTGATCCCCGCCACTTTTCCCCAGTAGGTGAGCAAAATGTTTTTTTTCCTGATCATTCGAGTGTTGTTTGTCATCATCGCCAGAGGTAAGCTATAAATTCAGGGATCTTCTTTTAGATGGATTTGCCTGACGATGATTTAAAATTTCAGTTAAACACTCAAAACCGCAATGAAATCCATCATATCCTCTGCGGTTGATTCGAATTGGCGCATCGAGTTGCATTACAGTGTTGCTTTAAGTTATAATTAAAGACGTGTTAGGCCTATGACCTCGGTAATATGTTGGGGCTTATCAAGGGGATTTCATTGACTAAGAAAGGGCGACAGGCAAAAGAATTTCTTCACATTTTAATAACATAAAATTTGGTCCACCTTAATTCCCGTTATCGATTTTTTTGCTTTGCTCTCTGTTTTCTCTTGTACATATTTTTTGGCCATATTGGCTGGCAATGTTGCCGCCAACGTCAAAGTATTCACTAGACGACAGCAGTTACAAACATTCATTCTCACTTCCATGCCCACAGATATTGTAAACGTTCAGAATATTTCTGTAATTGGGTCACAATTTATTCCAACTCTGTTTTAAAACACAATACACAATCAAAAAAAAAAAAAACCCGAGTCTGTTTTATACCGCAACAGCTTTTCTAGTTCCTAGGCTTTGGTAATAGAATTTTTTAACCTTCAAAGCTTTCCTGTTAAAAACATCGAAAAAAATATCTCTGTTTATGCCGAAAGAAGAGAACAGAACAGAAAACAAAAAATATTTTATCGATGAAAAAAAAATACAATAAAAAACCAATTTGTAATTCCTTACCATTTGAATTTTATGGAATTACAGAGCATTTTTGAAAACTACGAATACCTTATAACATACATACTAAACAAAATTAAAAAATAAAACTTGATAGGAAAAATAATAAGGATCTTCATAAATAAAGGGTGTTTTTTACAGTTACACAAGTTTAATTCAAAATAAAACAATGGATGGAGTTTTAACAAAAGCTTATGGATTACGTACCCATTCAACCAAAAATGGGCTTTATCGGAGAACAAAATTTTGAATGGAATTTCAATATCAATATCAATTTGTACTTCAGCTCATTCGCAGAATGAAATCTCAAACCAAACCAAACAAAAAGGAACTATCAGCTGTTAAATCGGTTGTCAAATAAAGCAGTGTTGCTAACTCAAAGTTATGAACCATAAAAAAAGGTGCGATATATTCTCTTATAATTTAAGAATTTGTGTTTTGTTCAGGGCAAAGCTACCAATTAGACTTAATATACCCGTGTAAATGTAGCATACCAAAGTTAACAAAATTGTCACTATTTAAGTATTTACTAACACTGTAATAACCCTAAGCAATTCACCTACTGAATTGTAGTGAAAATATTGTTGGAAAAAATATGCAAACTTGACAAAATGAATATTAAAGAAAATGGAAAATGATGTCTCTTCTAACAAAAAAAAAAGAGTAAAGATATGCATATTGTCATATGAAATCCAAAAAGCCCTAAGTTACAAAAAATTCGAAATCGACTTTTTAATTGATTATGAAGCATTCATAACGTTTTTATCAGCAATATTCTAATCTTTAACTAAATGGTTTATTTCACATTTTAAAAAGTTTTTTGCTTCTCCTGTAAAATTTTTGAAATGTAACTTAAAGCTTTTTGGATTTCATATCACGATATGTACGTACAAATCTTGAGCAATTCGATACAACTATGTATGTATGTAATATTAGACTAAAGGACACAACGTATGAGATTTGATATTTTGCGATCTATACTCTGTTACTAAGAAATAAAAAATAAAAATAAATGATAAATTCCACACCAATTTTGTATCCCTCCAAATGAAAGGAGTTGCTAGTTTTAAAGTACCCCAGTTTTATAAATTAAACATAAACTCTGCATGAGAACAATCATTTCTTAAGTAAACTATTTTTGTTTTCATTTATTGGTTTTGTGGAACACATCTCAATATGTATGAACTGGGAACAAATACAAACCAATTTACTTAGCATTGTAGTCTATGAACTTTAAGATAATATGTAGGCGCAGTATGCAAAGCAATACTACAGACAAATGCTTTAACAATGCAAAGCAATACTTAACGGTCAAATAACTTAACTTGTCAAATAATGCGATGACATTTTGAAACGTTTATGAACGATAATACTGCTTTTCATTTGGCTGAAGGAAAATGCGTTATTAACCTCCTTAGTCCTCTTTTTTTAACGCTAAAGTCTGACTTATATCTTATAAAAGTTTCTTCCTTTGTATACATATGTAAAAGGTAGTCCAAGCATAATGCACGATGTTAATTATAAATCAGACCTTAAGGTCAAGTTTTTTTGCCCAACTTAATTGACATTCCTTTGTTCCACTGTTTGAAAAATTCAACCATGGAGAGGTACACAATTGAGCAGCGCGTTAAGATTGTTGAAGCCTTTTACGAAAATGGGCGTTCAAATCAAAATGAATTTCGAATTATTCGAAAGCCAGTTTTTGAAAAATGTTTAATAATCGATCTCCCTAATTCTAATTCTCTTTATATTTAATGCGCGCTTTTTATTATTTTCTTTGTATTTCTAGTCTTTGCGAGTTGTGGTGTCCATGAGACTGGCTGGTTGGGCAAGTGATAGTGGTTTCGCCACTTGAATTAGTTGGAGTGAATGCGGAATTTGTACAACTGATGTTCGTATTTTAACTATACGTGCTCTGTAAATGGAAATTTAAGGGATTTGCTTGAGTTCAAGAAATGTTAGGTGATAGAACTGGTGGCGCAGCATTATAGTCTAACGGTGAAGTTGTGTTAATCGATAAAGGCTCGTTACCTAAACTATTGAGGAAACTAGCAGAGGGCCACGTAGTATTTGATGAACTTGAAAATAATCCACTTACAATAGTGGGACCAACGCTTGTTAAACCTGACAAAACCGTTGGAGCTGAAGCATTAAGACCCGACATGGATGTAGGCAGCGCTAGCTTAATAAAACCTTCACTAGCACGACGATTAACTATTTGGTCGCATGCATAGCAACGATTTTGTTGTGAAGTGCCTCGACTTAAAGCGCCTGGAATGTCTGGAACGGATTTTAGACGATCAAGTATCCACAAGCCCAAGTGTGTAAAATTGTTTGTTATAGTAATACTACAAAATCTTAAATATTTCTTTATGTACGAAAAGTGGTTAAAAACAACACGAATTTTCCGGTGCACTTAGGTTTGCCAAGATCAAATATTGTTTGTCACAACACATTCTTTAAAAGTTTTCCTTAGACAAAATTTTGTAAAAACCTATTAAACATTTTGATGAACTAATAGTGTAAGGCAGTATTTGTTTCGTGGGTTAGTTTATCTAAAAAATGGTAAAATGCAACAGCTTTTTCTTATATCGAATGTTTTTTTAGAGGCTTATAACTTTGAGTTGGCAACACTGCTTTATTTGACTACCGATTTAACAGCTGTTAGTTGCTTTTAGTTTGGTTTGACATTTCGTTATGAATAGACTTATACCAGAGCTATGCTTGCAAACCGTTAAAATTTTCTATCAAAATATTAGTTCTGTTTGTTAAAATTAAAAATTTTGTTCTTCAACGAAGCCCATTTTTGGTTGAATAAATAAAGGATAATCCATAAGCTTTTGTCAAAACACCACAGAAAATTTTTGATTGGTGCGCTTTATGGGCTGGCGGAATCATGGGTCTATATGTCGTCAAAAACAATAATGTCAGAATGTTACAGTCAATGGTGAACAGCATAGAGACATTAGTACCTCTATTAGCCGGCACTACTCTTGCTGACATGTGGTTGCAACAGGGCAGAGCCACATGACACACAGCGAGCGCTACATTAATTTCACTTAATGATCTAATTAATTGGCCATCAAAATCGCGTGATATAATACCATTGGTTTATTTTCTTTGGAGAGAAAGGCATAGACAATTGGACGCCTGGAAATCATAATTCGAAGAGTTATTGTTGGAAAACGACCGTAAATGCTGCAAAAATTTTATGAAAATATGTATTCCAGAATGCGCCAGGTACGCGCCAGCTGTGGCGGCCACATTAGCGAAATCACATTTACACGTTAATGTCATTAAATTTTCTATCCAACAAAGTCTTTTCATTAAACCTGTGTAACTGTAAAATAAAGCAACCGATACTTAAAAAATAGTACAAATACACAACAAGAGCACAAGTACACAATTTTTTGAATTAAAAAAATATTAGATAATTTTATTGTTTTTTTTTTTTGGTTACAATCTTAACCCGCCAATGGTGACGCCAATTTGACTTTGATCAATGGAAACGCCGGTATCATGCACTGGGATTTTCAACTGAAGGTTTTCCGAAACGTCTTACTAATAGTTCATATTTATTATTATTTTTTCTTATTTTATGCTTTTTGATAATAAAACAAAGATATTTAAACAATTTAAGCTCTTTTATTTCATTATTAATTTACAAAAATTTTTTTCTTAATAATATCGTGGAAAAACTTTGAGTTTCACACTCGGCCTCACAGACCAGTAGGTCACTACTGGCGGGTTAAATTTTAGACCAAAATAAATTTGATTAAAAATAATAAGCTGTATTATATAATTCACAATACGAAATTTTATAAGCGAATTACTGGATTACTAAAAATAGTCAATGTGATCTTTTAATTTTATAAGATGTTTGTTCGTGACAAATTATTTAATTTTCTTAATTTTATTAATTTCTTAATTTTATTTAATTTTTTACAAACTAATAAATGAAAATAGCAAGAAAAATTAGAAGAACCATAAAAATAAATAAATAAAAGTTATCATGTGAACAGGGTAATCCGCATAAATAATTCAGACACCAAAAAAGAAAAAAGAAATTCTATATCTCGTGTGAACATGCTATTAAAGCGTTTTTTTTTTTTTCTAAGACACAGTTAGTTCACTGTAAAGAAAATACGCAATTTAAATTAAAAGCATTTACTTTTTTTCGATTTTTTGTAACTCAAGGGCAAAGTCATACACAAAATAAGAGCTTTTATTAATTTTTATATATATTCATTTGAGTTTCGATAAGATATGATTTCTTTAAAAAAAATATATTAAGAAATTAGCACCTTAATATGTGTATGTAAACAAAAACAAAAATAAATAGAAAAACATTCTGTAAGAACATAGAAAGAAAACATTGTATGCTGCCATAATACAAATACATTTGATTACAAATGTACAGTGGCGAGCAGTTATGGGCACATATTAAAAAACGCATTAAATCCTACAAAATATGTAATTCAACCTGCTTTTCTACGAAAACTATTTATTATAAGCCAAAAGGGCAGAAAAAAAAATTTTTTTTTTGTATTCAGTTAAACCGAAGTTTTGCACAATTTCGTCAAAAAAGTTTATGTATCCACTTATGACCGTTTAAGTCTTTTTTATCTGGCAGCACAATAAATAGGAAAATATCAGGTTTTTCTTTCGTTATTTGTGTTTATTGTCTGATACATTAAACATACAACTTACGCCAGTAGCAAATTTTTGTAATTGTTATTAATTGTTCTACCGCTGGTTTAGAAAATTAAATTATTGAAATGACAAATAATTGAAAATTAAAAGTAAAAATTTCGGACTTATTAATGACATTCCATTAATCTATAGTTTATCCTTAAACACTATTGAATTTCATTTTACTGTATTTACTTAAATGATTCTTTTAACAGTTTACATACAAATTTGTAATGGTTTCCTTTTACTTTAAGTATTTAATCAAATTTGTAGCCATAAGTGCTCGCCACTGTATATGTATACCTATGTATATACACATATACTATATATATATTAATACAATTAAAGGCAGTTTTGGCATTAGCAGAATACATATTTTTTATATATGGGATGCTTTTTAAGAGCTTGAGAGAATAAAATAATAATATCGGGTGGGCCGATTAAAAGTTGAAATCTAAAACAAAAACGGTTTTAAATTTTGCAAAATTAATTTTTTTGTTGTGAAGTACAATTGTTCCGGTTAGAAATGAAATATTATTTCAATCGTATGGCTGTCGCGTTTGGCCTCACTGTACCCCATTCTATCGGACCAATTTTCGAGATCTATTTGACTGTATGGGGTCGTATCTCGGCAATGATATCACAAATAT
Organism: Wohlfahrtia magnifica; assembly: GCA_023159175.1. Taxonomy (NCBI): domain Eukaryota; kingdom Metazoa; phylum Arthropoda; class Insecta; order Diptera; family Sarcophagidae; genus Wohlfahrtia; species Wohlfahrtia magnifica. The sequence continues at coordinate 1,927,810 of JAKWBJ010000056.1, forward strand.
TGCCCTCAACTGCTCAATTGTCTTTGGTTTGTAGGCATAACACTTGTCTTTAGCGGCGATAGTAGTCTCCATTGACCGTAATAGTTGCGTCGTCCTCATTTTCAAAGAGATATGTGCCAATGTGCCTAAGCTGTACAAGCCGCACCAAACAGTCACTCGTAATGGGTGCACTGGCCATCACGTTGGGCCACAAAAGCTTCAATTTTGCTATCAACGTACCCACCAAGATGAAAAAGAGATTCATCCGAAAAGATGACTTATTTTTGGCAAAATTGACATTATCGTGCAGTTTCTCGTTGGCCCATCTAGCGAAGCGAAAACGAAGCGGATGGTCATGCGTCTTCAACTCTGGAATCAATTGTACTTTGTAAGACGTCATACCGAGATTTCTTTGCAAAATTCGACCTAAACTGGTGCGTTCAATGTTCAATTCTTGAGAAGGATGACGATATTTTCGATATACGCACTGTACGAGCACGCTTACATCTTGGCGCATTAACGATGAAACCAGTTTTACGAACTTTAGCAATAAACTTACATATACCGGGCACTATTGGTCATTCTCTGCGATTAAATTTTGTACGACATTTTCGTGCTATTTGCGACCAATTGTCTTTGTTTTGGAAATAAGTTTCCAATAAATCCCAACGTTGGTCAAGCTTAAATCGATTTATTTCATTCTGTGGAGATAATATACTGAATTTTGTGACAGAATAGACTGACATAAGTATTGCCAGATTCGAAGTAACCGCTGGTTTATATTTAAACCGATAGATGTCCCATCCGATACAAGGCAGATATATTGTTAGAATAAATTCTTTTTTTTATTATAATATGATTACCGTTATATGTCCGGCGCGTTTAAGATCCATTCGATCAGTCCAGTTTGCACCTACTTTTTCCAATAATTCTTGCCGTACGGCGTCAATAGTAGCTTAAATATTGGCTTCCAGAGGTGCTGGTTTGTCGGCATAAACTAAACACTTAACGTAGCCCTGTAAAAAGTAATTTAGCGGCGTTTATCTGCTTAAACGAGGGGGCCAGTGAACTAAACCATTTCTGGCAAGAATGTTAACACCAAATAGATTTTGCAATAAATCTACTGTTAACACATGGGCTGAAATGTCCTGGGCCTTACACATAGATGAAGATAGTTTTATAGCATTCACTTCTTCAGTCAGTGCTAACCTTCAAACAGCTGTTTAAAATCATGATATTTTATTAATTAGTTTGTGAGTTATTGAGTTGAGATTGAAGCTGCTCTTGTTATTTTTACAACAAATGCATCAAAAACAATTTCGTGTCTTAATTCTACACTGCTTCTTGATGGGAAAAATACCGTTTAAGGGAAGCAATGACTTAAAAAGGGTTATAGGAATTCTGCTCCATCGGAAACAAAAATGAAACGTTGGTTTGTTGACTTCAACTGATGATGCAGAAGGCTTTGGACATCCATCGTTCTGAATGATGTGAAAAGTGAAGTTGCGTGAGTTAGCTTGCATTGGCAAAACTACATGAATTGAACTTCGAATTGCCACCACATCCATCACATTCACCATATGTCGCTCTCTGGCGGTTCGCAGAGACTTCAAAAAATAAGCTCGCCTGTTAGAAATTTCGCACTAATGAAAAGGTTATCGCTGAAACTTAGACCTATTTTGAAGCAGAAGCTAAATCGTCCTACAAAAGAAGTATTAAAATGTTAGAATGGCGTTGGAATAATTGCATTGCTTTTGATGGAGCTTACGTTGATAAAAAAGCTAATTTTAAACAAAAAAAGTGTTTTCTTTGTTAGAACCGGAACATTCAGCCCATGTGTTAAGAGCGCTGTATGGCAAGTTGCTCGCTCTTGTTGGAACCATCTGTCATTGATGTTTAGTTGATTAATTTCCTGAAATAAAAATTCAGTCAACATGACTCGATAGCGCTGGTTATTCACCATAACGGCTGCTCTATGCTCATTTCGAAAGACATAACAACCAATATTGCCGCCGTCGCCAGCGTGTAAACCTCACCAAACAGTTAATTTTAATGGATGTAATGGTGACGGCAAATTTGCTTATGGACCTATCCATTTAACCACAAATAATTGATCATAAAATGGTCAAAGTGCTCTATGAACTTCTCGAATGGGTTTTTTTTAAAGTAAGTTTCCACAATTTGGAAGCGTTGTTCTGGCGTTAAAAGATTCATGATGACTTGCCATATCTTACTGAACAGAAATGTCAACGAAGTGCTCTATGAAGTTCGCGAACAATTTGGAAGCGTTGTTCTAGTGTTAAACGATTCATGATGACTTGCCAAAACTTACTGAACAGAAATGTCAACACAGCTATCAAACCATAGACGATATAGATATCGATAGTTCTCATGCAGCTAAAAAAAAACACCCTATACAATATAGGATTCTAATAGATAAGATACTGATTTTTGTATATGCTCGGATGTACATATGTATGTATGGATGTAGTTATGTATGTACGTATGTATGTATGTATGTTCTTATATATACTTATTTGAATATTTTTGTGTCTGTCCATCCATCTAACTGTGTGTTAATATATTTTATTACGAAATAGCAAATACGTATTTTCATAGATCATTGTTTGTTTAAATGTTTATTTATTTATTTTTTTTAGAAAAAAGCCCTTATGTTGTATTTACGAGTATGTATATATGTATGCACGTATGTATGTTTAGAATTAATTTTTGATAAATTCTAAACGTAAACTACAAACATCCAATTTCAACTGTGTGGCTTGGCTGGCTGGCTGTGTTTGCTTTTTTATGATTTTTATATTTGTAGTTTCCAATTATCAGTAAATAAATTTCAGACAAAATACAACAAAAACAACAGCTACAACAACAACAAATAAAAACAAAACAAAACAAACGTATTAAATTCAAACTTCTAAAGCAAATATTGTAATTTATAATTAAGGTCGTGTCTCCTCCACATTGAAGGTCTATGCTGGTTTATAGTTTTTTTTTTTCTGTGTTATAACAACAACGCACTAAACAAAGAAATATATTTTAAACTTAAAAAAAATTAGGAATAAACAATAACAACAATAATAGTTACAATAACAACTAAAATATTTAATAAACACTAATGGGGTACATTGAACTTAAAAATCTAAACAAATGAAGAAAACATAAGTAAAAACCTCCAAAAGCTGTATGTAGAATTTCTAGTGTATCTTGTATAGCGGCCAGTGTACAAAAATATATTTTTTACATACAGACATACATTTGTATGTATGGACTAGGGTTTTTTGCCGCACTTTTCTCGAGAATATGGGAAAAAATTCTTTTCCCAGGAATTACGCACAAGTAAGGCAAAATTCTTTGCCGTGGGTATCAAGTCTTTATATTTGATTGAAGAACTTTGGAGTAAAGTTGTGTTGTGTGATTACATAATGTTTATTACATATAAGGTGTGCTTCAGAATGACAAGGTCACCTTAATATTTTCTCAATTCATCCAAACTATAAAATGTTATGAATGATCATTTTATTCAAAAAAATTCTACGTTCAAATAAATGAATAATAAGCCTATTTTGCTCTTAGAGATGTACCGTTATATTATGTTTATTTAAATTTATGTAAATAAGTGCAAAATTTAATGCGTCAAAATGATAAGGTCAGTGATTAATAAGCAGTTAATCTAATCAGAAGGTATCGCAATTGTTATTTTGTTTTTTTTTTTAATAATTTATAATCTAAATAATATCTGCGCGGTATGGATCGCTGGAGACCTTTGTCACCTTATGAACAAAGACAAATTGTGGCACTTTATGAACAGGGATTGAGTATATAGCTGTAAAACTATCGATAGTTGGCCCATTCGATAGTTTCGATAGTTAGCAAAAAAAAAAAACTATCGATACTATCGAATGCTTTTAAAGGCTGAGTTAGTGAAAACAACGCACAACCTAAGATTTTGCACTATTACCAAACTTTAGATATTAGATAGTGAAAACGTATCGCAGCAGCCAGTTCAGTCAGCCATTTATTGTTAAAGAAATACCAAAGTTGACATTTGCAACGTAAAATTCAAAATTCTGTAGACTTCCTACGTGACAATGAAAACGTAAGCAGCAATGCGCTTTGGTTATGTTAGAGAATTTCACAGCTGATCCCCAAGTACACGATACGTTTTCGTTAACTCAGCCTTAAATGTTACTTGTGGCAACAACATTAGAATTTAAGTTAAAGAAAAATATTAATAATAAGTACACAGTATCGAAACAAATAATAGGGACACTTTATTTTTTGCCATTTTTTGTCATAAAATTTGATGTACTGAAGTTTTTTGAGGGAAGAGTAATCCTTATGTATAGCGAAAACTGTTCAGACAATGAGGTGCTCTAAAACTAAAGTAATTAATGAGGTCCAGTGAAGAAAACTGTACGACTATGTGAAGAAAGCGTGGAGCAACTGTCAGTTTTGATAAACTTTTAACTCGTACTTCAAAGATTAATCCCTTCAAGTCATCAAAAAGCCTCAAAAATGAATTTATTCTCCTGCTTCAAGTCGTATGAAAAGAAAAAAAACTTATGAAAGCTAGACTTATGGGTAAGAGTCCTCAAAATGGATTATTTCACAGCAGACGGAAGGACACCTGCACCGTAATAGGTAGAACAACATGCTATGGTCTGACGAAATGAAGATTAATTTGTTTGGGTTAAATGCAAAATGTACGAATATATTTTAGTTAAAATTCATAGTTTATTTCAGTTAAACTGTGTCGCTATGTAACTATACGGCTGACAATTTGCATCGAAAAAATTTTTGCAAATGTGACTTTGACTACATTTAGTGGCCTTCGTATTTACTCATAGAATTTGACGATAGTATCGATAGTGAAAAAAAGCTATCGATGGTCAGCCAAAAACAAAACTATCGATACTATCGATAGTGCTATCGAGTGTTTTGCAGCTCTAATTGAGTATGCTTGGAATGGCGAAAAGAATTGGGATGACCTTTGTATGTTGTGCAAAATTTTCTCAAAAACCAAAGAAAATTATGGAAAATTTAGAGTCACAGCTCGTCTAAAGGTCCTGACTGCCCGTGAAAATCGGCTAATTTCGCTAAAGGCCTCGATTTTCATGAAAAGTGCGGTAACAATAAAAGAGGAATTGAAATTACAAGCTCCAAAAAGCACAATTCTAAGAGCTATCAACGCCCAGCCAACCCTTATTCGAGCAAAATTTAAAAAAATTCCCTGTCTGACTAAGCAGCATAAGATTAAGCGTAAGGAGTTTGCGAAAAACAACATGGCAACTAATTGGCATCAGGTAAACATTTTTTGGGTTTGTAGGTAATTTTTTTTTTTTTTTTTTTTTGATAAGAACAAATTTAACCTGGATGGACCAGATGGTTTCAATTGCTATTGGCGAGATTTAAGGAAGGACCAATTGTTTTTCCAAAGGGAATTTCGGCGGTGGCAGTTTGATGGTTTGGGCTGGCTTTAGCTCACATGGTACCCTGGAACTCTACCATCCTTCCACTCGAAAGGATAGTTTAGAGTACCAGGGCATTCTGTCGGAACGTTTGCTGCCATATTTGGCCCAAAATGCTGCCAAAACTTTCACCTTTCAGCAAGATAACGCAGCAAGTTGACCAGACATTAGTTTAAAGAGCACAATATTAAAGTACTTGATTGGCCAGCACGTTCCCACGCACTGCTTGTGCGTAATGTTTATGCACACAACACGCAGTGCCGGACAAAAGATGAATTAAAAGTGGCAATCTGCAACAGCTGGCTCGAAATCCGTTCCAACGTTCTAGACAATTTAGTAAGTGCGATGCCATCCCGTATTTTTAGGACAATAGAAGGAAATGGGAACTGCATTAATTAAAAATAATTGATTAATGCTTGGTTTTAATCAGAGTTTGGATAAATGAATCACTGACCTTATCATTTTGACGCATTGAATTTTGCACTTATTTACATAAATTTAAATAAACATAATATAACGGTACAACTCTAAGAACAAAACCGGATTATTGTTCACTTATTTGAACGTAGAATTTTTTTGAATAAAATGGCCATACATAACATTTAATAGTTTGAATGAATTGAGCAAATACTAAGGTGATCTTATCGTTTTGAAGCACACCTTATTGTATTTGAGTGCGAAGGAAAACAATAAAAAAATAAATAAAAATATAAAAAAACGAGAAGTTCTGATATAAAAACTTGATACCAATGATAAGGAATGTACGTATGTAGGCAGTTTAGATATTTTTGACATTGAACTTTTTATCGAAACAAATTTGGATCGTTTCACATATTTGAAACTATTCAAACATAATTCGGGGCAATCAGTTAACAAATTAGGTCTTTTCGGAAGCTGACGTATTCAGTAAGGTCTTAACATGAACCATACACAATAGGGCAGGTCGATTTGTAGGGACGCAAAAAAATCGCCCAAGTGGCAAGGAAAATTCTATTCTATGGATCAAAATAAGAAACTTTACCCAAGAAACCATACCTCTAAAAGAATTTCCGATGTTCCTTATAACGGCACAAAGGCCAAATTTTGAAAAATCTCACTTTGACTGATTTAAAGTGCTCCACTCGAGTACAAATGTATAACCGACCCACACATTGTATTTCACAAGATTCAACAAAAATGTAAAAAAGAGAAGTGCAATAACGAAAAGAGAATTTTAAAAGAAGAAAGTTTTAAAAAAAAGTTAAAAACCATTAAAAAAAAAAAATTTATAAACATTCCAACACATTTAAAATACAGGGTGTCCGCCGGGAAGGTATACTACTTTGTGTTGGTTCCCTTTTTTGTAAAAATTAGTCTTGACTGTTCATATTTTGCAGTCGTTAAGTAGAGACGTGGCAAATTTATTATGGAAAAATAATTTGTATGGGAGGTACCACGCCCACTTGCCCAATTCCCCTCTGTTTTCGACTGAAGATTTGTATTGACTATGAATTTAATCAGACCAGTTTCTGAAACTTTAAATTCGGGCGATTTTTACAATAATTATTAACGAATACAGTGCTGTTGAGATTAGCAAACGAAACGTCTATAAATAAACAGGTGAAAAGAAAAAAGTAGAGTTGAGTCGGCCACATTATTCGAAAATACCCAAAAAGTATCACTAAGTATGACTTAGAATCGAATCCACAGGGCAATCGGAAACGAGGACGACCAAAGCACACAATGTGTGTGTGACGAATATCTTTATCTGAGTTGTCGAGTCATAGTCGTTTTTCGATATGTTTGTAATAGATTAAAGGAAAAAAAATTTTTTTTTCCTTAATATGGGATAAAAACGACGAATTACGATAACGAATACGACAAACATAATAAAGTCCATTGCATTTCTTTCTTATCCACATAGTGGTGGTTTTGGTAGAGATCGCTGCATACTTATTCAAGTTTAGTTTATCATAATCATATGCACCAGACTTTGCTCCTTCCGACTACTATTTGTTTTCATCAATGGGACACGCATTAGCTGAGGAGAACATCAATTCCTACGAGAAAGTTGAAAATTTGGTGACTAATTGCTGCGCTTCAAAAGATACTTTAATAAAATGTTTTTTACTTTTACATTCAAAATCAGGCCCCCATCCGTTTAGCGACGTGCAGGTGGGGAGATGAATTTTAATTCTTTTAATGACTCATAAGCTGTATTAAGTCATGACAATTGACATCACTAAGCAATTTATCATGTTCTTACTAACATTTCTTTATATTTGCAAATCAGCATCATCATCATCATCTTCAAAATCATATCAGTTTTGCTAATTAACCAAAACTGGTTGCTTTATATTGAAATTCTCTTCTCAAAGAAAACGATAAAGCTTTCCATGTGCTTTCTTTGTTTTGTTGCCATAAGAACATCGACTTTAGTTATTTTTCTTTTTGGCCTTTATGTACCTGTTCGATTGTAAGTATCGTTTACATAAAACCATTCAATTAAGTTCCTTTAATTTTGTTTTATTTTTTAAACATTGAATTATATTTAACTTATTTTTATTTACTTTTATTTATTGCCTTTTATTTATAACAGGTCATTCAACAAATACGTAGGATAAGTAAGAAAAAAACTACATTTTGACAAAACTCGATTTTATTACTCAACAATTGCCTTCGAGCGCGATACAACGAGTATAGCGATTTTCCAATTTTTCGTAAAAATAGAATTCAGGTTCCGCGATTACTTCATCATTGGACTTAAATTTCTTTCCAGCAAGCATTATCTTAAGATCTGAAAACAGGAAAAAGTCACTGGGTGCTATATCTGAAGAATACGGCGGATGGGTAAGAAATTCGTAGTTCAATTCATTCAATTTTGCCATCGTTTTCATCGATTTGTGACACGGTGAAACAACACTTTTTTCTTTTGCAAATGTGGCCGTTTCTGTGCGATTTTAGCCCTTAATTTTTGCAAAAGTGCACAGTAACATTTGATGTTAATGGTGGTTCCTTTTTGGAGATAGTCGATGAATATTATTTCATTCGCATCACAAAATACTGTTACGTTTTAAATATTTTAAAACGTTTGAGTTCTTTAAAATTGCGTCAAAATAAAATAAACACCACTTTGTTGTTCTTTTACAGATTTAATTTTCTCACTTTATCTTTATAGAGTTTATCTTAATACAGCAACTTAATATTCATTTATACAACACTTTTATTTACGCATAAACACGACTTTATTTTATGACAGCAAAATGATAACTATCTAAACTTATGCATAAGGCGCCGCTTTTTATATACAATTAAATATTCCGAATATTCCTGTTCTTCCTACATTCGATTTCCGCCGCATTGGCAATGCTTCCAAATACACAAATAAGTACAGCATTGCCGGAGTGACACATTAACAATCTTGGCACAACCCAATGTTAGCAAAATCTCACAATACAGTTTCAAGTGCTAATGCGGTGTATTTTCTTTTTAGGCATTTTTATTTTAGTAACAATACAAACGCCATCTATCACCTTACTGGCCGACTGTTGTGTCTTTGCTCGCTTTGAATCCGGTTGGTCGATTGCTGTCCACTCAGCTGAGTGTCGTTTGGATTCTGGTGTGTAATAGTGAAGCCACGTTTTATTCATTGCGGCATAGAGACAATAGAATTACATTTTGTTGCAGTGCCAAACACTCCGCTGAAGCATCAATTCGTTGTTGTTTTTAGTCGTTGTTTTAGCTAACGCAGCACCCACTTTATACCGAGCTTTCGCATACCCAAATGTTGGTGTAAAATGGCGAAAACACTACCATCTAATATCTTTACAATGTCAGCTAGCTCGTGCAACTTCAATTTGCAATAGTTCATAACCAATTTGTGGATTTTTTTTATGTTTACTGGAAAAACAGCCATTTGTGCTGGAGTGACCACCTTTAAGTTCAGCAAACCACTTACCATCATTTATTTCGATAGAGCTGAGTTTGGATAATGTTTATCAAGCCATTGTTTAGTTTCCACTGTATTTTTTTTTTCTTTCATCAAAAAGCAAAGCATTAAAAGTTGCTTCACACAAAATGCTATAACTTACGAGTCCATAGTCAGATTGCTGTCAAAGTATCGTTTGAAGATTTTTTTTCTCCGCCACTCCTCAAGGGAGCATATTGGCTTTCCACAAAGCATCCATTGCTTTGTATCAGTATCTTTAAACAATTTGATCTTTCAAGCTAAATAGATGATTAATCCATTGTAGCTTCCTCCATACGATTTTGCATAGCGGTGGAGATCCCTGCTAATTGGTGGTGATCTTTACTTTAGCATTGTAATTTTTTTAAGGCTGCAAGGTTAGTACTAAATAAAAATCATATGGAAAAAATTCTAGTAACGCCATCTATTTGTCATCCTACGGACTTATTGAATGACCTGTTCTATAAAGTTTTTTTTTAATTTGCTCTAAAAATTAAACAAACGTATTAATAAAGACCAATTGCTTTGCCAAATCGAACGATGAAAAGACGCCTAATTTCCAACGTCTAACCAAATCGTAATTCAGTTTGAAAATAAAACATCAACGGCTTCAAAAAGCTAAAAACGGTTAAATTGCAGAAGAAAGCGTTACAAATTTAATAGTTAGTATGTTATCGGGAATTTTAAACGTTATTTATTGCCAATTAGTTTTTATTTGTGTTTAGTTTAGTAGTTTAAAGAAAAAAAAAGAAAGAAAAAAACCTGCTATAGATCGCGTAAAATTAACGTAAGACCTTATTACATGTTACGTTTTTCAAATATTTATTTTCTAATATCTTATTCTGTGGTGTTATGTGAGGGAAGAGTGTATGTTTTTTGTTATCTTCTTACTACTGTTTACCAATATTGTTCTCAGAATGTGGGTCATTAAAAAATTTTTATAATTTTTCTTTTACTTCATTACTATTATTTTTTTTTATATTGCGAATAGTGAATGGTTATGCTTTGTTTAAATATGTTTTTGTTTTATTTTAAATAAATTATTAATTTAGTGAATAATATTTTAAAATATTAAAAAAAAAAAAACGTTGTTCTATAAACTTCCGATATTTGTGGCGTATTAAAACGTGTTTTTTAATAAAAAAAAAATGAGGTTTTTTAAATCCAAGTACGGAAATGACGTGAAGCTTGAGACATAAAACAAAAGTATCAACTATACTTCCCAGAGGCTCAGGGTAAAGCAGTTAGATCTAGATGATGTTAGTTTCGAAATCAAAACTGTATGCTCTTCTTTCATAGAGCATGTTCTTAAAAGCAAAAATTAAAATTAAATGATTTAGATCTTTTTAATTTAATGTAATATACAGGCATCCCTAGAATAGCACGATTCCATGAATACCTAATACTTCACTTACTTTTACTGGCGCAACAAAAAATTTATTCCAGATTTCTCTATCCATAGCAGGTAACTTCCAGACTACATTTCTTCTACACTTGCATAGTAATTTATTACAGCACTTTTCCAACGTAATTTGTGGCGAACTCTTTCCTTGAGTTCTTCTTGCTGATTTCCAAATACATTTCTGCACACCTCGCTAACCTCCATGCGCTCGACGCACAGTGGAGGTATTTAAATGGTGTATTTTTACTGACATTTTAGTGCTGTTTTTATTGCAATATGACACTACTGAGACTGCATTTATAGTTTAGTAGATATGAACGATTTTAAATGGTCTTATAAAATTCAGCGTTTGCAATTTTCCATGGAAAAAAAGTAGTTAGCTCCGGCTACCTCTGCCTTCTTACTGTGACTAAATGAAGGGTAAGAGTCTATGTTTTAAATTTAGTCAACAAAAGACATCGACTTTCACCGATCGCTAGAGAAACCTAAAAATTTTCTAAAAAAAAAAGGCCACGAATATTGCAGTACAGGCTTTTAATAAAATCTGTTGCATACATTTAAGATTTAACTTTTTTAATGATATTGCAGTTATAAAATGTAACAACAATTTGTTCAAAATTGGTATTAATACACGTAAATGGTATGCTCTCCTTATATAAACTGTATAAGACATAAGTAAATATCTTGTAGATTTCGATGATGTAGTTAAAGAAATGATAATTGATGAATAATATGCATGATTATTTTGGATCAATTTTTTTATACTTACATACGTATTACTAGTCAGAAGTTGCTAATAAGGACCAAAGGATATGATCGATTTCAACCATTTTTGATGTTTTTTTTCCTACATAAAACTAACCAAATTTACAATATTTCTTTATCAAGTGTATGAAGCCATATCACTGTGGAACAGGAGGCGTGACCAAATCTGAGGAAACTTGTTTGTTTATTCTAGAAATACATAGTATGTACCAAATTTGAAAACTTTTGCTTGAATAGGAAAAATTTTAAGCAAAAAAAAGTCGATTTGGGTTGTATGATCGGTGGGCAATGGGAGGATACAATTTTGATGAAACTTGGCAAGAATCTTTTGTTTATTTTTTGGAATCATACGTAATAAATTTGAAGACTTTTGCTTGGATAAGAAAAATTTTATGTGAAGTAAATGATTTGAATTGTATAAGCGTTAGGCGATGGGCGTGGCCAATTTTTGTAAATTATTAATTATTATTATTATTCAATTATTTTCTTTATTTAATCATTAGAATACACTGTGCCAACTTTCAATGATCTAGCAGCACTCCTTATATTTTTTACATAAATATGTATGAAGCCATACCACAGTGCGACCATCACACCTTTATTTTTCTAACAACTGACGCATCTTTGTATAAGGGATATAACTAGTTGTTGAAGCTTATTCTTCTCTATCCCCAGGACTTTTCTCTCAATCGTGTTCAGCATCCTATCGACATTTTCAGACATAGGCCACGCTTCTGCATCGTACATAAGTACCTGCTGTAATAAGATATTATATAATACCAGCTTCGTTTTTCGAGTGTGCAGCTTAAAGCGTAGATATTTAACAATGCCGAAAAGGCAACGACTGACCTATCTCTTTTTCTTGTTGTTTACATACAGTGGGGGACATTGGATTGGCACATTTCAAGTGTGCTGCATTGAAAAGCGTATATTTTTTAGGCATCAAAATTGATTAAAATATTTACTTACAATTGTTGTATATGGTGTGCACAGTATGTACCGTGACTTATTTTTGTTTCTTTGCGCGGTTTTAATTTTTATGTTTAATTTATTTAAAAATTCAAAATCCTAAATTTTTAAATTTTGTGAATGTTTCATAAGAACCATAAAATAATAAATAAAAATGGTCAAGTCAAAAACGGGTCTTGAAAGGCACAGCATGAAGTTATTCATCAAATAAGTTCTAGAGTAATCATCGTTTGGGACATTGCTCTGCTGTTAAATTGCTACAACAATATGGTGTACAACGTATTACTTATATTCAAGCCCGTGGGACATATAAAAGTTTTACATAGTGCACTAGGCCTAGAAAAATGAATCGTATTAAGGACTCTTCTATTTATATAGCCACAGTTCCAGGCCGCTTTAAGACCTCTACTTCGATTCAAAAGAAGCTTTTAACAAAATTTGGTATTGACACCTCTCGCAAACAACAAGAAGGAAAAATGACAAAAAAAAATTGTTTGGATGCATTATACAACGTAAGGTACAAGATCTTGAAGTACCGAATTTTATTTTGCTTAACCATACAGTAAAGCAAGCACTCTTTTGGAAAATGTTCTCTAGAGTGACAAATCCGGATTTTTCGACATTAATCTCTTATATATAGCGTTCTTCTAGCATGGGACACAACCCCAGGTACACATCAATGACAGTAAATCATGGTGCCAGAAATGTGATGGTTGTGGTAGCATTTTCTGGACACGGTGCTGGTCCTAAAATCAAAATAGGTAAGCAAATGGATTAGTACGATTAGAAGGAAATACTTTTAAACACAATGACACCATTTGCAGAGGAAAACATGGCTCTTAGATGATATTTTATGCATGATATTTATTTAAAACACATTTCACGTAGAGTGAAGTGTTGATAGAATCTAACTTATCTAGTTTTACAGCTCTATCACCAGATCTCAGACCTGTAGTGAATCCATGAAATAATGTATAGCAACACATTATTGTTGTAAAGAAATGGTAAGCAATACCAAGCGAACGTGGAACTTACAGGCGATAAGCCAAGGAGATTTGAAGATGTTATTAAGAAGTATTCAGTTTTTAACGAAATAAATAAGTAGTTTTGTTCTGTTTGGTACTGTTTGTCATCTGGCGGCTTCATAGAACCGTACTTTTTCAAAAGCAATGAAATTTGCAATGTTTGAGTTAATGGAGAAAAAATATCGTGCGATGATTACCGACTTTTTTTGCATAAAATAGAAGAATTGGACTTGATCTACAAGTAGTTTTAACAAAACGGTGCCGAATGCAATACCACGAATCTTTCGAAAAACTAATTTTTTGCGGAGATACGTGAAGTCCCTCGTACGGTCAAGATATAATTCCAACAATTTCAGCCCTAAAAGACAACATTACCCAGCTGTTATTAGTTTTAGCATTTCGGCCGGAATCAAATGCTAGAAAAAGTAAGCAAAATTTGGAGCTTATTGATGGATCATAACATTTATATAAAATAATCATTAAAAAGTAAATTTCAGGTATTTATTTACAGCCAGAAATATATATAAAGGGTTAGCCATCTAACGTTTTTTTTTTTCAACTAGTGCTTATTTTGTGAATGGTAACACTTTGCTCATGTTTGATTTGACAGATAATTAGTTTTATCCTTCTGCTGAACGAATATGATTGTGTATACGATTGAACAACGCTGGCAAATATTGCCTGCGATCGACTTATAGAAGATGCCGATTTTGCCAAAAGAAATCATCCTTTCAGATAAAGCTCATTTTGATCTTGGCGGGTATGTAAACAAGCAAAATTGTCGCATTTGTGGCACAGAAAACCCGCACGCATACATCGAAAAGCCGATACACCCAAGACGAGTCACTGTTTGGTGCAGATTTTGGTCCAGAGGCATAAATGGGCCATTTTTCTTCGAAAATGAGCAAGGAGTGGCCGTTACAGTCAATGGCGATGGTTATCAGGCCATGTTGAAGAGGAGGATATTAGCAACATTTGGTTTCAACAGGACGGAGCTACGTGCCACACAGCCGAAACTACACTCGATGTTTTGCGCCCTGTTTTTGAAGATCGCATTATCAGCCGCAGAGCTGATGTCGTTTGGCCATCTCGGATTGACACCGTTGGACTATTATTTGTGGGGTGCCTTCATAGATAAGTGTCACGCCAACAAGCCAGAGACAATTGACGCTTTAAAGGACAACATAAAAATTTGGACCGCTCGTGTAGACTACTGCATGGCCAGCCGAGGCAGCCATTTGAATGAAGTTATTTTCCATTATTAAGCGGAAGGATTGTTCTTTCAAATAAAAAAAGAAATTTAAGAAAATATTCAGTAGTTTTTTTTAAAGCATTTTCAAAAAAAAAATTTATTTGGCGGGCCCTTTATCATACATTTTTGCAAATTTTCTGTGTTGTTCTTAATTTTCAAAACTCAAACGGTTAAAAAATCACTCGTTATGTATATAATATTTGAAGAAACTGTATTTTGCGTGTAATGTTTCCTCATGTGTGTAATTTTAATACCGGTTGTGTGCAAACCATTAAAGTGTTGGTGGCAACACTGAAAGTACTACAATCTACATACCTATGGAGTTATAGATCATTACCTAACATATTTGATTATATTTTTAACAAATTAAAAAACAGAAAGAGTTTGAGTTACCCTGTATAGGTATAATACACAAAATTTTACACTAACATTTTGAAAATAATGAAAGTTAGAAAAAAAACATTACGCTTAATTAGGATTAATTTAATTATAAAATTTTATAAAGTACTTTGCTTTCACATTTCGTAGACAAAAAAGAAAAATTCAAACAAATAAATACCAAACGTTGATGAATAATTTCTCTTAAATTTATTTTATAACTTTGCTTACGTACTCGTACACCCCACCGTGTCCGGTATTTTTCTGTATTTTCTATTTTTTTGTGTAGAAAATGAAAGTGAAAGCCTAATCAATAAAAAGAGTATAGAAAAGCATTAAACAAAAACATAGTCTTTTAAATTATAAAAATTTGACATGATTTTGAATACAGCAAAACAGTTGGAAGAGAGAATCAAAATAATGATTTTTAAAATAAAAGAAAATAATGACTTGAAAACTATTTTTAACCACACACATCCATATGTATGTACATACATACATATAAGATAAATGTTAAAATTAAAAAAATAGAAAGAAATTTTGATGGTCAATTAAAAAACAAACAACAAAGGAATTTCAGATCAAAACTGACTTCTTTTGACAATCTTTTACAATTAAAAGGTTCGCGCTATTTAAGCTTTTAAACGTATTTTGTTTTTTTTTTTTTTATTCAGATATTTAAAGACTTAAAAGAAGCTTAACGAATCTTGTTAGTAAAAAAAACAATTAAAAAAACACTACAATACCAAAATATGTTATTTGGTAATATAAAGGGTCCGCCAAATATTTTTTTTTTTTTTTAAATGCTATACAAAAAAGTACTGAATATTTTCTCAAATTTCAAATTTAATAATGGAAAATAATTTAATTCGAATGGCTGCCTCGGCTGGCCATGTAGTAGCCTACACGAACGGTCCAATTTTTAAGTACATTATCGATTGTGTGCAGCTGTATTTCACCAATGGCTTCACAAATATTGTCCTTTAAAGCGTACAACGGTGTCAAGTCGCTGCTCCGAGGTGGCAAAACGACATCAGCTCTGCGGCTGATAATGCGATCTTCAAAAACAGGGCGCAAAACATCGAGTGTAGCTTCGGCTGTGTGGCACGTAGCGCCGTCCTGTTGAAACCAAATGTTGCTAATATCCTCCTCTTCAATTTTTGTGAACAAAAATTCGTTCAACATGGCCCGATAACCATCGCCATTGACTGTAACGGCCACTCCTTGCACCAAAATCCGCACCAAACAGTGACTCGTCTTGGGTGTATCGGCTTTTCAATGTATGCGTGCGGGTTTTCTGTGCCCCAAAATGCGACAATTTTACTTGTTTACATACCCGCCAAATTCAAAATGTGCTTCATCTGAAAAGATGATTATTTTTGGCAAAATCTGCATCTTCTCTAAGTCGATCGCAGGCCCACTTAGCGAAGCGTTGTTCAAGCGTATACACAACCATATTCGTTCAAAGGAAGGATAAAACTAATTATCTGTCAAATCAGACATGAGCTAAGTGAAATAAGCACTAGTTGAAAAAAAAACGTTAGATGGCGCACCCTTTACAACATTTACTCTACTCTAAATATTTTTTAAAAATTTTGTGTTTTTTATTCCATCAGCTTAAATAACTGACTTTCGTATACAACATAATAATGTTGTATTCCTTTTTGCCTAAATTGAATTAGATTTTAAAATTAATTAATAAACATTTTTTTAAATTGGTTCCGTATTAAGCAAATTATCTTTCATATTTAATAACCCATTATGCTTTAAACACGCAGGCGACAGCAGACTACACGACTACAATTTGCCGTAAGCAACTTTTGAAGTCTTGTAGTCAGCTGCTTAAAGATAGAAGTACATACCACGAGTTAGTGCACTAAACTTCTCTCAAAAAGAAAAGTTTAAGTGTATTTGCACAGTACAAGTTACATATAAAACATTTTGATGCGTTGGCGGTAGAGAGTTAACGCGTTGTGTGTTTTTAACAGTTATCAGCTGATAATAAAAGAATTTAATAAATGAGTACAAAAGGATGGGGAAATTTGAGATTAGGAACTAAACTGGCTTAAAAGCCACTTTTTTTGACAAGTTAAGTTTTATTCGTACCAATATAAAGTAGAAATATGGGAATTAATAATAGAATATGATGTCAGGCAAATGTCCACATCTAGCACGCCTGCTCTTTTTACAAAATTTTGAGACACATTTTGCACCAAAACTTCGCTTATCTCGTCAATACAATACGGGCACCAGAGAAAATTATCCAGCGGCGTTAAATCACAAGAAATTACGCGATCGGGAAATTTCTCATGCAATAAATGAATTGTTCGGCTGGCTGTGTGTCTTGTGGCTCCATTCTGCTGAAATCAAAGGTCACTGACGTCAACATTAGCCAAAAAAATTGGTTATCTTGGTTTGTTACCACAGAGAATTCACGATGACTGCGTTTCCTTGCTCATTTTCAAACAAATACGGGTCAATGATGCCGCCTAACCAAAAAGCACACCATACGGTCCATTTCTTTGGATGTGTGACATTTAGTTTGTTTACATAACCGCCTAATTGTAAGTGAGCCTCATCGTTTCTTTTGAAAAACAGTAAATTTTCACAATTACATTTTTTTCAAGAGTGTAGAGTTCCATTGTTAAAATTTTCCAATTTTTTACTACATAAGCGTAAAAGGTTGTCAGCTCAATCCTTGACATTTCATCACTTGACAGCCAATTTACTTCCTAACCTTAAATTTGCCCACCGTGTATATGAGACACTTTTCAACGTACTAATAGGAGCTTAAATAACAAAACAGCTGACAGAAAATATGTTTCCAACTGAAACTTGCAATTTTTCAAACGCGTAAATTTTTCAGACGCATGATAGTTGTTGACAAATTAACGCATGTTATGTACTGCTATCTTAAATATAAGGGATGCGACATCAATATAATAAACAGCTGATCACGAAAAATTTTAAGTTTTGATTAATATTGTTAAGAAAATAAAAATGTCTAAAAAGAAAATACAAATTTGTGCCTTGGGGACTGTATTGTGGGATTTTTGTCTATTGGTTTGTGTCAAGGTTGTTAATGTGTTACGCTAGTGATTCAATACTGATTTGTGTATTTGACTGTATTGCCAATTCGACCATCTTTGGGTAACACAATCTTACATGCTTAAAATTAACGGACATAACATAGGATTTGAGAGCGTTTGAAACATTTCCGGAATTCTCCAAACTGCAGGCATAGTTATCGTTTTGCAGTCATAAAGTAAAGTCGTGTTTAGGCGTAAATAAAAGTGTTTGTGTATTAAGCGAATATTAAGTGCAAGATAAATAAATTGGAGACTGTATAGTTATAAAGATATACCGAAAAGTGTGGAAATAAATAAGTGCACTAAGTAAACATTAAACAACAACATTAAATTCACTGTATTTATTTTATTTTACGCAATTAAAAAACGCAAACGTTTTAAAAAGGTTAAAACGTAACAATATTAAAATTATGATCATAACTATCTTACCAATAAAATTTACAATTGCAGCATTTTGTTTATATGAGCGTTCTTTCTTATACGAATTTGTATAAGCTTCCGAAAAAGTCGTCGTGTTTCCATGTAGCTGTGTTGCTATCAAAATAATCATATTCATATAAACGTGTGTTTTGTTAGATTGTAATCAGTAACCTGCCGTCGTCTATGTGCTTAAAACATTAAACATTAAAATTTTATTTTTTTCGTTACGCTTAAATTCCTAACATTTTCAATTAACATCATATTTGACTTAGAAAGGTTAACAAGTAAATTAATCCATAAAATATTGACATGATAATTTACAAATCCTAGGCAAAAGAGTTTGAAAGTATAGCGAGGGTTAAGTTCTTGGTTTGGTGAACGTCTGGCATATTTTTTACCACCCGAATGAAAAAAATTATCTTTGTTTCATGTCACTATGTCTACGAACACTTGTTGTCCCTAAATAGCTGGCCACCACTGTATGTATTTTAATTTATTATTGTTTCTGCAAAGCAGAATCCGTTATTTAGCAAAAATCGACCCAAAAATCACAACTAATGTGTTTTTAAAATTCCACAGGAAAATCTTATGAAACATTGGTAACGATTATACGCAGACATCGAAAATAATAGAGTCCACAAACATCAACAACTTATAGGCTATACTGTACACCAAAATCGATCTCACATTGTAATCTTTTGGAGAAAGATATAAGATCATTGGGCCAAAATTTCTCGCGGGACATTAGAGAATGAAGGCCATAGTATACAGAGACTAGACAGATGCGTCGTTACTGATTCGCTACGCAAACAGGCGAGATCTTCGTGTGACGCAGTACTTAGACGCGAAAAGGCTCTTTACGAGCAGCGCCTTCGTGCTGAAGTTCTTACTTTTCTTAGGAGAAGTTAAAGCCTTTGTCTTTCGTCTTTCTTTCGTTAAAAGGCTAGGAATAACGCTAGTTCAACTTCTCAATCTTATTTGGCATTCAGATCCATTCATGGTTTCGGCGTGAACGAAGATGTAGCTCTAGATATTTCCAAGGCGTTTGATAGAGTTAAGCATGAGACGCTCGTATCGAAACTTATTGCTTTTGGTGTCGGTAGTCACTTCTCGATTTATATCGAGCTTTCTCTAAGAGGGTGGTTATAAATGGAATCTCATCCGACGAGTTCAGGATAAAATCAGAAGTACCGCAAGTCTCTGTTCGTCCTCCAACTCTATTCCCAATATTTCTTAATGACTTTCTTCTTTTCACTTCCAATCCTATCTACTCTTTCGCAGATGAAAGCAACGTTTGCCATTCATAGTCTTTTGATTGCAGGCCAAGCCTTTCAGGGATTGAGGAGAAAAGGCGGAATATGAACGACTTACTAACAAACGACTTGACGAAAATATCCGAGTGAGGTCGTGCGATAGAGACGATTTTAATGCGCGCAAGACCGAATGTTTTGCTCTGACATACAGGCGTGGTGGTAAGGTAACGTCTGAGGGCAATGTAGATATTGAGGAGTCTGATACTCTAAGCATGAGAAATCACTGTGACGTTCGGTAGAACAATTAAATTTATCAGGTGTCGAAAGAAACTTTCAAGTGCCTCGGTATTTTGAAACGGTGTAGGAAATACTTCACTCCATCTAACCTAATTAATATTTAAAAGACCTTTATCCGACCTGGGATGAAATACAAGTCTCATGTATGAGCCGGTGCTTCAAAGCCTATTCTGAGTTTCTCGGCAGCGTACAGGAGAGGGCTAAGGTGCTTATTAATGGCGGTGGGGTAGATTCGTTAGAGCATTGTCACAATGTGGCGTGTATTTCTTTGTTCTATCGGTGCTGTAACAAATTGTGCTGTGACGAAATAAGGGAATTAATTCCTAATAATCACATACTTTTACATGGAAATGAGCTTCATCGCTGAACACCTTTTTCACATAAAAAAGTTCTTAACCGAGCATGAATTTTGATAATAAAACTCAATAATCTGTGAGCGTTGTTCGTTTGTAAGTCGATTCATGGTTAAATTATAGACCAAACAGAACATGTTTGGCAGCAACATGTTACACGAAAACAGCTGAGCTGCCAAAAACACTGTTGCCAAAAAGAAAGCTGCTAAACAATCACACAGCCAGACAAACACGCCACGGGCCAAAACCAACAAGGCACACTCAAAATACTGCGGATGATACCGTAAGAAAACCCATTATTCCCTAACCCTAAGATCCCTACTATTAAAGACACTGGAGCAAACTCTCCGAGCCTCTGCAAACTACTATCTGTCCTCAACGCCGCAATACGTTCAGCTTCGTTACGATGACTCCCATTGCCCCCAGATTCCTAATGTCATCATTGAGTGAGTACTCCACCTGAAAATGTCGCTAAACCTTTTGTCCCATCCAACAACTACAATCAGCAGTCAAACTAAAGCTCCTCTTGAGCAAGAACGCCCCGAGCCAGCCATGTCCCGTCAATAAAAATCTCAGACTCAAGGCATAACGCTGGTAGTGAAATCAGTTGGTCTGCAGATAAATATCGCAAGGACGAAAAATTTCCACATCTATCTTGGGAGTATGATATCCGCCAACGGAGGCTTGGGCGAGGATATTGATAATCGTCAACGGTATCCTGTCAAACATTCAATAAAAGGCAAAAAATTATTCCCTAAAGCATGACTAAACTTTATTAAAAAAAAAATAGAAAAACAAATCAAAGAACTACTAGTTTTTACCCCCACCACCAACGCACCTTTACAGAAAATCTAATATTTTTTCCGTCCTATAAATTCATATCGTTTTTAAGCACTTGAAAAATTTATTTCTCAGATTAAATTAAAACATAAAAATTAATCGCCAATTGTTAGATGTCGGTCGTCATTTTTACATGCCTTTTTCATGTTCCACTATTTCCTTTATCGAGACGAAATGCAACAAGAATAACAACGAAAAACAAGAGTAAACAACACGAAATATACTGCAAAATTATGTGGCATTAATTTTGTTTTTGTTTTTTGTTTTTTTTTTTCTATTTCTATTTGCTCCTGTAGCTCTCTATAGAACCGTTTAAGAAAATATTAATCAAAACACAATGCGAATATAAAATAATAATAATTGTTGCAGCAGCAGCCATAACAACTACAACAATATAACAACAGTTACAGTAGTAATACAGCAACAAACAAACAAACAAACGAAAAAGAAACACTGGCATTAATAATAATAACGACCTTAAGTCACAAATAACAACAAAAACTAATTCATTTAAACATGCAACATTTATTTTCAACCAAAGCAAAAACAAAAACAAAACAAGGAAAAGAAATGGGGAGAAAAATCACTATTAAAAATTGTTCCCAACCGACTACAACAAATAAGAACAACAACAACAGCAACAATTACAATTACTCGTCGCCTCAAAACATTTTACCGGAATTGTAAATACAATCGAAATGAATATTTTTTTAACTTTGGTCTCATTTTAGTATTGCTGCTGCTTATTTGGTTTTATTATCAACAACAGCACACCGTGTTGTCGTTGTTGAAGTGCCGTTGATTACCAATTTAACACTGTTACCGTTGCTACTGATTCTTTTATTTTATTTCGTTTGCTTTTAAGTCTATCTCTTGCTCTCCCTCTCTCTCCCCATTTGTTTGTTCTTGTATTTCTTGTTTCTTTGGCCACAGAAACATTAAATGCAGCAGCAATAACAATTGCAACATCGCTTTACTTGTGCCACAGATAAATCAAGCTTTGCTTTTAAAAGATCATTAATTTATTATTCCCCCAAAAAAGAAAACTGTTGTTGTTGCTGGTACATATTTCATTTTCTTCATTTACTCAAATTTATTTTTTCTGATTTAATGCTTCAATTTAGGAGTTATAAACAATAGTTACAAAAGTATTTTCGACTCAATAAAAATAGAATACAACTGTGGCGGAAAATTATAAATATAATTTACAACAGCTACGTCGCAGAGACAAAAATAGCCAAAAATCAAAAAATCACTTATCTCGGATATTGATAAAATATATATTTTTTAAAAGCTAATTATCGGCAAGCATAATACTGAACAGACTTTTTTCTCTATATTGTAGCCAGAGGGTGTTAAACTCAAATAATTTATTATAAAAAATACTGTGTAGACAATTGGATTTTAGGTACTTCAGTAAAATAGCCATAAAAACTCTATTTTTTTTAAGAAATTTTTAAAAGTTTGCTTTTTTTAATACTTTACAATGTTATAAACAAAATAGGAAAAGAAAGTTGTTAATTTTTTTTATTGATTTTATTTTTTGGCGCTTTAAAAAACACTTTTATTTCAACAATAATTTTTAATTTCCCAAACTTTGAAAGAGTATTAAAAAAATATATATAAAAAATATATTTAAAAAATATGTATAAAAAATATATTTTTTTATTTTTAAAACTATGTAATATGTTTTATCAAATAAAAAATAATAATTAGAACTAACTTTGCCATACAACTTAAAATATTATTTAATTTCAAAAATGTATAATTTAGAGAATTTGTCGTAAATTTGATTGATTTTAAGTAGCTTTAGGCAAATAAAAAATTAAAAATAATTTGGATTAACAATTTATATATCCACCCCTTTGCTAGAGCTGTAAAACAATCGATAGTATCGATAGTTTTGTTTTTGGTTGACCATCGATAGTTTTTTTTCACTATCGATACTATCGTCAAATTCTATGAGTAAATAAGGAGGTCACTAAATGCAACTAAAGTCAAAATTTGCAAAAATTTAATTTAAATTTCGACGCAGATTGTTAGCCGTGGGGACGCAGTTTAACAGTTTCTTACATTTTTATTTATTAAAACTGAAATAAAGTATGAATTGTAACTAAAATATGTTCGTACATATGATATTGCATTTAACCCAAACAAATTAATATTCATTTCGTCAGATCATAGCATGGTGCTCTATTACGGTGCAGGTGTTGCTTCCGTTTATTGAAAAATGATACATTTTTAGGATTCTTACCCATAAGTCTAGACCCCATAAGTTTTTTCTTATTGTGCGACTTAAAACAGCAGAATAAGTCCATTTTTGAGGCTTTTTGATGACTTGACTTCGTTAAAGTACGAATTAAAAGTTTATCAAAACTGGCAATTGTTCCACGCTTTTTTTTCCATAGTCATTGCAGTTTTTTTCACTTGATCTCATTAATTACTTTAATTTTAGAGCACTTCATGGTTTTCGCTATACATAAGGATTACTCTTTCATCGAAAAACTTAAATTCATCAAATTTTATGATATACTGGAAAAATTAAAGAGTCCCTATCATTTGGTGCAACACTGTGTATTTATTATTATTCTTTCCATTTAACTTAAATTCTCATGTTGTTGCCACAAGTAGGCTGAGTTAGTGAAAACGTATCGTGTTCGTGGGAATTAGCTGTCAAATTCTCTAACATAACCAAAGCACGTTGCTGCTTACTGAAGACGTAACGCTTTCATTGTCACGTAGGAAATCTACAGAATTTTGATTTTTACGTTACAAATGTCAACTTTGGCATTACCTAAACAATAAATATATGACTGAGTTGGTTGCTGCGATACGTTTTCACTAACTCAGTCTTAAAAAGCATTCGATAATATTGATAGTATCGATTGTATTCCAAAGCTACTAACGCACCACATAGTAAAACATTATATCGATATACGGTTTACTTAGAGAGATATTACTGAATTAATTTTATCGTATGTGACATTGTTGTTTTTCTTGTGAACAATATTATCGTATGTGCTATACAAATATTTTTAAAACTATGTAATATGTTGTATCAAATAAAAAAAAAAATTAGAACCAACTTTGTCATACAACTTAAAATATTATTAAATTTTAAAAATGTATAATTTAGAGAATTTGTCGTAAATTTAACTGATTTTAAGTAGCTTAAGGCATATAAAACATTAAAAATAATTTGGATTAACAATTTATATATCCACCCCTCTGCGCGAAATTATCGTATGTTATATATTTTACGAAATTGAATTTTTGATGCAAATGTATTCCAAAGCTACTAACTCACCGCATAGTAAAACATTATATCGATATACGGTTTACTTAAAGAGATATTATTGAATTAATTTTATCGTATGTGACATTGTTATTTTTCTTGTGAACAATATCGTATGTGCTATATAAATATTTGGTGCAAATAAAATATGGTACGAAAAAATGTAACTGGCTTAGTGGAAAACAAGCAAAAATCAAAAGGCACAAGAAAAAAGTGTTGGTAAGCTTGTCTTTCATGAAGTATGATCTGACAGATGAGCTGATCAGAACTGCAACAAGGCTGTAATAACCACATTCACAAACTTTTTAATTTTTTCGAGCCATTTTTTGATGCCGGTAGATTGCATGCTCAGCACAATTGAATTTTTGTTAGTAAATGACCCACAATTGTTCGTAGTGCACGAGGTTATATAGCAGGTTAGATGAAACGCATCGAGTTTCAAAATTTTACATCATTTGCAGATTCGCTATTATCTATCTGTATATCTCAAAAAAATCCGTAAATCTCATGCTCAATTGAACTGTTATATAGATATTTCGATAGCTCTATGAAGAAAAACGTAAAGCAACCTGAAAATATAAAAAGTCCTGGTTTGAGACATAGTATAGCTGCAAAAATCTGGTAGATTTTGATGTCCAAATATTTTTTTATGTTATGTTTCATTAGTCAAGTAACTATTGAAACGCTTAAATTAAAGTTTTTGTTTTCATTATTAAATAAATGCTGAATATACGAGACTTAAATGCCTCGCAATAGAATAGCGTCGGATGTAAATTAGTTGGTTTGTTATAGTCACCCGGTCGGGAAAACGGTTCAAGCATTGTCTGAAATGTTCTCAACAAGAAGACAAACTATGTCAAAAGTTTGAGACGTGATTAAAACCAAAATAGCCACACATTAATACAATCGCCATAACTCCCTCGTAATAATTAGAAGAAAACAGGACGTGTGTTACGAAGAAAAGTGGACAGAAGCCCATTGATATCCACAAGAACACTTTCTGGTGAGTTCAGAGAAGAATGTTGCATGACAGTTTCCCACGAACGGTAAGGCAAGTCTTGAAAAAGAACGACTGTTTTATATGGAGCGGCACTAAAGAAACGTTGCTTACAAATCAATACAAAGAAAGGCGAGTGTCTTTTGCTCTATCGCTCATTTCCAAACTTGACGACTGCTGAGATCAAATTATATTTTGTAACAGGACCATAAAAGTGTTTCTTTATAATGACGGTCTTAATGAAGTATGGAAAAAACCCTTAAAAGCGTTTGAAAGTCGAAACATAATTCAAACTGCAAAATATGAAGAACTTTCGGCAATGGTTTAGGGTGCATATCTAGTAAGAGAGCAGAAGAAATTTGTTTTATTGAGAAAAATATTGATGCCAATTAACAGTGCTAAAAAATTAGGCTTTATACGAATGGTAAGCCGAAACCCAAGTTCTATCAGGATAGTAACCCAAAACAATACGCTCTTTTTTAAGAACTTGGCTTCTTTGTAACTGTCGCAAAGCACTCGATACTTAAGCTCAACCTAATTTGACATTTCTTTGTTTCAGTGTTTGACAAACCCAACCATGGAGAGGCACAATATTTAGCCGCCCGTTTCAATTGTTGAAGCCTTTTACAAAAATGGTGGTTCAAATCAAAATGTATTTCGTGCACTTCATGATTTTTTTGATCAGCATGATCGACCAAATGTGTCCACAATCGGGAGAATTCTGAGCAAATTTCAGCAAACCAGGTTTGTAAGAAATGTGGAAGCCCCTATGGTGCGGTTTATAGGCTGATGGCGCACTTCTTTGAAAATGAGGTCAGCCAAGCAGCTACCGTGAATGGCATTCGTTATCGCGAGATGAAAACGAACTTCTTGTGGTCAGAAATTGAGGATATGGACCTAGACGATATGTGGTTCCAACATCATGGTGCTACACGGCCAATGAAACAATAGCTCTTTTGCGCGAGAAATTCAATGACCGTATTATCTCATGTCATTGCGATGTTAATTGGCTGCTACGATCATGTGATTTGACACGGTTTGAAATCTTTCTTTAGAAGAAAAAGTGTACGTCAATAAGCCAAGAACAATTCAAGAGCTAAAGGAGTGCTATCTGGGTTTACGTGAGTCTCGCCACTCTGACATACCCCAAGGTGCCACAATGACACAGGTGAATACAATGCGTTTCATTCATAATTCAGCACATTAACGACATTGAACCTCAATTTTGTCTCAGAATCATAATTGTCATATATCCTTCTATCATAATAAAGAATAATAAGCTAATTCTCTGAAAACCTTTTCTTATACTTAGAATTAACATCGTGCGTTTTGGTTGGACCACCCTTTAGATGCAATAGTGAAGAATATTTTTTTTTTTTAATTTTTGACATTAAAGCAATTGTTAGTTTTGTTTTTAAGTGTTCTTAGAAACATTTCGCAGATATTTGTTCTGTATATACCATTTAATTCATTCACTGCAAGCCGGCCAGTTTTGTAAAAACTCTTTTCTACTCAAATATTTTACTTTAGGCAGCAACAACTCAAATAATTATTTTTGTTGAATGTTTCCATAAAAATTTTAACCAGAAACTTGTAAACTTGTTATAAAGCCAAATACTTTAAATAAAAAAGAAATAAAAATTTAAAACAATTTTTTTTTAAGTTGACCCATGAATATGACCCACATTTGTAAGCGTATAAGTCAAAACCCAAACAAAAAATAATGATTTTCTTTCAAATACAAGAAAAAAGAAAATAAATTTTTAAACCACAATTAAAATATGTAATAAATCATAATTAAGTCTAAAATCTTAATCCGGCTGTGAGTGATAATTTTAAATGCATTTAATTAAAAAGTCTTGGAAATTTTCTAAAATCTTACTCATAACATAACAGGTAGAAATGTTTGTAAATGTGAATTGAAAAACATTTTTAAAGTATTTTTACTATTGTAAGCTTTAGCTTTTACAAGCTGGGATAGATGAATGGAAAATCCATCCCACACAAATAATATCCAATGAGTTTAAGAAAAACCTATAAAGACGAACAACAACCATATCACATATAAATTTCATTTGACTTTACAAATACTATATTACGAAATCTTAATGAAAACTACAGTATTTTTCTTTCACCCATTTGCTGCAACAACCTAAAGGTCTCCAGCTTTTGAAAACAAAAAAATCTGACATCTGTTCACACTTGCCCAAGCACAACACGAAAACAACAAAAGATCTTCAAATACTTGTAATAGTCAGTCACCTCTCTACAAACCGTAAGTGGCAGACAGATACAATGAAAGGTAACATTAATAAATAAACTAAAAACAGCAGTCTTTTGTGGCAACAGCATCATTGCCAATATTTAAATTATTTGCGCTAGAAATTCTTTACGACTCACAAGACTCGAAGTAAGTGTATATTGTAATAAAACAAATACTCAGCAGCACCACTTTCATGTGGATTCAATATGGATTTTAGGTAATCAACGCTGTGCTTTAAAACGACCAAATAATTTAACAGCAGCAACAACAAAACAAATTTTTAGTAACACCTCCGCACACACACACACACACACACACACACACACACACACACACACACACACCCACACAGCAAAGACATCAAGTGGCTGCTTAAATTCTCATCATTTACGAAAATTTATGTTTTTACCTTCCAGATCTTAATATTTTTTATTACAAGTAAATAACGGCGAACCACAACAAATCGGTGTAGAAAATTCGTGCTGAACTGTTTACAGGAAACCACAAACACTGACACCATTTAAGTAAGCGAGTGCTCGTTGTATACAGGAAATATGTACATGGACTGAATAAACACAAAATTTAAAAGTCATTTATTTTAATTTACAACGTTTTTAATGTCTTTTTAATATTTTCATAATGATTCAAATATATATATAATTCTTCCCCATTTAAAGGCCAATTATTTACAAGAACTAATTGGAAAACTTGTAATGATAATTTAATAATAATTTCATTAACTTGTGGAGAATTGTTTTGTAATTATGAAAGATTTTAAAAAGTTTCTTATAAATTGGGTGAGGTTAAGAGTAATAGTTTTAAATGCTAAAATTATTATCTTAATTATCTTAATGATCTTCGGTTAATTTAATTTAAGTCTGATTCTCTTCCTATAAAACGATGCAAGAATATTGTGATCTGTATCTGTATCCAATTAAATATAAAGCGTTGGTAAATTTGAGGAAGTTTTTAGGAAGTAAGTTGGCTTAAAAATACATTTTTTTACAAATAAAGTTTTGTTCATAGCAATATGAAATAGAAATATGGGAATTAATAATGGTATGATGTCGGGCATATGTTCACCTCTAGCACGTAGGCAGACTTCCGCTCTTTTCACAAAATTTTAAACCAAATTTTGCCACAAAGCTTTACTTATCTCGTCAATGCGGCGCCGCATTCAGAGTGTCAGTTGCTTGTGGTTTGTTCACGTAAACACGGTCTTTCAAATGGCCTCAGAGAAAATAATCTAGCGGCATTAAATTACAAGAACGAGGCGGCCAATTGACATCGCCATCGAAATTTTTCATGCAATAACTGAAATGTTGCACCGTCTGTGTGGCTTGTGGCTTCGTCCTGCTGACACAAAAAATTGGTTATAATGGTTGGTAGCGCAGAGAATTCACGGTGACAGCGTTTCCTTGCTCATTTTCGAAAAAAGACGGCCGATGATGCCGCCTAACCACAAACCGCGCTATACGGTCACTTTCTTTGGATGTAATGGTTTTTCCAGGACTGTGTGTGGATTTCGTGAGCCCCATATGCGACAATTTTGTTTGTTTACATAACAGCCTAATTTTAAATGGGCCTCATCACTAAAGATGATTTTGTTGAAAAATGCGTTGTTTTTATTCAGTTTTTCAAACAGTAAACTATCACAATTAAAATTCTTTCCATTTTTTTTACTAAATAAATGTCAAAGGTTGACAGCTCACTTCTTGACATTTCATCATTTGCCAGCCAATTTACTTCCTAATCACAAATTTGCCCACCCTGTATAATTTTTGTAATGAAACAAGGAAGTTATTGTTTTACAAAAACAAAAATTTTATAATAATATTTTAATATTTGTATAAGTTGCTTTACGAAAAAGCTCAATAACTCCTTCAAATAAATTTTTCATTTTAATCATACGTATATAGTTACAGCCATATTCATAAAAATTATTACCGCTTTATTAAAGGTGTTTATAAAGCAAATTTACATGTAAATTATTTCTTAAATAAGGCCATAAATACATATGGTGTTATAAAAACCGAAAAGGAGATCGATACTGTGAACTACAGGAATCGCTAAATGTTGGCCTTAAGATCAATATCAACAAAACAGAATCGCTGCAAATAAAATGTCTCAACGATATGACCTTCACTTTCTACGGTATTTGGGTAATGTTCTATGTATTTGAGTAATGTTCTTTCAACCAAGGAAGGAGGTAAACAGGATATTCTAAGTCACATACAAAAGGTGCGTTCGTCATTTGACAAGCTATGGAATGGGTGGCGAGCAAATTACCTAAACATTGTACACAAAATTGAATGAATTTTTAATGCGTGCGCAGTCTATGCTTCTCTAGAGCTTCTCTAAATATGTGGTATTATATCTAACGAAGACCTATTAGGCTAAAATAAAAAGGAAATATATATGTCTGGATTGGGAACACTTTGGACAAACAGTAAAATGATCACTTCCATACTGCTTTGATCTAAGACCCGCAAGGTGGAAGATAACAAATAAAACTATTCCTGAAGTAACCGACAAATCGTTGACGAATTAAAATTACTGGCACGCCACAGAGATATTAAAAAATCTTTTGTGGAAACCTTAAGTTCCTTATAAGTTCCTTATAAATGGCTTATCGCCCAATATTTGTATAAGTTGCTTTACCGAAAAGCTTAATAACTCCCTCAAAATAGGGTAGCATTTTATTCACGCGTACATAGTCACCGCCATATTCATAAAAATTATTATCGTTTTATAAAAGGTATTTATAAAACAAATTTACATGTAAATTGTTTCTTAAATAAGGTCAATAATACGTACGGTTTTATAAAAACCGCAAGAAAAAAATATGAGGAGCTTATGGACGGCACCGAACATGTTCTATGTATTTGTGTAATGTTCTTTCAACCAAGGAAATTAGGAAGGCTAAGTTTACATTCTATAGTGGTAAATTTCGAACGTGTATAGACACACGGAGAAAATGAATGGAAATTCGCAATATGGGTTTGGTGAATCGTGCAAATAATTGCTCGAATAATTGACGTAGACAAGGTGAACCAACAGATATTAATATTAATTTTTATGAGAGTAATATATTGTATCGGCAACAGGCACTGGAATTTAACTTCGACCATTTTACACAGGAGGAAGTCTTAGGATCATTTCTCAATGTTAGATCGAATGCTGTGGGTTATGATGGAATGCATCCAGAATTTATTACGCTAACACTCCCTTATACGCTAATTTACTTCACTCATTTTTTCAACACTCTTCCATCGGTGTGGAAACATGCAAAAATTTATACCGATTTTGAAATCGGACAAAAGTTTGCGTCCTATTGCCGTATTTATTTAAGGTCTTTGAGAAACTGATACATTCACAAACTAGCCGTTATTTATATACCAACTCGTTGTTAACTGAAAGGAAATCTGGATTTAGGCCCAAACATAGCTAACTAAGTGCTTTAGTTGATGTAACCGAGGAAATTAGATGCCAAGTTGATAAGCGGAACACGGTGTCTTTTCTTATTCTACTTGATCATTCAAAGGCACATGATACGATGCATTATTCCATTTTGATCTACAAATTGAAATTGCACAAGTAGTTTTTCCCCAACTGCATTAGAACTGCTCTCATCATATCTGAGCGATAGAAGTCAGGGTGTTTACCATAATTTTAATATTTCCAAAAGCTGTTCAATACCAAGGGGTGTGCCGCAGGGCTCCATACTTGGTCCATTGTTATATTCTATCTATGCCTAATGATCTTCCATTGCAAATAAAACATTGTCAGATACAAATGTATGCTGATGATGTACAGTTATATATTAGCTACGGCGTTTCTGATGCGACTAACTGTGTAAATTTGATAAACCAGGATTTACATAAAATTTATTTATGGGCACCAGCTAATGGATTATGAATAACCCCAACAAGTTAGCTGCTTTTGTTATAGGATCAGCGGAAAATTTAATTTCAAATTTACCACCCATACATATTAATGGAACGAATATTAACTTTGTCCATTCCGCAAGCCACCTTGAACAAGGAGCTAAATTAATCAGACCATATTAAAAATAACTGTGGAAAAACTTTTGGTATGCTTCGGAATCTCTGGATGTCGCAATATTTCACACCTACTCATATTCAAATGCTACTGGCGAAAACATATGAAAGGTCCGCCAAATAATTTTTTTTTTAAAATGCTATAAAAAAAAGACTACTACATATTTTCTCACATTTCTTTTTTTATTTGAAAGTATAATCCTTCCGGTTAATAATGGAAAATAGTTTCATTCAAATGGCTGCCTCGTCTGGCCATGCAGTAGCCTACAAGATCGGTCCAATTTTTAAACACATTATCGATTGTGTGCAGCTGAATTTCAACAATGGCTTCACGAATATTGTCCTTTAAAGCGTCAATTGTCTCTGGCTTGTTGGCGTAACACTTATCTTTGACGGCACCCCACAAATAATAGTCCAACGGTGTCAAATCGCAGCTTCGAGGTGGCCAAACGACATCAGCTCTGCGGCTGATAATGCGATCTTCAGGGCGCAAAACATCGAGTGTAGCATCGGCTGTGTAGCACGTAGCGCCGTCCTGTTGACCCCAAATGTTGCTAATATCCTCCTCTTTAATTTTTGTCAACAAAAATTTGTTGAACATGGCCCGATAACGATCGCCATTGACTGTAACGGCCACTCCTTGCTCATTTTCGAAGAAAAATGGGCCAATTATGCCTCTGGACCAAAATCCGCACCAAACAGTGACTCGTCTTGGGTGTATCGGCTTTGCAATGTATGCGTGCGGGTTTTCTGTGCCCCAAATGCGACAATTTTGCTTGTTTGCATACCCGCTAAGATCAAAATGAGCTTCATCTGAAAAGATGATTTTTGATTCTACAACATTACCATGATTTTCAAAGTAATGTCGCAATATTTCCCAGCGTTGTTCAAGCGTATACACAACCATATTCGTTCAGCGGAAGGATAAAACTAATTATCTGTCAAATCAGACATGAGCTAAGTGTTACCATTCACTAAATAAGTTTAAAAAAAACGTTAGATAGCGGACCCTTTACATACATACATATGTACAATAGTATGTGGTAGCTCAGTTCAACTTTGCTTACAAAATTTAAGTAGCTGGCAGCACAGTTCAATTGTAACAATTGTAAATTCGTAACAAAAATTCAAATTAAACCAATTCAAGTTGAAATTGTTCCGAAGCAAGTTAACTCCCTTGCGCTCTCTCTTTCTCAAAAACAAAAACGTCAAACTACATACAAAAAAAATGGTGATTCCAGCCTTAATAACTCTGTTGTTGTAATAAGGCAGAGAGTGATAAATAGCTTAATAGCTCAATAATTTGCTTTTTCTTTTAAATTTCTATCATTTTTATGCCACAAAATTCCAAAAAATAAATGCTAATTTTACGTTCTCCGACGTTGTTGATGCTATAAAATTGCAGAAAATATGAAAATTGATCAATCATCACTTTTCAATCAGCTGTTTCAAGCAAAAGAAAAATCAAAATTTTTTGATTTTGCTTCCAGCATTGTCGATGTGACACATACACAAAAACTGCACTAATACTACTATAATGAATGGTGTACTCCCCTGTATCTACTATTCGTCGATTTCAAGAAAGCGTTTGATACCATCAGGCGAAAGTACTAAGAACCAAAGGAGCACCCCAGAAGATAATTCGAACAATTAGAGCGATGTATGAGTATGCAAAACTTTCGGTTCTTCACAACGGAAACATTAGGGAAACAAGGATGCTAACTATCACCTCAGCTATTCAGGGATCACATGGAATCTCTCACGCCAACTCTAAGACTTGGACCATGCGGATGATAATTGTCTACTCTCGCATAAGATTTCCAATATGCAGTCAAAACTGGAGGACCTGGAAAGATTGGCTAGTATTGTTGGGCTTGATATTAAATTCAAGAAAACCAAGGCCATGAGAATAAACAATACGAGCACGGAAGACATCATGCTACAGGGTCAGCCAGTCGAGTATGTAGATAGCTTCTGCTATCTAAGAAGTACCATGACTACAAACGGTGGCGCAGAAACAGACGTAGACAGAGGCTCAACAAAGCGAGAGCGGCATTTGAACAACTGCAGTCAGTATGGATAAGCTCACATATATCCAGACGAACTAAGCTCAGAATATTCAACTCATGTGTTAAATCGGTACTGCTGTATGGCAGTGAAACCTGGCTTGTATCGAATAACATCACACTGAAACTACAGGTATTCATTAACACGTTCCTCAGAATCATATGCAGAATAGTCTGGCCTAACACCATAAGTAACAAAGAACTGTGGAGCATGACTAATGAGGAATACATACTGAAACAGATAAGGAAAAGAAAGTGGGGATGAATCGGTCACACCATCCGAAAAAGTCCAGAAAGTAGCACTAGAATGTTACTCGAATGGAATCCTCAAGGCTCAAGAAATCGTGGTCGACCAAAAAACACCTGGAGACGCACAATTATCCAAGAACTGAGACAAAACAACCTCAGATGAGAAAAGGCAAAGGCAACAGCTGTAAACCGTGTGAGATAGAGATGCTTTGTGGAAGCCATATGTTCCCAAGAGGAGTAACGGGGAAAAAAAACTACTACAATGCAGTTTCCATCTGCTTGATAGTGTGTTTCGCACTTAATAAAAAATAAGGCCTGGAAAAGAATAAAGTAGTAGTAGTAGTGGCTGAAGCTGACGCCGTAATTAGTAGTGTAGCAAGAAAAAATGCGAATAGAATATTGAAACTTTCTATATGGTTGCCAAATAACCTCAACAAAAACTTAGAGAATTATCCAAGAATAATATGTTATTTTTTTTTAAACAAAATAAGCACATATTTCACATTACTATCTAATAAATTTTTAAAAGTGGAGTTAATTGATTTGGCAAATGAGGTATTCTTTTATACGTAGCTTCAAGCAGGTGTTAAAAATATTTAATTTATTATATGTACTATATAGGTACTATAAATAAAAACTGAAAACGCTAAAAACTTGATTGTTTTTTGTTACGATTTCTTTGACGATTGTTTTTCGCTATTTTTTCAAATTTATCATCAACTTTGAATATTCTTTTGGTTACTAAAAATTTATATTTATCTACTTTAAATTCTAAGGATATAAGATCATAATGCACAAAAAGTTATCGAATTGGTAATACCATTAAACGCACACAGTCAGTTAGGGCAGTGACAGATACACAAGAGCCTTGACATAAACCAATAAATGCATTAATAAAGTTTATAGCTAAGACTACTACTGCACTAATTTATTGTATCTTCTCTTTGGCATTGTTTATTTTCCTAACAATATTAGCAAATTTTGAACATAGTCCGGAGTTATGAACTATGAATATGAAAATAAGAAAATCAGAATATGGAACCAGGCATAACTTTTCATCATTAAAATGTACGGCTTAATGAGTGTACAACACAATTTGTCTAAAATTTTACATTAAATATAAAGAACAAGTACAATAAATAACCATATGCTTTTGTTTTATTGATTTTGCTTAAGGTTATATTCGATGTCAATTAATTTTTTTTTTTTGTTTTTCGCCAATTTGTCAAAAATTTTCGTAATGAAAGTGTTTGTCACGAAAACAAACTAATGACAGATTCATGTTATAGAGGCTTGATCATATTTGGGTAGCTGTCTGTCTGTCTGTCTATGCTGTTTCGGTGTTTCGAATTTGTGTTAAAAAACGAAAATGGATATAAAATGTTTCAATACTTTCTGGTTTTGCCACGTTTTTATTTTTTCAAGTGTTGATTTTCGAGGATTTTTAGTTACAGCCATTTTTGGCCAGTAATGAAAACAGAAAAAAAAGCAACAGCCTTGACCATGTACATTAAAAACAAAAAAAATATATCAGATACAAATTATTCATTTAAAATTCATTTGATTTAGCAAATACAACAAAAAATCTGTAACTGATGTTGAGATCATAATGAAAACACGACTATCTGATGATGATTGAGTGTGTGCACAATTAACAAGTGCCCAATATCACATTTATTTAAGCTGTCACTAAGTCAGTTTTACACTTTTGAGTTGTTTATACACAAATTATGCCGACTACTAAATGACGATGACGATGATTTTATACTCTGGGGTCATATCGTTTGGTATGTAGTCGTATGTGCGTATGCGGCATAATAAAGTTTTTCAATACTACTGAATTTGAATTTGAGAAATTACTAACTGCTGACAGATGTTCTATGACATTTGATTTTTGACAAAAATGAAAGATCATTTTAACGAATTGATTGTGAAGTATACACTGCTCAAAATAAAATAGAACTCCCCACTTAACCGTTGACTCAATAAGCAGACATAAATTGCGGTGGTGACGCAATTAACGCAGAACTGATAGATTACGAAGGATTTGAACTTAACAAATGTGTACATCAGCTGGTACTAAAAATAGAAGAAAAAAAGAAGGGAGCAAAAAAAATTTTACCAATACATAAAATGTTATCACCCATTTTATGTATTATGTAAATACGGCTTTTTCTCTGCTGAATTCATGCTACAAGATATTTTCAAATATTCTTCATAATAAGTTGAACGTATACCGGTCACGAGCTTGTCATAGGACTTTTATCCCTGATCAACTCACACCTATTCCTACGCTCTTGCTTTTAGTCGTCCATGAGATAGTGACGAATGCACATGTGTGGTGGATGTACGCAAATTTTTTTATGGACAAATAATTTAACGAAGTTTTTACGCTGTTGCTTTTAGTTATCACTGAAAGAGCGCCAAGTGCACATGTGCAGCGGATGAATGTTGATTGTTTAAAAAAATGTTTTTTTAAATCTACTTTACTCTCTCTGTGAGAGTAATTTCCATGTTCTCACTAACACTAAATTTTTACTTTTGCACATAACTGTCTTCTACGCTGGAAAAATCATCAGTGATCAGCGTTGTCACAACTTCGAATTTTTTATTACCAAATTTCAATATAAAATAACCAAAATTTTAAATCATAATTTTGATACAAAAACATTAAAATATCATTTTATATATGGATTTTATAGCAGTATTGACTGAATATAGATAGACTGGTCAAAAAAACTTGATACAGCAATTGATGAACCATAATTTCCTATTTGTTCTAAACATATTAACTATGTAGTAACAAACTTCGCA
This sequence comes from Wohlfahrtia magnifica, assembly GCA_023159175.1. Classification (NCBI taxonomy): domain Eukaryota; kingdom Metazoa; phylum Arthropoda; class Insecta; order Diptera; family Sarcophagidae; genus Wohlfahrtia; species Wohlfahrtia magnifica. Next base: position 1,965,009 of record JAKWBJ010000056.1, read on the forward strand.
CAATAGAAAATATCGTGCTCTCATATGTTTACTTATGATAAAGTTTTAAAATTTCTTTGTGGATAATTTTAGCTCAATAGTCTTTACTAACAGATATCTTAATGATTCGCTAAATACCCGAACCAAACAATGGCATTGAAGTAAAATATGTCTGATATTTACTTTTACTTAGCCACTAAACGAAATAGTATAAACAAGGCAGTTTTATTGCTTTGATTGCTTGCCAATGCTTATCCTTCCACCGACCTCAAAGTGCGAGATTTTATTTATACAGTTCAGAAGTAATGGTTTTGACATGAGAAAGGAATATCTCCCAGGTCAGGCAAAAATATTCGGAGATGATGAATTGAGGGCATTTCTCTATGAAGATTATTTTCAAACTCAAAAAAATACTCAAAATGAAAAAGTTTGTAGCGACATTCAATCATTACTGGCGATGAAAATAGATATTTTAGGACAACGCTCGGCCAAATGTTCAAAGATCAGTTGGAACTATTTTTTAAATAGTTTCAATCGTCCTATAGTCCAGCACTTGCCCGTCAGACTACCATTTGCTTCGAGCGAAGTACCTTTCACTTTAAAACAGAGTATAAGAAATTAGCTCGATCCGTTTTTGGCCTTAAAAAGTTTGCAGTCCATATGTTACCAGAAATCTATATGTTACCAGAAGGATGGGAAAGGCCACAGTTTGTTTTTAAAGTGATCCACTCAATAAGAACCTGGGTAATAAAGTTTAAAAGAAATCATTATCTTTATTTTTTTACTTAGAGAAAAAAAGTAACCAAAATGGAAAAAAAGTACACATCCACACATCAAAGAAAAAATAACCAATTTTGGTTAAAAATAACCAAAACGATAACGACAACACTGTCAGTGACTATCAATACGGCTTCAGATTAGTGACAGGCAAAATTTTACCAGTGCATTTTACAACTGTGTGATTAATTTAAGAGTGTCTCTTAGAACACACATAAAAAATAATTTAATTTTTTTTTTCTTACACAATGGTTGTGAGAGACTGCTCTTACACTTTAAGCAATTGCAAAACTAATAAAGAAAAGCAACAATAAAAAGCAATTACAAAAAAAAACAAATTAGAATAAATTTAAAATAAATAAAATACGTTGAATAAAGTGTTTAAAAACGTCATCAATTAAAAATTATTTCTCGCACTGTTTTTTTCTGTTTATTCTCTCTTTATTCCTCTCTGTTTATTTTTTGCCTATGTATGTGAGTACGTACGTGTGAAAACACAAAAGAAATTTGCTCGGAGTCGTGTTATGCTTGTCGTTGCCTTATGGCAGAAAGATCAGTAACCAACCAATGCCTTACATTGTGCCAAATATTCGAAAAATGCCACTAGTATTGGATTAAGCTATATTGTGTTTTCATTGATTTCAAACAAGTGTTTGACAAGCTTAACTGGAAACATATGAACATCATCTAAAGTGTGGGCCATCTATCGGTTTAAATTTGAACACTTATGTTATTCTATTCTGTCACAAAATGAACAAAATGAATCGATTTATGCTTGAGCAACGTTGGGATTTATTGGAAATTTATTTCCAAAACAAAGACAATTAATTGGTCGGAGATTATACGAAAATGTCGTATAAAATTTGGTCGCAGAGAAGGGCCAACAGTGCCGGATATGCGCAAGTTTATTGCTAAAGTTCCTGAAACTGGTTTGACGTAAGTGTGCTCGTTTAGTGCGTACACCCGCAAACACCGAAGCTGTGGCAGATATTGTGCGTAAGAAACTATCAACATCAACTCGTCATCGTTCTCAAGAACTGAACATTTCACGCACCAGTTTACGTCGACTTTTGCGAAAAGATCTCGGTTTGACGCCTTACAAAGTTTGATTCAAGAGTTCAAGAGTTAAAGCCGCTTGGCCATCCGATTCGTTTTCGCTTCGCTAGATGGGCCAATGAAAAACTGCACGGTGATGTCGATTTCGCCAAAAAAAAATCACCTTTTCGGGAGCGTTAATAAGCAAAATTGCCGTATTTGTGCCACAGAAAACTCAAACGTAATCTTATAGAAGCCGATGCACCCATTAAGAGTGACTATTTGGTGCGGCGCAACCATTACGTTCTTCATGGTATTGCTGTAAACGATGTTTGTCTTCAACGGTGCAACTTGTAACACATCTCATGCCACAATCGATTTATTGCGTCAAATGTTTAATGGCCATTTAATTAACAGAAATGGCGAAGTCAGTTGGCCGCCAAGAAGCTGCTATTTGACACCGTTGGCCTATTTTCTATGGGCCGCCGTTAAAGACAAGTGTTATGCCGACAAACCAGAGACAATTGAGTATTTGAAGGCCAACATTCGTAATGCATCTGCTGAAGACTAGATTACTGTCCAAAAACTTAAAACTTCAATACCGTCATGAGACCCACACTGGCAAGATTAAAAATCCTGGGTGCTGAAAACAAATAAAGTCGGAAAATTACCATGCATCGATAAGATGATACTGAGAAAGATATATGTCCCCATACGACTTGAAGTTGGTACATTCCGCATCCGGTACAATGAAGAGCTAGACTCACATATCAGTGTGGCAAATGTAACTAAATATCTTAAAGCACAGAGATTCGATGGTACGGTCACATTGCGAGAATGGTCTATGAAAGAGCTGTAAAAAAGTTCTCTGCAAAAGAATCCACAGGGAAGAGGTCGACCAAAGGAAACGTAGAGAGATGATGTAGAAGGTGAAATAAAAGGTATGGACATATGTATGGTATGAGAAACTCGGAGGCGAATTGTAACGGAAGCAACGGTTCATACCAAAGTTAAATTACATGAAAGTTTAAAGATTTATATTGGAGAAAATTCAGAAACTGTTCTCTTCTGTATTTATAAGAATTAAAAGTAGATTTGGAGATTTTTTTTTTTTTTTTTTTTTGTTGCAATAGTTATTCTTAATCAAAATCGAGTTGTAAAATCGTCACCTTTTATTCACAGTAAATGTTAAAAACTTTAAAATTTCTGTAATATATTCTTTTAATCCAACAATGACTTTATAATAATTTTTATTTATTTATTAATAATATTTTCACAGCTTACTCGTAACATCACCTTTCTCTAGAGAGTGATTATTTTCAAGTTACATGTTTATACATAAACTTTCACCTTTAAATAGGAATAAAACAGCTGTTAGTTAAATGTATTTCAAAACTGGCCAAAATAACGAAAAGAATGCTTTTTGTATTAATAGTTAGGGATCTTTATAGTTTTAGGTTTTATTAGGTCCAAGGGAAAATCCTATAGATTTTGATCCTCGAAGTTGCACTTATAAAGGGTTTTTTACGAGTTTAAGCGAGTTTAAGAGCTTAAATGATAATACAAGACAGAAATATTGCCGAAATGAAATTTTGTTATTAAAATCTGGGAGATAATTTTATGGCATTTATTTCTTAATAATGCGCCATCCTTTTGGAATTAAATGTAATTGATGTTGATGTTTTAAAAAAATTCAGCCAGCATGGCTCGATAGCTCTAGCCATTCATTATTTTATTAGTGAAGTAGAAATATCACTCATACGTAGCTACTTACGTAGTAATGTTATCTCACTGTTCTTTTGCCAAAAAAAAAAAAATTGGTTTTCTAGAACATGGGTGCGCAAAAAAAGTGAAACACTTAAAATGATAAATAAACTGAAGGTAAAATGCTGTACAAAAATAGGTATTCATACAAAGTATAAACATGTATAACACTTCTCGGTGTAGGAAGGCAAAACTTTAGCTCCCTTCAAAATCTCCTAAAATTAAAAAACACAAAAACATGCGTTACACCTAGGGTTGCCAGATGGCCTAGATTTCGCTTGATTTACAAGAATTTTAACAGCTTGCCAAGAATCAAGAAAAAATATTTTTTGTCAAGATTTTTTAAAGGGTTCCTACACAAAGTTTTATGAAAAGCTATTAAACATTTTAGTGAACTAATAGCGTAAAGTGTCTTAAGTGAATTTGTTTCCTAGTTCAGTCTATCTAAAAATTTATAATTAAATTTTTACAATAAGCTTTAGAGAAGTTCGCTTTCATATATGGCCGAAAATGAAACGTCTTTTTCTTATTTTTAAAACGAGCTTTATTAGACCAAATATATGCCGTTTTGATCGATAGCATCTCGCCATTTTAGATGTAAAGTTTCCATCAGTGTGAAACTTCTGAGGGAAAAACTGATCCAATTGCGTTCAGCAGGCCCTAACGGAATTTAAATTGACACCATTAAGAGAGTTCTGCAAAGATCGAAACACATGATAATCTGAATACGCAAGGTCTGGGCTGTATGCTGGATATATCAAAATTTTCCAGCCTGGCTCTCAGCTGCTGACGGGTCATCAGAGTTATATGTGGCCAACTTTCCTATTGATTAATTCTGTGTGTTTTAGTTGAATTCCATTCCAAACTTTAACTTTCTTGGCTTTGTCCATGATTTCTTCGCACGTAATTCTTCAGACTTATCAAGTAAGATATAGTGTGGCCTGATGCAATTAGTATTACAAAAAATATTAAATATTAGAGCCATCTACCGACAATTTGTAACCGAAGATTTTCGAACACCCAATATTTTTGGCTGTCAAGTTTTTTGTTTTTCATTAAGATTTTTCTCTATAAATATCACCATTTCTTTGTTGACGGCTAAAAAGCTACTGAAAAATGTTGTGTGAGACACACACATAATTTTTGTTGTAGTTATGGTTGTCCCGTTTGGAATTTGTAATAAATATAAATTTATTAAAATTTCTTAGGTTTTTTATAGAAAAATGAAACAAAAACAATTTTCCAGGAATTATAAAAGCAATATCAATAAATACTGTATGATATTTAAGTTGAAAGGTTAGCGATACAATTGATTTTGGTATATTTCAGGAAAATTTTTGGTAGAATTTCTTTTTTTTTTGTTCTTTTAGCAACCCTGGTTATAATATTCACGAAGAGAATAAACAAACAACCAAAAAACTTCGTAATCTTAAAAATATGAACGAGCATTGCTGTACTAAAACGACTGCTCAGTAAAAAAAAAACTTTTTAATTTTATTGCGGAATTTCGATCTTTTTAGTTTATTCAATACACTAAACCGTTTTGCAGTTACGCGAACATATGTTATATAACTTTTTATATCTCGAAAACAATAGCTAACCTAAAAACCCGGTTGGCACCGCTGGCTTCAGCGTAGATTTACCTGCCCTGCTTGTCGGAAAAAAGTGTCAAATTCGAGCACAGTGTTTTTATATGAATGATAATTCGCTTGAAAAATTTTATGAAGATCAGTTCATAATTGACCCCCTCCCACATATAAATCCTCCTAGAGAAACTCAGTTTAATCTCAATAAGAGATAAAAGCATAAAGGATATAATTTAGAATTTTAAGAGTTCAGTTAAATTCATAACTGATCTCAGTCGATTTAAGCTATTCATACATATGACCAAATATATATCACATTTAGAGACAAAATCGAAAGAATTTTAACAGAATGCACTTCTAAAGGGTCCACCATCTAACGTTTTTTTTTCAACTAGTGCTTATTTCGTGAATGGTAACACTTAGCTCATGTCTGATTTGACAGATAAGTAGTTTTATCCTTCCACTGAACGAATATGGTTGTGTATACGCTTGAACAACGCTGTGATATATTGCGACAATACTTTGCCAATTTTGCCAAAAAAAAATCATCTTTTCAGATGAAGCTCATTTTGATCTTGGCGTGTGTGTAAACAAGCAAAAATGTCGCATTTGGGGCACAGAAAACCCGCACGCATACATCGAAAAGCCGATACACCCAAGACGAGTCACTGTTTGGTGCGGATTTTGGTCCAGAGGCATAAATGGGCCATTTTTCTTCGACAATGAGCAAGGAGTGGCTGTTACAGTCAATGGCGATCGTTATGGGGCCATGTTGAACGAATTTTTGTTCACAAAAATTGAAGAGAAGGATATTAGTAACATTTGGTTTCAACAGGAAGGCGCTACGTGCCACACAGCCGAAACTACACTCGATGTTTTGCGTCCTGTTTTTGAAGATCGCATTATTAGCCGCACAGCTGATGTCGTTTGGCCACCTCGGAGCTGCGATTTGACACCGTTGGACTATTATTTGTGAGGTTCCATCAAAGATAAGTGTTACGCCAACAAGCCAGAGACAATTGACGCTTTAAAGGACAATATTCGTGAAGCCATTAGTGAAATACAGCTGCACACAATCGATAATGTGCTTAAAAATTGGACCGATGGTGTAGGCTACTGCAAGGCCAGCCGAGGCAGCCATTTGAATGAAATTATTTTCCATTGTTAACCGGAAGGATTGTACTTTCAAATAAAAAAAGAAATTTGAGAAAATATTCAGTAGTTTTTTTTATAGCATTTTCAAAAAGAAAAATTTATTTGGCGTTCCCTATATTAAAATTACTGTACTCGTATTCGACATTTCCTTCCCCGTTACTATTTATTAAATATCTTATCATTTTACTGATTTTAACAGTGTCTCAAGACTACAAATCTCAACATAAAATCATGAAAATGCACTATATGATGCGGAATTTTGTAGTCTATCGGGCTGCGTACACAGTTTTCTAAATTACGTTAAATAATTTTAGACTTTTTTACCAGCATTTAAGGTCAAATATTGTTCCGGTGTCAGATTGTGTGTCGACGAGCACTGATTTCAACAACTATTTCGAACTATGTATTTATGTAGCTAGAAATAGTAATACCATTTAATTCTTATTAAAAAAAAAAAAAAAAAACATTTGTCTGAACCCCATTTTGTTGTATTTTCAATTGAAATGTAAAAAGCCAAGCATCCCCATTATTTTGTTAGAAAATTTTTTTTGTAATTTTCACATGCCGTACGAAGTCTCAATAACAAATTACGTCAGAGTAGAAGCAAAAAGCAATAAAAACTAAATATAAACACGATTATTTCAAAAAGAGAAAATTGTAAAAGCAATAATGAAAGCTATTCGGAGGCTGAGTGATAGAGAGAGGAAGAGAGTACTTATACACTTGTAAGTTACAACACAAGAGGAAATTAGTAAAAATAGACTTTTCAACTGCTGTTTTATTGCAAAAACATCACACACACTCAGCTAACTAGCCGGCCTTTTAAGTGAAACGAAATTTAACAACAAAATTTGTAGAAAAATGTATTTAAAACTATAATTTCATAATAATGTTTTATTATTCAAGATCGTTTCTATTGTTTTAATTTTTTTCTTTATCATTCAAAAGGTAACTAATAAAACTTTTTTATACATTTTCATGTAAAATGCATATAAACAATGTTTGCAAGCTTGTGGGATAGTATTACATCGATGAAAAAGACTACTGTTGACGCCCTACGCGTTGACTGCAACCTGTTCTGTTAAAAGTTATTTCTTTATTATAACAAAGCACGGTCGTATATTGTTATTATTTTTATGAAAAGTAACGGCTAAGAAGATTTGTTATTTCGCAGCATGTTGAAGATAGAGTTTAATTTTCTTCAGTGTAAAAGACAAAATAATCGTTCTTAAAGCGAATGCAATTACTAAGTACTTGAATAAAAATTAATACATTTAAAATTAATAACAGGCCACTCAATATTTTCTTAGGATAAGTAAGGAAAAAAAACAAAATTTTGACAAATATTGGTTTGATTATTCAATATAGTTGCCTTCGATGGCGATACAACGAGTATAGCGATTTTCCAACTTTTCGATACCGCTTTTAAAGCACGATTTATCTTTCTCCTCAGTTACACCGATTACTTCATCATTAGACTTAAATTGCCTTCTCTGAAAAACAGGAAAGAGTCGCCATCATTTTCATCGATTTGTGAGCTCACGCGGCAACCACTTTGAACAGAGCTTTCGCATACCCAAATGTTCGTATAAAATGGTAAAAACACTACCATCTGACATCTTTACAATGTCAGCTAACTCGTACACTTTCTATTTGCGATCGTTCATAACCAATTTGGGCGCCCACTGCACTCTGCATCATCTGTCACGACGACCACGTTTAAATTCAGCAAACCACTTCTCTACCATTTGTCTCAATGGAGCAGAGTTCGAATAATGTTTATCAAGCCATTTTCCAGTTTCCATTGAATTTTTTTCATCAAAAAGCAAAACTCAAAATTCATTTTTTTTTCAATAACATTTTTTTTTTTTCAATAACAAAAGTTGCTTCACACCAAATGCTATAACTCGCGAATCAATAGTCAAATTACTGTCAAATTTATATACATATCGTTTGAAGGTTAGTACTAAATAAAAATCATCTGGACATAATTCCAGTAACGCCATCTATGTGTCATCCTATGGACTTTTTGATTGGACTGTGAGTTTATCTAAAAAATTTATAATTAATTTGAATTAAAAGTTAAACACTTTTCTTTTCTTAAATCTTAAACTATCAAATATGTTTCATCGAACGATAACTTTTTTCCATTTTTGGGGTAAAGCCATTATTCTATCAGAGTAGAACTTTTGGGTTTTCTCAGCGAACAACTGACCCAGTTGTGTATTGCATTCCTCTAATAAATTAAAATTTACACCATTAAGAGAGTTCTGCAGAGATGGCAACAAATGATGATCCAATTTCCGATGACCGCGCTAAATGGTGGGTATATCAAAAAATCGGGTCATCAAATTTGTATGCGGTTTGGCGTTGTCATGATCAGCGTTGCTAAATGTGCAGATTTATCTGTATTTTGCAGTTTTCTGTTAATTCTGCAGATTTTAGTTTTTTGCTTTCAATTTAATTTTAATTACACTTTCCAAAGTAATATTTTCACTCCATTTGCTTAACATAACTGTGGTGAGGTTTACTGGTACCTTTATCATTTTTCATCTCAATTTCACTCGTTTTCCGTTTACAGAACGTTCTCGATACGAGTGTAGGTATATTTGTTTTACTTTTTTAAGTATGTGCAGTTTTTTCACTCGACAATCAGTCTTTTTCTTTTAAATCTTGAGGCTTTCTAAAAAAGAATATGGCAACACTGGTCATGATGGAACACAACACCTTTTCTGTTGATAAAATCTGGCCGTTTAAATTGAATTTCTGGCTTCAATCTTGTTAATTGTTTATGGTCTTTCATTTGACCAATTTCCTTCAATCACACCAGACACTCTGTATTACCTCTCCTGGTATCGATTCTAGCTTTGCTACCGTCTGCAAAGCTTCACCTTGTTTCATACATGATTTTTTTCGCACATTATTCTCATCGCAATCACTCTTATTGCTCTTAATCATTAGGTGTTGCCTTATGCAATTAATATAAACAGAGATACAGGGTGTCCGTCGGGAAGGTGTACTACATTGTTTGTTTGTAATTTTTGATTATATGAAAGAGAATGGATCTTATATTGATAAATGTTTTATTTAATGTCGGCAATTATGTATGGAATACAATATCAGTGTTGTGGCAAGAGGTCTCGCAGTAATTCCATTGTAATCCTTGCTTAATGCGATGTGGCACCGTTTTGTTGAAACCACATGTTATTCAAGCGCAAAGCATGCAGTTGTGGCGTTAAAAAGTTTTCAATTATATCACGATATCGCTCCACATTGACAGTTACCGTTATGCCGTTTTCAGTTTCAAAGAAGTAAGGTCCAATGATTCCTCCTGACCAAATTGCACACCAGACTGTCACTTTTGATGGAGGTGACTGATGAATAATTTGAGGGTTTTCCATTGACCAGAACCGACTATTCTGTTTATTCACGTAACTATTCAAATGATCATTATGATATTTTCATTAAAATCGGTGTTGTCATGGGCGAACTGTAACATCCTATTGGCATATGTACGGCGGCGTAAATGGTCTTATGGAAGAGCATCTAAATCAACTGAATCTTAAATGAAAACAAATGCAGATCTTTGTGCAAAATTGTGATCAAACTTGTTCTTTGAAGACCAAGCTCCTGAGCACGGCGTAGAATTGAGGTTAATGGATTGTTTTAAACACTTTCTTGAACAGCAGTAAAATTTTCAGCCGATCTTGCTGTACGTTGTGCTCCATGCTTCAGTCTATCTTCGAAATCATTCACTACACGATAAATAGTGCGTCTTGTTGGCACGTTGTTTCTACCAAAAATTTCACGTAACTTTCTCATCGTCACAGTAATCGATGATTGGTTTTGGTAAAATGTGTTAACGATTAAAACACGTTGGTTTACTGAATATTTTTCCATAATAAATTTGCCACGTCTCTACTTTACGACTGCCATTTATGAACTGTCAAGACTGATGTAGTATACCTTCCATGTTAGAGTTTTTCGAACACCAATTTTTCTGACTGTCAAGATTTCAACAAAGAATCAAGACTTTGAATATAAAGAATTTTGCAATGTTGAATGTGGTAAACCTTCATCGACGCTACGGCTGACGCGTACAATGTGCAATCTGGAAAACCAATTTTCACAAACTTTTTGCACCGTTTGTGGCCGTATTGCGCCAATGATGATTTCCAAGTGTTCAATTTTCTTTGGTTTATCGACGACAAGTGATAAGTGACTTTACATAACTCCAAAGAAAATAATCCAATGGGATTTAATCACGAGATCTTGGTGGCCAATTAATTAGACGGGAGATTACTCTTTCATCACAGGTTTCTTTGAGCAAATCAACTGTAGTGAGCGCTGTAGCATATGTCAGCAAGATTAATGCCACCTAATTGAGGTACGAAAAAATTTTCAATCATGTTCCTGTACTGTTCACCAGTCAGTAACATTCTGCCAATCATCGTTTTTGAAGACTGTGACTGTGGATGTAATGGTGTATTGAAAAAAGCTTGTGGATTAACCTCACTTCAAATGCGAAAATTCCATTCAGCTAGGAATGGGCTTCATAGCCGAACAATTGTTTGAATGGAAATTCAATATCAATATCAATTTGTGCTTCAGCCCATTCGCCGAATTGGCTCCGGGTTAAGTCTATCCATAATAAAATTTCAAAGCAAACTAAACAAAAAGCAACTATCAGCTGCTAAATCGGTAGTCAAATAAAGCAGTGTTGTCAACTCAAAGTTATAAACCTCTAAAAAAAAAACATCCGAAACTCAAAACATCACAAAATTATTTTATTAAATTATTTGCTTACTAAAGTTATAATATTGATGCCAAACCGCAAAAATACAATTATATTCTATTAATCGTTAACTATTTGTGCAAAAATTACTTTATGGCAATTACAACATTGTTTTATGTTTCTTTTAATATTATTCAATTACAGTTATGTTTGTACCTATTTATTACTAGCATTCTATAGTATAATTGATTGGGGGCCCACCCACATCTAAAAAGTTTACAACACTGGCAATAAACAAAAAAAAAACACACCCTCGCACACAAAAGAATCAAAAAAAGAAAAACCAAAAAAATTAAAAATGAAATTGAATAATGAAAAACATACATACTCCCACAGACACAAACACACACACACACACACTGATATTCTCTCTTACATTTATGCATATTTACTGTTTTTTACTTTTATTTTCATTCTTTATTGTTGGTGTCTCTTAAATACACTTTTTTTCGTTTTGCACTTTTACGAAGCTTTTTAACCTTGACACAGATAGTAATAAATACACAATAGTTGCCTGTCGTTGTTCTTGTTGTTTTTAAACAAATGCCATGGCTTTCTGTTTTTAGTTTTTTTTTCTCTTGTTTTGGTTTTTGCATCACACCATTTAACAAACTATACGAAAAGCAACAGCAAACAAAATAATAGCAAAACGAATACGAAGAAAACGAGTACACAGAGTGTTAAAAAACGAGTGCATCTCATCAAAACTTACTACAGCAACAACAACAATAGTGACAATGATAAACAAAGAAAAAAACAAAAAAGAATTAACTGAGACACAAACACAAGAAACACTAATAAAGTGTAATGAGTTGGAAGTAAAACTATTTACAACTGTCACAACATTGTATGACACCACCCACTCATTTGCATTTATTGTTCTTGTTACAAAGCACGAGGGGTGGAGGGTGAAATAATAAAAACTGATTTGTGCAAAAGAATGTTTGTATATAATAAAAGAGACTTAAAATCTTTGTTTACAACATGTTTTACTATTTCTTTTTTGTGAATTCAAAGAATATGGAAAAACTTAAAAATCTATCGTTTTCGCAAATTATTTGAGAAAAAACGCTTTTAAAAAATAAATTGCACTTAGAACATGATTAGAATAATACGACAAAATACAAATTAAAAATACCGGCATTTTATTGACAATATTTATACCAAACAAAAGTTCTAGACGGCGCACAAGGATTACAATTCTTTTACTGACGGTACTTGGCAATTAGCAAAATAGAAGAGAACATTGTATAGCATGGGTTGCCTATATCTATACCAACACATGTTCTTTTTCCCACCACGCCAAACAGAGGGCAAATGAGAGTTTCTCTGAATATCAATCAATGGTGAATTCTTATTTAGAAGACCTATCTCAGTCTGTTCACTTTTTCGACTTATGAAAGCAAAATGGTCAAGTTTATGGTTTATCGTTGTAGAAAAATGTAAAATTGATATTTCTTAAGACCACATTTGACTTTAACAGGTATTTATGACCCATCCATTTTCTATCGTATCAGATTTGATTTAGACCAGGGATTCAGGAAAGAATCCAGTGCAAAATTGAGAACAAACTTTGAGATTAACAAGCAGGTTTTTGGCCAAATCCCATCTGCTTTAATCAAGCCAACATCGTACGCATCTAAATACAACAATCGCTAGAAAGAAGTACATTCAGAGCTATAGCGAAACATCAGATCTATGTGCAAGGCTGATGAACTGTCAGTTCTTCATATCCAGATCATTAGTCAACCACTTTAAACCAACGCTAAAGTCAAAATGCACCGCGATCAGAAGGATCTTTTGTGCAGCTCCACAAGTTCACCACACCAAGTTGAGGATTAGAATAATGTCAGTAATCCTATTTGATAAGAGATTTCAGATGTTTAGGAATCTTGGCAGTCATGCAGAACCTTCACCGATTATGCTCAACACACTTCAAAATATACAAATCATATCTAAGACTACAATGTCCGGTAAAAAGACCTATTTGTACCTTGAGCTCGCTCTTATTGATCAGCCATAACTTTCTGGATCTACCGGCAGAAGGCGGAAGAAGCCTCATCGTCTTTCTTATACCTCCAAAACCGGGCAAAATCTTTCTCATGCGTATCCCACAAAGACACAAAAATGGCTCAGACCCAATAAAAAGCCCTGTTCACTAAACAGTCAGAACTATCGTTCCCAGAATGGCCCTCATGACCAAGGACCCAATATATAATTACACTGTTATGAACGCAAGTTCTGGAAAATCGAAGATTATTTGTTCCTAGGCAAAGCTCTTTGGAAAGTGAGACCAACTACATATTTTTACGCCACCATGATTTTCTTTCGGATATAGAGACCCTAAAATTCCTGCCCAGCATCAAATCATTAATCATTTATCCCAACGAGGGGATCGCCATCAATTAAGAGCAATATCCTTATGCTCAACGTCATGAGCAAAGTCTGTTCAAAGAGATGGGGAATGATATTTGTCTACACTCGCACAATCTCTCCAACATGCAGACTAAATTAAAAGATCTACAAAGATCAGCGCGCAATATTGGTTTTTGATATAAATCTCTGGAAGGTGACTATCAGTAGCCCCTACTTAGATCAATAAAACGTAGGAAATGGTGACGGCTATACTATCAGACAGAAGTCGTACAATACCACAACGATCGCACTAGAGTGGATACACAGGGCTCAAGAAGCCTCTGTCATCCAAAAACCTCTGGAGACGCATGATAATTTAAGGATTCTGTTCTAGATAGTGAAACCTTACTTGGGAATCAAGTTTAACCCCAAGTTTAAACAAATAAAACGTAGAAAATGAAGGTGGATTAAACAGAAGTCAGACAAAATAACATGCATGACGCCAGAATGTAATTCCCAGGGCTGAAAAGGCTGCAGTAGTCCAAAGAATACCTGGAGAAGCAAGATACTCTGAGACCTAGAGGACACTGCGGCCTTACTTGTAAAGGCGCGAAAACAACGACAGCAAGCCGAATAAGATGGAGTTGATTTGTAGAAGACATCGCTCCCAAGAGTATTAAAGGAAAAAATAAATTTTAAAATAGGGTATATTGCTGCTTTAGTTCACTAAGAAGTAAAAACATTCCCCAAAAACCTGTATCCGTCATCAGTGCCTTTACGATAATGCCATCTGTCATGTAAAACATGGGAAAGCTTTAAGCAGATCTATTAAAATTGAAACTGGTGTACGACAAGGATGTGTGATATGTCACACCTCTTATTTAATATAGTGTTGGACCAGAACCTTACATCTCAAGCCATCCATCACTGACTTATTTACAATAGGCAATATCCTACCTAGGTAGCATAATATCCAAAAGTGACGAATCGAAACGCTGAAGCAAAGTAATGGCGTTGGCACAAAACCGGAAATTGTTCAGCAAATTTGTCTAAATCCAAGCTCCTGATAGGAAAGATGGGTATATATGTATATTTTTTGGGTGTTGTTTTTAGAGGTTCATAACTTTAAGTTGGCAGCACAGCTTTATTTGACAACCAATTTAACAGCTGATATAGTTGCTTTTGTTTAGTTTGGTTTGACAGACAGACTTACACCAAAACAACGCTTGCAATTTGTTGAAATTTTTATCAAAATAATGGTTCTGTTCGCCAAACTTCAAAATTTTAAATTTTGTTCTCCGACGAAGCCATTTGTTGTAATCAGAATTGTCGCATTTGGGGTGAAGGTAACCCACAAGCTTTTTTCAAAACATCATTACATCCACAAAAAATTAATGTTTGCTTTTCTTTATGGGCTGGTCCATATGGCTTCAAAAACGATTATGGTCAAAATCTTAGTCAATGGTGAACGGTATAGGAACATGATTAACATTTTTTTTTTTTTTTTTGCATTAGCTCTTACACAGCACAAGCTACAATTGATTTACTCAAAGAAACATTGAATGAAAGAGTAATTTCACGTAATGGTCCAATTAATTGGCTACCAAGATCGTATGATTTAACATCATTGGATTATTTTCTTTGGTGTTTTATTTACTCAGTAAATGTATACAATCGAAGGGAAACGAATAGATAATAACAAGATAATAAGAAATAAACAACAATTTCATTCAGTTCTGTGATAGATCTTGATGAGGGCAGACGCGTATTAAAATTTTTTTGTTGTTTTTTACGTTCACTACTACTTCAAATGCAGTTTTCATTTTGGCCAGCTTTGATGAAAAGCCACTACGTCGATAAACCAGAGACAATTGAACAGCTGGAACAGCGAAAAGTTTGTGAAAATTGGTGTTCCAGATTACACTCTGTACGCACCAGCCATGACAGCATCATGGCCGAAATCATACTTAAACATTAATGTCATTAAATTATCTATCCAACAAAGCCCGTTTCATTGATATTAAAAATATATTTATTTGTTTTATTATGATTTAACACTGAGAGCTCTAGTAACGAACAGCTCTCTTAGACGGACATCTTTCATAGACGGACGATTTTTTAAGATTTTCGGAAGACATTTCTAACAAATAAATCTCCGCTATGCGGACATCTCCCAACACCGTCACAACATCAATGCGACAGATCAATATTGAACCGCCTACACAACTGAGAATTAATAGTCCTATATCGTCTTTAAAAAAGAAAAAATCGCCTGGTGGCGACGGTCTGGCAATAGAATGTTTTCAACTTGACTCACAACTTACGTCTACCAAACTGTAACCCATTTTCCTAAAGTAACGAATAACTCAGATCAAGATCAAAGAGTCAATAATCCCAAAAGATGGCAAAAAAAGAAACTGTTCAAACTGGAGGGGTATCTAACTGCTTCGAATAATAACGAAGATATTGAATGAAATTTTTCTTAGTAGAATCGTTGCACCTCGATAAATTGATGAGATGTAATCGAAGTCTGAATTTGATTAGTACAATGCGCATAGTTGTAGAACAAGCCGCGGAATTTAACACTACACTTTACCTTGTATTTGTAGACATTTTAAAGGCGATTGACTCACATGATAGAAAATTAATATGGACATTTCTTGAATTGAGGGGAGTGCCAGGTAAGATAATAGCTTTTATTAAAGCAACATACGAGGGTGCAACATATAGTCCTACATGAAGGTGAACTTAGCGTGGCTGTGCCATACCACCTCTTTTATTTATCACTGTATTGAGTGTTTGAGACCATAGAGAGGCGTATGCCTGGAATAAGTTGGGGACTACGGGGAAAACTGTGTGGCTTCGAATAAGCCGACTATGTAGTCCTGCTAGCGAATCGTCATAGCAATATGCAACATAAGAATCAATTTGTTGAATCTAGAAATGTTGTGCTAATAATAAACTACGAAAAGACTAAGTCTATAAGACTTAATACGAATAACAGTGCAATGTTCTGCTGCAATGATGATATCGGGGACGTCGGTTGTTTTGAATATCTTGGTAGTCAGCTTACAAAAGACTGCGGTACATTGATTGACATCAAAACAGGGTACATAAGGCGCGCTCAGCATTTGGTAGACTTAAATCGGTCTGGAAATTGACAGTTATCTCGCGGCAAACGAAAATAAAAATATTTAATTCATGTGTTAAGTTAACCTTACTATACGGATGCCAAACCTGGTACACTTCAAGCGGTGTTGTAAGAAAGTTACACACCTTCGTTAACAGGCAACAAACCTTCGAAGGCACATTTTCAGAATTTGGTGGCCAAGGATAAGTGACGAAACACTATTATAAAAAATAATAAAAGGGAAATTGGCAAGCGCAAATATGGCAAATTTATTTTTTTGTGTACAATTGTTCCGGTTAGAAATGAAATATTATATCATTCCGCGGCAGTCCTCCAACTTTCGAGAACTTTTTCGCGTTTATGGGGTCGTATCTCGGCAATGGTATCACGAATGTTGGCCTTCAAATGGTCAATTGTCTCTGTATTATCGGCATAACACTTGTCTTTAACGGCGCCCCACAGAAAATAATCTAATAGACATCACCATTTCGGCTAATTAAACGGCCATCAAACGTTTGACACAATAAATCGATTGTGGCATAAGATGTGTGTCAAATTGCACCATCCTGTTGAAACCAAACATCGTTCACATCAATACCATTAAGAGCGGGCACAAAAAATCGGTTATCATGGTGCGATATGTATCTCCATTGACCGTAATGGTTGTGCCATCCTTATTTTCCAGGAAATATGGGCCAATAATGCCTCTGCTCAGCCACAGCTTCGATATTTTCGGGTGTACGCACTGTACGAGCACGCACGCTTATGTCTTGACGCATCAACAATGAAACCAGTTTCACAAACTTTAGCAATAAACTTGCGTATACCAGGCACTGTTGGTTCTTTTCTGCGACCAAATTTTGTACGACATTTTCGGATTTCCAATACATCCCAACGTTGCTCAAGCTTAAATAGATTTATCTTTTTTTTTTTCTTTCAATGAGACCAGCAGTCAGGGAATAACCCCTACTCATGCAGTGCAATGTGCTGATACTAGGAAAATAGGTTGTGGGAAGGAAGATAGATAGAGTAGTGGCGTAAGTAGCAGGGAAGACATTCGCAGGAAGATTGTTCCACAAACGAATAGTGCGATCAAATAACGAATTCTCCCTATAATGCGTTGTACGATTGACTGAACAAACAACTTAAAAGGGATGTGCTCTACGAGAAATGCGAGTACTACGTAAAAATACATGATTACTACGAATTAGTTACTTAATTTCATCAGAAGACATTCCGTTATAGTGACGATAGAACAATGAAACACACGCCACATTGCGACGACGCGCTAATGAATCAATAGCGTTTGTTACCTCACCGTCATTAATAAGAACCTTCGCCCTCTCCTGTACGCGGTCGAGAAGATCCAAAATATACTTTCAAGCACCGGCCCATACATGAGAGTTGTATTCCAATTTGGGTCGGATATAGGTCTTGTAAATATTAAGGAGATCAGATGAGTAAAGTAATTCTTAAAAAGCCGAAACACTTGAATGTTTCTTTCGACACTCGAAACATGTGCTCGTTCCAACGAACGTCACAGTGAATTCTCATGCCCAGCACATCATGAGCATCTGATTCTTCAATATCTACATTACTCATGGACACAGATGAGAACACACCACCACATTTGGATTTTGTGCTTATTAAAGGCGACCCTGTGCGCTCAACCCCACTCAGAGATTTTCGACAGGTCATTTGTAAGTGTGTCGTTCATATTCCGCCTTTTCGCTCCGATCTCCAAAAGGCTCGGCCTACGATCAAAAGAATATAATTGACAAATGTTGCCGTCATCTGCAAAAGAGTAGATAGAATTAGAAGTGAGAAAAAGAAAATCGTTAAGAAATATTAGAAATAGAGTTGCAGAAAGAACAGAGCCTTGCGGTATCCCTGAATTTATCCTGAACTCGCCGGATTAAATGCCATCTAGAACCACTCTTATAGTACGATTTCTGAGAAAGCTCGATATGAATCGAAAGTGACTACCGACAGCAAAAGCAATAAGTTTGGATATGTGAGCCTCGTGCCAGACTCTGTCAAACACCTTGGATATACGCAGGGCCACAACCTTACTCTCACCAAATCCATGAATGGACCTGTCCCACCCTTTAGAAAGTAACGCCAGCAGATCACCAGTAGAGCGACCTTTATGGACACCATATTGGCGATCGCTCAGCAAATTTTTGGACTCTAAATATTTCACAAGGTGGTGATAAATCATACTCACCACAACTTTTGAAAGTGCCAAATAAACTGCAATTGGGCCGTAGTTTTCAGGGTTACTAGCCTCACCCTTTTTAGGGATTGGCTTCACATTGGCAACCCTCCAGCAAAATGGAAAAATACCAGCACGACAAGACGCACTGAAAAGATTAGTCAATTGACGCGTAAGCGTCGACGAGCACCGCTTCAGGACCAGTACTGGACTGTCATACGGCCCAATAGAGTCGTTAACGTCAAGATTAGTTACGCTCAGTTGAGATAAAATACTGAATTTTGTGACAGAATAGAATAGCATAAGTATTGTTAGATTCAAAATAAACGCTGGTTCAAATTTAAACCGATAGATGGCCGATATAATTTTCCTTATTAATAAACTAAATTTGTAATTTTGTTAAAATACGTCATATGTCATAATAATAATGCGGACTTTTCCCGTGAGCGGACAAAATTACTCGAAGGTCGGTGTCCGCCTGTGGGAGCTTTCATCATATATAAATCAAATCAAAAAATATTTCATATTATTGGTCTTCAAATAACTGATTAGAAATATATTTAAGTCCAATGCGCTTGCTTCTACTTTCAGAATAACCAGTCTGAATACTCATATTTCGATTTATTAGATGCATTTTGGTATTTTTTGGAAAATATGTATGCACATACATATGTAATTCGTATACAATAAAAGTATTTTCATAATCAGTTTTACTGACTTACCTCACTTCCTACTGTTGTAATTTTTACCAGAACTTCATCCTTTTCCGCGTCATGCAGCAAAACGTCACCTGATGTTTCACGACCATTGTAGGTCAAGTAAACACGTTGACCCTGTTGTAGTTTAACACCCATTATAGAACGAAAACCGGGACCGATTAAATCTGATTCAAGAAATTCTTTAATCATAGCATTACGACGCAATGTCTGAGCCGGACTAATTTCTACACTAATCGCACGGCGTGACTCTAATATGGCATTCGTAGAGTCTTGTGTCTTAAAATCGAAACGTACAATATACTTGGTTTCTTTAGGCGTTTCATCCGCAGTGGCGGCTTCAATAGCACCACTAGTAATTGTGGATGTAGGTGGAGTTTTGACATCCTGTATAACACCCGAATACCAAAGTCCATCGGGACCGGGAGCACATACTTTAGTGCCGATAATAGAACGTTTAGCTAAGCGGCGACCAGTAGACATATTGAATAGAATTAGAATTTCAGTTAATAGAGAAGAATTTTATGCAGACAAAATGTGAATTTTGAAATTTAGTCAAAATATAACGGGAGTTTTAAAGTTAGATGAGAAGAATTTTTTAGGTTACTTTTTTCTTAAGATACAGATCAGTTTAAACTGGAAAGCACTTTTCATATTTTTATTTATTTATTTATTTATTTATTTATTTTTTTTTTTTTGTTAACTTTGTACTTTGAATTTATTGGTATTCGAGACAAAAGGATATTAGGTAAGATTTATATATTTTTTTTCACTTTTATAGATTGCACTTTATTTTTTATTTATTTTTTAATGGTATTGTTTTTAATTTCTTAATTTAGTAAAAACTTTCTTTTTTTATAAAAACACTAATTTTATTACTATTTTTTATATAATGAACACAATTTTTATTTTTATAACATATTACTATTTTTACATATTTTTTTATTTTTATTTTTTTAAATGAACACAATTTTTATTTATTTATGATACTTTTTATGTATTTATCTTTAGTACTTTATTTTGAAAATTTTTCTTTTTTATTCGATCTGTTTGTTTTGCTTTTAATTTGTTTTTCTTTTGTGTTTTGTGTTTGCTGCTGTTAATTTAACATGGTATGAGTGTTGTTAACATTGCTGTTAATATTTAACGGCGCTTTTGTTTTTGTTGGGTTTTGAATGATTTGTTATGTAGTTTCACATAAAATTATGTTTCTTAGCCATTTTCATAAGAACTTGTTGTTGTTTTGTTTTGCTGTTTTGCTGATTTTGTGTTAAACAGCTGTTTTGGGTGTATGGTTTGAGAGTTTTAGTTGTTTTTTTCTGTTTTATTTTGTAAGAAATGGATCAATTTAGCCAGTTTTTTACACTGCGAGAAGTTATTTTGGTGAAATAGGTATAAATTGTTTTTATTTAAAGAGAACGAAAGAACTTTTTAGAACGATTTGTTATTTATGATTAAAAAGAATTTTTAAGTTTTTTATTTCTTAAGAGTGTTGCGTATGATTATCGTACAATTTCAATATTGCTTAAGTTATTTTAATGAATTTTTACATTTATAAATAAAATTTTAAAAGATGTTAACCATTTTTTATATTATTTAGAACAAAAGTACAAAGTTTATTTTATTTTTTTATTAATTTTGTTTAATTTAAATGCTTTTTGTATAAAAAACAATTGTCATACAAATAGATAGTCAGCCTGAAGTTTGCCCTTAATAGAAACTATACATTTATAATTCTGTTGGTTTTTTCTTAATTTAAATGGTGTTTTCTTTAAAAATTACCGGCTAAAATTTAGAATTACCGGCAAAAAAATCAACAGATTATTTTTGAGTTTTTTTTTAATTATATGCCTTAAATATTTGTTTTTATTTATCGTCGTTGATGATGTGCGCTTCTGGGGTTTTAGTTTTACTAGCATACAAAAATTTCTCTGAACTTAACTTTACAGGTATTTACAAAATTTTTTTAATATGGACGTATCTTTCGGCTTCTTTAATTTCTTTATTCTCCTCTTCTCTTCTATTCCCTTTTCTAACATTTTAGATTTACCTTTTTCTATGCATTATAATAGGGTTGTAATAGCCAAAGTCTAAGATATTTTTATGAATTGATATTGACGTTTAGATTTTTTGTAAAACGTTTGTATGGTTTTTTTCAATAAACTTTTTTGATACAATTTCAAATTGAGTATGATGATACGCTGATTGAATATGTGATGCGCATTGAAAATATCGCTTAAATTGTACGCTACTGAATTGTCATGTACATAATTTGGTTGATTTTGTTGTTGCTGTTGTTGTATATATTGTATCTGTTGATTTTTAGGTACTATATAAGCCACATGCCGTCTAAAATGGGTTACAAGTTTAGTTTGACGTTTAAAATGCAACCTAAGCATAATCCAAAATTTTTTTTAATTTATTTATTTTTTTGTAATTCAAAAGAAATTTTAGTAATAAATAAATCGAAATTGTTTTTGTAATGTTTGAGTATCTTTCAAACAATTTCTGTAAGTTTGTTTTCTTTCACACAATTGCCAAAAATTTCACTGAAAATGTACTGATGAAAAGTGTTTTTTTTTAATTCACATAAATTTTGTTCTATTCTTTTTTTTTTTTTTTTTTGTCTAAAAGTCTTTTACAAAATGTTTAGTTTTTTATTGAACAATAAAAACAAAAACAGTTTTTTTTCTTTTTGTTTACGTTGTCGGTTTTATGCGGGTTCTTCTTGTTCTTCTTTACGTATTACGACAAAACGCAAACAGTGTAAGTTTTTGTTGTTATTGTTTTTTGTTTATATTTTACTACTATTCTGTAACACTTTCAAAAATCATGTATCTTTACGCTGTTTTTGTTTTTCCTTTATTTTTTTATTCAAAACAAAGACCCACTCTTGTATCCATTGATTTGTGGGGGTGAAGAAATTTATTTGTTTTGAGTGTGGTGAGTATGTTTGCATGTGTATGAACGTGTATGTGTGTTTGTCTCTTCTCCAAATCAAAAAAAGCGCTTATCGTCTGAACACGAGAGTTGGCTATCAACGACTGATTTTACGTAAATTCCACTTTGTTGTTTCGTATTATACGCTTCACTTTGATATTGCTTTGTGTGTTTGTATACTTGTGGCTGTTATTGTTTTTATTGCTTGCTTGTATGTATGTGCTGTACGTAAAAGCGGTCTTTGTCGTGTGGTGTGTCGTTCTATCTGTCAACTGGTCTGGCTTACCGCTTTGCCTTAAAAATAGCAACAACAAAAAAGAAAATAAGAAAAATGTATGACGTTGTCAATATCAGCAACGTATTACCGCAAAGCAACAACTTATTTAAAACAAAATCATACAAACAAACGCTTTGTAGAAAAACAAAAGCAAAAGACGTATTACTCACCTTTCCACTCGTATATAAACACTTGTATACAACATACTTATAAATGTAAACAACTTTAATGTCAAAGTGTATACAAACTTGCTTTCTATTCTACATGTTTCAATTTAAAAGAAAAAATCCACTGTAACACATTACATATGTATATATGTAAATTATCACTCCAAAGTTATTACTTAAGTTTGCCTGGGTTTCTTCCTGGGTTTCTTATTACATTCATTTATGCACGTACATAATTTCCTATTTCTTACTTAGTGTAAGCGATATTAGCTACAATGTTGCTTAAACAGCTGTATTTTTGTATTATTGTTGTTGCTCAACACAATAATCGTAGAGATTGTCAACATGGCATGAAATGTAAACAAAACCATAAATACCGGCCGGTAACTCAAATACTTATACACTCACGCATACTTAAACACATGATTGTGGTTAACAGTAAAAGCAAAACAAAGCAAAAGCAGCAAATCTAAAAACAAAGTTTGTCATACCCACATACTCTTTCTCAATTGCTGTCACTCTCTCATACTGTTTTTTTGTTATACAAAATCAAAATATAAACAAAGTAAACACACCTCAGTTACCCATACTAGCACAACATTTAACAGCTGTTTATTGCTATTTATTATTTTGATAACATTTTTGTTGTATTTGGGGGTATTTTTACAAAGGTATTGCCATATTCAAGTTACTTACTGTTAAAAATTATTTTAACTTTTGTTGTTTTTGTTATAGGTACATAACGAATAAAATTTTAGATTGAAAACAAAATTTATGTTGGCGGTGTTTCTTCTCTTCCATAACCTTTACCATTACATTTTATGTTGTTGTTGCCTTTGGAATGACCTCTATTAAAATAATAATGTAAAACATAACGTTTGTTGTGTGTCTATCCATACCTACTTCTCTTAAATTTTTTTTAACATAAATATGGAAGCATTAAAACAATTTGCCCTTGAAATTAAAAGAAAAATCGTTTCCGTTATTCGAAAGAAAATTGTTCACATATTTTCTTTTTCTGATTGCATATTTCCACTTTTATTTTCTTCGAATTTGTTGACCCAAAGAATTTTCAAGGAATATATGCTTTTCGCTTTTTTCGCATTTGTTAATTTTAACCCAGTTTTTATGCTTTCATTTGAAGGTACCTTGGTTTGTATGCAATTTCTTTTTTGTTTTTCATGGCGCTTGTTTTTTTGCTTGATGTAGGCCAAGGACTTAGAAAAAAAGAAAACTAGATCATTGCAATGTCATTGAAGAAATAAAACCAACAATTAAAAGCAGCAACATGGAAAACATAAAAAAAATTATGTGCGTAAATGCAGTCGTGAATGCAATTGGAAGCAATTTTTTAGTGAATAAGTAAACGGAGAAAATAATATTTAATTCAAACCTGCCTAAGCGTTGTTTCCGATAGTTTCGAAAATTGGCATACATAAATATTATGTATGCATGTGTTAATAGGTATGAATGTACGTATATTATTTATTATTTTTCCTGTGAAAATTGTTAATCTAAAATCGATAAAAAATATATTTCTTAAAAAATTTTTTATTTTTAAACCACATGTTATATTTAGACCCATAGCTATTAGAGAAACTTTTTTAAATAAAATTTCAGAGTCTAAATTACTTGCTTTAAATTAGCAACAGAATAAAACTTTAGCTTTGCTTAGGCTTTACAGTGGTTGACAAAATTTTACTAACGGCTATAATTTTTGCTTATTTTTGAATCCAAAAGCAATGAATAAAAAAATAACGATATATTGACATTTCAAATCTACATATTTTTATTGATACAAACCAAAAATGTATTTTACCCAATAAGAATTTAAAAAATGTCCAAGGAAAACAGTTCAAACGCACTGACAAAAGTCTACATACGGCCCGTGTGTTCACATAAAAACCAATGCGTAAATATAACAAAAAAAATTTGCGAGAAAAAAAACATATTTTTTCCCAAAATTTAGTATCGTTTGAAATTTAAAGATAGACAACGCTAAATGCTATGTAGTTACGTAGATATTACATACATACGTACTAGTAATGAAAATTTAAAACCACAGCATAATTTGCAAGCAAAAACAAAAGAAAAAAGAGTTCGAATAGCAATATGCGAATCTAAGCTACCAGCAACAACAATACATATATTGTATGTATTACACATTTTGTAAAATTGTTATTGTTTGATGTCATAATTTTATTACGTATTAGAAAATTGACACACGCACACATACTCATGAAAGTGAATACGACATTAATGTAAACGAAGAGTTTTTGGAGAATAAAGCATAAGAGAAAATGCATTAAAAATATTGAAAAGCAATTAAACTCGAGAAAATTTTTCAACATAAAAATTTGTTGTTTTTATTACAATATCTTTAGAAGGAAAAAAGAAGATTTATACGAAATAAAAAAAAATATAAAAACATAAACACATAAAACGGCAAATACATAAGTACATACATACAACAATAAATTACGAGGAGTATACAATACAATTTTGAAATAAATAGGTCACCGTATCAAGAGATGGCTATAGAGAAAATATACTTCTTTTTCAAACGCACACACACACTCACACAAACACTAAGTAAGGGTAACCCAATTAGAAACTCATCAAAGATACTCAGAAAACGCAATTTGTTTACATTTTCTATGTTGTTTGTTTATATGCATGTGTGAGTGTTATGTTTAGCTTATGATTTCAATAATTTTAAAAAGAGAAAGATTGTGATAATTTTAGTCGAAGCGCTGATAAGAGCATAAAACAAAAACTCATTTGTTTATAAGTGTGTATGTATGTATATAAAACAAAACAAACATAAATATGTATGCTGTTGAGTTAAATAGTACTTATACTCACTCACTATGTACATTAAAAATAGTATGAAAGTAAAATGCGTCTGAGTTGAATTGGGTTAGAGATGATAAAGAGAAAGAATGATTAAAGACCATCACTCAGCTAAATGTAAGCAAGCAAATACATACTCAAATAAGAGTGATATAAAATTCCAATTGGAAACCAAATCCCAAATGTAAACATGTGTATGTATATTTTTTTTCACCATGCCATTTTACATTTGAATTTTCGAGAGTGGGAGTGCTAGAGAGCACAGGTGAGTTAAGCAACAAAATGTAAACAAACTTTTTGTATACGGAAAACAAAGTGCCGCTATGTTTATTATTGTTGTCAACATTCAACTAACAGCTAACCAGCTGCTGTTAAGAGTATATGGCTACAGCTGTTATACATTTGTGTCAACAGTCTGTGTTGTTGCTGGCTTTTGTACAAAAACAAAAAAGTTCTGTTAAATTATTATGATATCGTGGCATAACAAAACGTAACACGAAGTTATTGCTCTCTCACTCGGTTGATTGATAAGAAAAAAAAAAAAAACAAAAAAAAAAAAAAAACAAGAAGGCAACAAAACTGCTTCTGGTTTATTTGTTTTGATTATTGTTTCCTTGCTTTCGTAATTCAAAAGCAATACATATGTACATACATAGTGGAAGTCAGTTTAATCTTGCAAACTTCGAAGTTTTTTATGGGCTAAAATAGGGGGTTTGTATTAAATGTGAAAATTTAATTTCGGGTATTTGCTACTCTATTTTAGGTCCTTTTTGCAGAAAATGTAAAGACTGTTAATCATGGTCATGTCGATGGTTAATAAGTATGTTAGTGTTCTAACAAAGACATTCTCGTAAGGAATATAAATAATTTTCTTTCGAATAATGCTTTCATTTTACATTAAGGAAGGAAGGTAAATTCTGCGATTTAATGACACTTCTAAACTGAAAAAGAAAGCAAAAGTCAAATATTGGCCATATATGATCGTCTTAAATTCTCTTCATTAATCTGTGAGCTTTGTAGTTTAAATATTTTTGAAATGTCGAATTAAAAGTTGAACAAAAATTTATTAATGAAATAATTGGGTCGCACTTTGTTTTGCATGTTATTTGATTCGAAATTTTCATATTGACTGCATACCTACGAGTATATGTTGTAAATTTTTCGTACGTTCTTTTTTTGCTTTTTATAATATGTATGTATGTATGTATGTTTGTGTTTAACAAATTTTAATATTCCCTTTGTGTCTTGTATCTGCCTATCTGGTTTTGGTTCTTTTTATTATTAATTTTCGAAATATTTTGTTGTTGTTGTAAAGTGGTGGATTAAACTTTTGTCGTTGTTTTAACATATTTTGTATAAATGGTTGCTTTTATATTGTTTTTCGAAAATGAAATGAAAACCGGATTTGTGTTGTTGTAAATTACAAAAAAAAAAGATATTGAATTTTTTAAGTTTTGTAGTGTTTTTAGTTGATCATACTAATTTTTTCTTATATGTGACATAAAAATTAAGCCGGTCTACCATACTCAAAATTATATATGTATATATTAAAGCGGAAAAGAGCATTTCACTACTTTCGTTCGTCAGTTTATACCTATTAACCTCGTAATCAAAGCTCGAGTCACGATTTTACAAGACGAACCGTATTGTTGTTTGTTAGAATCCAAAAAAATACATTTGAATAAACACTTACATATAGTGCTGTTCACAAAAACAGAGATTTAAAAATTGTACGTAAAATTTAAGTTAAAAACGCTTTGAAAGTCAAAATAACTTGCGCAAGCCAAACTCGAACAGTAACTTTTATGGGTTAATAACTGCAACTCTGTAATTTCAATGCGGTCAACTTCGCTAATATAATTTGTAACATATTTATGGGAAAACCCTTTAGTTCAGTTTTCGACAATTATACAGAATAAACAGAGCTAAAAACAAGAAGATGGCTAGACAACAGAGACAAGCTGGTATCGCAGTAAGAAAGCTTATTATTGAGCATGCAAGAAGAGGGAAAAGGGTTCGCGAAATTTCAAATATTGTTGGCAGAAGTCATTCAACTGTGCACGACATTATAAAACATTTCAAAGTCAATAAAACAGTACAAAAAAGACAAAAACATGCCCACAAAAAAATATTTTCTGAGGCAGAAATACGTTTTTTGCCAGGAAAATAAAAGCAAATCCCTTCCTAAGTGCTCCAAAGCTTGCTGCTAATGCTGAAAGAGACCTTGGTAAGAAAGCAAGCCCATCAACAATAAGAAACTTGCTTTATAGAGTTGGTCTTAATGGTAGAAGAGCTACACAAAAACCTCTTATTAGTAAGCGCAATCAAACCAAAAGACTTAAATTTGCAAAAGAGTACCAAAAAGGGTTTTTCTTTTAGAAGAAACGTTATGTTCACCGATGAAAGCTAATTTAACGTATTTAGGTCGGATGGTAAACCAATAATATGGAGAGGGGAAAAAATCAGGAACTACATTTGAATAACTCTAACCGGGACTAAAGCATGGGGGTGGTTCAGTGTTTGTCTGGGGTTTATTTTCTGTATCAGGACCAGAATCTTTGCATTTTATTGACAAGAAAACTTGCCAAAAAGTGTGGATAAGCTTGCTCTGGATAACGGTTGGTACTTTTATCAAGATAACGACCACAAACACAAGGCCCATAAAGTAAGATCTTGGCTGCTATATATGTCATGGAAACACCACTTCAGAGCCCCTACATAAATTCTATTGAAAATCCATGCGATTATTTCCATAAAAAATTTCAGCATCAATCGGTTTCCAACAAATCTGAGCTAAGAAAGGTTTTATTAGAAGAATGGGAAAAAATACCAGCTGGTTACTACTAAAAATTGATCCAATCTATTCCCAAGAGACTCCAAATGGTTATAAAAAAGAAGGGTATACACACAATATATTAATTTTATAACAATTAGTAATATTCTCAGAGTTTCACTTGTGTAACTTTTTTTTTAACAAATTGAAGTCTTTTTAGTTTATTTCTACTTATAACTATTGAATTTTAATATGGTTTTCTATTCTTAATATCTGAATATGTAATGCAAAATCAAACAAAAGCTTTCCTTAACTATTTCTTGTTGGTTTGATTTTTATCAACAAAATCAGTTTATTATAGGGTCCGAGTTGGGCTTGTAGCCAATGTATGTAAAAAAGTAACTGCACTTTGTTTACTTATCTCTTACGAATATAATCCCGTTACATTTTAAAAACACCCGAACACTGAACTCCTTCCGCAATATACAATAAAAAAAAACATTAAACATGATGGAGGAGGTATATTGGTATGGAGATGTTTTTCCTACCATGGCACAGGATCTCTATTTAGAATAGAAGGAATAATAAATGTCATTTATTATACCAATATACTAAACGACGTCATGATGACTTACGCCAAATCGGAAATAACGCTTCAATGGCTGTTTCAACAAGCTACCGACCCGAAACACAGATTGAAACGAGCAGAAGATTGCTTTCAGCATAATGACGTCGAGGTTTTGAGCTGGCCGGCACTGTCGGGGGACTTAAATCCCATAGAAAGTCTATGGAAAATTGTCTAAGCAGATCTCCGAGGAAAAAACCCACCAATAAAGAATAGTTAGGGGAGTTAGTGAAAGAAGTGTGGAAAAATATTCCAATAGAAACATATCAGAGACTTGTTGACTCTATGCCTAAACTGTGCTCAGCAGTCATTAAAAATAAAGGTTATTCCCCTAAGTACCGAGGTAAATAAGCTGTAATTAAAAAGAATTATTTGGTTTAATTACTAAAAATATTTGTTTTTTTTTTAGATCACCAAATTTAGTGAATCTATTTTTTTGAATAGGAGAAAATTGCTTATTTGAACAATATTGATGAATACATACGTAGTTTTTTCGGTTTCGATGTTTCGAAGTTATATCTGTTTTATGTTACTTACGTTATAAATTTACCAAAATAAAATAAACTTTAATACTTGCGTTTTTCTAATGTTTTATTGGTCTCAAAGATGTTAGGACATGGTGAATCTATTTTTTTCAACAGCACTGTATATGAATTTCTAAATATAATTCATACAAAAAACTTTAATTATTATATGATTTAGTTTGGGCAATTAGGGGTCTATACAGTTTTTACTTCATGATCATTCAAATAAAATTTTACTTCAGGAATTGGGACAAATAAGTTATTTCTTAAGAAGACAACCAACTCAAATCGACTAAATTTGGAGAATTCATTGAAAGTCCATATATGAACAGGAAAATTTAAAAAATCGATTAGGCAGTAATTTGGTAATAATAATAATTGGTAATAATTTGGTAATCACACTTGGATCTGAGAGTGTCATTATTTATTAATCAAAATCTTTTCTGCCATTTCGGTCATTGGAGTTAACTATCGCGGTGTGTTAAAACAATTTTATATTTGAAATCAAAGATAAAATTAATAAATTAAAAAAAACCGAACACGTTTCACTAAACCAAGTAATTTTTTTTAATACGACTGTATGTTGATACGAAGAGATTTAAATGGTCCTTCAACAATATAGGAATCTTAGAAATTTAAATTTCAAAAAACCATATCCGGCGTGATTAAAACAATAAATCGTTAATTAGCCGTCTACATGATTCGCAATCAGGATCAAATAATGTCTTTTACACATACCAGAGCGATATTATGCTATAACTCTGGTATCTGTTCCATCTATAATTAAACTTCTATGAATTTTCAGCCAAGAAGGCTTTAACAATAATAAAGTAGAGAAATAGAATTATTTTTTATAAAAAATTTAATTCGACATCTTTGTACATTTTTTCAATTACCTTTCTTGGAAGCATATGGTTTCCACAAAGTATCTCCATACCTTACTCGGTATGACGCTGTTGTTTTCGTAGTTTCTCAACTGTCTAGAACAGAATTCTGGCAGCATTGTGCGACGCCAGGTGTTTTTTTCGACTAGCGTCTTACTTTTTTCTACTGATATAGCCGATCCACCTCCACTTTCTAAGCTTTATTTGTTTTTTTATTAGTCAGCTTCCAGAGATCCAAGTTGCTAATGCTGTTAAGCCAGAATATTTATGTATACGATCCTGTTTTAGCGTTTTCGCCAGATTTCATTTCCACCCATATGAGCTAAATACTCGTCTGGATATTTGTAAACTTCCTCATACAGACTGTAGTTGTCTGAATACTGCTCTCGCTTTCTTGATCTGTTTCTGCGTCGCCATTTGTTGTAACTGTACTGCCTAGATATTACACCGTATTCTACCGGTTGACCTTGTAACATGTTGTTATCTGTCCCAAAGCTGTTAACTCTTCTGTGTTTGGATTTCTTGCTATTTATCTCACTAATCTCTCCAGATGTTCTAAATCAGTTTGCATGTTGGAGATGTTGTGCGAGAGTAGACAAACATCATCCACATCATCAAAGTAATCCTCGAGTTACGGTTAGAGACTCCATGCAAGTTCCTTCTCTTTGAACAGATGCTGCTTATAATATCATTTCGTACAACATGATAGTGGTGATAAAGGGCATCCGTGCTTTACTCCAGCATTGGTATGAAATGGGTGATCTCGTTGTGAAGAACATTAATTTCAGCATCCTCGTGCATATCTTTTCAAATTATTTTCTGTGGTACGCCTTTTTTTTCTCAATAATATCGAAGATCTTTTTGAAATTTGCGAAAAGTAGATATAGGGGAATACGCTATAATGATACGTAAGATTTTGGTCTAATATGCTTGTTCATCTTGCAAATTGTTTTCTATTTTTCTTCGAATTTTTCTCTGTATTGGCAATCAGTTTGCAATCTACCCAGACTGATACGATGTGGGGTCGTAGAAGTTTCAACATTAAGCTGTCGAATTTCAGCTGGTGTTCAATTTTTGCCCGTTTCTCTATCGCCCCTGAGTTTCCCGATAGACGTTATTATTTCATTTATACTTCACGATATTTCCTGCAAGGTTGTTGCTGTCCTTCATTTCGTTGTGATCAGTAGCTTCATCTTTTTAAATATTATAGAAATATACTGAAATTTTACTTGTCTTTTATTATTTTACGCTTTTCATAAATTTGGATACTTTGCTATCGGACTGAAATTTTACTTGTCTTTTATTATTTTACGCTTTTCATAAATTTGGATACTTTGCTATCGGACTGAAATTTTACTTGTCTTTTATTATTTTACGCTTTTCGTATGTTGGAATCCTTTGCTATCGGACTGACATTTTTCAATAATCCATTTTCAGTTATTTTTGGAATAGGTTTCAGTTGAAGCATACAACTAACATATAAAAAATGTAACTTTCATACTCTTAGTAAGCAACATCAATTTCTTTGCACTTATTTGCAAGTCTATCTACATAACATACGTAACTTTAGCACTTTTAATACGAACCACTTGCGAAATCAATTAAACTGTCAGTTCTGAAACATTAAAAAATAATAAAATAAAATTTAAATAATCGGAAAATAATAGGGGATATCACTCTTTGTTGCAAACAGGCTTTGCAAGTCTTGCAGACGTAGCAAACCTAGCATATCAACTACATTTTGCTACGTCACAATAACAAATTACATGCAAGTGGTATTTGCTACACTTATGCATATTTGCTACACAAAAAAGCATTATAAGTCTGCTATACTTAAACGGCCATGTTTTTAATTTTGTTTATATACTCAAAACACTTAAACTGTTTTTACACGGTAGACAAATTCCAAGCGATACCATGTAAAAAATCATATAAAGACAAGTTTAGGTGTAAAATAAATAAAATATTGAAAAATATTTTTTTTTACAAAATATTTAAAAAAATATTTTTTAGACAAAATTGACCACATCAGGGACTTATTATGAGATTTTATTGGCTTGTGTCAAGGCTTAATAATTGCCTGTACTAATTAAGAGTGTTATCATCCTCATGTCTAACGATGTTGCCAGTTCGAATTCTTTTTCTTGCTGATTTATAGAGGGTACGCCAAAAAAATCGTTCAACATGGCCCGCTAACGATCGTCATTGTCTGTAACGGCCACTCCTTGCTCATTTTCGAATTATGCCTCTGGACCAAAACCCGCACCAAACAGCGACTCGTTTTGGGTGTATCGGCTTTTCAATGTATGCGTGCGGGTTTTCTGTGCCCCAAATGCGACAATTTTGCTTGTTTACATACCCGCCAAGATCAAAATGAGCTTCATCTGAAAAAATGATTTTTTTGGCAAAATCGGCATCTTCTGTAAGTCGATCGCAGGCCCACTTAGCGAAGCGAAAAAAGCGTATACACAACCATGTGCGTTCAGCGGAAGGATAAAACTAATTATCTGTCAAATCAGACATGAGCTAGGTGTTACCATTCACGAAATAAGCACTAGTTGAAAAATAATAAGCCTTCATTTGAAGAAGATTCGTGTCCGTACTAGAACATTTGAAGCTAATGATGAAATACTATAAAAAGATGGCGCATTGCGGTTGATGAGTTAGTGATCATTTTGCTGTCAATAAGTAAAGCCGCGATCAGGCGTAAATAAAAAGTGTTGTATAAGCGAATTTGCTGAATTAAGAAATAGTGCTTAAAAGTTACAGTGGAATAAAGAAAGTTGTAACAGCAACAAAGTAGTTTAATTTTATTTTAACGCAATTCAAATGAACTCAAACGTTTTAAAAAGGTTAAAACTTAACAATATTTATTATTTATTATCATACAAGAAAATCACTCTTTGTTGCAGAAATTCTGAGCATATGTAGTAAATTGCAAATTTACAACAAATAGCGATTTCCGCTAACGTAAAGAAACTTTTACAGAAAATTTCATACTCAAAATTAAAAAAAAAAAATAATAACTAATGAAGGGAGACTCTTACACCATTAAGCACCATCGTACCATTTGACAAGTTTGTAGCACTAAATAAAAGAGAACAAAAGTTCAAAGTTATGACCTTTTTCTCAATTAGGCTATTGTAAACACCAGTTGGACGTGTAATACTTATTGTGGATTAAGGTTCACTTAGACGTGACTTAGCATAGCGTTATAACCAAAACTATAGTCGAGACAACCACTAATCGAACACATTGTTGCCCATAAGCTTAGTTGGTTGCGTTGCAACTATGACGTTTAACGTGATGACGGCTATGGTTGCAACAGCAACAACCCAGCTCATAAAATGTCATAGAATGCATGGTTGTGTCAACATGATTGATAAGCACATGTGAGTAAAAGCGGCAATAAAAGGTACACAACAAATATCAATCTCAGTACCAGTCATACGACGCCACACGCTAACAAATGCGGAATTGTATTAAACAAAATGAGTAAAAATGGAACAAAGTAGGAAGGGAATACGTGATTTAGGTTTTACTTGAAATGAAAACACTTAAAAAAGGCATGTCATGTTGACATATAGAAGTTTCTACAAAAAAATTACATACAATTTCTTACTCATACATAGTATGCGCTAGGCATTACATTCAAATTCATATTTGTCCTATAAAGTAAAAGTATTGACAGTTTTTAAACGTTGAAATATTAAAAAATTAACAACAACAAAAAGCTACACAAAAGATCTAAACATTCTCTGTTATCAGAATCCCAAAAGTGTGAAATCGTTTTGAAAAGATAAACAAACGCTGTACGGCTTAGTGAACAAATTGTTTAAAGGATTTTTAGCATTTTTATTACTTTTTCAGCTTTTTTATTATAAAGCTCTGTTTCAATAAAATTTACAGAAAATGTCTTACAACTGTGTGAACTTAAAATTTTTGTCTTTCAACATTGTCAGATCAATGTTAGATTGTAAGATTGCCGAAATTTTAACATCTGATAACGACATCATTGTCCGAAAAACATATCTGTAATGAGACTGCTAGATTTATGACAAATGTCTTGCAACCATGTGAACTGACAGTATAGAGTATTGTTCGAAAACTAAGCAACTTTTGCTGTCAATGCAATTAAAGACTCGTATATTACTAATAAACAGATTTATTCAAAATAAAACATTAAATTCTTATTATCTTACTAGAGTGACCCTTCCCGCTTTGCTGGGAAATATAAAATGTATTCCCCATAAAAAAATGTAAAGGAATGCCTAAAAACTAATGATTTGTATTGACCATCAAATCATATAAACTAATTTCAGAAACTGCCATTCTAACCGTTCTCTAGTTATACAAATATCAGATTTGTATTGGAGATGCTACACCCACTTATTCAATTTCGCCCATATTTCGACTTATAATGTGTATTGACTACGAAGTTATTTAAACCAAATTCAGAACCTTCCACTATTACCATTCCAAGCATATTACCTTAATCAAAAAGTTTCCAGGTAACCCCCATCTGGCGGTCCCATCGTTCCGATTTGAGTTTTTTTTTTTTTTTGTTAAGTTGGTACATCAGTTGTTGATATTCCCGCTAAATTTTAGCGTCATAGCTTGCATTTACAAAAGCTACCTAGCCAAGAGTACATCTACCTCTATGTGTTGGCGATTTTTTTTACAATTTTGACTGTGTTGAGGTCGCAAAAGACATGATTTGCTAGGCTGAATGCGATTCCACATTCATCAAAAGGATTATTACTGTAGACGAGATGTGGATTATGAGTACAACACGCAATTTAGACATCAGGTAAGTGAATTTTCAGTCAAAAAAGGAGGCAATGTTCACGGTTTTCATGGATTATAACGGTGTAGTACATCATGAATTTTTTACAGAAGGCCAGACAGTAAACAAAGGGTATTGTTTGGGCGTTATGAGGCGCTTGTGTAAAGCAGTTCGCTGAAAGAAAACAGAATTGTGGGCACAATATTCGTGAATTTTGTACCATGATAACGCACCGTCGCACAGTTCCATCATTATTCGAAATTTTTTGACGAAAATTGCAGCAAATACCATTCAACAGCCACCGAATTCACCTGATTTGGCTCGCTGTGACTTCTTTCTGTTCAATCGAGTTAAAAAACTATTACGGGGAACGTATTTCAACAGTCGAGAGGAATAAATGGAAAATTGCAGGAAGGACATACCGAAAACCGAATATAAAAAGTGTAAATGTCAAGTTATGACGCCAAGATTTAGCGGAAATATCAACAACAGGTGTACCAACTTAACAAAAACAAAAAAAAAAACTCGAATCGGAACGATGGGAACGCCAGACGTGGATTATTCCGGAAACTTTTTGATCAAGGTAGTATACAAAAATCAATATTACCTTGTCTGGGAGGTCCCACTCCCACTTATCCAATTCCACCCACTTTTTGACTGATGATTTGTATTGAAAACAAAGTTATTTCGGTCAAATTTATATACCCTTACTAAAAACGTTAAGTTTTAAAAATATAGACATATGGGTGTGGAACTGCCCAGTTGAACCTAAGCCATTAGTGATCTTTCCAACGCATATATAAGTTTGCAATCGGTTTGGTGGTTTTCAAGTTATAAAATGACAACCATAAGACTATGACTATAATAACAAAACTTTAATTCCATTACCTGGCGAGTAATAAAACAACAACAATAAAATTAGCAATATGAGTAACTGTTCGAAACTTATGAAACTTTCAGTATTTTGTGTGATAACCCTTGTTTTTATGACCTACGCACACCGTTTTGGCATATACTCGTATTCTATAAGATTTGTTCCAATTGTTGTAAGTATTGATTATCACTCTAATTTTAAGCTCTCCATCAGCTTCTACTTATTTTAAAAACAACGTGATCCAACTCTGCTTTTTCCGAAAAGATTCTCAATAGGATTCAAGTCCAATCCAAGACTCGAAACTTATTTAGCAGACAACCATTCTATGGCCAATTTTGATAAAAACAGTTCGTTGCCGTGCTGAAACACCCACTCAGTGGTGCTATAGAATTGGAAATCTGTGTCATTTAACGACGAATTTAAATTAAAATTTCAGTTACATCATAATTACTTATTGCGATTATAAAACATTCAACTTTGAGAAGATATAAGACGTGTCATATATATTGAAGAAATCATTCCTGTCCACCTCTGCTTTCATTTATAAATATTTATCTGTGTGTGTGCGACTTTCTTTCCACATAAAATTTGTTACGCCTGACAACCTTGCAACTCCTCCAACACTCATACATAAGTTGTTTTCT
The DNA here is from genome assembly GCA_023159175.1 of Wohlfahrtia magnifica. Lineage (NCBI taxonomy): Eukaryota > Metazoa > Arthropoda > Insecta > Diptera > Sarcophagidae > Wohlfahrtia > Wohlfahrtia magnifica. Next base: position 2,001,863 of record JAKWBJ010000056.1, read on the forward strand.
ATGAATGATGGATATTCTCTGGCACTTTCGACTTATTCAAAATGCTTGGCCAAAGAAGAGTTATATGTGTTTGTCTATATTGTCTATCTACCGAATAATTGTGGTATATTTTTATATTTTTCTTTGTTAGCTAATATGTATGGTATGGTTCATGCTTTAGGTACGACAATGGCAGTTTTTTAATAAGTTTGTTTTATCGCAGAGTCAGTATGTGTGTCAACCACTTGTCATAAATGCTTATGGAAATTGGTCAATTATAATCAAATTATTTAAAAAATTAAAAAAAAACTGTTACATGTGTATGTCACCACCGACCACAAATTGGAAAAGTTGCACTCGAATTGAATTTTTTATTATTATTATTTTGTTTTTGTTTTACATGATTTCAACAAGTGTTTACAAAATATATTTTTGTTGCACAGTGAAGTAACAACATATGCAGTATAAACAACTTTGTTTTTTTTTGTGTTCTCAATAAAGAATAATTAAAAAATTAATGGTTATAAAAAAAAAAACTTTATGCCCAAATTCACAATCTTTGGTTACTTATTAGTAAACTAAAAAGATAACAATTAAACTAATACTTCATATTCACATTTTTAGTTGTACTAAAAAACTTAATGTATAAAAAATGGCATATTTATTTAATATGTTTTAAATTAATTTACTAAATGTTTTAACCCTTTAACGACCAAAAAAATATTAATTAAATATTGTATAAACTAAAATACAATACATCTCAAAAATGTATTATTATAAGTCTTGTTCGTGATAGATTCAAAAGCTAACTCGAAGCATCTTAGGGAAGAAGTGGGGCTAGATAGGGACTTACCCTTAACTACTTTTTTGTTGCCACAATCGTATTCAAAAAAAAGACTAATTGACATATTTGCGCTATCTGTTACCTGGACCAATTTATTAACTAAAATCTCGCAGTCAAGAATACTTGCATAATATGGTAATCAAAGGGTTAAACTCTAAAATATTAGAAAAATTGAAATTGCTCTTGGAAACATGAATTTGAACCATTTTTTAGGTTCTGTTGACGACGACCGCTAACAATACTCCAGATATTGTCATCATTGGTGTTACATTTAATGTTGCAATCAATATTTTAAATTTCTCCAATCATTTCATTTTTTTTTTCATAAAAAACAAAAAAAAAATTAATATAAATTTTAATTTTCAGACATTATCAACTGTTGTCTAACTAATTGTTAACCAATGCGTAACAAAATACTGTGAATAAATTTTTTTAGCGAAACTATTTTTATTCGTTAACTAACGACTGTGAATTTGGACATTAGAATTTCAAATACTCCTCAAGTATTTGTCCAATTCAAACTGGATTATGTCAAAAGCGTCACAGAGATGTATTTGCTTCGAAAAGTCACAGAGAATACCAAAGCTAGAATTAAAGAAAAAAACTCAAGTTTGATTGTAAAAGATTTGGACCGATAATTTAAAGTTTTATAAGGTTAAACGCATTGAAAATTTAAATATAAAACCTTTTTTGGGAATTCTATTGCATTTATATCGAATAGGGGTGTTGCGAATAATACTTTAGCGAAAACGAATATCAAATTTTAAGAAAATAGTCTAGTAGATTTAAGTCGCATGATCTTGGCGTTTAATGAATTGCTCCAAAACGAGAGATTAATTCCTCACTAAACGCGCCTTTCATGCCACACTGCATGCGATACCACCTTGTTGAAATCACGTCAACCAAGTCCAATTTTTCTATTTGTTAGTTTGTTAGTCTATTCATGGTAAATAAATAAACCTTGTTGAGCATTTTTGATATTGTCACATGCCACGAAACTTTTTTTACATACTTACATAAATCCCTCAACATCCCAAGTGGAACAAGGGGGACTTAATCAATGATCTGTACCCGATCCTATTTACTCTTTGAAAGGGATCTACGGTTTAACGCTTGCTCCAAACGGCAGATGCATAAGCGAAAAAAGTTTTTCATAAACAATCGCTAGTCATAAAGCGATGCCTGTGTTGAAAATTGTCAAGTGATCTAGCCTGATAAATCGAAAAAACCCATTTCTTATACCAAGCTTGATAAAAATTATAGTAACTCTGCACCATCAATTTCAATGGTAAAAAAGTGGTTTACTAAATTTCGTTGCGGTCGTACAAGCACGAAAGGTGCCGAACATTCTAAATGCTCAGTTGAGGTCTCTGCATCCGAAACAATTGGAAAATGCGCAAACTTTGGTTTGCCGATCGAAGATTAAAAGTGCGAGAAACTGTAGAAGCTATAAGCATCTTTCAGTCGTTTCAATTTTAATTGATCACTTAGGTGTGAGAACGTTTTTAGCACGATAGGTGACACGTTTGCTAAAAATCGTTCACAAATGCAATCGTGTGATAACTTCGCACAAATGTTTGTAGTTGTTCAACAGAAAGAGGGACGAGTTTTTTCATGTTTTCGTAACCGTCGACGAAACGTGAATCCATCAAAACACACTAGAGTACAAACACCAGTGAATAAAGTGAGTTTCTCGAGGTGGATCGGCGCTAAAGAAAGCTAAGGAGCGAGATTGTTTTTTAGGATGTACGCGAAATACTTCACACTGTCTATCTCCAAAAGGATAAAACAATAAATGACGAAAGTTATGCCAAGTTATTGTGTCGATTTAATGAGGATTTAAAAAAATATCGTATTTAGCCAAGAAAAAAGTTATTTTTCCACCAGAACAATGCAAGACTTCACACATGTGCTACGAATTGCTTCCTCAACCATCCTATCCTCCAGATTTAACCCCGAGTGTCTATATCATATTTCCCTAACTATAAAGAAATCTCTCAAACACTGAATCAATTCGGAAACAGTTTCAACTCTTTTGTCTCAGAAATCTTCAATAGAATCAGAAGAACTTTTATAAAGTCTTCATCCATTAATAATTTTATACTAACCAAGAGATTCTTGGTTCAATTCCAGGACAGACCATCCGACAGACCATCCAACTCCATTGCTAGCGACTGGTTATAACTGATTAATAAAGGTGACCAAAGTGGCACTTGAGGGCCGAAATTTAATCGGCTTCCTATATGGATGCACCCGCACGAAAACAAAAATTTTCAACAGAGAATGCGAAATAAACAACAATTTCATTCAGTTGTGTGCTAGGTTTTGGCGAAAGCAGATGTATATCGTTTTACGTATTAAAATTATTTATTTGTTTTGTTGTTTACTTCGTTGGATTTTTTCTTTAACGCACACTGCAAAAACTTACTGCTACTGCTACTGCTACTACTACAAATGCAGTTCTCTCTCTGGCCAACCCTGGTATACAAACAGAATCGGATGAAATTCAGTCGCGTGAATTATGTACGTAATAATTTCATACAAGGAATTGGTGTAATGGCGATCCCCTTCGTATTTATTGTTTATAGATTTTGAAAAAAAAGCGTTCTATACACTCTCGCACGTGGTTATGTGGGTCGCACTGGAATGTAAAAACGTCCCTGCGAAGTTAGTTAACCTTATTAGGGCTCTATATAGAGGGACAAGTTGTCGGATTCTTCATGCTAAATGTTAAAACCAGAATATTCAACTCGAACGTCAAGTCAATACTTTTGTACAGCTGCGAGATCCAAAACGGCGCACCACGCGACATCAAGGTCATACAGATATTCATTAACAGATGTTTGCAGAATATCATGAGATTCTTTTGATCCAACATGATACCAAATAGTGTGTTATGGTCCCAAACCAGTCAAATACCTATCGAGACGGAAATAAGAAGACGTGAATGAAACTGGATTGATCATACTCAAGAAAACCCCATATCGACATAGCACAAAATGCAATAAAATGGAATCTGCAAGGTAGCCGACGAAGAGGAAGGCCCGGCCATGCCTAGAGAAGACAGATCGAAAAGGAGGTGGCTGGAGTGAGGTTAAAAAAATATGACCATGGAAAGATCAAATTAGAGATCACTTGAAGCCCTATGAATCGAGAGGATTATATTTATATAAATCACCAAAAATATTTTCTCAATTTGTAGTTTTTTAATTTTTTAATTTTCGAATACCAAGTACTAAAAAGATCTAAGTAGACCATCGCCGGTTAAGGGACTCTTAATTTTTAAATCATTCAAAATATTTTTATTTTGTAGACCCACAAATATTCCTAGACTCGGATATATTTGAAAATAGACCGCATAAGTAATGAAACGGCGGTCTTGTCTTCTGCAAAGTCTTCAATAAAAAGGTATCTATCTTAAAATTGTGACGTGTACATGGACAAACAACAAGGGATAATTAACCACTATAAGTAGATCTTTTTAAATATCGGGTCCGCCTTCTAACGTTTTTTTTTCAACTAGTGCTTATTTCGTGAATGGGAACACTTAGATCTTGTCTGATTTGACAGATAATTATTTTTATCCTTCCGATGAACGAATACGGTTTTGTATACGCTTGAACAACGCTGGGAAGTATTGCGACATTACTTTGAAAATCATGGTAATGTTGCAGAATGTGTGCGATGTGTTCAGAAGAAGCTCATTTTGATCTTGGCGGGTATGTAAACAAGCAAAATTGTCACATTTGGGGCACAGAAAACCCGCACGCATACATTGAAAAGCCGATACACCCAAGACGAGTCACTGCTTGGTGCGGATTTTGGTCCAGAGGCATAATTGGGCCATTTTTCTTTGAAAATGAGCAAGGAGTGGCCGTTACAGTCAATGGCGATCGTTATCGGGCCATGTTGAACGAATTTTTGCTACGTGCCACACAGCCGAAGCTACACTCAATGTTTCGCGCCCTGTTTTTGAAGATCGTATTATCAGCCGCAGAGCTGATGTCGTTTGGCCACCTCGGAGCTGCGTTTTGACACCGTTGGACTATTATTTGTGTGGTGCCGTCAAAGATATGTGTTACGCCAATAAGCCAGAGACAACTGACGCTTTAAAGGACAATATTCGTGAAGCCATTGGTGAAATACAGCTGCACACAATCGATAACGTGCTTAAAAATTGGACCGAACGTATAGGCTACTGCATGGCCAGTCATTTGAATAAAATTATTTTCCATTATTAACCGGAATGATTGTACTTTCAAATAAAAAAGAAATTTGAGAAAATATTCAGTAGTTTTTTTTATAGCATTAAAAAAAAAAATTATTTGGCGGACCCTTTATATGTTTTAATCAGTGAACAAGAAAAATTTTATTTTTGTAAACTGTGTTATTTGTTTTTGAGTAAAAAACGATTGCAATTGTTTTTGTATTATTGTAGTATTTGTTTTGGTTTTTAACAAATGTCAAAATACAAAAATATGGCGTCAGTTCCATACATATTTTTCATTTTAACTGCAATTGGTATTGTTTCTGTTCATATTCTTGTTGTTGTCTTTTATTGATATTACTATTGAGTAAAAGATCAAAGTTTATTGTGTTATTGGATAAATTAAATATCCGATAATGGTCCACATTGAATGAAAAACAAAATGAAACAAAGAAAACGTAAAACACTAGGAAAACAAAATAACAGTATACAGCTGGGCGCATGCGTATTGCTAGTCAATCTGATGAATTGATAAAAACGTAATACACACGCGTACATGTGGGACTGCAAAGTGGATATTTTTTTCAAAACAGCACTAAAGATCATCATCATCTTATTCATGAGCACTAATCTGAAACATTACTTGTAAATGGCAAATTACCATTTGATGTTATCGTTATGAAATCTTTATTATGATATTCTTATAAATAATAAGTCAGTTACCTTTTAAGGTTCATAAGAGAATACGTACATCGATATGGATCTACAAAAACATATTTTTAACATATTTCTTATCTAAATAATGTTAAACCGATAAAACTCGTTTCTTCTAAAATAGTCTCCAAATCTTTAATTAGCACTTGACAGAATGCAGTATTTCTTCTGATCTATTTAAGATACAAGCTGACTGCATCATACTAAATTAGTTTCAATAATCAATAATACTAATAACAAATACGTTTCCTGTTTTATTCATGAATCCTTCAATAATAAGTTATAAAATCTCATTTAAATCATTCATCCTCTGCTGTAATAAGACTACACTTGCACGAGACAACAATAAAAGAGTAAAAAACAACGAGAAAAGTCACAAGTCAAGTGGCTTGGCAAGATTTGTGTGATTCCAAAACGAGTTAAAATAAAACTAAAAAAAAACAAACTGCGCAATTTCTGATCATTTGATTTCGTCTATTGTTGGCTCAAGCAAAGTGTTCACCAAAATCTATTGAATATCAAATACTCTGGAGTGCTGTTATAGTTTAATACAGAGACACTCAGCTCATTACAGACTTTTCTGATTTAGGAAAAACCAGTTCTAACAATCGTGTGCCTCTTATCATTATATATTTGAGGAAAGAAATCACTGCAAACACCCAGAGACTAAGAAAGCGGTTTTTGCTTAGGAGTAAAGTGTTTTATGTCTCCTATTGTGTGTCAAACGATTCGCAGAGTAACGCTTCGTTTGTTGTTTTGAAATTCAATTACGAGTTTATGATTGTCGTTCTGACCAGCAGCCAGCCTAATATAACGCGCAATATTTAGCACACATGCCAAATTCGTTCATTTCGTTTAATGGCCTGATTGACAACTGAAAACGGCAGCAGCAGCAGACACATTGCAATTGCAATTGCTACCACTCCCTGAGTTATCATCACCATTGTCATCATTATCATCAGCATAGTTATTGTCATTTCCTTAGTCAGCTTCTAAAACTACGGTCACTTTTGGCAGATATTTGACGAAAAAAACGTAACCACTATTTTATAGAAACATTTTATGTTAACATTTCTTAAAAACTAATCATTGTATAAAAATGTAATTTTTTAATAATTTAATTTGAGAAAATAAATCTATATAATTAATAGGCTTACACATTTCTTTGTATACCTTTTACGCCCGTTCTACTGCACCGATTTTGGAGATATTAAAGTCTTTTCTATACAGATGTGCACAATATCAATTTTATTTAAATCGGTTCAGTACTTTGTGAGTAAAACGACTAAAATTCTTACTAACGCAGAGAAAACACATTTTGTTTGCTTAGCTATACATCCCAATAATCCAAAACGATCTAGAAATAACTTGTAACAAGCTTACTAACATAAGCCTTAAGCTTAGATATATAAGTCTTCTAAAAGGCTTATTAAAAATTGTTTAATAATGAAAGCTGAACCCTTGCGATAATATTGCTTGTTTTGATAAGTTTTTTTTTTAGAATTTTTTTCTAAAATGTGAGATTTTAGAAAAGACTGCTTCATACAAAAAATTCCAAATTAAGTGTAAATCAAGGTTGAATGGGTTTTAACCATGGTTGGCAACCCACTGCGTAACCTAATCAAACCCACCCGGGTTCTATTGAGTATTATATTTAAAAAACCCGGGAGGGTTTTTTTATTTAATGATTTTCGTAGTTTATTTACAACAAAAATAAGTGTAATTTACGTATTGGGACTAAAAATTTATTTGTTCCAGTTTTAAGCTTAAAAAGATAATAAAATAAAAAATTTATCAAATCACTGCTTACATCTTTTCCCTAACTCTGAGCCAATTTACAAAACCCATCTCAGGAATACTTCTCGTCTTTTAAGGGGCTTTATTTTTGAAGCCGATTTTGTATTTTTTCAAAGGAAATGATTCGGTGAGATAGTTTATGAAAATGTAGGCCATAAATTGAAATGCCTTTGTGTTGAAAGAATATGTGTTGTGTTTGGTTCACTTACACTTTTTGTTAAAAAAAAAGGAGAATCTATTGGGTTTTAACTATAGAACGAGGTAATTTGCGCTTAAAGCGAATGTGTTCCATATTTCAAACAGGCCGTTATAGAGAAATGCGATAAAAAGAAAGCCCATATAAAGAAGAGTGTGTATCTTGTATCCGTAGTAACAGCCAACGAAGCAATGTTCGGAGAATACGGCGATTGTTTCTAATAATTGTTTTGAAACTTTAGCGACATGTGGGCGGGTGTTGTCATGCGAAATAATGACTTAATCATGTCTGTTTTTATATTCCGGCCGTTTTTCTTAAATTGCATGATCCAAACGAAGAAATTGCAGTCTGCTTCGCTCACCAAGCTTTAGCAGCTGAACATGACTTTATTAACAAACAAAAAATGTTGTCGATTTGAACGAAATTTCGAAGCAGTTATAAAACCCAATAGAGCCCAGTAAATCCCGTTGGGTTGGTTTTTTTTTAAGCCCGGGTTTCTGCCAACCCTGCTTTTAACTGTCTAATATTTATTTTTTTGTGTTAATTACGAGTATTTATCAAAAATTCAATAACGAAAATCCAGCTTATAGGCCGTATTCGATTCCTTACAGACTGCTTTACACATTACATCACGCATAGAGTTAGTCCACTAGTACTTTCAAAAACACCTTTCTTTTTAATTTGAAATTAATTCTTTTTAATTTGAAATTAAAAAGAAAATTTTAAATTAAAAAGAACAAAATAGCAAAATATCAGCATTACTAACCCATCCAATTTGGATGATAAGGCTTTATTTTATTTTGCTTCTGATACATATTTAACTTTACAATCGGTTGGGAATAAGACTAGTCCGAATCGAATGCTAGTTGTATGTGCTTAAAAATTTTATTTCAATTTTTCTTATTGACATAATGAATTTCAATTTGTAATATTTTTTTTATTGCTAAATATGTATATTTTTATCAGTCATACTAAAAGAGAATTTTTTTGAATGTGGGGGCTAATTTAAAATAAATGTTAGATGCTAGAATACGGCTGATTGTGTCAGCCGCTGAGTACACTAGTAATAATAAAACAAACATTTCTATAAAATAGTGGTCAAGTTTTTTTCCTCAAAAATTTGCGATATGCGACTAGCAACCAATATGCTTTAATTCTCAAAAATAAATTATGTCGTACCATAAGTATAAATATATATTTAGTACATCCTTTCATCGTATGTATGTACAATATGTATCTTGTTGAGATCAGATTGTTTTCTTGTAGACCGGCCAGTCTAATTTTATTTTATTGATTAAGGCAGTAATGAATTAGTACGATTATTTTGCATACTGATCCATAGTATATTTAAGAAATCAGTTGCTGCTGCTGCTTTTCTGTCAAGACAACAAAACTGAAATAAAAGCGATAAATGACTGATTGACTGACGGCTTAGCTAACCGACTTTACTGATAGACAACAAACAAGAGTAAATGAGCAAAAGAGCAAATCGTGTTACAGACAGGCAGCTTGTCTGTTGTCTGTTCAATATTTTTTTATTTTATTTTATTTTTTTTTTGTCGCTATAAATATTTAAAAAAACTTTTAATATTTCACTTTTATTTTCACTGAGCTTTTTTATTTTAATTACAGTAAACGTTTACAGCTACAAATAAAATACGAGTAAAAAATATTTTTTAACCGGTTGCAAAAATTGCAAAAGATTTAATGCCATGTGCACACAGCAACATTTTTTCGTAAGTCGCTCTCTAATTTAACCATCAATTATGAACCGTATTACAAATAGTTCAGTTTCAATTTCCCTATGGATGATTGATAAATCAATGTGATCTCAAATTTGAATCGACTGTTTGTCCACGCTTAATTTGTCTATTAAATTTCTTTACTTTTTTTACTTTTGCATTTTTAAAACATAATTTATCGGCAAATAACAAAACAATAAGTAAAAATAACAAGAAACAGCGAATAAAGTAATTCGAAATCTCGTGTGAACATGTTTTCAAACTATAAATGAGATTTCAGTTATTCTATAGATACACAGTATGTCACCTAGAACAAGCTAGCAAATACAGCATTAACAATTCTGAAAATTGTTAATATAGTTAATAACAGAATAATTTGGTAATTATAATGACAGCTAATGTTTTGTCGGAAATAATGTATCAATAATGTGTGTGAGCTTTCGCATACCCAAATGTTTGTGTAAAATGGTAAAACCACTACCAACTGATATCTTTATAATGTCAGCTAGGCTCGTGCACATTGAAATTGCGTTCGTTCATAACCAATTTCTGGATTTTTTTTATATTTTCTGAAATAACAGCCTCATTTGGACGTCCACTGCGCTCTGCATCATTTGCGCTGGTACGACCACGTTTAAATTCAGCAAACCACTTCTCTACCATTTGTGTCGATGGAGCAGAGTTCGGATAATGTTTATCAGTCCTTAGTTTGGTTTCCACTGTATTTTCTTTTTTCATCAAAAAGCAATGCTTTATCAAAACTCGAAATTCACTTTTTTCCATTTTTTTTTCAATAACAAAGGCTGCTTCACACAAAATGCTATAACTCACTAATCAATAGTCAGATCGCTATCAAATTTATACACGTATCGTTTGAAGGTTAGCATCAAATAAAAATCCAAGAACATAATATAGTGTTGGAAAAAATAATAGGAACAAGCAAAAATTTTTAATATTTCCTTAATTAAGTGAATAAAAAGAGTGTTAAAAAAGCAAAAGTGGATTATTTTATATAATAGACTGTCTCTCATTCCAGTATTTGAATTTGATACTTTTTGTAAATCATTTTTTAAAAGAACTTCTCAATGAAAAGTTTTGTTTTATTTGATTGCATATTTAATTTTTTACAGGAACTTTTCAGTTCGACTTCTAAACTGTGCTCAGTTTTGCTCGATACTGTAAATCAATTCAGCTTAAAACGTGATCGAAGTTGGCTTGGACGTAGTGGGCTCGTAGTTCCGATTTTACTTTCTATGGTCGATTATATTATCCGAATCAGATTGAGACTAAGTGGGCTGGCTGCCGAATTTTATCCACTTTATTTCAGCGTTTTTTAAACATAAAATAATAGCTTTTGAGTTCTGTAGATATTTATATAAATTTTGTTGACTGTATAAATCTTACAACAAAATTGTATACAAATCTATATATATATATAAAAGAGAACTATAAAATGCGTTGCAATTGATGTTCTCTGAAATGCGCTTTTATTTTGTAAACCCTTAAACGAAAGGTGAAATCATTATATACGGATTTTGTAGGTCCATTGTTTCGCGAGTTATTGTATTGTATAAGTTTTACTTGAAAACGAAATTTGTTACAGCATTTAAGCTTTGTTTGAGTTATAATAGAAAATATTTTTAAAACTGTGTATATAAAAAGCATATGTAGAAAGCTGTGGCATTTGGTGTGTGGCTTCATTATTTTTCAACTAGGCGGTGTCACGCCCATACAAAATCCTTCACTTATTATGTATATATCTTTAAAACGATAATAGTAAGTCTCCAAATTTGGTCCAAATAACTTTGTGGTCAGTACAAATCATCAGTCAAAATTTGGCCGAATTGGATAAATGTGAGTAAAAGTAAATCTTGATTTTTGTGTATCTAGAGAACGATTAGAATGGAAGATTCTGAATTTGGTCTAAATAACTTAGTAGCTAATACACAATATCAGTCGTAATATGGGCGAAATTGAATAAGTGAGTGTGGCATCTCCCAGATAAATTAAATATTGATTTTTCTACACCTAGAGAACGATTATAATGGAAGGCCCAGTATTTCGTCTATATGAGTTCGTACAAACCATCAGTTATAAAGTAGGTGGAATCGAATAAGTGGGCATGGTACCTCCCATACAAACTAAATTATGATTTTTGTATATTTGCAGTCAATACAAACCATCATTTAGAAATAATATAGAATTTTGCATGTGTAGAGAGCGGTAGCAAGTAAAAAAGCTGGTATAACACAAAGGATTCCAGTAACGCGGGAGGGATTACTCTAGTCTTCTATATATATATATATATATATAAAAGAGAACTATAAAATACGTTGTAATTGATGTTCTCTGAAATGCGCTTTTATTTTGTAAGCCATTAAACGAAAGGAGAAATCAATACCAATATGCGGGTTTTGTAGGTCTATTGGTTAGCGAGTTATTGGCGTTAGAGTGAACCCCTTTGTATAATTTGCATAATTTTTAATCAAAAACGCAATTTGTTACAGCATTTAAACTTTGTGTGAGTTTGTCACGCCCATGTAAAATTTATATTTATATGTCTATATCTTTAAAATGGTTATAGTCTCTAAATTTGGCTCAAATAACTTTGTGGTCAATACAAATCAACAGTTTACAATTGGGCCAAATTGGATAAGTGGGAGTAGCACCTCCCATACAAAGCAAATATTGACTTTTGTATATCTTTGGAACGGTAATAGTAGAAGATTTTGAATTTAATCTAAATAACTTAGAAGTTAATACACATCATCAGTCGAAATATGGGTGAAATTGAACAAGTGGGTGTGGCATCTCCCGTACAAATCAAACATTGATTTTTGTATATCTAGAGAATGATTACAACGAAAGGTTCTGAATTTGGTCTAAATGATTTCTTAAATAGTACAAACCATCATCTATAAAGTAGGCGAAATCGGATAAGTGGGCATGGTATCTCCCATACAAATTATATAATGATTTTTGTATAACTTGAGAATGGTTAGAGTTGCTGTTTCTAAATTTGGTTTAAATAACTTGGCAGTCAATACAAACCATCATTAAAAAAAAAAAAAATTGAATTTTGTATGTGTAGAGAACGGTAACAGATACAACACAAAGGCTCCCAGCAACGCGGGATGGATTACTTAAGTTAAAACTATTTTACCTTTTAAGATTGTAATACGAGTATATACAATACATATCTGTTAAAATTAGGAAAATATGTACATAGTTTATTCGAATAGGTATTCGTATTTCTACGAGTATTAGCAACCAGGCTTTATTTACTTACCATATACACGTACTCCAATTAAACTTTTAATGCTTTTGTATTAAGTAGACACATGCTTATATAGATATGTATGTTATTTAGGTATATGATATTATTACGACTATTAATTATTTGCTTACATAGTATTTCAATTTGTTATAACGGTATAATTAAGATATTTTTTAATTCCATTAAAAATAATAAACTAAATAACCATGATCAGCTTGTTCGATAAGGTTGGTCACTTGTTATCCAAAAATAAAAAAAAAACAAATATAAAATTTAAGCCCAACTAGCTAGACTTTATGATACCCTTTATTACACTGTGTTTTTATTTTTTAATAATTCGTTTCGATTTGAACAAAATTAGGTAATGATACGATATCTGCCACGGACATAAAGATAGATATTAGTGCCGTAAAGGATTTGAAAGCTTTTAGATTTGGAAAAACTAAAACCACAATAATGGTATAAAGAATTTGGATGCTGTAGCTGTCATCTCTGGTAAGTAATTTTGCTTTTACAATAAAATTTACAATGGAATGACTTTAATTATAATTGAGTTAATAATTTGTAACTTCTGAAATTTAGCAGGTTATATTCACGTGGTAAATAAGCATCTATAATAGAAATGATCAAAGCTCTATATTTCTTGCCTCATGGCAAACGTGACATACAGTTTGTAAAAAAGTCTTCGCAATAGTGACCAAAAACTGTATTTTGATGCTTCAAAAAATAAATTGATCGCCAGCGTTCAAGAGTCTTGTGTTATTGATCCTGAAAATACGAATACAAATATTGCCATAATAATTAATTCAAGTAAAAATCGTATTTATGCTTTATTGACTCGATTCTTCATACTTTTTCAGCGCAGGATAGATCTTGTACACGGCCCTGAAAACAAATCAGGAAATTTTCTAGCTGTTTTGACTTTAAAACAATGGATATACCCCAATCTTTTGAGACTCATGTCTCCTGAATGTTTTCATTTAAATATAGTCATCTGTTGCACGTTTATCCAATTTTTATTGCTAAACGTCTCGAAGTCCTTAAGAGGTACAGTAACGGGATGCGTACAAAAATATACATGTTAAGAATTTGTTGTTGAAATTCTCAAATGAAAATAAGATCTAACTGTTCCTAACACTTTTTTTACAAACTGTATGTTAATTTTCTTGCTTGTATGTATTTACTATATTCGGTTGATGAGGTTATAAATAAAACCTCCTATGAAGGAGCACATTAAGAAAATCATGACCAGTTTGTATTAAGACTACAATTTTTTTTAGTTTATGACAGATTGGTGGGTTGGTCCACATGGTCGCTCATAGCTACTACAAGCGTCAAATAGTGTCATCGGACACAGTTTTGAGAATTGGTACAATTTGGGGAAATCACCTGGTCCAATAGAAATCACTCGCCGAAGGTCTTCCACTCCGTCGTAGCTGTGACAGTGGTCATTGTATTGTGACCCATCAAGCGGCTATGATTTCCAATTGGCCAGTATCAGGTAATCACATCCCTTCTACCACGACCAATGAGCGTTCGAGTGCGCCTCATATCTACTCAGGCTTAGTCCGTTTAAGTAATTCTTCAGGACCCCCCAGTCTTCCATCTGCAGGCCGCCCGATGCAGGTAGAAGTCAAAAATGGCTCTCTTCAGCAGCCCCATGGTAGATCCCACTGATGCCGATCTCGCGCGAGCTCCCTCGTCCGCTTCTACATTTCTATATAAATCATGGTTATCCGCAATACAAACAAGGGTCGTCTCAGAAAAGAGTCTGAGAGTAATTAATGAGTCTCATACATCCCTCAAAAACCGAGGATAGTGTAGGAAAAGGGCAAGGATGGGCACACGCAAATAAAGAAGCGCCCTCATGCACTACCCCGAGATAGTAGTAAGCTTGCTTCTCTAATCGCCAATATTTCCGCCTGAAAAACATCCAGCACCACAGCTCATATTCGAGTCATCCGGGATATCGATACCATTAAGTGGATCGCTTCGATTCCATTTAGAACGGGAAAAGACTCTCACCACGCAACTCTTGAAGAAGCTGAGTACCATCGAGCCATCAGGAGAACTGCAGTGGTGATTCAGGCTAGCCTCCGCAGAAAAAACTTCGTATCCAACACCACAGCTCAACTTTGGGCAATCCGTGTACAACCGGATGTCGTAGCCATTAAGTATTAGTCCCGATTCCATTCAGAACGGAAAAGGAAACTCACCCCTAATCTCTTGACCAAACTGAGTACCGAAGTTTAGTAGTCGGATGCAATTAAGTAGTTAAAAGCATTTAGTAAAGTTAGCGATGCACTAATTTAAGAAGTGTTCAGTAAAAGAAACAAGTTACTTAATAAACAAAAACTGGTATGTCGGGTTATTAAAAAAAGATATCTAATATTCGACACACACTAAATGAAAAAGTAAACTATGAGCATAAAACCAATTAACCAGCCGAAATGTCGAAATTTTCCACATTTTATTCAATTGAAAATTACTTGTTTATTTTCACCGAAACCATAGTGTTCTTGAGTTTTTTTAATTTCAAAAGATTTCAAAGAGAGCTAATAGTTTGTATGCTACACTGAGAAGTATTGCTACATGAATTTATGCGTGTGTATACTTTGCATAAATACCTACAGTATTGGACAAAACATATGAACATAGAAAAGCTCATTCGAATTTCAATTTGATTTATTAATTTATAACGATAATAGCCTCCTTTTATTAACAAAAGACAAAAACAAAGAAAACAAAATTTGTAAAAGTAAAAATGTATGTTAAGGTTACAAAAACCGCTATTTTGCATGCGTCAAAACAATAGCACGAAATAGTTGGATAGTTGAATTATCAACGACAAAAATCGATCAATAACAAAAACAATGATTTCAACATTAGGGGAATAAATAAAAAAAAACTTGAACATCTTTATGAACGTATCGAATCTATCAAACTCTGTCCCTAGCCAACAATATTTTGTAATATTCTACAAAAATGGCTAACAGTAATTAGCAATTAGAAGAAAAAGTAATTAAATTAAATTATAATAGATATGTATATATATAATTAAATTATAATAGATATGAAACAGCGATATCAATCGCATTTATTCACCGTATTATAAGCTGTTTCCGTTCATCAGACTTATTGACCATCATACACAGAGGTAGTAGACCCCTGAAAACCAGCAAACGGAACGACTAGGCGGATACTCCGTTTAATAAAAAAACGTATGTGTTTATATAAGGAAGGTCTATTAGAAATCAATTAAAATTAAATGTTTCGATTAGGTGCGTCCAAACACGATCTGTAGACGGTGGATTAGTATCATGTCGAAGCGCATAAAGATCATTTACTACTGCCAAAAACAGATTGATCAGAATTGAATTTACAAAGGAGCAAGTAAACTTAGGTATATTTTTAATGGAGGACCGTACGCTTCTCTGATGAATCTAAGTTTAATGTCAGACGTTCTTATAGATTTAGCTTGTTAAGCCGTATAAAAAAGACAATGTCTAAATCCTCGGTATATTAAAGGCACGGAAATACATAATAAGGAAGTATTTTTAGTGTGGGAATGCATTTCTAGCCATGAAATTGGGCCAATTCACAAAATAAAGGATATAATGGATCGATTCGTCTACAAGGATATCCTGGACTACATTTTGACACCGCAAGTAGAGGAGGAAATACCATTTGATTAGAGATATCAACGGGACAACAATACAAAATGCAGAGAAAATAAGTGAAAGAGTGCTTTGCAAGCAAACAAATCAACGTCTCGAAATATCTAGCGCAGTCGCCAGATCTCAATCACCCAGAAAATCTGTGGGATATTTTAGACCTCAAAATAAACCACGATAATTACAGAAATAAGGATGAACTTTATTGACTAAGGGAATTTGCATTGAATGAAATATCTGGTGAAAGATTATCGAATGTAATCGAGTCAGTAACATGAATATGTAGAGAACTTTAAAAAAATAATGGCTATGCAACTAAATATTAGTAAAATAAATATTTTAATTGAATTTATTGAAGACGTGCTTATGTTTTGTCACATTCAAAAAACTGCGTTCAACGTACAAAATGATTTTTTCTAAGTTAAATAAGAATATTCTTTGTTTGTTATACATTATAGTGAATTTAGATGACTAACTTTATAAATAAATAAAATAGTCTAAAACTCAAAAGCTTTTGCTTTTGTTATTGAGACATTTTGTATTAACCAGAAGTTCTTGCATATGTTTTGCCCAATACTGTATTTCTTTACCACATTTTATTTTCAGTGTATTCTCTCATTTTAAGTGTTTAGTTCTCTATGAGCATCACTGGTATAAAGTTTAAATATGTCAGCAATACACAGCTAATGTGGAACCTTCATCTAAATCCATATATATTAGAATCTATTGATTGAAAATTTTTTATTTGGAAATTCGTTCGATCGATTTAAATATCCTTTAAAAGAAGAAAGAAATTAGAAAAAGCTCTTGATATTCACAAATCACCTAGTGTATAAGGTCTACATTAAGCTTATTTCTTTTGAAAATACGCTAATTTAACATACATTTAATTTTTTCTTTAATTTCAATTTCAAATCATGCTTAATTTGAACTCTATTTACCGTATAAGTATAAACTCACAATAGTTTAGTGGGACATGGAATTTAGATTTAAATTTTCTTTATCCAAATGCGTCAACGCACGTGCACATTTCGCATATATGTATGGATATGCAGTCCGTCCAGGGTATACCAGTACTGTTTACTTGAGTTCACTTCACAAGATCATTTTTAAATGTCGTTTTTCTTGAGAAGATACATGCAAGATACGGTTGCAAAAATTTGCCAAAAAATTTGTTGCCACATTACTTCTATTGAATGCAACTCTAAATGACCTCTTTTAACCCAACAATTTGCAATTAAAACGGCTTATCACATTTAATTATTTTATGTGTTTTTCATTCTTGTTGTTATTGCAATTGTAAAAACGGGTAAAAATTTTCAAAGTTTGGTAAAAAAGTTTATTTTTTTAAATTTTTTATATCTTTATCGCATAGAAAAAATAAATAAAAAAAAAAAGATAAAAAAGTTAAAGAAAAACATGTTGGTATTTGAAAATATCGTCCGCATTTGTAAGTATGGATAGGTGTATAGGTATAGGTGTTTGTGCTTGAGCTCAATCACGTTTATTGCGATTCGTTTTTATAATCAGTCACCGGTTGCAAGCACAAGTTTCATGCAACAAATTATAAACAGTACGGTGCAGTACAGTGCAATATGATTTTCAGTTGCATTGAATGGTACAGGTGCTCCACCAACACCAACAATAAATATCCAATGTGTATGTATGTTTATAGAAACCATGGCAAACACCGGCTTCAAAACTTAGAAGAGAAAAAAATTGAAAAAATAAACTGAACTTAACAAGTTATATAAGCGGTACAAGGAGAAAATCGCTTAAATTGTAATCGTAGCCACAAGATTTATTTGAAATTGAATAAACTAAAAGCAACAACAAATAGAGACGAAAAAAAAACAACAAAAATATGAAATGAAAATGCGGCAATAAATTTGTGTACCGCTCCTGGGCAAAATATATATGACCGCGTCTGAATAGAGTGGATGTTGTTTATATGTGTGAAACTGTTACAAGTGCAACTGTACCAATGCTGCACAATGAACTGTAAATGCGGTTGAATTAGATTAGCAAATATCATAAGAATCTCTTATAATTAAGCTTTTCTACATACAGTCTTTCAAAACGTAAGCACATAGTTAATTATAGTGAACGGTTCAGACATAACCCGATGGTTGCCTATTTACGAATTCATAGAGTTTGTGTTACAATTTACCAAAGTAGTAAAACAATGGAAACAAATTAACTTCTGCTAATTTCGGCTTCATCTTTTGGCAGATCATACGGTAAAAATCCGATGATCAAAAAAAAAAAAAAAAAAAAAAATAGAGAAATATATGAAATCTTTATTTGAGTCGATAGAACGGTCTACATATATAATTCAATGTTTAAATGCTACGCCTCAAACGTTTCATTTGTTAAGTCCGATTTTGGCATATTCTCTCCAACATATCGTTCGGTATCTCATGAATAAATTCTTCAATATTAGCTTCCAGTGCGTCATTGTCTCGATGAACATGAGTCTTAACATAGTCTCACAAAAAATAATCTAAAGGAGCTAAATTGCACGATCTAGGCGACCCAAACGTGAAATAAGCTGTTAATCAACTCGCCTCTCAATTGCGCATTGTTTTGCATGCTGTGTGGTATGTGGCACCGTCTTGTTGAAACCACATGTCAGCCAAGTTCAGCTCTTCCATTTTGGAAAAAAACAAGTTTGAAATCATCGCGCGTTAGCGCTCTTCATTCACAGTAACGTTCCTGCTTTCATTATCTTTGGAAAAGTACGGTCCATATCCACACCCATAATCCACACCAAACAATGCATTTATCTGGATACATTGGCAGTTCTTGAAATGCTTCTGGCTGCTCTTCATACAAAATACGGCAATTTTGCTTGTTTACGTATCCATTCAACCAGAAATGAACTTCGTAGCAGAACACAATTTTCCGACCATAAATTTCTTTTGGGTATAAGGAGACTCATTTTTTTTTGTCCAAAGTGAACGATATATAATCGCTTATGTCAATGAGGCGATCAAGTGGACAATTGGTAATCTTAAAGCACATCTACAGGGCTCCTCCTTCACTAATATATGTTATGTAGGAATTTTCTAGATAACACCAATGGTAATGGGTTTAAAACTAGGTGACTAAAGCGTCTAATCAATAAACAAGATTGTAGCCCCTCTTAATCTAATTTCGAGTAAGCTTCGCAGTAACTGTCATATCAAAAAACGATATCCGGTGTTTGCAAATCGAAATATTTCAGAAATTGTGAGGAGTGTCGAAAACTTCCACTTTTCACAACTATATATAGTATAGGATGTTCAAACTCTTTTAACCAACAGACAATTCCATATCAATACGAATCGACAGCCAAAGTTAAAGGTTGGCTTGCTAGCTCCATTCTCTACGTCGTGAACAAAAGAGAACTAGATCCGATGTGACCAAAAATAATCGGCTTAAGTCGAATATTAAATTATTATTATTAAATTGGGTCCGAGAGGCGCAACTGGTCATGACACTGCGATTTAGAAAGAACTATTGTGCCAAACACTCTGGTGTCAAGCCCGCCAGGCACATTAGCCGGCTGCAGTAAAAATTCCATTAAGTCAATAGCCCATGGCGGAAGACTATCCGATCGGTCGGGAAGCACAAGTCGGAACAATCCCCATGAAAATACCCTCTACCTTGTGTATGAAGACAGCAATATCTCCAATGGGTAGCCGACGAACCTGTTCATTCCCAATAAAAAGCTGCAAAAAAATTCGTCTCTGAATGTTTGCTAAAGCAACACATACACAGTATATGTTCCGTCGGCTCCTCATCCTCACCGCACAGGCGACACTCCGAATAAGGTACCACATTGAAATTAAAGACCTGTTATTTAAGATAGATGGATGGGGCCGTCAGGAAGCCAATAAGTCTTCTCATAGTTGTCTTGCCCATGTGGCGTAACTCTCTATTGTAGGTTAGGGTCTCATTAGCCGCCTCGCCTGCCTCAGACCCGGACATTGTAGCTGATATTACGAGCAGAGTCACCCATTCATCGATATTCCACCTGGCCGTGGACCAGATACTACCACAGTACGGCTAGGGTCTCACGAGACCAGTGGCCGAGCCCTGCCTTACCAGTTCGTCAGCGATCTCGTTCCCCATAACACCAGTGTGTCCAGTGACCCAACAGTGTCACACTGTTCCCCAATGCCAATGTGTTGATATTCGTATAGCACTCGAGTATCAGTCTCGAGTCTATATACTCCGTAGAAAGAGCCTTTAGTGCTGCTTGACTATCGGAATACTTATTAATATTTGGGTCGAATAACATTGAATTTGTATTGGGACAGTTAAGTTTCAAATTTTTGTAGAGGTTTTAAGAAGTTTAAATATTTACGAACTTTGTAGGTCTCTTATAGCCAATATACACATTTTTACAACCAGAATTTTAATTAAGTATATAATTAGAACTATTCGTACGCGCGACCAAATATTCAATTGCTAAAAGCAATCCACTGAAGAATAAATTGTTAAATTAGTCGTCTTTCTGTTTTTCTGCTTATTCATGCTGCTTAGCTTAACTTAATAACAAATCACTGTCACAATATTTAAAGTTAATTGCCAAAACAGTGATACCTACTCATTTATAGGATGCATTCCTTTAAAAAAAGTGTGTGCGTTCTTAAAATGACCTCAAATTTGTTAGTCAGTTTCCACCCACGGTGCAGTTAACTTACAAAAAATATTTATCGTGGAAAAATATTTTCCTAAAATTCAAAAAGCTAAAAAACAAAAATTGACGGTAACATGTGGGGGACATGAGTGTAACACCTTCAAATATGTGAATGGCCAAGAGAGTTTTTTTTTTTGTTTGTTTGTATTATTTTCAACCATAAAGGCTATACATGGTTATCGACCATAAAAATTTTAGTATTTCTTTGCAGTACATGTTGAATATTTTTGGCATTTAATCCTTTAGTTGATCTTTTTACCAAATATATGTATGAATATATTTTATTTTATGTATAAATAGTTATCGTCGTTACCTAATCGTTATAGACCGGCAAAAAAAAGAGTGAAAAATTAAATATAATGCATCTGCACGAGTATTGATTGCATAATTTTTATTATCATTGCAAATAATTTTTGTTGTATTATATTTATTTTATGGTGTTATTAGAAGATGTCTATTTTGGTTTAAATGTCTATCTTTACCATAGATTCAAACTATCACTACTCCGAGTGTTGCTTTATTCAATATTTATTAAATATAGCCCAAGTTCGTTAAAAAACCACATTCAGTTATTCTCCAATACCTTTAATTTTGCTCTACAAATATTTTTGAATTTTTTGCTGGTGTTAAAATTCACACTTCAATTATTATCCAACAACCCATAAAATAATTTATTTATAAAAACAACGGATTTATTAAAATTCCCATTATTTTTGGAATAGATGCACTCATTTATTATTGATTTTAGTAAGCTTATTCAGCATCTTCATTATATAATTTTATGATTTCTTGATACTGTTGACGATCATATTTTTTGTGACTTACAGTCTAGGTAGAGTTGTCGGAATACAAATTCAATTCGCGTTTTGGTTGGACCACATTATAAACAAAATTTGCAAATATATCGAGTATCGCTCCTTTTATTACTTGCAGTATATATTCGACATCTTTTTTAAATTTATAATACAACTAGGAAAAACCCGGCGCGCTTCGCTACCCCCATTATAATTAATATCTTAAATGTTGTTTTAGTTACACTCCTCTCTTTTCTAGGGTGGATACCCTAGAAAAAATCAGTCCATAGGAAAGTGATTGGGAAAAAAACTTCAGGGCTCTCGCTGTAAGATATTCTACGATTAATTTTTGCTTTCTATGGGGTTAATTTTCCCTTTAATCCTATCTCCGATCAGATTTTTTCTATTGGTCTTTTTTAGGAATGGGTTGGGATACATTTTAGCGCAATCAGTGTAATAGTATTCGAAAATTAATATTGGGGTTACCTCTGCCTCTGGATATATCTGACCTACATTTATTCCAGTAAATTAATTTCATAGAAAAGTGATTGGAATAAAATTTGAAGACTGTCGCTATGATAGTTTTTTAGATATACGATATTTAAAATTTGCTTTGTATGTGGTATACCTCTCCCTCTAATTATATCCACCCTACATTTTTTCCAATATAACAGTTTCATACAAAAGTAATTGGGGCAATGTCATATGTCGCCAACAGCTAAAAAATAAAAGATTCGAATTCACGTCTCCCTTCTTCAGTGTATTACTGGTATAAATTAAATTTGTAGAGGTGTGCAAAACAATAACTCCGGTCGAATACTTAGGCATTGACGTTCTTTGAAATAATTAATCATTTTTGAAGTGAATTAAGAGGCTATTAGGTGTGCCTCATAACAATTTACTACATTGAAATATTGTTGAAACAAAACTACACAATATATTTATGGTTCAAAAATAATTGAAGAAAAAAATATTTGTCCAATTTTTGGATAATTACACAAAAATTGGCAACACTGAGTCTAGGTCAATGTTGTTTCTAATTGTCAAATTGAATTGAGAACAAATGCCCCTTTTGATGTTACTACAGTATCCATCAAGAACCTTGTTCTTCGAGCCGAAATAGCAGGGCACTTACAAAATAATTGTTCAAATGTCTCGATATTTATCGTGCGGATTCTACACTAATCATTCTAAACATTTCCGATAATGTGCTGGTAGTATCTACTCTAAGTTCTCTCTTGTTGAGCGGTAACAGTCATCTGGTTCTACCGGGAGAAAGGAAGACAAACCCTTTCGCCTGTCTCAGTTCGGAGGCACTCCCCAAAGCCAAGCGAATTCTTTCTCAATCCAGGAGTCGATCGCCCTCCTTAGGTATGGCCCAGGGATGCCGAAAAATTGTTCACGCCCAAACTTATACCTATCGTTGCAATTTATGAAATTTAATCATAAGCAATTTTAAAAAAGGTGGCACAAAAATCATCACCCTACTGGAAGATGCTAAAGATTTTACTAATGCCAGTAGATGCCAGTCAATTGTAAACTAAGCAAATACAATGTAAATAAGACATGAATGTACTCCTCAAGAACGCGCAATAATTGAAGATTCGAAAATCATCATGAGCGACGAGGCTCATTTTCATCTCATTGCATACGTGAGTAAGCAGAATTAGCTCTTTTGAGGCACCGAAAATTTCACTGTTTGATGTGGTGTTTACGCTGGAAGCGTAGTTTGACCTTATTTTACCAGTGAGCCAAAGTACTACATACTTTGAATGGCGAACACTGCAGACCCTTGCTCAACGACTTTCTCTTATCTCAACTGAACTATAACTAGAAACATGTGGTTCCATAGAATGGAGCAATAGTGTTTGGCCGGCAAAATCCAAGACCGTTCTAAACTTTTTTTGAAGGGTTTTTTATAGTTACGAGTTTATGTCAACCCATATATTAGTTCTGGCTGCGGCCATTTGGACAATGTCTTTTTTCTACTTAATGAAAAAAAAATTTTGGACATCAAATAACCACTATCCAAATAATAATAATAATTCCCATAAAATTCCATGGAGGAATACGGGGAATTTTCTTAGTCAATGAGCTGCATCCGATTCTTTTCTAAGACTCATTCTAAGAAGATTAGAAGTGGCAGGGCAAAAGCAAAATTAAGGCGAATAATTACTTTCGAAATCGGAAAACCATTTAACGAATTTCACTATTGTTGCGAAAATAAAAATGCCTAAAAAGAAAATACGCCGCATCAGGGATTGTATTGTGAAATTTTAGCTAAAAGCTTTATTGGTTTGTTTCTAGGCTCTTGTGTATCTGTCCCTGCCATAATTGCCTGTACTATTAAGAGTGCAATCACTTGGATGTTTAACGGTGTTGCCAATTAGATTCCTTTTGGTGTATTATAATTTTACATCTTTTGAATTTAACGTAGATAAATAGAAATTTGTAGTAAGTACAAGAATATTCTAAATTGATAATGAATTGCTATAAAATGTAGCGCATTGCGTTTGTTGATATAGTTATCGTTTTGCAGTCATAAAGTAAAGTCGTGTTTAGGCGTTGTATAAAGGAAAATTAAGTGCAAGATAAATAAGATGCTGAAAGGAAATAAAAACTGTAAAACAACAACAAGTTGGTGTTTATTTTATTTTGACGCAATTAAAAAGAACTCAAACGTTTTAAAAAGGTTAAAACGTAACAATATTCAAGATTTCTCAACTGGATTGTATTATGTAGTATGTTTTCTATTTGAAATATTTGAGTATTTTATTTAAAAGTTTTCAAATTTTTAAAATTTTTTTCCAACAGCTAAGCAAATTTATTATTAAGAGTGCTATTATTAAGAGTGCTTTTTATATGAACAAATTGTTTACTCACTCGATTTGATTTGAGTCGTACACTTAAATGAAAATACTCGCAATTATTGAGCGAATCAAAAACTCGATTCATTCAAAACACATATATGCACTCATTTTTAACAATACACAAAGTAACTATATATATAGTGCAATACAGTGGATTACTCGTTGTGGGTAGCAAAGAGAGTTACTCTTGCATTACTCTAGTGGATAGATAACAGTTACCGTTCCTTATCTTGCCTACTTATTGGCCTATGATGTGTATTGTCAAATTTAGAAACTTCTATTATCGTCCTCAAGGTATACAAAAATTGGTCATGCAACGGCTACTTGTTAAAATCTGCCCATTGTTAACAGATGATTTCTACAAGCTACGAAGTCATCTACACCAAACCGAAATCTTTCATTCCCACTGCTCTCTCGAGATTTACAAAAATTAATATTTACTTTATATGGGAGGAACCATGCCCACTCGTCCAATATTGCACATTTTTAACTGGAAAGTTGTTTTAACTATGAAATATCAATATTCACTTTGTACGGAAGTTCCTGGTTCCTTCCAAACTTACGGAGCGACATTATAAAAATTTGAAGAAAATCGATTTAGTGGTTAAGCTGTCTATAAAGCCCAAACATACAATACATATGTACTAGAGTATCCAATTATTTGACTTTTACTTATGTTCGAGTAAGAAATTAATTGAATTTAAACTTCTAAAACTGCTCGATTAATCGAGTAAGATTTTCAAACTGTTCAAATAACTCGAATAACTCTAAAAACTCGTACAATTAAAATATTATCCAAAAAATTTAATCTAGTGGCAAAAAACATACACGTGTACTTGGTTTTATGCTCTTTTTATTTAAAAACGAGGTCGGTGTTTTTTTTTCTTTTGAGTCCAGCACTTAGAGGTTGGCTCCTACTCATGTAGTCAATTATGCTGGTACTAGGAAATAAATTATGGGAAGGAGGATAGATGGAGTAGTATAGACATTTGATTCAAATTTATTAATGTCGTAAGTGGCAGGGAAAACTGTCGAGGAAAGATCGTTCAACAGACGAGCGGCGCGGCAAAAAAACGAATTCTTTCTATAATGCGTTGTGCGATTCTTTGGACAATCAACTACAAAGGGATACGCTCTAAGAGAGAAACGAGTATTGCGTGAAAATATGTGATTATGAGGAATTAATTCCCTTATTTCGTTAGAGCACATTCTGTTATAGTACCGATAGAACAATAAACACACACCACATTGCGAATCCATAGAGTTGTTACTCTACCGTCATTAATGAGTACCTTCGTCCTCTCCTGTACGCGGTAGAGATGCTACAATAAGCACCGGCCCATTCCATTTTAGGTCGGATATAGGTCTTGTAAAAGATCAGAAGAAGATCAGACGCAGTGAAGTATTTCTTACACTGTCTTAATGCTTGAATGCTTGCTCCAACACATGAGATACGTGATCGTTCCAATGAACATCACATTGAATTCTCATGCCCAGAACAACAAGAGCATCTGATTTCTCAATATCTTCATTACCCATACACATAAATGACAACACATTAAGTGCTAAAAACAACATTGAGTGTTGCTTGCATTAAAATCGAACAGTCTCACGACCCCACTTGGAGATTTTCACCAGATGGCTTGTGAGTCTGTCGTTCATATTCATCGTTTTTGCCCCAATCTCACAAAGGCTAGGCCTACGATTAAAAGAATATGAAGGACTAATGTTGTTGTCATCTGCGAGTGAAAGAAGAAAGTCATCAAGAATTATTAGAAATAGCGTAGGAGAAAGAAGAGAACCTTGCGATGCGATAAAATTGCTTTAAAGAGTTTTTCTGATCTTCTCTTTGTCTTGTCTAAATACATGAATTCATCTATTATACTGATATTTTTATTATTATTAGATTTTTTAGAATTTTTTTAAACTTGCAATACTCTGTATTGTTTTATTGAGCTCGTCTGGAAGATTGTTTTCGTTTAGATCCACATTTTCTTCTTAAAAATCATCGTCTGGTACATTTTGGTCATGTTCAATATTAAACAATCAATTATATGTTTTGATTGCAAACTCTTTTGTTTTGGTTTTTGAAATATATTTTAAAAGTTATGGCTATTGGTGAATTGAACTGAGGTTGATTTTAAAAACTTTAGCTAAAATGTCTAACAAACCAGTAACATTTTGCTGATCTGAAAGCAAGCAAAATTATGTTTGAAAAGTGTACAATGAAATCAAAAAGAAGTAATATTTATATATGACCAATTATTAATTTTAACGGAAAATACAAGCATAAAACTAAATAATCATAAACATTTGCTATTTTATACCCCATATTTTACATACAAAGTTGCTCGAATAATTGACACACATTGTTCCAGTTATTTGTTAGTCGAAATTTGCTATTTTCATTATTCGATCAAATAGTGAACAAAAAAATTCTTCGATTAATCGAACAACTTTTAATCGAGTGGATACTCTAATATGTATATATGTACGTACATACAAACACACTTTCATTTTTATATATAAACTACACATACAT
This sequence comes from Wohlfahrtia magnifica, assembly GCA_023159175.1. Taxonomy (NCBI): domain Eukaryota; kingdom Metazoa; phylum Arthropoda; class Insecta; order Diptera; family Sarcophagidae; genus Wohlfahrtia; species Wohlfahrtia magnifica. The sequence goes on from JAKWBJ010000056.1 coordinate 2,029,186, forward strand.
TAATTAATTTTTTGGCAATTTTTCTTCATTTTTGCATTTTTCTACTAAACTTTTATTATCTAGAACTTTTTTCCCAAACCAATAATTAATTGAAAGCTTTTATTCATCAAAAAATGTTTGTATATTTACATATGCTTACATATGTTTGTATATATTTCTACATATGTACATATATGTATATGTATATTTGGAGACCTTGATTGCAACTTGCAATTTTTGCGTGCAACTATTTTATTACGTTCATACTACGCTCATTAAATGCACACATAATATTCAAACTGTTACGATGACTACGAAATCAAACGCCCACAACAACTTTTGTTACTTTTGAAGTGCTTTACGTTTTATTTTTTTTTTTATTGCCACCATTCAATACTATTTGGTTATAGACTTGTGGTTTCTTTTATTTTTCTAATCTTTGGCTTTTGCCAATACAAGTATGGCAGTTATATTTTTATTGCCATTGTTAAATCTACTGAAGTAAATAGGCAGATATCTAAGCTTATGAATACTACAGCTAATAGACTAATGGTAGTTAACTTGCATAGTTGAGTTCAAATATATAATTTTAATAGTTGTACCATATTCACATGTTCAAAGGTGTACGATTTTAGTTAGAGCGCACTCGTATTTAAACATCTTTATGGTAATGCTTGAAAGTGCGAGTTATTTGTGTTGCATGATGCCACATATCGTGGGAGTCTTTTTGCAAATACAAACATTAACAACATCAAAGTTTTAGTTTATGATTGTTATGCAAATTTTGTGAAAATATTGTATTTTTCTGCACACACTTGTTTTAATGTAATTGTTTTCAGTTTGTTAAGAGTTGTTGTAGTACCTATATCTGTTGGTTTTAAAAAACGCTTCTGTGGTAACAGCAACATCAATACATTTGAAGTCTTGAAGCGTTTTTTGAATGTATTAAGAAATAGTACATGGTCAACAACAGATTAATTAGTTAAACGGTTCAGTAGATTTTGAAATTGTGTTTGCACAACACCAATCAGTTAATTGGGCCTTTAATAGATGATTGAGCATTTTTTGTTTTTTAAATCACTGAGTTTGTTTGACATATTTTCAATGTTTTTCTTCACATGTAAGTGTGGCTAGATGTCGTAAATGATTACATTTCAATACTTTAATTTAATTATAAAGTTGTGCATACGTCATAGTGTACAATTGGCTGATAAAAAAAAGAAAAATCACAATATTTTGATCATTTTTCACATATTGCAATAAAAACTAAATGTAAATTGGATAGGTTCTAACTAAAATAGATTCTTTTTATAATATTAAGATTTAAACCAATCAAAAGCTTATTAAACCCAATATTGTTTTACACATTGTAATGTACCTTCTGGCAATTTAAGTGTGACCAGATTTTAAAATTACAAAAAAAAGTTTAAAAAAAATTGTTTCGGCTAAAAAAAAATAAGCACAAATTTTAAATTGCTTTTTAAAATATATTTTTTGTTAGATATTAGATAAGTTTAATATAGCACTATATAAATTGTTTTCTTTAAATTTAAAGTAAAAACAATTATTTAAGTGATAAGCTACATATCACTTTTAAACTTATTTGTTCAGCATAAAATTCCAACTATTAATCAAACAAATTTCAATAAGAATTCAAATTAAATACATAAATATACATTATTTTAGTTTCATACATAAACGAACCAGGGAAAAACGAGCCAAATAAGTCACATGAGTTAACACTTAATATTAAACGTTTATTAAATTGGCAAACCCAAAAGTATGTAAATAAAACTAAGAAATAGTTTTGTTTATTCAGTTCGTTTATACGCCAATAACACGTAAAAGACTGAACCGATTTTATTGAAATTAAAAGCGCAAATACATAGATCCAACTCAGGGTTGCAAAATGAGAACATCAAAATTGTACTTTTTCGACTCCCATTGTACCAAAAATATATTTTTAATTATTTGTATCTTAAGTAAGAGCACAAAAAACCGACAAAATTTTACATAAAAATTAATTGTTATAATCAAAAAATTAACATTTGTACTTGAAAGTTCATTTATACTTTAGAAGTATACCACCCTGATCAAAAAGTACTCGGAATTTATTCAGAAATTTGAAAATACAAGTTTACTCACCTAAATCTACATTGTTCCCTTCAAAGTAATCCCTATTGACTACAACACACTTATGCCAGCGCTTGATCCAATCCTCAAAGATTTTTTGTATTCGGTTTTCGGCTCTCTTCTCGGCTGCTGAAACACGTTCCCCGTAATCGTTTTTTTTTAACTCGAATGAATAGAAAGAAACCAAATCAGTTGAATTCGGTGGCTTTTAGATAGTATTTGTTGCATTTTTCTTCAAAAAATTTCGAATAATGATGCCACGATGCGACAGTGCGTTATCATGGTGCAAAATCCACAAGTTTTCTGGCCTCTTTTTTGCATGAAATTGAGGTATTTTGGCACCAACTTTGCTGCTACACGACAGAAGCCCAAATCAGTAAACAAAATGTCTTGGACGGATCCATAGGAACGTTCAAGTCCTCCGCTATCTCTCTGATGGTTAATTTGCGGTTATTGATCAACATTTCTTAAACTTTATCGGTTTTCGGCGTCAGTGATCTGCCACTGCGTTAATCATCATTGACTGACTCACGACTACTTTTGAATCGCTCGTGCCACTGGTCAACAACCGTTTTCTTTAAAGAATCGTTGCCGAAACACCTTGGCTTGCAGCACTTTAGATTCCCAAATTAGTTTTTAAAGTAGGAAAAACCGGTTTCAAAATGCTATTGTAGTTCTCCGAATTCATACGCGATATTAAGAACTGATACTCACAAGTGCCATAGTAGAATACTGCTCCCACACACCATCCCACCCCGCATCATCAATTGCGTTGTAAATTTCTTGTGGGATCTCTCCTACAAGAAATTACTACACAATAGAAGATGAGGGTGTGATAATGTGGGGAACAATATCCTACTATGGCATTTGTGAGTATCAGTGGCATTGTGAGTATCGCATATGAATTCGGAGAACTACAATAGCGTTTTGAAAACGGTTTTTCCTACTTTAAAAATTTATTTAGAAATCTAAAGCGCTGCAATCCATACAGCCCGATATGTGAAAACGTGGATTAAGAGCCAAAAAGTTGACGCCCGACCTAAATATAATCAAGAACATCTGTAAATTACTGTCTAGGAAAGAGTAAAGGTCCGAAAAAAAATACAACACAAAAACTGAATTAATGGGAGGAGTCAAACACGCTTAGTCCATCATTTCGTTCAATTATATTGCAAAACTTTACAATTCAATTTCCAATCGAATTTTTGAAGTTATTTCAAACAAAAGCGGTTCCACGCAATTATAATTATCCTTAATACTGTTTAAACAAAAGTATTCAAGAATTAAAAAGCTATATAAAGGGTCCGCCAAATATTTTTTTTTTTTTTTGAAAATGCTATAAAAAAAACTACTGAATATTTTCTCAAATTTCTTCTTTTATTTGAAAGTACAATCCTTCCGGTCAATAATGGAAAATAATTTCATTCAAATGACTGCCTCGGCTGGCCATACAGTAACCTACACGATCGGTCCAATTTTTAAGCACATTATCGATTGTGTGCAGCTGTATTTCACCAATGGTCCTTTAAAACGTCAATTGTCTCTGGCTTGTTGGCGTAACACTAATCTTTGACGGCACCCCACAAACGGTGTCAAATCGCAGCCTCGAGGTGGCCAAACGACATCAGCTCTGCGGCTGATAGTGCGATCTTCAAAAACAGGACGAAAACATCGAGTGTAGCTTCGGCTGTGTGGCATGTAGCGCCGTCCTGTTGAAACCAAATGTTGCTAATATCCTCCTCTTCAATTTTTTTGAACAAAAACTCGTTCAACATGGCCCGATAACGATCGCCATTGACTGTAACGGCCACTCCTTGGTCATTTTCGAAGAAAAATGGCCAATTATGCCTGTGGACCAAAATCCGCACTAAACAGTGACTCGTCTTGGGTGTATCGGCTTTTCAATGTATGCGTGCGGGTTTTCTGTACCACAAATGCGACAATTTTGCTTGTTTACATACGGAGCTGCCGGTGCTTCTCTTCTTCCAAAATCCGTACGAAATTTTCGCACACATTCATGATTTTCAAAGTAATGTCGCAATATTTCCCAGCGTTGTTCAAGCATATACACAACCATATTCGTTCAGCGGAAGGATAAAACTAATTATCTGTCAAATCAGACAAGAGCTAAGTGTTACCATTCACTAGTTGAAAAAAAGCGTTAGCTGGCGGACCCGATAGTTGCTCAAAATACTAATTATATTTAAATTATAACAGATGGCGCTATTCTGATGACCAATTTTTTAGTATAGTTTTTCTAACAAAGATTATTTAAAATATTATCTTGAATGGTACAGCAGTCATTGTTGTCTTATTTTAAAGAGAATTGATAAGAGTCTACTACATAAAAAACTTAAGGACATATCTCAATCAGTTCAGATAATATTTAACATTAAACCTCAGTGAAAGGAAGGGTGCTAACCGGAGGACGTGCAGTGTGAGTAAAAGTAAATCCTGTGATGTCAATACTAGGAAGATTATTGTACAAATGCATCAAGATTAAAGCACTTATCGGGAAATCGCAACAGCCTTAAAAGTTTCTAAAAGAATGGTTTTTCAAACGGTGCAATATTTCAGAAAGCATTTAACTACAGAAAAGGTGGCACGTAAACAAAGAAGCTGAATTACAATAGTTCGTAAAAATGCACTGATTTTGCGTGAGTCGAAAAAAAATCCCCCATAAATCAGCAAATGAGATTCACACTGCAGTTTATGGCGAAAATAAAGTAAAACCATCTGTAGACACAATAAAACGTCGATTGCGAGAAGCTGGACTCCTTGGACGAATTTCCCGAAAGAAGCCATTATTGTCTGAGCATAACCAAAAGAATAGACTGGAGTTCACAAAAAAGTACCGCCATTTGACCGATGTGAAATGAAAAAAGAGTATTATTTTCAGACGAAACGAAAATTAACAGAGTCTCTCCTGATGGAAAACAATATGTTCGCCGGTCAAAGTTCAAAGAATTTGAATCAAAGTACACTCTGGCCACTTTAAGGCATGGAGAAGGTTCTATCATGCTTTAGAGTGCTATGTCATCACGTGGTCTTAAATTGCTTCACAAAATTGAGGGAAATATGGACAAGTTATAATATGCAAGTATCCTAAGCGATACAATGATGATGTATGCTGTCGAGAGTACGCGAGTAACACGAATGTTTCAACAATATAATAATCCGGAGCGTATCACAATAGCATCACGTCAAACAATGGTTTATAAACAATTTGGTTACATGTTTTTTTATAAAATGTATGGTGTGTCCTCAATTATATGCAGGACTGATATCAATCTTATTTAAAAATGTGGCTCATAATTTTATAAATAATAATTTATTTGACACAATAAGCAGTTATTTTAGATCTAAGAGTTAAATTAACTAAACTAAGACAAATTTTGAGAATATCATACAACCTTTCGTATTACTTGCTTCAAGCTTACAGGTTAGCATCGCGTCCTTGATTAGTCTTAGCATTAGTCTTACCAGTTCATATTTGGCAGTCGTGAAGTAGAGACGTGGCAAATTTATTACGGAAAAATATTCAGTAAACCAACGTGTTTTAATCGTTAAACCATTTTATCAAAATCAATCATCGATTACTGTGACGACGAGAAAGTTACGTGAAATTTTTAAGAGAAACAACGTACCAACAAGACGCACTATTTATAGTGTAGTGAATGATTTCTAAGAAAGAGGGACTGTAGCTAACAGGCCCAGGCATAGAACATAACGTACTGCAAGATCGGCTGAAAACATTATTGCTGTTCAAGAAAGTGTTCCAAACAATCCATCAACCTAATTTCAATGCCGTGCTCAGGAGCTTGGTCTTCAAAGAAGAACCTTGGTCAAAATTTTGCACAAATATTTGCATTTGTTTCCATTTAATATTCAGTTTACTCAAGAGCTTCTTCCAGAAGATCAATTACGCCGCCATACAAATGCCAATAGAATGTTACAGCTCACCCATGACAACCCCGATTTTCATGAAAAAATCATAATGAGTGACGCGGCACATTTTCATTTGAATGGCTATGTGAATAAGCAGAATAGTCGGTTCTGGGCAATTGAAAACCCTCAAATTATTCATCAGTCACCTTTGCATCCATTAAAAGTAACAGTATGGTGTGCAATTTGGTCAGGAGGAATCATTGGACCTCACTTCTTTGGAACTGAAAACGGCGTAACGATAACTGTCAATGGGGAATGATATCGTGATATGATGGATTTTTTTAATGGATTTTCGGATTTCTCTATCAAATTGAAAGTAATTACAAATGCTTTTAAGTTCAATTATTTCAAATTAATTTTAATGATTTTAGGTCAATACGAGTAATAAGCGTTATCCTTATTGACTTAAGATTTGTACATGCTGTTTAATTAAATCATTTTATTTTATATATTTTTTTTAAACTAAAAAAAATATAACACAACTGTACCAAAAACAAAACAAACGAAATATGAAATGAAATAAAATCGTATGAATATCTACTTGAAAACCAACCATACAAAAGAAAAAGGAATCAGAAAAACTATTGAAAAGGGAAAATGAAAATGAATGTACAAAACGAAATGAATGATTTGAAAATCACTGCTACTGCATTTATGCTGCAACCATTAATGCTACTGCCTCTGCTATTTATTTAATCCAATGCCAATCCTTTCCCCATTGTCAAGCCTTGATGTTATTCATGTTGATGTTGTTGTTGTTTTGTTAAGACCTTCACTTCTATACAATAACAAAAAGGCACACAAACACGCACGTATACATGCATATGCATACAAACTCAGATAATCAAATACATGTTTACGTATAGTATGTATATGCAACGAATTTTTATTTTTCACAATGGAATCTTAACTACCAAAGCGCCAATAACGCTTGAGTGCTCTTTTGCTTTGTAAGTAAAGCTTAAATTCTCTTATTTTTGTGACGATGATGACTTAAATAACAACAACAACAATCAATAAAGAGAATATCCACATGGAATCATCGTCATGATACTATTCGTATCATATCGCAGTTCGTCGTTGTACTCGTACTACGTATACATAAATGACCCAAATTTAATGGAAATAAATATGTATTGTATGTCATTTGTTTACTAAAACAACGACAATAACAACAACAATTAAAGCAACAACTATTAACTAGAATAGTTGTGCTACTACATACGACATTATGTACAGGTAGTATCTATACCCAAAACCTATAAAATGTGGGTCAAAAGCTTTTTAAAATCAAACAACAAGAACAACGAGAAACATGGTTATTGTGTATGTGACTTCCTATATACTGATGCCACTGGCATAGATATAAATCCGAGTGCAAGGGTGCAAAAAAAAGACGATAAATGCCTTGCAACGAAAGTAAAAAGCCGGCAAATAAATTGTACACTATAGGTGAATTGCGAATATATTTAAGTTTTAAATTTAAAATTAAAAATATTATTTTTTATCTAAGATAGTGAAGGTAATAAAATAAGAGCATTCATGTGGCTTAAAAAGGACTAACTATTTGATACCATACACTGAAACATGTGCATATAAATGTAAAGGGTCCGCCAAATAAAATGTTTTTTTTTTTTGAAAATGCTATAAAAAAAACTACTGAATATTTTCTCAAATTTCTTTTTTTATTTGAAAGTACAATCCTTCCGGTTAATAATGGAAAATAATTTCATTCAAATGGCTGCCTTGGCTGGTCGGTCCAATTTTTAAGCACATTATCGATTGTGTGCAGCTGTATTTCACCAATGGCTTCACGAATATTGTCCTTTAAAGCGTCAATTGTCTCTGGCTTGTTGGCGTAACACTTATCTTTGACAGCACCCCACAAATAATAGTCCAACGGTGTCAAATCGCAGCTCCGAGGTGGCCAAACGACATCAGCTCTGCGGCTGATAATGCGATCTTCAAAAACAGGCGCAAAACATCGAGTATAGCTTCGGCTGTGTGGCAAGTAGCGCTGTACTGTTGAAACCAAATGTTGCTAATACCCTCCTCTTCAATTTTTGTGAAGAAAAATTCATTTAACATGGCCCGATAACGATCGCCATTGACAGTAACGGCCATTCCTTGCTCATTTTCGAAGAAAAATGGCCCATTATGCCTCTAGACCAAAATCCGCACCAAACAGTGACTCGTCTTGGGTGTATCGGCTTTTCAATGTATGCGTGCGGGTTTTCTGTGCCCCAAATGCGACGATTTTGCTTGTTTACATACCCGCCAAGATCAAAATGTGCTTCATCTGAAAAGATGATTTTTTTTTGGCAAAATCGGCATCTTCTGTAAGTCGATCGCAGGCCCAGATTCCCAGCGTTGTTCAAGCATATACACAACCATATCGTTCAGCAGAAGGATAAAACTAATTATCTGTCAAATCAGACATGAGCTAAGTGTTGCCATTCACGAAATAAGCACTAGTTGAAAAAAAAAACGTTAGATGGCGGACCCTTTATATATATTTATAGGGGCGTGGCACCTCCCATAAAAAATATATCGGGTGGGCCATCTATAGGTTTAAATTTGAACCAGCAGTTATTTCGATTCTCGCAATACTTATGTCATTCTATTCGGTCACAAAATTCTATATATAATCTCCACTGAACGAAATGAATCGATTAACGCTTGAGCAACGTTGGGATCTATTGGAAATTTATCATCATTTAAAATCTCTTTTCGGATGAAGCTCTTTTTCATCTTGGTGGGTATGTTAATAAGCAAAATTTCCATATTTGGGGCTCAGAACACCCAAACGTGTTCTTACAGAAGCCAATGCACCCATTACGAGCGACTGTTTGGTGCGTCTTGTGGGGCGGAGGCATCATCGGCCCATATTTCTTTGAAAATGATGACGTCGCAACCAATGGAGGCACCTATCGCGCCATTATAACCGGTTTTTTTTTTGCCCGCTCTTCATGGTATTGATGTGAACCATGTTTAGTTTTAACATCTCATGCCACAATCGATTTATTGCACCGAAATGGTGATGTCAGTTGGACTATTTTCTGTGCGGCGCCGTTAAAGACAAGTGTTATGCCGACAAACCAGAGGCAGTTGAGCATTTGTAGTCCAACATTCGTGATGCCACTGCAGATATACGACCCTTTACACTTGAAATAGTTCTCGGAAATTGGTCCGAGCGAAGAGGGTACTGTGAAGCCAGTTAGAAATGAAATCTTGTTCTATTCATATGACTGCCACAGATATGAATAAAAGAAAATTTCATTTCTAACCGGAAACAAAATAAATTTGGAGTAATTTCAAACCGACAAGTAATTCACAGTTAAACGTGAATTTCGCCACATTGGCATACCTCACGGTGGCCGAACTACGAGTGAATACAATAAGTCCACCAACAACCCCCACTGCCCCCTATGATAAAAACCACCACAAATGCTACGAACCAGTGTGAGTCCCAAATGGATCCACACTGGTGGCCAATTATAAAGACAGACAAAAAAAAGGTGGCAAAAAACGGATAGGATCGTGAGAAAACTGAGTTTATCTCTCTTTTATCATATATGTACATATACGTATATATATTTTCGGACAACACCGAATAGGGAAAGCTAGGTTATCCATAAAATTCAAGTAAGTGGCCAGCAAGAAAAACTTGTTTCTATGCCGAGTAGTTCCAAAGCCCCGCCAAAAATCACTCTTACAAAATACGCTGTCAAAGATAAATTAATGGGTGAAATATTCCCAAATTGTTTTGTAGAGGAGAGAATGTTCGTTAACTGCCTAAAAAGCCGAAAGTTGTTCTAGTATACTTACTTGCTAAATACTACATTATGCCGGTGTTATCACTATATGTGGCAAAATTCATCAATTTTATCTTATAGATTTTTTTTCTTAACTTAATGAATATAGAAATATTCAAGATTTCACCAACATTTTCATGGGTATTATTATTATCACGGACGGAGAGGCTCAAATAGTCACGGCACTATTGTGCACAGGGTTTAGGCATGTTCAGCGAAAAATTTTTCGCTAATGGGTTCCGGAATGCGTCGGGAAGTCCGTCCATTCTACGCAGGGTGGTCGGAGAACCATTTTTAGTCCTGGATGTTGTGCCTTTGGATCTGTGCTTTGGCACGAGATTTAGGGTTGAAATCCCGGACCGTGGTTGTTGGTCTGTCTAATGGGGCCTTAGTTCAGAGTGAGTTCGATCTAAACTAACATACCGATGGCCTCAGAATGGATGACTAAGTCGCTGCTGGTGTCTAATCAAGGATTGGAGAATTACTAAGTACTTGGTACAGCGGAATGCTCAAAGGGAGCTTCGTCACTCTAGGGCGACGATCAGTCCGCAATTTGGGCGTCGTTCTGAAGTTCACAAGTATAGCAGGCCAGACTTGAAACTCTTTACGGAGTTTCTTACGTTTCACTGTATACTAAGAGCGCATCTGAAGAGGATGGCAGTCACAGATGTGGATGTTTATAGACTGTACTCACAGGCATAAGATACAGCAGAACACATATTATGTGACTGTAGCGATCTAGATAGGTTTAGGTGGGCATAGGATCTCACTGGGTGACATATCCACCATTATGGTTCATGATCTGTTGGTGGAAGAGAGCAGATCTGCTGAACAAATTATAGACTGGAAGGGGCACAATAGATCATACGGGTCGCAGTATCTGGCCATAGTGCCTGGTCAATATGATAATAATAATAATAAATGTGCAAAACACTCCCCCAATGTAAAAACTGCACTGAGTGGTCATTACTAAGAAGAAAGCCCATTCAATCCTCCATGGAATATCCGTGGGTTTCAACACCACACGGAATAGTCTTTGGAAGAATACCCTCATCTTTCCATATGAAGACCACAATTTCTTCTATGACTAACAGACGAACTTATGTAGGCCCAATAAAGGACTCCATAAACATTCACCTACGCATGTCAAGTACCATATTGAGGTTGAAGAGGTGATACGAATAAGTTCCCTCATACATAATTGCTAATGTGCGGCACCTCCCTATTACAGGTAAAAAGTCTCAACGGTCGCTTTGCTTGCTTTAGACCCGGATATTATACTCAAAACGACGAGCGAAGTTCATGTCCCTACCCATCTATCTTTTCCCTGGACATGGACCAGTCAATACCACAGTATGGATCGGGTTCTACAAATCTTGTGGCCGAACATCGTCTTGCCAGTTCGTCATCGATATGAGTATGGCATTAAAAGTTTATTAAAACTTATTCTTTATTGTAATAGTATGGGCAGATAAAGTAGCTACTACGATCACCGTAGGGGTTTAGGGTATATTAGATTCGTCAAAAAAAAAAAAAAATCTGTTGAAATCGGAGCGTGTTTATGAATACTGCTCATACCAAGTAATTGGTACTTATTCTACTTAGATGTAGATAACTATGAAAGCAAAAGACTGCCAATTTGGTCTGTATTACTTTGAAAATTAAGTTCTTAAGTTAAAGAAATTCTTTACAGTGAAGATACAAAGTAAACGTTGTAAGGGTTTCTTTAAAACCCATGTAAATGTGTGTATTTTTTTTATAGATTTAATGGAATGGAATACACCGACCATGGCTAGTATTTTATATATGAATTATATTTTGTTTTAACCATGTTTTATGTGATCTTTAGAACGCTAGATTTTCGCAATTTGTATTACATTTAAATATTACTAATGGTTCACTCAATAGACCTTTCAAAATTGTTCATTGTATTTTTCTATTTTCATTGCCATTTTCATTTCATGCATTTTCAAAGACCATTAGTGATTTCAGCTTCTATTTGCTTTTCGTTTCGGTTTAACTTGTATTTTTATTTTTATTTTTTATTTTGTTTTTGTTAATTTCTTAGTGTCCTCAACCCAAAAACGTGCTTAAACTATGCTACTACTCTCAACTAATAATGCAACGTGTTGTTGCAACATGTACTAGTTTCATATTAAACCGCCACATTGTTGTTACATTCAAACTTTGAAAGCTTTTATGGTAAATCATAGACATAAAATTAAAAGTGAACACCAACCAGCATTGCAACATCGTTGAAATCGAGATAACTGTAAATAACGTTCGCTTTTATTCTTTGTTGCTGCTGCTGTTCATCAACGGCTGCAAGTTAATACTTTTTGTTTTGACTGCAAAAGAGCTTTATTGTCTCAGCTCTATTGCTGCCTGCCATTTGAAGGGAGGCATTTTACGAGTATGAAACTAAAAGGAGAAACAATTTAATTTTGCTTTTTGGTTTGTTTGCTATTACTTGCTGCATTGTATGTGGTGTGGTATGATGGTGGCAAGTAAAAGCAACTACTACAACAATTTTAACCACATCTCATCAATATAATCTGGGTCATGGCATTGCTGCTCTATTCTATTCAACTATCATTTTATCAAACATTAAAATACAGTGCAAATCGGCTATAATAAACACGGGTTAAAAAGGCATTCGTCTAAATAATAAACTAATTATTTTTATCAACCAATTATACACAATTTAATTGAATTTAATATTCAAAAATTGGAATCATAATCGATCTGTAGAATTATATAAATTTTAAATTTATTCCGATAATCATTATTATGTCTGCTATTACACAGCTCATAACATATACAGTATAGAATACGGGCGCATTTACTTTCTCAGAATACAAGTAATAGGAATAAAGACCACCAACCTTGCGAGGGTGGGCTCTCTCCTCAGAAATGAGGAGATTGACCACTCAGTTGGGATGCCACTCTCCTCTTGCTGACTTATGGTTCTGCGGTACATGTTGAGCAGGGCACAGCTACGGTGGGATGATGAACCCACATTCTCTGTATCCAGGCAAATCTGACCCCTATATGATCGGGCTCGCTCGGAGTCTATCTGTTTCTGGATGCCTTGTCGGATCTGGCTGATGTGTATATCGGCAGGATCTCTTCTTTTGTGCATGCGACTGGTTGGTTCAGATCGGACCGTGACGCGGACATGTAAGTTGTTCATTTTCTGGATTACTGATGGGTATCACAGTGGGATCAATATTGGACCCAGGTGGGCTGAACGTTGTCTGGCTACCCGTCGTAACTAACTAACTAAGACCACCGACATTACTAGTTTTACTAATATTACAAACATTCTGCAACCTAGGTAGTACAATTTCCAAAAAAATCAGAAAAAAGGAAGACTTGGATTCAAGCAATACCAAAGGCTGTCATGCCATGAAATCCTTGATAGACGTGTGGAAGGAAGTCTTTTGACTTGTCGGATCGACTAGAAACACAAGTCTTCAGTACGTGTGTACAGTCTATACTGGGGCTTAACCAGAATCAACGTATGACGTCTACACGTTTTCATCAATCAACACTATAAGTAATAGAGGTCTGCTACGCTTAACCAACCAGCACCCTATTCAATACGTAACTCTTAGAATAAAGTTTGGATGGATTGGATACACTGAGACCCAGCAACGAGATAGCCAAAACGGCATCTTCAAAGCTATCTCCCCCGAGGACATCGAATAACATCATTGCGTACTGCAATAATACAGAAACTTAATGCTATAAACACATTCACGACTATCGACCATCGACTACAAGCATATGAGATTAATTATTTTAGCGGCCACACGGCTACTGACTATACGACTACCGTTGTAACCCGTAGCCAAATTAGGGTAATTTCTATTTTTCTTGGCGGCAACAAACATTTTAGTGGTCAATACAATAATACATTAAATGTGTGTGGCACCACTGAAAATGTTGTTTTGTTAGGTTATGTTCAGTGTGACAACTCAGATGTTTATTTTGTAGCCGTAGTCGTTAAAATAATTAAGAAGCTGGTTACTTGGCTACTCGCTGCTGGGTTTACATGTTACGAGGTCATAAGAGCACTCCTCTATAGAGCCCGTTGAAAGTCAATAAACGCCATGACTGATTAACCTACAAAGTCGTGCGATTATGTCGAATAAAACTCTCATAGATTTCTGTCCTATATAGGCAAATATCAACAAAATGTGTGATCGGATTCCATACAAAAAAGATGCAAAGACATATGCCTCACAAAAAACAGCTTTGATCTCACGGAAAATACTATTTTTCCAAAAGATTATTAAATCGGACACACATATCAAAAAAAATTTTCACACATATGCATAAAATTTTTGCCTTAACTGAGACCGTTTGCTCTCCAGCTGCAAATTAGCGCAACATCGTCATCATCAGTTATCATTTGGTTGATGTCAACACTGATACTACACAAAACAAAGGTCTAAACTCGTTTATTAATGCATAGTATGATAATTTTTATCTAAGTAACTCTTCTGGTGTTGCTGGGAGCCTTTGTTTTCTATAACTATAAAATGTATTTCTCATAAGAGAATATTAAAAAATACACGCATTTTACACGGGAAAATATCATTACAAAAGTGTGCGTATAACGCATTTGTAGATATTAATCGATGTTAAAAGAACCCGTTTTTGAAAGCAGACCTTTCCAACGCATGTATAATATGACAAACGTAAGACAACTTATTTTTTTAAATACAGGCAGCGTCAAAAAAAGTGTATACCCTCATTCACGAGAATTACGTTTTTATTTTAGGCTTAAAAAATGGGATGAATTTAAATATTTTATATTTTTTAAGACTGTATTTACGGCTTTACAAAATCAATAAAAAAAAACAACAAAATTCTTACAACAACTTAAGTTATACAACAAAAATGAAAGGTACTCTATTTTTAACGCGTCAAAAAAGTTTACAAGACAAAAACCTATGCCAAAAAAAATTTAATTAAGAATACCTGCAAAGTGACACCATTTTTAAACATGCTATCGAGTACAACAAGAATCAGCTTTTGACATTTTCAAAATACCTCTAAAATACCGATTTACGGTCAAAAAAGTGGTTTTTCGTACCTTCAAACATTTATTAGCGAAAAGCTTAGCTAATTATTAACCGATCTTAAAATGTTTAGAAGATATGGAAAGATGAATGAACCTTTTTCGTGATATATATTTTACTTAAGTAAACTTGTGAAATCTGTGGACGTTGCTCAAGCAAACGCATTTTTGATTAAATTTATCCCAAATTGTTCAAGCTTAAGGATGTTTTTAAACGCTAAGTGCCTAACTTTTTTAGAAAATCTTACGATGATTGAGCGAAAAATTTTTTCTAGTTACAATCGCTTATAAACAAATTAAATACAACAAAACAAATGATAAACATTTTAATCAGACGATTTTTTGGAACTATAATTTAACTGTTGTATATATACAACATGGCGCATTCCTTTAATATTTTTTATTGCAATTTCTAAAACTTTTGTATTCCTTTTCACCCCCTTAATTACTTTTTTGTACACATTTAGTCAACTATGAAAAGACAAAAGTATTTAACAGCGAGTGAAATAGACGTTTTCTCTCAGTAGATCCAGAAAGCTATCAATTAGAGCTACCTCAGGGTACTAAAGTGTCTATTTACTTTGCGCTATGGTCTTAGTAATTTTTTTTAATGTTGAGGATGATCGGTTCTGCGCGACTTATGCTAAAACATCTGAGCATGTACAGTGTGAATGTTCCTGAGGGATGCTGTGCTGACTCCGAAAGAGGTATTTCTTCTCTCACCAAATATGTTTCATTCGCAGCCTCAATTTAATGTGGTAAACTTATGTAGCTGCACAAAAAATTCTTTTGGTCGCGGTAAAAATTCTTTAGGTGGCCCTAAGCAACATTAACGAGAGAAATGGAACCAATGTTTTAGTTTGATTGGGATGAGATTGTTGATAATAGGCATTAAAATTTCTGAGGATTCTAGAATCAAGGTGGAGTTGCAAAAAATGGAAAAAAACACTTAAAATGGAGAAAAGTGTGGAATATGGAAGGTGTTGTTGAAGTATAAATCCTTTGAAATACTTCAGAATACATAAAATATTATAAAAAAATATTGTATGTTTACAAAATTTTCTAAAAACTACGTTTCGAATGTAAATTGAACTTTTGGTCTTTTTTACTTTATTTGACCCCAATGCAAAGGTGGAAACAAAGTTAAAAAAATATAGCTGTCCTAACAAAGTTTGGTGCATGAGAGGGTTAAAGGCATTATATTTGCCAAAACGTCGCTGTGTAAGATCAGCTGCTTTAATTTGGCCACCAGTGTATCTCCTTGATATTTAATATTAGCCCTTAGTGGGACCAAACATGTATTGTAAGAATGCTTTTTGGAGAACTATCATAAGAAAATATTCTAACCTGTGTCTTACTATCATTAGTCTTTTTCACATGTCACAGTATTTGTGGGTTAACTTCAAACTATCATAAACTATATAAAGAGTTGGTGATAATACTGACCCTTGCGGCAGACCCGCAGGTATTTGTCCATTACTAGATATAACATGTTATAGATAGATACTACAAACAAGCGTTGATCCAAAAAACTCTTTATCAAGTTAAAAAGCAGACCATCATGCCAAATGTATTCGAAGGCTTTTTGGTATCTAGAAAAGTAATATCAGTACGATTTCGTTAGTTGCACTCGATACAATTAACGATTCTTTTCAACTGATGCACAACAGAGTGCTCCTTGCGAAAACCGAACTGTTGCGGTTAATAATATTATTCTGATGAGAAAAATCTAAAATTCTTTTGTTGATTATCTTTCAAAAACCTTGTGCAATAGACTTAGAATGCTGATAGGCCTATAGCTAGATGGTACTTTAGGATCAAACTCCCTTTGTATAGTTTTATTCAGATCACATTCTATATTTAATGTCGCATGCGAGATTAACGTCATATTTTAATTACGTTGAATACATTACTTCTTACTTTCTGTAATATTTATATCATTACACCAGAGTGCGTACCAATAATGCAATAGAGACATTAAGTTACAATTATTTACATATATTTTTCAATAATTTTTGTAAATTTATTGAGTTCTTGAACACTTTTTATTACATAACCAACAATTGAAAAACGATCTATTAGTTCTTTATCTAGACCTTCTATTACCAACGGATTAAATATCAAATTGTCTCCAACATATTGCAACTACTGTTTTAGCCTTTTGCGTATTAAAATAAAGTTAAATGGCATTTACTGTTTTTGGTAGAATGTTATTTCACACGTACTCCTCTTTAATGTTTAAGTTAAACTTATGTGGGCAAACTTTAATTGTATTCATCATGACATGACGTGTCCTTTCAACCCCCACCTGCATTTTGGTTTTCTTGCTTACGTAGTATTATGTATATGACCCGCAAATAGTTTTAATTAAAATTGCCTTAAATTCCAATTGGTTTAGAAAACGAAACGCAGAATGCAACACAAATTATTTGAACGTCGTAGAATGCTCTCATATATAAATGACGCATTAGCGTTGCGTTACAATGCCACGTATTTTGTTATTTATTTTGGTGTAGCTGCGGATATAAAACTGACGCTCAGAAAGCATCAAACACCTAAAGTTTATTCCACCCCGCGCATGCCACATTATCTACGCAGTTTGCAATTTCTAATACGTAATATTGTAAGCGGCAGTTTTACAATCAATAATTACAACAATTGAAAAATATATATAAAAATCAATATCCTGCACTATCATACGTTACAATCTATTTATTTGTAAAATTCTTCTAAATATTCAGTTAAAAGTATAACTTCTTTTGTATGAAAACAATGCAAAATATAGTGATAATATGCATACATACATATCTACGAGTATATATATAAAAGAGAACTATAAAATGCGTTGTAATTGATGTTCTCTGAAACTCGCCAACCGATTTTATTTTACCTTAAATGAAAGGTGAAGTCAATACCAAAGTTTTTATGTATATGTATGCGGTTGGTGTAGGTCCATTGGTTCGCGAGTTATCGACGTTAGAGTAAAAACCCCTTTGTAATAAAATATAAAAATAAGTTCTCCTATTTTCGTAATTTTATATCTAGAAAACCAATAAATCGATTTACAAACCAATACATGCGTTGAAAAGTTTTATCTTCACTTATGATTTTTGTTCAACTAGGCGGTGCCACGCCTATATAAAATTTGTGTTTATATGTCTATATCTTTAAAACGGTAGTAGAGAGAGTTTCTAAATTTGGCCCAAATAATTTTGTGGTGAATACTAATCATCAGTCAAACAGTGGGCGTAATTGGATAAGTGGGAGTAATGCCTCCCATCCAAAGAAAATATTGATTTTTGTATATCTCTGGAACGGTAATAGTGGAAGGTTATGAATTAAGTCTAAATAACTTAGTAGTCCAAATATGGGTGAACTTGAATAAGTGGGTGTGGTACCTACCATTCAAGAACTGTAATAGCGAGTTTCTAAATTTGGTCCGAATAACTTTGTGGTCAATATAAATCATTACTCAAAAAGTGGACGGAATTAGATTAGTGGGTGTGGCATCTACTATACTAAGTAAATATTGATTTTTGTATATCTAGAAAACGATTAGAATGATAGTTTCTAAACTTGGTCTAAATGATTTGGTACTCAATACAAATCAACAATTTTAATGAATTCCTTTTGAGGAATACATTTTATAGGTATAGAACTCAAAGACTCCCAGCAACGCGGGAAGAGATATTCTCGTGTATATATAGAAGATATATTACATTATTCGTTCTATTTTCTTCTTAAGCGTAAAAACTCAGCACGTTGTGAAGTTTAGTCTAATCACCATTCACTACTAACTAAAAACAAGAAATGAGTTCAAATTTGAACTGATCTGGTTTAAATGCGATTCTTCTATTACTAAAATAAGCCCGTTTTCGACGCTCAATGTGGTGTATGCAGACACACACCTTTTAAAGTTTTTGAAACGACAGATGACATTAATTAGATGCAAAATATCAGGGGTAGCTACATAAAATCATATATTTGAAATCAGAACTAGTCCTAATGAAGCCTACAACATCATATACAAGGTATTCTAGCATTCTGTCGAATGCATTAAAAACCGAATATGAGGATCAAATGTACAATTCTCCATAACGGCAAATATTCTGAAAGGTCCACCTAAACATCTGGTGTTAGGTAGGGTTGTCTTTTGAAATTATTTATTTTTAATCATTCTAGATGATGTTCTATCTCATGCATCTCAGGAATATCTAGAAGACCTCGTCTACGCCGATAACAACTGTTTGATATCATTTCATTACACCAATATGCAGAACAAAATCAACGACCTGAATCGTACATCTAAGGGAGTTGTTCTGACGATCAACTGTACCAAGACAAAAACTATGCCTGTTTTAAAGTCATATCGAGAATGAAAGCATAGAACGCTCGAAAAATTTCTGCTATTTGGTTTCTGCTACTCTCTTGATATGGAGATCAGAAAAGTTCAGGCTATTAGAAACCTTCAGAACACGAATTGGGGTATTTTTGATAGTCTAGCTATCAGGAACGCAGCCACACTTGGGAGTGGGAATATCACCAATGTTTCTGAGCTAGAAACGGCGGCGGAATCGAGGACTGGACGCGCAACGATGAGAATCGGGCTTTTTAATAACGATACGAAATAAAGAACGAAAACTAGGACACCCAGAGCACTGAGAGGACTATAAGAATTCCTTGAGGACTTGTAAAAGAAGTGTCAGGGTTGCTAAAAGGAACTCATGGAGAGAGCTCTGCGATAATATTGAACAATCAGTGAAACCTCTAGGCTGCGAAAGATTCTCGCAACGACCACGTTCGTGCCTAGTGTGTTGCAGAGAACTGATGGTTCATGGGCTATATCCGAGTGGAAAACTTTGAACTACTTGTGGATACTCATTTTCCACCCAGGCCGGGCTTTGATACGCTGGTAGTTCGTCCAATAGAGAAGCCGTCTCTGGACTGTGCCACCATTGTATCACTTGGGGCGATTAAATGGGCCATTGCCGGTTTTCAGCCGTTTAAGTCTCCAGGACCTGGCGGAATATACCCGACCATTCTGCAACATCTAGGACTGGTTTATTTGGACCGTCAGAACTTCCTAGCCAGTCTCCAATTGAATCTTATTCCACATGAATGGTGTAGGGTGAGAGCAGTATTCAAGCGGAAGGCAGGACGTAACTTCAACACGATTATAGACCAATAAGATTATAGACCAATGATTATGGACCAATAAGTCTCACTTCCTTTCTATTGAATTGAATTGATATGAATTTATGTTTAGGAATAGTCTTCTGTCAAGGAGACAACATGCGTATACCAGGGGAAGGTCATTAGAGACCGCCCTACACACTCTAGTGCATACAATAGAAAAATCTCTTGCACAACAGGAATACACCCCTGCTGCCTTCTTAGATATAGAAGGAGCCTTCAACAATGTGGAACTAGGAGCCATAACGGGCGCACTAAGCGCACGGGAGTACAGAGCAGCCAGGTGAACTGGATAGCTAAATTGCTTAACAGGAGGATAATCTACCCAACGCTAGGATGATAAGTAGGGGAACTCAGCAGTGGGGGGGTTCTATATCCTCTTCTTTGGAATATTGTGATGAATGAGTTGTTAGTGACTCTGGAACAGATCAATTGCAGAGTAATCGTCTATGCGGATGACGTGGTTCTCATAATCTAGGGCAGAATTGTAGATCCTATTAGGAACAGGATGTAACTTGCACTTCGTGAAATTAATGAGTGGACATCTGCACGTGGTTTGGGAGTTTGAACAACACGAGCCTCAAACTTAGAGAAGAGGCTCTATGGATGTCTTGTATGGTGGGAATCTCTCTGTAGGGCGGCTAACCTTAGCCTACTACAGCGGGTGCAAAGGTACGTTTGTATTATAATTACGGGTGCGTCACCTACTACACCTACTTCAGCGATGGAGCCAATCCTGCATCTACCTTAGCTAGACCTGTACTGTAAAAGGTTGGCGTCTGCGAGCGGCTGGACTATGGCAAGATTCAAACGTAGAGTTCCGAACCACGATACCGGATGGAAGGGAATGCACCTCATTCACTGATGAGTTATCTACGTTAGGAATACCATTCGAAACCTGTAAGTTCTTGATTTAAATTAAGGTAATAGAATCCATCAACGCCACATGGGCAGCGTCAAAAACGGGCGCAAACGGTCATTACTGAACATTGTATAACATTGTATAAAATTTTATTATGGGCATTCATGCCAGAAGGCTATGACTGGGTCACCTGCCCAATGATTTCTACAGAGGTTGCAGAGATGAAGAAGAGGTGGAGACAATCCTTCACCCATTGTGCACTTGCCCGGCGCCGAGACGCCTGGGCTTCTACCACGCGTCTGGGCTAATGGAGCTATCGAATATGGTAGGCTTAGCGGTTTTATTATGAGTTCCGAGTGGTTCCAGGTATAGGGGATGACGATCCACTGTGGTATCCAAACGTGCCTTTGCGTGCCTACACGTGCCTTTCCTTTGGGGCAGCCACTTTTACCTACTTACCTACCTTTCTGCTACTCACATCCGAACGGGGAGCTGCTGCAGCTGTCGGCAACCGTATTACCAGGGCTAAGGCGGCTTTTGGTCAATTGAGAAAAGTGCGGAAATCAACAGCTTTATCCACAACCACAAAATTGCGAATATTTAGATTAAATGTGAAGTCCAACTTACTGTATGGCTGCGAAACCTGGCTGATGAATGCAAAATTGGCAAATAAACTGCAAGTATTTATAAACCGCTGTCAGAGATATACACTGCGCGTCAGCAGGATAGCGCGCCCCCTCCCCTTACTGACAGTTAATGTTGAATATTATATGTACCAATTGCGATGTGGCCTATCCTATCTATCCTATTTTTTCTCTTCAAAATAAAACAACAATGACTTCTGCCCCTATCTTCTATAACATTTTAATTTATTGTGGAAGAGATCACACATAATGATTCCCACAAGAAATGTAAATGCAACATTGGGACAACCGCTACGCTAACCAGCAAGTAAACCACCAAAAAGACGTTGGACTGGAATCCGCAGGATACCAGAAGTGCGGGCGGCCAAGAACAACATGGCGTCGGATAATATATGCGGAAATTTAAGCTTCTGCTAAAAGCTAGAAGAAGATAAAGGTGATTGCGGGGAACAGCGAGAGGTGGGGAAAGTTTTTAGAGGTACTTTGCTCCAACTGGGAGCTTTACGAGGGCACAAGAAAAAGAAGAATCGAATCAGATATGATCCAATACAATTATCTTAATGTGATGAGAATAATTGCGAGTTTTTTCCAAAAACACCCAGATAAGATACGTGAAATAATACCTTAAAAAGTCAACAAATTATGTTCTATTCCACATGGCAATAACAAAACCAAAAACATGAACTAACCAACCAGCAAAAGTTCATTAAGACTTTACACATGTACTAATAATAATCCAAGTAAATGAGGAAAATCATGAAAGTTTTACCTTCAAAGGTTTCACCATCACTACTTACTAGGCTGTCCTCCCTTCATTTATCCTAACTACAATACAGCAACTACAAATAAATATTCACTTACCAAAGGGGATAAAAATGAAAAATAAAAGGAAAAATTGTCATGAAACTTAATCTTACGTAATAATGACAGGTAAAAAAGAAAAACATTCCACATATCTACTCCTCAACATTGAACACTTTTACTAACAAACTTCAATTAAATATTTACGTTTTCTACGACTGTTTTCTCTATTCTGATGGACTAGCTAGGCTGGTACCTTCTTAGCTGTTTCTTTGTGGCATTTATTGCATCCCTCTTATATTTATTACTTTTACTGCTGGCTTACCATGTAGATTTTGTTGTTTTCTTTGACATTTTATTTTTAAATTGCGCTTTAACTTCCGCCTTTCTAAGTATATACCCTACCCTTGGTCTCTTGCTTTGAAAAGGGAGCTCATTTAATGGAGTTTTGTAGCGCAGGCTCCCTGCCACAAATATACATATTCTACTCCATCCAAGTTGTAAATGAAAAACAAAACGTATTTTTGCTTTTTTTCTTTTAAGAAATCATCCACCCTTGGATTTATTATACTTGAAGTAGAACTAAAAGTACCAACAAAAAGGAAGAAACATTTGCCGTGGGTTTCCTATTTGATTTTTTGCAAAGAACAGTAGAAAATGTTTCTTTTAATGACGAAGATGCCACTTATGCTGTCAATTAACAGCTATAACTCCCTAAAGTTTAACTTTCTATCTGCATTAGGAGAACGAAGGAAAACAATTAAAGATTTTCTTTTCAACGCAATGCTTTTCATTTCTTTCGTTCTTCGTCTTTTTTACTTTTTCTAATTCTAGATAAAGTTTTCAATGGAAATGGGTCAACAAGTAATTGTTTAAACCTTTTACTCTTTCTTTCTATTTCTTCAAAAATTTCTCATTACTTTTTTACTGTTAAAGAATGTAAAGAGAACTTTTGAATCGTACTTTTTGTGATTTTCAAAAAGAAAAGTTAGAAGGTTTTCTTCTGCAATTTATTTAAATTTGTTTTAAAACAATCTAAAATGCCATTTGGATCTTTATAGTTATACCCATGCAGTGACAGACAATATGACGATTGTTTCCTATTCATCTACCTTCTCACACATCCTACAGAAGTTTGATGTACCGCTGTCCCATAGTAAGGTTCTCTTTTCCTATTCAGTCTACTGAATAATTGATTTGTTTAGTTTGTGCCATAGAGTCTTTTATACCCTTCAGCTATTTATTTAAAATCTATTCCTTTATTGTCCATAAAGTCAATTGTGACACATGGGGCCACTGTATCACCTCCAAGAATAAATTTGAAAGCAACTCAGGTGGAATTGGGCAAGATACAAATACTGTCATGGCATAACCGGGGAAATAAGGACGTTTCCTACTGCGGTTTAAAAGCTCTGTTGAACGTAAGTTCATTGCACATAGTAGTGAAGGCCAAAGCTATGGAGACAGGTAGAACACTATATTCTTCAGGGGGCATCAAATCAAATGGTTGGCAGCTCCCTCTTTGACTGGAACCAGAAAGCGCTATTACTTTTGAAATGCTTTGTAACGGGACTGAGTAATAAAAGTGAAGGAAGCAGTTAGGACTAACATACTCCTTTCGGTAACTCACCAATCTGTGAGCAGTTAACTTCTATACACAACTAGTATGGGACTCTTGAGTAAACTAAACCAGCTAAGTAGGGACAATATGGTTACCCTCTGCTAGATCCCTGGTCATGTGGAAATTCAGGAAAGCCCATTTTATATTTCTTCAAAAGAAGTAAATCTGTGACATACTATGGTAATAGATATTACATCCATCTAAAGCCAATAGTCAGAAGAAGCTATACTTGGAAAATTTGATCGTTTCTAAAAATTGTTTGACATTTGCCACGAGAGACTGAGCATTATCATGCAAAAGGAAAACTTTATGTGTCTGTTTGTCTGTCTTTATATTCTGTCCGTTTTCCCAAATACCGAATTTTAGGAGCTCATAGTACACAATACCGCATTGATCCAACTAAAAATGCGAAATTTCATTATAAATATTAAAACAACGTCATTATACTAACAAACAAAAAATATTGTCGAATTAAACGAAAGTTGGAAGCAGTTAAAAACCCAATAAAACCCGGTGGGCCGGGTTCTTTTTTAAAAAACTCGGGTTTTTGCCAACCCTGATAAAAATGTTATTTTAAAATTCTCAGTGAGTGTGACTTTGATGCTATAGGATCGTCGATAATTTTTAAATTTTTCGATATTTACTCGATTTTGGACTTAAGCTTTATATTCAACAAAAAATTTAGTGAAAACAACACTTCTAATGAGTGGAATCTTGTTACAGTTGGATTAAAAAATCGATTAATTTATGGTTGGATAATATCTCATAGCGAAAATTTTTATTTTTTATAACATACTATATTCTGTTCCCCACATAAAATTCAGTCGCTGCGTTCTTCCACTATTCAATTATGGCTGTTAGACCGGAATGTAGAACAATTTAAATAAAAAAAACCTTAGAAATTCACCTCTGCCATTTCATTTATTTAAATAAAGTTTAAAACAAGCCGTTGTTAATTAAGCAATTCGCTAAGCTTTTAAAAGAAATCGACAAAACCGAAATACATATGTATATGTATATATGTATGTAAAGGTTGGGCAAATTTGACGTTAGAAATTACATTGACTTAAAAACATATTTTATTTGACAAATTCAGTTTTATTCATACCAATATAAAATAGAAATATGGGACTTAAAATTAGAATATAATGTCTGGCAAATGTCCACCTCTAGCACGTCGGTAGACATCCGCTCTTTTCACAAAATTTCGAATCACATTTTGCAACAAAGCTTCGATCATCTCGCCAATGCAGCGATGATGAATTTCATCTTTCAGAGTGTGAATTGGTTGTGGTTTATTCACGTAAACCTGGTCTTTCAAATGGCCCAAGAGAAAATAATCCAGACTGAATAATTTGGCTGGCTGTGTGGCTTGTGGTGCCGTCCTGCTGAAACCAAATGTCAGTGATGTGACAGCTCAATTCCTGACATTTCATCATTTGACAACTTATTTACATCCTAACCTCAAATTTGCCCACCCTGTATATCTATATATACCTACATATATGTATGTATGTATATCTATATATACCGTATATGTATATCTATATATATCTATACAAATTCAGGACAGCTAATAGCGAATGTGGAGTACCACTGGGATCAATTTTGGGGGCAAAGCTTTATATTACATATATAAATGATATGCCAAATGTAATAAGTCATTGTGAATTGACTTTATATGCGGATGATACACTTATATATATTGAGGGTAATACAGATGAACAATGTTATGAAGGACTCGGTAAAGATATTGAAAACTTAAATAAATGGCTGCGGATGAATAAACTTAAACTAAACGGGAATAAAACTTAAATAATGGAAATTAAAACTAAGACCAACATTACCTTCAAAATTAATAATGAAGAAATAGAAAAAGTAAATCAAATGAAATACTTGGGCTTTGTAATAGACAATACTTTAAATTTAAAAGATCATATTGACTATATCTGCAAGAAAATTGAAAAAATTTAATTTCTTCAGAATATTAAGAAAACAAATAAATACATTAACAGCAATCACAATCTACAATACAATGATTAAACCTCATCATGAGTTCGGTTCAACATTTTTTTTTTTATGCTGCACGAGTCAACAAATTGATAGATTGCAAAAATTACAGAATAAATCAATGCGCATTATATTGATATAAAACAGGTATACACCGATAAACTTTATGCGCGGCTCTCTAAAATGGCTAGATATAAACCAAAGACTGCAATTAAATACCATAGACTTTATTCAAAAAATTAAAATTGGAATGGCACCACAATATATAATAGAGCATATAGTGTACGTCGGGAAAACGCAACCATACCAATTGAAGACTAATGATGACTTTAGAATTCAAAGAACGCTCGTTGTTTTACAAAGGACTACAGCTTTTCAACAGATTACCCAATGGCGTTAAAAATGAACGCCAACCGAAAATATTTCGAAAAAATGTTAAATTTTGTGTTAAAAACAAACTTTTTATTTCAAAGCTGAGCTTTGCTATTTAAACTTTTTGTAAATGTAAATTCAAAGTATTATTAATACTAATAAAGAAAGGTAATAATAATAATAATCTTTTTTAGGTTCGGTACGAGACTATCGACATGGTATATAAGCAGATTTTCGCATAAAAAATTATCATAACAAGTCGCCATTAATTTACTAATAATAATGGTTAAGGCCAAAATAAAAACCGACAATCAGTTCGGTACAACGGTAAAATAGTACTGAGACTTAAAAGTGCAATTTTAAATAAATTTAACAGATAGCTATTAGGAAGGTTAAATCCATATATTGATCGACTTTTATTTGTGATAAAATTATTAAATTGCATCAAATTGACTTACTAGTAAAGTCACATTTTTAAGTGGGTTTGCGGCAATAGACAAAAATTGGTTGGTGTTTATTGTATATGCTTTCTGAATTACAACATTTTTCTTTCTAATAAAAAGGGTATTCGTTTAAACTGTTAACTTTAACAATCCTTAAATTATTGGCATTTAACAACAATATTAAACGAACGCACTACGTAAATAAACCGCGTAAATATGTTTTTAATTTCACTTAATTTATTTTTTTCATTTCAGTTATTAAAGTGTTACCGTGGCTAAATACTTTTATATGAACAATAAAAACTCAAAAATATCACTATGGTAGCCCCTTTTTGCGGTCTCGTTATATAAAAGACAATTTAAGAACTCAAATTGTTGATTAAAATTTTAAGAGCCCAGTATAATATTTTCCATATAAATTTTGTAAGCTCTAAAATCTTTAGATCCAATTCAATAAGAAAAAATCTACGAATTCCCATTATAACATCCATTTAATTATAGAATTCTTATAGGAAAACTATTCACAAAACATACAAGATAATCAAAATTAACAGTTAAAATAATTTACTTCTATTAAAATCAACCCTGGTAACGGCCGTTTTTACACAACATTAACAAAAAAGCAGATGTGTTATATTAATTTATATACTACAGCAACTCTGAACCAAACAACGAAGCGGCGCGAACGTGCAATGTGAGAAAAACTTTTGTGCTGTCGAAGTAGTGATTTTAGTGGAAAAGAAAAAATATTGGATTTTATGAAGTTTGTGTTCAGCTTTAAGTAAATATCTGAATAATGATACAGTGAATATAAACTTCTAAATATTGTTAAAAGTTTTCTAAATGTCTAATTGATTGTAAAAAGCAAGCAATTAAAATACAATTTCACAACATTCGATCGTTCGTTGCATAAAAAATAAAATCCAATTGAGGAATAGCACAGAAAAAAACAGAAATAAAAGAAATTTTAAGGATTTTGTCTATACATTTACTGTGGATAGAACAACCGGCGTGTAATTAAAATAAATATTTAAAAGTTTTTCGTTATTGCAAAAATTAATTCCATCAACATGTACAAAACCAAAAAAGAAGTCGATGCCCATGTCCGCACCGCATTGTCTAAAATACGTACCGAGACAGAGGTGAGTCGAATTTGTGTGCATTGTGCACTTTTTCTAAATGCATTTAACAGCATTTCGAGGTGTGTGGATGATCAATTATTATTTAATGCAATTTGTCATTATTAAACATATTTGTTTTTTTATTTACACGAAATGTGTATAACAAAAACAAAATAATAATGTCTTAAAAAGTAAACACAATATAGTGCTTGTAGCGTACAGAATCTTTATTAAATTTATTTTTTTTTATGTTTTATAAATAAACAATGGGTTTCCAAGAATATAAATTAATGCAAAAATGATTTTTACTGATTTTTTTTATTTGTAAAAATAAAAACCTTGAAATACTTTTAGAGGTTATGTTTGGCGCCTGTGCTTTAAACAAACGTCATTTGTTTTAAGAGAAGCGTGTACCGGCATTCTTAACTTTGTATTGTTTTTTGCATTTGTGTACAATAACAACGTAAAAATATCTATTTGAACTTCATTTGCCGGCAACTTTGTTGTCTTAAACAGAATATAGAAGTGTCACAACTATTAATAATATTAAGTAAATGGGATTCTGAAAGTTTGATTTATTCTTGAAAAAGACTTCATAACCTTTGTCGCTATTATCTAAAAAAGATAGAAATGGTTTAACGGTAAATGCCATAAATATATATCGTTACATGAAATCCAAAAAGCTCTGTTACGTATCAAAAATTTCACGGTAGAAGCAAAAACTCTACAATGGATAAACACAGGGATCATGTATTTTTTAAAATGGTGCTTCATAATTCACTTGTAACAAAAATTTAATAAAATTTTAAATTTAAAAAAAATTAAATGAGATTTTATTTTACTGATTTTATATAAAATATATGACAAACTTTTTAAGATTACCTTATAAACAACGGGGCATACACTCCTAAATTTTTAAGTACAGTAGTTAGGTGCTTAACCTCTACGGGACGGAGTATTATTTTGAAAACCGAAATATTAATGGTTGGAATTATGTTCTGCGTACTTAGAAAACCTGAAATCGTGCTTTTGGACTGGGTATTTTAATCTCAATAAGAATTTATCTTAAAAAATAAAATCCCAATAAGTATCTATTCTTGATGGGCAATTGGAATATAAATAATAAATTGAGGAATACAATGGTCGCTGTAGTACAGCGTAACGAGTAGAGATTCAAGCTGTCAAAAGTAAACACGAAGAGTCAAAGTAGTGTGAACAGAATACACCAATACCCCAGTTTACGTGCTAATTAGACCAGAGAAGTGCCACGCCACCGAAGCACGATTTTCCATATGTATATTTATATTGATTTTCATATAATTGGTTTCGAAATTCATAATTTCAGCTAAAAGAAATCGATTTTTAATAAAACAAAACATACCATTACCTTTTTTAACACGTTTTTATTAAAATAATAATTAAAATAATAGTAAAATATTAAAATAATAGTATTTTACCCGCTGGAACCAAATGTTTTACATCGGTTGAGAGGCCGAATAATGCAAATGTGTCACAAAAAACGAATTTAGTCAGGAGGGTTAAAAATCGGAAGTCTATGTATTTGCATTAGGCTTAAACGGGAAATTCCCCTTTTCTGTTTTAGCTTAGTACGAATATTTTTATATTAAAGACACAAATTAGAGCTACAAAAACGTAACTTGGAAGCCATGCGAGGCTAACCGAAACAAAAACGACACAGCTTTGCAATCACAGAAATATAAAAAAAATTGAACTTTGAAACACGACGCAAACTGTGGTATTCGTGTACGAAAAATTAGACGTCTTGAACATTTAGTGGGGCTGTGCTTTGTCAGCTGATTGACAACAGCAAAATGTCCATCAGAATGGAAAACGCGCAAATAAGTTTATGTTGAATTGTGTTTTATTGAAAACAAACTTTATTTTACCCATTTTAAAACAGAACACATGTTACATTATTATATACCTACAGTCGGTCACAGCTTTTTTGATGCAGTTAGAAATTTTTGTAAAAATATTAATATTGCAAATAATGTTAAGAAAAAAAAAAACTCATTCTTAGTGTACCGAAGTCAGCAGTTGAAGCAGGAGAATACTTGGGAAAGACTTCCAATCCTGAAACTATTCAAAGAGTTTTGCGAGAGGCAAATTTCCTTGACTGGAACGGTCAAATCAAGACACTGATTAATGCCGCGAACAGAAAACGCAGAACAAAATTTGCAAGGGAACATTTAAACAAGATATTTCATTCTGGATGTCAATTATTTAAGCTGATAAAATTGAATTTTATATGTTTAACCAGGTGACAAATCCTGTTTGGAGAAAATCAAACACTGCCTTAAATTCACAAAATTTGCGTAGTACAGTTAAACATAATGGAGGTAGTGTAATGGTTTGGGGATGCATGTCATATTTAGGCGTCGGAAATTTGATCTGTATCGAAGAAAACTGACAAAAACATGTATCTGGATCTATTGAAGAAAAATCTATTACAATGTGCTGAGAAGCTTGGCATTCGAATGCTTCCTACCTAAAACGTTTTTACAAGAGGAATGAGGTAGTTCGAATTACACGAAGGTGTAGGTAGAATCAATTAAAATCTACCTAAAAGCTGTCCTGGTTCAAAAAGGGTACCCACTAAATACTAGATGTAATTATTAGTAGTTAGAAGAAATACCACTTACGAATTACCAAGACTGAAATAGAATGCATCATTTAAGTTTAAGTTATGAGCCGAAAAACTTGAGGTAAATTTTTATATTGTTATATTTTTTATATTGGATTATTTCCTGTTAAGTTTTTGTTTAATAAAATCTACTATATAGTAATATTGTTGAGGTGTGTTTTCTTTCTTCTATTTGTTACATTCGAGATATTTGATTTGTTAAATCCTATGACTGTGTCAAATAAGCTGTGAGTCAACTAGATTTACTACCTTGCTTTTAAATATAGTTTTATGTCGAATAATAAGCATGTTTATTGAGACAATTTTTAAATTAAACTATCGATCTATGTTGTTCACATATAGCGCAATTAAGTTGACTTAATTATCATTTTACAGCTGAAATGCTAAGACAGATTTAGTTCGCGAAAACTTAAATTTATGATTTTGAAACAAAATAATAAAACCGACTTTAAAAGGAGTGTAAAATTTAAAGAAAAAACTAAAATTCAATACACAATTTTTTACTTTTTTTAATTTTGACAATATATATTTCATATAACATTGAAAGGTGCGAAGTCCGCATTCATACAACCCCAATTCCAGTACCGTTTTTATTTGTTTAAGTAATAAACTTCTTTATTTAAAACTATATAAAAAATATATTTTATATTTATTTTATTAAAAACTAATGATTTAAAAAAAATATGAATACGGAGTTTGCATACTGTGTATAGTTGTGAATTCTCACTAAACACACATCATATGGAGCTGCCATCTATCATTCTACATACTTTACACAGGTTTGAATTTGAATTGTAAATTCGTCTCAATTAATAATGCAATTAATTACTAATTGAGCAATTTATTAATTGTGCTATTGTATGGTAATTGTCTAGAATCCCTTAATTGCCAATTAAGGCTTATGTGTGAACATAACATGTTAAACAATTTTTAATGTTGCTCTAGAGAAATACATATGTATGTAGTTGCATATGCATTTATTATACAATTCGATACGTATTTTGTTTAAAGCTCATATATTATTCTTGCATTATTCTCTTAGCTTTTAAAGCGGTTATTTGGCCAATATGTACATAATTTAAAATTCAAACACCTACCCTTATATTAAAAAAATAAATACATAATTTTGTAAATTATATCACTTTTGCAACCCCTTTCAAAAAGTTATCGATGCAAACGCTTATACAAAGGGAAAGAGTTAAAGGGGTGATAGTGGATGCTCAGACGCAATGCTAATAACCTATCTCTTTATGATACAAAAATCTAAAAATGAATCTAATGAATCTTTTTCTAAAACTTCGAATAAATACGCAGTTTTTGTATAAGCATTTATTAATTTTGTAAAAAAAAGAATGGGAAAAGTACAAACTTGTGTACTTCTGTTGCAGGATGTTCAGCCCTGGTGAAAAAACTTCCGTTTGGTACTGCAGTCGCTGTGGTGTTAATTCTTGGCTGAATAGGGGTCGCGTAGTTTCAGATCATAGATTTTATTGGTTGTTTGATTTGTATGGTACCCTTGTAACAAAGGGTCTGTTAGCATTATTGAGCCGTTTTGGTACCACAAACTCGTATCCACGGACAAAAAGACTGAAGGGCAGGAAATGTTAGCGTCGATCTAGTAGATATCCAACTTGTAATATTCAGGAAATACGAAGTTGCGTATTTGCCATATTTAAGTTTAAGTAGATGAAAGAGAATTTTAGAAAACTAGACAAAAATAGCATAACGGATGAGGGAGGTGGGAAGCGGGTACAAGTTTAATTCTTAAGGTATGATAATAATACTAAACTCAACTTCCTTTATAACAATACATAATATGCTTTATGTAAAACTACAAAACTTAAGCCACTAATGGGAATAGAAACAACGGCCCCATCACAAGGCGGTCTAGCAAACTACCCGCTAGAATCTATCTTGACATTAAAAAATTATCATAACACATTTTAATAAAAAAAATTTATTTATATATATATATTTTAGCGCCACTTACGCAGTTTTACAATAGCAAAGCTATACTATAAAGTAAATGAGTTTTCTTCTGCTGAGCAATATCTCTTATCGTATTTGAGCGTTAAAGAAGACAACGATCAAGCTCATAAATTACTTGGTCAATGTTATCAGCGTTTGAAAAAACCCGATAAAGCTTTACAGTCGTTCCAGCGTTCGTTGCAATTAAATCCAAAGCAATCAGATATATTGGCTGAAGTTTGTCAGCTATTGTTGGATGATAAAAATTTGAATACCAACAAAGCAAAGTATTGGTGTGAATTGGCCGAATCGGAAAAAGTACAACATGAGGCCGTATTTTCTTTACGTCTTAAGCTCATGAACAAAGAAAATTCGGGAACTAATCAAGTTGAAAACTTAATACAGAAAGAAATCACTGCAAGACCAAACGATGTCCAGTTAAGAGTTAGGCTGGTACGTTATTATGTTGAAAAAAATCAAATATTAGATGCATTTAAGTATGTTCATGAATTAGAGATGAGTCAAAAAGATGAATTTGTAACAAGTAGTGAATGGTACAATGTAGTTTGGCTTGTATTGAATAAATATGAACAAATGCCTAATACGAAAAAAGACTGGGAATTTTGGTTACTGTTAGCCATATGTTTGGAACGTCAAGTTCAAATATCGTTTTCAATGGCAATTAATACAACCATCGTAGGCGGAGGTGTGACTGAAATAGCCAATTTACTTTTCAATCTTGATCAATACTTGTACAAAATTACACAGTTGTCAGATAAATTCTGTGCCCAAAAAGAATTAGTGGAACTGTTCCTCGATCATTATCGTGGACAACTTTTGCTACATGCCATATCATTAATATTCAAACGCGAAATCTTGCAAAATAAAAACAAATGGAAAGAAACAACACGAGCTGTTCTGCCTTTACTCTTATTAGCCTACCAAATTAAGGCACCGGATAGCAATGAACCCTGGATGAAACATTGTGATGAACAAAGTAAACAATTAATTACTCTGTGGCAAAGGGAGGGATCTTTTCGTTGCGCACAGGTAATTATTAGTTATCTCTACACATAGTAATTGTTGAAACATTTTTATTTTTTAATTAAAGGTTGGAAGAATATTACTTTCTTGTATTAATGATGATGTCAGTGTAGATAAAGAGAATTTTCATAACATCAACAATCTTTTGGGTTGTCAAACACTCGGTCTTTGGCAAAGTAATGAAGAATTACTGACGCAAGTACGTCAAACGTGTAGTGATCGTCAGTGGAGACACAATATTTTTGCTTTACTATTCTGCAATAGTGACCAAAAAGTTAAGGAACAATCTTCACTGTTTGCCAAAAGCCCAAAACTGAACGAACCCATTTATGAATTACCTTCATTTGCTGATGTTGAATGCTATGAAGATACTGCACAATATCTTCGTCCTCAATCTCTACAGCACATAGTCTACTTGTGTCTGGGAAATGAAAACTTGGCTTATGTGAAAGCTAAATATTTCAGTGGATTAAATTTCTCTACACAAAATCTATCTTTTTGTGGTGCCGAATCTTTAAATCAATTGGATGTTGATAGTTTCCTTTACGCCACAACAATTCAAGCCAAAAGGGCTTTAGAGATCGACAGAGAAGCATTTGAAAACTACCAGTCGGGTAATAGCTCTGCTGCAGGAAAACCGAAAATTCTACCATTTGTTAATATACAAAACCTGCTTTGCACTGAGGAACAATCACAATGGTGGAATGCAGCGTATATAGTTTACAAAAATCTTAGCAGTGGCAACGATCTGGCGGAATTAAGAGCTAATTTACAATATGGGATTGAGGCTGTCCGTGGTATTAATGGTCCGAAGGTGGATATGGCAATTGTTTTTAAATTGGGTCAACTTTTTGTTGCCAGAGCTCAAGATATCGTTAAACCCATCGAAAAGTCGTATCTAGAAGCTAGAGCTGAATCAATATATAAATATGGTCTGAATATGATGAAAATGCATAACAAGGGTGTATTAGAGCCTTTTCGCAAATATTTCAAATATGCAAAATCGCAAACGTCGGCAGCTGAACGTGCACTGGCTTCTGCCGCTGAAGATGCCGTTTCATATTTAGCTGCAAGATATTTTAAAAAAGCGGAATACGAGGATTTAATTGAAGAACTATCTGGAATTCAATTACCATTTGCCACTTATATGCAGGCAGAAGCTTATCGTAAATTAGATGAGGCTAGCAAGACTCCAAGGAAAACTAAACGAATGTATTTAGATCGAGCTGGCGAATGCCTTAATCAAACTTTAGCTCTTCTTAAAAGTAGCGTACATGCAGATCAAAATCATCCGTTAAACTCAATTATTGAGAGTGAAATAAGGAGACTCAAACAAACTTCTGCGCGCTACTTAAATGATTCAAACGTTCACTTTAGTCCATTAACTGATCATTCAAGTACTTATGAAGATGCTGAAGATGATTTTTATGCAGAAAATTCGATGATACCTTCTGCAGCTGCGATAAATTCTACTCGTTCGAGGCGTGAAACATTGGCGGCCAATGCTATTTTGTCATCTCACAATCAAGAAATGGAAAATCTTGTTAAGCAAATGGCCAATACTTTAACAATGCTAAAAGATGAGATAATGGATACCCTTAAACCCGAACTCCAAAACGTTACTAAGGAAATTTCTACATTAAAGGAAAAAATTACAAATCTTGAAGAATCAATGAAGAAAGTAAGGATTTCTTCTAATCCACCATCAAGAGATGATGCCTCTAATGTTTTGGATGATTTATACATTATAGAAGATACGCTTCAACAGCAATTGTATCAACAACAACATCATCAAGCATCTTCAACTCCCCAATATGGAAATAATACTGGCAATGTAACAAATGGACCGAATATGATGACAAATTCTCCATTTATGGCTCAACAGCAACGTTTGCAGGCAACTTATAATAATCCCATATTTCCGCCAGCACAAAATTATCCTTTGAATTATTATGGACATCCTAATCAGCCAAATCCATATATTATGGCTAACCAATCTACGGGCCCGGGTATAAATCAGCGTGGACCTCCACTGTCTTCTCTACCATACCTTGATCCGACCGTACCAATGCCATCGGGTCCACTAAACTTTAACATGGCAACCGCTGCGACACCTTTGCTACCACCACCACCACCAACTCAACCCCCAACTGGATTAAGTGTAGATGCCAATAGACCCAGTAATTTATACAATCTATTGCAGCAACCATCTGTATCGATTACTCCAACCATTAACAACATAGCAGCACTACCGTCAGCTGCGCCAACATATTCAACAACTCCGCTGACTTATACATCAATGAGCATAACGATACCAACTACTTCAACTACAATTCCCACAACTACAATGCAATTTCATAAGCCATTAACTAATCAGCCAGTGGAAAAGGGACCACCAGCTAATGTCGTTATTACCAGTTCCGATCCTTTACCAAATCCCAATATGATTTCTTCGCAATCGCAACAACAAGCTCCCTTAAGTGTCACAATACCCTCTCATCATATTAAGCCTAGTTTGGTTAGTCAACCACCACCACCATTCTCCTCGGAATTAGCTCCCATAGCCACTAAAATTACATCAACCACCTCTTCCTCTACAAATGTGTTTTCTACACCAATTGCTACATCCACCTTTAGTTTTAAGCCTCAAATAGCAGCTGCAGCAGCCGCTGCACAATCTAACAACACATCCATTACTGGTACTTCTTCTGCAGCGAATGATGCTCTTAATAAAACTTCGGAAAGTTTCGGCAGTGATTTTAATAGATCTGGCATTGAAGAAGTTGAATATGATCCACGACCGGATTTCAAACCAATCATTCCTTTGCCAGATGAAATAGAAGTACGTACTGGCGAGGAGGACGAAGAAGTGATATTCTGCCATAGGGCAAAATTATTCCGTCACGTCGATAAGGAATGGAAAGAGCGTGGTATAGGTGATATAAAAATTCTTAAAAATAAAGAAGGAACTTCTCGAATTCTAATGCGACGTGATCAAACGCATAAAATATGTGCCAATCATACTATTACACCAGAATTAATACTTACCGTACCGAAAAACGAAACTAAAGGTTTTATTTGGGCCGCTAACGACTTTGCAGATGAATCATTGCAACTGGAAAAGTTTTTTGTACGCTTTAAGCAACCGGAAACGGCAAAACAATTCCAAGAAGCTTTTAAAAAGGCTCAAAAGGAAGCTGAGGAGAAACAATCCGCTATGCCAGCCAAAAATAAAGAAACAACTAAAATTACTAGTTCATCATTGACAGCAGCCAATACAACTACAACACCCTTCGCTTTGTCTAAATCATCAACCACTAATTTTGTCACCAGCACACCAGCACCAAAAGCCGATATTACTTTTGGTCTTCAGTCTAAACCTGTCTTTGGACAACCAATTTCTACTGCACCAATGTCCACTAGTACTTTATCAACTACAACAGCAACCGCTTCAAAATCTCTATTTAGTGGCTTAAATTTGTCAACAAAAACATCAACAGCAACTGATAATTCCACTAAGCCAACAGCAACTACAACAATATCAACATCAACTGCATCGCCATTTGCAAACTTTACTTTTGGAAAGCCAACTGCACCATTGAGCAGCATATCTTCAACACCAATCATAGCTTTATCAACAACTGTTTCGAAAGTCAGTACTGCGGCCACGACCACAGCATCACCTTTTGCAAGTATTTTCAGTAATTTATCATCATCACCTTTTACTACTACCAACACAGCAGCATCATCAAGTGCATCGAGCGTTCCAGTCATACCCACAGCATCAAGTGAAACTTCCAGCGGTAGTGCTTTAAATAAATCGACGGCATCTGATACTGAAGATGATTACGTACCCACAGCTCAGTTTAATCCTGTCATACCACTGCCAGATCTGGTAGAAGTCAACACCGGCGAAGAAAATGAAATCGTTCTCTTTGAACATCGCGCCAAATTGTTGCGATTCGACAAAGAAGCTGGTGAATGGAAAGAACGTGGCTTAGGAAATATTAAATTATTACAAGACAAGGATGATGTTAATAAAGTAAGACTGGTAATGAGGAGAGAACAGATTCATAAACTGTGCTGCAATCAGCGCGTTTACAAAGATACTTCATTTAAATATGCTAAAAACTCACAAACTGCTTTATCTTGGGCAGGTCAAGACTTTTCTGAAAACGAATTGGTTACAGAAATGTTGACAGTACGTTTTAAACTACCGGAAACCTGTAAGCAATTCTTAGAAGCCATACAAAATGCTCAAGCGAAAATGACTGCTGATGGCGAAGAAGCCAATTCAAAAGCAAACGATAAAAAGAAGGAAGAAGAGGTTGACTCAAAGGCAGTTAAGGGCTTTGGGGATGCTTTCAAACCGAAAGCGGGTTCGTGGTCTTGTAACGCATGTTATATATCAAATAACGCTGAGCAATTGTATTGTGTGGCATGCGATACACCAAAAGATGAAACCGTACCTAAGAAGGAGGTCACATCTAATATTTTGGCTACTACCAATAATACGAAGTTTAGTTTTGGCTTTGGTGCTGCAACTACTACAGCAATTGCATCATCTACAACACCACAAACTGAATCTACTACCACAAAGCCAGTCTTTGGACTTGGCATATCACCTATTACGTCGACAACAACAACAACTAGTGCAGCAAAAACGGTTGAAACAATTGCTTCTACTAAACCTCCGGCTACTGGTGGATTTGGTGATGCATTTAAACCGAAAGAGGGATCTTGGACATGCCAGGGCTGTTATTTGTCTAATACAGCAGATGCTATATATTGCAAAGCTTGTGATGCTCCTAAAAATGATACTGTACCGAAAAAAGATGCGAATACAAATATTTTGGCTCTATCAAATCCATCACAGAAATTCTCTTTTGGATTTGGATCACAAGCAGCTGCATCTACGCCAGCCGATAATACCTCTACCAAACCATTTGGTAGTGGCTTCAGTTTTAGTGCAGCAACAGTAGTTGCAACTGACAGTGCCAAATCATTTATATTCACACAACCTACAGCTACATCTACAACATTGAATGCTGTTGCACCACCGTCTACTACGGCCAGTAGCATTACACCTTTGGCGAAGACAACATTTAATTTTAGCTTAGCATCGAAAGCAGCAAATGAAACAACACCAGCGATGCTTGGAGCAGGAGGAGAATCGACCCCAAACACATTTGCTTTGGATAAAAAGGAATTTAACTTTACTTTAAAACCCAAGAGTCCAGGTAAATCAGGTAAAAGCCCAATGAAATCTGGAGGAGGGGATGCTGATGCAGTAGCTGATGATGATGGCGATGCAGATTATCATGAGGAAGAAGAAAACAATACGTACTTTACGCCTGTAATACCACTTCCAGATAAGGTAAGTTCGAAAATTCGTAAAAAATAAAACACTTCAAGTTGACATTTTAAAACAATACATACATATGTTGAATTTTTTTTATTAATTGTTTTTTTTATTGTTTTGTTTATTGTTTATCACACTCATTTTGATCATGATAAATTATACACAGATCGAAGTAAGAACCGGTGAAGAGGATGAGGATCTTTTGTATGTACATCGTGCCAAATTATATCGTTTTATTGACGGCGAATGGAAGGAACGTGGTTTGGGTAATATAAAAATTTTGCGTCATAAGGAAACTAAAAAATTGCGTGTAGTAATGAGACGTGAACAGATTTTGAAAATATGTCTCAACCATGTGCTTAATGAAGATGTTGATTACAAACGTAAAGATGACAAATCTTGGTTATTTGTCGTTAATGATTACAGTGAAGGTTCTGTAGAACTGGAGAAATTCTCCTTGAGATTTAAGACTAAAGAGGTGGCAGAAGGTTTTATGGATGCTGTTAAAAGAGCACTTGAAGGAACAGCTGATGTTATCGAACTTCCAGCAAACACCTCAATAACTACACCTACGAATTCCCAACCACCAACAACAAGAACTTTAAGCATAAGCGAAGAGGATAAAAAGACTGCAGATAAGTTGAAATTGCCCTATGAATTCTTTACCGCTAAGACCACATGCCAGGGTTGTCGTGGCTGCGATCCTGATAAGTTTATATTTAAGGATGTTAAAAATTTTGAATCCTTTGTAAATACAGAAGACACTAGCAACCAATTGGATGTTATGGAATTACCAGCTTTAAATTTAAGCAAATCGACTACGAACAGGTCATTTTTAAAACAAAGTACTCTATCACCAGCAAATATTAAGTTGGATATTACAAAACCTAATGAAAACATATTTTCTGGTTTTGGAGGTGCAAACTCGACAGCTTTCGTAGCCACCACTTCAGTAGCAGTTTCAGCAACAGCAACGGAGAAACCAGTCAATACAACATTTTCATTTACAGCAACCTTAAACAGTGCGACAAAACCAGCGGATGGAGCGAAACCTTTCAGTTCTGGCGGTTTTTTGTTCGGATCATCAACAATGACAGGATCAGATAGCACAGGTACAGGTACTTCTATTTTCGGTGGTGCCAAAGACAATAAGACGATATTTGGCCAAAAACCTGCAATTTTCGCGGGTGCAAGCACAGGCCTTAATACCAATTCAAATGAATCAACGACCTCTGCAGATAAAACTACCGCCACACAATCTATTTTCGGAGGCAGTAGCACTACATCTGGTTCAATATTTGGTGGAAAGCCGGTGTTTGGAAGCGCAACACCATCATTCGCATACGATACTAGCAAATCTATATTTGGTTCGTCAATAAATACATCGAGCTTTGGAGGCTCTATATTTGGCTCAAGTTCTACGGCTCCTCTTCAATTTGGTAGTCTTACAAAGGATGCAAATTCAGCCGACACCACCACATATGCCGATTTGTCAAAATCGTCAAAAGCAATTTCAACTGCTTCAAAAACAAGTGATACAACAACATCA
The DNA here is from genome assembly GCA_023159175.1 of Wohlfahrtia magnifica. NCBI lineage: Eukaryota > Metazoa > Arthropoda > Insecta > Diptera > Sarcophagidae > Wohlfahrtia > Wohlfahrtia magnifica. The sequence continues at coordinate 2,069,805 of JAKWBJ010000056.1, forward strand.
ACAACGTCAACAACTTTTCCCGATTTTTCCAAAACCTCAGTAGCCTCCATTGATTTTGCCAGTTTGGCAAAAGCCAATGCCAACACAAATTTAGCTTCAAAAACAAATGATAAACCTGGTCCTGGTGGCTTTATAGGTTTGACAAATCAAAATGATTTCTCAAGTTTCAGTAAATCTCTAAATGAATCCGTCGAAAAAACAAATGAATCGCGAAAGAGTGTTGATGGTGGCGCGGATGCTTGTGAGGACCACGATGATAATTACGATCCTCATTATGAACCCATCATTGAGTTACCAAATGAAATCGTAGTTAGCACTGGAGAAGAAGAAGAAACCAAGTTATTTGGAGAAAGAGCAGTGCTTTACCGTTGGGATAGCACAAATAAAGAATGGAAAGAAAGAGGTTTGTACAATTGCTCAATTATCAAATTAAATTTATATTCAACTCACTGTTGTCTCTCTTCTTGCTATTTACATATATAGGTGTTGGTGAACTGAAGATTCTTTTGCATCCAGCCAAACAAAGTTATCGTTTAATTATGCGACGTGATCAAATTCATAAACTCGTTTTGAATCATGCCGTCAATGCTGACTTCAATTTTAACAAAATGAACAATAATCCTAAAAGTTACGTTTGGGCAACTTTGAATTACGCTGAATCAACTGAAGGCGAACTAGAAAAGTTGGCTGTACGTTTTAAGAAGGTAGAATTAGCAGACGAATTTAGCAAGAAATTGAATGAGTGCATTGAAAATTGCAAGAAACGTGAAACAACAAACTAAGTTCACCTCTTCGTTTCCTTTATAAATACCATCACACGGTTTCTATGTGATTGAAAACAGTTCATTTTATTGTTATTTAAACAATACAACCAACCAACAAGTACTATTTAGTTTTTAAAAAATACTTTTAATTTTAGTAACCTTTTAGGTATATTTTTTTGTTTTTTCGCCCTCGCTCTTCTGTTTCTTAATGTATTTACACTTAATATATATGTATTTTTGTAATTATAAGTTTCTATTTAGAAATGTTTATGCAAAATAAAAATTCTTAATTTGATTTGGCCATTAACATTTTGGAAAACAAATTTTTTGGTCCAATAATTCAACTTTTCCTTCTTTCATTAACCCGTTGTCTCAGATTTTTGGAAAAAACCCGGTAAAAAAAGTAAAAGACACCAACCTTGGACAAAGACATAAATATCAAAAATTTTAATTCTCAATATTGATCATTGCAGAAAGAGACAGATTATTGCAATGTACACATTCGTTGACTTTATATACCTTTTCGAAAAAAATGTTTTATTTTAAAAGATATTTCCAGTTCTTGATTATATTCGAGTGTGAAAAGTTATAGCAGCATAAAACACATCGCCTCTCGAATTATCTCGATATTGACCAATTTAGCGCGCTCGAAATAACTCGAGCACAAAAGTTAAAGAGTTAAGCATGTCTTCCCTCTACATTTTTGTTTCCTTTGTAAAATATATGTTCCATGGCACAATAAATAGCAGATCTACAACAATTTAAAGAACAACAGTCAATTTGTTTTTGTATATTTTCAAGCAATTCGAATGTGTCAACGATAGCTGATAAAGCATAGGGTTGCCAAATGTTTTTCTTTATCAGTAAGTACAGATTTTATCTACAATTTTTTGAATCTATGTATCAAAGTTGATATTCTGTTTTACAAAGATATATAATATCATTCGATCTTATACCGTAGAGTGTTTAACGAGTTCCATTATATAGCCATGATATTTTCAATTAAAAATATTGATATGAATATTCTTATTGGCGAGTATATACATATGTATTAGCATATATTTAATATTCACACCAAAATTTTTAATTGAAAATATCTTGGCTAACTCTCTGCCATTAAAAAAATTCAATAATAAAATCTTGTACTTGCTCTGTGAAGCGAGGAAAGTGATTTCAAAAATATTAGATTTTTTGGCACAAAATCTTTGTGCTAAATGGATAACTTATCGAACTAAGAAATAGAGTAAAGTGACAGTCCACGAGTTATGTTTATCGATGCCTGGTGTTGTGGGCGTATTGGTGGAAAGCACATTGTATCCTAAAGAAAAATAATCATTTGTATTATAACAGAACGAACAAGTTCGGCTTATATCACTTATATCAGTGTTTACATTTCAAAAAATTACATTTAAATGTGTGAATTTTTGGAAGAGAAAACATTTTAGGAAAAACTTTATAACTTGCGATTTTGAAAAAGGGAAAATATTTCGAGAAAAATAATTGTAGTGATAGTGTTGATTAAAGTGTGGCTTAGACGGTGATACAAGTCGTACGACATGTCAAATTTTTGTGTAGAGAGCGGATAGTACAGTATAAACTCAATATGTAATTAGAACTTACGACAAAAAAAAAATTTTTTTTTCGCTCGCACCATTGGTCTCTTTTGAAACAGCTGCTTTCGTTTTACTTTGTTTTGGTTTTTTACGTATCGTGTAAACGAATACAAATCTATCGTAAGATTTTTACTCTCATTTTTAAAATACGGATTCTCTGTGATTTTATATACGTAAAGTCTTATCGTTTAAACCACCCTTAATTAATTCAATTTTCCATTTATATGCCGTGGCCGTGATGTGCCTCATTTATTAATTTAAGCATTCACAATTTTTCTATTCGATTATATATTTTCCAAACACTTCCTAATTGTTCAATTTGACAGCTTGCTAACTTGACGTATTTCATTAGTTGTGAAACTCTGATTTAGGACGTTTGCGACGTTTTGTACAATTTTTTCGTCTCGTTTTCCAAAAAGGTGTTTTTTAAATCTTTTATCGTAAAAAAAACGTATAATCTCGCCGTGGTTATATTTCTTTTCGAGTAATTTCAAACAAATTCGTGTGTTATTTGCGGAATATTTGTAAAAAGTAATGCCTGAAAGAGCACTAACAAAATCGACGTCTTCCGAGTTGTCGTGGTATTTGATGGATGCTCCAAAGTACAAAGACAACACTTTTTCCATTTTAACATTCCGCATTCGTGCCAGCCAACTTCATCCCTTGTTCACATAGTTTGACAAAACGCAAACAAAACACACAAAAAAAGTTATTGAAAGAAACAAAAAAAGTTTAAAAAAATTTTTTTTCTTGCGTTTCTTCAAATTATCGTGAGTTTTTCCTCAATTTCTTTGCCTTTCCAATTCATCGATCGTGGGTACAATATCGTGTATTTATTTTTATTTTTTGTGCGTGTGTGGTTATTGTTGTTTAAGACTCTACGACGAACGATCAACACAGTAAAAGGAAAGTGAAAAAAAGAAAACGAAGCGTAATAATTTTGTATGTTGTGTTGTTGCTTTTCTTTTTCATCTCTAATACTTCGTTGACATTGGCGGTTTATAAAGTATTTACCCGCTGTCAAATTAAGGAATTATGGGCATTCAAAATGATTTGAATGTCATACGCAATTGTAGCAGATCACTTTTGCATCTTACAATGCTGACATCAATTATAGCTGCAGCCGCAGCGACAGCTTCTATTGAGGCTACCGTTACGTTAAAGCCAACATCATCGTCTAAACTAGCAATGGACGAAGAAAATATTCCGATTTTAGCAACAACATCTCCGCCTGCAACACCTATGGCAGACGCTACATCAACTGAAACTGATGGCCAGCTATTTGTTAAAAATCGTCCGGCCATACCGTATTGTGATGATTCAAATGAACGCACTATTGGTCGAAGGTAAGTTTTCTTTAAAAGATCAATCACCTATCAACTAATCAATTAATGACCAAGCACATGTTCGCTTAAAATCTGTTCTATAATTTTTCATTTTATAATAGGGAATTTTCTAGAAAACTCATCTAAAATTTTGTTTCGATCACAAATTTATTTTGCGTTTTTCTTTTTTATTTTTATTTTGAAGGTTTGATTTCTTTGTTTTGTTTTGCTTTTGTCGTTCGTTGATATATTTCGTTTCTATTTAAACAATTGGATGTCTCATTTTGTTTTATTTTTGTTTTCGTTTTATATAATTTATTAAGTGCGATAAAAATAAAAACGATAATAATTAAATAACTAATTATTTGAGTAATTTTATTTGTAGCCACGAAAGTGGTTTATGTTTAATTTTAAAAAGGGTTTCCCAAAGTTTACTGAATATTTTGGCAGAAAAACTAAAAAAGAATGTGCACGCAACACGTTACTGCCAAGTTTTGAACATTAAAATTTATGCTGCAGTGGTTTACTAATATACATTTACGAATGTACCCTGTACCATCCTGGTTAACTCGATTTTTGTATATCATAGCCTTTTAAGCTACTGTTATACAATATGCATATGATTGCTTTTGTTAAAGGCATCTAACAAAATTTATTTTAAATTATCTAATTTGATATGACGACAATGCCATCAGATAAGTGGCTTAGAAACCAGTCATTTGGGATATAATGTTTTGACTGGTTTTCTTTATTTATAATAATATGTTATAATATGTTATGTACAAGATCTCGACACTATACAGTCGAACTTCTCTATAGTGAGCTTCTCCTTTTTATGAATTCATTATAAAAATTGCTTTTTTGTTCCAACTTTAGTTAGTGCATTTACAGCTTATAATGAATTTCCATAGAGTGAATTTTTCTTTATAATGAACTAATTTTACAGATATGTATATAAAAATTTGTCCCTCGTAGACTTTTGACTCTACATAATAAATTATTTTCAACAATTTGTTGTTACAAATAATAACAACTACAAATAACAATGCGTGCATTAGAAGGAATTTAGAATGAAATTGGGGATAAAGATAAATTGTCTTGTTCATTTATGTATACGAAAAAAACAAAGAAACATTCAAATTTTGACAAGGGTCTTAACTTCCTTGTATTACGGAAACACCACTTAAATCTTTAGTTTTGCTTTTGCGAACATCCCTAAATTTGGTAACGAGCGTGAAACTACTTGTTTATTATTTATTATTATCATTACATAAGTTTTGTTTTTTATTTTTTCCTAAAACATATGTATATATATATCTAAAATAAGCAGCTGATGTCAAAATATAATTTTAATGTCATGCGCATAGTGTCTTCAATATATATATAAACAGTGGTGTTCACTTAAATAAATTCACATGGTCTAACATCTTTGGGACCAATAAAACATTAGGAAAACGCGATTACGAATTTTTATTTTTTATTTTGGTAAATTTATAACATAAATAGCATAAGAAAATATAACTTCCAAACCTCGAAACTAAAATACTATGTATTCATCAATATTGTTCAAATCAGCAATTTTTTTCTGTTAAAAAAAAAAAAAAAAAAATAGATTCACCAAGTTTGATGTTCTAAAAAAAAAAATTATTTTGAGTAATTAAATTAAATTAAATAATTCTTTTTAATTACAGTTTATTTACCTCAGTACTTGATGGAATAACCTTATATTTAATAACTACTGAGCACCGTTCTGGCATAGAGTCAACAAGTCTCTGACACGTTGCTATTGGAAAATTTTTCCACGCTCTTTCACTAACTCCTACAATTGTTCTTTATTTCATGGGTAATTTCCTCGGAGAGCTACTTTGACATTTTTCCATAGATTTGCGATAGGATTTAAGTCCGGCGACTGAGTCGTCCAGCTCAAAACACCCATCGAAGCGGCATTTTCCAATCGGCGTAAGGCATCATGATGTCGTTTGGTATATTGGTATAATAAATGGCATCCATTATTACTTGTATTCTAAATAGAGACTATATGCCATGATAGAAAAAACATCCCCATACCAATATACTTCCTCCATCATGTTTAATGATTCCTATATTGAGGAAGTAGTTCAGTGTTCGGGTGTTGTTGAAATGTAACGATATTATATTCATAAAAGATCAGTAAAGTGCAGTTACTTTTTTTAAATCTTTGTATAAGACATTTGGAAATAGTAAACTTTTTTGAACAGAGCTCTGTATAAATACACTTCTCAAAACTAATATACATACATAAGGTAATGAAAGAATACTGATTAAAAATTATGAAATGATTCTCAGTTAAGAAGTTTTTACTTATGTTCTGGTTAGGTCATCCATACCGTTTAATGTGAACCTTTTCCTAATAAACAAAGTTTGAAAAGTCTATAACTAGAAAAATAAAAGTATGTCAAAGGCACAGATATGACCTCTTAAAGAAATTTGATGAAGTGGTATGTAGGTAAAAAGAAAAGAATATTATTGAAGAGAACATTTATTTTGAAAGCCTTACGGTAAAATATTTGATTTTATTAGTTTTGTTTCTAATTATTTCATATTACTTTTAATCCTTTGTAACCACACTTATTAGTTTTGTTTCTAATTATTTGATATTATTGTGAATTAGTTAACAAAGCAACAATTTTTAATCCTTTGTGACCACACTTCTCCTATCTTTGTTTATTAAAGGTGTAAAGGGAATTAACGTATTTGTTGTGTTCATTTTTTTTTATAATTATTATTATTATTATTATTATTTTTTTTTTTTTTTTTTGATAAATACTCGAAATGTTAAAACAGTGCCAAAAATATATTTAAATTTCAAAGTTTTGCCCGTTTTTTCAATTACCAATTACGTAGTGATTTAAGATCTCTTACTAAAAGACGTACGGTCAATAGGGCATCATATTGAAAAATTTTTGCGTTGAAGAATACCAATATAAAAACTAATAAAAAAAATATCGTGACTTTTATATCACTTAAATGCACCTGATAACTTATTGTTTTTTGTTATTAGTTTTTAACTAAAAAAAAACACCACTATAAGAGAAAGAGCTGCATATTTATTGGTATGTATTGATTTTTAGTAATGCAGAGTAGTTGAAACTAAATTATGTACTTGGAATTAATCTCTTAATGTCAATTGTTGTTTATAGACAACATTATATATTTTCGGTAATAAATAGTTCCTATAGTTTTTGTTATTTTTTTTTTTTCTAACTGAAACTTTTATATGTGTGACCTCCTATGTTCCCTTATGGAAGATGTAAAGACGAATAAACAATATGCATTGATTGTTTTTATTATTAAGTATTCGAAATTTTGAAAAATTACGCAAGATTCGATTAAATGCCAATTTTTTCTTGCTACGTAGTAAATCAAGTTGTACGGTCAGTAATTGCACCTGATCACTTATCGTTGTTTGTGATTAGTTTTAGGCTAAAAGCTGCACCACTACATAACTCCAACTGCATAATCATCTTAGGTAATAATCAAAAATAATTTTGATTATTTTTATTTTTCTATGATTTCTATAATTTCCATTCATAAAATTTAATGAAAAAAGTCCTAATAATTTCTCATAGTGTATGTGCCTGTTGATTGTTGTTTTATTTTCCCTATTTTTGTGTTTATCCAAATTTATTATATCATTTAAGATGCTCATATTGTTATTTTTCAATTTGTTTTTATTATGCTTTCGTTGTCTATACCGGCTTCAAAAATGCTGATGTGTACCTTTCTTATTTGATATTCTATACAAACATATGCATACAAACAGATGAAAACAGAAGGTATATCATGCCATATATAATGCAAAATATACTCAGAGTTACATATACATGGTCATTTCGAAGTTAAACTAAAAAATGGAAAAAGAAAACCATGCGTTTTTAAATTCTGATGAAATTATAACCAAATTTTCATGAACTCGATTTTAATAATTTTAAAATTTCTTATTATATTGGAAACTCTATAATAAAAAAATAAATGCAAACTTAAGCGAAGTGTAAGTAAAACGTGAATTGAACGTTTAGACCATTATCAGCTATTTTCTATTTACCAACGATTGTTTATTATTAATGAGTCATTGCTAGTTATTTGTGATAATTAAGAAAAAAGAATGAAAAAAAAAACGATAATCAAAAACGAACAAGTTGTTTGTCGTAATTGCAGCTGATAAGAAAATACTATTAATTTAACAAAAAGTTAATTTGAATTTATTTTTGTTGCTTTTAATAATATTAGGTTTTAACTTATTTTGCTTTATAAAACAAATAAATTATGTTTATCATATACATACATATTTAATTATAAAATAGGTGATACAATAAGAATGTTTTTAGTTTTGAGAACTTGTTGAATATTATCATATTCATGTGCGCCTATATTGACGGTAGTTTTTTTAAATATATTTATTTTAATCAAAATTTATTTTTTGTCTTATTTTAGGATATTGAATATTAAGAGAAAGGCAATTAATTCTGTCAATTGAATTTCGTAGTTTTGAATAGTAGACTTGATGTCATGTTCTTTAAATATACGTACAATAAAACAATGCATTTATAGGATTCATATGTTTCTATTAAGGTTTTATTTTATTAATTGTGTTCGTCGTTTTTATCTGTGCTTATCTATGGCATACCAATATAATATATATTTATTTTTGCTTTTTATTTTTACATGTATAATACGGATATACATTTTGAGTGTTAACTCTAAATGAATAATTTAGTGGTATATAAAATTTAGTTTCATTTGGTCTTTAATCCCCGTAATAAATGCAAACGAAATATAACAAATATGGGCTCATCTTCACTTATTGATTTTTTATTAAAGTTTGTACTTGCCTCTATTTAAATAATTTACTTAAAAAAGTAGTTTGAATGTATTTTTAGGCTCCTCTATGTAACTACTTTGGATGGCCGTCTTACTGCTTTGGACATTTCCAAGGGTGGTAAATTACGTTGGAGTATACCAACTGGTCCGGGACCTTTGATATCCTCAAGCATACATCGTTTAGAATTGACAAATAATGGACAATTTGTGCGTATGATACCTTCTTTAAGTGGTGGCATATACAAATTTGATGGCGAATCAATTGATCCCATACCCATAACCACTGATAATTTACTAAGTTCATCGGCAAAATTTTCAGACGATTTAGTAATATCGGGTGGCAAAGAAACACGTACATATGGTGTATCGGCACGTACCGGTCAAATGTTATACGAATGTTCCATGAATGGTTGTGTTAATTCGACTGATGCAGAAATCAATAGAAATGCCACAGCAACAGTGGATGAAGACGATGAATTGATTGTAGAAGAAGAAGTGAAGGAGGACAATGATGAGATGAATAGCAATCGGTATATAAAAGAACATGATCCTTTAATAGACGATGTAATTGTTATAAGACGTCAAACACAAACTGTTCGTGCCGTTGAGACACGCACCGGGGTTGAACGTTGGAACTTTAGTGTGGGTCAACATGAATTGGATTTGATACGACCAGCCGAGTGTCATGAGCGCAAATTTAGTGATATGGAAATGGCCATTTTAGATTTAGATATTAAGGTTATAGTACCAGAAGGTGTTATATGCGCTTTTAGTAAAATGGAACCCTCAGTTATGCTATGGAAATACAAGGTAAATTAAATTAAAAAAAAATTATATTAAAAAATATATTAAAAATGTTGATTTCTTTTCAGTTTGATCATCCCATTGTAAGCGCTTGGAAAATTGGTTCGGCTGACCAGTTAGAGTCTATCGATATGTTTGGCTCAGCCCAGTGGCTTTGGAATCATGACGATAATATATTTGAAATGCCTTTGCCAACTGTAAACCCTTCAATTTATGTGGGAATGTATGATAGGCAACTGTATATTCAGGTATAAACTGTGAATAATGATTACACGCCAATATTTAAATTCATATAATTATTTTTAAATTCTTTCAGGAATCCATTAATTTGCGTAAAGAAATTCTAGATCAATCAAATCTTTACACCCATTTAACTACTGAATCTAGATTACCAAAAATACCATGGCGTCCCATAGCGGCCAGTAGAAATTCCTTAGTTATATACCAAAAACCAGACGAACATCAAAGTATTGAAGGTGGCGGTGGCATGTACAACTCAACTGAGATTAAAGGCAATGAATTGGTTCCTTATGATGATGATAATTTTGCTCTCTCAGCTCAATCGGTACTAAACGCTTCGGAGTATGTTAATGGCAACGGTTATTACTTGTATACTAGTGATGAGCTAGAAGGAGAACCAAATGGCGACGATATATGTGGCGATAGCACGGCAAGAGAATTATCTGCCATTGATAATAAGAAAATCGATAATACAAGCACCAACAATCATACCATTGTTGATGATCTAGGTTTTAGTCTTGATGATGTGGATGCACCTATAAAGGTGGTTATATTATCGATATGGTTTTGGTGGAAAGAATTAGCTATTGTTGCCTTCACCTCGGCCATATTACTTAACATATTGATAAGTCAAAGAAGTCGTAGTGAACGTCAAATAGTGGTCATTGAACGTCATATACCAGTACCAACCGGTATTGAGGCTACTGAATCATCAACAGCAGCACTTTTGGGTCCCGTTGCGTCTAGTTCAAATGCGAATTCAAAAAGTAATGGCAATGGTCATCGTTCCTTATCCGAGTCTACCTCGAATTCAGGAGAGCATTTTGCGTCACGTTTTCAAAGTGATTTTGACCTACAGCGCTGTTTGGGACGTGGCGGATTTGGTGTAGTCTTTGAAGCTAAAAATAAATTAGACGATTGTAGTTATGCCATCAAACGTATAACATTGCCTAACAAGGAAGAGTCACGTATGCGGGTAATGCGTGAAGTAAAAACATTGGCAAATTGTGAACATCAAAATATTGTGAGATATTTTCAGGTAAGATTATTGTTCTTTACTTGATCTTAGTAATTTAATTGATTAAAAAACTAACTAACAAATATATATTTAGTCTTGGGTAGAAAAACCTCCACCAGGTTGGCAAGAAGAAGAGGATAACAAATGGCTGGCTACACAAATGTCAACATCCATACAAATTGATACTCCCTCTGATACTCATCCAACATTTCCCACGAACCATCAAAATGTGGGTTTGAAAAAAATTGACAAAAAGAAACTGTTGCAGTCATGGATGGAGAGTATGACTTCTACAGCCTGCAGCTCGGAATTTAACCAGCAACCAAATGGCCTCAATAATTGCGATGAAGATGATGACGATGATTCCTGTATAATTTTCCGTTCAGAATCTGTATCGCGAGCAATGCGCCACAACAATAATGATGATGAAGATAGCGATTCTTGTGTTATTTTCCGTTCTGAATCACAGTCTAGGGCCATATACTATAGCGAGGAAGATGATGATGAGCCAAAGAAAACAATCGAAGCAGATGCCATTTCCATTGATATACAATCGAATTCCAGCAGTTTAAGCTTGCGTAAAAATAGTCGATTAATTAATTATAGTCAACTTTCCGATTCATTTCAAATTGAATTTGTCGGTTCGGCCAATGGTGATGATCAAACACCCGTTGATAAGGATGATGAAGAGACTTCTAAAATGTCTAACAAAAGTAAACGCAACGGCAATAAAAAGCGAAGACCTCAAGACCTGGCTTTGGATATCAGTTCGGAAGAGCATAATAATAATAACAACAGTCGCTTAAAACCACAACAGAACAAAGTCTATCTATACATTCAAATGCAATTGTGTCGCAAAGAGTGCCTAAGAGATTGGCTAAGGGATAATAAGACCGAAGATCGTGTAGATTTCATAGCCAGTATTTTCCATCAAATTGTCGATGCCGTCGATTATGTGCACTACAAGGGACTTATACATCGTGATCTCAAACCCAGTAATATTTTCTTTTCTCAAGAGGGTCAAATAAAAATTGGTGATTTTGGTCTTGTCACTGATATGGCTGATATACCAAATATGATAACAAAATGTGGTGATAAAACGGGTCTGCCCTCTTGTGCTCGCCATACTCAACAAGTGGGTACACATTTGTACATGTCTCCAGAACAATTACATGGATTACCCTATGATTTTAAAGTAGACATTTATTCATTAGGCTTAATATTTTTTGAACTATTGGTCTACTTTGGCACCGAAATGGAACGCATTATGACTTTAAGAGCCTTGCGTGATGGTAACTATCCAAAAGATTTTCCCCATAAGCATCCTAAGGAATACGAGTTGCTTAAGAAAATGTTATCCTCAAAACCTGAAGAACGACCGGCCACAAATGAATTAAAGATTCAGTTGAATGAAATTTTAAAATTACCTGATTTACCAGGTGATAGCGAGGCAGCTGCCCTTGCTGCTGCCGCTAGACGTTTGAGTCGTTCCCGTACATTTAGTAGCTGTGAATAATATACAAAAAAGAAGTCATTTCCTTAAATAGATGTTAAGTTTCTTATTACATTTAAGTAATTCACTTACACATGCATAGATACTACCATGATAGGTATGTTGATTCTAAGAGTTTTCTTAGAAAAGAAAAAAACTAAGTTGAAAGTAAATATCATTAAAGGTTTAGTTGCATTTTAGAACTGCCAAATATTTAAACATTTTTATATCTTGGATATATGTATACTTTCTCCTGTATCTCTCTATTCCTTAAACTTTTTACTTGCTGTTAGTCTAGATGTCAGTGCAAAAATCAGCAACTCTTACAATATGTCTGTTAAATTTAGTCACATTGCTTAAATAATCTTAATATGTATAATATATAAATCTTTTATGTATATTATATACTTTATATATATTTTCTTTATATATAATTCTGTTATTTCGTTTTGGTCAACTTTTAAAATGAAAAACTATTTTCTTTTACGGACTGCATTAAATTATTTCTTTTAATGTAATTTCAATTTTACGCTTGTCCCTCACAGTTTTCATTTATAGTTGAGGGTCAAGTCAAATTCAGTTGTTGTATTTTCTCTTTCATTATTTATCGATTGCATTGACAATTTTAACTTAGTTTTTATTCATTATTATTAATTTTTATTTTATTTTTTGTTTTTGATAAGAATCTATCATTAATTATTTGATTTCATTTCATAAACAAATTTATTTTTTTAATTTCTTATCTAAAGAATTAATCTAAAGCTGTTAAGTCTATAGTTTTTAAGCAACAATTTTTTTCTGTTTCGTTTTAATTAATTGTAATTTTAGAAAAATGCTTTAAGTCTTTTAGTTCTTTTGCTTTCTTTTAGTAGATTATCAAATTTTAAACTAAGATGGTCCCTAAAGTCATAGACAGCTAATTGTAGGATTTAATTTAATTACTTGCGTTGTTGGTGAGTAAAGTTAATTTTTGTTCCATAAACTAATCACCAATCAACGTAAATTTATTATTTATTAAAGAAACTGTATCTTAAGATATTTTTATTACATAGTTAATACTGTATTTTTTTAAATCCATCTTTTAAAGTACATATATGTTGAGTTAGATAGATTGTCCAAAAATTCAGAATCAATTTAAATTAATTGAGACTAATAAAACAAAAATTTGTATAAAACAATTACTTATATATACACATAAATCTAATTGTTTAATTTTTACATAAGATCGTTATAACTGGCATCGAACGATTGACACAAGGCACCAATTATTGGTACGTTAACAAAAATGCCAAACAAATGCGGCAAACGTACCAATCAGGCGTATCACAGGTTCTGATTGTTGTCAGTATCACAGAATCCAATATTAACAATTTCATGTTTGAATCATAATTGATATTAGAAAATGTGGTCATATAATCTGTTTTTATCGCTTTTATTCAGATATAATCCGATCTGCTGGTAGCTGTCAGATAGATTTGCGTTATTTTAGGCGGTTATTGTTGCCACACAATATATTGTTACGTTTTTACCTTTTTAAAAACGTGTATTTATGAGTACGTAGATTGTAGTTAAAATAAAATAAATTTTGTGTTTGGTTTGAATTAAAAATCCTTTATTCAACACAGTTTTGTGTATCACTGTGTAACCTTTTTAAAGGCAATAGAAACTTAATATTCTTAATTACTCCGCCTGTTTACAATCTTGTAAACAACAATTACTCGGCAGATCTTTCTACTTAAAGATCTTCCAACTCAACCCGATTTACTGAGTTAGCTGCAACTAAACTGGTTTTTTACTTAACTACTAGCTTCACGAGTTTACTCCTTATAAACTCTCTTCACACCAATAACACATTCGCTGAGTTAACTTTACTTAAACTGCACTCACTGAGTTTACGACACATTAACTGATCGTTGTTCGCATCGATGTGCTTTTTATATGGCTGAGTAAACAATACATCGAAAGCTCTCGAACCTCTCGATATTTCAGGTAGATTCCATTTCTTTCTTTTAATTTCCTTTTAGTTCTTTTGTAGCCATGCGTATGTAACATCTACCTGTTTCAGCTCTTAGTATTTGTCTATAGTTTTAAAGCAATAATTTTTTTCTATGTTTCGTTTTAATTAATTGTAATTTTAGAAAAATGCATTAAGTCTTTTAGTTCTTTTGCTTTCTTTTAGTAGATTATCACATTTTAAACTAAAGATGGTCCCTAAAGTCATAGACAGCTAATTGTGGGATTTAATTAAATTACTTGCGTTGTTGGTGAGTAAAGTTAATTTTTGTTCCATAAACTAATCACCAATCAACGTAAATTCATTATTTATTAAAGAAACTGTATCTTAAGATATTTTTATTACATAGTTAATACTGTATTTTTTTAAATCAAACTATTAAAGTACATATATGTTGAGTTAGATAGATTGTCAAAAAATTCAGAATCAATTTAAATTATTGAGACCAATAAAACAAAAATTTGTATAAAACAATTACTTATACATACACATACATCTAATTGTTTAATTTTTACATAAGATCGTTATAACTGGCATCGAACGATTGACACAAGGCACCAATTATTGGTACGTTAACAAAAATGCCAAAAATGCGGCAAACGTACCAACCAGGCGTATCACAGGTTCTGATTGTCAGTATCACAGAATCCAATATTAACAATTTCATGTTTGAATCATAATTGATATTAGAAAATGTGGTCATAATATCTGTTTTTATCGCTTTTATTCATTTTATTCCGATCTGCTGGTAGCTGTCAGATTTGCGTTATTTTAGGCCGTTATTGTTGCCACACAATATATTGTTACATTTTTACCTTTTTAAAAACGTGTATTTATGAGTATGTAGATTGTAGTTAAAATAAAATAAATTTTGTGTTTGGTTTGAATTAAAAATCCTTTATTTAACACAGTTTTGTGCACCACCTTTGTAACCTTTTTACAGGCAATAACAACTTTCTATTCTTAATTACTCAGTCTGTTTACAATCTTGTAAACAACAACAATTACTCGACAGATCTTTCTACTTAAAGATCTTCCAACCCGATCGTAGTTATAACTTAGGTTCGATCACAATCTTTTCAACCAGAGGTTATCCGCACTTAACTCTCTTTACTGAGTTAGCTCCAACTAAACTGGTTTTTTGCTTCACTACCAGCTTCACGAGTTTACTCCTTATAAACTCTCTTCACACCAATACCACATTCGCTGAGTTAACTTTACTTAAACTGATCGTTGTTCGCATTGATGTGCTTTTTATATGGCTGAGTAAACAATATATCGAAAGCTCTCGAACCTCTCGATATTTCAGGTAGATTCCATTTCTTTCTTTTAATTTCTTCTTAGTTCTTTTGTATTAGTATTTGTTGTTACTTGTTTATTGTTTGTTAAGCTGGATTCACCTATTGTTTCGGAACAAAATGCTGTTTTTATTTTTTTGAAAACTTGCTCTGAAACGATTCACCCACTTCGAATAATTGTTCTGGAATAACAAGGGTACCATATCAAATATTTTTGTAAACGAGGCGAGTTAGTTTTAGAATTTAGCAGCACAGTAGCAGATGATTGCAATTTGCTTGTTTTCTATGTGTTATTTTGTATATATTAGTTATTTTGTAATAACAAATTGTAAATTAATTGCTTTTAGCTGTTTTATACCTTCTACGCAAACTCTTCCAAAGTGCTTGGCATTCGCATCCTGCAATTAATTAAACACAACTTGTTGAATGGCAGCTGGCAGCACAGTTCAATTGTTCGGGAACAAAAATTAAAATTAAACCAATTCAAGCTGAGATTGTTCCGAAGTAAGTTAACTCTCATTCGCTCTCTCTCTCTCTCTCTCTCTTAAAAATAGAAACGTCAAACTACATATAAAAAAAATTATTTCGGAACAAAATTTTTGTATTTATTTTAGTGAAGTAATAAACGCAGAGGTGCCCAATTTTATTTTCGTAACAATATGTACGTACATACACATAGTGAACAAAAAAAAAAAAAACTTGTATAGTGAGTGTTTTGGTTTTCAAATTCAGATATCTCTCTAATCGTTAAAGGTATTAAGCTAAAACCACAAGTAATTTTAGGGTAAAGTTCTAATTTAAGGTAAAGTGCTAATTTTCGATCTGGAACTTTAAGAGGAAAAGCAAGAGTACAACCTTTTTTGCTATTAAAGATTGAATCATTTCGAATTAGGCTTATTTTTTCATATTAAAATGAATTTGTTGAATTAAGTAAACTTTTTACAGGAAGCTGACTAATTTACTTTTAAATTGCCTGTGGTTTTAGCTTATATCTTTAGCTGTTAGAGATATCTGAATTTGAAAACCGGAACAATTACTGTACAATTTTGTTTGTTCACTGTACATACATACATTAGGGTAGAGCGAACAATTTTTGTTTTTGAATTTCGTTTCTCCTGTGAAATGAATTGATGCTCCAGAGCCTTAAACATGCTGAAAAAATATTTCAGCCTCCTAGGTCAAGTTCTTGAGGTGGCGCAGAAGACTTTATTTTTTAAAATTAGTCAATTTGTAAAAATAAAAGAAATTTTATTTATTTACATAAGATAGTATACATATTTAATACAATAATAAGTATTATTAATAAACATAATTCATTGTGTTATATATTACCTGTGACTTTGTTGAAAAAATTGAGATTTGATATCAAACAATGGTATATCTCGTCTAGTAGGGTGGAGTAAAAATGGCCAAATTTTTTTATTGTTTTTAATCTCCTGTATTGCCAATCGATAACCAAAAAAAAAGCTTATTTCATGCAAAATACTTACGACTTTATTTTGAGGTAGCGCACGAAGTGTGAAGCTTGTAAGGAAATGTAAGGTATATATACACTATTAGACAAAATAAAGTGCAAATTACCTTTGTTATATTTCATCGGAGAAAAAAGAGACAAACTCAATATTATTGTTAAAGAATTAATTGAATTTATTAATTTCGCTTACATTTCAATGTAAAAAATATAAGACTTAAATATTTTAACTAAACTTTTGCAGTAAAACAACATAAATTAAAATACCCCCTACCAACGGTTGGACAAAATAAAGTGCAAATGCAAAATCTTGGATGATAGCCGCAGATTTATGAAGGTTATCAGTTCTTAGTTCCTCCCCCTTATTAAATATGACCTCACAAAATAATTTAGCTTTGACGAAATTGCCAAAAAAAATTACCTTTTTCTCAGCCATCTCCACAGGACATCAAACTGCTTCTTTCTCAGTTTCTTCTTACATTTCACCTCCCTGTAGATCCTGAGCAATTTCTTAAAGGCTCGTGCGTAAAATATTACCTTAGGACTAACGGTAAGCGTGCTCCAATGAAAACAAGCTCACTTTTTTTGGATGACCCGCTTTCAGTTTCATACAATTTTTAATTTTGCCTTAAAATACTATACAGTGACTACAAGCCAAACTCGGACACTATAATCTGATTTTGTTGATAAAAATCAAATCAAATCATATATATTTATATTAAGCTATTAAGAATAGAAAACAAAATAAAAATTCAGTAGTTGTAAGTAGAAATAAACTAAAAAGACTTCAATTTGTTAAAAAAAGATTTACACAAGCGAAACTCGGACGGCTACATAGTTGTCTGAGAATATTACAGTGTGTGCAGACCCTTGTTTTTTATAAACATTTGGAGTCTCTTGGGAATAGATGCGACCAATTTATGGCAGTAACCATCTGGTATTTTTTCCCATTTTTTTAATAAAATCCTTCTTAGCTTAGATTCGCTGGAAACCGACTGATGTTAAACTTTTTTGAGGTGGTGTCTCTATGAAGTGTGACACATTATATAGCAGCCAAGATCTTATTTTGTAGACCTTTTGTTTGTGGTCGTTACCTTGGTAAAAGTACCAACCGTTATCCAGAGCAAGCTTATCCACACTTCTTGGCAAGTTTTCTTTTAAAATGTTTAAATAAACATTTTGATCCATTATAGTATCAATAAAATGCAAAGATTCTGATCCTGATGGAGAAAATGAGTCACAAAACCACCCCAATGCTTTACTGTCGGTTTCAAGTTATTCAAATGTAGTTCTTGAATTTGTCCCCTCCATACTATTGATTTACCATCCGATCCAAATATGTTAAAAATGCTTTCGTCGGTGAACATAATGTTTCTCAAAAAAGAAAAGCCCTTATTTTAGTACTCTTCTGCAAATTAAGACTTAAGACCAACTCTGTAAGGCAGCTTGCTTGCTTTCTTACCAAGGTCACTTTCAGCAATAGCAGGAAGCTTTGGAGCACTTATGAAGGGATTATGCTTTTATTTTTCTGACAAAAAAACGCTCCTTTGCCTCAGAAAATATTTTATTGTGGGCATGTTTTGTTCTATTTTGCACCGTTTTATTGATTTTAAAACGTTTTATTATGTCGTGCACAGTTGAATGACTTCTGCCAACAATTTTTGAAATTTCGCGAACACTTTTCCTTTCTTACTTCGAGACTAGTTTGCCCCCGTTGTCTAGCCATCTTCTTGATCTTAGCTCTGTTTATTCAGTATAATTTTCGAAAACTGAACTAAAGGGTTTTCTACTAAATATTTAAATTATATCAGTGACGTTGGTCGTATTGAAATTAGAAAGTTGCAGTTATTAACCCATAAAAGTTACTGTCTTGTGCAAGTCATTTTGACTTTCAAAACGTTTTCAACATCAATTTTACGTACAATTTTTAAATCGCTGAGTTGGTTTTTCCTTTTGTACGTGGAAGATATACACAAAAAAAAAAAAAAACTAAATTTAAAAAAAAAAATGCGATCGAAAATATTTTGGCATAGTGTCCAAGTTTGGGTTGGAGCCACTTTATATCTATACCATTTGCCATTAGTCTAATTTAGACACTTGTTTCAGCAATCGAAAAGTTCAGGATATGAAATAATTGTCGCTGGCCTTTCAAAACATTTGTCTCATCCGGGGGTAGACATTTGTGCAGTCAGGGGAAATTATGATGATATTAAAGCCAGGAAAAAGCTCAAACGAAACAAGTTCATATCGTCCAATTTTTACTAAAAGGCTTAACAGCGTTACTAATGACAAAATACAATCATCAATTCGGTTTCCGGAAAAAGCATTTTACTATTGAACAAATACACCGTATTTTTGGATATTTTACGATGACGTATGGCATCAACGTTTGCTTTACAGATTTAATAATCTCTTACCAAGACAATATAGTCAAATGTTGGAATCTTATGTATTAGAGAGATTCTTCAAAGCACGATACTCCATTATTTTAATTTGTATGCAATAAACTCAAGAGTTTTTCAAGGAAGTATCTAATATCCTATTTTTATTTGCTACATATCTGCCTCTCAATTTGGCAGCACTGCCACATCGACCATCTTTACGTTACATTTGAATTAACGGATATGAAAATAGAAGATAATCGATATTCCCTGAACTTTCCAAACTGTAGGCAATTAGGTATATAAGGAGACTGCTTTGTCTGCGTAGTTTAGTTATAGTTTTGCTGTCATAAGATAAAGACGTGGTTAAGTCGAAATAAAAGTGTTGTATAAGCGAATATTAAGTTATTGTATTAAGATAAACTGTATAAATGTTGTAGTGTAGTAAATAAATAAAACAGTAACAATTTTATTTTAACGCAATTTAAAACGTTTTGAATAAGTTAAAAGGGTCCGCCATCTAACGTTTTTTTTTCAACTAGTGCTTATTTCGTTAATGGTAACACTTAGCTCATGTCTGATTTGACAGGTAATTAGTTTTATCCTTCCGCTGAACGAATATAGTTGCGTATACGCTTGAATAACGCTGGGAATCTGGGCTTGCAATCGACTTACAGAAGATGCCGATTTTGCCAAAAAAATCACATTTTCAGATGAAGCTCATTTTGATCTTGGCGGGTATGTAAACAAGCAAAATTGTCGCATTTTGGGCACAGAAAACCCGCACGCATACTTGAAAAGCCGATACACCCAAGACGAGCCACTGTTTGGTGCGGATTTTGGTCCAGAGGCATAATTGGCCCATTTTTCTTCGAAAATGAGGAAGGAGTGACCGTTACAGTCAATGACGATCGTTGTCGGGCCATATTGAACGAATTTTCGTTCACAAAAATTGAAGAGGAGGATATTAGCAACATTTGGTTTCAACAAGACGGCGCTGCGTGCCACACAGCCGAAGCTACACTTGATGTTTTGCGTCCTGTTTTTGAAGATAGCATTATCAGCCGCAGAGCTGATGTCGTTTACATTACACATTTATCAATTTAAGGATACAATATTATGTATTTATTTGTTATCACTTTGTGTTTCATCATCATTTTCATCACTGCTTACGTTGAAATCCACCTTATCAGATTATGAAAAGAACACGCATTTTGCTTTCTAAGGCACAACCATTTGTCTTTCGAATTGCCGTAACCACCATTTCATAATTTATTAAAAGAAGGCTAAAGATAACAGGTCACTCAATGAGTCCGTGGCATAAGTAAGAAAAAACCAAATTTTGACAAAACTCGATTTTATTATTCAACATAGTTGACTTCAAAAGCGATACAACGAGTATAGTAGTTCTCCAACTTTTCGGTACCACTTTTATAGCACAACTTTTTCTTATTCGTCATAATAGGACTCAGTTTCAGCGACTAGTTCATCATTGGACTTAATTTTCTTTATAAAAGCATTCTCTTGAGATCTGAAAACGGTAAAAAGTCACTGGGGCTAAGTCTGGGCGGGTGAGCAATTCAAACCCATCGTTTTCATCGATTTGTGACATGGTTTGGCTCACACGACAACCACTTTGAACAGAGCTTTCACATACCTAAATGCTTATGTAGAAACACTACCATCTGATATCTTTACAATGTCAGCTAGATTGTGCACCTTCAATTTGTGTTCGTTCATAACCAATTTGTGGATTTTTTGATGTTTTCTGGAATAGCAGCCTTATTTGGGCGTTCACTGCGCTCTTTTTTTTATAACAAAAATTGCTTCACACGTAGATTTTGAAGGTCAGTACTAAATAAAAATCATATAGGCAAACTTATTGAGTGACCTGATATCTTCTAAATTATTGATCCTACTACATTTACCTGCGTTATGCTCTCTAACATTTTTAAATATTTTATTATTATATTCTTGCACTTCTTCAGAAAAAGAACCAATAGGCAATTTTGAACTACATCCCGTGAATTAACGTTGGCAACATCTAATACCACTGATAATACTGGTCTACAAAAAACAAAACATTTTCTGCTCTTTAACTAAAATTATATGCAATATAATGATTTTGATGCGCTGAATTCAAATCCGTTTTCAGTTTTTTTTCCATCTGGCTCAATTTTTTTTATGGGAGTGGCAAATTTTTCGCCTAAAATATGGTAGTTATGTCAATATATTTCATCATAACTTGAAAACGTCTTGACCGATTTTAATCCAAGTAATAGAAAAAGCTTAGGAACAACATTTTCTATAAATCACCTGAATAACATTTTATGTATTTTCAACAGTTATTCATAACTTTGTTGCGAAAAATGTAAAAAAAAATTTCGGAATGAAAATTTTACATGTTATCTAGAAGATTTACCGGCCGAAAATTGTAATATTCAAATAATTTTTTTTTAAATGCTATAAAAAAAACTACTGAATATTTTCCCAAATTTCTTTTTTTATTTGAAAGTAAATACAATCCTTCCGGTTAATAATGGAAAATAATTTCATTGAAATGGCTGCCTCGGCTGGCCATGCAGTAGCCTACACGATCGGTCCAATTTTTAAGCACATTATCGATTGTGTGCAGCTGTATTTCACCAATGGCTTCACAAATATTGTCCTTTAAAGCGTCAATTGTCTCTGGCTTGTTGGCGTAACACTTATCTTTGACGGCACCCTACAAATAATAGTTCAACGGTGTCAAATCGCAGCTCCGAGGTGGCCAAACGACAACAGCTCTGCGGCTGATAATGCGATCTTCAAAAACAGGGCGCAAAACATCGAGTATAGCTTCGGCTGTGTGGCACGTAGCACCGTCCTGTTGAAACCAAATGTTGCTAATATCCTCCTCTTAAATTTTTGTGAACAAAAATTTGTTCAACATGGCCCGATAACGATGGCCATTGACTGTAACGGCCACTCCTTGCTCATTTTCGAAGAAAGATGTCCCAATTATGCCTCTGGACCAAAATTCGCACCAAATAGTGACTCGTCTTGGGTGTATCGGCTTTTCAATGTATGCGTGCGGGTTTTCTGTGCCCCAAATGCGACAATTTTGCTTGTTTAAATACACACCAAGATCAAAATGAGCTTCATCTGAACACATCGCACACATTCTGCAACATTACCATGATTTCCAAAGTAATGTCGCAATATTTCCCACCGTTGTTCAAGCGTATACGCAACCATATTCGTTCAGCGAAAGGATAAAATTAATTATCTGTCAAATCAGACATGAGCTAAGTGTTACCATTCTCGAAATAAGCACTAGTTGAAAAAAAAACTTTAGATGGCGGACCCGATATGATCTATTGTGCTTGGTGATGTTAAATATCAGAAGATATTTTGAGTATATCAGATGCTTGCGTTATAGCCAGTACCACATGCAAATGGTTTCTATGCTATCTACAGCAAAGTCTTGTGGAGGTTTTGGTAATAGCGTAGGAGTGTACGGCGAAAATTTGGTTTTCATACCAAGTACCATGATTAAAAAGATTGTTTAAACGTATTCAAAAGAGAATTTGGTAACCAATGTGAGGTAATTAGGTGTGCAAGGATCTTGATTCATTTAGCAAGACCATGATTCTAAGCATGCAAGAAAAGTCAAAGAATGGTTGCTCTTTTGTACTTCTGCGCAATAGTAGCATCCTTTCTTATACCTGAATTTAAACCCAATCGAACATTTTCGAGAGCATTTTGATCATCAAATTCGAAATACGACTCTCATCCGAATTTACAAAAAACCTAGTTTAATCTATTTCTCAAAGATTAGATGATGTTGTTTAAGAACAAGAAAAATAAACCAAATACAAAAATATTCTCTCCTCTAAGAATTGTTTTCTTAAACGCTTTACAGCAGATTTCGGCAAAGAGCTGCTCTTCTCTTCTATTTTCACACGGACGTAGTCACACGCATAGGCAAAAAATAAACAAAGAGTAGTAAAGAGTGGAAAAACACAGTGCAAAGTGGCCTGAGTGAGACCCTCAATTACTACCACAAGTGTAAAATACATTAATATTAGTTTGTCGAACGCTGCTTTACACTTTATTTCACAGCTCACAGTAATTCAAAATTGTGATTCATATCAAAAATATATTTCTTTTTTTAATGGTTTTTTAAATTTTAAATTTTGGTAGAATTAAAAGTTTTCAGTGGCAGACTGTTTGTAAACTAGACTTAGAGGAAGCATTCAATAAAAGATTTCCTA
This sequence comes from Wohlfahrtia magnifica, assembly GCA_023159175.1. Taxonomy (NCBI): domain Eukaryota; kingdom Metazoa; phylum Arthropoda; class Insecta; order Diptera; family Sarcophagidae; genus Wohlfahrtia; species Wohlfahrtia magnifica. Next base: position 2,093,341 of record JAKWBJ010000056.1, read on the forward strand.
ATACAGAGGGTGTTTTTAAGCCCAATAGAACTAACGAAAGAAAAATATTTATGATCAATGTACTCTGGCAAATTATCATCAATAGAAATTATCCAGATTTACTTTGAAAATGAGTCATCAATTTGCGCAACTTAGACGATATAGATTGTGTTCAGCGATGAGGCCCATTTTTGGCTTAACGGGTTTGTTGATAAACATAATTGCCGCATTTGTTGTAAAACCAATCCACAACATACCCTACAGATTCTATTACATCTAAGGTCGTGGACCTTTTTTTCTTCAAAAATAAAGCCTAAGCTTGCGTTACGCTCATTGGTACCATGATCATGATCAATTATTTTCCTTTATCTTACAAAATTTTGAAATATTGTTAGTTTTCATAAGGGAGTACGCCTCCTCCCTCTTTTCTCCCATTAAAAATACGAATAAACATTGAAACACAGATACATTTTTGTTCAACCGTATTTATTTTACAGACACTGATTTATCATACACATTGTTATTGGATTCATTTCATCATCTGGTAGACACTGGAAAGCTTCCTGAAATTCGGGCATATTCATATAACTGCGATTTATTAGCTGTCTGTAGAGAAAATCATTGCGATTGCAAAATTGTTGAGCCACAGCATAGAATAGAACAGTCGTTGAATTAAGTTGAAAATATTCTAAAATGAAATCCTCAGCAATGGCGAAATTTTCACTCTCCAACCAAAATTTGTAATCTGACAGAGCCTCAATAAAGGCGCTATAAAAATTAAATAGATCTTTCACTTGTTCCACACTCATATTTTCATAAAGATACGAATCTTCGGAATTCAAAGCTGTTTGATGTTCTAAGCAATCTACAGCTGCATACAGACCATCCGAATTTTGTAAAATTTTCGAGTTTTCCCAAAATTCTCGGTCATGCGAGGCGAAATAGTGCAGACGGGGTCGGTAAATCAACAATATGGAAAATTGTAGAAATTCTTTAAAGAAATTTAAATCCTCAATATGGTCGGAAGATGGGTAAAGAAATGAATAGCGCAACTTAAGTTTTCTGAGTTCGAAAAGACGTGAATAAAAAGTAGGCGATATGTCGGATGACAGGTACGATTTAAATGTGCCGGTATATGCATCGAGATCCAGATACTGTTTGGCGTAATTTTTAATACTTCTCTCAATATTGAGATTTTTACGTTCGGCTCGTTTCTGAAATAGACGTTCCCAAGATGAGCTCATAATAAATTGTCTATAATGATTTTGAAATCGGGTCGTGTGAAATAGATATGAAGCTAATGCAACATCTCTACTAAAGTGTTGGCTAAAGGCATGCCAGTGCCAATATTCAATATCCAGTAGATCCTGAAATTCATGGGTTAAATCGAAACAGTCATCGATGTTTGTGATATGCTGATAGGCTTGCCACAGTATAAAATTATAAACAATGCGGGGATTTGTCGCAGATAACAAAGACATTATTTCGTTTAATTCGCCCAAGTCGATAAAAACCTTACGGGCGGACGCTAGGCTCAACTCGCTAATGTTTAAACGTGGAAATAGACGTTGAACAAATTCATTTATTATTCCGCTGTCCTCTAAGAAACTTGTGCTATTAAGTATTTCTTCAGAAATGGCTATTTCACCTTTTAGTTGACGACATATAAGCCATAGCTCCCTACCTATGATAGCGGCTATTTGTGGGCTACGCTGCCGTAAGAGAAATGAAATACTCGTTCTAATATCCATTTCACTAGCTGGACATTTAAGTTCATCATTAGGTGATATGTACACTGTATTCTCTACAAGGTAGATTTTGATGAATGTATTTAAGCCATGAGCACTTAATTCACCCGCAACAGCTGGCCAGTTCAAGTTCAAATGCTGTTCATATTTTTCCCATTGGTATTGCAAAAATGGCCACTTTTTTAAAAGATCATAATCCTGTTTAAGAAATGAGGTGTCCTTTAACATTTTCAGCCATAGTTTTCGTTTGTTACTAGTAAGCTTTTGAGATATTTTACACCGATCATAGACATCACGTAATATAATACCCGGCACTGTATTGAAATATTTTTTGTGCGTCTCAAAGAACACGTAATTATCCTGCCTGTTGTATAGAAAGGGTATAACATCCACATCAGTAGTAATATGCTCGCTTTCGCTGCTTTCTTCTATAGGTTCCAAGTTTTGATATTTTTGAAAATTGCCACATGCGTGTTGAAAAAAGTCATCACATGGCTCTAGTTTTAGGTCTGTGATGCTTCTCATATTTCGCAGATAGTCACGATAAATGTATGTAAAGTTTTGTGCACTTGAATTAACATGGAATTTCATAAAATTTGATGAGTTCAATAGCAGAATTATAAAAATACTATATAATGCGTCGCAATTCGGTTCAAATTTCAATTTTAATTTCGAATTCATGCTTTTTTTAAATACATTCGTTCTTAACCGTAAGTAAGCGTATACGATGTTTACGTATTGAATTTTTGCAAAATACTATTCCTCTCTTAATCGTTCATTAATTATTGGGCAAATCATATTCTAAAACATTTTAAGCTCATGATACAAATTTACATACTTATGTAGATGATAAGCTTAATTTGTGTTTTTTATTTTAATCGATTGATAAGCGCAAAAATGTTTCATTTCCAATTTTGAGATAGAATTGACCTTCGCAAAATAAATTATTTGACTATCAAAGCATCGCGAATTAATAAAAAAAATTGTATAACTTTGCTAAGCGAGGAAGCGTGAAAATGTGTGAATCATTGACAAGCTTTGAAAAATGATTTTGACGTAATGATAGACGACATGTCTGCGATTCTGTTTGTTTAACACAGTAAGGAGACTTTGATTAATTGATTTTCTCTTTCTCACATCAAGAGTTTTTGTCATATGTATGCAGAAAGAATTTTGCAAAAAATATTACAAAATATGTGCATGTATGTATGAATCTCAAGAATAACAAACTATGTTGAATAGTGTCGTCTTATATGTACAGGGTGGGTCAATTAAAAGTTTGAATTTAAAAATGCAATAAAACAAAAATGCTTTGAAAACTTGCCAAATTTATTTGTTTTGTTGTGAAATACAATTGTTTCGGTTAGAAATTAAATATTATTTCATACGTATGGCTGCCGCGGCTGGCCTTATAGAGCCCCATTCGTTCGGTCCAATTTTAGAGAACTTGAGAACTATTTCGAGTGTATAGAGTCGTATTTCAGCAATATCATCAAGAATGTTGGCCTTCGAATGTTCACTTGTCTCTGGTTTGTCGTCATAACACTTGTCTTTAACGGCGCCCCACAGAAAATAGTCCAACGTTGTCAAGTCGCAGCTTCTTGGCGGCCAACTGATATCACCATTTCGGCTATGAAATATGTGGCAAACATCGTTCACATCAATACCATGAAGAGCGGGCTCAAAAAATTGATTATCATGGTGCGATAGGTGTCTCCATTGACCGTAATGGTTGCGAAATATGAAGTATGGGCCAATGATGGCTATGCTCCACAAGCTGCATCAAAGTCTCATCGTAATGAGTTCATTGGCTTTTCTCTAAGACCACGTTTGAGTTTTCTGAGCCTCAAATACGGTAATTTTGCTTATTAATATACCCACCAATATGAAAATGAGCTTCATCCGAAAAGATGATTTTCGCAATTCTTTTGATTTTTTTTCAGATTTTTTTGCAATTTCCGACCAACTGTCTTTGTATTGTAAACGATATGTTGCTCAAGCGTACATCGATTCATTTCGTTCAGTGGAGATAATATACAGAATTTTTCTGACAGAATAGAATGACATACATAAGTATTACGGCCGCCATATGAATGAAATAATATTTCATTTCTAACCGAAACAATTGTACTTCACAACAAAAAAATTAATTTGGCAAAATTGCAAACCGTTTTTGTTTTATTGCATTTTTATATTTAAACTTTGAAATTGCTCAACCCATATGTATATTGAATATAAGAAGGATTTATGATTAAAAAGAATTTAAAATTAAAATTTAAATAATCTCCTCCGACATAATGCATTCGCATTTTTATTCATTGAGAAATTCTTCTGATGCATGCACAAGCATGAGTAGTAAGTAGTAGTTTTGTAACAATTGTCACTCAGATATTTGTCATTCTTTGTTTCTTTCTAAATTAACTCTCAAAGCTAATTTGCATATAAATAATATTGAAAGTAAATTATCCACATCAATACTACTCGTATCAGTAATTCTAATCCATAGATTTGTTCAATGAAGAAGAACATCTTGCATATCCTTGATACGGATTTGATAGAAAATTTCAAGATTTATTTAATTTAATAAAAAATTCAAAATGGATTCAATAGGGTTCATTTGTAAATTCCGGCTTCATGCAGCTTAGAAACATTATTTGAGAAAAAGTGAAATACAGTATGTAAAACTCATATTCGTACACCCGATAAAAAAAAGAAAATTTACAAAGTATTCAACGCATAAGCAAAGTTTAAAGTGGAAGCCATTTTTGTTTCTGTAGGCAATACTGCGACTTATTACCTCTAAATTAGAGGCGCTGCACCAACAAGAACATGCAAAGCGTCAATAGATACAGTTCGACACACCGGAACACATGCCAAAAGTGCAATTTTCTGACAAGAGAGAATCTTGCGCTGTCCAACAGACTTGACCGCTTCGTATCACGGAGGTGAGCCATAAGCCGCAGAAGCCACGAACAACCCATTATATATGATACGAACGGAACGCCTGCTAGTCGGTTGATATAGAGAATGGTCTTAAAGTTATTCTGCTCACGCTAACACTGAAAGCACCACCATCTTACATTCTCATCATAAAAAAAATTCGCAAGTTGCAACTTCCTTTCTATTGAATCGAAATTTTGATGGTCACTAAAATAACCTTAATAAGGAACAATTTTGTTCACTATGTCTTCCCTTCAGCTATGTTTCTATATGTGGATTAATATTGAATGTCCAATTAGTTAATTGATAGTATTCCAGCAAGTACATACTTATAATGCTGCTATTGAAGTTGTACATTATGCGCACGTTTTTTTTAGTAAACATACCCGATGCACTTTTTCTAGGAGATTTTCAAGCTTCCTTTTATTTGAAATAGCATTGTATATGATAGAAGCCACATACAACACTTGTGCAAATGCCACTGAGGTTATCAACCATCAAGTTGTTTAGCTAGTACTTTTTATGTTTCACATTATCCATATCAATGTCTTCGTCATTACCAAAGCTTTTACCGATATTGTCCTTACGTGCCGATAAAAAGATAGTTTACAGTCGTGTATCATTTCTTAGTACATTTATCAGATATTTATTAATGGTAATTTCACTTTTAGCTTCGGATATTCAAACCTTTGTTTTCTTCTTGCTGGTGACAATCTGCCAACTTTAAATAATGCACTGATACTCTGTCCGACACGGAAAGTGCTTCATTAAGCCGATATATTTTTTAATTACTTACAATTAATCTAGTCAGTGGGTGGCGTGGTATAGTGGTTAGAGCGCTGAATAACAGAAACGACCCATGTTCGGGCCCCAGCAGAGGACATGATGAAGAAACATTTATTGGTGGTTTTGAATGTTTAATAAGCAGGATTAAGCTTCCCTCCAGACAACTCCATCTAACAACAACAACATCAGACCAAATTCAGACAAATGATTAGGAAAAAACGCCACCTACTGGGAAAAAATTACAATCGTAAAGTAAAGAACACCACCAATTAGCAAGAATCGTCACCACTACGCAAAATCATATGGAGGAAGCTACAGTGGATTAATCATCAACTTAGCTTGAAAGATCAAATTGATTAAAGAAACTGAAACTTTGTGTAAAGTCAATATGCTCCACTTTAGTTCATCGCTGATTTTCATAATAAAACCAAAGCATTTTGTGATTTATGATGAAACGTTATAAAGTGAGGAGCATGGAAAGAAGCTAAATTGTTGCCATTTGTATTGGTTAATAACCTATTGTTAGCGGTAAATAATTTGATATCAGAAAAATCAGTTTGTTATTATACAGTCGAAATATATATGCAGTAAGGAGATGAAAGCCAAATATAATAATTGTTTGAACTGCAAAAAAAATGATTTATAGACCCTATAGTCTACTAAGAGAATAAAATTCAGAACATTACGTGTTATCAGTATAAGGTATTATAGCGTTTGTACCTTGCTGGGCTTAGTGGTTTGGCAAGGGTTAGGTGGCAATACTAATGTTCCGAAATCCCTAACTAAAAAATGTCCAGTCAAAAAATACAAATTCACTCACTTTGCAGAAATCTGTTTAGAAATGGTCTGTCAAAAAATTGCATTAATCTGCTTTTGATAGTTTTGACTTGTGCTAAAGGGATATGTTTTAAATTACAATGCTTGGGCCAAGATCACGCAAATAGCGGCAAAGCGGCAATTGGCTTATTACTGAGCGTCATTTCTAAACGGTCAATTCTAAAAATGCAATGGTCAAGAGAGGTTAGTTTAATATTATTGCGCGATAATCGTATTCATATTTATAATAAGTTAAAGGGAAAGCTATACTATGGCGAATTCAACCATTTCTATACAAAAACATGGACAAATTTTCGGCCTTATATCTGTGAAATTCATTGATTTACTGTTGCAAAAACTTAAAACTAAATTGACTAAACAAAGAAAAGCAATTTCTGCTAAGCAAAGGCTTGTGTTAACTATTTTTATTCTTTGCCACTTAGGAACTAAATTAAAACAAAAATTAATACAAGTTTTATAACTGAGCGGCGCACTCATCATGAGTATTGATAAAATATATATCAACTGAGTATAATACTGAAATATTTGTTTCGGTTAGTTCTCTATGTTGTCGCAAGAGTGCGCTAAACACAACTTTTTTATAAAAAAATATATTTTAGGTGCTTCCGAAAAATATCTATAAAAACTCTATTTTTTGAGGAAATTTTTAAAAGTTTGGCTTTTTAATACTTTACAATATTGTTTGTTTATATTGCGTTAATAATAAAATAAAACTCTATTTTTATTTTAGTTGTTTTACAATCTGTCTCTTTCTTTATTAATTCCACTGTACTTTAATACACCAATTTACTTAAAAAAAAAAAAACACTTTTTTTGCGTCTTAAACAGACTTTACTTCTTGACAGCCAATTCAAAACTAACTAACTCACCAGCCGCAGTTCGCCACTTTTATAGTATTTCATCTTAGTTTAGAATGTTCTAGTACGGACAAGAATCTTCGATTTTTCGACGTTAATTCAAACTGGTCTAAAATAGCACAAAAAGTAACCGATCCATTCATTTGGCAGCACTTTTAATTAGTGCAGATAATTTAAGAAGTTTCTAAGCCTTGACTAAGCTAAACTCATAATAAGGTCTGACGTGGTGAATTTTGTCTTTAGCATTTTTATATTACTAACAATGTTGTATTATGTTTGTTTATTTTTTCAAATATTTTTCGCTTTAAGAAGCGCACATATATCAACAAAAAATTTACATTTACCAAGCTTTGAAGGAGTATTAAAAAAATTTCCTAAAAAATAATATATTTTTTCATTTCTATTTTTGAAACAATGTAATATGTTCTATCAAATAAAAAAAAATAGGACCAACTTTGTCCTACAACTTAAAAAATTTTCAAAAATTTAAAATTGAGAGCATTTTTCATATATTTTATTGATTTTAAGCGGCTGAAGCCAAATAAAAAATTAAAAATAATTTGTATTACCAATTTATATGAATTAACCCAGCATTAACCAAAATTATTATATAAATTCCAAATTTGAAGTACAACATCGAACATTACAATAAATTTTTAATTTTTTTTGTTGCAAAATCTACAAAAGTAAAAACGTAATATGCGGAATTTATTTATTTATTTATATCAGTATCTAAGACACCTCTATGCTGAAAAGAATTTTTTTTATTAAAAACATTAAATATAAAAAACTATCTTAAGATAGACTTTGTTTGATTTAAATATATATTGGTGGTGGGCGTGTATTGTCATATATTGTTATATTTTGCATATGTCCACATTTTGCCCTAATAATTGTCTGTACGAAATTTCATTTATCTACGACGACTCCTTCTTTTTTTGTTCATTCGCTGTATGGGATTTGCGACGTCGCTCAAAAAAGCCGTTTATTGCATGGCCACTTCAATAGTGTTGTTACGAAAATAAAAGAATGCTAAAATTTTGGTATATTTGGTAGATATATGTCACCCTGTCAATTTGGCAGCACTGCCAAACCGACCATCTTTACGTTACATTTGAATTAACGGATATAAAAATAGAAGATGATCGAAGGTTAAAACGTAACAATATTTTATACTCATCGCTCAGCCGCTTATCTCTCGTCGTTTTGTAGTAAGACTTCGGCCTTACTCAAATTCATCCAGTTTCGTCAATTTTATTTCTTACTAAATTCCGATAAAATATTATTATTTTTTAATAAAAGCTTTTTCGTGTGCAATCTTTATATTCGATTATTTTTAACGTTTTTGTTATTTGTTTGTATCCGCCTGGATGTTTATTTTTATGAAGGGCAAAAACGCTTAATTAGCGCCATATTAATTACATATTAAGTTCAGAGGGCAACACACTTTCTCGGATACATAGCTAACTTACACACAAACCTGATTAAAAAATATTATGAATGAACAATAAAAATAAAATGTGTAGGAGTGTGTATTAAATTTCATTTAGAATTTTATTTCTGAGGCGTTTAATGTAAAAAAGAGGTTTTGTATATTCAAAAAATACAGTGTTTTAAAAATGGATGAAATAAATGTTCTTTTTTATTGAGTGCTCAGTTAAGTTCTTTTAAAAATTGGAGTAAAAACGAGACAACTTTTTCTTTATTTATCCAAATATGTGCTGTTTCGATAGTCTTTTGCCATGTGATGGAATAATGGCATTATTGTAGAATTTCTGGTTTTTCTGAACAAAATAAATTGGATGCATCGAAACTTCCCAGCCAAGATGTGTATGGTCTGGCGTTGTCCTGATGGAACACAACACCTTTTCTGTTGATCAATGCTGGCCATTTAAATTAAATTGTTTGCTACAATCTCGTTAATTGTTGATAGTAGAGCTCAAAATCAATCGTTTGACCAGGTTGAAGTAGCTCATAATGAACAATTCCTTAGCCTATGATTATTTTCGCTCATTTTTGTGGTACAGGACTCACGTTTCATCGCCCGTAATCATTTGTTTCAGATATAATTTGATTTCGTTCCATTTTATTAGTGAATTGTAAATGCCTAGTTCCCTAGCAACGTCTATGTTGCTTATGTGCCGATCTTTCTCAATGTTGTCCACGATTTCATCGATTTTTTTAATGATTGGTTGACCAGAACAAGAACAAAAACAAGTAAATCATTTCGCTGCCATTTTTCTAGTGACAACATCGTCTTCGTAAGCTTCACAAATGTTTTTTAGCAGCCTGCTGCGCATTCTTAAGCTGGGATCACCCGATTGTAGCAATGGATCAATTATTGGTACGGCAATCGTGTGCAGCATTAAATATTTGAAAAATGCGCCAATATATATTGTGTTCTTATTCGACAATCGAAGTTGACAATACGTACCAATAATTAAATTATTTAAATTATTTTCGCAGGATAAATTGGGATAATTTTAATATTTTACGTCAATGAAGCACTATAGAAATTGTGTCATATTGGTATTTTGCGAAAATCGTGTGATCCTAGCTTTACCTTTTTTATACTTGAAAAGTAAACTATGACCGTAGTGTTCCGAATCTTCACTAATTTTCAAACGTAGATAACATTTCATAGAATAATGTGATTTTAATAAAGTGGAGCTTAAAACGCCATCTTTCATATGAGGTATAGTGTTGCCTGAAGCAATTAATATTACTACAGATATTACAGTTTAGAGCCGTCTATCGACAATTTTTAGTCGAACTTAACCGAGTTCCCAATATTTATCGATTTTAAGCCATAATTTCATTGCAAATGAAACAATGCAATGAAATAAAGTTTTTTGACATAAATAGTGAACAAGGCAAGTAAAAAGGTTACAAGTGATCAGGCCGACCTCTTATAATAACAGGTGTTTTTTTACAGTTATACCAGTTTAAATTATATTAAAACGAAGAAATACATTTTTAATACGAGTATCAATAAAAAGGTTTTGTTGGCTATAACATTTTATGACATTAATGTATAAATATGATTTCGGTCATGTGGCCGCCATGACTGGCGCGTATAAGGCACAATCTGGAACAGCAACTTTCACAAATTTTTCGCAGCATATGTGGCCAATGACTATTTGCCAATTTCCAGGTATTCAATTGTCTCTGGTTTATTTTCTGGTGACTTTACATTACCACAAAGAAAATAATGCAATGGGATTAAATCACACGATCTTGGTGGCCAATCATTTATTAATCGGATTAGCCGCTCTGATATGCACACCATTAAATGTAGTTTATCCATATGAAATGACAAACAAAAAGCTGTTAAGACGGTTGTCAAATAAAGCAGTGTTTCCAATAGGTTAAATTATTAATCAAACGCTGGCAATCTCCAGAGAGTCGAAAATATCATATTCAAAAAGACTAAAATAAATAATAAAATGTAAAAAGTGATGTTATGCACTAGGGAGATCGATTAGTTGTCTTTTTGCAAAAACCGGTTTTGAAAAAATTGGAAAAGTTACAATTTAATAAAACTTGTTTTCGGTTAAAAATTATCAAATAACCGGATTACTGATTCTTTTATTAAAATAAAATTCTTTTCAATTCTTGTTGCATTAAAAAATAAAGTTGATTGTTGTCCAATGGTGTAGTTTCTAGCAAGTAAAAATATACGCTAGAACAACGTTCGACTTTTTTAGGGCCTTTTTAGGGTCGAAGAGCCTTTTCAGCTGAGTATTTAAAGACATTTAAAATATCTAGACTTCTTCTTTACATCGATTAAACACTTCGGGGATCATCTGTAGAAACATATTTTTACGTTTTAACCTTTTTAAAACGGTTAAGTTCTTTTCAATTGCATTAATATATAAATAATAATAAATAACACTTATGTTGCTGTTTTACTTTGTGCACTTAATTATTTCCAATACTCAACACTTTTATTACGACTACACACGACTTTACTTTACGACGGCAAAAAGACGCCTTTTATATACAACTGATATTACTTCCTAATGTTCTTGTTCTTACTATAACATTCGACTCATTTCCGTCAATTTTAAATGTAACAACTAAAATCGGTACGATAGCACCGTTCAATTCGCAAATGGTAGCACTCTTAATAACACAAACTAAGTATGGCATTACCAAGGTAGCCTTGACACAAACCAAAGAATAAATTCCATAGCTCAGACTACCACTGTACTAATTTAATGTATTTTTATTTAGACATGGGTTGTTTTCGTAATACATGCACCACGTATTTAATAGTATTTGCCACTATGGTATGTCAGGTAAGAGACCCGCCTACCAACTAAGGCGTTTAAGTCCATTTTAATGAGTCATTCTCCATATATGTATAAAAAATTAATATTTATTTGCAGAAAATGAGAAAAAGTTATTGTTGCTGAGGTGTGTATCTGAAAAAGAAAATAAGTACTCACAAAGTAAGACATAAGTACTTTTCAATATTTTTGGGTGTTGTGTATACCAATGCATTAACAACATACAGATATAATTCCACTTCATACTTCTAGCAAACATGTCTGTACACAACTATCTTAAACAACTTAAGCAACATGTTTGTATCCATGTTATGTGCTATAGCTATCAAAATGTTTGTGTGCGCGCATACACATGCGTATAATAATACTCGTGCGTATAATAAGTACTTATACTACCTTGGTCAAAAAGTTTCTGGAATAACTCCCGTATGGCGGACCCATCGATCCGATTTGAGTTTTTTAAATTTTATTTATTAAATTAGTAAATTTGTTGTTGATATTCTTGCTAAATATTAGCGTCATAGCTTCATATTTGCATTTTTTATATTCGGTTTTCGGTATGTCAATCAGTCCTTCCTGCGATTTTTTTTATTATTTCCTCTCGGCTGCTGAAAAGCGTTCCCCGTAATGATTTTTTAACTCGATTGAACAGAAAGAAGTAACAGGGAGCCAAATCAAGAGAATTCGGTGGCTGTTGGATGGTATTTGTTGCATTTTTTGTTAAAAAATTTCGAATAATGATGGCTCTGTGCGACAGTGCGTTATTATGGTGCATAATCCACAAGTTTTCTGCCCATAATTCTGGTCTCTTCACCCAAACGTCTCATAACGCCCAAAAAATACTCATTGATTACTGTCTGGCCTTCTGGCAAAAATTCATGATGCTCTACACCGTTATAATCCATGAAAACCGGGAACATTGCCTTCTTTTCTGCCTGAAAAAGCCGTGGCTTTTTGGTCCCGGCTCATTTGGTGAACGCCATTCACTTGCCTGATGTCTGGATTACGTGTCTATTCATAAACCCATGTTACATGTCATGTAATGATCCTTTTAATGAATGTGGGATCGGATTCAGCCTCTCAAATCATGTCTTTTGCGACCTTAATACGGTCTCTCTTTTTCATGAAATTGGGGTCTTTTAACTTTGCTGCTACACGACGGAAACCTAAATTATTAACCAAAATGTCTTGGACGGATCCATAGGCAATGTTTAAGTCCTTCGCTATCTCTCTGATGCTTAATTTGCGGTTATTGACCAACATTTCTTTTACTTTATTAATGTTTTCGTCGGTCTTCGATGTCGATGGTCTGCCACAGCGTTCATTATCTTCGATTGACTCACAAGAACTTTTCTTTAGAGAATTGTTGCCGAAATAGTTTTCCAACATTTCAAATGTTCGCGTACCATTAAATCCCTTTTTTACGCAAAATATAATACAAGTTCGTTGTTGAGAATTTAAATCCATTTCTAAAATTGTAAAAAATCGCCAACACACATAGAGATAGATGTACTTTTGGCTACGTAGCTTTTGCAAATGTCAAGCTATGACGCTAAAAAAATCAAATTAGAACGATGGGACCGCCACATGGATGTTATTTCGGAAACTTTTTAATCAAGGTAGTATGACATGCGTATATGGATGAATAAAAGAAATCGTACGCTTTTACATTATCGCTTGTGTTTTTTTTTTTGTATTTTAAACATTAAGCAAATTAATAGAATTTTTTATAGAGCAATTAAAAACCCATTTATTAAAAAAATACCTGGTATTTCAGCATAGAAAAATTAAAAGGTTATTGCGTTTTTTTTAATGATATTTTTTTTTCGAAAACCCATCGAGGAATACTATCTGCTATAAAAGTTTTTAAAATACTTGGGCGAAATATTAAAAAGAAAAAAAATATTTTTTTCCTTTTTCATGGAAAAACATTGTCGTACATAAAACATATGCTCAAAGGCACATATACAAACGCTGAATAAGAATACCTTTCACTTATGACGAAATCCCAAAAACTTATGAATTTTCAATGATGTTAATTTTATTAAAACTTTTTATCAGTTTCTATTTTTAATTTTTTAACTAAAACCCGTTGAAAATGTTTTGCAAATAGTTCACATATATATAGGGTCCGCCATCTAATTTCAACTAGTGCTTATTTCGTGAATGGTAACACTTAGCTCATGTCTGATTTGACAGATAATTAGTTTTATCCTTCCGCTGAACGAATATGGTTGTGTATACGCTTCGCTAAGTGGGCCTGCGATCGACTTACAGAAGATGCCGATTTTGCCAAAAAAAATTATCTTTTCAGACGAAGCTCATTTTGATCTTGGCGGGTATGCAAACAAGCAAAATTGTCGCATTTGGGGCACAGAAAACCTGCGCGCATACATTGAAAAGCCGATACACCCAAGACGAGTCACTGTTTGGTGCGGATCGTGGTCCAGAGGCATAATTGGACCATTTTTCTTCGAAAATGAGCAATGAGTGACCGTTAAAGTCAATGGCGATCGTTATCGGGCCATGTTGAACGAATTTTTGTTCACAAAAATTGAAGAGCAGGATATTAGTAACATTTGGTTTCAACAGGACGGCGCAACGTGCGCCACACAGACGAAGCGATTTGCGATTTGACACCGTTGGACTATTATTTGTGGGGTGCTGTCAAAGATAAGTGTTACGCCAACAAGCCAGGACAATTGACGCTTTAAAGGACAATATTCGTGAAGCCATTGGTGAAATACAGCTGCACACAATCGATAATGTGCTTAAAAATTGGACCGATCGTGTAGGCTACTGCATGGCCAGCCGAGGCAGCCATTTGAATGAAATTATTTTCCTTTATTAACCGGAAGGATTGTACTTTCAAATAAAAAAAAAATTTGAGAAAAAATTCAGTAGTTTTTTTTTAGCTTCACTAAAATGCCAATATAAAACACTTATTTACTGTATCACAGTGATTTCGAAGGGTTTTATTTTGTGGAAATATACTCTATGTATACTCTGTGTATACTTGAGTGGAAGTATACACATGTACAACTTTAAATATACCCATGCTCATAAACACTTTACACTTATAAGTGCAGGTATGACAGGCACTTCACGCGACTTCTACTTCTAGTTATTTAAGTTGCGCTGACTGTGAATATGTTGTGTATGTGTATTGTTTTATTTTTTTTACTCACTCATACATGTTTAGCCATCAATACTTTAAAAGTACACAGAATTATACTTTTGTCATTCTCTGGTGTGTATATCTTTTCCGATCTACCATAGCTTTCACGTTCTTTGTGAGACGTTTAAGGTTAGCATATAAAATTAAACCTTAAATATATTAAAATTTAGAAAAATACTTAAACTATTAAACTATCTTTTTACAATAAAAAACATAAAAACGTATAAAAATTATATATATTTAAATTAAACGGTTATTCAGTATTCGAAAATTGGAAATATAAAAAAACCGTATTAGACAAACCCGAAAAAACCGATTAAAACCAGTCGAATAATAACCATTCGATTTCCCTAGTATACACTTTATTTTGATGCTCACAGTATTTACAAAATATATGTACATACATACTTACATACATATATATGTATATAATATACACATTTATGTGTGCACCTGTTGTTTTATTCATATAAAATATTTACAAACTACATTACAGTTTTAGTATAAAATAGAAATAAGAAAAGGGAAAAATCATAAGACCACAGGGATTCATTTAACGGATGCAAATGTTGTAAATGAAATATTATTGCCCTTTACTCCATCATCCTTTCACGTTACCTGGCTAAAGTTAATTTTATAGATATGGTGGATAACTTTATTGCATTAATGTATCATCATAGTATATCTCTGTACACCATTCATGGTTTTTAGTTGCTATACAAACCGAGACATTACATTTAAAGTGACTGGCAGTAGCTCTGTTACTTTTTCGTTTTTTATTTTTAATTTTTGTTTATGTGGAGTTATTTTCTTGTCACAAAGGATTTTGGAGCCAACAGGATAATAGTGGATCTAAAATTGAAAATTTTAATATCTATGTAATGCCTTACTAGTATAATTAGTTAGTTACGACGGGTAGCCAGATACGTCCAGACCACCTGTGTCCAATATTGATACCCATTAGTAATCCAGAATTTGGGAAACCTATATGTCCGCGTCCCGGTGCGATCCGAACCAACCAGACGCATGTACAAAAGAAGAGATCCTGCCGATATCCCTATAATAGACTCCGAGTAAGCTCGATCATATAGGGGCCAGATTTGCCTAGATACAAAGCACGTGGGTTCATCATCCCACCGTAGCTATGCCCTACCCAACACGTACCGCATGACCATAAGTCTGCAAGGGGAGAGTGGCATCCAAACTGAGTGGTCAATCTCCTCATTTCTGAGGAGAGAGCCAGCCCTCGCAAGTCCGTCCGCCACACAGTTCCCCCGGGTGTCCGATTGACCCCTTACCCAGATAATCTCTAGGTCTGAATGTCTCGCCATCTCGTTGAGAGATGCCCGGCATTCACACACCAGTCGCGATGTCGAGTAGACACCGGAGAGCGCCCTGATCGCAGCCTGACACTCCGTACAGATCCGGATATCACTGTCATATACCCCGTAGTACATCAACCAGTCCGCTGCCCTCTTTATCGTTGAGACCTCCGCCTGTAAGACACTGCAGCGGCCCGGCAGTTTAAAGGATTCCCTTACAGGAATAAAGATGCCGCCCCCAACCCCTTCCGAGGATTTTGACCCATCCGTGTAAATCTCAACAGTACCGTGTCCAATTACCGGTTCTGGTGAGATGCACACGGAGAACATTTTACCCAGGAAGGGTTTGGGTGTGCAGTAATCTATCCCCTTTAGGGATTGTATCCAAATACCTAAAGATGGCCGCATGCACGTAGACCCTGTACGACCATGCCCCTGCCATCCTCAACCTTACCGCCGACATGTCCGCCATCTGGTCCGCTGGAAGCCAGTTCAGCAGTACAAACATGCCCTACTAGTATACTATAGGATGTTTTTTTAAACTCGATAGAACTTTAAATTGTAAAAAAACGCAAAAATTTCATTATTCATAAGATCAAAACATGGCGTTAAAACTTTAAAAAGATTTCGGACATATGGCCACAGTGGCTGCTTTTAACGTAACGCGTTCTGGATGCCCAATTATTGGCCAACTCATCATGAAATTTCGATTTCAATAAATCGATGGTTGCGGTCCCAGTACGGCTCTAAGTTCCATCCTATTAAAACGACATGATGCATGAATTAATGCCATGGAAGGATTTCCATTCATCATTAAAATTAGTTTAGGAGTTAATTCTTTTGTAAGTTCTAACGGCCCTAAGAAATCACCCTCTATGCAAGTAAGCATTGCCAACAAATAACTTATATTCTTGTCCAAAAATATATGTACGGTACGGCAAAAAAATAACTGACAAGTGATCCTATTTTGCTGATGGCACTATCGAGTAGAACAAGAATCTGTTTTCGGAATTTTCGAAACACCTCCAAGTCCGGTCATAATTCTCTTAGAAGCAGCGTAAGAAGTCACAAAGTGTTACAATGGCTACTGAGAGATTGCCACTGGTGATAAAGGACCTTACACTGCTATCGTATTTTTTTTAAATGCCCACTTGTCCAATTTCCCCACTTTTTGCCTGGTGATTTGTTTTGACTACGAAATCAAATAAAGAAGCTTTTGGTTTAACCGTTCTCAATATACGCTAAAATAAATATTTACTTTGTATAGAGGATACCACGCCCACTTGTCCAATTCCGCCCACTTTTCGAAGAATGATTTGTATTGACTATGAAGTCAATCAGCTCAAATGCTGAAACTTTAAAAAAATATCAATATTTTCTTTGTATTGGGGGTATCACGCCCACTATTCAATTATGCCCACATTTTGACCGATGATTTGTGTTATCTGTGAATTTATTTGGGTCAAAGCTAGAGAGTCTTGTTGTTACCATCTCAAAGATATAGTCGAATAAATTTACATTTTATATGGGCGTGGCACCGCCCAGTCGGAATTTTTGAAATTTATATAATCTATAGTTTCTTTCAGACACTCTTTAAATTAACAAAATGGTTTAGCCATTTAGATGTTCATAAGGCACGTACAAAAACCAACAAACAAATATACAAACACACATTCATTTTTATATAAATGAATGGTAACACTTAGCTCATGTCTGATTTGACACATAATTAGTTTTATCTTTCCGCTGAACGAATATGGTTATGTATACGCTTGCACAACGCTGCGATCGACTTACAGAAGATGCCGATTTTGCCAAAAAAAAAAATCTTTTCAGATGAAGCTCATTTTGATCTTGGCGGGTATGTAAACAAGCAAAATTGTCGCATTTGGGCACAGAAAACCCGCACGCATACATTGAAAAGCCGATACACCCAAGACGAGTCACTGTTTGGTGCGGATCGTGGTCCAGAGGCATAATTGGACCATTTTTCTTCGAAAATGATCAAGGAGTGGCCGTTACAGTCAATGGCGATCATTATCGGGCCATGTTGAACGAATTTTTGTTCACAAAAATTGAAGAGGAGGATATTAGCAACATTTGGTTTCAACAGGACGGCGCTACGTGCCACACAGCCGAAGCTACACTCGATGTTTAGCGCTCTGTTTTTGAAGATCGCATTATCGGCCGCAGAGCTGATGTCGTTTGGCCACCTCGGAGCTGCGCTTTGACACCGTTGGACTATTATTTGTGCGGTGCCGTCAAAGATAAGTGTTACGCCAACAAGCCAGAGACAGTTGACGCTTTAAAGGACAATATTCGTGAAGCCATTGGTGAAATACAGCTGCACACAATCGATAATGTGCTTAAAAATTGGACCGATCGTGTAGGCTACTGCATAGCCAGCCGAGGCAGCCATTTGAATGAAATTATTTTCCATTATTAACCGGAAGGAGTGTACTTTCGAATAAAAAAAGAAATTTGAGAAAATATTAAATTTTTCAAAATTTTTCGTTTTTATGCCATAAAATATGCTACATGGTTTTACATTTGTAAACAAAACCCATATGTTTTCTCCAACACATAACACACAAAGGGACATAAATATTTTTTACATAGAAAAATGATGAATATTTTTAGAACAATATTTTTATTTGTTTATTAATATAGGTTTTATAAAAAACTAATAAGCTTTTAAGTTGTTTTGTGAGTAGTTTTGATTTTTTTAAGATGACAATTGTTGTATTGTTTCGTCAATAACAAAATTTTTTCTATGGTTAAAAATCATTATAACAACGATGCGATTCATATTTTCTGACCATTCCATGGGATTAGCTTTTACTAGCCATATAATGAAAGACTTTATGTATTCTATGTTTTAGCAATATTTATGTCCCTACTGCTGCCTAAAGTTCCGTACGAAATAAGTGAGTCTCATGTTATTTCGTAATTGCAGAAAATGTTGCTAAATTTTTGTTGCAGTTGGATTTTTGTTGCAGTTGGATTTTTGTTGCAGTTGGATTTTTGTTGCAGCACTGCTTTCTCAACATTATTTCACAATTATTTCGTACGAAATATTTTTATATGTAATTTGACAGCATTTCGCACGAAATTTTTGAACACAATACCAGGCTTAAGATTGTAGTTTTTCGTAAATTATTTTAAATCACTAGCTAAACGCATTACACACTGCGTAGGGTACCAAAATATAAATGACTTAAACCACCATAAACAAAAAAGGTCTTTTGTTTATATTCAGCCATACAATGTCAAGACAAACATTTCTATCTTTAGCAGTTTAAACAATATTCATAGAAATCTGTAAGCAAGTTAAGCCATTCAAGTCAAGTTAAATCATGTCAATTACAAAAAAAGAAGACATTAAACGAACATTATGAAAATTCATCCAAAATTCCTTTGTACCATATTTACTATTGCAGAACTATTGTTGTATTTGGAAAAATATTATTGTTGTTAAAGCACGTTCTATGCTAAAAATATAAGATAACCGTTGGAAAGTGGCATTGATAAAAACGATAAGACAGACTAAATGTTTTTCTTAATTGTTTTACGAATATTTTAATATCTAAAAGCAACAAGTTTTTCTTATCCTATTAAAGCGCTAAGGCATTTATAGCTGTTTACGATCCGGGAAATTTAATTATAAGAATTAAGAAAACAAAAAAGAAATTTGCAAAAGTTATCTTTATTTACTATGCTAATGATTTTGATGTCTTAAATAAAAATTCTAGAAACATGATACTTAGAAACTATTTTTGTGTTATTTGTCTACTAAAGCTTTGTATTTTTTACCATTTACATATGCATTTAAATACAAATTTGAGCTAAATATTCAGTCAAGAATGCCTTAGAGTTGAGATGACACAATTTTTCTTAGATGCACCAATATGACACAATGTACTCACATCTTTGCTAACCTTTAGAAGACAGCTGTTCAAATTTCATGATATTATATTAGTTAGTTTGTGAGTTATTGTACTCAGAGTGACGTAACTTTTGTTGTTTTCGGAACAATGGATCAAAAAAAAAAAAAAAAAAAAATTACGTGTCCTAATTCTACACTGCTTCTTGATGAGGAAATATACCATTCAAGCGAAGCAATTGCTTGAAAAGTTTTTTTGGGACGTCTCTCAGAAACAACTATAAAACGTTGGCTTGCTGCCTTCACAACTGGTAGGAGAGACACCAATGATGCAGAACGCAGTGTCTAAATGAGGCGGTAACACTAGAAAAGGTAAAAAAATCCACAAAATCGTTTTGAATGATCGAAAAGTGAAGGTGCGTTAGTTAGTTGACATCGGAAAGATGTCAGAAGAACGTGTTGACTTTATATTGCATGAGCATTTCATTATGAGAAAACTCTGTTCACAGTGGATGCCATATTTGCTCACTGTTGACCAAGAAAAAGAACGTGTTGATGATTCTAAAACAATGCCAAATCTACATGAATTAAACTTCGAATTACTCCCACATACACCATATTCGCCAGATTTGGCTCCCAGCGACTACTGGCTGTTCGCAGACCTCAGAAAAAGCCTCGACGGCAAAATATTTTGCACGAATGAAGAGGTTATTGCTCAAACTGAGGCTTATTTTGAGGCAAAAGATAAATCGTTTTACCAAAGAGGTATTAACATGTTACAGCATCGCTGGAATAGTAGCATTGCTTTTGATGGATATTACGTTGAAGACTAAAGCTAATTTTGAACAAAAAAACGTGTGTTCTTTATTCGGTCAGGGACTTTTCAGCCCATCTGTTATGTTTATAGAAATATGAGATGTGTATTAAAACTACTTGTCGTAGATTATAATGGAATAATTTTATGAATCACACAGACATCTGTAGCCTATTTTAAATATTATTTCAAGTCAGTAAAAAGCCGGTGCCTTACAAACTCCGCTGACCGCATACGTACATAAGTATGAGTGATATTTTATTAGGGAAGCAGAAATATAACTCATACGTACGTGCATACGTAATAATGTAATTCAGCTCAGTGCATTCAACCCTCTTTTTAGTGCTTTTTTGAAAATTATCGATTCGAAAAATTTTTAAGTTAGTGCTTAATGCCCTTTTCTTTTATTTTTAGTGTTTTTTATATATTTTGGTAACACCAAATTTTTATTTCAAATGGTAATAAAAACTTTTACAAAAAAGTAAATTATATCTTGTAAACAAGAGCTAACATAAAAAAACCAATAGCACCACTGGATTCAGCGTACACAAATTAGGCTTACTCGCCGGGTATCTGGATTGTCGAAAAAAAGTGTTAAATTCGAGCACAGTGCAGAGTTATGCCAATTATTACATTTCGTCATCTGTAAGACAATAATTTTTCAATTTATTTAAGAAACATTTATAATTTTATAAAAATACATTCAATTTGGATCAGGGGCTATGTAAACAAGAAAAGTTGTCTTCTGTTAGACAAATCGTCAATCAATCATGAAATGTTTACAACTTTTTCAAAAGCTTTTGCAAAATTTAGAATTACTTTTGCATCATCTATTAACTCTATTTAGAAAAAGCATATATTTGATATTACGAGACGTAGGGAAACAACGGAAATAAAACGTTTACCTTTTAATGGTTTTCAAAAAAGAAGAAAACATACTCATATGCACATACATACATATTTATGTACATACTATGTATGTATGTACAGTCAGCGTCAAAAAAAGTGTACATACTTATACTCTAGAATTAAGAGTTTTGTTGTTGGTTTCAACAATTTTGTAGAGCATAAAATTAAGGCTTAAAAAACATAAAATTTTTTAATTTATTGCTTTTTTTAATACTGAAATAAAAACTTAATTCTAGAGTGTAAGTGTGTACACTTTTTACGTTGACTGTATGTACATTTACATAAAATAGTTAAAGTGCAAAATATTCAGTAAAAAGTAAGAATCTGTTGATATCCAACAAATTGTGTTTGTAGTTGTGTTTTTCTTTTTAATTTAATGTATGTTGCACAGTTGCAGTTCTGGCATAAACTGGTTGAACGAAAAATTCTTCTTTTCCTTTATTTAGTTTTGTGTGTGTTTATTTTGTTGTTGGAAGTAGGAATTGTATGCACACAGTTCATCATTAAAGTTTTATGGCAGTGGCTTAAACCTATAAATGTATTCATGAGCAAAATATAGACCGATCTTAAATTCTTCAAAAATTTTTTTTCGCAATTAAATATACTTACACATATATTAACGACAAGGCCAGGATTTTTCAAATAATGCCATTTTCCTGTAAGATTGCCAAGCTTTTGCTTCGGTATTAGAAGAGAGACTTACATACGACAGTTCTTTAGAGATAGTTTTAAAATACATTTCCCTGCAAGCATAAATACTTTAGAAAAATTGCCCCTCAATCCTCTCTAAATAGAATAAAATTATTATAAATCATATGCTATACAAATAAATAATTTGCTAGTATACTCAGCGGTTGACATAATCAGCCGCATTCTATCACCTAATATTTAATTTAATTATATATGTATGCATGTATATAATTTCGTGTTTCCATGTTCATAAAATTCAAAATGAATTTTTAATGCATTTTATTTCAAATTTACCATAAAATTTTCTTTAATAAGATTTAAAATATATTTTATTTTTTTAATATAAGTCTTAAAGTATACAGTAATAATTTTTTCCAAAAAAATTTTCTTTTAGAAAAAATTCACATTCATATTTATACATTTTTTCTATTATTTTTATGCTATAAACACATTCAAGGCTACCGACCATCGACAACAAGTGGTCAAAAATAGAATACTTGAATAGAATACTGACTACACGACCACCGTTGTAGCCCGTAGCCAACTTAGACTAATTTCTGTTTTTCTTCGCGACAACATATAGTTTAGTGCTGGCAATACAATAAGATGCACGATCTAGGCGTTTTTAAGACGCAATACATGAAATATATAGACATTCAAACACGAAAAAATGTATGTGGCACCACTGAAAAAGTATAATCATATGTCCATTTGTTTACATTTATTTTGTGGTTGTAGTTGTTAAAATAATTAAGTAGCTGGTTACTTGGCTACTTTTGTAGCCAGCGTCTTTTGTAGTCGTGTAGTCGATAGTCGGTAGCTAAACAAAATAATGTATTATCTAGTTGTGCTAGTAAGAAATTTATAGTCGTTTTACTCCCAAAGTACTGAACCGATTTAAATATAACTGATATTGTGCACAACCGTACAGAGAAAGCTTTAAGCCATATATATCTCTCCGAAATCGGTGCAGTAGAACTGGCGTAAAAGAAAATGCAAAAATTTCGTTAGGCGATAGCCTGTTAATAATATATATTTAGATAACCATTGCAAACTAAGATTTAATTACTTTAAATATCTGTAATATTTACATACCTGTTGTTTTATTTTTTTGAAATTTAACTGCAGTTATGGTAGAAAAGAGGAATAAAAAATAATACAACCGCAAGTCAAAATAAAGATTCATTTAACGGATGCAAATGAAATGTTTGCACCCTTATCACCACCGCCACACACTTACAACTCACGCTGATAATATTTATGCTATAGATGTGGTTGGTTGATTTGTAGATTGCAATATACAACAATGTAGCGAAGCATGTAATCATAGGTTAGTTCACTATTGCATGGTCCTTAGTTACTATACAAGCCAAAACATTTTAATACATTTTAACTGACTTGCTTTAAGTCGGTTACAGTTTTCGTTTTTCTTTTTATTTCTGCAGACATATTTTTTATTTTTATTTACAAAAAAATACAGGAATTTAAATATCAATTTGCAAGTTATAGTAACAAAGTATATCCTATAACTCAGAATTTAAATTAATTATTTGTAATTATAAATCAATTATTCAGAAATTTTTTGGTTTAAAATATTTAAGCATAAATTCTGTAATAAAATTTGGCGAGTAAACACTTTTTTAAAATGTTCACACGAATGCGCAAGTGTAAGCTATAGCGTATGACTTGTTACGTAAATATTTAGAAAAAGGAGTTTCAGATCTTTTTAATTGTGTCAAGATAAAATAAATACCACGTTGTTGTTGTGTTATTTACTCACTTTTACAGCATACTATTATGTATACAGTCTCCAATTTATTTATCTTGCACTTAATATTCGTTTATACAACACTTTTATTTACGCCTAAACACGACTTTATTTTATGACTGCAAAACGATAACTATATTGACGTAGGCAAAGCAGCGAAGCGAAAACGAATCATACGGTCATGCGGATTCAACTCTTGAACCAATTGAGCTTTGTAAGTCGTCATACCGAAACCTTTTTGCAAAATTTGACGTTAGCTCGTGTATGAAATGTTGAATTCTTGAGAACGATGACGAGTTGATGTTGATGGATTCTCACACACATTCTCAGCCACAGCTTCGATATTTTAAGGTGTACGCACTGTACCAGCACGCTTACGTCTTGGCGTATCAACAGTGAAACCAGTTTCATAAGCTTTAGCAATAAACTTGCGTATACTTGCGTACTATAGGTCGTTCTCTGCGACATAACATGTACGACATTTTCGTGCAATTTCCAACTTGTCTTTGTATTGGAAATAAATTTCTAACAAATCCCAACGTGGCACGCACAAAAGAAGATATCTTGCCGATATTCATATCAGTCAGATCCGACAAGTCATTCAGAAACGGACTGCCAAGAAAAGCAGTCCTAATGTCCGAAAGACTCGGACACTGGCACAGAAAGTGTCTCCTCCTCTTCCTCATTCTGATAACCCCTACAGTGGTCATTGAACGGCAGACCCAATCTCCTGCCCAGTAATCACAGCTACAAGAGTTCGCAGCCTAAGTCCGATCATACAGGGGTCAAATTTGTCTTGATACAGTGCACTTGGGCAAAAAATGTAGGGAAGCACGCCGGATCTTAGCAAGTAGTTTATAAAAAACTTTCCATACTTGACTCAGTCTGTTTTATACCAGAATATATATTTTTTAGGTGCATTAAATAGGCAATTATTTTGTTAAATAAATTGAAACTTTTTTAAGTAAGAGCAGGATAGATATCAACCACATCTTCTTCCAAAATCCAAATAATCTGCCAAAACGATTTTATGCTTCATGTGTCTTTGCTTTATGGTCATATGTTATATGGGAGTGGTATTGACTGAAAAGGAAAAAAGGCAGTGGGAGAATTATAAGAATTGAATTTATTAGACAGGTTTTGTTAGCAAACACAAGAATATTTATTTTGCCAACAAATCTTCATTAAACATATCAATATTTTAAAGGAAAAAATGTATTTTTAGATGACCAAAGGAAAAAAGTAAAACAAATACTTCAATGGTAAGATTACATAAAAACAAAAGCCTTTCGGTTTAGTCGTCTCATGGCTAATAGATGAAATAATAATGTTTTTCTTTTGTTTTTGCTTTGATCATATTCCAAGAAATTTATTTGTAGAATTTTTTTGCAATATCAGCTCTTCATTCAAAACCGTTGAATTTCACTGAAAATCATATTTATTTCTGTTAAGCTTTGCATTTAAAATTTTCTCAGAAAATTCTGATACTGTTTCATTTTTACACACACAGATTAAGCGCATACATATACATATATCGTCATATGAAATCCAAGAAGAACTAAGTTACAAAAAGAAATTCAAAATCAAATTTTTAGGTGATTCTGATGCACCCTTTCGTTTCTATAATTAAAAGCAATGTTCTTATAACAATATTCTATGTTTAACCAAAATGGTTGGTTAATTTCCCGTTTAACTGTCAATTCTAAATTAGAGCGTTGAGCGTTGCGTTGACTGGCGACTGGCGCTGACGTTAAAGTGACATACCTAAATAAGAGCGTTAACGTTGTGTCTTAAACAGTAATGTCGACTTCAATTTAATTTTAATAAAATTAATATATAAACAATAACAATCCATTTTTAGAAAGTACAACACTGTCAGTTTTATGTATCTACTCGTATAATAGCGTCTCACAGCCAACTTCACTATCTAACGCGCTGTAAAAATCGGATTTATCAATTATAAAGCATTGACACCGCGCTATTTGGGTTTACTTCATACAATTTGTATGTACATGAGAGTTTTTGACTGATAAATAACGCTTAACGCTTTAATTTAGGTTTCTCCTGTAAAATTTTTGAAATCTAGCTTATGGCTTTTTGGATTTCATATGACGATATGTATATTAATATTAATGCATACACAAGTGCTACGTAAAGTACCATCTTGGCAACGATTTACAATAATAAGCTTTGTTTCAGTTCTCCTTTTATTGATTATTAAATGCCAACAAAAGTTTATCTGTTGATACCTCAAACTCGGCAGCATACATATTGCTGTGATACCCTACAACAATAGGGTGTAACATTAGAAAATGGCAATAGGATATAGCAAATGGATCGCCATAATCTTGAGTGTGGATCTAAAACATTCAAAAATGAATAAAACTGCGGAACGTAACCGACACATTACAGAAAAGATACGAAGGCGTCGCAGGCAGCTGAAAAAATTTGTAAAGTTGACAGCAGCGAAATGGTTTGCTTGCTTTCGATCTAATAATTTTAATGATAGAGATACATCTCACTCTGGTCGACAGATTATTAAAAAGTTGATGAAATAAAGGACAAAGTTGAGAAAGGCCGGCACATAAGCAGCGTAGACGTTGATAGCGACCAAGGCATTCGTAAGCAAAAAGTTATCAAACATTTAAAGCGAATAATAATAATGATTGATTGTTTGGATTCAGGGTCAACGTGACTTCTTCGGGAATGAGCAGGCGAACGAGTTGACTAGCGTTGTATCGCCCATAGGGTCGCTGAAGAGGGCTATTCTTAACTTCTACCTGGAATGGGCGAACTGCAGATGGAAGGCTGAGATGTCTTGCAGGATTACGAAGCTGACTTGGCCTGAGTTTAATAAAAGACTTACTCTCCTCTCATTTGTCCAAACTTAAGGCTGTTTTACCGGACACAGGTCGGTTGGAAACCATGCCTGCAGAAAGGGGTTATAATACAACGACCACTGTCGCAGCTGTGGCGAAGAGGAGAATGAAGAGACAGTTGAGCACTTCCTGTGTAGATGTTCGCCTCTTATGAATCGTTTCCGTTAGGCTTTCGAAGAATGATTCCTCTACGACATCTCCGCACTTTACATTGGACCAGGTGATCACCCAACCCATATCTCCCAGAGATTCCAACTTGTCGAGTGGATGTAATATATTCCGTTCGGTTTCGAGTGTTTGTGGCAATTCTAAAGCGGTGACCGAGTACATCATTTGATAATCGTAGTAGCGAAAAAGATCAGGCTTGGCACCAAGAAAGGTAATGCTGTGTATCTGGTTGGATTATAGGGAAATTGTTCATTATGACCTTTTACAACCTCGTTTAATGATAGATTCTGATCTCTGCTGTCAACAACTAACGATATTGAAGCAAGCAATTCAATTAAAAAGGCTAGAAAAGGTGTTGTGTTTCATCATGACCATCTGTATATTGACTTTGAAACTGCTTTCAGACCGCCTGGAATTAAAGCCTTTCAGAACGGGAGAAGGACGGACTGGGCAGAACATCGCAACATCCTGCCCCAAACTCTTACGGATCCTCCAATCATTTCCATGAAATCTAAGCTTTAGTTAAAACTTTGACGAAAGCTTTCAGTAGGATGAGGGGAGAGGAATGCAGACTTAAGGTTTGTAGAGCTAGGAAACAGCCACCACGAAGTGATTTCGATCTGGGCAATACCCGTAAGGAGTGTCGCCGGCTATTTAATGAAGCTATGAGGGAGGGCGACTGGTCCGCTTATAGATCCTCATGGAATTGATCAAAGAACCAGATTAGAAACACAAAACGCAGATCTTGGAGATCCTTCTGTAGCAGTATGGAAGGACACTCCGAGAATGGCCGGCTGCAGAAAATCTTGGCACTACACTAGAGGAAAATCTGTTGAAACTGCGGTTCATTTGGTTTTGGGGTATTGAAAATGTCCTCGAGCACAGGGAATATGCATTAGTAACATTTCTGAATATTGAGGGGGCCTTTAACAATATGTCACCGAAGGCGTTCAAGTCTGTTCTGGTAGGTGAATAGATTCATAGGGCGACTCTTGACCTACAGGATTATTGTCTCAACTATGGGGTCATCCACCGTCTATAGAGTGGCTGAAAGCGGTTGCCAGTTCCCGAAATATAAATAGTATCCTCGTATTTGGTTTAATAAAGCTCGCTCGCTTTAGAAACAAAAAAAGGTGGTCAAATTTTTAACCGAATTTTTTCCAACACTCAATATTACTTATGTATGTATGTATATTACTATTATTACCATTATACAAAAATAATTCCTTCTACATATGTATGTATTGTGCTTAAGGTGACTTGCATAGAACTGGTTTTTAAGTACATTGTGGTATGTGGTACTATTAGGTCGGTTTTGACCGACATAAGTTTTCTTTGCTTATTGTTTTTTTCTGCATAAATGGGTTTATGAATATTTAAGGGTAGATTGGGCGATATAGTTCATGAAAAATTGAAAAGAATACATGAAAATGAATTGTTTATTTTCTTGGAAAATTAGGAAGAAAAAACAAAAAAAAGTGATAGAAAATTTGGAAATTCCTTACCGACAATATTTTCTTTTTTTTCATACTGAGCACTTACTTACGAGTATATGAGAATTTATTATAAAAATTTAATATGTTATCGATAAAAAGAAATTAAGGCACCTCTTCTCAGTGTACATTTAAGGGTCTAAGAGAATTTTGTTTTGATAAATGGGTGATAATTTCTTGGCAACAAAAAAAAATAAATAAGTAAATAAAAGCATTAAGAGATTAATTTTCACTTCAGTGAATTTAAGAGGTTTTTAATATAAACAAATTTTCTTTTGTGTTGTCCTTGCAAATAAACTTGGCAACAATTTTACTATTTGCTTTTGCAAGTATTGTCAGAAGTTTTCTTTGTATCTTTATCATACGGTATATATACATAAAAAGTTATGTTTGTTTGTTTGTGCCTTATAGACAGCTAAGTCGCTGCACCGATTTTCCTTTTAAAGTATCTCTATGTATGTCTGGCAGGAACGATTCTACGTCCATACAAAGTGTATATTTATTTGTTCATATCTTCAAAATGGTAACCAAAAAACTATCTAAATATGTCCCAAATAGACTCATGGTCAAGGCAAATCATCAGCCAAAACTTGGGCGGAATTAGACAAGTGAGGGTGGTATCTACATACAAACTAAATATTGATTTCTGTATATCTTGAGAACGGTTGAAGCAAAAGCTTCTGAATTTGATCTGGAAGACTTCGTAATCAATACAAATCATCAGACAAAAAGTGGACGGAATTGGACAAGTGGGCGTGGTACCTTGAATATAAACTAAATATTTATTTCATTATATCTTGAGAACGATTAAAGTTAAAGTGGGCGTTAAGAAAACGAAGATAATGAGATTAGTGACAAATAATAATTTACTGGCACTGTTCAACGGTGATATAGTGAAGAACTTAGAAGAGTACTGTTACCATAGTAGAATTATAACCAAAGACGGAGGGAGGGGCGAACCTAATGCCAACAGCAGAATAGACAAAGAGTGTCATGTCTACGCTTCACTATAGGTGGAGTAAAGAAGTCTACCCATATCTCGAGAGCCATAAGCTTTGCATTTTGAATACTTGTGAGAAATCGGTGTTACTGTATGGTAGTAAGATATGGAAGCGAAATTTGTGAATAATGCGTTTACATTAGACTGACATAGAAGAGAAAGAAATTACATTTTCTGATTGCCATTGATGCCTACCAGTTGTATGAATAATATTCGTAAATTGTTATGCCAAAAAACTATATTTTCTTCAATAAATTTTGAATGTCATTTTTTTCTGAGCAGAGTTGTATTTTGTAGTATTTTTAATACAAAAAAAAAAACAGAGTTGGATCAATAAATTTACCAGATTTCAACTAGATTTCGACAAAATCTTGTGACGAAGTAGATTTTGTTTTGTATGGGAAATATAGTTGAAATCTACTATTTTTTGATCGAAACGTCCTAAGTAGCAGATTTCGTTCAGTTGTAAATAGAAGAGTATTTTGAAAATCTTTTAGCATCGACTGTAACAGTCAAACCTAAATTAGAGCGTTGAACATTATTTTTTTGTCAAAAACATACAAATTGTATGGATAAATGCATATAGCGAGGCGTCAACGTTTTGGTATTAGAAAATCCGATTTTGACAGCAAGTTAAAAAGTGAAACGTTGTTATAAAGGGTGGTCCAAACATAACGCACGATACTAACTGTGAGTCACACTTTAACGTCAAGTTTTTTTTTTCGTGATTTTTTTGGTTAGAATTATGAGTAAATTTGAGCAAACTGGGTCTGTAGGAAATGTGAAAACCACCTGTACATGCTCGCCCTCGCTCGTTCTGAGAAAAACATTGCTGTTATTCGCGATAGTGTGGCAAAAGAGCCGTCAACCTCGGCAACAATTGAACATCGCACTAACATCACTGATGGCCAGAAATTGAGAAAATGAACCTGGACGATATGTGATACCAACAGGATGGTACCACTTACCACACTGGCAATAAAACTATAGCTCTTTTGCGCGAGAAAACCAACGTCACCATTGGACTTCTTTCTTTGGAAATATTTAAAAATAAAGGTGTACGTCAATAAGCAAAGAACAATTCTAGAGTTTAAGGATGAGATAATTTGGCACATTAACGAAATTAAATCTTATTTATGTTCTTATTTATGTTCTTATTTATTGTAAATATATACCGACGGATAGAGGTATGCCACCAAAGCTGTGAGGAGCACTTGGCCGATATTTTGTTTCACACATAATGGTCATAGATCGTTCTATCTTAGTAAAAAATATTGAGATAATTCTCTGAAAACTTTTTGTTTTATTTACCATTAAAATAGTGCGTTTTGGTTGGTCCACCCTTTAGATCAGATTTCGACAAAGAGCTACTCTTCTTCTCTGTTGTCATTCATGCATAGTCACAAGCATAGGCAATAAACAAGAAGAAGTAAAGAGAAAATAAGTGGAAAAACATGGTGCAAAGTGGCCTTAGTGAGAAACTCTCAATTACTATACAATAATAATATGCATTAATATTAGTTTGCCGAATGCTGCTTTAAACACACAAAACTGGCAGTGTTGTATTTTTTAAAAATGGATTGTTATTGTTTATAAGTTAAAGTAATGTCAATTAACTATTTTCACATCAAATTTAGCGATTTAATCACTATTAAATTATTTTAGTTATGTTATGTATTTAGTTATGGTTTGTTGAAAATTTAAGTTGGCATTACTGCTGACGACACAACGCTAATGCGCTTAAGGCGATAACTAAATGGAAAATACATACAAATGGTTAGTTGTTCTGTAACGAACGTAACGTAAGCGTGGTGTTTCTGTTTTCAGCAGAATTTTTGTGTTGTGTATGATGTAACAACATCAGTTGACATAAAATTGTAAATAAAGAATTTGCATTGACACAAAAGTGTCAACAAAGAATTCGCGCATAAATGAAATTATTAAAGAAAAATTTAAAAGTGTGTGTTTTAAATTATAATTATTAAATAATAATAAACTTAAGTAAAATGCATGATGAAAAATTAATATTGTTGGTGCAATATAATTATGCAATTAATTTATAATTTATTTTTTTTGTATTTTTTTCTTCTGCTGTTTACACACTTACAGTTGAAAACAGCCGACACGTTTTTACTTACCAACTAACCACACTTGACGTTTTGATGACGCTACTTTTACGTCCCGTCTAAGTTACTTCTAGGCTAATTGGGCTTTGGGCGTCAGCCGCCAGTCAACACAACACTTAACGCTCTAGTTTAGGTTTGATTGTTGCTCTGCATATTGTAACGCGAAGCTGAAAATAGAAATGGATAGCCACTTCGAAAAAAGACAAGGAGTATGTTGGTAAGATCTTGCCTGCCTTCAGTGGAATTTTGTGTGTTCAGTTGTAAGAATTTTGTCAAATACTCTTAAATAGATTCAAGCTTTTTTGTTTATGATAGAAGCTCCAATGGAGTTACGATTTTTGATAAATTATTCGATTAATCGTTAACTAAAATAAACAAAAAAGGTTTAACGTTAAACTTTTCGGAAAATGTTTGTAATGAAAACAAAATTGCCACGCAGCAAACTTATATGGTCCGCCATCTAACGTTTTTTTCAACTAGTGCTTATCTCGTGAACGGTAACATTTAGCTCATGTCTGATTTGACAGATAATTAGTTTTATCCTTCCGCTGAACGACTATGGTTGTGTATACGCTTGAACAACGCTGGGAAATATTGCGACATTAATTTGACAATTTTGCCAAAAAAAATCATCTTTTCAGATGAAGCTCATTTGATCTTGGCGGGTATGTAAACAAGCAAAATTGTCACATTTGGGCCACAGAAAATCCGCATGCATACATTTGAAAGCCGATACACCCAAGACGAGTCACTGTTTAATGCGGATTTTAGTCCAAAGGCATAATTGGGCCATTTTTCTTCGAAAATGAGCAAGGAAGGGCATTCGCCCGTTACAGCCATTGGCGATCGTTATCGGGCCATGTTGAACGAATTATTGTTCACAAAAATTGAAGAGGAGGATATTAACAACATTTGGTTTCAACAGGACGGCGCTACGTGCCACACAGCCGAAGCTACACTCGATGTTTTGCGCCCTGTTTTTGAAGATCGCATTATCAGCCGCAGAGCTGATGTCGTTTGGCCACTTCGGAGCTGCGATTTGACACCGTTAGACTATTATTTGTGGGGTGCCGTCAAAGATAAGTGTTACGCCAACAAGCCAGAGACAATTGACGCTTTCAAGGATAATATTCGTGCAGCCATTGGTGAAATACAGCTACACACAATCGATAATGTGCTTAAAAATTGGACCGATCATGTAGGCTACTGCATGGCCAGCCGAAACAGCCATTTGAATGAAATTATTTTCCATTATTAACTAGAAGGATTGTACTTTCAAATAAAAAAAAGAAATTTGAGAAAATATTCAGTAGTTTTTTTTAGCATCAAAAAAAAAAAAATTATTTGGCGGACCCTTTATATCGGTTTTTTGTTGTTCATTTTTCTTTTCTTGCGATTGTTATATAAAACAAACTGTTGATTTGTTTTCTGTCATTTTAATCAGAGAATTAAAATCAGTTCCTCATTGTTTTACGACAAACTTTTCAGTTTTATAATGTTGGATTATTTGTTTGGTTGTTTGGTTGCCGGATTATTTTTTGCAGTTGTTTTATGTTTTATCCAACATGTGTGAGTATGTATATGGTAAGTATTATACATAGAAATAACAAATTCACATATTCTTGCATGCAACTGTTATTGCTGAATGCGAATTTCCTTTACCAATTTAAATACATTTTCCGTTTCCTACGTTTTCTACTCTCATTGCTCTTCCACATTTCAAAACGCTTAGCAGACAATTTTTTATTTATATTTGTTCTTAAATACGTACATACATACATATATATATATTATATATATATAAATATATTTGTGTATATGTGTCTTAATTCGTATGTTTCTAGAAATTTTAATGATTTTTTGGAATTCCAGTTCTCTGTTGACAAGAATGCCTCCGGTGTTGTTGCAGAATTTTATTTTATTTGTTTGCATAGAATTTCAATGAGAAGAATACTTCTTTTTGCTTTTTTATACTGGATTGTATTTTTTTATCTCTATTGGCTTTAAAGTTGAAAATGTGTTCCGAATTAGGAAGTGAACCGTATGAAAATTTTAAGGATTTTCACACGTGCTGTTAGATTCTACTAAATAAGTTCATGTTTACTTTTTGGGCAAAAATAAAAAATAATTGATTTTTAGGTGTATTTTAATAAGAGTGTTCCAAAAAGATGTTTCATTTTCAATTGTTCACTATTTTAGCAATTGTTTTGATTCAACCTATAACTACAAAAAATACACTATTCATTGTGTTACACTTTGGTGTTACACATTACACATTGCCCAATGACTATTTCACAAATAGAAAGTATAGCAGGAATCAAGCAGTTACTGATCGTAATGACACATTAATAACGAATAGTGAAGCACAGATGCAAAGATGCAGGGAACATTTCTAGAAAACTTGTAACGTCACAGAAAATACATTGGAACATATACATAGAGGCAATAGTAAAGTTGAAAAATAATATCGTATTCACAAATAAGTTACAATTGCCAATTAAGCGGTTTAACGCAATAAAGCTCATAATTAAACTCAATTTAGCATATAATAGTATAATTAGTACATAAATGCACAATTAATTGAGTCGAATTTAAAATGCAACCCTGTGTGTAAAGTATGCAGATTGAGAGGAGTAGCAACTCTGTATGAAGTGCATTCAGTGAGAAGTTACGACCATATATAAAAGGCAAAATCCCTATTTATATACATTTTCAAATGACCTTTTTATAAATCATTAATTTTGAACAAAATAATAGTTTAAAAATATTATTTTTTTATACGATTTTAAACAATGAGGTTTTATTACTTAAAACAAATAAAAAATGGCACTTGAATTATATTTTTGTTTTTTCTTTTAGAAAAACAATGAAATTAAATTATTTGGGGTTGTATGAATGCGGATTTCGCACACTGTACAATATCATATGAAATATATATTGTTACGTTTTAACCTTTTTAAAACGTTTGAGTTCGTTTTTATTGCGTTAAAAAAAATAAATAATTGTTTTTATTTTGGTTGTTTCACTGTCTCTTTTTATTAATTGCACTGTACTTTAATACACCAAATTCGCTTTTAAAACACTTTTTATTTGCGCCTTAAACAGACTTTACTTCTTGACAGCCAATTCTCTTACTTTTTGACCAACTAACTCACCAGCCGCAATTCGCCGCTTTTATAGTATTTCATCTTAGTTTAGAATGTTCTAGTACGGACATAAGTCATCGATTTTTCGCCGTTAATTTAAATGTTGTAAAATAACACAAAAAGTAACTGATCCATGCACTTGGCAGCACTCTTAATTAGTGCAGATAATTTTAGAAGTTTTTAAGCCTTGACAAAAGCCAATACATATCTTAGCTAAAAGCTCATAATAAGCTCTGACGTGGTGAGTTTTGTCTTTAGCATTTTCATTTTCGTAGCAATATTGTCAAACTGAAAAAAAAGAAAATAAACAAAAAAGAAATAAACAATCTTACACTCTTTTTAACAAAACCTGTCTTAGCATATTCCACTGTTAAATGCTAATTGAACAAATTTATTTGCGCTATGTGTGAACACCAAACTTGAAAGCCCAATTTAGACATTAATTGACTCAATTAAAATCTATGTCTGAACATGGTATAAGCCACCGGGTTACTGGCGGAAACCTTACGAGCTGACATCACTGCCGCAATTGAATTACTATGGCCAGCATGGAAGGAAGACTGGCTGCCTTCATCCTGGAAGAAAGACATCATTGTGAAGCGACAATTTGAAAGATTGCAATAACTGGAGAGGAAAGATTGCAATAACTGCTTAATACCATATACAAGATACTTACAGTCATAATACAATGAAAGAGAGCAAAATAGAGAACATATTGCGAGACGAACAGGCAGGCTTCCAGCCAAATAGAAGCTGCATAGCCCAGGCCAATAATCTATGCATCATATACCTACTGTTTGTCGACTTTAAGAAAGCCTTCGATACCATAAAACGGACTGCCATATGGAAAGCATTGAGAAGAAAAGAAGTACCCTAGAAAATAATCCCAATAAAAAGTGCAATGTACAAGCATGCAGAACTCGTGTTCTTCACAGCAGGAGCATTTCCATTCAATATTAACACTGGTGTAAAGCAAAGATGTCCACTGTCACCTTAACTATTCAGCATTGCACTGGATGAGATCATGAGCGAAGTCTGTTTTCACAGAGAAGAGCTATAACATGGAGTCTCCCATGACAACTCGACGATCTGGATTATATAGATGATATTTGTATACTCTGACATAAGATCACCAATATGCAATCATAAATAGAAGACTGAAAGACTGGGGTGAAATGTTTGCTTCTGATGTATATCAAAAAAACCAAAGCCTTGAGAACTAATATCAATAGCACAGAAAACATCATGCTATAGGGCCAACCAATTGTGGATAGCTTCTGCAATCTGGGAACCACAAATAGCGGTGCAAAAACAGATGTTAACAACGGGGTCAACAGAGCAAGACGACGGTTGTCAGTATGGAGAAGCTCATACGTGTCCAGTCAGTGAAGTCAGTTCTTCTGTAAAAAGTGAAACTTGGCTTATGTCTAACATCATCACGCAAAAGCTACAGGTATTCACCAACAAGTGCCTTAGAATCATATGCAAGATATTCTGGATTAACATCATAAGCAGCATAGAACTATGAAATTTTAAAAATGAAGAGCAGATAAGATAAAGGAAGTGGATGTGGTTTGGACATACCTGAAGGAAATATTCCCAAGAAAATGGGACCTGAGCTCTCTATAAAAAAGCCTCTGAAAAAATTAATATGCAAATGTTATTAATTTTCAATGCTGATCCATTTGAATCAGCGCCAAAGTTTTGGGCTCAGTTGTTAAATGAGGGCAAAAAGGTACCTTAGATCTGTACAATACGTTTTTGATTGTGTCAAATATATAAGTCAGGTTACTGGTCAAATTACTTTTATAAGCAAGACAAACAAACAGAAAAAAATAAATATTTTATAAGGAACATATATTAATGATTCTAAATTTTTGGCATAGGGTGCTTGGGGCTGATGTGTCTATGATTAGACTTAAATATTCTTGCGGTATGGTGTTTGTATGTCGTAACCCTAGCGAACGGCTTACATGCAAGTGGACTCTACCCACCTTTAAGTCGTTACAACATTGGATGCTTATCGGCGAGTGGTAAAGGTAATATAATTCTTTTGGAAGGGAGAGTAATTACAGCTGTCTCCTTAAAAAGTATAGAGGAGACTACAGTAGGAAAAGGTAGACGATTAGTAAGGAAAAACTACAAACTGTACAGGACCATGCACCAATCAACACTGCAAAATTAATCAAACATTATTTGAGAAGAGAAAATATAAATGATCTAAAGTTGACTCCGCAGCGCACAGATCTGTATACAAAAAAAAGTGGTTTAAAAATCCGAGTTTGTATCTTTAGTCATTCGATAATTTTTTGCGGGATAAGTTTTACAAGCTCGTGGACTCCGTAAAACACAGACTGAACAGAGTGGTCACCCAAATATTTGGCTTTTGCGGATATTAATTTATTGACAGCTTACGTTTTCAACATAAATTTCGATGGTATAGTTTTGTTTCTTTTTCAAAACTGAGATAAGAATTGTTTTTAAAACCACGAAGTATATAAATGACACAAATTGAGAAAAATAAATTTGTTATAACATTGGTCTCGACAACTGTATATACACATATATGAGAAGTAAATGGGCTTAAAAACACATTTTTTTTGACAAATTCAGTTTTATTCATACGAATATAAAATGGAAATATGGGAATTAATAATGGAATATGATGTCGGGCAAATTTCTACTTCTAGCACGCTGGTAGACGTCCGTTCTTTTCACAAATTTTGAACCACATTTTGCCACTAAGCTTCGCTTATCTCGTCAATGCGAATTTCATCTTTCAGAGTGTTAGTTGTTTGTGTTTTATTCGGTCACTTTCTTTGGATGTAATGATTTTTCGAGGACTGTTTGTGGATTTTGTCAGCCCCATATGCGACAATTTTGTTCGTTTACATAACCGCCTAATTGAAACTGGGCCTGATCACTGATTTTGTTGGAAAATGCGTTCAGTTTTTCAAAAAGCTAATTCACAAACATTCGACGCAAACAATGGTCGGCTGGCTTGAATTCTTGAATGAGTTGAACTTTAAAAGTGTGAAGATGAAGAACATCGACGAGTTAATGTTCCAAGCTCATTCACAACACTTTGCTGTACAGCGGTTATGTTTGGATTACTACAGCCATTACTAGCGTATTGCGAGCCTCGAATTTAGCGATTAAATTACTCATAGCGGCCTCAGAAGGAGCCTGATTACGAGGAAAAGCTGCTCGAATTTTACGAAGTGATACAGTCAAATTTTCACCATTTTGCTGGTAAATTTTCAAAATTAAATTTCTTTGTTCAAGAGTGTGGCTTTCCATAGTTAAAATTTTCCAATTTTTTACTAAATAAGTGCCAAAGGTTGACAGCTCAATTCTTGACATTTCATCTTTTGACACCCAATTTACTTCCTAACCTCAAATTTCCCCACCCTGTACATACAATACGATTAACAAAAATATTCTACAATTTTTAAGTAAATATGTATGCTGATGAAACGAAAATAAAAAATAAATAACAAATACAAGTCAATCTACTTCTTAAATGTTTTGTAAAAACATTTTAATAATTGCTAAAATACAATGATAACCATGTTTTCAATCATTAATTTAAAGCTTGAAGCTGTCAACAAGAGCAAAAAAGAGGAAAAAAAAATAAAAAGAAATAAAATAGGATATACGGAAGGCGAAAGGAAAACAAAAATTCTATGTTAATGCCATATTAGGTCACGTATTTCACACTGTTTAGCCACAAAAATTACAATTTAATCCTAATGATTTCCTTTTGCTTCAATAGCTCCCGCCTGCCTTGCCTTCAATATTAAACTAAAATTCTGAGATATTGTATGTCTGGTCTATAATATGTGGATGGACAGATCTCAAAACACTCTAAGCCAACAACAATATTTTACATGTTAAAATGGAAATAAACGCGACTGTGGTCATAGACGCATTAAAATGATTCTTTTTTATAAATATACAGACTGACTCAACGACTTACAGACAGACAGACAGAGGGGCAGATAGACTTACAACCCTATTTACGAAACATGAACATCGTCTGAAGGACTTGTGATGAATTTGAAATTAGTGACCACAACTTCATATATTCATGCAGGATGATTATACACAGTTAATACCATTTCTCTTTGCACTTCTGTTGTTGTTGTTGTTGTTATTATTGTAGTATGTGTTAAATCTACGAGTTATTTTGTTTTTACAGGGTTTCCGCTGGGAAGGTATACTACTTTGTTTTGCCGCCATTTTGGTAAACATTAGTCTTGACAGTTCATATTTGTCAGTCGTGGCAAATTTATTATGGAAAAATATTCAGTAAACCAAGGTGTCTTAATCCTTAAAACATTTTATGAAAATCAACCCCGATTTTCATAAAAAAATCATACGAATAAACAGAATAGTCGGTTCTGGTCAACGGAAAACCCTCAAATTATTCATCAGTCACCTTTGCATTCATTAAAAGTGACAGTCTGGTGTGCAATTTGGTCAGGAGGAATCATTGGACCTTACTTCTTTGAAACTGAAAACGGCGTAACGGGGAGCGATATCGTGATATGATTGAAAACTTTTAACGCCACAACTGCATGCTTTGGGCTTGACTAACATGTGGTTTCAACAAGACGGTGCCACATTGCATACAGATAGGATTACAATGGAACACAACAAATTATTTCAAGGTATGGTGATGTTGATTGGCCTCCACGGTCGCTTGATTTGACTGCTCCGGACTTCTTTTTGTGGGGATATCTGAAAAGCAAGGTTTATGCAAACAAACCGGAAACGCTGGAGCAACTAAAACAAAATATTCGTGATTAAATTAATGAAATATCGCGTGAAATGTGTGAGAATGTAATGATGTTGTATTCCATACATAATTGCCGACATTAAATAAAACATTTATCAATATAAGATCCATTCTCTTTCATATAATCAAAAATTATAAACAAACAAAGTAGTATACTTTCCCGGCGGACACTCTGTATTTTTCACTTTTGGCAAAAGGGAACTTTAAAGACATTTCACGGTGTTT
The DNA here is from genome assembly GCA_023159175.1 of Wohlfahrtia magnifica. Classification (NCBI taxonomy): domain Eukaryota; kingdom Metazoa; phylum Arthropoda; class Insecta; order Diptera; family Sarcophagidae; genus Wohlfahrtia; species Wohlfahrtia magnifica. Next base: position 2,133,182 of record JAKWBJ010000056.1, read on the forward strand.
TATTGAAATGTTTTTTAAATGATTTACAGTTTAGTTATAATTCAATTTAAAATTCTTACTTAATTTAAAGTTAAACCATCAAAAAAATTTGTTGTGGATCTGTGATAAATATTTGATTGCCATAAAAATCAATAGTCTTGGATTAAATGTCAGTGTAGCAAGTGCTGCAACAGAAATGCCCGTGAGAATTTTATTTTTACCACAGTATGTAAAAAAGCTCGGTTCGTGAACAGAATTATCTTTGCTTCGGTCGTTTTATGTCTCGTGCTCGTGAGTTTTATTTCTTAATTTGTAAGCACAAATCATAATTTAAAATTGTTAAAATTTGTGCTTATGAGTTTTGTTTTTTAACTCGTGAGCACGAATTTTATACTGCGAACGAATTAAAAATCAGCAAAGAAAACGAGAACGAGCTATTCATTTCACTGCATGTTGTTTGTGTATGATTAAATGCATAATACCAGTGTATTCGTATGTGCGTTTGTATGTTTATTTTGTATGCAGCGAACAATAAGTATCAATTAGTTTTGATGTTTTTCGACTCGGTTTGCTTGCCGAATATTATTTTTAACTTCTTTTGTTTTTGGTTCGAGTTGTATTATAAACAGCGTTGCCACTTAAAAATTTTCTATCGGACCAAAATTGTCTCTAAAAACGACCAAAATCGTTTAAAAAAGACCAATTTACTTAAATAATTAAAAACAAATAAAGGGTCCGCCATCTAACGGTTTTTTTCAACTAGTGCTTATTTCGTGAAAGGTAACAGTTAGCTCATGTCTGATTTGACAGAAAATTAGTTTTATCCTTCCGCTGAACGAATATGGTTATGTCCAATGCGTTTTCGCTTCGCTAAGTGGGCCTATGATCGACTTACAGAAGATGCCGATTTTGCCAAAAAAGATCATCTTTTCAGATGAAGCTTATTTTGATCTTGGCGGGTATGTAAAGAAGCAAAATTGTCGCATCTGGGGCACAGAGAACTCGCACGCATACATTGAAAAGCCGATACACCCAAGACGAGTCACTGTTTGGTGTGGATTTTGGTCCAGAGGCATAATTGGGCCATTTTTCTTCGAAAATAAGCAAGGAGTGGCCGTTACAGTCAATGGCGATCGTTATCGGGCCATGTTGAATGAATTTTTGTTTATAAAAATTGAAGAGGAGGATATTAGCAACATTTGGTTTCAACAGGACGGCGCTACGTACTACACAGCCGAAGCTACACTCGATGTTTTGCGCCCTGTTTTTGAAGACCGCATTATCAGCCGCAGAGCTGATGTCGTTTGACCACCTCGGAACTGAGATTTGACACCGTTGGACTATTATTTGTGGGGTGCCGTCAAAGATAAGTGTTACGTCAACAAGCCAGAGATAATTGACGCTTTAAAGGACAATATTTGTGAAACCATTGGTGAAATACAGCTGCACACAATCGATAATGTGCTTAAAAATTAGACCGATCGTGTAGGCTACTGCATGGCTAGCCGAGGCAGCCAAATTTGAGAAAATATTCAGTATTTTTTTTTATAGCATTTTCAAAAAAAAGAAAATTTTATTTGGCGGACCCTTTATATGCGTCTGTATTTTTGATATAAAGCATAATTTTTATTTCATAAAGCTTTGAAATTACATAACGCATTGAGTTTAGCAGTCATATTTTCACTGACTTCGTAAAAACAGGATACAAAATACAGTCTCAAAGCTTCCCATTGTTCTATAATTCTTATTATAACTCCCTCTAATGATAGCCATCTTGCATCCGAAACACCTAAAATCTTATTGCGAGGGCACACAACAGTAATCTTGAAATTCTTTCAGTCCAGTTATCCTTTTAGGACTGTATATACTACGACAGGGAGTCTCAATAACTTGAACATAGGTGGAGAGAGTGACACGCGCACTTAATGTAAAATAAATAAACTTCGTTGGTAATTTTAAGTCCGCCAACATTACCAGCTTTAACGTTAGCGCCGTCTGTTATTAATCCAATCAAATTTTTCAAAGGAATATTGTTTGTTGATAAAAAGTTTTTTTTGAGAATAAAACTTGACACAGCATCTGATTTGGTGAGCTCGAATAAGGCGACAAAACTATCCTTTATAGTGATATCATTTCTCAAAAAGACTAAATTGAAGTTTAGCCGTCCATCGGACCAAACGCATAATTTCTGACCTAATTTGGTCCGAAAAGACCAACTGTGGCAACACTGATTATAAATCAGCGTTGGGCAAACTAATATTAAAGCATTGTACAATTGTGGTAGTAATTGAGAGTCGCTCACTCAGTCAGTGTTGCCATAATTTTTTTTCTGAAAAACTGCAAATTTTGAAGAAAAGAACTGATTTTCAATTGAAAAAACTACACAAACTTAAAAAAAGTAAGCAAATAAACGAGTGAAATTGAAATCGAGCCAATTTTTAAAAACAAATTAAAAAAAACAAAAAAAATAAAATTCTCCAATTATTTTAAACTTTTAACAACACTATGCAACAAACAAAAATACCTTGAATAACCACTGTATTTTTTGATGCGCTATGGTCGCCTAACTTCAAAACTCATCAGCATTTCAGATTCTATGGTAAGCATTTAAACAATTTTTTTTTTTCTAAAATGTAAGATTTTTGAAAAGGCTGCTGTATACACCTTATGATAACTTTGAAATGACTTATTCGATTTCGTTAAGCCATATGTTTCCATTAACCATTCATTTCTCAACATAGTCTCCTTTTAGCTCAATACACTCAGTAAGACTTTTTTTCCAACTATTTTATATCATCTGAATAATACGATTTTGGGAACTCCTCAAAATACGCTTTACTTTCGGTAATCACTTCTTCGTTTGAGATGAATCTTTTTCCTGCGCGCCATTTCTTCAAGTTTGGAAACAGGAAAAAGTCACTAGGGGCTAAATCTGGACTATAAGGTGGGTGATCAACCAATTCGAAGTTGATTTTTCGTAGTTTTAGCATCGTACCTGCTGTGTGAACCGGTGCGTTGTCTTGAAGAATAAGCACTTTTTTCTTGTTTAAATGTGGTCGTTTTTCCTTAATTGCATCAACCAATTGATCCAATAATGCACAATAATACTCTCCTGTGATTATGGATCCGTTTTTAAGATAATCGATGAGCAATATTCCGTTTGCATCCCAAAATACAGTGGCCATAACCTTGCCAGCCGATTTCCCTGTCTTCGGCTTCTTCGGAGCACTTCCACCAGATTCCACCCATTGCTTCGATTGATTTTTGGTTTCAGGTGTGTAGTGGTGGACCCATGTTTCATCAACAGTTATTAATCTACGCCAAAAATCAGCAGGATTATGCTTTATCATGTCCAAACACCGCTGTGGAGTGATCTGTCGAACTCGTTTTTGTTCAACACTGAGCAAACGTGGCACCCATCTTGCCGATAGCTTTTTCATATGCAAATGTTCATGCAAAATGTTGAACACACATTCATATTATATGTTTACCAATCTCACCAATCTCACGTATTTTGACCCTGCGATCATTCATAACGATATCGATTATTTTCTTGATATTTTCTTCAGTAACCACCTCTTGGCCTTCCTGTTGATGGTGTTGTTGCAGTGCTTGTTCGACCCCGTTTAAATTCAGCAATCCATTATTTTACCATATAATCTGACAGAGCAGATTCGCCGTAATGTTAATCAAGTTTTTCTTTTGTCTCTTTCACCGTTTTGCCTTTCAAATAATAGTGTTTAATCACTACACGAAATTCACTTTTTTCCATTTTCCAAGAAACACAAAAATTGCTTACTTCAAACGACTACAACAAATAAACTTATCGATGAATTTGGCTGAAATTTTATCAGCTGACGTTTAACAGATCGTAATTTCTAAGGAAGAACGAGTTTTTGTGTTTGTGCTGCCATCTAGCGCTAGGTAGCTTCAATGTCAATCCGCACTCGTAATATCATTTCTAAAACGACTGCGCAAAAAAACGCAACTTTTTTAGACTTAAACATGAGTATCACACGCTGCGATCAGTGGTCAAAATAAAGTGATAATTACATTGACAAAAGGTACGACCAAATCTCACTACAGTTATATTAAGCAAGTGGGCTGAAATTCTTACTTAATAAATTGTAATTAAAATAAAAAAAATTAAAGTAAAAACTGCAAAATATGCAAAATTTGCAAAAAAACTTAATTCTTAAACAAATAACTTTAAAACTGCTCAACGCTTAAAAAAACTGCAAAATACAGATAAATCTGCACATTTGGCAATGCTGCACTCAGCCCACTTTGTACTTTATTTTTCCATTTATTTTCGCTTTACTTCTCTTTGCTTATTTTTTGCCCATGCGTGTGAGTACGTATATGTGAAAACACAAGAGAAATCTTTGCCGTAATTTGCTTTTAAATTCTCTTAAAATTCGGATCGCAAGATTTTTTTGATATTTACTGAGCCATACAAGGTTTTTTCTGAGCCATACAAGGTCGGCTTTATTGACTCATATAGTGATTAGCCTATGAAGTCTGTGATGACTCTTGAATGGATAACACGCAACCAGTGTTTTCAGCAGACTGTATTTGTTGTGAAATGCGATGGTGACATTTTTGTAAACATACCCAATTTTCTGGAATTGCTTTTGGGTGGTACTGTACCATTATACAACGAAATTCTAAGCTGTTATGATAGTCACACCTATCAAGCACTTTCATCCTTAAATCGTTTGAATTCTACTACAGACTGTAGGGTGGGCTGTATGCTTTGTATAGCCACTGTACTGGTTAGTGTAAAGAGTGAATGATCACTTGTGTGTCGGTTGTTGAATGTAATATATATTCTTTATTCTCTATAAACACATTATACATTATTCAAGAATTTTTTTTATTATTACGTACTAAATGCGTAAAAGTTTGCTATATAGTGACCACCCATACTTGACGGTCTAGTTAGGTTCCGAAAATGTAGCTCGTATTTCAAAATGCCGTAAAATATGGTGAATATTTGTGGCATATACTTGTCTTATATTTTTTGTTAAACCACGGTGAATCCAAGCTTTGTTTAGCCGTATAACGAGGAAATTTGCGCTGTGAAGCGAATGAGTGTCAAACTTCAAACAGGCCGTTATAGAAAAGTGTTGTATAAAGAAAGGTCGTATAAAGAAGTATGAGTGTATTTATGTAGTTTCATAAATTAAAACTCCGCATTTATTAGTATTCGAATATAGAATGTTTTTCTTTAATACTTGACATAACTTCTCCGTGCACAGTCTTTACTGGTATATATTTTCATTTTGGTTTCCTTTCTGCAAACGGAAAGGGCTTTAGGTTAATTTATTTTTAAATTGCTTTTTGGAATAACTTTCCAAATTATTTTTTCGGATGACTTTTAGGTGTCACCTTTGTGTCTATATGATATTTTAAAGTATTATTTAAACTTTTGTTTTTGAAAAATTTAAATTAAATTTACATTTACATTTTATTTAAAGTAAATTTGCAGTACATATCCGTATTCGAATACTTTTTTGAATTACATTTTTAAAAAGCATTGGCCCATATTTATAGTCAAAAACAAAGCATAATTGAAGGGAACAAAAGTCGACTTTTTCTAAAAGTTGACTCTGACATATTCATAATAATATTTTTGTCATTTATATATGCCAGAATATAAAATAAATACTTGAGTATCTTCTTATAAATTCTTTGTTTTATTTCGTTTTGAAAAAAAAAGTTCTTAGACAAAAATCCTTAAACAATATATAATATATTGGTACGTTTTTACCTTTTTAAAAACGTGTATTTATGAGTTCGTAAATTGTACTTCAAATAAAATAAATTTTGTGTCTGGTTTTAATTAAAAATCCTTTATTCAACATAGTTATGTGCACCACTGCTTGTAATCTTTTTACAGGCGATACTAATTTTTATTCTTAATTACTCTGTCTGTTTACAGCTTTGCAAACAACAACAATTACTCGACAGATCTTTCTTCCTAAAGATCTTCTAACCCGATCGTAGTCACAACCTTTTTAACCAGAGGTTATCCACACTTAACCCTCTTTACTGAACTGGTTTTTACTTCACTACTAGCTTCACGAGTTTACTCCTTATAAACTCTCTTCACACCAATAACACATTCGCTGAGTTAACTTAAACTGTGCTTTTTATATGGCTGAGTAAACAATACATCGAAAGCTCTCGAATCTCTCGATACTTCAAGTAGATTCCATTTCTTTCTTTTAATTTCTTTTTAGTTCTTTTGTAGCCATGCGTATGTAAACGTCTACCTCTTTCAGCTCTTAGTATTTGTTGTTGCTTGTTTATTGTCTATCACATGTTTTCTGTGCTGCTTAATTATTGTTGTTGCCGTGTTATTTTTATTTACTTTACCTCTGCTAATGTTTGTTGTTGTAGATTTGGTTATTTGTAAACAGCACGTATAGTTGTTCTTGCAGCTTTTGTTTATTTATTTTGGCGAAGTAAGAAACGCAGAGGTTCCGAATCTTATTTTTGTAACAATATATGTAACATTTAATAACAATTTTTTTGCTTTATTCTACTCCTCTGATATGCAGACACCTAACGTACACATACATTTCTAAACTTCATAATTTTATTAGATGCCACAAACCATAAACACACATACAAAATAGTTATAAAGAACTTGGTGTCATTCATTCAGTTAGTCTGTCTAACATACTTCGTCAATGTCTGTCTCTTACTCCTAGCATGTAGAGTAAGAAACGATGAACAGAATGTGATGTAGAGTAGAATGTTATGTAGAGCAGAATGTAATGTAAATACCCGTCAATAATTTTGTTACTGATAACATAACCTCAAAATTTAATTAATTAGAAAATTTTGAACGATGCATGAATGTATGTAAGCATGTTTATTAAAATAATCTCAAGAGAAAATGAATACTTATTGAAGTACTAAAGTACAAATAACGTATAATATTGTAAGATATACATGTGTACACTTATACGGTACATACTGTATAAATTTTTTTTCTCCGTCACTCCTCTGGGGAGCATATTGGCTTTCCACAAAGCATTTATTGCTTTGTTTCAGTTTCTTTAATCAATTTGATATTTCAAGCTAAGTAGATGATTAATCCGCTGTGGCTTCCTCCATATGATTTTTTTTGTGGTGATGAAGATCCTTGCTAATTGGTGGTGATCTTTACTTTAGGCAAAAATGGCAAAATTTTTTTTCATCATCCGCTTAGATTTGATTTGTTTAGTTCTTTTAAAAGTTGTGATATTAGCTGTATGCAGTCTTTTATAGAAAAACATTTCCAAGCGTTTGCTACATCAGTTGACTTAGATTCTGTTAGATTTAAAATCCACTGTAAGGAACGCCGTACGTAGTACATTTTAAAAGTATAAATTATGCCTTGATCCATTGGCTGCAGCAATGATGTGGTGTTAGGTGGAAAAAACATGATTTTAATATTCGGATGGGTTAGATTTTGGGGATGCCCTGGGGCATTATCCAATAGCAACAATACTTTAAAATCCAAATTTTTCTTTTTCAAGTATTTTTCCACTTTTGGCGCAAAACAGTTGTTAAACCAGCCTTTAGAAACTTCTTCGGTAACCCAAGCCTTTTGATTTGCTCTCCAGTAAACAGGAAGGGTAGTCTTATCTACAACTTTGAGCGCACGAGGATAGCTGACTTGTAAACCAGCATTGGTTTGACCAAAAAATCACCGGATGCATTTCCACACAGAAGAAGTGTTATTCGATCTTTTAATACCTTACGTCCGAGACAGCTTTTTGCGTTTTTCGATATAAAAGTTTTATCTGGCATTTTTTTCCAAAAAGGCCGGTTTCATCAGCATTGGAAACCTGGTCTCTCGTATAATCATTCTCTTTAATAAATCTTTGAATTTCTTTCGTGTACGTATTAACAGCTTCAATGTTAGCAGACTCCCACTGCATTTTGAGGCCGTGTATGGAAATAAGTTTTTTTAAATTTTCAAACCAGCCATCACTCGCAGTAAAATCTGTACTTAAATGAGGTACTCCTTGCTCCTGTAGATACCCGTAAATTTTCAAAGCTTTTTCCTTTATAATTTGTGTGCTCAATGGAATGCATGTTTGACAATTGTCTTCAATCTATATATTTAAAGCTCTTTCCAATTGCTCCATTACAGGAGGTCGCAGACGGCTAGAATATTTTAAAGTTGTTGAGGAACCACCAACAACTGCTTTTCTTATTGCCGATTCATTTTTCTTTATTGTGCGTATAGAAAATTCATTTAGCTTTTGAACTCCTTGCAATAGCACTAACACTTTCACCTTTTGATAGACGGTCTAAAATGTTGACTTTTGATTCAAAAGATATTACATTCCTTTTAAGCAGCACTTTATCGTTTATTGCCAATATTTTTCTTTTTTTTAAATTTTTCTAAAATTAATTAGACCAGAAATGGAGAGAAATATTGGTGACCAGTCAATAAACAAATGTATTATGTATACAATTGCTTAAACGGGGAATGACCCGTTTATTGAAATTAAAAAGAAAACAGAGCCAACTCTACATGTAACGCTGTCAATTTATCTCTATGTTCAATGTTGCATTTCAATTTACATCAACCGCTGTTAAAAACAAAGCACTTAAATATTTATGTGCAGAATGGTTTTTTGTAAACCGCGCACAACCGGGGCTTTTTTAGTGTTAACCAAAAATGTGCACCAAAATGTGAATCCGGTTAGACCGAGGCCGTGTTAAAAAAAGTGCGTGCTAAGCGAGGCAAACAAAAACATGTCTTTTAAGAAACAATAAACCGAAAAGTTTATTTTTTCTTTCAGTGCGGTTCTCTCATTTTAAGTGTGGCTCTCTTTTTGAGCGTTACTGATTTACATACATATATTTCTACAAATTACTACAATAAGATATTATTTTTTGTACTGATTTTAGTCAGAGACAATAACGTATAGATAATAAAATATGCCACCAAGTATTTATTTATTGCACAATTTATGTAATCGTTCCTCAAATGCCAAATAAATATTCTGACATAGAGTTGTGGTTTATTTTTTGTATTGTACTTTAAAGCTGTAGTAAGTAGAAGTTACACAATCTTCTATTATTTATTATTTGGTTGTTCCGGACGTATATATGAGTAATATAGTACATACTTATAGAGCTTCCAGATAAAAAAGTAAAAGAAAATAAAATGAAAAAAGTACATCATACATCATTTGTGTCAATGATACAGTCTGTGATTTATTTGTGATAAACAATTTGTACCATTTCATTTAAAAATATGGCACATTCATCCATTCACTCATTTACTCAGTCATTCATTCATCCTTTTATCACCTTTACAATAATTCATTCATATCCGGTTGCTTATACAACATATTCGTTTGTGTATGTCTATATGATCGTTTGTTTATCTGTCATTTTGTCAAATGTGGGTTATTTTCATAAATTTTAATGTGTTTATGTGTGGGTAAGTATTTGAGCTACACGCACACCTCTTGAAATACAACTACAATACAATAAATATGATGAACAAATATGCATACACACATAAGTACAACTATGTACACTTACATATACACATGTATGCATATGTTCAATGAACTTTTGATTTCATAACAGGTTTTTTTTTAACATATCTAGATACTTATGTATGTATAGGTATATATTTTATATACTTGGCTATGTGTAGTACAGTGAAGAGCAAAACTATATGGTGTCAAGGTTTGAATTAAATAGAAAATACAGTTTTTAGCCTTTTGATTTTTCTTTTTTATTGAATCATAAAGTACAATGGGCATTGGGCAAATGGCCTCCTTGGCTTTGCATGCACATATGCACTCATTTTCCATGACCATTTTACATAAATGTGGCATTTCACATAAATGTGTGCAACGTTAAATCTCTTCCTTTAGTACAGGGGTGGTTGTGAGCTTGTTGCCATATATCTGTGATTTCAAATAATCCCATAAATCTAACGGTGTTAAATCACACGATCTAGGGGGCCAATTCTGATCACCCAGGCAAGAGAGTATTTGGATATAGAAATGTCTCATGCAGTAATTGGATTGTATCACGAGTTGTATAGTAAGTGGGACTGTCTAGTTAAAACCACGTATTGACCACATCAATATCATCCAATTTCGGCAGAAAGGACTGTGTTATCATGTCGCGGAATCGCTCATTTGTAACAGTTACTCTTTGACCAGCCTCATTTTCAAAAATGTACGGTCCAATTATGCCTCCAGACCAAAATCCACACCAAACAGTGACACATTGTGGATGCATTTGTTTTTCGACAATCACATATGTGTTCTCCAAAAGCGGCAATTTTGGCGATTAACAAAGCTATCAAGGTGAAAATGTGCTTAATCGCTCAAGATGTCTTTGCTCGAAAAATTAGCAGCCATTTGTTGATCTTCGATAATCCATTCAACGAGCTTCCTTCGCTGTGCATGGTCATTAGGCTTCAGTTGGTGTGTTAATTGAATTTTGTAAGTATAGAGACACAGATCTTAATGAGTATACGCTGTAGAGAACTTCTTACAATTTGCAATTCTTACCCACGATGCCGTATAGACGTTCCTGGATTGCCACTGACATTCTAACGTACTGCTTCGATATTGCCATTTGAACGACTTGTTTTTGTACGACCAATGAGTTTGGCGTCTCCAATGGAACCAGTCACCCTGAATTTTTCAATTAGTATCTTCACAGTTGACGAAGTTAAAACACCATTCCGTCAATATTTTGTATGAACATTTTGAACTGCGACCGTTAAGCTTTCATTATTTTTGAAATATTGTTCAATAATGAAGACACGTTGTTCTATCGTGTAATGCTCCATTTTAACTAACCCTAAACACTTTACTTGTGTTAGTTATGGGACACCCTTTATATAGTATACATTCATATTGTTACGGAAATAAAGTTGGGCACCCCTGTCGTTTGTTACATCGCTAAAACAAATAAACAAAAGCAAAAACAACTAAACAACAAAGAACCTTAGCAGAGATAAAGTAAGTAAAAATTAAACCGCAACAACAAAAAATAACAGAAAAGAAAACAAGTAATAGGCAATAACAAACTACAACAAATACTAAGAACTGAAAGAAGTAGATGTTTACATTCGCATGGCTATAAGTATAAGGTACGGTAAAGAAATGAAATCTACCTGAGAGCTTTCGAAGTGTTGTTTACTCAGCACATCGATGCGAACCAGTGTTGCCATCTTGTGTGTAATTATACACCTTGTGTGTAATTTTTCATTGTGTGTGTAGCCTGTGTGTAATTAGCTTTGTGTGTAATTTTACATATTGTTCTACCGTTTTCTTTCATCGCCTATAATTTGAATTATTGAAAACTGACAAGCGAAATTTCCTTACTTGCAAACAAACCGAATTTAATCAGAAAACTACAAAAACGACTATTAAGCATGGAGAATAGTTTGGTCTTGAATGGCTGGTTATAACAATTCACATTTTTTTTTTCGGTAACAAATTTTTGGACAATTTTTCGGTAACAAATTTGTAACAAATTTGTGGACAAATTTGTTTATCTCATTTTTCAAACAGAAAATATAAAGCAAATGAAGCAATATCCCATTCCACCAAGACAATAATGCCAACCAAACATCCGGTTTGCTTGACAAAGACACCTGCGCAGAGCTCAGAAGCTAATATAACTGATCGTCTTTAAAAATAATTGTCTAGGAGAGTTTATCAGTAAATGTTTAACACCCCAGTTCAGCTTAAGAGGATATTATCAAAAGTATAGAACTCCATTAAACTGGAAGAATGCTAACTTTTATTAAAATCAAGTCCTAGGCGCTTACCAACTGTTATGGATTAGAAAGGATATGTAAATTATCACTAATTGTTCGATTAATGCATTCCAAGTATTCATACTATGCTTTGATTGACCATGCGTTGAGCTCCAAAAAATGAGTTATTTTTGTGTTTCTGATGAAACTCACAATTATTATTGGATAAAATCATTGTTGGTTAGTTTATTATTCATTAAGGCCCATATAGATTGTAGTTAAAATAAAATAAATCTTGTGTTTAGTTTTAATTAAAATCCTTTATTCAGCACAGTTTTGTGCACCACTGCTTGTAACCTTTTTACAGGCAATAACGACTTTCTATTTTTAATTACTCCGTCTGCTTACAATCTTGTAAACAACAACAATTACTCGACAGATCTTTCTACTTAAAGATCTTCCAACCCGATCGTAGTTATAACTTAGGTTCGATCACAACCTTTTCAACCAGATGTTATCCACACTTAACTCTCTTTACTGAGTTAGCTCCAACTAAACAGGTTTTTACTTCATTACTATCTTGAGTTTACTCCTTATAAACTCTCCTCACACAAACTGTACTCGCTAAGTTTACTTTACTTAAACTGCCACTTGTTCGCATCGATGTGCTTTTTATATGGCTGAGTAAACAACACATCGAAAGCTCTCAAACTTCTCGATATTTCAGGTAGATTCCATTAATATCTTTTAATTTCTTTTTAATTCTTTTGTAGTCATGCAGCTCTTAGTATTTGTTGTTGCTTGTTTATTGTCTGTTACTTGTTTTCTTTGCTGCTTAATTATTGTTGTTGCCGTGTTATTTTTATTTACTTTGTCTCTGCTAATGTTTATTGTTGTAGATTTGGTTATTTGTAAACAGCACGTTTAGTTGTTCTTGCAGCTTTTGTTTATTTATTTTAGCGATGTTATAAAAGCTGGGGTGCCCAACCTTATTTTCGTAACAATATTATAAAAATTATAGGTATTTTTGTCATTTAGCTGTGTCAATACTTTACTTCAAAAAGTGGAGTTATTCGATATGGCAAAGAAAGCATTCATTTTATTTTCTACTGTTTATTCGTCAGAACTTTGTATCGAAACCTTTGCGCTAAATTATAGTATATTTAGTTATTTATGAAATTTACTTTTTCATACAAAAATATTCCAAAGTCACAAACTCACCACATAGTAAGACAATATATCGATATTTTCTACTAAAGTTATTTTATCGTATGTGACATTTTCATTTTTCTTGTAAACGAAATATTTTCGTTTATTTTATTTTCATATCCGTCGAAATAAGCAAACTAAGCAATCTCTGCTTTGACTTTGCTCACAAGATTCCCTACATCTCGAATTTTAAATTCTTTTCATCCTCTATAATGTCTTCCTTCAACATTTCCTCGAATAATAGTCTGATGTTCCCCAAGTGTGATGGGTTTATTTTTTTCTTATAAGTGCAAGTTTCCTTTTCCGGTTTATTCTTTCCAGAAATGTTGAATTAGATATGAAGTGTGTCCAGGACTTAATATTAACTCAAAGATGCCTTAAATAAGTCCAATAGCCTGATTCAAATATCATAAGTACCTTCTCTAACAAACACATCAACAAAAGTGTGTGGGAAAAATATCGTATGTGCCAAAAAACCTTTTAATTTCCTTAAAAAAAAATAAATTCATTTTATAGTAATGTATCGGTTATTCACATTCGAGGCTAGCACACCAAAGCTAAGAAGTCTAGAAAAAATGCTCTCCTGTAAAATTTGGTTGTTGTAACATACGATAATTTTGCGCAAAAGATCAGCATTATTACTGAAATAAGAGCACTATGTATGTTAGTAAACGCGATAATTATTGATTTTATATTTATGAATGTAAGTATTTATGTATGTACTTAATATACAGTATCAAGTTGTATACATATCTTTGTACATAAAATACATACTTATACAATGTACATTAAAAACTTTTATTATAATTTAAATAACAATAAGACATAATAACAATTAACGTCATTAAGTTACTTTACTTATAATTCTTTATTACGTATTCTTAAAAGGTATAATAAATATCTTCATAATTGTACGTGATAGCTTGTTAAAAGGTATTTCCACAATCGACCTTTCACTCTTAAGTTCATCCGTGCATTCGGAAACTTCTTCATTATTACCAATATAACATTTAAACGATAAATGCTCTTAATTTATAAAATGTACTCGAATGGTATTCTAAAAAATGTTACCATTTCCTGTCATAAAATACGGAATATGATGAATTAGCGAGAACATGTATTTTAGTATCCTTTGTTTTGTTGCTAGCATTTGTCACACACACATACAAATACACACATATTGGCATTTATAAATACCCTCACTTTTGCAGTTTGTTTGAAAATCGTAATAAAAATATTATTGCAGTTGATGTTGTCACCTCTGTTATTGTTGTTTTTTGTTATGGTGTCTTAAATTCCGACCAAAATGTCAAAACAGTTTTTATGATTTTCACAGGAATATCACACAGTTACGTATTTTATGTTTTGTTGTTATACCCTATACCACCGTTAGTGGGTAAAATATGTTATTGGACAATATACTTGTGGTACAAATTAATAAATAAAGAAGAAACTTACCTGAAAAGGAAAAACCCAACTATAACATTTTTAAGGAATATTTTATAAAAATTTAAGGGATACCCTAATAGGAAAAAATTTACAAGCTTAAGTTTGAACATTATTCAAGTATAGGAATTTATATATGATTACTAATTGGATTAAATAGAGCATATCGGGACCCCTTTTAACTGGATTTTACTCCAAAATTTGACTTTTATATTAAAATATGCTATTTTTAGGAATAAACCTATGAGCAAGTCAGCTTATAATTGGTAATTATTTGGACAACATGGTGACATTGTCAACGAACGCTTCAATAGTGAATTAGTGAATCTTTGATTTATATGCTTAATATTATTGCAAAAGAGCTACCTCGTCAATAGTGCTAAAGTCTATTGGGGGATTTTAAATGACAAGCTAATGTATTATCTCAATGAATCATTACATTGGCTGGGGTACAAATGGTCAGTAATACTACTGACAATGTCACTTGTAAAGCACTATTCACTATTGGCATTTTCACCAGGGAAATTATGTTATAACTATTAAAAACAGAGTAACTAGGGCAATATGTTCGGCGTGGTGAACAGTGGGAATTGAGTCCACGACATGCGAACTGACAAACTAGCACACTACGTACTAGCTTATGAGGGCAGCCAAAAATAAATAAGTAATAAATATATTGAAGTAGTAAATCCTGGAAAACGTAAACATTAATAAAATGGGCAAAAATGATACCAAACACCACATCCTTCTCTCTTACGCGGTTAACATTGGTGAGCTTATCTACCGCTAAAGCTGATAGGAATAATGTCAGTTCTGGGATAAAACTAACGACTCTGGGATAAAAAGAAGGGCCAGCAAGTTATGATCCCATCTGCATGAATGGAGAGTATAGATATCGAACGAACTGGAAGCTGTATGAGCTGTATCCCTACATTAGTGTAGTCAAGCGCATCGAAATATGTACAGTGATAGGAAAGACCTATACTTCTTGATGTAACAAACTGAGGACAACACGCACAAGATTTGAGTGCTTTGAGTGTTATGCAGGCCAGGACCAACAACGGCTTGTGAAGCCAAATTCAAATAATAATAGTAAAAAGTATTATCTACCAGATTTGCTTAAGATCGATCTACCATATATACGAAAGCAATTCCATAATTAGCAGACTTGACTGCAGTAGTTTAAACAAAATTTCTTTGATGAAATGCAACCTATTCTTTTAAGTTTCAAGTCGTCATGTAGTTTAGTGTGTCTAAGGAGCGATTGAAAACAATCTATTTCGGTGAATTTGTAAACATGAAGAAAATAGGTCACTGTTATGTGATCTAATATTTTCATTCGAAGACTCTCATGGCTTTGGAGAGTCTGTTGTTTCGAATTTTTTTCTCCGTCACTAGGGAGCGTATTGGCTTTCCACAAAGCATCTATTGCTTTGTTTCAGTTTCTTTAATCAATTTGATAGTTCAAGCTAAGTAGATGATTAATCCGCTGTAGCTTCTTCCATATGATATTTTGTTGTTGTTGTGCAGTGGTGAAGATCCTTACTAATTGGTGGTGGTTTTTACTTTAGCATTGTAATTTTTTCCCAGTAGGTGACGTGTTTTTTCTGATCATTCATCTGATGTTTGTCATCATCGCCAGAGGTATGCGAAAAGGGTCAGGGGAGCTTTTTTTAGATGGAGTTGTCTGGAGGGAAGTTGAAGCCTTTTTTATTATTTAACATTCGAAACCACAATTAAATTTTTTCTTCGTCATGTCCTCTGCTGGGGCTCGAACCTGGGTCGTTTTTGTTGTTATGCGTGTGCTCTAACCACTACACCACGACACTCCTCTGTTTCGCTTGCGACTATAGAATATTATGTGCAGAATTTAAATAAGGCTGTACAAGCTGCCAAGAGGAACGGAGTGGTAGTTGGGTAATTAAGGTATCCTATACAGAAATGATTAAGAAACTCCACAATATGGTATTTGGTGCGGCGTTTGCTCAAAATAGAGCAAAACAGCATCATTAAAAGTTTCAATAGAGTGTTTGGAAATGTTTAACTGTTTCTGATCTTGGTCTTCTTGAGATGAATCATGTATTGCACGCTATTGGTAGGAATTTGGATCTTATTGAGAACCCAAGTATTTCTTCCTTATTTTATGTAAATCCTTTATCTATCCCTGAGAATGTTTATCACCCAACGCTGTTACTACGTATTGAACCTGATTTTTGTTTATCTTTGTTGGTGAAACGTACATTAGATAAGAGGCGTTATTCTGATTTTAGTCGTACTGATTTTGGTCGTGTAAATTTATTGCTCTCTTCGTCGTTGTTTCGTCGTCTTTATTCAGCTCATCACTATATGACTCTTGTTGTCTTGATATGATTATAGATAGCTTTTATAGGGTATTATCTCAATGCTTCGATGAACGGATCGTTTTGGGCTTCGACGGAATTCAGCTAGTTTAACGAGACTGAGGAATAGGAAAGCGCAGTTACTTAAAAGGTTTGTTTGAGATGTGGACAGCAAAATCTACGACGTTACGAAAAAAAGTGGACAAAATGGACAAAAATTGGTATCCACAAGAACACTTTCTGGTGAGTTCAGAGAAGAATGTTGCGTGTCAGTTTCCCACGAAACTGTAAGGCAAGTGTTGTTTTTTATAAAGTAGCGCTAAAAAACCACCGCTTATATTCAACACAAAGAAAGGCGACTACTTGGATCAAATTATATTTTGTGACGGGACCATAAAAGTGTCCTAATGAAGTATGGAAAAAACCCTTAAAAGTATTTGAAAGTCGAAACACAATTCAAACTGTAAAATATTAAGAACTTTCGGTAATGGTTTGGGGTGCATATCTAGTAAGCGGGTATAAGAAATTTGGCATTTAATTAACAGTGCTAAACAAATTAGGCTTTAGACTAATGGAAAGCTAAAGATCAAGTTCTATCATGATAATAACCCAAAACAATAGGCTCTTTTCATAAGAACTTGACTTCTTTATAACTGTCGCAAAGTAGTGGATATTTATGCTCAGAGTCCGGATACAAACCCAATTGAAAATTTACAGACTTATCTTAAAAGAAGTATTGCGAAGAGGCGTCTCAAAAACCAAGGTGAACAGTAATTATGAAAGAATGAAATAAAATTCTAACTGAATGCGTGTAATCATTTATATTTTCCATGAAAAGGCATCTCTAAGATGTAATTGATACCATTGTTGGATATACAAAATATTGATTTTCCTTGCAATTAAATATTTTCATCCCGTTTAATAATGTTACGAAAATGAAAATGCTGAAGACATTATTCACCACATTAAGGATTTATTATGAGCTTTTAGCTATAAAATTTATTGGCTTGAGTCAAGGCTTAACAACTGCTAAAATTACCTGTACTAATTAAGAGTGCTACCATCCGCATGGAGTTGCCAGTTCGCTTACTTTTTGTGTTTATAAAGTTATTTCAGACCATTTGAATTAACGTAAATAAATCAAAGATTCGTGTCTGTACTAGTCTGTACTAAAACATTCAAAACTAATGATGAAATACTATAAAAAAATGGCGCATTGCGGCTGATGAGTTAGTGATCATTTGGTTGTCAATAAGTAAAAAAGAATACGGCGAGCATGGCCACAATTTATATCTCAATCTGCTGAAATCGCGAAGGACCGCTTCTTTAAACAAAATTTGGAAAATTTGGACGCGATTTCAGATTCGTTTCATTTCTTATAGCAAGCAGCGAGAAATCTTATAAGACCTGTAATAAGCTGGCCTCGGTTGCGAAAATCTACTGGAGACTGGGCAAGAGATGATTTTGATAAAGGGAATTCATTTGTTGAACACTTAAAGCAGGTTTTTAACCCGAATACTAAAGACTATATAGAATTGCCGTCTTTAGTATAACGGTTTAATTCAGCCTCACCGTCACGATTTGAGATGCGTAACATTGAAAGTTATCAGCAACTTTGATGAAATCAGCAATAAAATGATTATGGAACTGCACCGTTTGGAGAGGAGATTAATTCTCTTTATATTTCATCCCGTTTTGTAATATTTCATCCCGTTTAAAAATGCTACGAAAATGAAAATGCTGAAGACATAATTCACCACATCAGGGATTTATTATGAGCTTTTAGCTATAAAATTTATTGGCTTGAGTCAAAGTTTAATAACTGCTAAAATTATTTGTACTAATTAAGAGAGCTACCACCGCATGGAGTTGCCAGTTCGATTAATTTTTGTGTTTATAAAGTTATATCAGACCATTTGAATTAACGTAAATAAATCAAAGATTCGTGTCTGTACTAGAACATTCGAAACTAATGACGAAATACTATAAAAAGATGGCGTTCAGGCGTAAAGAAAAAGTGTGTATTAAGACATAAGCTAGTCTAATAAATAAAGACCGCAAAAACAGCAATCAATTAGAGTTTTATTTAATTTTAGCACAATATAAACAAACTCAAATGTTATCAAAAGATTAAAAACGTAACCATAATATTTTGCTAGTACGAGTATGTAAAAACATTTCGTTGACAACAAAATTCTAAACTTAAAACAAAAGATTTTATCTTATTTTTAAATTAAAATTTATTGTTTTTTTTCGTTTTTGCTGTTATTTGTTAGCTAATATCTAGATGAAATTAAATTAACAAAGAAAAAAAAAGTAAAAAAAAAACCTATTCTTTTTAATGATAAAAGTCAAACCCAATTCTTTTCATTTACATAGTGAAAGTAAATAGATTTTCTTGACAAACTGTATATTTTCATATGTGTATAAAGCTAATTTTTTTTGATTTTTTTCTTATAAATTATAGTTTAAGTGTTAAAAAAGCGTTAGTTTTTGACTTATTTTTCTATTAATTTTTAAATATTTTATCATGGGAATTCTAGCAAGCATTTTATGTCATTCATCTATAAAGCATACTTACAACCGACAACAACGATGACAAAAAATAAAAAATAAACAAAAAATAATAAAAACCAATACAAAAATGTATTCATATATCAATGGGTAAATCTTTGGCTTAAAAAGTAAATTTATTTTTGAAATTATTGGTTAAAACGACTAAGAAAATAAGAAAATTCTTCCCTTACCCTCGTAAGAGAAACGATGAAAACGATTACGTTATGAATAAGCGCCTAAAGTGTTTATGATTGTCTTTATTTTATTTTTTCCTATAGTTGTTGCTGTTTTGATTTCCATTTATTATCGTCTTTTCGACTTATAAAGTCATTTATTAGAAGATTATAATGCTGAACACATTGTATATGATATATATTAGCCGGAACATAAAAGTTTCTTTAAAGTTATAAAAGAAACTGAGAGATTGATCCATAATCTATGGCTAATAAAATCAATGGAAACAATCTCAACGCTTGTAATTTTCTGTTGTAATTTCTTCAATAAATTTTCTAGATGCGCTAAGCAAGTGTGGTTTATATTAATGACTTCCCGCCAAAGAAGATAGAAATACATTTTAAGATGTTTTTTATTTTCTTATAAATTAAAGAGAATGATAAATTATGTATATCTTTTGCAATTTTATAAATTGGATCCTCACTCTAACGTGAGCTAACAATTTGTATTCTAATCTTAAAACGAGAAATTATATTAATTTAGTACAGTTAGTGCGGCACGAAATTACATGGTGTCATGGGATTAAATTGATGTTATTCTCGCTCTTCTTTGTACCAGGTTTGCAGTATTTCTTCTTCTCAATCGGATGTCCGATTTCCTCTCTAATCCTGGGCACGTTAGGTCATTGTGAATGTTCTAATTTCTTATAAGCCATGGAACATTTGTTATTTGTCGTTAAATTTTACTTTGTCACCTTTGTATTCGTTTAATGCTGGAAGCTGAGGCAGTGCCCAATAACTGTACTCTTTAGCATCAGTTTTTGTTTCAAAAGAAGGAGTTTACTGTCCAAATTTTGCAAATATGTTCAGTTTGGTCTATAATTTAACCATGAATCGACTTACAAACGAACAATGCTTGCAGATTAATGAATTTTATTATCGAAATTCATGCACGGTTAGGAAAGTTCATCGTGGACTTTTTCATTTTATGTTCGGCTTATATCTGGTGGAATGGATGCGTGAACAAGCAAAATTACCATATTTATTGTGAAGAGCAGCCAGTAGCATTGCAAGAACTGCTAATGCAACCCGAAAAGTGCGCTGTTTGTTGTGGATTATGGTGGCATCATTGGACCGTATCTTTTTAAAGACGATGAAGGTAGGAACGCTTCTGTGACCGTACGATGATTACACATTTTTTTTTGGCAAAAATGGAAAAGTTGGACTTGGCTGTCAAGTGTTTTCAACAAGATGGTGTCATGTGCCATGCAGCACGCGAGACAATAGTCCAATTGAGAGATGAGTTCGGTGAACGATATTTCACGTTTGGCGTCCTAAAACGTGCGACTTATCCGTCTTTAGACTATTTTTTGTGCGGCTATGTTAAGGCTCATGTCTATAGGGACAAGCTCACAACGGTTGACGCACTGGAAGCCAATGTTGAAGAATTTTTTCGTGAGACACCGGCCGATATGTTGGAGAGAGTATGCCTAAATTGGACCAAGCGTATGAAACATTTGAGGTGTAGCCGCGGCCAACATTTACATGAAATCACCTTTAAACACTGAATTATGTCGTTCTATCGACTCAAATAAAAATTTCATTCATTTCTTAAAATTTTTTGAATTTTTAAGTCAAATCCGAAACTCTTAAAAAATAATCCGATATATGGCTTTTCCATGTTAGCTCAGAGCTCTTGGGGATAATTTGGTTGTTTATTTTAGTGCATGTTATTTGTATACATTCTTGCTTATTAATGTTACCAGCTATGTTATATGGCCTTGCAAAATCCGAGTTGCTTCCTTCGGGTTTTCATGAATGCTTAAAATAGCTGTATCATCAGCGAATGTCAAAGTGTGGGTACTACTGCATGTTGGCATATCGAAGGTATATACTCGTATGTATCAAATATAGACTGGGTTCCGAGATTGACAAACTGCGGTCTTGATACTTTAAAGTTCACTCACATGATCGCCTTCCTTTATCTCAATCTTTCGTTCAGTTAGTTATCTCTGCAATAGGTTGTATACCTTAGGTGGTAAATTTTGTCTCGGATTATACCATCATGCCATACTTTGTCGAACACCTGTGAAACGTCGATAAAAAGAGCGGAAAAATATTTTTTTCTTCAAATGTTTTTCTAATGGCCACCACTTATGTGTTTAAATTGTGCAATGCCTACTACAATAGGCTTATAATCTGTGTGACTCCACTTTTATAGGTTTGAGGATCATGGCGATAAGCGATATTTTCCAAGCACGGCGTTAATGTTCTTGTCACAAAACGGCATTAAATTTTGTTCCTAAACGTTTGGTGGTAATTAGATAGAAATCGGGCAAGTCATTTACAAGTTATTATGAAATATATGGACACTACTAAGATATTTTGGCGAAAAATTGCCTCGCCCATAAAAAAAAAATTTGAGCCCGATGGAAAAAAAAAATAAAAACGAATTTGAATTCAACGCATCAATATCATAGTATTTCATATATTTTTTTTTAAAGGCGAGAAAATTCTTTGTTTTTTGTAGGCCAGTGTAATCATATCAGAAAGTCACATCTAGAAAATGTTAACATCAAAGATCTGCTAAAATACTTTGGGTTATTCCCGAAGATCAATTAGAATATCTGAGTATAGTTGAAGGGTCTCTTATTTATACTACTAAATAAATAATATCGATCTTTTTTCAATAGTTAAAATAAGCGAACGTACATACGAGTATATACATAGTAATTAAATATAATTGATTCCCCGATTGCCATTGGAATTTTTATGGAAATGTTTCGCTTAACAAAAATTCAGTTTAATGATATTTTAAAGTTCCTTCCCCGACTTCTACTTTCCACAGACTTATAAATGCTACCAAAACATTATAAAAATGGCGAGTAAGACATAATATTTTGTTCACAACCCCTTATAAAATGTGAAGTGAAGTATTGTAAAAAGTAAAGTAATAGGAAACAAAAAATAAATAATTTCTTTAATGCAATTCACTATCTTTCATAGTTTAAAAATGATGACACTAAAGTTTAACTTTGTCGCCCCTTAAGAAGGTTATCACAATTCTAAAACCCCCTAATACTTTAATTCTTTTCGTCCCTCCTAATCCATTTTTAAGAAACTAACAATCTTTTAATTTTTATAATTCTTATCTAATTATTAACAATTTATTACTGAAAAAAGTGGAAAAAGGAAAATAAAAAGTTGTTCTATCTTGTTTCCTGGCACTTTACTAGAGCACAACAGCACTGCCACTAACCACTTACGATGACTGTAAGCCACATTGCATTTCTTATTTCATTTAATTCCTGGTCTTAGTACAATAAACACAAATAGTTTCTCGTATTTCTCTTTTTTCTTCTCTAATATATAAAGAAGTACATACATTTCTATCTATATATAGTATGTATGTATGTACATATATCGGGTGTTTTATTTACAGATTCATAGCCTTTTTTTTAAATTTAAAACGAACTTTATTAAGCCAAATATCTGCCGTTTTGATGAATAACCATTCGCCATATTTGGTCTCTTGTCAAGTTTTCATCAGTGTAGAACTTCTGAGCGAAAAACTAATCCAAATTCGTTTTGTAGAACTCTACGGAGCTCAAATCATTAAGGGAATTCTGCAGAGATTAAAACAAATGATAATCTAAATGTTTAAGGTTTGGGTTATATGGTGGATGAATTATTATTGACTATCCAATCAATCTCTCTCTGTTTCTGGCGGGTCATCAAATATGTATGTTGTCTAGCTTTTTCTGTTGACCTATTCTAGCCGTTTAATTGAATTCCTTGCTTCAATGCTGTCAATTGTTGATCAGACCAAGATCAGAATAAATCGTTTCGCCAGGTTGTAGAAGCCGGTAATGTTAAATTCCCTTTTAATCCCACCACAAAACGGGAAATTATCTTTCCACTATGGCTGCTTATGGTTGCTTTATTTATACCATAACGTATTCCGATCTTCCTACAATGCCTGTTTATGGCTTAATTTGTACTAAGATGGGCTCTCATCTTTCTACTATGGCTGCTTAACTTATACCAAAACAGGCTTCCATCATTCTACTATGGCTGCTTATGGTTGCTTAATTTATACCAAAACGTGCTTCCATCTTTCTACTATGGCTGCTTAATTTATATAAAATGGGCTTCCATCTTTCTACTATGGCTGCTTAATTTTTATCAACATGGGCTCCCATCTTTCTTCTACTACTGCTTAATTTACACCAAAATGGGCTTCCATCTTTCCACTACTACTGCTTAACTTATACCAAAGCGGGCTTCCATCTTTCTACTATGGCTGCTGAATCTTTATCAACACGGGCTCCCATCTTTCTACTCTGGCTGCTTAATTTTTATCAGCACGGGCTTCCATCTTTCCACTACTACTGCTTAACTTATACCAAAGCGGGCTTCCATCTTTCTACTATGGCTGCTGAATCTTTATCAACACGGGCTCCCATCTTTCTACTATGGCTGCTTAATTTTTATCAGCACGGGCTTCCATCTTTTTACTACTACTGCTTAGTTTATACCAAAACGCGCTTTCATCTTTCTACTATGGCTGCTTAATTAATATCAATATGGGCTCCCATCTTTTTACTACCGCTACCTTACTTTTATCAACATTAGCTCCCATCTTTCTACTACGGCTGGTTAATTTTTATCAACACGGCTCCCATCTTTCTTCTACTACTGCTTATTTACATCAAAAGGGGCTTCCATCTTTCCACTACTACTGGTTAACTTATACCAAAGCGTGCTTCCATCTTTCTACTATGGCTGTTTAATTTTTATCAACACGGGCTCCCATCCTTCTACTACTACTGTTTAATTTATACCAAAACGCGCTTTCATCTTTCTACTATGGATGCTTAACTTATACCAAAACAGGCTTCCATCATTCTACTATGGCTGCTTATGGTTGCTTAATTTATACCAAAACGCGCTTCCATCTTTCTACTATGGCTGCTTAATTTATATAAAATGGGCTTCCATCTTTCTACTACCGCTGCTTAATTTTTATCAACACGAGCTCCCATCCTTCTACTACTACTGTTTAATTTATACCAAAACACGCTTTCATCTTTCTACTATGGATGCTGAATCTTTATCAACATGGGCTCCCATCTTTCTACTACCGCTAGTTAAATTTCATCAACACTGGCTCCCACCTTCTACTATGGCTGCTTAATTTACAACAAAATGGGGTCTCTTGTGTGTTTGTCATCGTTTAAAAGTCACAACCACCTTAACCAAAAAATTCCCTGAATAACCCCCGTGAGGCGGTCCCATCATTCCGATTTGAGTTTTTTGTTCAGTTGGTACATCTGTTGTTGATATTCCCGATAAATCTTAGCGTCATAGCTTGACATTTACAAAATCAACGTAACCCAGAGTACATCTATCTCCATGTGTGTTGGTGATTTTTTACAATTTTAGACAAATTTAGAAATGGATTTAAGTTTGCAACAACGAACTTGTATTAAATTTTGCGTAAAAAACGGATTTAATGCGGCGCAAATGTTGGAAATGTTTAAAAAGTGTTTCGGCAACAATTCTCTAAAGAAAAAGGTCATTTACCAGAGCACGAGCGGTTTAAATGTGGTCGTGAGTCAATCGAAGATGAATAATGCGATGGCAGACCATCGACATGGAAGATCGACATGGAAAACCGACGAAAACATTGATAAAGTAAAAGAAATGTTGATCAATAACCGCAAAATAACCATCAGAGAGATAGCGGAGGACTTGAACATTGCCTATGGATCCGTCCAAGACGTTTCAGTGTATGATTTGGTCTTCCGTCGTGTCGCAGAGTTGGTGCCAAAAGATCTCAATTTCATGCAAAAAAGAGACCGTATTAAGGTCGAAAATGACATGATTTGCGAGACTAAATCCGATCCCACATTCATTGAAAGGACATTACTAGGGACGAGACGTAATTTTATGTGCACCCCGCCGAATTTACCTGATTTGGCTCCCTGTGACTTTTTTCTATTCAATCAAGTTAAAAAACCATTACGGGGAACGAGTTTCAGCAGGCGAGAGGAAGTAATGAAAAAATGGCAGGAAGCACTGATGGACATACCGAAAACGAAATATAAAGAATTCTTCGAAGATTGGATCAAGCGCTGGCATAAGTGTGTTGCAGTCGATGGCGATTACTTTGAAGGGCACAATATAGATTTAGAGGAGTAAACTTGTATTTGTAATTTTCCGAATAAATTCCGGGAACGTTTTGATCAAGGTGGTATATCAATAAATCTTTTTTGACGTCGTGGGAGTTTTGAACAAGAGCCTGTGTGAAAAACAGAGATTCTCGGGTTCGCATAGGTCGCTTGAAACCAAATTGAGTTCAATCAGTATTTTTTTTTCAATTTTTTTTAATAAAATTTGTCTTAAGAGTATTTAAAAATGCGATTCTTCAGACATATAAGCCTATAGTCCGCACATTTTTTTTTGCCAATTTTAACAATATTTTAAGTTGAATTTTCCCCTGACCACTCACACAACCAATCCAAAGTCAATTTGTCTCTTATTATTTTGTTTTGCGCTGCTTTTGAACACACACTAAAAGAAAAACGTATTCATTGTGGGCAATGCCACACACAGCATCATTACCTTTCCTGGTGTTAATCTTGGCTTTGTCACCATTTGCAAAGCTTTACCTTACTTCGTCTATGATCTTTTTCGCACATTATTGTCGTAGTTGATCCACTTTTCATCGCCCGTAATTATTCGTACTTATCAAACAAGCTATAATACTGAATGATGCAATCGATATTAGCAGACATTTTAAATTTTGAAGCCATCTACCGACAATTTGTTACTAAAGTCTTTCGAACACCCAATATTTTTGACTGCCAGAATTTTTTTATATTGTAATCTGGCAGCCCTAGATGACGGAGTCATTGGTTGACGGTGTACACTAAGGGGCATGTGGTTCCAACAGGACAGAGCTACATGGCAGCAATGTTGTCGTTTTGTTTATTTCTAAGCAAAATTGGTTATGTTTTTCTTCGGTGTGTAGATGTGGACTTTTTTCAATTTTGGTCACTTTTTCTCTCGAAGTACGATATAAGGGTTGCGATTTCTTTAAATGCTTATTACTCATGTTTTTCTAAGGTGTATAGCTTAAAAAACGGGACTTTTGTTTGTGATTTTGTTGTGAAGCAATGGCACAACCTAAATTTATTCAAAATATTGATAAGCGTTAGATGTAATCCCTCTTATCATTTCTAAAACATGTGAACTACGTGCCAAAAGACTAATCATTTTTTGAGGACCAGAAGGAATCAAGCCAAGTTCTTATACACAGTTCCGAAGTGAAATGTATTTCGATCGAAACAAATGGTGGACAAAACTTTCGAACCAATGTTTTATAGTTTTAACTGGTTTTAACGTCTGTCATGGTGGAATATAACGGCCTTAAGTCTGGTCGAATATTTCAGGTATTTTTTATGCCAAAGTTTTTACTTCGGATTGCCATAATGGATTTATTTCTCACCGCCAGTAATAATTGAATGCCGCAATATATTTTTATGGCTTCTGAGTAACATTTCGGACATCAACTCTTTTTTTTTTGGCTGTTTGGCTGATATGGAGGTCTTTGAACAGCACAAATCATCTTTCGAACGTTGAAATCGGTGGAATATATTCATGACAAGCTTCTGTGAGCAATCGATGTTCTTTAGGTGCTCTTTTTATTTTCTTAACACATAATTCGACATTTACGAAATGTGGAAAATATTTAACTTTAACGCTACTCTTTGGTTCGGGTATTTTTCGATTCGTTAAGAGTAAGAGCTATTTTGATACAATTTTGCACAAATAAGCTGAAAATACGTCACAAACTTATCAATTATTATACCAAACTGTGTCTATATTTAATTAATATTTCTATAAAATCATTACTATAATGTTTTATCTCATCATTTATCGTTTTATCTTAAAATTTTTTTTATCAAAATTTTTGTTATTTTTTGGTTACTTTTTTTTATTGAAATTTGATTACAAAAAATTCGAAGTTGTGACAACACTGCACGCCACACAGCGCACGCTACAATTTGTTTACTCAAATAAACTTCTGATGAAAGAGTAATTGCACATGATGGTCCAATTTATTGGCCACCAAAACTGATTGATTTATACCCATTGGATTATTTTCTTGTGTCACTTATCTACGTCAATAAACCAGAGACAATTGAACTCTTGGAAATCAACATTCGAAAAGTTATTGGCCCATACGCTGCAATAAGTTGGTGAAAATTGGTGTTTCAGATTGCGCCTTGTATGCGCTAGCTGTTGCGGTCACATGCCCGGAATCATATTTAAACATTACTATCATAAAATGTTCTATCCAACAATATCCGTTTCATTTGTATTAAATATAAATTTCTTTTTTCTTTATTATGATTTAAAATTGTGTAACTGTAAAAAGAACACCCGATATATATACAAATAGTGCTTGTATTTATTAGAACAATATTTCAGTGGTAAAAAGTTCAAAAGTTGATTTTAGTTGTGTAGTGGCATAGAGCAGCATATCATTCTACAGAATATCATCTTTCAACGAACTTCATTTTTTGTTTCTTCGGTAGCAAATCCAGTGTCGGGAGCAATTTTATTTATAAGATTTAAGAATGAAAAGAATATTTTTTGTTGTGCAATTTCATTACTAAAACAATTTTGTTAAATTTATTTATTTTTTTGAATTGTTCACGATTCATAAAGACAATTCAACAACAGTAGTAAATTATGTTTCTATTCTTTTTTGTTTTTGTTGTATCTACTTGAAGAGTTTATGAAACATCTGCATTTTTGTAGATAAACATTTTAAAACACTTGCAGCAGTGAAAGGAATTGAGTTAAAAATAGTTGCATAACTTAATTCTGTATATATCGAGAGAAAACATTTTTGTAAAGAAATCCATTTAAAAAAATGATAATTGAGGAAAAATTTATATGTGATTTAATAGCTTACACTTTTTTTAGTTGAACTGCATTAAAATTTTTTAAAATTAAATCGTGCCTTCAAAGTATAGGGTCAGCCAAATAATTTTTTTCTTTTGAAAATACTATAAAAAAAAGTACTGAATATTTTCTCAAATTTCTTTTTTTACTTGAAAGTAAAATCCTTCCGGTTAATAATGGAAAATAATTTCATTCAAATGGCTGCCTCGGCTGGCCATGCAGTAGCCTACACGATCGGTCCAATTTTTAAGCATTTTACCGATTGTGTGCAGCTGTATTTCACTAATGGCTTCATGAATATTGTCCTTTAAAGCGTCAATTGTCTCTGGCTTGTGGGCGTAACACTTATCTTTGACGGCACCCCACAAATAATAGTCCAACGGTGTCAAATCGTAGCTCCGAGGTGGCCAAACGACATCAGTTCGGCGGCTGATAATGCGATCTTCAAAAACAGGGCGCAAAACATCGAGTGTAGCTTCGGCTGTGTGGCACGTAGCGCCATCCTGTTGAAACCAAATGCTGCTAATATCCTCCTCTTCAATTTTTGTGAACAAAAATTCGTTCAACATGGCTCGATAACGATCGCCATTGACTGTAACGACCACTCCTTGCTCATTTGCGAAGAAAAATGGCCCAATTATGCCTCTGAACCAAAATACGCACCAAACAGAGACTCGCCTTGGGTGTATCGGCTTTTCAATGTATGCGTGCCGGTTTTCTGTGCCCCAAATGCGACAATTTTGCTTGTTTACATACCTGCCAAGATCAAAATGAGCTTCATCTGAAAAGATGATTTTTGACTCTGAAACATTACCATGATTTTCAAAGTAATGTCGCAATATTTCCCAGCTTTGTTTAAGCGTATACACAATCATTTTCGTTTAGCGGAAGGATAAGACTAATTATCTGTCAAATCAGACATGAGCTAAGTGTTACCATTCACGAAATAAGCACTAGTTGAAAAAAAAAAAACGTTAGATGGCGGCCCCTTTATGTATGAACTTCAAATTAAAGAAAAATATATAATTATTACATTTAGTGCCGCTGTGGTATGGTAGGAAAGACACCCGCCAACCAACCAGAAGATCCTTGTTTCAATACCAGGCCAGATCATCTTAAAAGAAAAAGAGTATTTCGGCAGCGGTATCACCTAGCTAATAATTGGTTATGAGTATTACTACTATTGAAAACTTCTCTAAATGCACTTGTCATTTGGAGTCGGCGTTGAACTGTAGCTCCCTTTCAATGAGTCTAAAAATAGAATCGGGTGCAGCTCATTCACTGAGAGAAGTCCCCGTATTCCTTCATGAAATGTTATGGGAATTACATAAATATAGTTTTTTTGTTGCACGTACTTTAAATGGTTACAAAATATGAATGCCATCAATTAAATTATTACTTTTTTACGTTCAGATGTCGTTATACTAACGCCTATTAACTCTACATAAAATCAAAGAATACGACTGCAAAAAAAATAAGACAATTAAAAAATTGTTTTATACAATGAAACAAGTCGGTGCGACAAAAAAAACCTGGGATGCGATACTATATTTCTGATAGGCGTTATCGGGCATAACGATAATCTGTTTTTGAAATTTTTTAAACAGCTCCAAAATCTTGAGATATATGCTTATAAAATCTCAGTTTTTCGTACCTTCATTAAACTATGAGCTGATTTGGAAAGAAGAGAAAAATATGTTAAATTGTTACGAAAATAAAAATGCCTAAAAAGAAAATACACCACATCAGCGCCTTTAAAATTGTATTGTGGGATTTTGGTATATTTGGTATTACTGTGTCACCCTGTCAATGCCGTACTTATTTGTGTATTTGGCAGGACTGCCAATTCGATCATCTTTGGGTAACACAATCTTACATGTTTAAAATAAACGGATATGATATAGAGGATATGATAGCGTTTGAGATATTTCCTGAACTTTCTTAACTATAGGCAGTTAAGTATATAAGGAGGCTGCTTTACCTACGTCAAATAGTTATCGTTTTGCAGTCACTGAGTAAAGTCATGTTTAGACGTAAATAAAAGTGTTCTATTATATATCAAGTGCAAGATAAATAAGTTCCTGTATTAAGATAAAGTGAGGAAATAAAAACTGTAAAACAACAACAATGTGGTTTATTTTATTTTGACGCAATTAAAAAGAACTCAAACGTTTTAAAAAAAAGGTTAAAACTAGGGCTGGCAACCCACTGGATAACCCAATTAAACCCACATGTGGGTTTTTTTATTTAAAAGTTTTCGTAGTTTATTTACAACAAAAATTAGTGTAATTTACGTATTGGGATTACAAATTTATTTATTCCGTTTTGACCCCAAAAAGATAATGAAATAACAAATTTATCAAACCACTGTTTAAATTTTTTTCCGCCTCTGAGCCAATTTCCAAATCCCGTCTCAAAAAAATTCTCTTGTTTTAAGGTGCTCTAACTTTGAAGCCGATTTTGTTTTTTCAAAGAAAGTGATTCGGTGACAGGTTGAAAGGTAAACTCATACCACTTTATACGGCCTACGTAGTTTCTGAAAATGTAGTCCATAAATCGAAATGCCTTTAAATGAGATGAATATATATTGCACTTGCTTCCCTTATACTTTTAGTTAAAAAACGGTGAATCCATGGTTTTTTAACCGTAGCTCGAGGTAATTTGCGCTTAAAGCGAATGTGTTCCATATTTCAAATAGGCCGTTATAGCAAAATACCATGCAAAGAAAGACGGTATAAAGAGGTGTGAGTATATTGTATCCGACGCAGTAGCTGACGAAACAATGTTAAGAGGATACGGCGGATGCAGCATTTGATTGTTTCTAACAATTGTTTTGAAACTTTTACGACATGTGGTCGGGTGTTGTCATGAAAAAGAATAACTTAATCATGTCTGTCTTTACGTTCCCGCCGTTTTTCTCATAATGCATGATTAAAACGAAGTAATTGCAGTCTTCTTCGCTCACCGAGCTTTAGCAGCCCATAGTACTCAATGCTGCCTTAGTCCCACCATGAGTGTAAAACTGAACTATTAACACTAAAACAACGTGATTGTATAAATAAAAAAAATATTGTCGACTTGAATGACATTTGGAGGCAGTTATGAAACCACAAAAAAAAAAAAAATTCATCAAAAATCCAATAAAACCCGGTGATCTGTTTTTTTTAGAAAAACCCAGGTTTTTCATAATTCATAAAAATCGATGAGTATTTACTAGGGAGATCGATTATTCGACTTTTTCAAAAACCGGTTTTCGAATAAATCGAAAAGTAGCACTTTTAAAAAAGCGGTTTTCGGTTTCTAATAATTCAAATAACCGGTTAACCGGTTCTTTTATTTAAATAAAATTGTTCCTTATTCTTGAAGCGCAGAGCTGGACCACGTCGTTTTAAAAATAAACAGAAGCTGACGGAGAGCTTAAAATTAAAGTGGCAATCAATACTAACAATAGTTCTAACAAATCTCATAAAAACCATGACAAAATTGTGTGCGAAGGCCATAAAACAAAGTTAATTACACAAAGTACTGAAAACTGCTTACGTTTCGAATAGCTACTCAAGGAGGTAATTTCGTTTTTGTTGTATTACTTGGTAGAGAATGGAATAAAAGGTTTGTTTTTATAGTTATAATTTAGGTGCCTAAGATAACAAAAATGAAATGTTTTACTTTCAAAAAATCTATTAGTAATAGACGCGTCCTTAATTGCCTCGACAAGAAAATTTGCTTAGCTTTCGAGTAGCACTGTATGTAAATTTATGCACCAGGTATTTAATAGTGTGTGTGTTGTCACTGTGGTATGTTAGGTAAGAACCTACCTTCCAACCAAGAAGTCGTTGGTTCAATCCCAGGCCACACCATCTGTCAATTTTCAACAGCGATATCATCTTACAACATTACCGGCGACTGGTTATGTATATTTGCGTTGTGAAAAACTTCACTAACTAAAATAACTGCAGTTCGGAACCGGAGTCTGAGGGCTTGTGGGCTTTCAATAAGTATAGTTGATCATTCTCCATACATAAAAATTAATATTTATTTACAGAAGATGAGAAAATGTTATTTTTGCTCAAGAGTGCATATCATTTTCGTTCTACCTTGGTTTTCACGTTCTTTGTGAGACGTTCAAGGTTGTCACATATACAAAATAATTAAATTTATAATTAAATTTATAAATTTTACGTATAAAAATTAGACTTATTTAAATTAACCGGTTATTCGTTTTAAATAAACCGGTTTATTCGGTATTCGAAAAATGAAGATTTTGAAAAAACCGTATTCGACTAAATCAAAAAACCGGTAAAAACTGGCCGAATAATAACCGTCCGATCTCCCTAGTATTTACCCATGCAGTGAAAGTACCTAGTTTTGAACAAACAATTTTCTTGCTGTAATTTTCGAAAATTCCACTGAGCGTCTGAGTGATATTTATGAATTTTGAAAAAATATCGCTTATACGACACTCATTACATACAATTCCACCTGAGCGTCTGAGCGATATTTATGAATTTTGAAAAAATATCGTACAATTCGAATTTGAAAATAATTTTTTTGTTGTAATTCCGAAAATTCCACTGAGCGTCTGAGTGATATTTATGAATTTTGAGAAAATATCACTTATACGACACTCATTACATACAATTCCACCTGAGCGTCTGAGTGATATTATGTATTTTGAGAAAATATCGCTTATACGACACTCAATACATACAATTCCACTTGAGCGTCTGAGTGACATTTATAAATTTTGAGAAAATATCGCTTATACGATACTCATTACATACAATTGGAATTTGAAAATAAATTTTTTTGTTGTAATTTCCGAAAATTTCACTGAGCGTCTGAGTGATATTATGAATTTTGAAAAAACATCGCTTATACGACACTCATTACATAGAATTCAAATTTAAAAATAATTATTTTTGTTGTAATTTCCGAAAATTCCACTGAGCGTCTGAGTGATATTTATGAATTTTGAAAAAATATTACTTATACGACACTCATTACGTACAATTCCCCCTGAGCGTCTGAGTGATATTTATGAATTTTGAGGAAATATCACCTATACGACACTCATTACATACAATTCCACCTGAGCATCTGAGTGGCATTTATGAAGTTTGAAAAAATATCGCTTATACGACACTCATTACATACAATTGGAAATTGAAAATAAATTTTTTTGTTGTAATTTCCGAAAATTCCACTGAGCGTCTGAGTGATAATTATGAATTTTGAGAAAATATCACTTATACGACACTCACTACATTGTACAATTTCAATTGTACAATTCCAATTGTATGTACTAAGTGTCGTATAAGCGATATTTTTTACTCAATACATACAATTTCAATTGTACAATTCCAATTGTAAATTCCACTGAGCGTCCACTTTATTGGGAATAAAATAAGCATTTACTCACCGATTTTCATGAATTATGGTATATTTTATTTCTACTGTATGCAGATTTATGCGTAAATAGGTAAGCTGTTAATTATTTGCTGCTTTCTAGTTTTTGTGATATATTAGAAATCAAAAATATTATAATTAAAAAAAATAATTTAAAAAAAGCTTAAAGCTGGTATAACTTGGTATTTTCTAACTTTTGGATTAACGAAATCGAATAAGTAATTTCAAAGTGATCATAAGATGTAAGAAGCAGTCTCCTCACAATTTTAATCTCACATTTAAGAAAAATATTCTAGAAAAAAAAACTTACCCATAGAATCTGAAATGCTGATGATATTTGAAGTTAGGCGACCATAGCGCATCAAAAAAATATATTGGTTGTTGGTCGGAAAAAGTTTTTCATTTATTGCATAGTGTTATTTAATACTTAATATTTTTAAAATCTTTGGTAATAGAAATGAAATGTATGCAACCACACATACTTACCACATTCTCATATAAAATTCAGTTAAAATGAAACGAAAACTAAAATTGCTGAGTATTGCATTATTGCTATATAGTATGTGCAATAAAAGAAAGAAAAA
Organism: Wohlfahrtia magnifica; assembly: GCA_023159175.1. Lineage (NCBI taxonomy): Eukaryota > Metazoa > Arthropoda > Insecta > Diptera > Sarcophagidae > Wohlfahrtia > Wohlfahrtia magnifica. Next base: position 2,167,602 of record JAKWBJ010000056.1, read on the forward strand.
CTAAATGAAAATCCAAGAATTAAGTGAATTAAGAGAATAAAAATAAGCGATAAAATACGTGTATTTGCCAAAGAGCTAATGAATCGAGAAAACTTTGTTTTACTTTTTGTTGAACAAACTTAATGAGCAAGAACGCAAGTTTTTTCCCGTTTTAAGCCTAAAATCTATACCAAAAAGCAAAAGTACTTAAAAAACTTTTTAATAATGGAAATGAATAAAAACTTAATTTGGTTTTATTTCATGAAACCAAAAAAATAAAAGTAAAAAATCCATGTGGATTTCAATATCGTTGATTGGATGCAGTTCTTATTTATTCATTGCATGTAGTTGAGAGGTATTTTCAACACTTATGAATAGTATGCATGCTGATGAATTTTGTTGCATGCCATCAAATAGGTTTTTTTTGTATTGCTGAAGTGTACATATGTGTGTGTAAAAATTTATTGCATTTAAATTGAGTTGAAAGTATTGCATAAAATTATTGGAAAACTTAACATAAAAACTTTTATTTCCTAAATCATCTAAGGACCAAAAGTACTTTCTTCTTAAAGAATAAGAAATACTTAATGATACAAGAGAAAAAAAACAACAACTGTGTTCATTCAACTGCGTCCATTTCTTCAGAATCTCTAACCATAGCTGCCAAATGAATAAATTATAAAATCGTCGAATATTGTTACGAAAATAAACATTAAAATTAAAATGCCTAAAAAGAAAGTACACCACATGAGAGACTGTATTGTGCGATTTTAGTTCATTGGTTTGTGTCAAGGTTTTGAATGTATTACCCTGGTAATGCCGTACAGATTTGTGTATTTGACGGCATTGCCAATTCGACCATCTTTGGGTAACACAATCTTACATGTTTAAAATTAACGGACATAAAATAGAGGATGTGAGAACATTTGAGACATTTCCGGAACTTTCCAAACTGTAGGCAATCAGGTATATAAAGAGGCTGCTTTGCCTACGTCGATATAGTTATCGTTTGGCAGTCATGAAGTAAAGTTGTGCTTAGGCGTAAATAAAAGTGTTGATAAACAAATATTACCCGCAAGATAAAAAAGTTGTTGTATTAAGATAATTTGTATAAAGATAAAGTAAGGAAATAAAAACTGTAAAGCAACAACAACCTGGTGTTTATTTTATTTTGACGCAATTAAGAAGAACCAAAATGTCTTAAAAAATCCTCAGAAACGTCAAAAAGGTTTATTGAAATCGTCAATAAATCGGCAAAAAAGAACAATTTGAACAAAACTGCCAATCATGGCTGCTGACAAATCATGATATCATGAGGTTCAATGGGACCGATTAGAGTCGGAACTCTTGCTTTTAAAGAAGGGACAATGAATAAAATGGATTATTTAAAGATACTAAAAAACTCTTAAGCACAATCAGCTGCAAAGTTAAATATAAATAGGGATTATTGCATGCTTCAGGCTAATGACCCGAAGCATTCATCTCTAACAGTAAATTGCTGCCCCATCTACCAAAGAGGCCTTACCTTAAACCTATAAAGTATTTGTGACTGTATATGAAGACCAAATTACCCGAACTCCAATTTAGAAGCAAAAATTGACCTATAACTGTCCTCCTGGATATATTGACAAATTTACTATTCAATATTACTAAGATTCTATCGAGAGATTTTTTAAGAGCTTTCGAAGAAATGTATGAAATCTCTATTCAAGTCGATGGAACGATCTAGATAATTCAATTTTGAATACGGCTAAGCCTCAAATGGTTTATAAGCTGGGTCCAATTTTGGCACACTTTCTCCAACATATCGGCCGATATCTCAGGAATAAATTCTTTAATATTGGCTTCCAGTACGGGCTTGTCCCTATAGACATGAGCCTTGTTATAACCCTACAAAAAATTGTCTAAAGGCGTTAAATCGCACGATCTACACGGCCAATTGATCGGCCGCAAATGTGAAATAAACTGTTCAACTCACCTCTCAATTGAGCTATTGTTTCACGTGCTGTGTGGCAAGTGGCATTGTTGAAACACTTGTCAGCCAAGTCAAGCTCTTCCAATTTGGGCAAAAAATTTGTATTCATCACACGGTAGCGCTCGTCATTCACAGTAACGTTCCTGCCTATAACGTCTTTAAAAAGTATAGTACAATGATGTCACCTTTCTATAATCCACACCAAGCAGTGAATTTTTTGGAATGCATTGGCAGTTCTTGCCATGCCTCTGGCTGCTCTTCATACCAAATATGACAATTTTGCTTGCTCACTTATCCATTCCGCCAGAAATGAGCTTCGTAGCTGAACACAATTTTTCGATAAAAAAGCATGAATTTTGATAAAAAAATTTAATAGTTTGTAGGCGTTATTCGTTTGTATGATATGATAAGTCGATTCATGGTTAAATTATAGAACAAACTGAATAACATGTTACACGAAAATAGCAGAGCGTCCAAAAACACTGCTGCCAAAAAGAAATCTGATAAAATATTACCCAACATTTTACTCACTCTTATAAATTTTATTAATCCGTTATTGCCTCTTTAAGCGACTGAAACTGTCCTACTTAATTGAGATTTTATCTGCTTATTTATATTTGAGATATAAACGAATTCCATATGTAGTTTAATTAGTAAAATTACTTAAATTCTTTTTGACATTTCACGTTTTTAGAGCGATATGTAATATTTGAAGTTTACAATTTATTAATATAACGATGAAACCTCAGTTTTGTCAAATGTCAATAACTTTAAATTTTGTTTCGTTAAATTTTTTCCTTTCGTTGAAATTTAATATTTTTTTTAAATTTTATCAGCTTAAATAACTGTCCTTAGTACTTAGTAATTGTGCTTGAAATATGCTACAAACTTTCAAACAAATGTATGTACATATTTAACTGCCTGGCATTGTATGGTGTTACAAGTTATAAAAATACAAAATATCCTTGAAATGCTGTTAAATGAAACCAACATTTTGTGTGTATGTGTGTGTGTGGGGGTGTAGAAAAATTTAAGAATTAAGGACAACAGCTGTTGTTCGTAAAACAGAAAAAGGAAACGAAATTGGTCTAGTCTAGAGTGGTGCTTTTTAAAATAAAAATAACAACAAAATGAAGAGAAATGTATTCCCAATAGTAAAAAATACATACATACATAGTATACAAAAATGAACATTTACACATACACACACACACACAGTTATATAGTAATACATACAAAGTATAGCCAAATAAATTTATATCTGTGTAAGTGTATTTATCTATGTATGTGTGTATATGCTACCTTGATCAAAAAGTTTACGGAATAACCCCCGTGTGGTGGTCCCATCGTTCCGATTTGATTTTTTGTTGTTGTTAAGTTTGTACATCTGTTGTTGATAGTCCCGCTAAATCTAAACGTCATAGCTTGACGTATGCATTTTTTACATCCAGTTTTCAGTACGTCCATCAGTGCTTCCTGCGATTTTTACTGCTGAAACGCGTTCCATGTAATGGTTGTTTAACTCGATTGAACAGAAGATAGTCACAGATAGCCAAATCAGGTGAATTCGGTGGCTGTTGGATGGTATTTGTTGTATTTTTCTTCAAAAAGTTTCGAACAATGATGGCACTGAGCGATTGTGCATTATCATGGTGCACAATAGACGAGTTTTCCGCAAACAATTCTGATGTCTTTCGGCGAATTGCTTAACGTAACCATCTTATAACGCCCAAATAATACTCTCTGTTTATTGTCTGGCCTTCTGGCAAACATTCATGATGCACTCCACCGTTGTAATCCATGAAAACCATAAATATTGCCTTCTTTTTTGACTGAAAATTGTCTCATCTCATTTGGTGAACGCAATTCACTTGCTTGATGTCTAAATTGCGTATAGTGCTCATAAGCCCATGTCTTGTCTCCAGTAATGATCTTTTTGATGCATGTGGGATCAGATTCAGCCTTGCAAATCATGTCTTTTGCGACCTCAAAGCGGTCAAAATTGTAAAAAATTTCCAACACACATAGGCGGTCCCATCGTAATGATGGTTATTCCGGAAACTTTTTGATCAAGGTAGTATATACACACATATACAAAGAAAATAAGTGAAAATATGAATGTGGATTTTAAAACATTGTCAGTAGAACCACAACAAATATAAATAAACATTTCGCAACGTTAAAATACACATACACACTCTGTCAAACACAAAAACATAGACACCCAAATATCCCCCTACACACAAATACTGGTGCTTCTAAAGCGATAATTGTATGCCTATAACTGAAACAGATTTTTTTAAAGTAGTTACGTAACTAGCCACATATTGTTATTTTAGTTATTTCGAATCTGGCAATAATTTTGTCCTTCTATTCTGTCACACAATTTAGTATATTATCTCCACTGAACGAAATGAATCGATTTACGCTTGAGAAACTTTGGGATTTATTGGAAATTTATCATCATTTAAAATCATCTTTTCGGATGAATCTCATTTTCATCTTGGTCGGTACGCTAATAAGCAAAATTGCCGTATTTGATGCTCAGAAAATCCATAAGTAGTTTTACAGAAGCCAATGCTCCCATTACTAGTGACTGTTTGGTGCGGCTTTTGAAGCGGGGGCATCATTAGGCCATATTTCATATTTCGCAACTATTACGGTCAATGGAGACACCTATCTCACCATGATAACCGATTTTTTTGTGCCTGGTCTTCATGGTATAGATGTGAACGATGTCTGGTTACAACAGGATGGTGCAACTTGGCACATATCTCACGCCACAACCGATTTTTTGCTTCAAAAGTTTGATGGCCGTTTAATTAGCTGAAATGGTGATGTCAGTTGGCCGCCAAGAGGCTGCGATTTGATACCGTTAGAATATTTTCTATAGGGCGCCGTTAAAGATAAGTGTTTGAAAGCCAACATTTGTGATGCCATTGCCTAAATGCGACCCCATACATTCAAAAAAGCTCTTGAAAATTGGTTCAATCGAATGGGGTACTGTGAGGTCTGCCACGGCAGCCATATTAATGAAATAATATTTCATTTCTAGCCGGAACAGAAAAATAAATTTGGCAAAATTTCAAACCGTTTTTGTTTTATTACATTTTTAAATTTAAACTTTTAAATGGCCTACCCGACACAAATATTGAGTACGGAGAAGATGATAATGCACAATGAAGGAGAGATGGATGTATAACCTGACTTAAATTTTGAGGAAGTGGCTTCATCGCAGCCATAAAGATTTGGACTTTTATTTATCTTCGCTGTTGCCTTATGGTCAATATTCATATCGTTTTTGACTTTATAATTTACCGCTCTGTCAGCATTGCGATTGTTATATATATGGTGCCGAACATATATTTTTGAATGACATTTTTATAGGAATCATATGTAGACGTATTCCTGAGAGGAAGACAGGTTTAGTATAAAGAGTTTGATGATGAGCTTACTGGCAATTGTGAATAAGATTGCTTCGTATGTGATAATGATTTTTGGGGAAATTCGTAATGTTAATCAAGCTGTAGAATAGGTACTTTCATTGCAAAAGGTTTTGACCGACGAGGAAATGCCTAAAGATGGTTTTATTAGCCTAAGTTGTCGTGTTGAGGTGTTTTAATGCGCTAAAGTCCCGTAAGGCGTCTTTCAATGATTTTACTGCACTAAGGAAAAGTAAGTTTCTCCTTAATTTCCCTTGGAGAGAACAAGAAACTGAGTAATAAGAGTGAATGGGCGCTTTGAAGCATACTTACTTATTTAAAGTGGTTGTCGTGATGGATTAAAGACCGTGAGGAGTAAAGTAGTATTTATTACTAGAATTATTCAAGCGAAATTTCACGCCATAGAGAGATCTGCGCAATTCAATTTTAAGTACAAAAGGCAGGACATGGCCATGCTATCTGCTAATAAAGCTACTGTTTGATCACTTAGCTCCGATTAAATTGTCTCAAAGATAGTGTGGAACTGTCTGAGTAAACTGCACCGGCAGGGAAGGGCTTCGGGTCAGGTAGGGATTCGGGGATATTAACAGAGGGATGAAATTTCCGTAGAGTGAAAATTTAAAAAAAACCTGTTTAGCGATAAGAAGGAAAAGGAGCGATGTCTACTGTTCTCAAGCTATATAGCCTTGAGACAGTCCAAACTTTTGCTGGCTAACTATGATAGAAAAAGTTTTAGAGTAGCCTAAGTATTATAAATGGCGTATTGACTGGGACTAAGGTGGCGTAGTGTAAAGTGTACGCATACGAGTATAACACAAGAGAAGAACTCCCCTGAACTTCCAGCTTACTTCTGGCGATGACGACAAACATCAGGTGAGTGATCAGAAGGAAACGCCACCTTCTGGGAAAAAATTACAGCACCAAGTAAGGATCACCACCACCACTTAGCAAGGATCTTCACCACTACATAATTATGTGGAGATGAGCTACAGTAGACTGATCATATACTTAACTTGAAAATCAACTTGATTAATGAAACTGAAACAAAGCAATTGATGCTTTGTGTGCTTTGCCTAGAGAAGTTGCGGAGGAAAAAAATTGACTGGGCGTCGTAGACTAACTGAAATAACTGAGTAGAATGACCATAGTCTCTTATACAAGTACCATGTGCAGATTCTGTGATAAGGAAATTGAATCACCAGAGCACTTGCTTGGTGACTGCAGGGCACTAATGCATTACAGAAGGAGCTATTACTACTTAGTCGATAAACATATTACAAGGAAACCCCATACTAGACGAGGGCTCTACAATATCTCTTGACGGCTGTCACCTCCTTGATCCATGCTAAAGCTATCAATTTCTTTTTTCTAATTCCAATTCTAATGCAACTATTAACACAACACAATTGTCTGTGACTATTCACCGTTAAGCAAAATGTTGACAACTGTGAGTGGGGACACATTCCTTAGAAATATTACAACATTCTATTACGAATACAAAGAAAAAAAAAAAAACTATTTAAAAAAGAAAAAAACGGAGTGCAAAAGTATTCCATTCCTCATGCCATTGTTACCGTTATTATTGCTCTTCTGTGTGCTTTTAAGTGAAAAAGATGGAGACAAAAAATACAAAAACACTTTTGAATGTTAGATTTTTTCAGTCATTTTTTTCAATTTTAAGATTTTTGTTTGTGACCTGAATAACAGGGTAAAAAAAATAAAAATCAAATGAAATCATTTATGAGCATTCAAGTATGAATTGTCAGTGGAAAAGCTAAGCTCCTCACAATGTTACTATTACTGATATAACAACTATGAAAGCTATTGTTGTAGATGTTGTTTCAAGTAGTCCAGTGGTAAAAACCTTACTGGAGATAATCTGAATTCAATGTTTAAAAAAAAAAATCATAGTATTCTTTTCGTTATTTTTTTGCAATTTTTTTTTTAAATATTCCCTTACAACTGTATGTACATATTTGTTATTTTGCACTTTTTATGTAACGATTAAAGTTTTATTGTACGTACATACGTAGCTACACAAAGTGACTTTTAGGTATTTAACTTTATAATAAGTGTCGGGTGTTTGTTTTTTAGAAGTTTATAACTTTGAACTTGCAACACTGCTTTATTTGACAGCCGATTTGTTTAGTTTGGTTTGACATTTCAACCACAAATTGGTATTGATGTTGAATTTCCATTAAAAATGTTGTTCTCCGATGAAGCCTATTTTTGGTTGAATGGGTGCGTATATAAGCAGAATTGTCACATTTGGAGTGAGGATAATCCACAAGATTTTGTCTAACAACCAATACATTTACAGAAAATTACTAAAAAAGCAACCAATATATACTAATATGTTATTTTAAATTATTGTAGTGAAGTTAGAATTTAACGTTATCCTAGCCCATACTGGATAACGTTTCTGCAATTTGAAGTTGATTTGGATTCATACAAAAGTTAGTTTTATATTCTAGTAAGATGAAAAATGGACTCAGGTAATAGAATTGAACTGAACGTGGTATTAAATTTCTTATGGCTTAAACACATAGGCTACATGACTATATGACCTCAATCTAGTCAGCTACTTGAAAATATTCGAATCTACATTATAATAAGCAGCTGATAAAAAAAAAATTACTTTTTGATACAAAAAATTAATATTAAAATTACAGTAACTTCTTCTAATTCGAACTCCTCTAATTATGAAATAAAACCCTGCTACCCACTCGCTACCCCTATCTTTGCTATTTTTTTTAAATAAAGGGTCCCCCAAATATATATATTTTTTTTTTGAAAATGCTATGAAAAAAAAACTACTGAATATTTTCTCAAATTTATTTTTTTATTTGAAGGTACAATCCTTCCGGTTAATAATGGAAAATAATTTTTTTTTTTATATAAGACCAGCACCCAGGGGATGGCCACTACTCATGCAGTGCATTGTGCTGGTACTAGGAAAATAGGTTATTGGAAGGAGGACAGAGGGAGTAGTGTTTATGTTTTAGGAAATACTTTCGCTGAAAATCCGACCAAAGAACGAATTCACCCTACAACGCGCTGTGCGATTTACTGGGCAATCAACTACAAAGGGATGCGCTCTACGAGAAATACGAATACTACGTAAAAATATATGATTTTTGGGAATTAATTCCTTAATTTCGTTAGAACACATTCCGTTATAGTACCGATAGAACAATGAAACACACTCCACTTTGCGACGGTGCTCTAATGAATCGATAGAGTTGGCTACCTTACCGTCATTGATGAGCATCTTCGCCCTCTCTTGTACGCGGTCGAGAAGCTCCAAAATAGACTTTGAAGCACCGGCCCATACATGAGAGTTGTATTCCATTTTGGGTCGGATATAGGTCTTGTAAATATTAGGAGATCAGATGGAGTGAAGTATTTCTTGCACCGTCTCAAAAAACCCAGGCACTTGAATGCTTCTTTCGACAATTGAAAGATCACATATATTCCAACGAACGTCATAGTGAATTCTCATGCCCAGAACATCAAGAGCATCTGATTCCTCAATATCCATATTACCCATTGACACAGATGATAGCACACCACCACGCCTGTGTGTCAAAAAACAACATTGAGTCTTACGTGCATTAAAATCGACCCTGTTCGCACGATCCCACTCGGAGACGTCACCTTGTGAGTGTGACGTTCATATTCATCCTTCTTGCACGAACCTCCAAAAGGCTCGGTCTACGCTCACAAGAATATGAGTGACAAATGTTGCTGTCATCCGCAAAAGAATAGATAGGATTCGAAGTGAGAAGAAGAAAGCCGTTAAGAAATATTAGAAAAAGAGTAGGAGAAAGAACAGAGCTTGGCTGCCTCGGCTGGCCATGTAGGAGCCTACACGATCGGTGAAATTTTTAAGCACATTATCGATTGTGTGCAGCTGTATTTCACCAATGGCTTCACGAATATTGTCCTTTAAAGCATCAATTGTCTCTAACTTGTTGGCGTGACACTTATCTTTGACGGCACCCCACAAATAATAGTCCAACGGTGTCAAATCGCAGCTCCGAGGTGGTCAAACGACATCAGCTCTGCGGCTGATTATGCGATCTTCAAAAACAGGGCGCAAAACATCGAGTGTAGCACATAGCGCCGTTCTGTTGAAACCAAATGTTGCTAATATCCTCCTCTTCAATTTTTGTGAACAAAAATTCGTTCAAAATGGCCCGATAAACATCGCCATTGACTGTAACGGCCACTCCTTGCTCATTTTCGAAGAAAAATGGCCAATTATGCCTTGAGACCAAAATCCGCACTAAACAGTGACTCGTCTTGGGTGTATCGGCTTTTCAATGTATGCGTGCGGGTTTTCTGTGCCCCAAATGCAATAGTTTGGCTTGTTTGCATACCCGCCAAGATCAAAATGAGCTTCATCTGAAAAGATGATTTTTGATTCTGCAACATTGCCATGATTTTCAAAGTAATGCGTTGCTCAAGCGTATACACAACCATATTCATTCAGTCTGTCAAATCAGACATGAGCTAAGTGTTACCATTCACGAAATAAGCACTAGTCGAAAAAAAAAACGTTAAATGGTGGACCCTTTACTTAAATTAATCAAAGCCTATCTTAAGATAGTTTCTTATATTAAATTTTTTTTAATAAAAAATTTAATTTTTAGCATAGCGGTGTATTAGTTACTAATATAAATAAATAAATTCCAAATAACAACAAGATTTTAATATTGTGGATTCAGCAATAAAAAAAATGAAATAAAATAAATAATAATTCAAAATGTATTCCAATCTGGTGAAAATTCAATGTTGTACTTCATATTTCGGAATTAATTAATATTTTTGATTATTTCTGGGTTAATATATTTACATTTAGTATATAAAAATTAGTTGTTCTATGTTCGTCATTTTATAACTCGAAAACCACTAAACCGATTTACAAGCTAATATTATATCCGTTGGCTAATATTATATCCGCCCATATACTATTTTTATTTATATGTCTATATCTTTAAAACGGTTACAATAAGAGTTTCTTAATTTGTCCCAAATAATTTTATGCTCAATACAAATCAACAGTTAAAGTAAATACTGAAGGAAAGTTCTGAATTTGGCCTAAATAACATCGTAGTCAAACCACATCATCAGTAAAAATATGAGCGAAATGGAATAAGTTGGTGTGCACCTCCAATACAAAATAAATATTGATTTTTGTATATCTAGAGAAAGGTTAGAACGGTTGTTCTTGAACTTGGTCTATATGTCTTGATAGTCAATACAAATCATGAATTTGAGTGCATTCCTCTAAATTTGTATACAACACAAAGGTTCCTAGCAACTCGGAAAGGGTTACTCAACTTATATATAAATTGATAGTCCAAATTATTTTTAACTTTTTTTTTCCTTAATCATTAAAATTTATAAAAAATTATACATTTTTAAAATTTTAAAATTTTTTAAGTTGTAGTTACATAGTTTCACAAATAGAAATAAAAATAAAATCGGGTGGGCCATCTATCGGTTTATATTTGAACCAATGGTTATTTCGAATCTGGCTATACTTTTGTCATTCTATTCTGTCACAAAATTCAGTATATTATCTTCACTGTACGAAATGAATCGATTAACGCTTCAATAGTGTTGGGATTTGTTGGAAATTTATTTCCAAAACAAAGAAAAAAAATCATCTTTTCAACTGAAGCTCATTTTCATCTTGGTGGGTACGTTAATAAGCTAAATTGCCGTATTTGTGGCTCAGAAAACCCAAACGTGGGCTTACAGAAGCCAATGCACCCATTTCTAATGACTGTTTGGTGCGGCTTGTAGGGCGAAGGCATGATTGTCCCATATTTCTTTGAAAATGAGGACGACGCAACCATTACGGTAAATGGAGACACCTGTCGCACCATGATAACCAATTTTTTTGTGCCCGCTCTTCATGGTATTTATGTGAACTACGTTTGGTTCCAGCAGAATGGTGCAACTTATCACACATCACCAGCCACAATCGATTTATTGCGTCAAACGTTCGATGGCCGTTTATTTAGCCGAAGTGGTGATATCAATTGGCCGCCAAGAAGATGCGATTTGACACCGTTGGACTATTTTCTGTGCGGCGTCGTTAAAGACAAGTGTTATGCCGACAAACAAGAGATAATTGAGTATTAGAAGGCCAACATTCGCATTGCCATTGCCGAGATACGACCCCATACACTCGAAAAAGTTCTCGAAAATTGGTCCGATCGAATGGGGTACTGTGAGGCCAGCAGCGGCAGTAGAGCTGCAAAACTATCGATAGTCGGCCCACTCGATAGTTTCGATAGTTTGCAAAAAAACTGTCGATACTATCAGATTCTTTTGAGTTCTACTTATGGCAACAATATTAGAATTTAAGTGAAAGGGAAAGAATAATAATAAATATACAGTGTTTTAACAAATAATAGGGACACTTTATTTTTGTCCAGTATGTTATAAAATTTGATTTATTGAAGATTGTTCAGACCATGAAAGACCTCCAAACTAAAGTAATAAATCAGATCCAGTGAAAGACGACTGCAGAGACTATGAAAAGAAAGCGTAGAACAACTGTCAGTTTTGATAAACTTTTAATTTGTATTTCAAAGATTAATCGCTTCAAGTCATCAAAAAGTCTTAAAAAATTAATTTTTTTTCCTGTTTCAAGTCGCACAAAAAAAAGAAAAACTTATGGAAACTAGACTTATGGGTAAGAGTCCTCGAAATGTATCATTTCTCAGCAAACGGAAGCAACACCTGCCTCGTAATAGTTAGAAAAACATGCTATGGTCTGACGAAATAAAGATGAATTTGTTTGGAACAAATGCAAAATCGTATGTATGAACATATTTTAGTTATAATTCATACTTTTAAATAGAAATTTAAGAAACTATTGAACTGTGTTCCTATGTAACTATAAAAGGTTACAGATGTCTAACGACCTGCGTCGTACAAATTTTTTCAAATGTGACTTTGATTATATACATTTAGTGACCTCCATATTTTTTCTTAGAATTTGACGATAGTATCGATAGTGGAAAAAAACTATCGATGGTCAGCCAAAAAGAAAACTATCGATAGTACGTACTATCGATTGTGTGTTTGTTTTATTGCATTTGCAAATTTAAACTTTTAAATGACCCATCCTATATATACTTTTTTAATACGAGTACTTCTTCTAAGTTTGGTAAATCTAAGATTTCTGTTGAAATAGGTGCGTTATTCAAAGCAGTAAAAAGTAAAAACGATAAAAAAAATTTAAAACTTATTTTTCTCATTTTGTTTATAAGATTATAAAGTAATTAAAAACAAACAAGCTTTTAAAAATTTCTTAAAAAATAAAGTTTTTATACGAGGGCGAATTGATATTGAAGCTACCTACCTAAGTAGAAAAGAAACATTTCTTTTTCAAAAACCAATCATTTTCCAACATAGTCTCCTTTTAGCTCAGTACACTTAGTAAGACGATTTTCCAACTTTTTTATACCATCTGAATAATACGATTTTGGGAACTCCTCAAAATATGCATTAGTTTCGGTAATCACTTCTTCGTTTGAGATGAATCTTTTTCCTGTGAGCCATTTATTCAAGTTTGGAAACAGGAAAAAGTCACTAGGGGCTAAATCTGGACTATAAGGTGGATGATCAACCAATTCGAGGCGGATTTCTCGTAATTTTAGCATCGTATCTAATGCTGTGTGAACCGGTGCGTTATCTTTCTTGTTTAAATTGATCAATTGATCCAATAATGCATAATGATACTCTCCTGTGATTGTGGATCCCTTTTCAAGATAATCGATGAGCAATATTCCGTGTGCATCCCAAAATACAGTGGCCATAACCTTGCCAGCCGATTTCGCTGTCTTGGCCTTCTTCGGAGCACTTCCACCAGCTTCCACCCAATGCTTCGATTGATTTTTGGTTTCAGGTGAGTAGTGGTGGACCCACGTTTCATCAGCAGTTATTAATCTACGCCAAAAATCAGCACGATTATGCTTTATCATGTCCAAACACCGTTGTGAAGTGATCTGTCGAACTCGTTTTTGCTCAACACTGAGCAAACGCGGCAACCATCTTGCCGATATCTTTTTCATATACAAATGTTCATGCAAAATGTTGAACACACGTTCATATGATATGTTTACCATTTCAGCAATATCACGTATTTTGACCCGGCGATCATTTATAACGATATCGAGGATTTTCTTGATATTTTCTTCAGTAACCACATCTTTTGGCCTTCCTGTTGATGGTATTGTTGCGGTGCTTGTTCGGCCCCGTTTAAATTCAGCAATCCAATATTTTACCATATCAAGTTTTTCTTTTGCCTCTTTCGCCGTTTTGCCTTTCAAATAATAGTGTTTAATCACTACACGTAATTCACTTTTTTCCATTTTCCAAGAAACACAAAAGTTGCTTACTTCAAATGACCACAACAAATAAACTAATCGATGAATTTGGCTAAAATTTTAACAGCTGACGTTTGACAGATCGTAATGTCTAAGAAAGGAAAAGTTTTTGTCTTTGTGCGGCCATCTAGCGCTAGGTTGCTTCAATGTCAATCCGCCCTCGTAGCTATTTTTTTAAGTACTTAAAGCACAATTTTTACATAGTATTTTTTATAATAAATTAGTTGAGCTTAGCGCCCTCTTGCGACAATATAGAGAAGTAACCGAAAAACATCGTTCAGTTTTATACTCAGCCGATAATTAGCTTTCAAGAAATATATATTTTATCAATATGCGTACTGAGTGATTTATTGATTTTTGTCTATGGGACAAACGCACTGTGAGTCGTGTTTCAGTTCGTGTAGTAGGAGCAATAACAATAATATGCTAATTACTTACCCATATATTATTGCAGGATGCTATTCGAACGAAAACAATTGCTTAATAAATTAAATCTCATTTTTCAGCTGTTTTTTTTTTTTTTTTGACTCCAATAAATCATTAACAACATTTAACGCCAATGAAAAATAAAAAATCTGTTAAAATTAAAAACTTTTATTGTAATCAGTTAAGCTGCCATGTAAATGAAAAACACTTTTAAACTTTAAATGTTTATATGTAGTACATACATATTTGCAAATGTTTATCACTTTATTTTTTAATTCAATTTATTATAATAAATATTTATAATATTAAATACGCTAAATATAACTATGTATGTATGTATGGATGTATGAATGTATATGTGTATTTATTATATTAACATAAGTTTTATCTTATACTGTTATTATTTTAACATTATTTTTTTTTCTTTAATTTTTTTTCATACAATTTATTTTTCGTAATCTTATTAATTAATTTTATTATTGTTCATAGTATTTGTTTTTAAAATTTTCTTTTTTATTCATGATTAAAATGATACTAATGAACATGACAATGAACAATGAACAATGAACATGAACACACACAATAATATGTGGACATCAACATTTGGATTGAATAAGAGGATTAATAGCCGAAAGGATGTGCTTGAATGAGGAATTTTTGCTTAAAATATTATTCACAAACACGTCCTTCTTTGGCATCATCTCTCTCTGTCTTTCCCTTTCTGTCTTTTATAAAATAATATGTATTTGTATTTATATATGTATGTATTGTTTGTTATAGTTTATTTTAATTTTTTTTTAATTTCCCCTAAAATATATTTATTTATTTATGTAAATATACATAAATAATAAATCAATTTTTATAAAAATTCTTTGAGTTAAAAAAAAAAACGTAAAAATTAAAAGAAAGAAACTGAAATAGAAAAAATTTTGATTAAATTTGAAAAACTTTGTTAAAATTTTTTAAACTCGTTTAAATACTTATGTGCGTATGTATGTATATATCGTCACCTAAAATCCAAAAGGCCGTAAGCGATAAAAAATTGAAAATCTATTTTTTTTATTGGTTATTATGTATTTTGGTTAATTACTTCATAATCAATCAAAAAGGCGATTTTGAATTTTTTATCGTTTACAGCCTTTTGGATTTTAGGTAACGGTATGTAAATCAGTTATTAAATACGATTTTATTTTTAATTTGTTTTCGTGTCACAATACAATATATTGTTTGTTTATATATTTGACTTTTGTTTGCGCGTGGGCGTGTGTGAAAATAACTTGTGTTTGTATGGCATACAAAATAAATACAGTAAAGTATGCATAGAGGGAATATTGGGACTGGACAAAATTATGCACATAGTTTACTTCATTAACACTAAGCCATGCATAACCATCTTGAGCAACACCTGTTTTTACCATACCCGTTCAAACGATCGGTTCTTACGTTACTTCAAGACATTTACATTGAGCTAAGCAATATTGGAAACAGTAAATATCCCATCCAAAAGGTGACACACAGTATTTAGGATCTAAATACTCTCGTACCGTTAATCAGTCATAAAGACCCTTAGCAGTTGTGGTTTTAAGTCATTGTACTTAACAAACAGGCTATTCAGGGTCAGGAAATGGGATGTCTGATATTAATGTCAAAATTGAAGGTTGAGGGAATTCTCATTGAATCCAGCCTTTTTGATTTAAGCAGGCGTCTCCTCAAATAGGAGATGAGAAAATGGTCACCATTCATCGTGAGGGAACATTGGAATAATACAAGTGCCTTGGACCAGGTTTTTTGAGCTTCGACGCTAGGAGAGCAGTGTTTGATCTAAAAATGGATAAAAAGCCCAAGAATATTTTCGGAGTTACTTACACATCACTACGCCTATAATAATCACCTGTACAGAATGAACATATCTAATACCGGCAGTAGTTGATCACTAACTGTGTGGCAGTGGATCACAGCAGGTACAGGCTACTACACGCATATACTCGGGATGAGCGAACCTTTTTAACATTCCCATTAAAGCAGCTGGTCCGGTATTTTGTCTTATTAAGCTCGCAAATGATTTTGCGATTGTCCTGCACTCGGTAGACAGTGGCTGCACCACCATGCCGACATTGTTGTGCCTCCATATAAAATGTGGAACACCAAACAAAAATGGTGTTCAAATTCCTTGGAAGCCTTAGAATGAGACAATTTTTTTTAACACTTAAGTTAATGGGCAATATATGTTATGGAAAGCATATCGTTACGGCATTTAAGGACAGATTCGGAAAGTCTTGATCGGAGTTTTTCCACAATCCGTTTCTTCATAAAGATATTTTTTCAGAAAAAATATATTTTTGTTAATTACCCTACAATGTTGACGACCAGAAACGTTATAAGGATCACGATTTGAGGATATGCAACTAAAATGGTAGAACTCTATACAAACCAGGGTCCTCTACTCCAACTGGCGGTTATCGTGTCAGAAACTTTCAGCGGCAATTAAAGCGTAAAGACTTTGGTAATGGGCTCATTTCTTGCAAGGTTAACAGCGGAAATCTGGTCACAGATAAGAAAGGTGTACTAAGAATTTGGGGAACCACTTTTCCAAGCTGCTTATGGGATGGCGACACCCAAATCGGGGAGGAATATGTAGTCTGTTCATCTCTCAGCCAGGATGAGATGAAAAGGGCTATAGCGCGCTTTAAGAAAAATTTCCCACCAGATTTTATACACAATTTGGTCGAGAGAAAGCATACGCTCAGATTTCAGCCTTGGTGTTCTCTGTCCTGTTTATAAGAAGGGTGATCCCAGTCTATATACCAACTACCGTAAAATCAGTCTTCTACCCATCTCTTATAAAATTTTATCCATCGTATTGTGAGATCGACTGAGACCTATCGTCGGTAGACGATCACAACTGATCAAATATTCACATTACGTCAAATCCTGAAGAAAACAGATCGATGCATACCTTTGCTTTGTAGATTATAAAGCTGCTTTTGATAGTCCTGTACGGAGCGAATTGTATAAGGTTATGTCTAAGTAAGGACTACCTGCCAAACTGTGTAGGAGGACGCTCACATATACAAAGTCCTCAGTGATAATAGGGAAGAACCTCTCCGAGCCGTTTGTGACTAAAAGACGACTTAGACAGAGAGACAGTCTATCGTGCTGTCTCTTCAACATTGTAATGTTGCAATGTTTCATTTGCTTCACGTAAATGCCAATGATATCGACACGATGGGCCGAAATTTACAAGAAGTCACGTCACTATTCCCCAGAATTAAGAGTTGGCTAAAGCGGGTTTGGTGGTGAGTAAGGGCAAGACGTAGTACGTAGTCTTTCCGGACAAGCAGACCATGTGCTTTGGACCATTATTAGGCGTAAATGAATTCAATTTTGAAGTCGTGGATAATCTCGTTTATCTCGCTTCCGCCTTGCACAGAAACAATAATGTCAGCCTGCAAATAAAAAGGAGTATTTTGTTTGGACTCTTGCTTGCCAACAGATGATATTACGTTACTATCAGATCACTGTGGTATGGTGCTGCTGTGGTATGGTAGGTAAGACAGCCGCCTACCAACCAGAAGGTCGTCGGTTGAATACCATGCCAGACCATCTTAAAAAAGAAAAAAGTTTTTCGACAGCGTGATTACCTCATAACATTAGCTAGTATCTGGTTATGAGTATAACTACTATTGAAAACTTCTCTAAATGTATTTGCCGTTCGGAGCCGGCGTGAAACTGTAGGTCCCTTTCAATAGGTTTAAAAATAGAATCGGGTGCAGTTCATTGACTGAGAGAAATCCCTAAGTTCCTTCATGGAATGTTATGGAAATTAATAATAATAATAATCAGATCTCTCAATAAGCCCGTAGGATGGCACATAGATGGCGTTACTAAAATTTTTTCCATATGATTTTTATTTAGTACTTACCTTCAGACGATACGTATATAAATTTGACAGCAAACTGACTATTGATTCGTTAGCAACTTTTGTTATTAAAAAAAAAAAACAAAAATTGAAAAAAGTGTGTTTTAAGTTTTGATAAAGCATTGCTTTTTAATGAAAAAAAAAAAAAATACAGTGGAAACCAAACAATGGCTTGATAAACATTATCCGAACTCTGCTCAATCGAAAAAAATAGTAGAGAAGTGTATTGCTGAACTTAAACGCGGTCGTACCAGCACAAATGAGCCTGTTATTTCTGAAAACATGAAAAAATCTCAAAAATTGGTTATGAGCTATTGCATATTGAAGGTGCACGAGCTAGCTGACATTATAAAGATATCAGATGGTTGTGTTCTTACCATTAGAAACGAACATTTGAGTATGCGAAAGCTTTGTTCAAAGTGGGTGCTGCGTGAGCTCACAAATCGTGCCATAAATCAATAAAAAGGATGGCAAAATTGAATGTTTTAGGCAAAGAATTGCTTACCCACCCACCGTATTCTCCACATTTAGCCACCAGCGACTTTTTCCTGTTTTCAGATCTCAGGAAAATGCTTGCTGGAAAGAAATTTTAGTTCAATGATGAAGTAATCGCTGAAACTGAGGTCTATTTTGACGAAAAAGAAAAATCGTGCTATAAATGTGCTAAAATATACTCGTTGTATCGCCCTAGAATGCAACTACAGATGTTGAGTAATAAAATCGAGTTTAGTAAATTTCTTTTTTGTTTTTTACTTATCCTAGGGATTTATGGAATGACCTGATAAGTCACCATTTTCATGAGAAGACCTTGAGTAGAAGAACAAAACTCTACATATGCAAGACTTTAATTTTCCAGTTTTGCTATATGGTGCCGCATCGTGAATGATTATACAGACTGATGAGGCGATTCTGGAAATTTTCGAGAAAAAGATTCTCTGTAGATTCTACGGACTTGTTGTGCTAAATAAAAAGTATAGATACCGGTTGAATTCTGAACTCTATGCACTATATCCCGACATCGAAGTGTTTAAGAGCACCAATGTGCAACAATTGTGTTGGCTTGGATATGTAGCTCGAAAGGTTTTTGATACGGAACCTAAAGGACGACATAAGAGAGGGCGGTCAAGACTCCAGGTCGATGAGATTCTTTTAAAACTTGACTAACTGGAGAAGATGCACGCAAGATCGACGCGCTTAGGCTTCCGTGTGCTCGGGTATTGACCAACTGAGGTTGTAAATAGCCTTATATTGTAGTATTGAGTTAACAAAAGTAAACCAAAAACAAAATATGGACATTTTAGTTGCGCGTGCTACTTATCAACTTGCCTTACATACATAAATAAACGACTTTATTTTTGTTACTTTTAAAAGGTTAAAAGTGACACTGAATATATGAACTGCAATATACTTCTCCAACAAACAGCCGTCTATGAATTTACTGCTGCTGTTTTCAAAAAAGCTATGTAGCCTACAATACATTGACAATTCGTAGCCGTGAAGTTGTGTTGCCTACTGTGGTCTATGTGTTTAGTTAAATCAAAATTAAAGCAGTTTTAATTGATACCAAACAGTGTAAACTAATTACAGGTTTTAGGTGTATGTGGACTTAAGCAAACGTATGATTTTTAATGTTAAAATGTTAAAAGAAGAAACTGAATCGCATGAATGAATAGTTAGAAATGCAAACGTTAGAGGAATGACTAATGCTAATGATTGTGATTATTTGAAATGAATTTTTAAATTTATTTTTCTTATTTCATTATTGAACATGTTTTTTTTCTAATCTTTTTCCTAACTGTGTGGCTTAGACTTTAGCATTTTATTTTTTTCATTTTTTAAATTTATTAATTTAGTTTTTTCATTTGCATTTGCTTTCCAGTGGTTTCTTTAATTTTAATTATAAATTAACAGCCATTTTGACGAATTTTCAAATGGTTTAACATAAAATCCTTAAATAGAACATTAACGATAATAACAATCAAAATAAAATTATTTTTTCTTTTCTATGTATATATTAAATTTTTTATTTATTTTTTTTTTATTTTTGCAGTTTTATAAATTAATAATAATTCACATTTACTTATTAAATTTAGTTTAAGCCTTAAATTATTACTGGTATAACTTGCATTTATATATCAAATTTAACAAGGGCAACAAAATGGTTTGTGCAAAAAAGCATATAACATTGTTGGTTATAATTAAATGTTCTTTTTATATATACTTCACTTTATTTTTTTATAAAATAATTTTTTTTGCTTTAATATTCATTCTAACAGGAAGCATTATCTACATTTCTTTTGAGAAAATTAGATTAAAAAAAGTAATTTTTTTAGCTTCTTTGGCTTAAATTTATTTCATATCAAATATTTCATTTGGTAGCTACAAGTAAAATCTATAAAATATACACAATTTATAAAGTCCTTATTATATATTTTATTTTATTTTATTGGAAAACCTTTTTTCTTTGCAATTTTTCATTATTATTTTTTTTTCAATTTAATTTTTTTTTTATATTTTTGTAAACAAATTTTGTTTTGTGCTGTAATAAATTACATTCTAAATTCAATTACTGACTGCAATTTTTCTATCCTCCTTAACTTTTCTAAGAGTTTATCAGCCAGTTTCTTATTTCATTTTCCTTTCTATAGAAAATGTTTGTCTTTTTTTTGTTTCTTGTCAATTTTAATTTTATTTTTTCTTTAATATTCATCTTAGATATAACAGAATAAATATTTTTTTTACATACAAAGTCAGCCTTATTTTATTTATTAAAATTTAAATTTGTTTTCTTTTGTTGTTTTAAAAATAATATGTATATTAAACAAATATTTATTTGATTTTTATGTCTTTAAAATATTTAATTTAAGAAATATGTATTTATTTATGTATGTAATTTAAGAAATGATTATGTATTTATATTTAAATAATAAATAAAAATATTTTAATTTTTTATAATAAACCAATTTGAAGGTAAGATCCCACTATCGGCGGACCCATTGTGCCGATTTTCATATTATTTTATATACCGATAATGTGAACGCACACAAGTTTTTTAAAATACAATAATCTGCGCCGATATTGTACCGATTATTTACAATTAAAATCAACTCCTATGAGGCAATAATGTGAGCACTCATTAGCACAATGCGGAATTGTATAGTTTGCACCGATTTATATCGGCCACTTATACCCCGATCAAAAACGACAAACAGCGCCGATAAATGTGACAACATTTAATAAATAAATAAAAAAAATAGTGCACAATAAATGTTGCTGAAGGTGAATATAAAATTCCTCCAATAACTCCAATAAAAAAAAGGACGACCATTACAACCGACCTCAATATATAAAAATGTGTATTTGGTATCAGCGACAGCCATGAGCAATATGCTGTGAAATTCTCTTCGATTATAAATGGTGCAGTCGTATTTTGAAGGTGCAATTATTTGCTCGGTTTTACCGTCAACTGCTCTTATGCAACTTCGGTCCATTGTTGACAAAAACCATTGTTGTTGAAAAACCATATGAAACGAGTTAAAGAAGCAATTAAAGAAGCAAAACCTGATAGAATTTCTCTCTAAGATGCTGTTGCCACGAGATGTGTTTAAAGTTATAAAAAATTCAAGTTATAGAAGTTCGAAGTTCGAAGTTGACGATAACTAAAAAACCATACGAAACGAGAAAATTCTTTCATGAAATTTTTTCATGAAATTTCACGTACGAAATGAGGACATTTATTCATGAAATTTTTTTCAAAAAAATTTTTTTTCATGAAATTTTTTCATGAAATTTTACGTACGAAATGAGGAAATTTTTTCATGAAATTTTTTCATGACATTTTTGAAAAAATTTTGAAATTTTACGTACGAAATGAGGAAATTTTTTCATGACATATTTGAAAAAATTTTGAAAAAATTTAATGAAAAAATTTCCTCATTTCGTACTTAAAATTTCATGAAAAAATGTCATGTAAAAATTTCATGAAAAAATGTCATGAAAAAATTTCATGAAAAAATTTCCTTTACGAAATGAGGAAAATTTCCTTTACGAAATGAGGAAATTTTTTCGTGAAATTTTTTCAAAATTTTTTCAAATATGTCATGAAAAAATTTCATGTAATTATTTCATGAAAAAATTTCCTCATTTCGTACGTAAAATTTCAAAATTTTTTCAAAAATGTCATGAAAAAATGTCATGAAAAAATTTCATGAAAAAATTTCCTCATTTCGTACGTAAAATTTCATGAAAAAATTTCATGAAAAAAAATTTTTTTTAAAAAAATTTCATGAAAAAATGTCCTCATTTCGTACGTGAAATTTCATGAAAAAATTTCATGAAAGAATTTCCTCGTTTCGTATGGTTTTTTAGTTATCGTCAACTTCGAACTTCGAACTTCTATAACTTGAATTTTCTATAACTTTAAACACATCTCGTGGCAACAGCATCTTAGAGAGAAATTCTATCAGGTTTTGCTTCTTTAACTTGAACTTTCATAATATGATATCCTCCATAACTTGAAGAAAAACAGTAGTACAGGGTATCCTTCGGGAAGGTATACAACTTTGTTTGGCCGCCTTTTTGGTAAACATTAGTTTTGATAGTTCATATTTGGCAGTCGTGAAGTAGAGATGTAGCAAATTTATTATGGAAAAATTTTCAGTGAAGCAACGTCTTTTAATCGTTAAAACATTTTATCAAAATCAGTCATCGATTACTGCGACGATGAGAAAGTTACGTGAAATTTATGGGAGAAACAACGTGCACTATTTATTGTGTAGTGAATGATTTCAAAGAAAGAGGGACTGTAGCTGATAGACCCAAGCATGTACCACATGAAAACATTACTGCTATTCCAGAAAGTGTTGAAAACAATCCATCAACATGAATTCAACGCCGTGCTCAGGGGCTTGGTCTTCAAATAATAACTTTGGTCACAATTTTGTACAAAGATTTGCATTTATTTCTATTTAAGATTCAGTTGTTACAAGAGCTTCTGCCAGAAGACCATTTACGCCGCCGTACATAAGCCAATAGGATGTTACAGCTCGCCCATTATAACCACGATTTTCATGAAAAAATCTTAATGAGTGACGAGGCACATTTTCATTTAAATGGTTATATGAATAAACAGAATAGTCGGTTCTGGGCAATGGAAAACTCTCGAATTATTCATCAGTCAACTTCGCATCCATTAAAAGCGACAGTCTGGTGTGCAATTTGGTCAGGAGGAATCATTGGACCTTACTTGTTTGACACTGAAAACGGCGTAACGGTAACTGTCAATGGGGAGCGATATCGTGATATGATTGAAAAGTTTTTAACGCCAGAACTGCATGCTTTGGGCTTGACTAACATGTGGTTTTAACAAGACGGTGCCACATCGCATACAGCCAAGATTACAACAAATTATTTCAATGAATGGTGATGTTGATTGGCCTCCACGGTCGCCAGATTTTACTACACCGGACTTCTTTTTGAGGGGATATCTGAAAAGCAAGTTTTATAACCAGAAACGCTGAAGCAACTCAAACAAAATATTCGCGATGAAATTAATGAAATACCGCCTGAAATAAGTGAGAATATAATGAAAAATGTGCTTAAAAGGCCTCGCATTTGTGGGGCTAATAGTTTGTATTTCATACATATTTGCCAACATTAAATAAAACATTTATCAATATAAGATCTATTCCCTTTCATATAATCAAAAATTATAAACAAACAAAGCAGTACACCTTCCCGGCGGACACCCTGTACAACGTCTTTATCATTTGAATTTTTGCGAAAAAATTTTCTTTTTTGCTGATAAAAATTACCGTTCTTTTCAACTTAATTTTCCATAAAAATCGCAACATTTTATGCAAAATTACATTAAATTGCCAACACTGACATTTATACATACACGAGACAGTACTATTGTGTTTATAAGTATTTCGGTAACGTCCCTAAATAAAATTCATGTGTTTACGTACAAATTTCTTTGAGCTTTAAAAAGAAAGAACAAACAATATTATAATCAAGTAGAATAGCAACGAAATGTAATTTAACAGTCGAAGAAAGGTTTAAATTAATAAAAGAAATAGCAAGAGAATAAAAAACTAAGATACAATATCATAGACAAGGCTCTATTTAAGTGGTTTACTGCAACTAGAGACCGCAATATGCCGATATCTGGAGGAATATTAAAGGGCAAAGTCATGGAGTATGCAAAGGAACTCAAGGTGGATGAATTTAAGGCAAGCAATGGTTGGCTGTATAAATGGAAGATAAGGTATGCAAAGATAATGTGAGGGAAAAAAGTAAATGTCTAGTAGTCATATATGCTATTTGTTGTGTGTTAAACATGGTGTTTGTTACAAAAAGCTTGTTGAGAAAGCAATGATGTTTCCTAGGAATACTGCCAGAAGTAGAAAACCGATGCTTTACCTTATTTGTTGGAAAAGTACAATGAAAGTGACATTTTCAATGCGATAAGAATGGGTTGTTTTGCAAATGTCTTCTTGGCAAAACATTAACATTCGGAAATTAAAAATGTCATGGAGTAAAATATGGGAAGGAACGTGTGACAATAATGTTGGCAGCAAATATGAATGGTACAAAAAAGATAAAAAAACCTCGTTGCTTGGCAACCATGGCAAGTCGCTACCCGTCAAAAGTAAAAGTAACAAACGGGCTTGTATAACAAGCCAAATTTTTAAAGAATAGATGGTGAAGTTAGATAAACAATTTTCTGCTGTTGGAAGAAAGGCAAACCCTAAAGATATATAAAATTAATTGAAATCTATTGAACTGGCATTTTTTCCACCAAATATGACATCAAAATTACAACCTCTTGACCAGGGAATAATTCGATATTTGAAAGCTCATTATCGAAACAGAATTTTAAAAGAAACTATAGTTCGAATTGAAGGACATTCTAAACACGATATTAATCTGCTAGAATGCATTCAACATTCATCACGAGCTTGTGATATTGATGTCACTCGCCAGACAGTTTCAAACTGCTTTACAAAGTCTGGATTCGGACAACATTCAGTGTGGGACGAAGAAGATGACATACCTTTGGTATTATTAAATGATTTTAAAGAAAACGAAAATATTTTAAAAGATAACAATGAAGCCTGGCTACATTTGAATGCAGTATAATCTATAAATTGTACTGTTCATGACTTTTTGGACATCGATAATGAATTGATTATTTCTGAATTTCCAATTGATGAAGATGTTATTAATAAATATGTCGTCGAATCAGAACCGCACTATGGTGAGATGGGGAAAAAGTTGAGGAAACAGTTAGAAAACCGTCCAGACAAGTTATAAATGATTCATTTAAGACCTTAAATGTATTCTTAAATACAAATGAAAATGCAAAAGATGACCACTACAAAGCACTACACAAATTAGACTCAAATGTGAACAAATTCAGTAAAAAATTACTCAGTATTTTAGTAAATAATATATAAATAAAAATGAATTGGTATTAAAAGTAGTTGTTGTTTGTTAATTTGGAACATTTTTAAATTAAATTCCCAAAGTTGGAATTTCTATAAGCTGAAGTTTTTTCTGGATAATGGTGGTTCAATTTATAGAAGTTCGACTGGATATATATATTGTTACAAATACAAAAACAATGCGGACAATAACTGGGAGGCTTTTGAAGCTGTAATCACTGATTAAATTGCGAAGGGTACAAGCCAAATGCTGATATACTGGAATAGCTTTTTTTATATAAGACCAGCACCCAGGGGATGGCCCCTACTCATGCAGTGCATTGTGCTGGTACTAGTAAAATAGGTTATTGGAAGGAGGACAGAGGGATTAGTTCGTTGTGTGGAAAATATAAACGAACGTTGTCTTTAGAGAATCGTTGCCGAAACACTGCCAACATTTCTAACGTTCGCGTATCATTAAATCTGTTTTTATGTAAAATTTAATACAATTCGTTATTGCAAATTGAAATCCATTTCTGAAATTGTAAAAAATCGCTAACACACATAGAGATAAATTTACTCTTGGCTACGTAGCTTTTGCAAATGTCAAGCTTTGATGCTAAGATTTAGCGGGAATATCAACAACAGATGTACCAACTTAAAAAAACTCAAATCGGAACGCTAGGGCCGTCATACGGGGTTATTTCGGGAAATTTTTAATCAAGTTGGCATATTTTGCACTGCCTCTGATATCCGTCAACAGTCTACAAACCTTTGCGTCTATGACCGCCATCCTCTTCAGATGTGGTCTTAGTCTACAGTGGCCCATACGAAACTCCCTTAGGAGTTTCAAGTTCGGTCTGCCATGTTTAAGAATCTGAGAGCGAAGAGGAGAATTGATGACTGATCGCCGCCCTAGTGTGGTGAAGTCCCCTTTGAGCATTCCGGTGTTCCAAGCATATGGCAATTTCCAAATCCTTGGTTAGATTGGGAGTGGTAGTAAGTAAGCAAGATTCTGGTAGGAAGCGTTTAGTTAAAGAGGCTTTATGAAACAAGTAACGGTTGCTTAGTTGAGTACAAGCGAATTGTTTGCGATTTATTTACTTTGTTCTTAGAAATTGCTGGTTTCTCATTTGTATTATTTATTTATTATTTTGTTTAGAATTAATCGATAAAATAAAGAGCAAAAATTTGCTTTATTATTTATATTCGTAAACCATTATAAGTTCACAAAGTGAAAAAAAAATGTATGCAATTATTTTGCTCCTCACTGTATATATTATTTTATATTGCTTAGGTAGACCTGTAAAATAAAGTGCTTGGAAGGGCTGATGAAAATACAAAAGCTTTGGCGGTGCGAAATTTTTAGATCATATCTCGAGAAGCTTCTATCGATTAGTCTTTAAAAAAAATAACGATTATGAAGGATGATTAGAAGATAAATAATTATATCAAAAAGTGTAATAACAAAGAAGGAAAATAAAAATGTGATGCAATTAATGATAGATAATCTATATGTATATTATATATAAGAATTACTAAAAATATTCATCATTAAACCTATAAACCTTTTGTAACCAGAGTGGTCATAAAATATGTGATAATTTTTATTTTATAAGTTTTTTGTTTTAAATTCTTATTATCTTACTTATTTATTTAAGTTTTAAATATTTTTATAATAAACTACAATAACGTTTGTTTTTTATTTAAATAACACCTTATTTTGTGCGTTAATTAGGATTTCTTATTTACTTATTTTATAAAAGTTGTATTCATTCATTTATTTATGCAAGTTTATCTCAATATTTGTTTCTTTTAAATTAATTTCATATTGAAAACAGTGTTAAAAAAAGAAAAAAAAATACGTTACTATAGCTTTCCAACTGCAAACATTTTTATATTTTACACCAGATCTGATAGATAGATCTTTTAAAATATATTTGAAACTAAGTTTTAATTAGAATTGAGAAATTCTATAAGCTTCCGTGGCCATTAAACTTATAATTAAATTATATACGAGTACGTGTCGGTAAACGTTAAGAGTTTGTTTCTTTCTAAACACTGATGTAAATATACAGCCGGTTGCGAAATTATTAGAGACAGCAAACTATTTTATTCTTACGTGGATTTGAGTTGGACTTTGTATAGAAGAAATTTTATAGGTTATCAAGGAAAAAATATGATTTGTTTAGATTTGACCGAAAATGAAACACCTTTTTCTTATAATAAAATCGAGATTCTACGGGCCGAAGCCTTTGTTCCATCAGTGTAGAACTTCTGAGTGAAAAACTGATTCAATTGCGTTTTGCTGGCCTTTATGGAATTTAAATTTACACCATTAAGAGCGGAGATCGAAACAAATGATAATCTGAAGGTGTAAAGTCCGAAGTTGAATGTATCAAAACTTTCCAGTCAAGCTCTCTCATCAAGATAGATTAAAATACATTATATGTTGATTAGTTATGGCCGTTTTAATTGAATTGATTGCTTCGGACTCCTTAACTGTTGACAGTAAAGATAAGAATCGATCGGTTAACCAGGTTATAAAAATTCATAATAAAAAATTTCCTTACAATCCCATTAGTCATACCCGGCTTTGCCACCGTCAGCGAAACTTCACCTTCTTCGACCATCTTGAAATAACGGAAATCGAATGTTTTAGGAAGAACAAGACCATTCGGAAGTATTGTACAAAAAAGGGTGCGCCTTATGCACTAAGTAGTTATCGTTTTGCAGTCATTAAGTAAAGTCGTTTAGGCGTAAATGAAAGTGTTGTATAAACGAATATCAAGTGCAAGTTAATAAGTTGCTGTATTAAGATAAACTATATAAAGATAAAGTCAGAAAATAGAAACTATAAAATATCTAAAATGTAGGGTTTATTTTATTTCGATGCAATTAAAAAGAACTTATGCGTTTTAAGAAGGTTAAAACATAACAATATGTATTTCCGAGATGCTGTAAACAGTGTGTCCTTCTTTAATAAGACAACAGCTAAAAGTCAATTTAAAACTTGTCGTAATTTTAATGTGATGAGAATACATATATATGTAGATATATTATCATAGAAATATTTTTTTTTTGTTTTTTAATTATTTATCCACTTTTGTAAGTATGATTTCTTCTGAATGAACACTAAATTTAATTTTTTTTTCTTCAATATTTTTGAAATAATCACAACTTTTATTTATTACAAGTTTTCCTATGCCTGTTTGTTTTTATGTTTTTATGATGATTTCGTACAAACCTAATGTTTTAATATATTTTTTATAATAATTTTCTACACTTTTGTTTCCAAATATCATATAAATTTATTTGTTTTTGTTTCATTACTTTCAATAAAAGAACCACAAAAATTTATTTAATTAAATATTATTGTAAATAATGGTGGGAAGTTTTTTTTTTATTTTTTGTTTGTTTTTATTTGGATTTATGCCAAAAATATTGAAAATAATAATGGGAGAGTTTGAATATGTTAGGAAGAAAAAGCTTTGCTATGGCCATATAATGCATAAATCTAAACTGAAATATAACGCTTAAAAGATAATAAACATAAAAGATAAACCATTAAACATATTAAAATGTATAGAACAGAACCAATAATCGAAAAGCTTAATGCCTATAGCTGCTAAATATTCTTTCAGCACTTTATTTCATTTGAAATATTTACAAATTATAATTGCAAATTATATTATAACACTGCACAACAATATGGCAAATTTTTTCTGATGATTGACTTTTACTTATTTGACGTCACTGATTTTAAATATACCATCAGCTGTTGTTCATATCAGCTGTTGTTAAAGAGATATAACTCTCACGAAAAAATCACTGTGTTAGTGAGTTTATTTGCTTGTAATTAAGAAGATGTTAAGTAGGGCACGTGTCTTTAAAAACGATGATGGTCAGAATATTACTGTCAATGATGAACGGTACAGGCATATGATTATAAATTTTTTTGTACCTCAATTAGCTGAAAATAATATTGCTAACATGTGGTTACAACAGGATCGCGCTCTACAATTGATTTACTTAAAGAAACTTTTGCTGAAAGGGTAATTTCAAGTAGTGTTCCATTTAAATAGCTACAAGGATCGTAATCGAAGAGTTATTGGGGAAATATGGTCCCATATGCATTGCGCCTTGTACGCGCCAGCCATGGCAGCCACATGGCCGAAATCATATTTAAACATTAATTTTCTATCCAACTAAGACACTTGTTGTTTGATTTAAACTTGTACGAGGGCGGATTGACATTGAAGCTACCTAGCGCTAGATGGCAGCACAAACACAAAAACTTTTTCTTTCTTAGAAATTACGATCTGTCAAACGTCAGCTGTTAAAATTTTAGCCAAATTCATCGATTAGTTTATTGTTGTAGTCGTAAGTAAGCACCTTTTGTGTTTCTTGGAAAATGGAAGAAAGTGAATTTCGTGTAGTGATTAAACACTATTATTTGAAAGGCAAAACGGTGAAAGAGACAAAAGAAAAACTTGATAAACATTACGGCGAATCTGCTCCGTCAGTGTTTCAGTGTTTTGCTGAATTTAAACGGGGCCGAACAAGCACTGCAACAATACCATCAACAGGAAGGCCAAAAGAGGTGGTTACTGAAGAAAATATCAAGAAAATTATCGATATCGTTATGAATGATCGCCGGGTCAAAATACGTGAGATTGCTGAAATGGTAAACATATCACATGAACATTTTGCATGAACATTTGCATATGAAAAATCTATCGGCAAGATGGGTGCCGCGTTTGCTCAGTGTTGAACAAAAACGTGTTCGACAGATCACTTCACAGCGGTATTTGGACGTGATAAAGCATAATCCTGCTAATTTTTGGCGTAGATTAATAACTGTTGATGAAACGTGGGTCCACCACTACACATCTGAAACCAAAAATCAATCGAAGCAATGGGTGGCAGCTGATGGAAGTGCTCCGAAGAAGGCGAAGACAGCGAAATCGGCTGACAAGGTTATGGCCACTGTATTTTGGGATGCATACAGAATATTGCTTAATATCTTGAAAAGGAATCCACAATCACAGGAGAGTATTATCGTGCATTATTGAATCAATTGGTTGATGCAATCAAGGAAAAACGACCACATTTAAACAAGAAAAAAGTGCTCTTTCTTCAAGACAACGCACCGGTTCACACAGCATTAGATACGATGCTAAAACTACGAGAAATCCACTTCGAATTGGTTGATCATCCACCCTATAGTCCAGATTTAGCCCCTAGTTCCTTTTTCCTGTTTCCAAACTTGAATAAATGGCTCGCAGGAAAAAGATTCATCTCAAGCGAAGAAGTGGTTACCGAAACTAATGCGTATTTTGAGGAATTCCCATAATCGTATTATTCAGATGGTATAAAAAAGTTGGAAAATCGTCTTACTAAGTGTATTGAGCTAAAAGGAGACTATGTTAAGAAATTAATGGTTTTGGAAAAAAAATATTTTTTTTCTACTTAGGTAGCTTCAATATCAATCCGCCCTCGTACAACTGTAAAAAAATCTTATATTGGATATACAAGTTAATTATGTAAAGGGTGGGCAAATTGGAGGTTAGGAAGTCAAATTTTTTTTGACAAATTCAGTTTTATTCATACCAATATAAAATAGAAATATAGGAATTAATAATGGAATATGATGTCGGGCAAATGTCCACCTCTAGCACGTCGGCAGACGTCCGCTCTTTTCACAAAATTTTGAATCACAGTCTTACTTCCTAACCTCTTAATTAGCCCACCCTTTAGATTTTGCTTGAAAAATGTCTTTATTATAACAACAAAATGAATTGATGCATTATTCAAAGTATTGTTCATCGTTAACCACTACTTTTTTCCCATCTTTCTGGTCGCATATGGATTCAGTGCCAAAAGAACTGCTCCAGTTTTGAGATAAAGAATGAATCAAGCCAATTTCTGATAAGTAAGGGCATTCTACATCGATTGAAACAAATGGTGTTCAGAAGGGGCAAGGGCTGTGTTATAATATCCACTGATTTCCAAATATTTTTTGACCGGTCTTGCAACATGTGGCCGAGCGTTGTCATGATGGAAGATTATGGCCTTGTGTCTGGTCGAATATTCTGGTCGTTTTTCGTACAATTCTCTCTTAAAATGAATCAATTGTGTTCGGTAAAGGTCCACTATGATCGTCCAACCCGATATCAACAGTTCATAATACAAAACGC
Source organism: Wohlfahrtia magnifica (assembly GCA_023159175.1). NCBI lineage: Eukaryota > Metazoa > Arthropoda > Insecta > Diptera > Sarcophagidae > Wohlfahrtia > Wohlfahrtia magnifica. The sequence goes on from JAKWBJ010000056.1 coordinate 2,199,382, forward strand.
CCTTCTGATCTCACCAAATACAGAGCATTACCTTGGCGTCATAGATATTGGGCGTTGGGCGTTGATTTGGTTGGTTGACCGGGCTTTAGATATGATTTTTTGCGCTTGGGGTTATCGTAATGTATCAATTTTTCATCACCAGTAACAATACGATGCAAAATGACTTTTTTTGTAGCGTTTTAGCATCATTTCCGACATGCAAAATTGCCTTTCAACGTCTCTTGGCTTCAATTCATATGGGATCCAGTTTCCTTGCTTTTGAATGAGTCCCAATGCTTTTTAATGTAGAAAAATAGATTATTGTGTGACTGCCAATGATAATGTAAGTTCTTCTTGCATTTGACAGCAGTCTTCGTCGAGTAATGCATTCAATTTTCCATCTTCAAACTTTTCCGACTGACCAGACTTCTTCTTGTATTCTGTGTCAAGATCACCACTTTTGAATCACGCAAATCATCGTGCACAATTTTTTGAGTTGGTTCATGTTGACCGTAAACTTCTACCAATAATCTATTACCTTCAGCAGCCGGGTTCTGAAAATTAAATAAGGTAATCAGACTTCCCCGCAGAACGTCTTTTTGGGGCACATAAATCGACATTTGAAAAAAATGTGTGTTTACGAATACTGAATCAGATGTTTACCCTCCAAAATACCATATTTGTTATTATTGACACAAACTATATGTGATAGTTATGCCATATATTGTCCAAATCAACATTATTAACCTGTATACCCAATATATACAGTTTTAATAATCGCTCCTAAATTTATTTCGTTTTTAAACCATCCAAAAATAAACTTTACGAACTTTTTTCGTTTTTATTAATGTAGCGCCGGCCAAGAGGCGCATAGTACCCAGGGTTGGCAAAACACTGGATAACCTAATTATTATATTTAAAAAACGTGAGAGTGTTTTTCTTTTAAAAGGTTTTCGTAGTTTATTTAGAACAGAAACAAGTTTAATTCACGTATTGGGACTACAGATTTATTTGTTTCGTTTTTGAGCTCAGAAAAGATATTGAAATAACAAATTTATCAAATCACTGCTTACATCTTTTCCACCCCTTTAAGTAAATTTCTAAATCACGCTTAGAAAAACTTCTCGTCTTTTAAGACGCTTCAACTTTGAAACCGATTTTGTATTTCTTCAAAGGAAGTGATTCGGTGAAATGCTAAAAAATAAACTCGTACCTTTTTATAGATAGATTCTGAAAATGTAGGCCCTAAATCGAAATGCATTTAAACGAGATGAATTGCGTATGCTTCCCTTACACTTTTAGTTAAAAAAACGGAGAATTCACGGTTGTTTTAGTAATTTGAACCTAAAGCGAATGTATTACATAGTTTAAGCAGGCCGTTAAAGCGAAATGCCATATAATGATCGAGTACTTTCAGCAGCCGTTTAAATATCTTTTTGAGGCACAAAATTCACTATTGTTATAGCGATTGAAAAAACGAGTGTTTACACTTTGGCGTCCATCGAATACTCAATTATAATGACAGATGTTTAGCCTCCAAAATATCATATTTGTTGTTATTGTTACAAACCGTATGTGATAGTTATTATAACTTGTATAGCCAATATAAAAAGTACCATACCCACTCAATCGAATTCGCAAATTTTTGGCATCATGCCATTCCTAATCATGTGTTGGTACACATTTTATATGATTCTAAGTACTTCTCAAAGAGTATATTTTTTTTCCTGCTTAATTAAATTAAAAAGTCTTAATAACAAAGTACTTTTTATGAAATAAAACAATTTTTAACAGCAAAACATTTCTCTTATTATGCATTTTATTTTTTCACCATTTATAGAAATTAAATAAAAAGTTTATATACTAAACCAAACCCTATCGTATAGACATACATACATATACATGTATATAAGTGTGTTTGTATGCAAGCGTGTATTTATTAACACAGTGAAGTTAAAAAAAATATTTTTAAACATTTTCAAACTCAATTATTTTATTTTAAATGGAAAAACTGAAAATTGCTTGACTTAATTGAAAAGGCATAAATAAAAGGTTTTATTATTTAAATAAAAACCAGTTCATACATAAAGTTGTTAAACGCCTGCCGCCTGCAACACAAATGCAGGCAGTTTTAGGCAAATAATATTGTAGGCCAATTAGTAGCGAGTTTTTGTGGTTTTTTGTTAAATTAAAAACCATATACTAGGCCAGTACATTTAATTTATGCAATTTGTCAATAAATAAATTTATAATTAAGTTCGAAAGGAAACAAATTCTAAACATGGCTTTTGAATTATGTTGTAACAATGACTGACAATGATGGAAAGTATAGTTAAAATTATATAAAATATATACAAAATATTATTTATTTATTATAATTTTTTTATGTAAAATTTATATTGTTTTTATAATTACGAGTGTAATATAATATCCTTTTTTAATTCATTCAGAATATTTTGTTATTTTCGTGTTCATATGTTTGTCTAAAGTAATTATTGTTTAATTATTTTTTTTTCAATACTTATTACGCTATTATTTACTTATTTAATAACTAAATATTTTATTTCTTTTATTCCCGTCTAAGCTACAAAAAAATTATTAAAAAAAAGAAATATTTTGCATTTTCATATAACATGTCTGCCATCTAAATATTGCCTTCAATACTCGTACAATTTGTAATTTTTTTGGCTTCTTTGCTCTTTCATTATTGTAATTAATCATAAATGTTAATATAATTCTTCTGTTATCTTAAATTTATTTATTAATTTTATAAATAAAAATTTCAAAAATATTCTTTTTGATGCTTTTAAAAAAACTTATGCAGAAATTGCTAAAGTATTGTACAACGTCCTTTATTTCTATTTGATTGTGAAAATTCGGTGCCAATAACACCGCCACTACTGGTACAACCCATTAATTCACGAAAAACATCACCAATTTTATAATTGTATCTATAATTGTATAGGAAAATTAAAAAAAAAATTTTTTTGAGATATTTTTAGTAATTCGTGGTTCTATAGAGTGTGTGGTGTTATAAACAATAAAAAATTTTTTCTTATAAAATCTTGAAATAAATTAAAAAGATAAAAAACTACTTACTGCGCCGAACACTCCACATAACCGCAACGCCAATGTTTTCGTACTAAAGTTGAAATATCTTTTAATTCCTGAGATTAAATAAGCGATAAAAAAAAGAAAATTAATTAAAATAAATTCTGTTTTTTTTCTTAGAAAATTAAGTTTTTGTCTAGAAAATATGACAGATGGCATATATAGATCAGTGTCGCTCAAAAAGAGAGCCACACTTAAAATGAGAGAACTACACTAAAAGAAATATTAAGTTTTTCGATTTGTTCTTTCCTAAAGGTATGTTTTTTTTTGCATTATAAATAAAAAAATTATTTGAAAAATAATATGTATAGGATTCGCCATCTAACGCCTTTTTTCAACTAGTACTTATTTCGTGAATGGTAACACTTAGCTCATGTCTGATTTGACAGATAATTAGTTTTATCCTGCCGCTGAACGAATATGGTTGTGTATACGCTTGAACAACGCTTCGCTAAGTGGGCCTGCAATCGACTTACAGAAGATGCCGATTTTGCCAAAAAAATCATCTTTTCATATGAAGCTCATTTTGATCTTGCGGGTATGTAAACAAGCAAAATTGTCGCATTTAGGGCACAGAAAACCCGCACGCATACATTGAAAAGCCGATACACCCAAGACGAGTCACTGTTTGGTGCGGAATTTGGTCCAGAGGCATAATTGGGCCATTTTTCTTCGAAAGTGAGCGTTACAGTCAATGGAGATCGTTATCGGGCCATGTTGAACGAATTTTTGTTCACAAAAATTGAAGAGGAGGATATTAGCAACATTTGGTTTCAACAGGACGGCGCTACATGCCACACAGCCGAAACTATACTAGATGTTTGCGCCCTCTTTTTTTAAAAAAATTTATTTGGCGGACCCTTTACATCTGCCAAACAAAAAATATGTAAGTATGTAATGCAATGGGCTACAAAAGGGCGGATTAAAAAAGCTAGATGAACGATATGCGTACATTTATTCCTGTTTTTAGCAAATGTCCCATGAAACTCTGTTTTCGCCCAACCATTACTGCAGCCACATCAGTACTAATAGCAGATAGCTTTTCTTTTTCTATTAGAACTTTTAGCTCAAGGCATCATAAATAGCTGCGCCATAAAAACACTAGACTTTTAATATCTCCTCAAATGAGTTAAAGAAGTTATCAACCATTTTTAAGCAAATAATCACTTGACTAGTATCAGATATGTCTACGCTTTCATCAAAACACACGGACAAGTATTTAGCATTTTTTATACGTTATATCGTATCCCATTGTATATATATATTAATTCAATGAAGGAACATGGGGACTTCTCTCGGTCCAATGAGCTGCCTCCAATTCTGTTTTTAAGCTCATTGAAAGGGACCTACAGTTTAACGCCGGCTCCGAACGGCAACTGCATTTAGAGAAGCTTTCAATAGTAGTGACACTCATAACCAGTTACTAGCTAATGTTATGAGGTGATACCGCTGTCGAAAAACTTTTTTTTTTAAGATGGTCTGGCCTGGTATTGAACCGACGACCTTCTGGTTGATAGGCGGGTGTCTTACATACCATACCACAGCGGCTCATCCCATTGTATAAATAGCCCTATATCATCCGTCCGGTGTGCTACTGTTTCACGAGATAAAGGTAAACTAATAATATGTGTAGCTTTCACATAGCTTTCACATGCCTACTTTGAACATACAGATTTATAAGTCGACAATTTTCTTTAAGTCTTTTACTAATTGGTTTCTATCATTTCCAGAAACACAATGCTATTCAGGATGTATTCTATCATAATGTCGCTTAAGACAATATGCAAATCTATTTTTTATTACTTGATTACCTTCAAAGCATTCAGCTTCATGTATTGAAAATAAAAAAGTGCGTCCCACTCAACATCCCATATACGTATTAAATAAAATAATATTCATACAAAGTATAGATAAACATGCATAAATTTGTGTTGCTTATTACCAAACTTCTCAGTGTAATAAGCAAAATTTTAGCTCTCTTCTAAATCACGTGAAATTAAAAAACACAAAAATATGCGATACAGTCCTTCTTCTTTGGCAATAAACAAGCGACTGAATTAAAATTGTGGCGCACACACATATTTTTTGTTGTACATATGGTTGCCATTTGAAATAAAATAAACAAAGCGTATGCATTTTTTATACAAGATTTAGTAGCATTGTTTATTTATTACAATTTCTTAAAGTTTTGATAAGAAAATAAAACAAAAATATTTTTTAAGGAACTAAGAAAGCAATATCCAAAAATACAGAATGTTATATAATTTGAAAGACTGTGTAATAAAGATTAGCGGTATAGCTGAGTTTGGTACATTTCAAGAAAATTGTTTGTAGGAATTTTTTTCTTTTAGCAGCCCTGGTTGCAATATTCACGAAGAGAACAAAAAACAGCCCAAAAACTTCGTAATCTGAACAATATGGATGAGCGTCGCTGATATATGTACATACGGAGGATACACTTAGAGATTAAAATAATTAATTTTATTTTCTTAACACTTGCTTTGCTTCTCAGCCGAATTCAATTACGACCAATTTGTATCAAAATTGGCAAAGTAGATTGGGTCGGTATTTTTCTACACACACATTAATTTAATTGTTTTCATTGTAAGAAGAGCTTATTGAGTTACTTAACTGTGTTGCTCTAAAAAGATACGGTACAGGTTTATTCATCGAAACAAGGCTTACAAGGATTAGAGCCTATATTTGAATTACTTATGTTGCATATTTTTTCTGCAGAAACGTTATTTGGCGAACGATGTAAAGCGTGTTTTTTATAGAGGTATAGAACTTTAAGTTGCCATTACTTTTCAAGATGGCGAGCGATTTAACAGCTGTTAAGTGATTTATTCTCAGTTTGGTTTGGCAATTCATCATGAATAGACTCACGCCTTTTTTCAATTTTAAATTTTTTTAATTTTCATAAGCGAATTTGTTTAGCGATGAAGCGCACTTCTGGTTAATTGGCTACGTCAACAAGCAAAACTGCCGCATTGGAGTGAAGGTAATCTTCAAGTGTTGTGGAAACACCGTTACATCCAGAAAAACTGACTTTTTGGTGCGCTTTATGGGCTGGTGGTCCGTACTTTTTCAAAAACGATGGTGGCCAGAACGTTACAGTCAATGGTGATCGGTATAGAGTCATGATTACTAACTTTTTCATTCCTGAATTGAATAGTCATGATGTCCAGGAGATGTGGTTTCAACAAGACGGCGTAACATGTCACACAGATCGTGCCACAATAGATTTATTGAAAGACACGTTTGGTGACCGCCTAATTTTACATTTTGGACCTGTGAATTGGCCTCCAAGATCTTGTGATTTAACACCGCTAGACTACTTCCTGTGGGGCTATGTAAAGTCATTGGTCTATGCGGTAAAACCACAAACGTGTGTTATTGCCGATATACGGCCACAAATGTTGGAAAAAGTCAACGAAAATTGTACGTACAGATTTGACTACATCCGCGCCAACCGTGGCGGTCGTATGCCAGAAATCATATTTAAAATGTAATGCCACAAGATTATCTTTCGGATAAATAAAGTTCATGTCAATCGATTAATCCATCGTTGTTTTATTGCAACTTAAAGTTCTATACCTCTATAAAAATTTACATATCGAGAAAGAAATATGTGTCCGACTTGATTGAGAAGGATTTTTTGTTATAAATTTTTATCAAACGTTCAACCAGCTCTTCCTTTGGACTCTTTGAGAAGCACTCGTTTAAAAAGGGGTGCCTCAAAAGACGACCGAGCTGGTTAAAATTCTGTACAGTTAGTAAATATGCTGAGTATTTTATTGATAAAGCCTCAGCGGCGGAATATAAGTAAAAACCTGCGTTAGACAAATTTGCGTATTGTTAACTTTGCTATTCAACATTGTGCTGGACGCCGTTATAAGACACCGTGTGGAGCAACAACGGCACTCAACAAGGACTACATAGACAGCTAGGGGATCTTATTAAGATACATATTAAAAATTGTTGCAACTTAGAAAGCATCATCGACAACAGAGGAAGAGTAAAGGAAATTTCTCATAAGAAAGGTCACTGATGTTAACATTAGCCAATTGTGGACACAAAAAATTGGTTATCATGGCTTGGTAGCGCATAGAATTTACGGTGACGGCGTTTTCTTGCTCATTTTCGAAAAAATACGGGTCGATGATGACGCCTAACCACAAACCACACCATACGATTACTTTCTTTGGATGTAATGATTTTTCGAGGACTGTTTGCGTATATTGTTAGCCCGATATGCGGCAATTTTGTTTGCCAACATAATCGCCTAATTGAAAATGGCCCTCGTCATTAAAGACGATTTTGTTGAAAAATGCTTATTTTCGTTCAGTTATTCAAACAGCCAATTCACAAACGTTAGACGCAAACAATGATCGGCTGGCTTTAATTCTTGAACTAAATAAGTGTCAGTGTCAGTGTCAGTGCTGACAGCTCAATTCTTCCTAACCTCAAATTTGCTCACCCTGTATAATAATGTAGTCACTTGAGCATGATGAAGAAACTATCTATGACAAGTTGAAATGTCTGGCATAATTCTATTAACCGCCATTGTTTCTAACTCAACAACCATACGTTCCAATGGTAGTAAAGTTAAGTCTACTTATATTGGCGCTGAAGTCACCTATAAATTTGATGATATTTCTTTAAATCCTCTTGAGCGTGTTTGTCTATTGTGTGTTGAATTTGTACTTAATGTTATGTATTAAAATATTATAAAATTTGTTTAATCACTTAGAAGAATTTAAGCCTGATACAAATATTGCAGAATTTTTGCTACAGTTTAGCTCAGACATAACATATACATAATCTTTTATTACACTACTGTTTAAACGATTGTCAGATCTAACAATATTGTCAGAAAATGTACCGAAAAAGACTTACAACCGTGTGAACTTACAATTTTTGCCTTTCAACATTGCCGGAGAAAGCATTATCATATCAGTGTCAGATAGGCAAGTGCCCGAATTTTTAACATCTGTAACAAGGCGAATTCAAAAGGGTGGCCCTCATTTACTACGTAAGCAATAGCTGATACATTCGCGTATGTCAAAAAACGCACACATTCTGTATTTTGTTGACAACAAGTATTTTTGATGCTACAGCTTTTTGCTTACTGTAGTATTGCATTAGATTGATACACCGAAATTTTGTTTTACAGTGTTGTATTCATTTTCAATTTAAGACCACCTTATTAAATTCGCCTTGATCTGAAAAATACATCATTGCCTGAAAAATATATGTATAATGGGATTGCCAGATTTTTTGACAAATGTGTTGCAACCGCGTCAACGAGGGTTGGCAAAAATCCGGGGTTTTATTTCTTTTAACCCAATCCAGCGGGTTTTATTTAGTTTTTCGATGTTATTTTTTCTGAGTTTTATAACTGCTTCCAAATTTCGTTCAAGTCCATAATATTTTGTGTTTGGTTATAAAGGGTCCACCAAATAATTTTTTTTTTGAAAATGCTATAAAAAAACTACTGAATGTTTTCTCAAATTTCTTTTTTTATTTGAAAGTACGAGTACAATCCTTCCGGTTAATAATGGAAAATAATTTCATTCAAATGGCTGCCTCGGCTGGCCATGCAGTAGCCTACACGATCGGTCCAATTTTTAAGCATATTATCGATTGTGTGCAGCTGTATTTCACCAATGGCTTCACGAATATTTAAAGCGTCAATTGTCTCTGGCTTGTTGGCGTAACATTTATCTTTGACGGTACCCCACAAATAATAGTCCAGCGGTGTCAAATCGCAGCTCCGAGGTGGCCAAACGACATCAGCTCTGCGGCTGATAATGCGATCTTCAAAAACAGGGCGCAAAACATCAAGTGTAGCTTCGGCTGTTTGGCACGTAGCGCCGTCCTGTTGAAACCGAATGTTGCTAATATCCTCCTCTTCAATTTTTGTGAACAAAAATTCGTTCAACATGGCCCGATAACGATCGCCATTGACTGTAACGCTCACTTTCGAAGAAAAATGGCCCAATTATGCCTCTGGACCAAAATCGGCACCAAACAGTGACTCGTCTTGGGTGTATCGGCTTTTCAATGTATGCGTGCGCGTTTTCTGTGCCACAAATGCGACAATTTTGCTTGTTTACATAGCCGCCAAGATCAAAATGAGATTCATCTGAAAAGATGACTTTTTTGGCAAAATTTTCAAAGTAATTTCACAATATTTCCCAGCGTTTTTCAAGCGTATGCACAACCATATTCGTTCAGCGGAAGGATAAAACTAATTATATGTCAAATCAGACATGAGCTAAGTGTTACCATTCACAAAATAAGCACTAGTTGAAAAAAAAAAACGTTAGATGGCGGACCCGATACAATTACGTTGTTTTAGTATTCAGAGTGCAATTTTGCACTCTTGGTGGGATCAAAGCGGCATTGTATACTATGAGCTGCTAAGACTCGGTGATCGGAGCAGACTTCAATTACTTCGTTTGAATCATGCATTATGAGAAAATCGGCCGGAATATAAAGTCAGATTAAAATATTCTTTTACATATCACGGCAATACCTGACCTCATGTCGCAAAAGTTTCAAAACAATTATTAGAAATGAAAAGTGCCGCATTATATGGGCTGGAATTTCGCTATAACGGCCGTTATGAATTATAGAACGCATTCACTTTAAGCGCAAATTACCTCGTTCTAGGGCTAAAAAACTTTGGTTTTCCCGTTTTTTTAACGAAAAGTGTAAGGGAAGCAAACGCATCACACATTCATCTCGTTTAAAGGCATTTCGATTTACGGTCTACATTGTACAAACTATCTAGCCTTTATAAAGAGTTAAGAGCTTATCTTATAGCATGTCACCGAACCACTTTTTTGGAAGAAATACTAAATCAGCTTCAAAGTTGGAGCGCCTTAAAAGACGAGAAGTTTTTCTGAGACGGACTCTGTGGAATGGTAGGTAAGACACCCACTTACCAACCAAGAGGTCCTCAGTTCAATACTAGACCAGACCATCAGACAATTTTCAACAGCGGTATCACCTCATGGCACTGCTAGCGACTGGTTATGAGTATTTATGCTATGAAAAGCTTCTCCAAGGAAAGTATATGCCTGAATGAGAGAAGTCCCCCTTGTCCCAGTTGGGTTACCCCGGGAATTATATGTATGTACGTATGTATGATATGGAAATTGGCTCAGAGGTGGGGAAAAGATGTAAGTAGTGATTTGATAAATTTGTTATTTATCTTTATTGAGCTAAAAGATGGAACAAATAAATTTGTAGTCCAAATACGTAAATTGCAAAGTACCAAATAAAATCCAGCTGGGTTTAATTAGGTTACCCAGTGAGTTGCCAACCCTCTTGTCAACTGAAAATATAGTTACATTGTAGTGGCAATTTCCAATTGTCCGGTCGTTGTCAGTAAATTGTCAAGTCTGATAATATTTTTAGATCTGACAATCATCTGGTTCAGTATAGAATAAGAATTTGTATGGATTAAAAATATAAGAATTATTTTAATAAAAAAAATTACCTGGGAACTTGCTTGTGTTTCATTTATTGTATCATATTTATTGCCAACTACAATTATACTAAAATCACGATGACTAAAACTGTCTAAAATTTGATCTCTCATTGATCTGCAGTACTGTAATTGAGAGAAAAAAAAATTAAGAAAAAATCACAATTTATAGAATCTTAAATCAATAAGAACAATTTATGAAGGAAAAAGAAAGGGAAAAAGTTCTTAAGTTACAATAATTTCGAGTTAGTTGGTCAATAAAGATAAGGAAATAACAGACTCTAATTCTTAATATGCATAATTAATAATTCTTTTTTCCTTTACTTTCTCTTCCTCCCATTAATTATTACTTAAGTTATGTAAAAAAAAAATATTTATGAGGATAACTTACACGAAATGTTTCCAAATTTCCCATGTCAAACACTAAAACGTATGCATGGACTGTTCGCAACCCCAGTGGATGGCCGTTATTCCATTCAGCAAAATTATCGGCTGGAAATCTTTTCTGTTGTTTGTTTTTCATGTTTATTGTTGTTGTTGTTGTTGTTGTTGTTGTTGTTGTTGGTTTTATTGAACATAATTTAAAGAAAATGAGAAAAGTTTTAATTGACCAAACATTTAATGTATTTGAATAAATTTCTATATTATTTTTATTTTATTTGTTTAAAGTTCGTTATTTGCTTTTAATTTCTAAAAATATGAAAGGAAATTTAAAAGAACGCATGAATAACTGTTGCTCGAGAGAGGGGTGAAAGGCAATTGTCGAAATTCCATTTATAATTCATAGACTTTTGGGAGTTTATTAAAAATAAAAAATGAAAAATATTTAACACGCTTAAAGGCGTTAATATGAACTCCTTAAAGTATGTTAATTATTTTTTAAGTCTTCATTAAAAAGTAATTGCATGCAACAAATTGAAAAAATATGCGTTCAAAAAAGAAAATTACTCTCAATATGTATTTTGAGGGATTTCTAAATTAGTTTTTAAGTAAAAAATAATTAAAAGTATTTTATTTTATATATTTTTTTTAATTTTCTTTATATGCCTTAAGTAACACTTATTTTTTCCAGTGTATGTACTTTAGTTAATTGCCTTATTTTTATCGGGGCCATCGTAAAAATAAAATGAAAAAAATCACCATTTATTTACCTGGGGTGGAACATCGATTACCATCAGCTCTCGTATACAGGTATCGCATACCAGACAGCTCCTGTACACTTTTCGTCTGGTTGTGGTTTGATGTGTTTTGGGAAAATCATGGTAGAAAAATTGCTGAATAAAATAATAATAAATAAAAAAGTAAATAATTTAGCACATTGTTATTACTTGTATATAAAATAAAATTTGAAAATGATTGTTAAAGAAAGACAAAAAAGAAAAGTATGATATTGTTACGTTTTAGCTTTTTTAAAACGTTTGAGTTCTTTTCAATTGCTTTAAATAAAATAAATGACACGAATTTATCGTTTTACTTTATAAGGTACTTTATTTCCACAATTTAACTTAGTACTGCAACTTATTTAACTTCCACTTAATACACAAATTATTTAACGCCTAAGCACAACTTAACTCTTTGATTGTTAAATTACGACCGATTCATTAAGCAGAATGTGACGCCCTTTTATACTAAATTGACATTAGTTTCGAATGTTCTGCTATACATTATAATTTCCTATTCAGCTAAGTTAAGTCAAATATAAAATTTTAATACCCAAAATAGAGTTGGTAGCACTGTTACACTAAATAAAGCCTTGGCAGGGTGATCGTAGCGTTTAGACTTGTTCGCCTTCCATACAAAAAAAAGTTGTGCCAGTTACCCCCTAAGATTAAAGATAATGTAAAAGCAATTTCAAAAATAATTATTTAATTTTATTGCCACGCCTAAAAATACTGTCCTTTTAATATTTTGTTCACTGTGTCTACATTTTTAGCACAATCGTAATATTTTATATACCGCTGTTTATGGCTCTGTAACGGCTACATTTCTGTCTTTAATAGTCTTTTACTATGACGTCATATTCCACAAGCCAATAGTATAACTTCCATAATAAAGTTTATAGCTCTAAATGCACATTTTTATTTTCGTAACAATATAATACCGGGTGTTTTTTATAGAGGTATAAAACTTTAAGTTTGCAACACTTTTTTAACTGGCAGCCACTGTGTCAGCTGTCACGTAATGTATGTTTAGTTTGGTTTGCCATTTTAACATGAATAGACTAACGCCTAAACAACTCTTCCAAATGGGAAAAATGGGCCCATGGACTGGTGGAATCATTGGTCCGCACTTCTTTAAAAACGATGCTGGTCAGAACATTATAGTCAATGGTGACCGCTAGAGAGCCATGATTACTGAATTTTTCTTTCATCAATTGAACAACCATGATGTGCGGAAGCTGTGACTTCAACAAGACGGCGCAACATGTCACACATGGTGAAACATGCGCTTAGTAACCGCATAGCTTTACGTTTAGGACCCGTGAATTGGCTTCCAAGATCGACATTAAGTCAGTGGTTTAACGTGAGTACCTGCCCTAGGACGTTACCTCACGGTGCCAAAGCACGAGTGAATACAATGCGTCCACCAACGCCCCGACCTATGATCAGAATCGCCAGTGAGTACCAATTTAAAGCCATGTTATGTGGACATGACCTCACACCTTGGTGAGGTGCCGGAGACTATCTAAACTCCTACCGATCTATGGGTCACGGCACCCGGTTAAAAATGTAACTCCACACCGAGCCAGCATAGCCCGCGATTTGGGTTTAAACACAGCCACCACGTTGCTCCCACAAAGGGGGCCTCACCATAGTCGGGCAGGGACCGAAATTCCTGGGGCTCCCGACATCCGTGACACCAGAATTAAGCCTCCGGTCAGGCCTCGTAGCATAAATGCTACTACCAGTGTAAGTTCCAAACAACTTCGGACTGGTGACCAAGATGGTGATTACAACAAACAAGAAACACTCAAACAACACAACAATAAACGGAGTCACCCTCACGGGAGAACTCAAGGTGACATCGTGACGTCGCTTGACTGTTTGCTTTTGGAATATGTGAAGTCGCTTGTATATGCCGATAAGCCCGATACCGATACGATTGGCCACTTCGAAGATAATATTCGCCACTTTACTACCGACATACGGCCACAAATATTAGAAAAAGTCATCGAAAATCGGACCTACAGATTAGACTGGCGCTCATATGTCAGAAGTCATATTTAAATTATAATGCGAGTAAAGTAAATTTCATGTCAATTTAAAAAATGCATCTTTGTTTTATTCCATTTCAAAGTTCTATATATCTATAAAAAAACACCCTTTATTACTTTGCTAAAAGGTAATTTAACTCCAAGAAGTTATGGACATATAAAGAAATGCTAATTAAAATAATTTATTCGAGTAGAAACGAAGCCTTTGATTTTTAAAAAAGCAAGCTTAATTGCAAAAAGCTCAAAGCGAGAAAGATCTTTCAATAGGTACCAAATTTATTGCTAAACCGATGGAAATAAATATTATTATTACTTACTTTGAGTTCCTAGTAAGCTAAGCTTTATACAAATCGTGAGGGAAATTAGTATACATCTGTCTATTATATTCCGTTCCAATTCCAAATAGTAATCCTCCTAGTCTGAATGAGATTACAGAGACCATTCGAAAACTTAGAGGTAATAGAGCAACGGACGGGAATGGAATCCCAGCTGGAAAACAGAATACAGCAGCACTTCTACGACCCATATCACATCGTTCTAGGAAGAATAAAGGCTGCCTCAAAAAACATCATTGTAAAGTTACCGAAAAGTGGCAACTTTCAACATCTGGAGGGAAATTCCTATGCTTAACATCATATAACATCAGATTTTTTAAACGTTTGGGTTTTAAAAATTAAAAAGTGAAAATTTGCAAAAGTGAATGAAATATTTGTTGTATTTGGAGCGATAAATAAATGCTAATAACTGCTATTAAAATTTTTGAGATTGAAAAAGGTGGCCAATAAATAATTTTTACGTTTTTAAATAAGAGTTATTCTCAATAATTTTTTTTCGTTGCTCATAACTTTTATTTTCGATTTATATGTTTTTACGTTATTGTTTTTCGTTGCAAAAAGAGTTTTCCGAGGTATCTTTACAAAATTTTCAGTTTTCACACAAAAATCGACCAACTCACTGTTTTTTTTTACTAAATTTAACCAAGACACACACTAAATCTAACAATTCTCTTCCATTAGTACATACATCAGGGTTGCAAAATGAGAATAACAAAATTGTACTCAGAGGTACATAAATTGTACTTTTTCGACCCCAACTGTATTAAAAAATTTTTTTTTAATTATTTTTAGTTTTATTTTATTTTATGAGCACAAAATATAATAAAATTGTACATAAAAATTTAGTTTTATAATAAAAAAATTAAATTTGTACTTAAAAGTTTATTTATACTTTGAAAGTATAGTATACTCGTATCTTTAACCCTCTGTAACTAACGTGTAGTCTGACAGACACCACAAAAATTCTTTTTCGCGTTACTCCGTGCAATTTGAATTAATAAAATCAATCATATTTTCAAGATTAATGTCTTTTATTTCAAATTTAAGACTCATGTTAGCTTGAAAACTATTTACTGTTATGAATAGATAAGGCAAATAAGGTGGTATTCGGAAAGTGGTGTCTATTAGTCTCCACGTCAACAAAATTGTTACATTTCGTACACGACGGCTGCAGAGGGTTAAAAAACTAGACTATACCTTAGTGTGCTTGTCTAAACGTAAAATAATGTACAAAAAAAGTCTATCGGTATACACATGCACATATTCACGAGATCAAATTGTTTTTAATAACAAATTGTTTGGTATTTTAAAACTAAAGCAGCAACAATTTGATGACCTTAACAAATTTTTTTTTGTCTGAATAATATCTTTTGTCTTTTGTAAGAATAAGAGCGGCACATGACGTTTTAATAAATCACTTAAATGATAATCTAGGGAAAATACATTAAACAAATTAATTCAGAAAGTTCGTAAATTGTACCAAATGAATAATTGGTGCACCATTGTACTTCTGAGTCTGAAATTGTACCAAACAAAGTACAATTGTACCAACATATTTAACCCAAACATACATTAAAAGGTGTGCTTCAAAATGATAAGGTCACCTTAATATTTGCTCAATTCATCCAAACTATAAAATGTTAATCAAAAAAATGCTGCGTTCAAATAAGTGAATAATAAGCTGGTTTTGCTCTTAGAGGTGTACCGTGCAAAATTCAATGCATCAAAATGATAAGGTCAGTGCTTAATAAGCAATTAATCTAATAAGAAGGCATCACAATTGTTATTTTTTTTAATAATTTATAATTTAAATAATATCTGCGCGGTATGGGTCGCAGGAATCCTTTGTCACCTTATGAACAAGGACAAATTGTGGCATTTCATGAGCAAGGATTGAGTATGCGTTGAATGGCGAAAAAACTGGGATGATCTTTTCTCAAAAACAAAGAAAATTATAGAAAATTAAAAAGCACCGGTTGTCCAAAGGTCCTGATTGCCTTGAAACTCGGCTAATTTCACGAAAGGCCTCGAATTCCATGAAAAGTGCGGTAACAATAAAAGAGGAATTGAAATTAAAAGCTTCAAAAAGCACAATTCTAAGAGCTATCAAAGCCCAGCCAAACCCTATTCGAGCAAAATTAAAAAAAATTTCCTCTCTGGCTAGGCAGCATAAGATTAAGCGTAAGGAGCTTGCGAAAAACAATATAGCAACTAATTGGCATTAGGCAAACATTTTTTTAAAAAGGTTATAAGATATTCCCTAGATTTTTGGGTTTGTAGGTAATTTTTTCTGATGGGAAAATATTTAACCTGGATGGACCAGATAGTTTCAATTGCTATTGGCGAGATTTAAGGAAGGAGCCATTGTTTTTTTCAAACGAAATTTCGGCGGTGGCAGCTTGATGGTTTAGGCTGGCTTTAGCTCACATGGTACCCTGGAACTCTACTTTCCTTCCACTCGAATGAATAGTTTAGAGTATCAGGGCTTTCTGTCTGAATTTTTGCTGCCTTATTTGGCCCAAAATGCCAACAAAACGTTCACCTTTCAGCAAGATAATGTAGCAATTAATGTCAGCAAGTCAACCAGACAATGGTTTGAGGAACACAATATTAAAGTACTTCATTGGCCAGCACGTTCTCTCGACCTAAACCCCATGGAAAATTTGTGGGGACTGCTTGTGCGTAATGTTTATGCAGAAAACAAACAGTACCGGACAAAAGATGATTTAAAAGTGGCAATCTGCAACAACATTATGTTTTGTAGCCATGCGTATGTAAACGTCTACCTCTTTCAGCTCTTAGTATTTGTTATTGCTTTTTTATTGTCTGTTACTTGTTTCCTTTCCTGCTTAATTATTGTTGTCGCCGTGTTATTTTTATTTACTTTATCTCTGCTAATGTTTGTTGCTGTAGATTGGTTATTTGTAAACAGCACGTATAGTTGTTCTTGCAGCTTTTGTTTATTTATTTTAGCGGTGTAATTAACGTTTGGGTGCCCAACCTTATTTTTGTAACAATATTTTTTTTTTTTTTTTTAGTTTAGTCTGCAAACAATCATATCAAACATAAACAACTCAATTTGCAAAAGCAAAAATAAAATACATAGTAAAGCAAAATAAAAAAAAAATAAATAAATAAAAAATTGTAGAATCCGATTAATGATTACTTTTTCAAGATCACCACAGATTGTGTAAAAGATCTCCAAGACGATTAATTTGGTATATAGCATCAATCGAGGGCGGATTGACATTGAAGCTACCTAGCGCTAGATGGCAGCACAAACACAAAAAAAATTTTCTTTCTTAGACATTACGATTAGTTTATTTGTTGTAGTCGTTTATTTAAAAAACTTTTGTGTTTCTTGGAAAATGGAAAAAAGTGAATTTCGTGTAGTGATTAAACACTATTATTTGAAAGGCAAAACGGCGAAAGAGACAAAAGAAAAGCTTGATAAACATTACGGCTAATCCGCTCCGTCAGACTATATGGTAAAATATTGGATTGCTGAATTTAAACGGGGCCGAACAAGCACTGCAACAATACCATCAACAGGAAGGCCAAAGAGGTGGTTACTAAAGAAAATATCAAGAAAATCCTCGATATCGTTATGAATAATCGTCGGGTCAAAATACGTGAGATTGCTGAAATGGTAAAAATACATATGAACGTGTGTTCAACATTTTGCATGAACATTTGCTAAAAAAAGCTATCGGCAAGATGAGTGCCGCGTTTGCTCAGTGTTGAACTAACGAGTTCGACAGATCAATTCACAGCGGTGTTTGGACATGATAAAGCATAATCCTGCTGATTTTTGGCGTAGATTAATAACTGTTGATGAAACATGAGTCCACCACTACACACCTGAAACCAAAAATCAATCGAAGAATGGGTGGAAGCTGGCGGAAGTGCTCCGAAGAAGGCGAAGACAGCGAAATCGGCTGGCAAGGTTATGGCCACTGTACTTTGGGATGCACACGGAATATTGCTCATCGATTATCTTGAAAAGAGATCCACAATCACAGGAGAGTATTATCGTGCATTATTTGATCAATTGGTTGATGCAATCAAGGAAAAACGACCACATTTAAACAAGAAAAAAGTGCTCTTTCTTCAAGACAACGCACCGGTTCACAGAGCATTACATACGATGCTAAAACTAAGAGAAATCCACTTCGAATTGGTTGATCATCCACCTTATAGTCCAGATTTAGCCCCTAGTACCTTTTTCCTGCTTCCAAACTTGAAAAAATGGCTCGCAGGAAAAAGATTCATCTCAAACGAAGAAGTGATTACCGAAACCAATGTGTATTTTGAGGAGTTCCCAAAATCGTATTATTCAGATGGTATAAAAATGTTGGAAAATCGTCTTACTAAGTGTATTGAGCTGAAAGGAGACTATGTTAAGAAATGAATGGTTTTTGAAAAAAAAAGTTTTTTTCCTACTTAGGTAGCTTCGATATCAATCCGTCCTCGTATATCTTTAAAACAGTAACAGTAAGAGTTTCTTAATTTGGCCTTCATAAGTTTGTAGTCAATAGAAATCATCAGTCAAAAAGTGGCGAAATAAGTGGGAGTGGCATCTCTCACACAAAGTAAATACTGATGTTTATATATCTTTGGAACGGTAATTGTAGAAGGTTCTGTGTTTGGTCTAAATAACTTCGCGGTCAATCTAAATCATTAGTCAAAATATGGGCGGAATTGAATAAGTGGGTGTGGTACCTCCCATTCAAACTAAGTAATGATTATTTGATATCTAGAGAATGGTAATAGTGAAAGTTTTTAAATTTGGTCCAAATAATTTTGTGGTCAATATAAATGATCACTCAAAATTAGAATTGATTAAGTGGGAGAGGTACCTCTTATACGAAGTAAATTTGTTTTTGTATATCTTTGAAAGGGTAATATAGGAAATTTCCGAATTTAGACTAAATTTCCAACACATATCCGATTAATTTTAATGCATTCTTTTATATTTTTCATATGGGGTATACAACACAAAGGCTCCCAGCAACATGGGAAGGATAACTCTATTTCTATATAAATTTTTTAAGTCTGGCCTTAATAATGAAAATTAATTCAGATTTATAGGTCAACCAAGCTTCAGTTCTACAGATTTTCAGAAATTTTTTACATTTCTACGCCGTTATATTTGGTACGATCTATAGAATTAAGTGATGTTTTTAATGCTTACCTGTAATATACTTGTTTTACCGACGCCAGAGGCCCCCAAAAATGCTGCTTTAAGGGGGCCCTGTAGCCATGGGGGCTCTGCACCACCCTCCAGAGTGATACGCTATGCTGAAATGCACTTATTTTGTATATGAATTTCCATTGCGATAGAGATTTTTGTAGATTTTGTTGTAGAATTATCACCGACATAGTCAACGCTGCGTGTGCTGCCAATTAAAAGTTTTTTCGAATTTGTCGGTGAAATTGTGCTCCACATTATATTTTGAAAGAACGCCAGCTTGTAATTATTTTTTTACTCTGCTTCTATTTCGTTTTCTATTGTCTCCCTCTGTCTCTCTCACTCTCACTCGCAATCTCTCTTTCTCTCTAATTAAACTTTTTGCGTTTGTTTTAAGTTTCTAATCTATAAAAGAGTACTTTTGGCCTTCTTTTTGTTTGTTTTTGTTTTTGTATTTTTTTTAAATTTAAGGATTAATTTTTAAGGATTAAAGAAGAGATGAGTAAATGAGTGAGTGATTGTTTGTCTTGTAAGTGAGTGCAACAATTGTTTATGATGTCCCTGCTAATATACTACGAAACATTTTGTTTTCTTTGAAAATGTATTCAATAACGACTTTTTGTTGTTATTGTTTTATGTTTGTTTGTTTGTTTGTTTGTTTGTTTGTTCGTTTTCTATTATTGATACAAGAACGGACAGTTAAAATTTAATTAAAAAAATATTGCTTTTAATTTTCCAGGAGATTCAAGTTAATGCTGTTTCACGTTTCAATGATGGTATAAACGAATGATGGTATAAAGAACGAAAACGTTTATAATGTAGACTCAATATAAAAAGAATTTAATAAACGATACTGGTTTATCTCAGTATGAGGCGTATAATATTGCTGAAAAGATACAGAGAATTTATTTTTTTTACATTACAAATCTGTTTTAAAGTAAAGGATAAAAACAAAGAAAAATATAAAGATTTTTTCAAGGCCATATCATATACGTTACTTCAAATTTAAAATAATATGTATGTACTTACATACAGTGTGAAGCATAATTCAAGGTATTATTCAAGGTATTATGTTTCACACTGTATGTATGCATATAGCAAACGAGATTCATTAATTAATTAATCGAATTGCAGAAAAAAACACTGTTTGATCGAGGACTGTGCAATAGTTTCAATAGTGTTTCATTTCTTCCAAAGATGTGATTTTCATATGAAGGCGTAAGCAAAGCCCTGAGTCTTTTTTAAAAAACACAGTTTCAAAGTTCCAAAAAAATACAAGTTTGTTAAAAATTATATTAATAACTCCGCCATTTCCACTGGATTTCTAAAACCTAAGACGCATTTTATTCATAACTGAACGTAGTTTTCCATATAAATTAGTGAGCAAAAACAGCTCTAAGCTTGAAAAAATTTATTTAAGTGAAATACATGTACATTAGAGCGGGTTGATTTAAAAATAATAAACTTTTACCAAGAAACCATACCTCTAAAATGAATTCTGATGTTCCTCATTTTGACCCAATGGTCAAATTTTAAAAAATTCCACTCTGACCGATTTAAAGGGCCCCAATCGAGTCTAAATGTATGACAGACCCCCACTAACTTTGGAGGGCGAACCCACCCATGTTAGTAACACCCCCTGGAACCTCCGTGGGCGGATACCCATACAAAAATTCCAAAAAATCAACATTTTTGGCATTTTATATAAAACAATCAGCAAAATGGCTATAAATTTTATGTTTTTAATAAAACTTAATAATAAAAAAGAAACTAAAAAAAGTTATTGTTTGAAATCTGTTTTGCTCTCGAGTGTGGGCAATTTCGCACGGCTCTCTGATGTCGTCGTCATAACAGCGTTTATATTTTCTGGTATAACTCGTTTGGAAACACTAGCTAGCATTTGAGCATGTCGTTCCATTCCTTGTGTATGTGATGGAATGTTTAGATAATTAAATGGTGGATCATCCTGTTTTAAATATTCTTTCAACGTATTGTATGAAATGCTACGCGTGAACGTTTTTTATACCATTCAAATACGAAATACTTTTTTTATATCATTCAAATTGATCATTTTCGTGTACTTTGTGCAATGAAAGCTTATATTTGGTTTTTTATAAACTCTAAGTTCTGTTGGGTCTTCAACATCGGTTCGGGTTCATGGTGATGTTAATCAGCAGAAGTGCTATTCTTAGGAGATGGGGTCTTCGCCCGGTGATAGTGCAGTGGATCTATGACTCCATAGTCATACCTGTTCTCACCTATGGCTGTATCGTATGGTGGACAGCCTTGGAAAATGCCAGTCGGAGGAGGGTTCTAAATAAGGTACATAGGTGTGTAGAAGTACTCCTCAGGCAGCGCTGGACATTATCCTGGACCTAACATCCCTTGAGGTTGTGCTGAAGGGAAGGGCTGCTAGAAGTTTCCTGAGGATTTTTGAAGGGGGCCTGACCAAGGCTCTGGGTTATGGACACTCTACCATTTTGGGGTGACTTGACTGGGGTGCGCATTTGGTGTCCTGTACTGGTTCAACGGACTATAAGATCAAGGAATGCGACTTCGACATATGCCCTGCGGCAGTTTTTCCAGATAGAGAGTCTTGGCGTGGGGTTGATGGACTTTTCGACGACCATGCCATCTTTACAGATGGATCTGAGACCGAGGAGGGCACTGGCGCGGGAGTCTACCTGGCGAACAGTGACATTAAATTATCCTTTAGATTAACGGAGGAGTGCAGTGTTTTTCAGGCCGAGATCTTCGCTGTTATCAGAGCAGCTGAGCCTTTTCGCGACTTAGCTGCTGTGGGGAATGGTGTGGTCTTCTACTTGGACAGTCAGGCGACAATGAAGGTGTTGACTGGTCGCCATGTCAGCTCAAGGCTGGCTGCATCCCTTGCGTCGCTCTTGAATGTGTGCAGCGTTAAACTGTGCTGGGTTCTGGGGCATGCTGGCCTAAGGTGCAACGAGATTGCAGATGAACTGGCAAGAGCGGGCACGGCTTGTGGTGTAGAACAGGCAGATGCTTCGGTGAAACAACCGTTTGGTTTTCTTGGGAGCTTAATTGATAGCTGGACCCGTCGTAGAGTGGAAGAGTCGTGGATTAGACTCTAGGGTCTGTGGCCGCGCACTGACCGCTCTAGGACGGAATGGGTCTTCAATCTAAGGTGGGAATCTCTTAGGATTCTGATAGGCTTTGTGACTGGGCACTGCGCTCTGAGGGCGAGGACTAGGATTTGGGAAGCAGGCTTCCCCTATTTTCTGCCGAGTTTGCGGCGATACATGGGAGCCGGAGACTGTAGAACACATCCTCTGTCACTGCCCGACTCTTTATGGGCGCAGGGTCAGATTGTTTCGTTGCGGCTCTCTCGATGGCCTTGGTGACATTGCGTCGGCTAGAATATTCGATCTGGAGGGCTTTCTGTCAGGTCTCAGCTGACTCCTTAGGTGATTCCTAGTCTTCTTTTGGCATCCGTCTCTTTTTTATGTATGCCTCTTCTGACCCTATTATTCTCCAATTTCCTTCTCTGTCCTTCCTCTCTATTTGTTTTCTAATTCTTCTCTTCACTCTTCTTCTTATCAGTTGAAAGGTTTTTTCCACAATGGACCACTGTGGTCTCTGGGTGGGGTACTTTCGGTACCGCCTTTCCTATCTACCTACCTACCTAATCAGCAAATCTGGAACCATAATGGTGGATATGTCACCCAGTGAGACCCTATGTCCACTTAAACGCCTTCACCTAAGCCTGTCGGGAACTCCACATTCACATTCACATTCATATTCACATTCACAACTGGTAACACCTGGCGAAAATCTCCACGAAACTAATTTTTTTTTTCTTCATAAAGAAAGTTATTATTCATTATGTCCTTTAAAAGGCGATCGACAAAGCATAATGCACGTTTGGGCACCGTTGAAAAGTCATCCCAAATGATGAGACCTGAGTTGATGTGCATCCTTTGCGTGAAACTTTGAGCGAAACTATGAGACCGATGTGTCTCAGAAAGGTACACGTATTTTAAAAACCGAATGTTATGTTCGACCACCTGATAAGAGATTATCTGCAATGCCTTATTCTTATTTTTAAGAAGAAGTATGTGCTTATTTCCCTGGAACTTCTTTAACTGTTAAAGTTTGGATTTGCTTGACATTATAAATTAAACAACCCTGTATTGTTACATTTAACAAATCAAACACTGCATAGTCGACAACAGTATTACCAAGAACGGTTTCTGCAACAACAAAATATGTAATGTATAGATATACATTTTGAAACAGTAATACGGAAGATATTTGCAACCGACAAGAAAATAACTTTTAGAAGTACGAGGGGGATTGATATAGAAGCTACCTAAGTAGGTAAAAAGCACTTTTTTTTCAGAAACCATACATTTCTCAACATAGTTTCCTTTTAGCTCAATACACTTAGTAAGACGATTTTCCAACTTTTTTATACCATCTGAATAATACGATTTTGGGAACTCCTCAAGTTACGCAATAGTTTTGGTAATCACTTTTGCCTTTGAGATGAATCTTTTTCCTGCGAGCCATATTTTCAAGTTTGGAAACAGGAAAAATCACTAGGGGCTAATTCTGGACTATAAGGTGGATGATCAACCAATTCGAAGTGGATTTCTCGTAGTTTTAGCATCGTATCTAATACTGTGTGAACCGGTGCGTTGTCTTGAAGAAAGAGCACTTTTTTCTTGTTTAAATTTGGTCGTTCCTTGATTGCATCAACCAATTGATCCAATAATGCACGATAATACTCTCCTGTAATTGTGGATCCCTTTTCAAGATAATCGATGAGATATATTCCGTGTGCATCCCAAATTACAGTGGCCATAACCTTGCCAGCCGATATCGCTGTCTTCGCCTCCTTCGGAGCACTTCCACCAGCTTCCACCCATTACTTCGATTGATTTTTAGTTTCAGGTGTGTATCGGTGGACCCACGTTTCATCAACAGTTATTAACCTACGCCAAAAATCAGCAGGATTATGCTTTATCATGTCCAAACACCGCTGTGGAGTGATCTGTCGAACTCGTTTTTGTTCAACACTGAGCAAACGCGGCACCCATCTTGCCGATAGCTTTTTCATATGCAAATGTTCATGCAAAATGTTGAACATATGTTCATATGATATTTTTTACCATTTCAGCAATCTCACGGATTTTGACCCGGCGATCATTCATAACGATATCGAGGATTTCCTTGATATTTTCTTCAGTAACCACCTGTTGATGGTATTGTTGCAGTGCTTGTTCGGCCCCGTTTAAATTCAGCAATGCAATATTTTACCATATAATCTGACGGAGCAGATTCGCCGTAATGTTTATCAGGCTTTTCTCTTGTCTCTTTCGCCGATTTGCCTTTCAAATAATAGTGTTTAATCACTACACGAAATTCACTTTTTTCCATTTTCCAAGAAACACAAAAGCTGCTTACTTCAAACCACTACAACAAATAAACTAATCGATGAATTTGGCTAAATTTTTAACAGCCAACGTTTGACAGATCGTAATTTCTAAGAAAGAAAAAGTTTTTGTGTTTGTGCCGCCATCTAGCGCTAGGTAGCTTCAATGTCAATCCGCTCTCGTAATGTATAAAGGGTGGGCAAATTCGATGTTAGGAAGTAAATTGGCTTAGAAACACATTTTCTTTTTTACAAATTCAGTTTTATTCATACCGATATAAAAAAGAAATATGGGAATTATTAATGGAACATGATGTCGGGCAAATGTCCACCTCTAGCACATCGCCAGACGTCCGCTCTTTTCGGAAAATTTTGAACCACATTTTGCACAAAGCTTCGCTTGTCTCGTCAATGCAGCGCCGAATTTCATCCTTCTGAGTGTTAGTTGTTTGTGTTTGTTCACGTAAACCCGATCTTTCAAATGGCCGCAAAGAAAATTCTCCAGTGGCATTAAATCACAAGAACGAGGCTGCCAAATTAACATTGCCAAATCGAGAAATTACGTGATCGGAAAATTTCTCGTGCAATAACAAAATTGTTCGTCTGGATGTGTGGCTTTTAGCGCCGACCTGCTGAAACCAACGGTCACTGATGTCAACATTAGCCAATTGTGGCCACAAAACTTTGGTTATCATGGCTTGGTAGCGCAGAGAATTTATGGTGATGGCGTTTTTTTTGCTCACTTTCGAAAAAATACTGACCGATGATGCCGCCTAACCACAAACCGTACCATACGGTCACTTTCTTTGGATGTAATGCTTTTTCGAGGCCTGTTTGTGGATTTTGCGAGCCACATATGCGACAATTTTGTTTGTTTACATCACTAAAGATGATTTTGTCAAAAATTCCGTGTTTTTCGTTCAGTTTTTCAAACAGCAAATTTTCACAATTAAAATTCTTGGCTTAAGAGTGTGGCATTCCATAGTTAAAATTTCCCATTTTTTACTAAATAAGTGTCAAAGGTTGACAGCTCAATTTGTGACATTTTATCATTTGACAGGCAATTTACTTCCTAACATCAAATTTGCCCACCCTGTATATGAAAAGCATACCTCTTTGTAGTTGATTGTTCAGCGAATCACACACGGCATTATAGGGAGAATTTGTACTTTAGTGCACTGCTCGTGTGTAGAGCAATCTTCAAGTGCGTCTTTTCTACCACTTACGACATGAGTAAAGGCAAAACGAACGTCCATTAACATTACTCACTCTTTCCTCTTTTCCACAATCTATTTTCCCCCTGAGAACTGGTCTTAAGCAAAAAGAAAAAAAAAATGATAATATATCCCAATAGGTCATTATATCTGCAGCTAGATAATTCACCGAAGTTAGATATTATGTATCTCACAAGGTATATATCTACTTTTCTTGTTAACTACAATATGTTCTGTCTATTATGAGCGTTTCTTCCCTCCCTACAAGTGTTTAGATTACGCCATTTGTTCTGAGCCTTCTGATGCAAGAGTCTAACGGTATCTAAAGCAGATCCTGTTATAGAAATGTTTTAAGATTTTAATGGATTTTATTTCCCACTTGTCACTTGTTTTGGAAACCTAATTTAATACCTGTTATGATGAAGGTTTTAAGAACGTAACCGATAAACAAATGCAACATTTCCTAATCCTTTTCATATTTATTTCATAAAGTTTTCCTTGTAAACAATTTATTGTTTTTTGTGTGTTTTATTTCTGGATTTAATTTCACTTTTTTCTCATTCTTTTGAAGCCTCAAAACATTAGAGACGAGAGAAAAACAAATAAAATAAATTTAAGATACTTGTACAGGAGAAAAGTAGAAGAGGACAACATCATCATAAAATTAAAAACAAACAAAACAGTCATCAAAATAAGAAAAGAAAAAAATTATAATAAAAAAATAAATAAAAAAGAAAAACAAAGAATACTGGAACTAAAATGAAGAACTGCTGGTGGGTACCGCACATTTTATTCAGAAGACAAACAAGTTATTTTCTTAAACAATAAAGCAAATCCAAGCAAAAGTTCTCAAGTGTGGGTAAAAGTTAACATTTTATTTTTGGGCAGAGGAACTGCCTCAATAACAATTTGTTATGAATGAATTTGAATTTTGTTTTGCTGTTCAAAGCAATAAAAAGAAAACATTTTTTCCTTTACGAGTTTTGTAAACGCAAATAAAATTAAGCAATAAAAACAGAAAGGCCAACCGACATCCCTTTTTTCGCGCAATATGTCCATTTTAATATTTGTTGTTTTTGGCATTACCGAAGAAAAACAAAATTGATGCGGGTATCTTTTTGATAGACTATCTGTCGGCCTATGTAGGTCGTTGTTTGTATGGCCTTTAATTTTACTTTTAAGAAAATTATGCGCCAATAAAACTGTAATTTATCAAAATCTAAAACACACAGAAAAGAATTCTAATGGACGTACTCGTATAAATTGTCTGACTGACATCTTCTAGAAGACACAATAGAAGAATCATACTGTGAGTGAGTGATATGGCCAAATTGCAAACGGATAGGGGAAGTGACAGTGACAGTGACAGTGACACTGATTCAAAAACAGATATGAATACTCAGATAAGTTTTGATGCTGATGAATGATTAATTCTCTAACGATTGTGGTTGGGTCTTTTTATTTTGTCATTAAGAATAGATTTTTTTTCTTTTTTTTTTGTTGTAGTTGGTAAAATATTTTTATATTTTATACTAGAGTAACCCTTCCGCATTGCTGGAAGCCTTTATGTTCTCATAAGGAAAGTTCAAAGCAATACACACATTCAATCATTCCAAGAGAACAACTTTTTCATATATATATACAGTATATAGATAACAATACATATACAAGTAATATAAACTATAATAATATAAAAATAGCTTGATATCAAAACTGTCACATTTAAAATTACATTTTTTTAAATGAATGATAGTTGTCACGCCCACTTATTCAATTTCGCACAGTTGTTAATTGATGATATGCTCTGTCCAAGAAGTGGTTTAAGCCAAAAATAGAAACTTTTACTATTACCGTTCTCAAGATATAAAAAAATTAGTAAAAAATGGGCGAAATCCCATAAGTAGGAGTGGTACCTTCCATAAAAAATAAATATTAGTTTTACTATATCTTAAGAACGAATAAAACTTAATTTTCAATATTTAATCTGACGAACTTCATAGTCAATACAAATCAAAGTTAAAAAGTAGGCAGTAATGACCAAGTGGGCGTGGTATCTCCTATGCAAAGTAAGTACTGATTTCAGTATATCTTTAGAACGTTTAAAACCAATGTATTTTAATTTGTTGTCAATGTCAATATATATCATCAACGAAATATAATCAAAACATATCATCAGTCAAAAGGCGGGCGGATTTGGACAAGTGGATGTGGTACCTCTCATGAAAACGATTAAAGCTAAAGTTACTAAATTTGGTCTGAATACCTTGTGAACGTAGTAGAAAGTTCTAAGTTAGGTTCAAACAACATCGTGAACAACGTTACATTATCAGTCAGTAACTGGATGAGATTGGATAAGTGGGCATGGCACATTCCATTCAAATTAAATATTGAATTTTGTATATGTGGACAACGGCAACAATTAAACTTTGATATCCATATCAGCCAAAAAGCGTTAATTGCACAAAGCACACTGAATGAAAGCTATTTATATACGTATTTTCTATATAAAAATGAATTTGTGTTTGTTTGAAGCATGGTTGGCAGCCCACTGTGTTATTTTTTTTCTCCGTCACTCCTCTACGGAGCATATTGGCTTTCCACAAAGCATCTATTGCTTTTTTCAGTTTCTTTAATCAATTTTGATATTTCAAGCTAAGTAGATGATTAATCCGCTGTAGCTTTCTCCATATTATTTTTTTTGTTTTTTTTGGTGTAGTGGAGGAGATCCTTGCCAATTGGTGGTGGTCTTTACTTTAGCATTGTAATTTTTTCCCAGTAGGTGGCGTGTTTTTCCTGATCATTCGTCTGATGTTAGTCATCATCGCCAGAGGTATGCGAGAAGGGTCAGGGGGGCTCTTTTCTTTATTTTTTTTTTTCGATGGAGTTGTCTGGAGGGAAGAAGTTGAAGTCTTATTTTATTATCAAACATTCGAAACCACAACTAAATTTTTTCTTTGTCATGTCCTCTGCTGGGGACACCACGCCACGCCTACTGTGTAACCTAATTTTATTGGGTTTTATATTTAAAAAAACTTGGGTGGGTTTCTGTTGTTTATTGACAAAAAAAAAAGACTAAAAATTTACGTATTGGGCGTACAAAGTAATTTGGTTCCCTTTTTTTGTTAAAAAATGATAATGAGTTAGCAATTTTATCAAAATACAAATATTATCAAATCACTGGCTTACATCTTTCCCCGACCTCTGAGCTAATGTCCCGATCCCGTCCTAGAAAAACTTCTCGTTTTTTGAGGCGTTGCACTTCGAAGCTGATTTATTATTTTTTTAAAAGAAGTAATTCGGTGGCATGCTAATAGATATTGCATCGATCGAAAGCTAATAGCCAGAAAGAGCTATGTTTGGAGAATTTAATCGCTTCTGAAAATTGTTTTGCAGCTTTGCCACGAGAGAACGAGCGTTGTCATGCAAAAGAAAAACTTTGTATATCTGTCTGTCTGTCTGTCTGTCTGTCTATCTGTCTTTATATTCTGGCTGTTTTTCTCATAAAGCGCGAATCAACCAAAGTAATTTTAATCTACTCCGAATATCGGGTTTTAGCAGCTCATAATACCAACTAAGAATATAAAAATTCATTATAAATATTAAAACAACGTAACGTAATGTGGGCTCTCTAAAAAAACAGGTTTTGCCAACCCTGGCCTGACGACTGTATATAGATAAGAAGTAAAATCTACAGTGTCTTTTTGAAAGGAACTATTGGTTAAAAAATTTAGCTAAATTTTTTTAATAATTATATGGTATAGGTGTTGGGACCAAATTTCATCTTATTTATGTTATTTTTTTTTATTTGTAAGTCAAGAAGCTTCTCTTACCTGCTTATGCGACTTTACAACTCTTGTCTTTGACTCAGAGCAGTAGAACAGTTTGCCAAGTGCTCCGGATTTGTGAGCTTCTTCTCCAGTTGTTAATGCCAAATTTTGAAATGTTCTTTTATTTTTCATCTGATTGTGTAAGGAGTCATGCTGTTGAGAGCCACATTAAGCAATTTATTTTGAAAGTGTGGCAAGTCTATTTTTGAAAACATATAATGGTTGTTATAGATTAAACTTGTTATGATCTTTTCGTGTGAAAACAATTTTTATTAAACAAATTAAGATACTTGTTATTGGGGAGATGAAAGAGTTGTCTCTAAACGGGATTGAAAATCTGATCATTTTGAAAGTAATGCAAGTCAGTACATTCAAATTTTTTTACACTCGAAAATATTATGAAAAACTTTAGCTACGGTTGCTCTATGATGATGCAGTGCTGACGTTTGACATCATGTCTGAAGATAGTATGTACGTTGCTGGAAACACGTACAGGCTGTACAAACCCCAAAAACATATTATATTAACATTCGATTTCCATTGATTTCAAATATAATACAGAAATATGGTCGAATAGGCAATGCTGGAAAATACACAAATAAGTACAGCCTTGCTAGAGTAACACATTAACAATCATGACACAATCCAGTGTTACTAAAACTCTACAATACAATTTTAAAGATTGACTTGGTATATCTCTTTTTAATTATCTTACAGTGACATGTGTACTGGTCAAAAAAGAAGCATAAAGTTCGCCAAGGAATTTAAAAGGATGACAATTTTTCAATCCAGTGACTATGAAATAAATATCATTAATCAACAATTTTTATTTTCAGAACATTCATTTGCTTAAATGAATGTGATTTTGGAGTGGTAGAAATATCATTTCTCAAAATAAGTTCCTTATATATTTCCTAGGATTACTATGAAGTAATGTGAAATTGTTGAAAACATAATAAATTCTTAGTCTATGATGTGAAACTCGAAAGAAAAAAAAATATCGATGTAGAAGCCATTAATTGGTTAAGTATATTGTTACAAAAATAAAAATACAGCACTGTATTGTGGGATTTTGGTATATTTTGCGTCACCTGTCAATTTGGCAGCACTGGCACATCGACACATCTTTTCGTTACATTTGAATTAACGGATATGGAAATAGAAGATGGTAGATATTTCCTGAACCTTCCAAACTATAGAAAATTATGTATATAAATGGCTTCTTTACCTACACGTCAGTTAGTTATCGTTTGGCTGTCGTAAGGCACAGACGTGTTAAAGCGGAAATAGAAGTGTTGTATAAACGAATATTATATTGTATTAAGATAAACAGTATAAAAGTTATTGTGTAGTAAAACAAAAACTGTAAAAAAACAAAGTAAAGCGGCGTATATTTTATTTTATTTTATTTTATTTTATTTTATTTTATTTTATTTTATTTTATTTTATTTTATTTTATTTTATTTTATTTTATTTTATTTTTTTTTGTTTTATTTTTTAAATTTAAACGAACTCAAACATTTTAAAACGTTTACAAGCGATGTACCATAAAAAATTTTAGAAGACTTCGGTAGGACAAAATGCTGAATTCAATATTATCGATGTATTAGCAAAATGAGGAAGACTTAGTAATTTCGGAAATATATGTCAAAGTTACCTAGTTCCACAATTTAAGATTAGGAAGTAAATTGGCTATCAAATGATGAAATGTCAAGAATTGAGCTAAAAAATGTGGAAATTTTAATTACGGAAAGCTACACTCTTGAACAAAAAATATTAATTGTGAAAATTTACTGTTTAAAAAACTTAACGAAAACAAAGCATTTTTCAACAAAATCATGTTTAGTGATGAGGCCCATTTTCAATTAGGCGGTTATGTGAACAAACAAAATTGTTGCATATGGGGCTTACAAAATCCACAAACAGTCCTCAAAAAACCATCACATACAAAGAAAGTGACCGTATGGTGCATTCTGTGGTAAGGCGGTATCATCGGCCCGTATTTTTTCGAAAATAAGCAAGGAAACGCCACCACCGTGATTTCTCTGTTCTACCAAACCATGACAACCAATTCTTTGTGGCCAAAATTGGCTACCGTTGACATTAGTGACCTTTGGTCTCAGCAGGACGGCGCCACAAGCCACAAAGCCAGCCGTAACAATTCAGTTATTGCATGAGAAATTTCCCGGTCGCGTAATTTCTCGATTTGGCGATGTCAATTGGCCGCCTCGTTATTCTGATTTAACGCTGCTGGATAATTTTTTTGTGGCCATTTGAAAGACCGGGTTTACGCGAATAAACTACAAACAACTGACACTCTGAATGTTGAAATTCGGCGCTGCATTGACGAGATAAGCGAAGCTTTGATGCAAAATGTGGTTCGAAATTTTTTGTGCCGACGTGCTAGAGGTGGACATTTGTCCGACTTCATATTTTATTATCAGTTCCCATATTTAAATTTTATATTGGTATGAAAAAAAACTGAATTTGTCAAAAAAAGTGTTTTTAAGCCAATTTACTTTCTAACTTCAAGCTTGCTCACCCTTCATTATGCATGAAAAAATAAAATTTATATTATTTAAGAAATACAAGCACACGATGGAGTTATGGCCTCATATAAGGTGTGCTTCAAAATGATAAGGTCACCTTAATATTTGCCCAATTCATCCAAACTATAAAATGTAACAAATGGTCAATTTATTCAAAAAAATTTTACGTTCAAAGAAGTGAATAAAAGCCGGTTTTGCTTTTAGAGTTGTACCATTATCTTATTCAATGCGTCAAAATGATAAGATGAGTGATTCATAAGCAATTAATCTAATCAGAAGGTACCATAATTGTTATTTTTTTAATAATTTATAACTTAAATAATATCGGCGCGGTATGGGTCGCGGGAAACCTTTGTCACCTTATGAAAAAGGACAAATTGTGGCACTTCATGAGCAGGGATTGAGTATGCGTGGAATGGCGAAAAAACTGGGATGATCTTTTCTCAAACAGAGAAAATTATAGAAAATTAAAAAGCACGGGTCATCCAAAGGTCCTGACTGCCTGTAAAACTCGGTTAATTTTACGAAAGGCCTCCAATTCCATGAAAAGGGTGGTAACAATAAAAGAGGAATTGAAATTACAAGCTTTAAAAAGCCCAGCCAAACCTTATTCTAGTAAAATTAAAAAAAAATTCCCTGTCTGACTAAGCAGCATAAGATTAAACGTAAGGAGCTTGTGAAAAACAATATGGCAACTAATTGGCATCAGGTAAACATTTTTCGGGTTTGTAGGTAATTTTTTCTGATGGGAAAATATTTAATCTGGATGGACCAGATAGTTTCAATTGCTATTGTAAGACTTAAGGAAGAAGTCCTTGTTTTTTTCAAACGGAATTTCGGCGGTGGTAATTTGATGGTTTTGGCTGGCTTTAGCTAACATGGTACCCTGGAACTCTACTTTCCTTCCACTCGAGTGAATAGCCTAGAGTACCAGAGCTTTCTGTCTGAACTTTTGCTGCCTTATTTGGCCCAAAATGGTAAAAAAACTTTCACCTTTCAGGAAGATAACGAGCAATTCTTGTCAGCAAGTAGTATGAATATTAAAGTACTTGATTGGCCAGCGAGTTCTCCGGACTTAAACCCCATGGTAAATTTGTGGGGACTGCTTGTGCGTAATGTTTATGCAGACAACACACAGTACCATACAAAAGATGAATTAAAAGTGGCAATCTGCAACAGCTGGAGCGTAAGCCGATCCAATCTTCTGAACAATTTAGTAAGTGCGATGCAATAGAAGGAAATGACAACTGCATAAATTAAAAATAATTGATTAATGCTTAGCTTAAATCAAAGTTTGGATAAATGAATCACTGACCTTATCATTTTGACGCATTGAATTTTGCACTTATTTTCATTATCTCATTATTCACTTATTCACTTATTTTATTTTAACGTAGAATTTTTTTGAGTAAGTTGACCATACGTTACATTTTATAGTTTGGATGAATTGGGCAAATATTAATGTGACCTTATCAATTTTTAAGCACACCTTACCTCCAGGTCAGCATAATTTTTTTAAGCAGTTAGATTCTGAGTAAGCCATTACATAATTACTTACTCACTTATTAATATGGCACTATAATCGAGTTCAGAAAAGCTCGATAGCTGAATCTGGTGCCGTTTGTGAATCAGATTCTGCTGTCAGATTCTGCAACACTTGGCGTCTCTAACGAAGATGTAGTCGTCCTCTTCTCTGCTTTCGCGTAGTGTCTCAAATGTATGCCTTTGCAGCAATTTCTTCGCAGCTGACCAAGATATTGCAACCGCTGAATATGTATGCGTTTCAGTATTTACGACACTCTTAAGTTCATACAGCTCGCTCTTTATCCTACTCGTAGAGGACCGAATATCATACGATGGGTTTTTCTCTCTTAGTTTTAAAATTATTCTTATTATTGGCATAAGGAAACAAATTAAATAGTAAATAAATAAATGGCAAAACAAAATTGCTTAAATTCTATCTTCTATAAATTAGAGCAATTTTTCTTCCAGAATAATAAGTTAATTCCCAACGACTTAAGGTATTTAAACTTTTCAGCTTGTGTTCAGTTCTTGTGCTATTCGTTATTCTTCTCGTGCGATTTATTTAATAAATCTGTGAGATTACTACTTTGCCATTCAACTTTTTTCATTTATTTTTTTATTTTTATGTTGCGTTAAAAAGGATTTTTTAAACGATCCTTTAATAATGGCAGAAATGGAATAAAAAATGTTTCCATATCTCACCCTTTACACAGTGAACGACAAATAAAACAATATAAAGAGAAGAAAACCTTTCAAGCTTTGATTGGAGTAACGTTTAAGTAGAAAACTTTCTTCGTTGTTTCAATTTTCAGTTTGCAATTATTATTATCAACTGATTTCGCGCCGCTTAAGTAGCTGCCAAGGTGTGTAAAACTTTGTACCTCTTTAATAGCATTATCATCTAGAAAGATGCGATCAGTGCGTGTGTTATTCACTAGCACGGCTTTTGTTTTATTGGCATTGATGTCTAAATAATATTTTTCAGCACATATTCGAACAGTCTGTTCGTTAAGGTGCCGCATACTAATTGGGTGCCAAAGAATGCCTCTGTTGGGAGCGATATCTGTACTTGCCCAATTATATCTTAAATTACCACCAGAAAAAAAGTGGGAGAGAGGATAAGGTCAGAAAGAGCGTCATCGTGCAATACTCTACACCTGAATGCAGTATATAACGCCTGTATGGGGTGGACAAATTTATTTGGTGCTCCATTTCTTGAGAGTGCATCCCAGATTCTCTGGTCTTTCAGACGATTGAAAGCTTTCTCGGAATCGACGAACCCTATATAACAGTTGCTGTAGCTTATTGATTTGCTCCAGTGTGATTAAAAGGACGCAATGAAGTCCACACAAGAAGGTTGTGACTTGAACCCTGCTTGTTGGTTTCAATTTTACATGCTATTCGGTCTAAAATTATCCGGCGTAGAATCTTAAGTGTCATACACAGTGTCACACATGATGCGCCTTTTTTTGGAATCTTTACCAAAGTCCCTTGCAATCACTCAGTCGGAAAGGTTTTGTTCTTCAAGATGTTTTTGCATAGCGGGTGTAGAATTCAATTTGCAATAGTTATTTCAAATATACCTTAAATGTATTCCGGTAAGTGTGCCTCTGTGGTATGTTAGGTAAGACACTCGCCTTCCAACGAGAAGGTCGTCGGTTCAAGCTAGACCATCTTAAAATAAGAAAAAAGTTTTTCGACAGCGGTATCACCTCATAACATTAGCTAGTAACTGGTTATGAGTATAAATACTATTGAAAACTTCTCTAAATGCGTTTGTCGTTCGGACCCGGCGTTAAACTGTAGGTCCCTTTCATTGAGTTGAAAATTAGAATCGGATGAAGCTCATTGACTGAGAGAAGTCCCCATGTTCCTTCATGGAATGTTATGGGAATTATTATAATATATATTCCGGTATATCGAATATTGGTTTTGTTAAAATAAATTTTAACGGTTTTTATTACTTTCAAAGGTTTTTTATTTATTATTTTTTAAATTTATTTAATCTATGTTTTAATATTTAAAAATTACTAAAAATTAAAAAAAAATTATAATTAAGTCGTTTATTTTGAAAGATATAAAGGTTTGCCGTTTATTAACTTTTAAAATATTGGTAATTACACTGTGCTCGATTTTGACACGTTTTTTGCCGCCATACGTAGCACCCGGCGGGTTAACCATATTCCAGTACGTTAAACCCAGTGGTGTTTTTTTTAGCCCTTGTTTTGAGATACACCGTTATTTCGAAAATGTAGAAGGCTTTTTTTCGCGCAAACTAAACTCAGCGTTTACTTTATTGAATAAACTAAATAGGCCGAAATTCCGCAATAAAATCGTCTTTAAGTAAGGCTAAGACTTGTTTTTCATCTGCGCTGTCGTTGTGTAATTATATATTTTTTTGGC
Source organism: Wohlfahrtia magnifica (assembly GCA_023159175.1). Lineage (NCBI taxonomy): Eukaryota > Metazoa > Arthropoda > Insecta > Diptera > Sarcophagidae > Wohlfahrtia > Wohlfahrtia magnifica. The sequence continues at coordinate 2,235,637 of JAKWBJ010000056.1, forward strand.
AAAAGAACTGAGTGATCACATTACTACGTAAGTACCTACGTATGAGTGATATTTTATTTTTAAATCAGAAATATCACTCATACGCACGTATTTAATTAATAAATCAGACATATCACTCATACGTACGTACCTACGTAATGATCGAAATCATATTCAAAAATTAATATCATAAAATTTGCTATCAAACAAGGCCCGTTTCGTTGTGATGCAAATCAACAATATTACAGGGCCCTATTCAACTTATCAATTTATCACTTTTCACTTAGCACTTATCAAATTGTATTTTGTTTTTTGGCAAAAAGATAACTGTTTCTATTCCACAAAATTTTGCACCAAGAAAATTTTTGCAAAGACTTTGCTTTGAAAAATTAATGTTCGCATAGAAATGGCTAGAAAAGATTAAAAGTTGCCAATATGAATAGACTAGAAGCTTTCGAAATGTGGTGTTATCGTTGGATATTATAAATACCATGAACTGACCGTGCAGCAACTACGAAAACAACGCGAAATCCTCACCATAATGAAAAGGTGAAATGTTGCATACTTTGGTTATATTATTAGGGATGATAACTACGAATTACTTCAACTCATTGTATTTACAAGGGAAAATAGAAGGAAGACGAGATATTGGCAGAAAGCAATTATAATGGCTGAGGAATATAAGGAACTGGACTGGTTTAAGAAGTATTGGTGAACTGGTACATAGTACAAAAAATAGAGATGATTTTCTGCAATATTTAACAGCATTCAATGATCTTAATATTATTAATATTATTTATTATATTATATTTGTTATATACACTTTTTATGTTTGCTTATATTATACAAGTATGTTATATATTTGTTACATTTAGTAAAGAATATATGACTTTGTTAAGTTCTGCATGTAATCGCTTTAATTCAAAATTGAATATGCAATAAAAGAAGAAGATGATACCTTACCATTAATTGCAGAGGAAAATTTCTACTGTTGTCCAAGCATTATGTACATAACAGAGAACTATAATATATTAATTCCCATAACACTCCATGAAGAAACATGAGGACTTCTCTCAGTCAATGAGCTGCATCCGATTCTGTTTTTAAACTTATTGAAAGAGACCTACAGTTTAACGCCGGCTGCGAACGGCAAATGCATTTAGAGAAGTTTTGAATAGTGGTTATACTCATAACCAGTTACTAGCTAATGTTATGAGGTGTTACTGTTGTCAAAAATCTTTTTCCGTTTTTTAAGATGGTCTGGCCTGGTATTGAACCGACAACCTTCTCGCACAAAGAGGACTATAAAATGCGTTGTAATTGATGTTCTCTGAAATGCGGCAAACGATTTTATTTCATTACCCCGAAACGAAAGGTCAAGTCAATACCAAGGTTTTTATGTATATGTAGTTTTTGTAGATCCATTGGTTCGCGAGTTCTTGACGTTAGAGTGAACCCCTTTGTAATCTTTATATTATTACTTTTTAACCTTCTTAAAACATTTGACTTCGTTTAAATTGCGTTTAAAACAAAAATCAATACCGTTTTTGTTTTCTTATTTTACTGTTATATTTTTATTTACTACACAACAACTTTTATACAGTTTACAACAACTTAATATTCGCTTATGCAACACTTTTTGTTTCCGCCTTAACACGTCTTTATCTTACGCCACTCAAATGAAAAACTAACTGACATGTAGGTAAAACAACCCTTTATATACCTAATTGTCTGCACTTGAGAAGGTTCAGGAAATATCGACCATTTTCTATTTACATATCCGCTAATTCAAATGTAACGTAAAGATATTCGATGTGGCAGTGCTGCCAACTTGACGTATACCAAAATACCACAAAGCAGAGTTGTATTTTTATTTTCGTAACAACATATAAAAATAAGTGTACACTTTGATGTCACCACTAATTGCGGAAACGGGTCGACCAATTTCAACCCAAAACTTCATGGTACTTTGGGGATGATCTGTAGATGGTTTATGTGTTATGTTTATAGCTTGCACGAAATCGGCCCTATATATAGTATTCCAATACAAATATCAACAAAATGGCCTCCATTTTCTATATTATGATTTCTATTGTCATTTGAAAAGTTACCAAGCCATGTATAGTAATATCTCATATGTACAATGACCATGACAATGATAATATTAATTTTTGTATATCTTGAGAATGGTTGGAATGGAAGATTTTTAATTTGTTCTAAATAAATTCATAGCTAATAAAAACCATCAGCTAAATAGGAAGCAAAATTGGATAAGTGGGCATGGTACCTCCATACAAAGTCGATACTGATTTTTGTATATCTTGAGAATGTTTAGAGTTGAAGTTTTTATATAACTTGGCGGTTAATTTAAGCCATCAATTTTAAGAAAATATGGAATTTTGCATGTGTGGAGAACGGTAACAGTTAGAACTGTGTTATCTATCGATATCAGTCAAAAAGCAAGTACAGGTAGGCTCCCAGCAACGCGGGAGGGGTTATTCTAGATCTCTATAAAGATCGACAGTCCCTAACCTTTTCCATCTGGAGTATACATCATTACGAATATTAGACCACACACTCCTCATACAAATTTTTCACATTATCCTACAAAATACTTCGTTGATAGAGCTGCAAAACTATCGATAGTCGGCCCACTCGATAGTTTCGATAGTTTGCAAAGAAACTATCGATACTATCGGATTATTTTAAGTTTTACTTGTGGCAACAATATTAGAATTTAAGTGAAAGGAAAAGAATAATAATAAATATACAGTGTTGACACATATAATAAGGACGCTTTATTTTTGTTCAGTATGTCATGAAATTTGATGTATTGAAGATTTTGATGGAAGAGCAGTCCTTATATATAGCGAGTATTGTTCAGACCATGAAGTGCTCCGAAACTAAAATAAATTATAAGATCCAGTGAAAGAAAACTGCAGAGATTATGAGAAGAAAGCGTAGAACAACTGTCAGTTTTGATAAATTCCCTTTTGATTAATCACTTCAAGTCATCAAAAAGCCTCAAAAATGAATTTATTCTTCCGTTTCAAGTCTCAAAATAAGAAAAAAACTTATGGAAACTAGACTTATTGAAGCAACACCTGCCCCGTAGTAGTCATAAGAACATGCTACGGTCTGACGAAATGAAGATGAATTTGTTTGGATCAAATGCAAAATCGTATGTCCGAAGATATTTTAGTTACAATTCATACTTTGAGTTTAATAAATAGAAATTCAAGAAACTGTTTAACTGTATCCCCATGTAACTATAAAAGATTACAGACGTCTAAAAACCTGCGTCGAAAAATTTTTAGCAAATGTGACCCTGACTATGTACACTTAGTGACCGACATATTTACTGTTAGAATTTGACGATAGTATCGATAGTGAAAAAGAAACTATCGATGGTCAGCCAAAAACAAAACTATCGATACTATCGATAGTACTATAGATTGTTTTGCAGCTTTATTCGTTGATTTTTCATATCCTCAAGACAATACTTTTTTCATTGATTGTAAATTCAAAAAAAAAAAAAAAAAAAAAAGAACAAAAATTTGAACAAATCATTCCTTTTCTACCTTTTTGTCAGTTAACAATATAAATTCAGAACAAGAAAAGTGTTTTCTTAATAAGGACTGTAAGTAGGTGAACGTAAATATAAATTTACTGAGTCTGTAACAGCAGACTATTTGTTATTGTATTATATTCCAAAAAAAAAAAAAACAATAAAATAAATTTTACTGCTATTGTTGTTAAACACGCAGTCCCACAGACAGACAAGACAGTCTGTAAGTAATGTGAGGCAGTAAAGGCTTTTAGAATATTTGACTCATAAATCTCTTGATACACTTTTATTTATGGCATGACATGAAATTTCTTCATCTTCTGTTTATAAATATCTTCTGTGATTTTCATTTTTTTTTCTTTAAATCAAATTTACTATCCTTGCCAAGGCTACAATATTTTGTTTCCTTATTGTCGCAGCTACGATTTCATTTTCGTTGGTAGACAATTGCTCGGTTAATTTTTGTTTCTTTTCTTATTAAGATTTACTGAATCAGTGGAATTTCAAAATGAAATTTCTCTCAAATGAATTAAATTGTTTCTCATGGTACGTTTGTATGAAAGTATGTACGAGAAATACATTGTCGACATTGTTAAGCAGCGTTTAATGAGTAATTAAAAGGGCTTCTTTTAAAACTAAAATTTCTATCAAAATTTATTTCTGGTATTTCGTTTAATAATTTATTTACAACCTAAGGAAGACCTTAGTGTTTATGTGGGAGAAAAGATAAGAAAGTTTAATAATAAATGTTAAGGAGGAACATAAAAGTTATTTATGTGGGTGGGTCTGTATAAATAATAAAATTGTTCTATGCAGTATAAGACAAATAGTTTTACTTTGAAAAGTTTGTTAGTTAGCTAATTAGATTAACTTTTAAAAATAAAAATGAAATTGGAAATATGACAAGTCTTGAAATAGCAAATACTGAATCAGCATTGCCAGAATGATGATTTTAAAGGGTCCGCCAAATGCTATAAAAAACTACTGAATATTTGCTCAAATTTCTTTTTTTATTTGAAAGTACAATCCTTCCGGTTAATAATGGAAAATAATTTATTCAAATGGCTGCCTCGGCTGGCCATGCAGTAGCCTTCACCAATGGCTTCACGAATATTGTCCTTTAAAGCGAAAACTGTCTCTGGCTTGTTGGCGTAACACTAATCTTTGACGACACCTCACAAATAATAGTCCAACGATGTCAAATCGCAGCTCCGAGGTGGCAAAACCACATCAGCTCTGCAGCTGATAATGCGATCTTCAAAATAGGGCGCAAAACATCGAGTGTAGCTTCGGCTGTGTGGCATGTAGCGCCGTGCTGTTGAAACCAAATGTTGCTAATATCCTCCTCTTCAATTTTTGTGAACAAAAATTCGTTCAACATGGCCCGATAACGATCGCCATTGACTGTAACGGCCACTCCTTGCTCATTTTCATCCGCACCAAACAGTGGCTCGTCTTGGGTGTATCGGCTTTTCAATGTATGCGTGCGGGTTTTCTGTGCCCCAAATGCGACAATGTTGCTTGTTTACATACCCGCCAAGATCAAAATGAGCTTAATCTGAAAAGATGATTTTTTTGGCAAAATCGGCATCTTCTGTAAGTCTATCGCAGGACCAGATTCCCAGCGTTGTTCAAGCGTATACACAACCATATTCGTTCAGCGGAAGGATAAAACTAATTATCTGTAAAATCAGACATGAGATAAGTGTTACCATTCACAAAATAAGCATTAGTTGAAAAAAAAACGTTAGATGGCGGACCCTTTATAATATTTTTGATGATTCTTTTTTACCAAAAAATATAATTTGATGACTTTTAATAACAAATGATAATTTTTCTAGTTTGAACAAATTATAATTTAAAAAAAAAATTATAAAAATTCAACAGTTTTTCAAACCCACAAATTTTGTGTCAATCAACTTGTAGTTTATTGTGTTTGTTTGCTATGTACCCTGTATCCATAAAGCAATAAACAGAGATGACGTCGACTGGTTTTCAAAATTATTTTCTACTGCGCATGTACGTCATAAAAGAATAAAATTGCCTGTTTTATACAAAAATTTAATGAAAATTAGAAAAAAAATGTTTGTTTTTTTAATATGTAATGGCCCTTATTATTGGTTCCGCACGGAACGGAAAATTCAACGGAAAATAATATCGATCGATATGCTAATTGAAATTATTTATTCCTGCGGTATAGTTTTCCGCAAAATCGATTTTATTTTTTCAACTATTGGTAGGTAATAAAAAATAATTTCAAAAAATATATACAATTTTTTAACATAAATTAGTTCTTTATAAGCGATACACAAGCCGTTTTTGAGTTTTGACACTGCTATTGGTTAATACTATTAGTAGCTTAGCTTAGAAAGAAAAGTTTTGCTCTATAAATCCAAAAATGTATTACAGATAAATGTTAGAAAGTTGGAATAATAAAACTTAAATACACGTTTAAGATGTGAAATTTTTACTTATAATTTTACAGCTTTTTGAAAAACATTTCTGTTATTAAGACAGCATTTAAATATACGGTTACGAAAATAAAAATACAACACTGCCTTGTGGGATTATGGTATATTTTGTGTCACCCTGTTACCCTGTCTTTACGTTACATTTGAATTAACGGATATGGAAGATGTCCGATATTTCCTGAACCTTCCAATTTGATATATAAATGGTTACTTACCTACACGTCAGTTAGTGATCGTGTGGCTGTCAATAAACAAAGTTGTGTTAAAGCGGAAATAAAAGTGTTGTATTAAGACAAACAGTTTAAAAAGTTATAGTGATAAAAGTTTTTTCAACAGCGGTATCACCTCATAACATGAGCTAGTAACTGGTTATGAGTATTACTACTATTGAAAACTTCTCTAAATGCCGTTCGGAGCCGGCATTAAACTGTAGGTCCCTTTCAATGAGTCTAAAAATAGAATCGGGTGCAGTTCATTGACGGAGAGAAGTCCCCGCGGTCCTTCATGGAATGTTATGCGAATTATATATATTGTTACGAAAATAAGATTGGGAACATCTGCGTTTATTACATCGCTAAAGTAAACAAACAAAAGCTGCAAGAACAACTCTACGTGCTGTTTACAAATAAACAAATCTACAACAACAACCTTTAGCAGAGATAAAGTAAATGAAAATAACACGGCAACAACAATAATTAAGCAGCAAAGAAGACAAGTAACAGACAATAAACGAGCAACAACAAGTTCTAAGAGCTGAAAGAGGTAGATGTTCAAATACGCATGGCTACAAAAGAACTAAAAAGAAATTAAAAGAAAGAAATGGAATCTACCTGAAATATCGAGAGCTTCGAGAGCTTTCGATGTGTTGTTTCTTCAGCCATATAAATAGCACACCAATGCGAACAGCAATCAGTCTATTTGGTGTAAGTAATTCACACTATTTTTAATTCACACTTATTATTAAGCTCTTGCTTTAGTCGTCAGTGAGACATCGACGATAGCACATGTACAGACAACGTACGCATATTTTTTAGGCACAGAAAAATAATTTTAAAAAATTCTTACGACCTTGTTTTTAGTTGTCATTGAAACAGCCACAACTGCACATGTGTGGCGGGTGCATGTTGATTTTTTTAATTTTTTTATTAAAACATCAACTTTACTTCTCTGAGAGTGGAAATTTCATGTTCTCACTAACACAACTACATTTCTATTTTGCATATGTCTGCTTTAAAAACATAACAATTAGGTCTATGCTTGCGTCACTCACACTCTCATTGAAAGAGAGAGAGGAATACTAACGGACCTGCGCAAAGCGTAATCTCTTGTTATTTGATTCATGTCCTTTATCTAATCTACGCAGATATGTATCATTGCTTCTGGACTATAGCAAGTAACTTAAAGACTTTTAAAAAAATTGTTAAAAAACACGTTCTATTTTGTGGCATAGTTTTTTCTTGTTCTAAAAATTTGTTGTAAAAATTTTGTTGTTGTTTTATATGGATTTTGTTAAGTGTTAATTACACTAAGAAGAAAATATAAAATATTTAAATTCAACGTATATGAAAAGACTAAAATAAAAACTGAATTCTAGAGAATACGATTGTACAGTTTCTTTTGACGCTCACAGTATATTTAGGTAAATATAGTTTTGTATGTTCATACATACTTACCAATTAATTTTATTGAAATTTTTTTAAATAAAAACATTGTAAAACCAATGAATTTGATTATAAAAAATTTTAATTTTGGCATGATTTGAACGGTCTTGCTTAAGATCTTTTTGTTAAAAATAAAAAATAGTGAATAAAAAGCTTTAGATTTCCATTCTTTTAAAAAATTGTATAAAATTTAATGAAAACGTTGTTCGAATATATTCTAAAGTCAATTAAATGAAACCAAATATCGAAATAGATTACATTTTAATCACAGCAAATTTTCAGAAATAAATGAAGTATTTGTTTGGGGCGATAAGTGAATTCATGTCATTTTCTTTTTATTTATTTATTAAGGCCTATGGATAAAAAAATTTCTACAGACCAAAATACAAATGCATATAAATAATTTAAATAATTTAAGAATTTAAGTATAAAACAATTTTACTCTTAACAACATTTTTACTTTCAGCAAAATTTATAAGATGATAACAGTTATTATTGGCTTAGTTAGGTCTATAGAATATCAGTTTTATTGGCTGGAAATTGTAAGTTTGATGGGTTGGAACACTAAAATGTGTTTTACTAATCAGGATATCAGAGTTGATATCATCCCGAATCAAACCAAGAAGAAAATTGACACTTAACATAATTCGACGGCTTTTTAATATTCGTAACTTAATAAGAGCAAGCGTACTAACATAAGAAGGCAATAGATATGATTTCCATTCGAGGCCTTTTACACAAAACAATAAAAGCTGTTGCTGCACAGATTTAATTCTATCGATATGAACACTAGAATGATGATATAAGAATCTGAAAATTCTTTGAACCATCGTTTTATAAAGCCAAGACACCATAAGCTTTGTTGACTATAGGTGCTACACTGGAGCATATTCCTATAAACGCACACTACTTTTTTTTTTTAAAAAAAGGTAAAAATTAAACAAGAAAATATTTCGGGGACTATAAATTTGTGTATTAAATTAGTTAAGACTTCGCTTAAAATATTGTTTACAAAAAAAATTCATTTGTACTTTAATTATTTTTTTTACTTAATTTTCGATATTAACAGCAATTTTTAAGGGTATTTTCCTATAAACGCACTTTAATGTTTGGGCCATTGTAGCATTATTAATAATGTGTGGATGATCCTTTGTTATGGATTGTTTCAAAAATACGGTCTGGTATTGATTCCACTAATTTTTTAAGCAGATCGGAATCAATTTCCTCCCAGACTTGTTTAATTCTTAGTTTCAGCTCTGTCACAGTCTTTATGCCTTCATTCTGGGCATTATTTGCATAAACTTTACGGGCCATGTATCCCCACAAGTTTTCCATTGGGTTTAAGTCCGGACTACAAGCCGGCCAGTCCAACAAAGGAATGCCATGTTCAGTGAACCAAGATTTCGATTCCTTAGAAACATGGATTGCAGCATTATCTTGTGGGAAAATGCAATCTTCATCCATTTTTTCGTCCATAAAAGAGAGAAGAGCATCTTCGAACAGTTCGTTATAAATCGAACTATTCATTTTTGTCGGAACAAAACAAATTTTCGACTTGCCAACTGCAGAAAACGCTGCCCAAACCATAACACTGCCACCACCGAAATTACGTTTTGACATCCGAACATCTTTAGATCTCAAATCGTGCCAATAGCATGAGTATGAGTCTGGACCGTCTAAATTAAATTTTTTTTCGTCAGATTAAATTACTTTTTTCCACTCATCTGTCCATTTCATATATTTTCTTGCGAGCTTTAGACGGTTTTCTTTATGGTGTTTTTTAGCATTGGTTTACATTTCGGCTTTTTCCATTTTATGTTTTCATCGTTTCGTAAAATGTGTGCAACGTGTTTGGAAGTCACAGGAAGATTTAATTTATTCCTCATTTGTGTGGAATTCAATTTGTTGCGGGTTGCTTCTTGTTTAATTAGATTAAGTTGTCTTCTTGTTGGTTTTGTATTGCCCTTTGTTGATTTGCGAACTCCATAATTTTGACCTTTTTTTAAAGAAATTTCGCACCACACTTTCCGAACGACCGATTTTACGTCCAATTTCTTTATTAGAGCATCCTTGGTCGTGAAAAAATTTAATTTGAATCTTTTCTTGATCGGACAAAAAAGTTCCCTTAGGCATCTTTAAAAGTGATGAAATTTATTGATTAAAATAGGAAAAGTTACTGTAAATTGAGATATTACTATTAGAAACGTACCTTTGGTTGAAAAAAAAAACTAAAATTGATAATATTTTATTTTTGGTCACTTTTTTAAAAACAAATTTCGAGTGTGCGTTTATACGAATCTTCCACTTAAAATAGCACCAAGAACATTTGATCGCATCATTAAGGCAAACAACAAAAATAAGAAAAAAAAAAATTGTTTACATTTAAAAAGTACCGTTAAGTTGTCTCTCATTAAAATAGTTAAATTTTGCTTTTGGATGAGAACAACAAAGATATAACAAAAATACAGAAAAAAATTAAGTGCGTTTATAAGAATATGCACCAGTGTATATGATCACGAAAATTAAGTATTTGATCCAACAAAAAACCATGATCAATAATAGAATCCAATTTTATAAGCTTTGTATCATTAATATGATAACCAGTATCCACATTATTATTTCTGAAGAAAGACATAAAGGGTGGGCAAATTTGAGGCTAGGAAGTAAATTGGCTTAAAAACACATTTTTTTTTGACAAATTCAGTTTTATTCATACCAATAAAAGATAGAAATATGAAATATGATGTCGGGCAAATGTACACCTCTAGCATGTCAGCAGACGTCCGCTCTTTTTACAACATTTTGTACTTATGTAACAAAATTGCACTTATTTCATGAATGTACCGCCGAATTTCAGAGTGTAAGCTGTTTGGGATTTGTTGACGTAAACTCGTTATTTCAAATTGCCAGAGAAAATAGTCCAGCGGCGATAAAACACAGGAACAAGGTGGCCAATTGACATCGCCAAATCGAGAAATTATGCGACCGGAAAATATTTCATGCAGTAACTGAATTGGTTGTCTGGTTGAGTGGCTGGTGGCGCCGTCCTGCTGGAGCCTGATTACGAGGAAAAGCTGCTCCAATTTTACGAAGTGATACAATAAAATTTAAATTTTCAAAATTAAAATTCTTTGATCAAGAGTGCAGCGTTACATAGTTAAAATTTCTTAATATTAAGTGCCATTCAATTTATTTCACACCAATGCACTATGGTTCCAAATCGATTTTTTTTTTGGCAAAAATAAAAAAAAAAATTATTTTTAAAATTGTTAGAAGTAAATTTATTTTCTTAATAGCAACACTCCAAGCAATCCAGAAAATATAATAAAAAAAAAACAGTTAGCAACACTGCTGGTCTGCTAAGCTTCCAAAGTCGAAAGTTTAAATACGGGTTCTTAAATAAGTGTTAAAACAGTGGTACAGTTGTACAACGAACAAACCTTAAAAAATAAAGTAAAAAGTATTTAAGAAATGAAAAATGTAGTCCAAAATAAGTAATTTCATGGTATATTTTTGAATTTTATTTGAGTTGAGTACTTGTCGTCGTTCTTGATATTGTGATCGTGTAGTTTTGTAGTTTCAACATAACCTATAAGTCCCGTGTACCAAAAGATGTGTTTGGGCACGAACTTGAATGGAAGCTTACGTGTGGAAGTGTTCGTCGAAGTGTGTTTTTTAAGTGTATATTCATATCTTACCCAGCATTTTTCAGCAAACTCCCACAACTGTCATCCTGTTTTAGAACAATTTTTGATTAACCGTACCGCAATGCTTTCGGCTTGGAAAGCAAATAGGCGCAAAGATGATGTGCTAGTAGAGTGGGTTTTTAAAAAACTCAATAAATATGATTTTTTTTCTCCAAATAATGATTTCCTTTCCAAAGTTTCTGGCAACGCTGAGTAGAATATCCATGTGTTCTGCTCAGGTCAAATTAAAGAATGACCCAATATTATTGTAAAGGAGTTGAATCCACCTTATACCCCCACCCCCCCCCCCCCCCCCCCAAAAAAAAGGTAACACCATAAACACATTCATAAGGTTTTTTACGCGATTTGCCCAAATCCGTTAAACATTGAATTTATTTAAACGTTAAATCGTTTCAAAGTCTTAGTCATACAAATAAAATAAAAATAAAATTTGATTATCGAAACGAACCACTTCTTTGTCACTCTATTGGATTTCTATCACAAAATAACACACAGTCAACATATAGAAAGCGAAGGAGGGAGAGGAAGACAAATAAATGGTATTTTATGAACATCTTTACGGCATTATTATGACGACGAGGATTGGCGTGTTGCGTTAAATTGTATTAAATGCGGCAAATTCGGATGATTTTATTTGACAAACATATTTATGGGTTTCGTTTTCATTTTAACTTTTCTTCTTCTTATTTTTGCTTTCAAGTAATGGTGTTAACATTGACGATTCTTATCAGGTGTATCCATGACTTGCTGCTGAGAAATACGAGTATATGGAGTAACAAAATTTAGAGATGCATCAATTTTATGGCTTTCTTTTCATCCTTCAAATTGCCAACAAAGAGCAGCTATAAATAAAAAATGTTTTTAAATTCGTTTAAAAAAAAACTGCATGAAGTGATGTTGTTGAAAGCACTGACTATGATAAAGCAGCCAGTGATGCTGATACAAACGTAACGTGCCCATGATAAAAAAATTGAGTTTCAAATACACTTCCGTGTATCTTGACACAATCTACTCAACTTTTATATTGCAAAGTGGAGGAAATCACAAAATTTCTATATTTTTTCCTATGCCATTTAAAAGTTTTTCTATTTTTTTTCTTGTATTTTTTCTATTTTTCGCTATTGTAAAAAGAGAAACTTTTTTATGCATTGCATGCAAGTACAATTGCAGTCATGTCACTGCTAAGCAAGTTGATCCTTTAAAGTGACAAATATGCCCAGAAAACTAAAGCTGAACTCGGAAGGCAATAAAGGAGATTTAAACATGACCATGTGATGCTCTATCGTCTATAAAGTAAATTTAATATTAAAAACTTTTTTATTTATTTAAAATCTGCTTAAAAATGAAATGCTTGAAAACGTTTCACTCTAAAAAATGGGAAAGATTTCGAAATGTTTTAAAGAATAATTTGACAAAATAATACATATTTTCCAAAATAAAGCCATTTATTAGGTGTACCGGTATGAAATTAACGTTTCAGTGTGTAATAGGGAGATCGATTGTTCGACTTTTTTCACAAACCGGTTTTCGAATAATTCAAAAAGTGGCACTTTAAAAAAAAACCGGTTTTCAGTTTCTAAAAATTCAAATAACCGGTTAACCAGTTCTTTAATTTAAATAAAATTGTTCCTAATTCTTGAAGCGCAGAGCTGGACCACGTCGTTTTAAAAATAAGCAGAAGCAGATGGCAATCAATACTAACAATGATTCTAACAAATCTCATAAAAACTATGTCAAAACGGTGTGCGGAGGCCATAAAAAACAAAGTTTATTACAAAAAATACTGAAAAATGCTTAAGTAAGAATGGAATTAAAGGTTTGTTATTATAGTTATAATTTAGGTGCCTAAGAGAATAAAAATTAAATGTTTTACTTTCAATAAATCTATTAGTAATATACGCGTCCTTAATTGCCTCGATAAGAAAATTTGCTTAGATTTCTAGCAACACTGTATGTCAATTCATGCACCACGTATTTAATAGTGTGTGTGCCGCTGTGGTATGTTAGGTAAGAACCCTCCACCTTCTAACCAAGAAGTCGTCGGTTCATTTCCAGGCCACAACATCTGACAATTATCAACAGCGATTGGTTATGTGTATTTACACTGTCAAGAACTCCGCTAACTAATATATCTGCCGTTCAAAAACGGTGTTTGTGAGTTTGTGGGTCTTCAATGACTCCAGTTGATCATTCTCCTATATAAAAATCAATATTTATTTACAGAAGATGAGAAAAGGTTATTTTTGCTCAAGAGTGCATATCGATCTGCCTTGGTTTTCAAAATAATTAAATATATACAAATAGTTAAACGATGAGCATATTTTCAATTAAAAACATACTAACGTATAAAAGTTATACCTATTTATATTAACCGGTTATTCGTATTAAATTAACCGGTTTCTTCGATATTCGAAAAATGAAGATTTTGAAAAAACCGTATTCGACAATACCAAAAAAACCGGTTACAACCGGTGTAATAATAACCGTCCGATCTCCTCACTGAACATACATCATACGGAGTTGCCACTACTCATTCTACATACTATACACAGGGTTGAATTGTAAATTCGTCTCAATTAAAATTGCAATCAATTACTAATGAAGTAATCTATGGTAAATTGAGCTCAATTAAGGCCTTAATTGCCTAAAATCGCTTGATTGCCAATTAAGGCTTATGTCTGAACATGATATAAGATTGTAGTCTACAGACATATGTTTGTACGCATGAGTAATATATCGCTTCACTAATAAAATATCACTCATACTACAAAGTAATGCGATTGTACCGTTCTTTTGCCATATACATATACGAGGCGGATATACTAGGGCGGATTGATATTGAAGCTACCTAAGTAGGAAAAAAACATTTTTTTTTTCAAAAACCATTCATTTCTCAACATAGTCTCCTTTTAGCTCAGTACACTTAGTAAGACGATTTTTCAACTTTTTTATACCATCTGAATAATACGATTTTGGGAACTCCTCCAAATACGCATTAGTTTCGGTAATCACTTCTTCGTTTAAGATGAATCTTTTTCCTGCGAGCCATTTTGGAAACAGGAAAAAGTCACTAGAGGCTAAATCTGGACTATAAGGTGGATGATCAACCAATTCGGAGTGGATTTCTCGTAGTTTTAGCATCGTATCTAATGCTGTGTGAACCGGTGCGTTGTCCTGAAGAAAGAGCACTTTTTTCTTGTTTAAATGTGGTCGTTTTTCCTTGATTGCATCAACCAATTGATCCAATAATGCACGATAATACTCTCCTGTGATTTGGATCTCTTTTCAAGATAATCAATGAGCAATATTCTGTGTGCATCCCAAAATACAGTGGCCATAACCATGCCAGCCGATTTCGCTGTCTGCGTCTTATTCGGAGCACTTCCACCAGCTTCCATCCATGGCTTCGATTGATTTTTGGTTTCAGGTGTGTAGTGGTGGACCTACGTTTCATCAACAGTTATTAATCTACGCCAAAAATCAACAGGATTATGCTTTATCATGTCCAAACATCACTGTGAAGTGATCTGTCGAACTCGTTTTTGTTCAACACTGAGCAAACGCGACACCCATCTTGCCGATAGCTTTTTCATATGCAAATGTTCATGCAAAATGTTGAACACCCGTTCATGTGATATGTTTACCATTTCGGCAATCTCATGTCTTTTGACCCGCCGATCATTCATAACGATATCGAGGATTTGCTTGATATTTTCTTCAGTAACCACCTCTTTTGGCCTTCCTGTTGATGGTATTGTTGCAGTGCTTGTTCGGCCCCGTTTAAATTCAGCAAAACAATATTTTACTATATAATCTGACGGAGCAGATTCGCCGTAATGTTTATCAGGCTTTTATTTTGTCTCTTTCGCCGTTTTGTCTTTCAAATAGTAGTGTTCAATAACTACACGAAATTCACTTTTTTCCATTTTCCAAGAAACACAAAAGTTGCTTACTTCAAACGACTACAACAAATAAACTAATCGATGAATTTGGCTAAAATTTAAAAAGCTGACGTTTGACAGATCGTAATTTCTAAGAAACGAAAAGCTTTTGTGTTTGTGCTGCCATCTAGCACTAGGTAGCTGCAGTGTCCATCCGTCCTCGTAATTATTATTTCTTAAACGATTTGTGTTTTAATTTATTCAATAGATTGAACCATTTTTGAGTTACGCAAATAGATGTTGTGCATTCTCCTTCATTTGAGATAGCGGTATATCACGTAAACCAGAGCTTATTAAAAAATCGGTGAGCACCACTGGGTCTAGAGTACTCGAATTAGATTTCGCCGCCTGGTTCCCCGCTTGTCGGCTTTTTCATCAATCACATTATTATTATTATTCGCCACATTTACTGAATTCCTGTTCAAATCATTTACACTGCCAGCGACAAAACGTGGACAACGATTAAAAATATTATAAAAAATTCAATGATTTATGTACATACAAACATACATATATACAATAGATAAAATCATTATTAAAAAAAATTCCTCAGAAATCATTTGATTGACACAATTGCTTAAGTAATATGTACATAAGTAATTGTATGTACATATTTAAATATCAAGCACTTATCTTTCCATGTGTCACACGCATGTTAATTGATTTGGATAAATTCTTATTTGCAGCAATGAAATGATAGATAAGTGACAGTAGAGACACTTAATACAATATTACTTAAATAAAAAGTTATATTAGGAATGAGTTTTTGAAATTTTGTTTATGTTGCTTAAATGAAAATGGTTGAGGATTTCTTTTACTTCTAACTGACATTCACTCGTAGAAAGATTTCTATACACATGAGCAGCGTGCTGGAAGAGAAGTATGTTTTTAAATATAGCCAATACATATAAAAACAATAAATTAAAAATAATTATACGAACCTTTATTTAAAGTTTAGTGGTTGTTGGTGATTTTATTTATTGTAGTATTTTATGTATATATTAGTTCTTAATAATGATGATAATTTTAGTAAAAAGTTTATTTTATAATATTGTTCAACATTTTTTTGGTATGTTGTTCAATGTTGCCCACTATTTAATTTATTTGTTTATGTGTGTCGAGTTATAATGTAAAATTAAATATAAATGCTGCTGATATTTATCTATTTTCTTCAAACGGAAACGGATGTTATTTAAAAACATTAAAGAACCTTCACTTAATCAAATATAAGAAATCACGTTGTGAACAACTAACAATAATTGTAAGGCTTAAAAGAATTTATATAAAAGTTTAAGAAAATGTTAAATTAATTAATTTTTATCTTGATTTTTTGTTATTTCCTTTCCTCTTTTTGCCTGTGTATTTGTATTAATTATTTATTCGTTTTTTTCCCTTAAATTAATCTCCTCACTTTTTTGCTTTTACCATTTAAGCGCATTTTGTTGCTGATGATGTTAATTTTTTATTGCTGTAATTAAGCGCAGTTTAAATGGTGTTTTAATATGCCTCTTTGTATGTACAGTGTGTCAAGAATGAGTTTGCACATTGAAAATAATTAAGTGCTTACAACTTTATAAAATGGCAAATATTCAGGGACTCTTAATATAAGCCGATCAATTCTTGGACCTCTTCTCCTTTGTATCTATATAAATGATTCACCAAATGTTATTGAGCATCGTAGAGTTAAAATGTATGCTGATGATATGCAGATTTATAGTAGTTGTGAATTTAATATAGTTTTTCAGTGTGTTGACAACATCAACCCTGACTTAGCTAGGATTAACGGACTGTGCATCAGTCCTACTAAATCGAAGTGTATTTTTCTCAATAGAAACAATAGGATTCTTAATAATGACTTTGTGGTTAGTTAGCTCTTGCAAAAATTTAGGCTGCATAATTCATAATAAACTGTCCTGGTCCAGCCGTATAGCGGCCGTTGTTGGTCGTGTTTACGGAATGCTTAGGAATCTATGGGCTGTTAAACATTCAACTCTACTAGAAATTCATACTTTGCTTGCTAAAACATACTTAATGCCAGTCATTTTATACGGTTATAAGTTTTTTGCGTTTTTTACAAGATCCGACTTTAATAAGCTAAGTGTTTTATGTAGTAGTCGGTGTTTTATGTAGTAGTATTTCTTGCTTTTCGTATAGAATATATCATATGACCTTTGAGAATCTTTTAAAGTTTCGTAGCCTAATTTTATCACATAAGGTTATAACAACCCAGCAACCGAATTATCTCTTTGGAGTGTTGAGATTTAGTAGATCAGCACGAGGTAGGTAACAAATACAGCAAAGATATAAGAGTACTTTTTCAGAGCGGCAATTTTTCATTTATTGCACTAGTCTTTGGAATGAATTACCGAATCGGATTCAGAACATTAGCAGCGCAAGTTGGTTTAAGCTTGATCTTCGTGAATATTAATCTTGGTAATGTATACAAGCACATATTTTTGAAATTGGTATAAAGGGTCCGCCAAAAAAAATTTTTTTTTTGAAAATGCTATAAAAAAAACTACTGAATATTTTCTCAAATTTCTTTTTTTATTTGAAAGTATAATCCTTCCGGTTAATAATGGAAAATAATTTCATTCAAATATCTGCCTCGGCTGGCCATGCAGTAGCCTACACCATCGGTCAAATTTTTATGCACATTATCGATTGTGTGCAGCTGTATTTCACCAATGGCGTCAATTGTCTCTGGCTTGTTGGCGTAACACTTATCTTTGACGGCACCCCACAAATAATAGTTCAACGGTGTCAAATCGCAGCTCCGAGGTGGCCAAACGACATCAGCTCTGCGGCTGATAATGCGATCTTCAAAAACAGGGCGCAAAACAACGAGTGTAGCTTCGGCGGTGTGGCACGTTGCGCCGTCCTGTTGAAGCCAAATGTTGCTAATATCGTCCTCTGCAATTTTTGTGAAGAAAAATTCGTTTAACATGGCCCGATAACTTCGCCATTGACTATAACGGCCACTCCTTGCTCATTTTCGAAGAAAAATGGCCCAATTATGCCTCTGGACCAAAATCCGCACCAAACAGTGACTCGTCTTGGGTGTATTGGCTTTTCAATGTATGCGTGCCGGTTTTCTGTGCCCCAAATGCGACAATTTTGCTTGTTTACCCGCCAAGATCAAAATGAGCTTCATCTGAAAAGATGAATGATGAATCAGTTCAAAACACATACGAAATTTGCCAAAAGCAAATTTTACTCTTATTTGCTATTGTAAAGTAACTATTTATACAAAAATCATGATCTCCTTTTGCATCTATTACACATTGTAATCGCTTTTTCATGGAATTAAACTACTTTTTTTGGGACGTAATCTACTAATATATTATGTAATTCTTCTACTAATGTAGTTTAAGTGCTGTAATGTACTTTGGTTGGCGTTTAGTTCGATTTTTTCTCAAAAAACGCGCAATTTTTTTATAGAGTTCAAGTCGAGGCTTTCTGGAGGCGTATCAGTATAAGCTTTCTTCAGTTATAAAATAGCCATTTCTGCACAATATGTAAATTGCGCTTAGAGCCGTTGTCTAGATAAAATTTAAATTGTGGTTTGTTCCCCAGGTGCAACTTGAATTTCATAGCGCTGCTTATCAAATGTCTTCTTAAAATTAGTCTTAATATAGCATGCAACCATTGTTGAATCTATAAAAGTCAAGTCATCTACGCCTTTGCTTTAGATACACCCCTAAACAAATACTGACATTTCATCAAATTTTACAGTTGAAATATTTTTCATTTTTTCTAGCGGTGCTAAAGGTTTTGTCCACATGCTAGTAGGTCCATCATTGTAATACTCGACTGTATCCCAATAGTCAGAAGGTTGTTAAACATTCATAGTGGCGAATGGAAAACGCTTTTCTATGTTTGCTGTAGATATAAATGATATCTTATGAGCTGCTCTTGATTCGTATGCATATTGTTACGAAAATCAGGTAGGGAAACTCTGTAGTTTATAACATCGCTAAAATGTAAATAAAACTTATATACAAATAACCAAACAAACATAAATGTACTAAATAAAAATAAACGACAACAACAGGCGTAAAAAAACAAATAACAAACAGCAACAAAACGATAAGAACTGAAAAAAGTAGATGTTCACATTCGCATGGCTTCATAAGAAAACAAATTAGTAAAGTAAAGAAATGGTCCCTTTTCGAAGTATTATTTATTTATATATAAAAAAGGCACATGGATGGGGATAGCAGTCAGTTTGTTTGATGTTAACTCAGCGAGTAGAGTTTATTGGATATAAGATCAATGTGTAGAGAGTTTATTAGTGTAAACTCAGAGTAAAGAGTAATAGCAGTAAAATCAGTGTGAAGACAATTTGGTGTGGATAACCGAGAATGACAATAAGTACTCAAAAAAATATGCTTAAGTACTTATCTATATTTTTAGGTGTTGTGTATACCCATACATTAACATCATACAGATATAATTTCACTTCATACTTATTGCAAACATGTCCGTACAAGAACATCTTAAATTACTGAAATAACATGTTTGTATCCATGTTACTCGCTATATGTATAAAAATACTTGGCTGCGTATGGATTCAAAGTGTAAATAATAATGAGTTAGTTAAAGTACATTAAGTAGTCATGTGTACTTAAATAATTATCTTAAACATACAAATATTTATTAGAGAGTTTTTTTGTCATATGAAATTTTAATCAAAACTTTCTAATCAGTTGTTATTTATTTGATTTATATAAATAAAATCCGTTGAAAATGTTTTGAAAATAGACCGCATATAGCCCATATAGTCATATTAGCATTACTTAAATTTCAAACATAAAACACTTTTATTTACTGTATTACAGTAATTTAAAAAGTTTTATTTGTAGAAATATACTCTAAGTATACTCGAGTAGTAATATACCCATAACTAAGTTTAAATATATTCATAATCATACACACCTTACACTTATAAGTTCGGGTACGACAGGCACTCCACGCAACTTCTACTTGTAGATATTTAAGTTGCACTAGCTTTGAATATGCTGTGTATGGGTGTCGTTTTACTTTTAACTTTACTCACTCATACATTTTTCACCACCAATACCTTAAAAGTATTCAAAACCATACTTTTGTCATTCTCTGGTAGACAAACTCTGGTTAAAAAGGACGTGATTGAAGCTAAGTTGTAACGACGATCAGGATGGATGATCTTTAGGTAGAAAGTTGTTGTTTACAAAATTGTAAGCATAGAGAGTAATTAAGAATAGAAATTTTGATAGCTTGTAAAAAATTTACAAGCAGTGGTACACAAAACTGTATTAATAAAGGATTATTGAACTAAAACCCAACACAAATTTATTTTTATTTTAACTACGATCTACGAACTAACCTAATAATATTTTAAAACTGCCTGCTAGCCATTTAATGCCAATTAACAACACCACACTACTCTTCAAGCATTCTTGCAAGTGTTTTTATGGAAATTTCAGCTTTTTGCGCGATTTTTGTAATAATTATACCCTCTGCATGGTGACTTATTTAGTACTTAATGGTTTATCCCTTCTTAAAGTCCAATCTTCCCTTAATTTCATATCGATTTTGTACATTGTGAATTGTTTTCCATGCAACTGAAAACATTTGTGATAACTTCATCACACTCTTTTCCAAATGGTAATTATAGTAAAACAACTAAATGACGTTGTAAGACAACCTTTTTACTGTCAAACAATAGGTGTGTAAATAGTTATTGGAAACTAACAAATTTGGTAATATTTGTTTTCGTTGTACTTTTCTCTTAATTTGCAATAAACAATTTTTTTTTTTTTTTGACATAATCCTTTGAAAGTAGGGCATAAATTACAAAAACAAAAATTTTCATTGCCGAAGAAATTTATTTATTTTATTTAATTTATTTATTTTATTTGTGTAAACTCACTCTTGACATACTGTATGTGTATATTAATAAAGAAGGCTGTTTTTATACCACATTTGCTGTATACTTTAAGGTGCTTATTTTTAATGTTAATAAAAATGTTTTTTTTATTATTTTCTGATTATTACAGACGATGGTGATAATGCAAACGATTTTCTTAAATACAGACGCCAACGCATTCTTATACCTGCCTTGATTACCAAAGAAAATCATTAAGAAGTCAACCATTACCATTACCGACATCATTAATTTATAATTTTTTACTTCCAACGTGAAATAATAGCGTAAAAATGCGTTTTGAAAGCAATATAAAAATTAATTTCAATTTGCCGAACACGTGTTTAAGAAGGAAGAAATATAAGCAGATTTGTTTGTGGTTATATCCATTAAATACGGCATCAAATAAAGTTCGCTAAAAATATAATTCATAAGACCAGTGCATTATGCTATCTCCAAGGCGCACCAAATGCCGATCGTGGTCTTTTTCGTATGGAGGTTAGGAGAGATTATCGAATTTGGTGTATCTCCTGGAGCTATCCACTTCATTATTCGCTTTATGTTTCTGTATAGGCATATATACCATAGGCACCATTTCTCATCTCCGGTGAGGATTCCTTACAAGAGACCCTAGGCTCCCTATGATACTAGGAATCGCATTGAACGATTGAGAAACATTTTATGATCGCATTTCATTTTTTCGTCTGCCTTCAAAAGTGATACTGATGATAATGTTCCTCTACAGGAGCAAACGGCCTCAGTTAATGAGTTCCAAGGCACTTTGTTAGCAGCTGTTATTATTTTCTCGCAGTAAAAACAGTTCATGTGTGATTGCAGTGCGCCAGGCCTCTCGATTACGAGAGCCCCGAGGGTTGTACTTTAGTGTCTCCTTTCTGATCCTTTGTTACTTCTCAGAGTATGGCCATCCGAGTTTTCTTCTCAGTATGTCGAATTGTATTGGTTGCTGATATGCAGTTCGAAGAAGCTCAATTTACTACTAGTGTTTGGCCAGAAACACCAAATTATGCGAGTACATTAACCGGCAATGGGCCTTATTAAGATTAACCGGTGATTTTATAACCGTTTGGGTTTTTAAAATTAAGAAAGACAGATAATTTGGAAAAATGTGAATCTATGTCGTAGGTGGTTCATTTGTGAGCCTAATTTTTGGCATACTTTTTCCAATATTTCGACCGGTATCTCACCAATGGCAGTCCTCCAAGACTGGAATTGTGGCTCGCTCATTCCTGTACTCGGAAGACTTTATGTATACCCACAAAAAAAAAATTTTAGTGGGATCAAATAGCATGATCTGGGCAGTCAATGGATTGCTGCAAAACGTGAAATTAATTGCTCAGCAAGCTCGCCTCTCAATAGGTTAATGGTATATCCAATTCCTCCATTTTGGGCAAAAGTAAGTCGGTAGTCATAATACTGTACCTTGCCAAATTGATTGTAACGTTGCGATTTTGATTATTCTTAAAGAAGTACGGTCCATAAACCGCACCAAAATGTGCATCTTTGAGAGTGCATTGACAGCTCCTGAATTGCCTCTGGCTCTTTGCATCAAAGTCTGAAATTATGTTTTTTGATGTATGCATTGAGCCAAGAATAAACTTCGTCGCTGATAACAATTTTTCGATAGAAAAATGGATCTTCATTCAACTTCCTAAGGTCCATTCATCAAACAAACGACCTAGAAGTATGCCACCTCGCACCAGTTCCTGCAGCAGCTATTTTTTGCATTTGCTGTATTTTATATATTGTTTCATACCGAGGCCCATAAGTAAAATCTTCCACCAGTCCAATTGTTAACAACGACGATGAATTGACATTTCGTGATCTTCAAACGCAAACGGGTTGATGAATTAATGTCCAATAAAGTGAAATTGGTGCGAAACTTGGTCACAACAGCTTAAATAAACTGTTCGATCGTCCAACTATAACTACCATAAAATGGACGTAATTTACAAAACACTTTCTCACACAGCACAAATTTTATTAGTCAAATTCAATGATATGTAAGCGTTGTTCGTTTGTGTGAAATGATAAGCATTAGTGATCATTTTTGGTATTGCCACAAGTCAAGAATTTGTTTTTTCTTACACAGAAAAAATATACACTGAAAAACCAAATGGCAAAAGAAATCACCTGTTATTTTTATTTTGTTTAAAACTTTTTCCGCAACCCAATACTTTGACTTTGATGACCATCCAGCTTAGCTCTGACAAACATAAGCCGAATGTTCAGGAGAAAATGTCACCTACTGGGAAAAAATTACAATGCTAAGCAAGGATCACCATCACCATATATCAAGGATCTTCACTACACACAGTCATATGGAGGCGTGCTACAATAGATTAATCATCTTGAAAATCAACTCGATTACTGAAACTAAAACGCTTTATGGAAAGCCAATATGTTCTGTAGAGGAATGAAGGATAAAAATTACACTATTTATACTTTGATTCCGGGTTTGTACTTGCTTCCCACAATACATACATATCAAAGTTTTTTTTTAGAGATTCATAACCTTGAGTTGGCAACACTGGTTTATTTAACAACCGATTTAACAGCTGATAGTTGCCTTTGATTTGGTTCGACATTTCATGCAAATTGCTGAAATTTTTAATCAAAATAAAGGTTCTGTTTGTCAAACTTCAGAATTCAAAATTTTGTTCTCCGATGAAGCCGACTTTTAGTTGAATGGGTACTTAAATAAGCAGAATTGTCGCATACACAAAAAAATACTGTTTGGAGGATTATATGGGCTGGCAGAATCATTCGTCTATATGTCTTCAAAAACGATGATGGTCAGAATGTTACCGCAAACGGTGAACTGTAAAGAGACTTGCTTTGACATTGTTTCGTACCTCAATTGGATGTGATTAATCTTGCTGACATGTGGTTCCAACAGAACGAAGACACATACCACACAGCGTACTCTACAATTGATTTACTCAAAAAAACTTATGGTAACAGAGTAATGTCACGTAATGGTCCAATAAATTGATCACCAAGATCGTATGATGTAACACCATTGGATTATTTTACTTATGGTTATGTAAAGTCACTTGTTTAAGTCAATAAAACAGAGACAATTGAACAGCTCGAAATCAAGATTCGAAGAGTTATTGGCGAAATAAGGTCGCAATTTGTGCAAAAGTGCAATTTAAAGTTTTTCGTGATAAATTTATTAATAAGACACGACTAAAACAAAATTTAATAAAAAATAATATTGGCGGCGTGGTGTAGTGGTTAGAGCGCACGCATAACAGCACAAACGACCCAGGTTTTCGAGCCCCAGAAGAGGACATGACGAAAAAAAAATTTAATTGTGGTTTCGAATATTTAATAATAAAAAAAGGCTTTAACTTCCCTCCAGACAACTCCATCAAAGAAAAAAATAAATAAATAAATAAAGAAAAAAAGCCTCCCTGACCTTTCTCGCATACCTCTGGCGATGATGACAAACGTCAGACGAATGATCAGGAAAAATACGCCACCTACTGCCAAAAAATTATAATGCCAAAGTAAAGATCACTACCAGTTAGCAAGGATCTTCACCACTGCACACACACAAAAAAAAGATAATATGGAGGAAGCTACAGCGGATTAATCATCTATTAAGTTTGAAGTATCAAATTGATTAAAGAAACTGAAACAAAGCAATAGGTGCTTTGGGGAAAGCCAATATGCTCCATAGAGGAGTGACGGAGAAAAAAAATATTTAAAAAAAACATATTAAAGACAATAACGCTTATAATATTTCTTTCATGGCTGTCAGTAATTAATGAATTGTTATAAGATTAACAGTAATACGGTTCCCCTTGTCAAACTTTAATATGAAAAAAGTAATTCTCTCACTCTGCTGACGTTATCTCAGGTATTATTTCAGAGTTAATCGCAGGAGTACGCGCTATGTAAGATGGATGGATGGATGAGATATTTTGTTATAAAATAAAGAGAAAAACTGCTCAATTTCAATTGAATTGCAACCATTTACTTCAATTCAGAAGATGCAGGGTATAAAAGGGAACTGTTATTACCGCCCGTATTCATTTTAATGCTTGTTTTCTAAGTGATGTGAAACTGACAAAACTAACACC
Organism: Wohlfahrtia magnifica; assembly: GCA_023159175.1. Lineage (NCBI taxonomy): Eukaryota > Metazoa > Arthropoda > Insecta > Diptera > Sarcophagidae > Wohlfahrtia > Wohlfahrtia magnifica. Next base: position 2,260,981 of record JAKWBJ010000056.1, read on the forward strand.
AAAATGTTGCCTCGTCATAATATCGTGTATGTGTCAATGGTAATATGTGTGTCTACTTCCTTTTCCTTCATTTAAATAACAACAGCGTGCGCCATGGGAATTCTATAGCAGTACTTAGTATAAAAATAGAAAAAATAAAAAATATTTTGTCTGGCAGTTTCTATAGAGATTTTGCATAATATATTTTTTACATTGATGGCAATAATAATAGCATCCTTTTTTAACTATGACATTATGCATGCAGTCTTTCTCTAACTTGAATAAACATGAGAATGTACATATTTCGGAAGGGTGAATAATATATTGGGAATTGTTTATAAAATATAACTCTATATATTTACATACATACACATACACATATGCATATATAGGGTCCGCCAATTAATTTTTTTTTTTAAATGCTATAAAAAAACTACTGGATATTTTCTCAAATTTCTTTTTTATTTGAAAGTAAAACCCTTCCAGTTAATAATGGAAAATAATTTCATTCAAATGGATGCTTCTGTTGGCCATGCAGTAGCCTACACGATCGGTCCAATTTTTAAGAACATTATCGTTTGTGTGCAGCTGTATATCACCAATATTGTCCTTCACGAATATTGTCCTTTAAAACGTCAATTGTCTCTGGCTTGTTGGCGTAATCTTTGACGGCACCCCACAAATAATAGTCCAACGGTGTCCAATCGCAGCTCCGAGGTGGCCAAACGACATCAGCTCTGCTGTTGATAATGCTATCATCAAAAACAGGGCGCAAACCATCGAGTGTAGCTTCGGCTGTGTGGCACGTAGCGCCGACCTGTTGAAACCAAATGTTGCTAATATCCTCCTTTTCAATTTTTGTGAACAAAAATTCGTTCTACATGGCCCGATAACGATCGCCATTGACTATGACGGCCATTCCTTGCTCATTTTCGAAGAAAAGTGACCCAATTATGCCTCTGGACCAAAGGCCTCACCAAACAGTGACTCGTCTTGGGTGTATTGGCTTTTTAATGTAATCGTGCGGGTTTTCTGTGCCGCAAATGCGACAGTTTTGCTTGCTTACATACCACCGAAGATCAAAATGAGCTTCATCTGAAAAGATGATTTGTTTGGCAAAATTTTCAAAGTAATGTCGCAATATTTCCCAGCGTTGTTCAGGCGTATACACAACCATATTCGTTTAGCGGAAGGATAAAACTAATTATCTGTCAAATCAGACATCAGCTAAGTGTTACCATTCCCGAAATAAGCAGTAGGTGAAAAAAAACGTTAGATGGCGGATCCTATACAAATATGTATTTCTAAAAAAGGCTGCAATTTTCAATTTCTTTACGAAAACGATATACAGTGGTCATATATCGTCCCACTGTAAAAATCTTCCATATTTTTCTTTACTCTTTGGCCAAAGAAATACACTTGTTTCCACTTTATGTGATAAATCTATATTTATCTATATATAAAAAGGAAACTATCAAATGCGTTGTAATTGATGTTCTCTGAAATGCGCCAACCTATACCAAGGTTTTCATGTATATGCAGTTTTTGTAGGTCCATTGGTTTGCTAGTTATTGACGTTAGTGTGAACCCCTTTGCATTGCATAAGTTTTACTTGAAAACGAAATTTGTTACAGCGTTTAAACATTTTTTATGAGTTAGAAAATATTTTTAAAACTGTGTATATCGAAAGCTTATGTGGAAAACTTTCATTTGGTGCGTGGCTTCACTATTGTTCACCTGCACGTTGCCACGCCCATTTAAAATTGTATTTGTATATCTATGTCTTTAAAATGGTAGTAGTAAGAGTCTCTTAAATTGGCCCAAATAACTTTGTGGTCAATACAAATCATCAATTAAATATTTTACGGTATTAGACAAGTGGGCGTGGTACCTCCCATACAAAGTAAATGTTAATTTTTCTATATCTTAAGAACGGCAATAATAGAAGTTTCTAAATTAGGTTCAAACAACGTCGTGAACAATACACATCATGCGTCAGTAACTGGGTGAGTTTGGATAACTGAGTGTGCGCCTTCAATTCATACTAAAAGCTGTCTATAAACGTATACAAAAAAGAATGTGTGTTTGTTTGAAGAATGTGTACAGTTAAAAAGCAGAACCTACGGTGTCTTTCTGAAAGGAACGAATTATTGGATTTTAAACGAAAGGGAACAAAGTGGGTAAAAAGAGTAAGAAATGTAGCATTTAAGATAATGACTAAGATGGAGGTAGCGAAGCACACTGGGTATTAACTAGTTTCATATAAAAAAGAAACGATTTTTGGCTCACGTTAGCGTTACAAGTGCGATATGTAAATAAAACTTAAAGAAAAAATTAACGCATTAATTGGTTGGTCAGTAAGACGAGATCGTATTTAAAATGCTATTTGCATTCAGTTGAAGATGGCTTTACCATTTGAATAGCGTTGTGTATATTCCTTTTATAGTCCTTTTCAAATACGTATAAGCATTTAAACAAATTAAATATTAAATTGAATGAAATAAATAATTAAACAAGTCTTTGTTCAATGTTATTGTTTGTAGGGCTTTTGTTTTGTCTTCTATTCTTAATAGTTAATAACTTTTTTGTAGCAATATCTGCTTCTTGTTATGTCTTAAAATTTTTAACAGAAATAACACCACCCGATCAGCTCGTATAATACTTGTATTTTGGCTATAAAGAGCTTCAACTGGCAATAGTACCGTACAAAGTTGAGATAGAAATTCAAAATCGATATTTTCTATTAAATTCATGGATGATAAAAAAGCGCGGTTACGATTACGATGGAATGGTGCGATTAATCGCGATTAATACTACGATTATAATCGCATTGCAATCTATAACTGCAAATCTTAACACCTGTGATCTTACAATATCAGAAAGTTCTTTTTAAGAATGATTTTTTATTCCGAATTGAGAGGAGATAAAATAACTATGTTTCTTTTTTGAAGTTGAATATGTGGAACACAAAGGTCGAAAACATGTTTAAGTGTGCTGATGTACTTCCTTTATGTATGTTGTTTTTTCAGTAACTGAACTGCAAAAGAATGAATTTTCAAGTCATTCATTACTCCGATACTGTTGAAAATACAAATGCTATCCAGTTTATGTATAGGAAATTTTGTGTCGAAACATTTGCTGATAGGTCAAGTCGTTTTCAAGTCATGATGAAATATATTGACATAACTACCATATTTGGGGCGAAAAATTTGCCGTGCCCATAAAAAAAGAATAAGAGCCCGATGGAAAAAAAATACTGAAACGGATTTCAGTTTGATTCATATCAATATAAAATAGAAATGTGGGAACTAATAATGGAATATAATGTCGGCCAAATGTTCACCTCTAGCATGTCGGCAGACGTCCGCTCTTTTCACAAAATTTTGAACCACGTTTTGCAACAAAGCTTTGCTTATCTCGTCAATGCAGCACCGAATTACATCTTTCAGAGTGTCAGTTGTTTGTGGTTTGTTCACGTAAGCCCGGTCTTTCAAATGGCCCCAGAGAAAATAATTCAGCGGCGTCCAATCACAAGAACGTGGCAGCCAATTGACATCGCCAAATCGAGAAGTTTTGCGACCGGAAAATTTCTGAATTGTTTGGCTAGCTGTGTGGCTTGTGGCGCCGTCCTGCTGAAACCAAAGGTTACTGATGCCAACATTAGCCAATTGTGGCCACAAAAAATTGGTTATCATGGTTGGGTATCACAGAGAATTTACGGTGATGGCATTTGCTTGCTTATTTTCGAAAAAATACGGGCCTATGATGTCACCTAACCACAAACCGCAACATGCGGACACTTTCTGTGGATTTAAAGGTTTTTCGAGGACTGTTTAGGGATTTTATGAGCCCCATACGCTACCATTTTGCTTGTTTACATAACCGCCTAATTGAAAATGGGCCTCATGTCTAAAGATGATTTTGTTGAAAAATGTGGTTCAAAATTGTGTGAAAAGAGCGGACGCCTGACGACGTGCTAGAGGTGAACATTTAGCCGACATCACATTCCATTATTAATTCCCATATTTTATATTGATATGAATAACACTGAATTTGTCAAAAAAAAAAAAAAATGTGTTTTTAAGTGGCACAAACTTTATAACTCACAAACTTTAAACAAATTATCATTCTCGATTTCGTGTAAGCAGGTGTTTACCCCCAACTTATTTCGGGTACACTGCCGTCATTCTACGACATGCTTTCAGTCACTTATTCTTTTTTGTAGCCGATTTTTTCATTTTACAAATTTGGCTGTTCTACGACAAATTATTTTTTTTTGCTGTTACTCTTCTGAAAAAAAAGAAAAAAATCGTTTTCGTGTATTTCTTTTATTTTATTTTTTGCTTACAATACCATTCCTTCTCTATTTTAACTCATTCTATTATTCAGTCTTTCAGTTATACTTTCATTCATTTATCTTCTATGACAATGGAAAGTATTTAATAATAAAATAACAATAAAATAACAGAGAAAACAAGAGCACTTTCAAATTTTATTATTTTGACAGTAAAAAAAGTGTCAGAGTAAGATAATACAAGAAGGGTAGTACCCACTAGAAGACTATAAAGAAGTAGCTGCATTAAAATGGAATTAGGCCTCGATTTTTTGTAATGTGTTCTATTAGAAACTCTTTAAATATTGCCCAAAAAATATAATTTCTTTTGTTTCATACTATTTGAGCCACTACTTTTCATTTAAGCTTTCAATTTTAGAGAATATTAGTTTTTCTTCATAAGGGCCTTCTGTTTTAATATTAAGGCTTTTTACGTTTGCTATTACATATTACAGTATTGTTGCTTAGAGATTGCTACACATGTTTATGTTGCCATAGGGTAAAACAAATATGAATGACCGAAAAGCTTATCAAAAAAATATTACATTTTTATCACATCTAATCACATACATACATATGTATTGTATGTCTTTCAACAAGGAGGGTGGAAATATGCGCAATATTGTGCTCATAAATCAGGAGCTCACTGCTACCTGGTCACCTCATTGAGTAGTTTCAGATCTTACCATGCTAGAGGTGGCTATGTCAAGGCGGAATATCTAAAACAAAAGCAATTACAAACTTTAAACGCAAATATGACAACAATGGCAGTGAAGAAGGAATGTGACAAAGACGAGACACTGTGCTCCATACAGGTGACAGTGACTTTGAACGGTAGCTTTCGACATAGCGAACTTGATAAACCATTAACACCTGCAACAGTATGTGCCAGTCCTTGCAGTATAGCTAAAATAAGAGAAAACACAAAAAAGACAAAGCCGACTGGCATACGAGTATGTTGCTTTTAGACAATGGTATCGGAAAGCTAAACATATTTTGGATAAGATAACTGAGAATGAGAATAATAATAATATTGTTACGTTTTAACCTTTTTAAAACGTTTGAGTTCTTTTAAATTGTGTAAAATAAAATAAAGACCACATTGTTGTTGTTTTACAGTTTTTATTTCCTCACTTTATCTTTATACAGTTTATCTTAATACAGCAACTTATTTATCTTGCACTTAATTTCGCTTATACAACACTTTTATTTACTTCTCAACACGACTTTACTTTAGGACTGCAAAACGATAACTATATGGACGTCGGCGAAGCAGCCCCGTTATATCCTAATTGCCTACAGTTTGCAAAGTTCCGGAAATGTCTCAAAAGCTCTCATATCCTGCAATTTATATCCGTTAATTTTAAAAATGTAAGATTGTGCTACCCAAAGATGATCGAATTGGCAATGCCGTCAAATACACAAATCAGAGTACAGCAATACCAGGATAAAACATTATTAACCTTGACACAAGCCAATAGACAAATATCCCACAATAAAGTCCCAAAGGCTCTAATGTGGTGTATTTTCTTTTTAGTCATTTTTATTTTCGTAACAATATATGTTGGATGTTGGTTTTACAGTTATACAAGTTCCAATCATAATACAAAAAAAAGAAATATACTGCATGCATAATTTTATAACATTAGTGTTTAAACATGATTGCGGCCATGTGGACGCCACGGCTAGCACGTACAAGGAGCAATCTGAAACACTAATTTTCATAAAACTTTTGGTACCAAAAGCGGCCATATTTCGCTAATAATATTCTGACCATTGCCGTTTTTGAATACTTATGGACAAATGGCTCCACCATTTCGACAAAACCTTGTGCATTAGTCTCACTCCAAATGCAGCAATTCTACTTTTCTACATACGTATTCACCCAAAAATGAGTTTCATCTTGGAACAATGTTTTGAATTATAAGTTTGACGAACAGAACCATTATTTTAATAAAAACAACGAACGTTGCTCTGGTGTAAATCTCTGTTCATAATAAAATATCAAACCAGTTGTTAAATCGATTGTCAAATAAAGCAGTATTGCCAAATTAAAGTTATAAACCTCTAAACCTCTAAGCATTACAGGTGAAGAAATGACGCGATTACGGCAGTAAAGCCCATTAAAACTGAGGTGCCAGTTCGAAGAGGTCGTCTAGAATATGTACAGTAAACAGTTTTCTTTGGTTTTCCTAAGGAGTTGAGTTGTAAAAATATGTAGCAGCTGGTTGGGCCTAAGGCTGCTCCAAATTCTGCTCACGTTTGGATAACCGCGATGCAGATTGAAAACGAGACATTGCTTCAGATCCTAAGACTTTAAAGCATACCTGCGGCGATGATGATAGACCATCAAACGATCAGGAAAACACGTTATCTACTGGGGAAAAATAATTACAAGGCTAAAGTAAGATCACCACCAATTAGCAAGGATCTTCACCACTACGCAAAATCATATTGAGGATGCTACAGTGGATTAATGATTAACTTAGCTTGAAAGATCAAATTGATTAAAGAAACTGAAACAAAACAATGGATGATTTGTGAAAAACCAATATGCTTCCTAGAGTAGTGACGAAAAAAAATTTCAGCACCCAAGCTCTGATGTCCCACCGGGAATCAGAGGAATTTATAATAACAACAAACATAAAAATGGTTGTAGAATGCGATGTCAATGCGAGACATACGCTCTGGGGGAGATGAGTTAATTTTTGATTGTAGTCGTCGTTTCGAGCATGCCGTTCGGGTAGTACTCTCATCTTCACTTTTCCTAGTATCGATGATTTTTAAGGTTGATAACAAGGTTTAGATATCAGACTTTAGATCGACTTCATATATGATATCAATGTGCTAAACCAGAGAACCTCAGACCACAGAGTCTGAGATTACAGCTGGATACTCCTCAGTTTGGTAGAACATTAAAGAGTCGGTTACACAACCCCAAAAGAAAAGATTGGATGAAGCTTGAGAAGATTTCTGTAAAGCGCCTAAAAGTAAACAAAGTCCTGCATATCATTAACAAATTTTTCACACGATCTTTTAACACATCTTGTACTATAAGCTACAGCAATAATTAGCTCTGGAGTGGTGGAACAAAGAACTCGCGAGACTTCATGTCATTAGCAACAGTAAAGGGTGATTTTCTAAGAGCCTTCAAACGGGATTAAAGAAACACATAAAATTTAGAGAAATGTATGAAATCTTCATTTGAGTCAATAGAACGATCTTATAATTCAATGTTTAATGATGATTACATGTAAAAGTTGACCTAGGCTACGCCTCAAATGCTGGGTCGAATTTAGGCATTTTTTCTCCAACATATTACAAACAAATTTTCCAATATTGGCGTCAACCGTTGCGGGCTTGTCCCCATAGATATGAGCCTTAAAATAACCCCACAAAAATAGTTTTATAAATAAACTGTTCACCGAATTCGGCTTGCAATTGGGCCATATTTTCGCGTGCTGCGCGGCATGTGGCACCGTATTGTTAGCCAAGTCTAGCTCTTCTATTTTGGACAAAAATAAAAATTAAAAAAATTTTTAATCATCGCACGGTAGCGCTCGTCATTCGTCGTTCCTGCCGTCGCCGTCTTTGATATAATACGGTCCAATAAAGCCACCGGCCCATAATCCACTCCAAACAGTGCATTTTTCGGTATACATTGGTAATTCTTGCAGTGCTTCTGGATGCTCTTCACATCAAATACGGCAATTTTGCTTGTTCACGTATTCATTCAACCAGAGATGAGCTTCGTCGCTGAACACAAATTCCCGAAGAAAAAGCATGAATTTTTGATAATAAAATTCAATAACCTGCAGGCGTTGTTCGTTTGTAAGTCAATTCATGGTTAAATTATAGACCAATCTGAACATGTTTGGTAGTAACATGTTGCACGAAAACAGCTTAACTGTCAAAAACAGTGCTGCCAAAAGGAGAGTTTCTAAAATATCACCCGATATAATGAGGTGTCAAAACAGTAACAAACACGTTATAAGTAGAGCAAAAAGAGTATCATGGAATATGTAACATGGACCAAGAATCCTTTGAAACCATCTTCAAGACACAAAATTTTGGACAAGATGAGTGAACTTATGACTGAGAAGAATATTTTTTGAGCTATCGATTCTTTCGAAACCTTCAAATAACCGGGTCTATACTGCAATAGGCCAAGGATGCTGCAGATTCTTAAAAAAGTCGTGGTCGTGGTCATAGTTTATAAAAATTGACATTTGGGCCTCAATCCATTTAAATTATTCAATGCCTTTCAAAGGTCAATAATAAAAGGAATAAATAGTTAGACGACTTGTTCTATTGCTAGGTAAACTTGGTACAAGTTCGACCGAAACAGGACCGAAGTCCTAATGCTTCAATTGAGGAAGAATATCATATCTCCAGGGCCGTGGCAGTTTATACTGATATTGGTATAAGCGCTAACAATCCGCATGACGACTTGTTCTATCACTAGGTAATTTTGGTATCACTTCAACAGCAACAGGACCGAAGTTCTAATGCTTCAATCGAGGAAGAGTACCATAGCTCCAGGGCCGTGGCAGTTTATACTAACGTATGTTGTTATAAGCCCCAACAATCCGCAGGAACTCTAGAGGGGATGGAGGAAGAGGCAAAAATTACTGTACCTACCAAACTTTCTTATATTAAGAAGAATTGCAGATATTAAACCCGAGAACTTCATTTTCTTTGTAACCGCATCGGGTTTGCTTTAACGATTTTTAAGCCAAAGTTAATTACGAGTTTTGTGGTATCAAAACGGTACCAAATGCTAGTTAAACGCCTCAGTTAGAGGAGCACCTGATTGCAAATCTATTATAATCGAAATCGAAATAGCGATTAATCGCACCATTTAATATAATCGTAATTGCATTGTTAATTGTGCGATTAAATTTAATCGAACCCTACTTGTGTAAAAAGCAGCGAACTAAATGTAGATTCAAATATAGATAACTGTTCAGAAGCTGTACGAACAGCGGTTAAGCTGTCTTCAGCGAGGAACACAATTTTACAGCTGACCAACGTAAAGGCTCATGACAAAAAAATTATGCTTCTTTCAGTTTCAAAACCATGTTAGAATTCTATGATACCAATTATAGAAAAAATAATCTCTTTGAAAAACTGAATAAGGTATAGTTAGGAAGAATTATCATCTAAAAATATATTAGAAATTATTGGTTTTGAATTTTTATCTCGGCTATGTAATATCCTTTTGTCAGTTGAAGCTTCTGGCAGCTCAAATGCAAGTATTATTCAAGCTGAAGGGCCAATGTAATGTTGCTAAAAATATGTTATGAGCTATTAAGACTGGGATAGATGAAGGATAGATGAAGGAAGCAAAAGCCTTATAAAAATACCAATGAACAATAAGTAAAAAAAGAACAATATCTTTAAAATTGTATTGTGGGATTTCGGTATATTGGGTTGTGTCAAGGTTGTTAATGTGTCACCCTGGTAATGCCGTACTTATTTGTACATTTGGCAGCATTGCCAATTCGGCCATTTTTGTGTGTTACATTTGAAATTAACGGAAATAATTCGAATGTTGTAAGAAGGACAAGAACATTCGTTAGTAATTTTAATTGTATATAAAAGGCGGTTCTTTATGCATTAGTTAGTTCAGTTATCGTTTTTCAGTCTTAAAGTAAAGTCGTGTTTAGCGTAAATAAATATGTTTGTGTACTAAGCGAGTATTAAGTGCAAGATAAATAAGTTGGAGACTGTATAGTTATAGTTGTATACTGCAAAACTGTGAAAAGAAATAAGTATATGAAGTAAAACAACAACATATGTGTTATTTATCTTATTTAGCGCAATTAAAAAGAACTCAAACTTTTTAAAAAGGTTAAAATGTAAAAATATAATAAAATACTACCTTAACCAAAAAGTTTCCGGAATAACCACGTGTAGCGGTCCCATCGTTCCGATTTGAGGTTTTTTTTCTTTGTAGGGTTGGTACATCTGTTGTTGATATTCGCGCTAAATCTCAGTGTCATAGCTTGGCATTTGCAAAAGCTACGTAGCCAAGAGTACATGTACATGTCTCTATATGTGTTGGCGATTTTTTACAATTTTGACCCTGTTGAGTTCGCAAAAGACATAATTTGCGAGGCTGAATCCGATCCCACATTCATCAAAAGGATTATTATTGGAGACGAGACGTGGGTTTATAAGTACGACACGCAATCCAGACATCAGGCAAGTGAACGGCGTTCACCAAATGAACCGAGACAAAGAAAACACGTTGTTTTCAATCAAAAAAGGTGATGATAATGACAATGATCACGGTTTGCATGGATTACAACGGTGTATTGTATCATGAATTTTTGCCAGAAGGCCTGTCAGTAAACAAAGAGTATTATTTGGGTGTTATGAGACGTTTGCGTGACCAGAATTGTGGGCAGAAAACTCATGGATTTTGCACCATGATAACGCGCCGTCGCACAGTGCCATCATTATTCGAAATTTTTTGATGAAAAATGCGGCAAAAACCATCCAACAGACACCAAATTCAACTGATTTGGCTCCCTGTGTCGAGTTAAAAATCTATTACGGGAGACGCGTTACAGCAGCCATTTCTAAAATTGTAAAAATCGCCATATAGGGATAAATTTACTCTTGGCTACGCAGCTTTTGCAAATAACGTTAAGATCTAGCGGAAATATCAAAAACAGATTTACCAACCTAATAAAAAAAAACTCAAATCGGAACGATGGGACCGCCCCACGGAGGTTATTCCGGAAACTTTTTGATCAAGGTTGTATGTGCTTACCATACAAAGCTATTCAAATGCTAAAGCCAACTTCAACAGAATGCAAAAAAGCATTTTATATACGATCTCGTCTTAGTGACCAATCATATGATGCGTTATTATTTTTAAGTTGTGGCAAAAAAAAGCGAACAAATATATGGTTTTGCGAAAAAGACGAGAAAAAGGTTTAAAATTTTTACAGTGGGTAGTACTGAGCACTGTAAGTATACCGGTTTCTTGAAAAAAGTAAAATACTTTGCTTTTGTTTTGTTTTGTTATTTAAAGAATTATAAATTTTACTTTTGTTTGCATTAAACTGCGATTAATAAGATAATTGCGATTAACGGATTTTTTTTTATCGTAATCGTGATTATGAACAACTGCAATTAAATGCAAGTCCTACACCTGAACCATCCAACCAAACATTTGTAGGGAATACAAATTTATCTTAAGTACTTACAGTTTCTTTAGTTTACTTTGTATTCTCTATAGAGAATGTTTTTTGATTCAAATAAATTAATATGTACATGTGTAGATTGCCTGTACAAAAAATACATTTACAATTTGTTCAAAATTAAATAAAATATATTCTTAGTAAATATGTACATATGTATGTATGTAATGTAATATTCCTCCCAAACGCCTACACTGTATGAAATATTGTACTAAAACATCAAGTACATCGACGTACATATGTTTGTACGTAATATTTCTATTTATCAATTTCTTCATGTATTCACACATATTGATGCTGTTCATTCAGCTATTTGCCATAATGATAAGGAAGAATTTAAATTTATCGTAATGCAATTTTTACTTTTATTTTATACATCCCATCTATTTAATGCTCGTATACATCACTAACTCACCTACATTATATCCCTTACCATAGACAACGCCATAGTATTGATTCTATTGATATTATATTATAAGAATATTCAATAAAAGTGAACTGTGAACATGATCTCATATAATTATTCTATTTTGATAACTATGCACATATGCACATATGTATGTGCATACATATGTATATTGGAAATAGGAATAAAAATATATCATAAAAGTTTATAAGAAATATTTTTAGAAATTCGTATCGTATTTAAAAAAAAACTACAAAAATAAAAATTTAATTAATTTTATTATCAGATCAGATTTAACTTTCAGTATCATAGGTATGTATGTTGATTGATAACAAATAAGTTCAACATAATTTTTTCTTCAACTATGAGTCGAAAAATCAAAAAAAATGAATTCTTTATAAACATTCGACGCAGTGTGTTCAAAAATTCAAATAGACATGTAAGGTAAATACATACTATGGAAAGACTATGGCTCGCATAATTGCCAGGAGTGCATCCACGAAAAATTAACCAGCGCTGAGGATGGAACAATCAAGATTCCGAAACCACAAATCGACTTAAGATGCTATAAACAGCTTGTGTTTTATTGTCGAACAATCCCTATACCTGTGCTTTAAAGACAAAGCTTTTCGAAAACTAAATCATAATAAATTTAAAGCTCATTGAAGTGTAAGAAAGTGCCCCGAAAACTTATTTTACTTGTTAAAGCTCTCTATCGTAACGCTCGCTGCAGCATACAGCAGGAGGGTGCAACAGATTAACAGTGAAGTCGGGAGTTAAGCGAAGTTGTGTGATAACTCCCCCTCCATCTAACATAGTGTTGGACACAATCATGATAATTTATGAATTTCAGTGACGTCTAAACGATCTGTACTATGCGAATGATTTATGTATGTTTTTTGGCACAAAGCTCGGTCATGGACTCTAATTTTCAAAGGATAAACGAGGATAACTGAAGGAACGGATCTAAAACGGATCTCGTCACATAAAATCGCCAACTCAAGATTTGCCCTCAGAGAGTAGATGTTAGCCCGTTTTGCTATTTCGGAAGTATAATCTCGAAAACTAGTCGATCGTGTTAGAAGATCGTTAATCAAATCTAAAAATCATGTCAGACATTTGGGCGAGTAAGACACAGACCTTCGCAGGGTGTTAAGCTTGGCATCTTAAACACATATGTAAAGTCCTCTCTGTTCAATGGTTGCCAAACATAAGACATTCAGATAATGCGAGCGTTTGTAAACGCAATCCAACCAACAACCTCTGGCCACAGAAATCAAAAAAAAAATAGCGTTGGATTGGGCACACTCTCAGAAGACCACATGATAACAATACCAAAAGTTACCTAGAATGGAATCTGCAGGCCAATCGAAGAGAGGAGTTGCCAACACACTGAAGGAAATTGGAACGGAAATAAAAACAATCGACAAATCCAGCTAAGGGTGAAGGCAATGGCATAGAACAGGGTTATGTTGTCGTAAAAAATATATGTACCTTCATATGTATGTATGCATATAGCAAAACCTAGAATTATTCTATCCTCTACTCAGAATATCTCTCAATTAATTGTGAAAAAATTTGATTTAAATAAAATCTATTTTACTATTGACTGTACGATAACAAGCCCGATATTAAAAATATTTTATTTTACAATAATACAACCAGGAACAAATTACGGAATAATGTCTATGGATTACAGTTAAGGAGAAAAAACTATGAATTAAATTTAACGGAAAGATGATACTTATTAATCGTCAAAATAAGTATGGTAACAGTAAGATTTTCTAAATTTATTTCAAATAGCTTCGCTGCCAAAACAAATCATCAGTTAAAAAGGGGGCGTAGTACATCCCATACAAAGTAAATTTAGATTTTTGTATACTATATATTTAAATCAAAATGGAAGTTTCTGAATTTGGTTTAAATGACTTCGTAGTTAATAAAAATCAATGGCTTAAAAGTGGGCGTAATTGTTTAAGTGGGCATGGTTTCCCATAGAAAATAAACAGTTATTTTTATGTGGTGGTCGAACCATAATGCACGCATGTTCTTGTATATACTGCAACTTTCTATTCAGCTACGTTAATTAAACTGTAAAGTTTAATACGCAAAATTGAACTGGTGACACCGCTCAAATAACTACAGCGTTGACAGGGTAAACGTAGTCTTAAAAAGAACCAATATATTAAATACCAAAGTAAAGCTCAAAGCTCTAAATGTTCAAAGGGAAAATGGCTAAAAAATGATAACTAAGATAATAGTTGTAGTAATATGATATTGTTTAAGATAGGTATAGTGAAACACGCCGGGTTTTAGCTACTATTTAATAAGCATAAGGCTATTTTCATATGAGAAAACAATATTGGAGCTTTATAGAAGCTCTCCTTTAAGCGAAAGGAAAGGAACTGTTTTGACATAAGTTCAATAGTGACAATGAAAGTGTTAAGGTATGAATATCTTATAATAGATATAGATAAGTATAGGGTGAACTAGAAATATGGTGCTAAGAAGGCCAATATCAATATTTTGCAGTTTTGAGTTAGTCGCTGCATTAGGCTCCTTTCTTATTTTCTTTTAGTTGAAAAGCCAATGTCTAATTGAATATGCAATTTTGAAAAGGGCACATCTCGCAAATTTTGGCAAATGCGTTTTTCCGTATCAATGATTGCCAAATGCTTCCCTGCACCTACTACTCTTAAAAAACTAACCTCTCTAGCATTATTTCTACTTTAGACGTAATGGCAGATAGGTCACAACTTTAAGAAATGTGCTCTTTTCAAATTATTTTATAAACAAAGAGTACAAACAATTGCAGTGCAACCGTAATTTTTTCTTCTTTTTCCTTATCGAGCTTATAGAGACAAAGTACCTATTATTATACCGGCAGAATTTACAGAATTTTATGACGAAATACTGCAATGGCCAAGTACAAATGAAAAAGAGCTTCCTGAAAAAGATTTTCGATAAAAGTATATTATTTATTTTTAGTAGAAGTATTGCCTTTATTTTTTTTTATACCTAAAATTAAATTTTCTTCAAATAAATATGGTTTTTTTCGTTAAGTTTTGTATACTCGATATCACAAATTTCGAAAAGGGCACATCTCATTAATTTTAAATATATAAACAGTCGTATATAATAAAGTCAATATCCAAATATTTCTGTAATTTTCGCTTACAAATTAGCTCCAAAATATAATCCGTATAAAATTTTTTGAACTATTTTACTTCATTACAAAATAATTAGTTTTTTCATTCCCCATAAACTTTAAATATTCGGATATGTGCCCTTTTCGAAATTCCACATTCAATTAAACTCAGAAAAGCTTTATAAAAGTTTTGCTAACCAATGTTACTATGAACTCTTGTATAAAATAAAAACTTGAATTACAATTTTCTTTTAGCACCGATCCACATAAATATTTCGTGACATATGGATCAGAAAGTTATTTTGTCCAAAGTTTCGTTATTCCAAATGCGAATACATTTTTTACAGAAATAATTGAAAATGTTTTGATTTTACCAACGTACCGAAAGGCCGTTTTTTGTAATCGGAAATTCAGCACTCAGCTTAAAAATGTTTCAATTCGACAAACTTTCCGAAAACTTATGACACAGTTCAAGGCTGTTGCTCACTTATTCCCGCATAAGAAAGATTCGCGGCCATTTCACAGCAATCATGGATTTGTTCAAACGCAATTTACAAAGTAGGGGCTTTAACTCAGTCAATTTCAAACGGATCTTAAGCAGTCAAGTATCGTTGTATCCATAACTTAACGTACTTCTCTAGAGAATTCGTAAATAATACGGTCCCTATATAAAATAGCATTTAAAAGAATCTCTAAACCTAAACAATTTGAAATCAATTGAATGAAAAATTATTTTGCTTAAGCAATGTACAGAGATTCCACAAGTTTACTTAAGTAAAGTATACACCATTTAAAAGGCTTGTTCTTCTTCTTTTCATATCATCTAAATATCTTAAAATTCGTTAGTATTAAGCCAAGTTATAAGGTTATAAGCGTTTGAAGGTACGAAAAACCGGTTTTTTACCCATAACTCAGGATTTTGGGGGAATTTTGAAAATTTTAAAAGCAGATTCGTGTTGTACTCGACAGCATCTTGGTTCACTTCCCAGATGCTTTTACTTCATTCTTTTTTTTTTGGCATAGTTTTTTGTCTGGTACAGTTTTTTTTACGCGTTTTTGTGGTACAACTTAAGTTGTTGTAAAAATTTTGTTATTGTTTTTTATGAATTTTGTAAAGCCTTAAATACACTTTTCAAAAAATATAAAATATCTAAATTCACTCTATTTTAAAAGTATTTTAAGTATTTGCAACTATGGAATAGATAAAGACTGCATTGCTGAAGGAGCTTGAAGCTATACTACAATAAAAGGTGCCTATATGAACTGTTTCGACGATTGGAGTGTATAAAAAAACATTTCTATCTCTTCGACATAAATATGAATATTCATTCGTATTAGTGCTCATCATTTCGATATACTTCACCTACCATTACGTCTTTAAGTTTTATTAAAAATTGATATTCTTGAACGCTTTGCATGCAACAATTTTCGCTTTTTTTTCTCATAACAAAATTCCTAAAAACCCCAAAAACGATGAGTGCGAAAAGCATAAGAGTAACTTTTTATTCGAAAGCAACAAAACAACAAAAAAGATAATAATAGTGGCATGAAGCATGAACTGAATTAAAAATTCATTAAAAGGCAAACAAAACTGTATGGAAAAAAAATCATAAAAACCAACCGAAGAAATGAAACTATAATTTACCACAACACAACCACTTTTTATTACAACGATTCTATCTGGTAGGATAATGGATATGAATGAATGGAAAAATGAATGAATAAGACAGCATATATGTATAAGTAAAAGAGATAGCAATAGCAAAATTACATGCAGAGACAAGGTACGTGAATAACTTAGTCGTTGGTTTTATTTACAATACATCGACTATGAGATGTTGTTATGGTCTCATGTTTTTAAATTTCAGTCATAATGACACAAAAAGACAAGAAAAATGCAGTCGTAAGACAACCTGCACATGGACATTAAAATGATGTTTAATGGTGGCCATAAAACTGAGTTTTATTACTTGTTCGTCTAAAAACGAAAACAAAATATAAATTTGACACCTGAATCCTTTTTAGATGAATGTGTGTATGTGTGTATGTGTGTGTGTGTGTCTCTTGTAGTTGTCCTACACACCCATTTGGTTCTCTACTATTTATTTCACACACAGGCTGTTGATTATTATTCTGTTAACAATGAAGAACGAATGAATGAAGGGGGAAATGGAAAAATAATTTCGAAATTGTTTTCTGTTTGCAATAAATTTTACAGGTTAAGGCCAGTAAATGTGAACGACATACAGAGAATGTATCATATCAGACTTTTTCTTTATAAATTAAGGAACTTATTTAAAAAATTTTTAAAATCGTGTTTGATTCAAAAATTAAAAAACTGAAAAACATATTAAACCACTTGTGTGAATTGGCATTCGTTATTGAATTAATTTGTTGGATGATCTACTCGGCAATGAAACCTATTGGCTTCTTCATACAGTGTCATTTGTGGATCATAAGAAGTCAACTTGCAAAATTTTATTTTATTAAATTCAAAGCTGCTAGAAATACTATGCAAGGATATGAATTAAAAACTTTCTATTTTATGCTTTTCTATTATATGCTTTTTAAATTGAAGCTAATCAACCACTTTTAATTGAAGTAAAGTCTTTAAATCTATACCTATTGGGTGCTTTTAAAGGGTCCGCCAAATAATTTTTTTTTTTTGAAAATGCTATAAAAAAAAACTACTGAATATTTTCTCAAATTTCTTTTTTTATTTGAATTATTCCGGTTAATAATGGAAAATAATTTCATTCAAATGGCTGCCTCGGCTGGCCATGCAGTAGCCTACACGATCTGTCCAATTTTGAAGCACATTATCGATTATGTGCAGCTGTGTATCACCAATGGCTTCACGAATATTGTCCTTTAAAGCGTCAATTGTCTCTGGCTTGTTGGCGTAACACTTATCTTTGACAGCACCCCACAAATAATAGTCCAACGGTGTCAAATCGCAGCTCAGAGGTGGCCAAACGACATCAGCTCTGTGGCTGATAATACGATCTTCAAAAACAGGGCGCAAAACATCGAGTGTTGCTTCGGCTGTGTGGCACGTAGTGCCGTCCTGTTGAAACCAAATGTTGCTAATATCCTCCTCTTCAATTTTTGTGAACAAAAATTCGTTCAACATGGCCCGATAACGATCGCCATTGACTGTAACGGCCACTCATTGCTCATTTTCGAAGAAAAATGGCCCAATTATGCCTCTGGACCAAAATCCGCACCAAACAGTGACTCGTTTTGGATGTATCGGCTTTTTAATGTAAGCGTGCGGGTTTTCTGTGCCCCAAATGCGAAAAATTTGGCTTGTTTACATACCCGACAAGATCAAAATGAGCTTCATCTGAAAAGATGATTTTTTTTGGCAACATCGGCATCTTCTGTAAGTCGATCGCAGGCCCAGATTCCCAGCGTTGTTCAAGCGTATACACAACCATATTCGTTCAGCGGAAGGATAAAACTAATTATCTGTCAAATCAGACATGAGTTAAGTGTTACCATTCACGAAATAAGCACTAGTTGAAAAAGAAAACGGTAGATGGCGGGCCCTTTATTATAGTTCCACAAGTTTAAATCATAATAAATAAAGAAATATATTTTTAATATTAATGAAACCGACTTTGTTGAATAGAAATTTTTGTGAATTTTAATGGCGCGTATAAAGCGCAATCTGTACTAGCAATTTTCACTAAATTTTGACAGTATATGCGGCCGTATTTCGCCAGTGACTCCTTGAATGTTCATTTCCAGGTGTTTAATTGTCTCTCGTTTATCGACGTAGAAAAGTGACTTTACATAACCTCAAAAAAGTAATCCAATGGAGGTTAAATCACACGATCTTGGTGGTCAATTATTTGGACAATTAGGTGAAAATACTTTTTCATCGAGAGTTTCCTTGAGTAATTCAAAAAAAGCGTGTGCTGCGTAGTATGTGACTCCATCCTGTTGAAACCACATGTCAGCTAATTGAGATACGAAAAAAGTCATGTCCCTATACCGTTTACTATTGATACTATCATTCTGACCATCATCGTTTTTGAGGTCATACTACCTTGATCAAAAAGTTTCCGGAATTTATTCAAAAAATTTCAAATACAAGTTTACTCATTTAAATCTAAGTTATCCCCATCGACTGCAACATACTTATGCCAGCACTTGATCCAATACTCGAAGCATTTTTTATATTCGGCTGTCGTTATGTCCATCAATGCTTCCTGCAATTATTCCATTAGTTCCTCTCGGCTGCTGAAACGCGTTCCCCGTAAAGGTTTTTTAACTCGATTGAAGAGAAAGAAGTCACGAGGAGCCAAATCAGATGAATTCGGTGGCTGTTAGATGGTATTTATTGAATTTTTCGTCAAAAAATTTCGAATAATGATAGCGCTGTGCGATAGTGCGTTATCATGGTGCAAAATTCACTAGCTTTCTATACAAAATTATGGTCTCTGAACGCTATTCACTTGCCTCATATCTGAATTACGTGTCGTATTCATAAACCCACGTCTTCAGTAATGATGTAGCTTTCGCAAATGTCACACAATGGTGCTAAGATTTAAATTTAATGGCAATATCAACAACAGATGTACCAACTTAACAAAAAAAAAAAAAAAAAAAAAAACGCAATTTTGTTGACCAAGCAGTAGTTTTCTGTGGACAAAACTTGTGGATTGTTCTCACTCTACTCCGACTGTGTGTTTGGGTGTCACTAGTACTTGCAACTGAACTTCTCCGGACACGTCAAGGGTTTCTTCCCTGGGAGAAACGTATGGAGAACTTGTTGGATTTCTAATAGTTCTGGTATTACGTTCTGCCTATATGGCATACAGACTGGGGTGACTGTTGACTTTGCGGCATCCTTTAGACTACCGGAGGTCATTAGCATTTTTCAGGCTAACGTTTTTGCGATTATGCAGGCTTGTAGGATGCTGGGAAGTATCAAAATTTTCTCTGATAGTCAGCCCAATATCAGGGTCCTGGTGTAGACTAGTAGAACTCTTCTTTAGTCCTTCAATATAGAGAGGAGGAGAGGAGATGAAACTCCTCGGTGTACATATAATATTTCCTTGATTTGTATACTGGACACAGGGACATAGTTAGTAAGAGAAGGCTGATGTACTTGCTAGGAGGGCCTCGATGGATGTGGAATCTACCACCTTCTACTCTGACATCTGCTGTCCTATGACTATATTCAAAGGGCAAATCTATAGCTTCTTTCGTGAGAGGGCCTAGAACAAGTGAAGTTCCCTCTCCTCTTGTGCTATCTAGAGAACGATGTGGCCACAGTAAAACAGTGGCAATACAATGAAACTACCATAACACCCCTACTATAATTCTAAACTCATTACGGTGTACACGAGTCATTGGCTAATTGGAGAGCACGTGGAGAAAATGCTATTGATCTTCAGCCTTCATTGCAGAAGCTTCAAAATCACCTGTGAGAGAGTGACAATCGCTCACTTTCTATGTAAATGTTCGGGTCTGGCAAGTAGATGACTGCGATATTTTGGCATACCTTTCTTCAATGGCTTGGGGCATATCTGGATCCCTTTGATCTTCTCCACTTCTTAAGTAGGTCAAGGTATCTTTAATACCACTTTCCCTTTCATTATCCTGTTAGGTGGTTCTTTATCTGTGATCTGGCTTGATTACAAAATAGCATTTTGTTGCTAAATTTAGTTGATCTCGTCTTGGTTAATTAGCCAACTTACCTACCTACCTATCCTCACTCCAAAGGCGGCAATTTCGCTTATTTATTCACCCATTCAACCAAAAATAAGCTTCAACGGCAATAAAATTATATGTGGAAATGCCATATCAACTTGTGCCTCAGCTCATTCGCCAAATTAGCGGCGTATTGCGAACTCAAATTTATGAACCTCTAAAAAAACACCCTTTATTAAGTTAACGGTCGTAACTTAACTTTATGAATAAAACTATTTTTGTTAAGTTTTTCCTTTATTTTCCTTTTTATGAATATTTTGTAAAACTTTTGAGACAAAAACAGGGAGCTTAAAAAGTTGACATGACAGACAGACATTCAGAGGACCAAAGTTAAATTTGATCCAAATCCTGATTTGGCAATTGCATGCAGTTCCTATCATTCAATATATCACAGCTTTTATAAAGTTGCACATAATAATTTTACAATATCTTAGCTGCAGCGGTAAATCATTTGCATAAATGGAATACAACAGCAGTCTAAGTATTGAGCCGTGTAAGACCCCTCTTGGCATTAAATAGCTTCTGGACATACTTGATTAAAGAAAATAAATTGGTTGTTCTTGCTCAGGTAAGATATCAAGAGTTTTAATGCTGCTGAAGAAAAATTAGACTTGTGTCTCAGTTTCAAGCAAAGAATACAGTTATATACTGTGGTAAAAGCTTTGGAATGGTCAAGTAATATCAAAGATGACATCTTTCGACGTTTCACATCTACGCACTCACAGAAGTAAAGGGAAACCAAGTGGAAAAATATAGTGCAAAGTGGGCTGAGTGAGAGACACTCAAATTACTACCAGAATTGTAAAATGCACTGATATTAGTTTGCCTGTTACTGGCCTAAACCCAGATTATCTCTCATTCAACAAGGAGTTGGTATCCACGTTAACGCCAATCTGTGTAATCTTGAACAATTTAGCTGTACAATAACAACACTAATAACTCTGAAAATTGTTAATACAGTTAATCAAAGCATGCTCAGGTAATTATAAGGGTAGCTAATATTAAGGATAAGAATAAAATATTGTCGAAATAAATGTATGAAATTTGTTGTATTTGCGCTATTTATGGGAATACGTCTCACGTATTGTTGTTTAATGTGAAGTGGTGAATTAGTAATGGGTAAGTAGTTTTTTTTATACCATTTCATTTAATATTGTTCAACCCGTAACCTAGAAAATTTAATTTAAAAAAAATTGCTTGGAATTCAAAACGCGATAAGTAAAAATCCCCAATTTCGCCGGGCTAATTCTTGTATAAAGCGTAACACACACCACTGTAAGTTAAAAATTTATTACTCGATTCCGGCCTTAAAGTATTTATTTTCATTTTAATAAAATAGAGAAAATAGAGATTTTTATTGAATGGGTCAAAACTTTCAGTACTGACAAAAATGTTGCCTACAAACATGATCTGGGAAGCTTAAACCTTATGTGTGTGAGTGACAAAGATAAAATACCTTTAACAGGGTACCTGGGTACCACACAGAGAGTATACGCAATTTTATATTGTTACGAAAATAAAAATACAACACTGCATTGAGGAATTTTGGTATATTTTGTGTCATCCTGTCAATTTGGCAACACTGCCACATCTACCATCTTTAGGTTACATTTGAATTAACGGATATGGAAATAGAAGATGGTCGATTTACGGAACCTTCCAAATTGTAGGGGCTGCATTAGTTAGTTATCGTTTGGCTGTCAATAAGCAAAGTTGTGTTAAAGCGGAAATAAAAATGTTGTATAAACGAATATTGAGTATTGTATTAAGACAAACAGTATAAACTAAGACAAAAAAAAAAAAAAATAGCGGTGTTTATTTTATTTTAATGCAATTACAACGAACTCAAACGTTTTGAAAAGGATAAAACGTAACAATATTACTATACTATTGATATTTACGAAAGCTGCTTGTTAAAACGCGAAAAATGTTTTTGTTTAAGCGTAACATAAATTTAAATGCGTAGATTCAAATACTGGTGATGTAGCATCAGAAGCATCTGATGATGAAGAGCATGAAATTAACAATCAACTTTGTGGTAAGGGTTGAACGCATTGACGCCTTAAACAATATCCAGAATCGCAGACTTAGAGTTAGGAAAAAAGCGACTGACAAATATAATAGGAAATTGGAAATAAAGAATCTAAAATCCTCTGAACGTCCACCAAACAAAGTATTTATACCATTTACAGGAATAGAACTAGACATTTTTTAGGAATACCAATTTTTTGCGGAATACATAAATCAAATTCTGAGCATTTATCAGAATTATGGAAACCAAATCACTTACCACTATTTTGTGCAGCAATGTCCTGTGATAGACTTAGACTACTTTTGACCTTTATTCGCTTTGATTATGAACAAACTCGAGCAAGCTAATATGCTTCCATTAGAGACATTTAGTCCATGCTTAATGATAATCTATTTAAAAGTTACAAGCCAGACGAGAGTATTACCGTCGATGAACAATTGTGTGGGTATACAGATTAAGGCAAAGCGCTGCTCTTCTCTTATGTTTTTACACGTACGTACTCACACACATTGGGAAAAAATAAACAAAGAAAATTAAAGAGAAAACAAGTGAAAAGATACAGTGCAAAGTGACCTGATTCAGAGACTCTTAAATTACTACCACAGTTGTAAAATGCACCGATATTAGTTTGCCTGTTACTGGTTAGAGGACGTACACGTTTCACACAATACATGCTATCGAAGCCAGAAAAGTATGGCATCAAAATCTTTTGGGCGTGTGACTCGAGAAATTTGTACCCACTCTGATAAGCCAGCTGATGGTAATCTCCAAAGCCATGAAGGCGAAAAAGTATTCTTAGACCTAGTCAGTCTAAACAAAAATTCTAGCAGATATATAACTTTTTCACTTCTCTCCAACTTGCCCAGACGTTAAATTCATGGAACCTTACACTGGTGAGAACAGTGAGAAAAAACGAAACATTTTTGTCATCAAATATGCTGTCTCATAAAGATAGGGAGGAATTAGCATGTTAACTTATTTTTGTAAGACTATAAAGCTAAATTAAAACACATAAATTCCCAATTTATCATATATTTTGTATAGTGGTACCCGGGTACCCTGTCACCGTTTTAAGGGCGTAAAATATAAATTGATTTACCATTTCCTCCCAAGCAGAGACACAAATAACGTCAATATAAAAAATTATTTTAAACAAAAGTTAGCATTTCTCAGAAAGTTTCAAGCGTCTAGGAATTCTGCGTATAAAGAAAACCGAAATTGATTTACCCTTTCCTCCCAAGCAGAGACACAAATAATGTCAATATAAAAAATTATTTTAAACAGAAGTTAGCATTTCTCAGAAAGTTTCAAGCGTCTAGGAATTCTGCGTATAAAGAAAACCGCAATTTAAATACGAAAAGGTACCCGGGTACCCTGTCACACACATAAGGGTTAAACGAGGAATCTGTGAAGCGGATCAAGGCAGTTATATCCAAGTGTTTTTTCCGCAAAATTTTCGATAAAGTGGAAGAATTCCAGAAGAACTTAAGAACGCTTACTAACGTCTCATAAAGTATGGCTAGAGAGTGATATAACCTTCCATACGTTATACGATGATGTTGAACCATTCACATCATCTCAGCTCCCTTTGGCTGTCTTTGGAATATGGAAGATATACCTAAAAATGTTTCTCTCAAAAACCAAACATAGACGTGTTAATGATAGCAATCAATATCCAAAATGGTGACTATTAGGTGT
Source organism: Wohlfahrtia magnifica (assembly GCA_023159175.1). NCBI lineage: Eukaryota > Metazoa > Arthropoda > Insecta > Diptera > Sarcophagidae > Wohlfahrtia > Wohlfahrtia magnifica. The sequence goes on from JAKWBJ010000056.1 coordinate 2,285,515, forward strand.
TTGCCAAGTACGATCTGTTTTTGACTATGATTGACGGTAAAGTTTATAGTGCTTTGACTGAAACTTCTTCATCAAAAAAGTGGTACATTTGTGAAGTAAGACTAATATTAATGAATAAGGAGTCTGTGGAATATGTGTGACTAACAAAAAAAACCTCAGTCTTGGTTTATCTACATTATACGCCTGAATTCGGTGTTTTGAATGTCTGCTGCATATTAGCTACCGCTTCGAAATAAAAAAATGGCAATTAAGAGGCGCTTCTGACTTCTGTGAAGTAGAATTCTTTAAGTACTCAAGAATGAAAGTTATTCGTAAACAAACCAAAACCAGTATTCGGAAACACTAATGACGGAGACAGTGTTCGTAACTTTTTCAGGAATCCTGAACTGAGTGCTAAAATAACAGAATTACACGTGACGTTGATAAACATATTTGGCATTATACTAAGCATTTTCATTGGTCATTTACGTTAATTTAGTAAAAATTATAAATTTTGCTCAAGATACCATTACATTTAAGTCTGCATTCGTGATATTACATGCCTGCCACCGTACACAAAAACAATGTGCATGGTCGGAAGTTATACAATCATTCTTCCAATTCGGCAACTTTCTGATGAAGCTCTATAAAATCGTAACAACGTTTGCAGAAGAATTCGACAAAATAATACCCGAAAACAGATAAGTATTGCCATGAATACAGAGTTGCTTATCACGTCTCATCTTATTATTAAAAATCTCCTGGAGATTCCAGAGAAAGGAAACGCTCAATGCATCTTCTGGCATCTTAGTTTTAGAGCCCACTTGTAATGCACATAAAAAGATGTGATAGGTTAAGTTTTTTTTCTAATGATGACTACACAGTAGACGATCCTTTTGAAGGAGAATTTAGTGATGTTGAGTTGGTAAAATCTTAATTTTGTTTACGTGTAATTTTTTTATGTATGTATGGGTTGGGCAATTTAAAAGTTTAAAAATAAAAATGCAATAAAACAAAACTGTTTGAAAGTTTTACAACTGTATTTTGTTGTTGTGGAGTACAATGGCTGGCACTGCTGGCATCATAGCACCCCATTCGATCGGACCAACTTTCGAGAACTTTTTCGAGTTTATGGGGTCATATCTTGACAACGGTATCACGAATTTAAACCTTCAAATGCTCAATTGTCTCTGGTTTGTCGACATAACACCTGCATTTAATAGCGCCCGACAGATAATAGTCGAACGGTGTCAAATCACACTTTCTTGACGGTCACCTGACATCACCATTACGGTTAATTAAACGGCCATCAAATTGCACCATCCTGTTGAAACCAAGCATCGTTCACATCAATACCATGAAGAGCGGGCACAAGAAATCAATTGTCATGATGCAATAGGTGTCTTCATTGTTCGTAAAGGTTGCGAAATATGAGATATGGGCCAATGATGCCTTCGCTCCACAAGCCGCACCAAACAGTCACTCGTAGTGGGTGCTATGGCTTCTGTAAGACCACGTTTGCGTTTTCTGAGCCCCAAATACGCCAATTTTGCTTATTAACGTACCAACCAAGATGAATTTAATTTTCATCATAATTGGAAAAGATGATTTTTTGGCAATTTTCGGCAATTTCATCGTGCAGTTTCTCGTCGGCCCATCTAGCAAAGCGAAAATGAAGCGAATGGTTATGAGGCTTCAACTCTTGAACGAATTGAACTTCGTAAGGCGATATATCGAGATCTTTTTCACAAAATTCAACGTAAGTCGGTGGGTAAATTGTTCAATTCTTGAAACGATGACGAGTTGATGTTGATGGACTCTCAGCCACAGCTTCTACATTTTCTGGTGTACGCCCCGTAAGAGCACGCTTATGTCTTGTCGCATCTACAATAAAACCAGTTTCACGAACTTTAGCCATAAACTTGCGCATAGCGGGCACTGTTCGTCCTTCTCTGCGACCAAATTTTGTACGACATTTTTGTGCAATTTGCGACCAATTGTCTTTGCTTTGGAAATAAATTTCCAATAGACCCCAATTGAATTAATTTCGTTCAGTGAAGATAATATACTGAATTTTGGGACATATAATGACATAAGTACTGCCAGATTCGAAATAATCGCTGGTTCGAATTTAAGCCGATAGATGGCCCACTCGATACTGAGAGCATTGTCTTCGGACATTAACGTTAATTTGGTAAAAAATAGCATTTTTGCAGTTGAAAAGCTGCTATTGCTCGGTAGCTTTTATCTGTACCCCAGATTGATGTAATCCTAGCATTGTGAAATACTTCTATCTCTAGAACAATTAGTAAAGCCCTGATATATATTGGGGGTGACGTGGTGTAGAGCCAGGTTTGAGCCCCAGCAGAGGACATGAACAACTTCATCTAAAAAATAAAGAAAATTGATGACAAACATCAGAGGAATGATCAGGAAAATACGCCACGTACTGGGAAAAAATTACAATGCTAAAGTAAAGACCACCTCCAATTAGCAAGGATCTTCACCACTAAGCAAAATCATATGGAGGAAGCTACAGTGGATTAAACATCTACTCAGCTATAAAGGTCAAATTAATTAGAGATACTGAAACAAAGCAATAGATGCTTCCTAGAAGAGTGATGGAGTAGAAGAACCTATAGAAAGGTTCGAATTTAAAAGTTTGTGTTTTAGAACATCCTCTTTACTTTAAAAACAGTTAATCAAGTCCACAATTAATTGCAAAAGTCCAGTACTAGTTAGTATGGTCTAGTGTGGTTGATACAACAATCAAATAAATGGATTTGATTTATTATTTCTGTTTATATTGTCATTCATTATTTGTTAGTAGTTTTTGCTATTGTTGTCATCTCTACGACTATTATCCTTGTATTGTATTGTTGTTATTGTTGGTGTTTCTTTTTTTGCTTTTCTACTTTTTTGTTTGTTAAGACTTTTGTCTTAACAGCAGCAGCAGCAACAACAAAAACAAAAATTAACAAAAAAAAGTTTTTTTTTGTGTTTTTCATGCCACAATTTAACTTTCAACCAACCACACAGAAATGGATGAAGAAAACAAAAACAACAAGAAAAACAGAAATCAAAAATCTTAAACTTTGTTGTACGTTGTCTTCACATTAATTTTTGTTCTTGTTACGTTTCACTTTAAAATGATTCTCACTTTTCATAGATTTCAAATGATTTTCTATTTCTTGGGATTTTAATTTTCTCATTTCAATTTCTCTTCTATTTATGCTTTGGGTTGTACTGTTGCGTTTAAAAGTTTTTTTTTCCAGCTCGCATTTCTAAGAATATGTATGTAGATGAGAAGGAAGGGCTAAAAGAGGAAAATATGTTGGTGCTGTTGTTGTTGTTGTTATTATTCTTAATACGGGGTGTTGTTGCTGTTGTTGCGTTTACCCGCTTATGTAACGTAGTATTTTTTTTAATGGTATTTTATTTGATATAAAAAAGGAAAGGAATTTAAAATATTTTATGCAAATGGATTATTTTAATTGATTTGTAATCTCGTTTCTTTGTATTTTTTTATAACAATTTTATTTTAATTAAGAATTTGTAAATTTATAAAAATTAATTTCAAAAGCTTTATTATTTTTTTTTTTTGTATTTTATTTTCTATGGTTGGTCGTACGTATTTCAATTTTTTTTTTAATTCTTTTACTTGTTCAACTACTTCTCCATTCAATTTTTTTGAATTCAACACTGAACACTACTTCACCAAAAAATAAAAATTACAACAAAAAAAATTTTGAAACTGCAACAAAAAAATTAAGGAAAATTTCTTTTTTAAAGTGTTTCGGTCCAAAACGGCTTTTACGTAATTTCCAATTTTCCCGGGATGCTGTCGCGACGGTGGACCATTTTTAACTGGGTTGTTTATCTGATGTTTGCAAATATCCATCTGGTTACCAACCAATTTCGAGCGGAAGTCCTACTAATGGTGAGAGCAATATTTAAAGCGTTTTAGGGTTGCCAAATTTTTCGCTTGCAACGTTTCGTCTTTGATTTATGTTTTACGGTGCAAAATACTTTTGTAGACATGAAAATAATTTCTTTTATTATATGGTTTTTGCTATTTTTTTAAACCCAAAGTCATATGCGAAATGGTTGTGCTAGTGTCCTAATAGCCGTTTTATATAAAAACGGATTTAATGGTGCGCGAACTTTGGAAATGTTGGAAAAGTGCTCTAAAGAAAACGGTCGTTTACCAGTCACACGAGTGGTTCAAGAGTGGTCGTGAGTCAATTGAAGATTATGAACGCAGTCGCAGACCATCGACATTGAAAACCAACGAAAACATTGATAAAGTAAAGATAGCGGAGGACTTGAACATTGCCTATGGATCCGTCTAAGATATTTTGATTAATGATTTAGGTATCCGTAGTGTAGCAGCAAAGTTGGTGCCTAAAGACCTCAATTATATGCAAAAAAGGAACCGTATTGAGGTCGTAAAAGACATGATGTCATCAAAAGGATCATTACTGGAGACTAGACGTGGGCTTATGAGTACAACAAGCAATCCAGACATCAGGCAAGTGAATGACGTTCATCAAATAAGTCGAGGCCAGTCAAAAAAAGGACAATGCTCACGGTTTTCATAGATTACAACGGTGTAGTGCATCACGTTTTTTTGCCAGAAGGCCAAGCAGTAAACAAAGAGTATTATTTGGATATTATGAGACGTTTAAGTGAAGCACCGTCGAAAGAGACCAGAATTGTTTGCAGAAAACTTGTAGATTTTGCACCATGATAACACACCGTCGCACAGTGCCATCATTATTCGAAATTTTTTGACTTAAAATTCAACAAATACCATCCAACAGCCACCGAATTCACCTGATTTAGCTCCCTGTGACTTCTTTGTGTTCAATCGTGTTAAAAACCATTACGGGGCGCGTTTGAGCAGCCGAGAGGAAAGCACTGATGAAACCGAAAAAAAAAAATGCTTCCAGATTTGAATCAACCGCTGGAAAAAGTGTTTTGCAGTGAATGGAGATCACTTTGAAGGGGCCAATATATATTTTTAATTTTTTGAATAAGTTCCGGGAACCGTATAATCAAGATTGTACTTTACTATAAAAATGGTTTTTCTGGCCGAAATCGATATTCATTGATTCTAATGGTTTTTTTGTTATGGCCGCCACATTTATGCTTTTAAGGACGTTATGTTTATCTCCATTTGTGTCGAACAATAACTTTATAAAGTAAATTTTATTTATTTTCTTATCCAATAATAAGCTGAATTACATAATTTCTCATACTCAAATTACTCAAGTTTTTTATTTGCGCCTACACACGACTTTACTTTGCGACTGCAAAATGATAACTATTTAGACGTAGGCAAAGCGGCCTCCCTATATAACTAACTGCCTACAGTTTGTAAAGTTCCGGAAATGTCTTAAACGCTCTCAAATCCTCTAATTTATGTCCGTTAATTTTTAACATGTAAGATTGTGCAATGCCGTCAAATACACAAATCAGTTAGGCATTACCAGGAACAATTAACAACCTTGACACAAACCAAAAGACCAAAATCCCACAATAATATGTGGTGTATTTTCTTTTTAAGCACTTTTATTTTCGTAACAATATTTTCAAACAGAAAACAATTGATCATGGTGTGACAACGGTCTTCATTGACCTTAACGCAAGTTGCGGCTTCATTTTTCAATATTAAGAACCTATAATGCCACCAGAGTATAAATGGTAACTATAGGTTATTTTTCTTTAGATATAATTTCTGTATTGTCTGTATTGGATGTAATCTGGATCTATATTTTCTGTTGTTGATTAGTTTCACCCCATATGCGGTAATATTCTGTATTAATATAGACGTTAAGACAAAAGTTAGCCTCATCGCTGAACACAATTTGTGATAAAACATTGCCAATAAGTTCCTAGAATTGATGCTTGAATTTCAACGTATTATATAATATATATATTAATTTCCATAATATTCCATGAGGAACAAGGGAGATGGTCCCCTCAGTCAATGACCTGCACCCTGTTCTATTTTTAAACTCATTGAAAGGGACCTACAGTTTAATGCCTGTAGTACTAATACACATAACCAGTTACTAGCTAATGTTATGAGGAGATACCGCTGTTGAAAAAACTTTTTCTTTTTTTAGATGGTCTGGCGTGGTATTAAGCCGAAGACATTCTGATCATTAACGTCATTAACGTCAAAAAGTTAGCGCAGTATAACAGTTTACTCTTTTGTAAGTTCTGTCTGGCCTAAAAAAACACTTTCTAGGTTAAAAGCTAAAAAAGAAAAATTCAAAAAGAAATTTCATAAAACCTTACCAACTGTAATATATTATGTTAAAATCGGTTTACACTTGACTTTACCTGCCATACAAATTTTAACTCCGTGGTAAACTCGCAGAACCAATAAAATTTGACCTAAATGACGCTTAAGCACTGTTTCAAATAAATTGCCCTTTGGTATACTGACTTCAATATGGCAAAGCAACAAAATCACTCTGCCTACAAGTCTGCGTTTTTTTTGAAGCGAATGTTTACGCTGTACTCCTCTATGGATGTACAATCTGAAAAGTCAATAGCACTATCACCCATCAGCTTCAAAATTTTATCAACCAATGACAAGAAAGAATTCTTCACATTTTTGAGGTGAATATTGAATCTGTACTCCTCCATGAATCTACAACCTCAAAAGTCACTAGCACCAACCAGCGGCTGCAAAGTTTTGTAAGAATACTTATGATATTCTGGAATGGTGTTAGATGGTAGACGCCATATGAAGAGGAATTTTTTTATATTGTACGAAAATAAAAAGGCAAAAAAAATACACAAACGTTTATACTTTTATTGCTACAAACTTTATTATGAAATTTGTTCTATTGGTTTGTGTCAAGGCTACGATTCTTCTTTACCCTGTCAATACCATACTTTTTTGTGTTATTAACAGTGTTACCAATTGCGTATTTAACAGTGTTACGAGTTCAATATTTGGGTGATAAAACATTACATTTAAATTAACGAATAGAAGGTTGTAAATTTTGCTAGAACATTCGAAATTAATGTCAATTTATTATAAAAGGCGGCGCATAGTTATAGTTTAACAGTCAAAGTGTGAAGTGGTCCTAAATATGAAATTGGACTTTAAAAAAATTTATTCCCGCGTAATTTTTTTTAAATTCAGTGCTTGATTTCCGTTAAACTAAAAATATATATTTTTATTTAAGTAACGATCGATTTTAGGGAATATAGAAAACATACCTAAAATCGCTAACAGGGTTTTACAATTGTTAACACGACATCTGGCAAGGAAACTGATGGTATCAATATATGCACTCAGTTTTAAAACATGCGCACTATGCATACCACGCTCTCTATTTTCGAAATGGAAAAACAAAAACAACTTTCGAAATTAAAATCAAGATATTTCCTTAAGTAGTCGTAAATACATCAGATTTTCATGTAAAACCCTCAGTTGGACAGGAACATTGTTGCACGTCTGTTAGACCAATGGGAGAGGACCACAGTGTATGCAAATAATTTTCCATATCTTAATCATGCTTCATTTTTTCAAAAGAGATAAGGAATTTGCGAAAGAAAAAAAAGGGATCCATTGACCTGTTTATTTATGAAAACTTAAAAGGAAAACAAAAACAACAACATGAAGAATGTTATTTACCTTTTCTACAGAAATTTACTGTGCTTTTCCTTAGTCGTACAAAAAGTTAAAAATAGTCGTTTTTATCACAAATATGCAGTATTTTACTTTTTTTAGATTACGAATGGGTTCACATAGATAATATCTGCACGAAAAGAATATGCCCCATTAAACGATACATGTTTTCTGTTCACAGTCTTCTAAAGAGTCATAGGGCATAAAACCTCGCTTACATTGTTCCGGCTATTGTACTGTGTGACATAAATAAAAGGAAGTGAAATATGAAATATTTTCAAATCAATGACAGACACCCCTCCTTACTTGAGTTTTCTAAAGACGACTTCCGGTCTAGGAGTTGGTAGACAAAAACAAAAACAACACTTAGAAAAGGAAGGCGATGGGAGAGTGACTGAAGAAGAGAGATAAAGAGGAGAAGTGAATGTTTACGGAATACAATAGCGACAGTACGACTTAGTATCACATTTCAACATTGCCGCCTGCATTCATACAGGCACACTCAACTGTAAATACTTTCTTCTTTCTCTTGTAAATGTTTTTTCTTTGAAATTATTTGAGACTCTGGTGTTTTATTATGTAGGTGGTGTTGTTCATTTATCTTTATACCGAAGTATTTTTTAAAATTATTTTTCACTTAGATTGTGTAGTGTCATTAAAGGGAATGAAGTAAATATGTATGTATTTTCTAGAAAAAATATGAATTTTATACAAATATACATACATACGTATAACACAGTGCGACAAAAAAAAAATACCTGGCAAGTGATACTATTATTCTGATAGGCACTGAAATTTTCGAAACACCTCCAATATCTCGAGTTACGGGTAAGAAACCGTTTTTTAGACCTTCCTCTACGTACTAGCTAATAACTTTGGATTTGGAAAGATGAGATACATGCCTTTTAAATGGTATACATGTGGTATACTTAAGTAGCCTTGAAGCAAGCAGTAGCCTCAAGCAAACAAATTTTTCGTCGAATTTTGATTCAAATTTTTCAAGTTTGAACGTAGCTATTGATAAATTAATTAAGAAATTTTATTAAGTTATGAATAAAATGAGACTTACAGTTTAGAAATCCGTTGGATATTGACGGAGTTATTAAATTTTAAAGTAAAGCAGCTCATGAAAAAAAATAATACTTTTTCACAAAATATTAAACTTTTTTTAAAAATACAGTTTCAAAGTCATAAAAAGTACCAGTTTGCTGAAAATTTTATGATTTTTCTTCAGTTGCATTACGATAAAGCTTAATAACTCCGACAATTTTCAATGGATTTCTAAAGTGTAAGTTTAATTTTATTCATAACTTAATATAATTCCTTAATAAAATAGTGCGTTTCCTACATAAAATTGTACGCAAAAACGTATCTTAACTTGAAAAATGTGAAAAAATTTGATAAAAGTTATGTTTGCTTTAGAAATACACCCAGATTCTTCAAGGCTATTTAAACGACATATATCTAAAAGGCCTGTATCTCTTTTTTCTAAATCCGAAAATCTTATACAGTGGTGATCACAACATTTTCAACCGGTCTTCGGACACAAATTTTTCTTTCTGCTTCTCGAAGACTCGTCAAACCACAATATTGTTTTCAATTTTTGTGGAGTTCAATTCGCATGTGCTCGTACAAAGTTGAGACAAATTTCATTATTCTTTCATATTCATATTACCTGGCTCTTCTATTATTGGTTGAAATACCAACAATAATGGAAGTATCAGTTTTCCCTTCTCCAGGTATTACTTTATATTATATTTCGCAAAACAAGTTTTTGATTTTGCTGTCTTAGTGTACTATTGTTACGAGGTCTTACTCCTTTATGCACCGTATGGATATTTCCAATATTGACTTTAAGGCAAATTGTTGAATAGAATACTTAACTGAAATTTCTCTTGTGTGAAATACCGCTTCAAATTTTCCGGCAATTTTTTCAAAAATTCAATGCACTTGATACTCGTGCATTAAGTATAACTATTATTTCTTAAAAAGCTGAATGACTAATGTGGTATTATGTAATAAATTACAAATGCCAGGAACTCACATTATGAAAATGAAATGTAATTAAAGACATTCATAAAGGTTTTTAAGTAAAAAGTTAGTCATATAGAATAAGAGAGGCGAAAGTTGCAAATGTTTTAAACAGCAATATATAGACTCTCTTGCTCAAAAATGATGATAATTTCTTCCGGCTATAACAAAAAGCAATCAACAAAGTTATAAATTTACCAAAAATCAAGGATTAAAAATAAATCAGAAAGAAATGGGTAATTAAAGAACTGGTATACATTTTTAGTTGCAAATGTTTTGATCACCACTGTATATATATTTCTTTATTACTGCATCAAAATTAATGGTTGACGTTTCATTTTAAAGATAAATTACTACTCTAATTGCGAAAAAAAATGTGAGAAGTTTTTAAGTTAAGGTCTGCATTAAAAAAATTACATTTTAAAGTCTTAAGATTCATAGTTTTCTGTATTACAGTTTAACATAATACAGTTTGTTGTTGCAAAAACTGTTCTTGGTGGTAATACTGATGTCGGCTATGCAGTGCTTGTTTTGTTAAATATATTTATGTTGTTTAGTTAATATTGTCAAGTGTTGCCGAACTTTAACAGTTAAAGACATTATTAAATAAGGCATAGACATAATGTCTTTTATAGTAAAACAAGTAAATGTTTTTAAAAAAGGGTTTTCTATCATAATCATCATATAAGTATATTATTACATACATACATACATATGATTTTACAAAGATATTTTTTGCCGGTTAAAAATACCTTCCTCACTACTGCATGTTGTCGGCAATGCAGTGTTTGTTTTATCAAGTGTATTGATACAGGGTTGTTTAATATATAGTGTCAGGTGATGTTAAACTTTAAAAGTTAAATTGCTTTCAAGGAATAAGTGCACAAATAAAGTAAAAACAACGTGTAACACAGATTAAAACAAATGATTGCTTTTTAACATCTTTTCGCCATCAGAAATATAATTTTTTAAATGTGTTTTTAACGTTTACAAACATCTTCTTTACTACTGCATGCTGTCGACAATGCAGTGCTTATTTTATTAGCTGTTGTAATACTGACACGTTTCATACATAGGAGCAGACAGCGTTGCCAGGATGATGGTTTTATCATACATTTCATGATTTTTTTAATTGGAGCAAAATATAATTTTTCTGAAAAAATTTAAAAAAATTAATTCTTAAAACTAAGAAATTTTGTGTCAATCAACTTACAGTTTATTGTTTTTGTGTCTAATTTACACAAAAATGTGTCGGAAACAATAGGCCTTAGGAGGTAACTTACATGAGCATTTTGTAAGGAATATATTTGTTAAAAATGTGTTTTCTAAAGTTTAATACATTAAAATATAAAAATGTACAAGTATTTGGTACGAAAATGTAACACTTATGTATCTATGTATGTATATTTCTGCAAACATAGTGTTGTATGTTGATACATACTATTTAATTACTCTCAATGAAACTTCTTTAACTTCTTTGAACTTAAAAATGAAGAAATTTTGATTTTAATGTGATTTTAACGATTTTGTTTAATAAGAGCTTACATGTCTAAACCTTTTCAAAATTAAAATTCAAATTTTTTTTCTTTTTTTTTCTTTTTAAAATTTTTCCAAAATTTCAATTTCTTCTGAAAACGTTGGTCTAATATTCTCAAAAGTCAATTTAAATGAAATTAAATATATAAATAGATAACACTTTAAACACAGAAAATTTACAAAAGTGTGTGATATATTTGGTTGGGGTGATAAGTGAATTCATGCCAATTTCTTCTTAAAGGTTATTTCATGTTAATATTGCCCGAGGCATCGTCGTAGGTGGTCCATCCGTCTGCTTCAATTTTGACATTCTTTTTCCAACATTTCTGCCGGTATCTCACCAATTGCGGCTGCGATGTTGTCTTACAGGACTGGTATTGTGGCTGACTTGCCTGTACACGAGAGCCTAGTCTTGTGGGGCCAAACAGCATTATCTTGGCGGCCAACGAATTGCTTCAAAACGTGGGATAAATTGCTTATAAGACTCAACCTTCAATAAGTTCATGGTGTCGCGTGCTTGTGGCATGAGGCACAACACATATTCACCAGGTCCAATAGTTGAATTCTGTAAAAAAGCCGATAAACATCGCGCGGTACATTGTTCCACTTAATGTAACATTTGGATTTTCAAGTTTAGATGCGTTTTGGCGCATTATTTTATATAGAGGTCGTACTTTTTATGACTTAATTAAAAAAAAAAAAATCTGTATTTAGATATTAATAAAATGAGACTTAAAGCACAGAAATCTGTTGGAAACTGACGGAGTTATTATAAAGGGTCCGCCATCTAACGTTTTTTTTTTCAACTAGTGCTTATTTCGTGAATGCTAAACACTTAGCTCATGTCTTATTTGACAGATAATTAGTTTTATCCTTCCGCTGAACGAATATGGTTGTGTATACGCTTGAACAACGCTGGGAAATATTGCGACATTACTTTGAAAATCATGGTAATATTGCAGAATGTGTGCGACGTGTTCAAATAAAGCTCATTTTGATCTTGGCGGGTATGTAAACAAGCAAAATTGTCGCATTTGGGGCACAGAAAACCCGCACGCATACATTGAAAAGCCGATACACCCAAGACGAGTAACTGTTTGGTGCGGATTTTGGTCCAGAGGCATAATTGGGCCATTTTTCTTCGAAAATTAGCAAGGAGTAGCCGTTACAGTCAATGGCTATCGATATCGGGCCATGTTGAACGAGTTTTTGTTCAAAAAAATTGAAGAGGAGGGTATTAGCAACATTTGGTTTCAACAGGACGGCGCTACGTGCCACACAGCCGAAGCTACACTCGATCTTTTGCGCCCTGTTTTTGAAGATCGCATTATCAGCCGCAGAGCTAATGTCGTTTGGCCACCTCGGAGCTGCGATTTGACACCGTTGGACTATTATTTGGGGGGTGCCGTCAGAGATAAGTGTTACGCCAACAAGCCAGATGCTTTAAAAGTCAATATTCGTAAAGCCATTGGTGAAATACAGCTGCACACAATCGAAAATGTGCTTAAAAATTGCATCGATCGTGTAGGCTACTGCATGGCTAGCCGAGGCAGCCATTTGAATGAAATTATTTTCCATTATTAACCGGAAGGATTGTACTTTCAAATAAAAAAAGAAATTTGAGAAAATATTCAGTAGTTTTTTTTATAGCATTTTCAAAAAAACAATTTTATTTGGCGGACCCTTTATTTTATTGTAAAGCAACTCATGAAAAATTACGTTATTATTACAAAATATTAAACTTTTTTTTTTTGAAAAACACAGTTTCCAAGTGATAAAAAAACACCGGCTTGCTAACAATTGTATGATTTTTTCATGAGTAGCATTACGAAAATGCTTTACAACTCCTACAATTTAAAACTGATTTTTAAACCTTAAGTCTCATTTTTTTCATATGTAAATAATTTTTTTTTTTAATTATGGAATAAAAGTAGGCTTCCTATACAAAATAGTGCGCCAAAACGCATCTAAACTTGAAAAATGTATGACATTGGATGACATGTATATCATTTAAAAGGTTTCTGTTTTCTTTCTTTCCAAATCTGAAAAGAAACTTAAAATCGGATAATATTCACCTATGTTATTAGCTTATAAGTGCATGAAGGTCCGAAAAACCGTTTTTTTTACCCATAACTCGAGATTTTGGAGGTATTTCGAAAAATCCAAAAACAGACCCTTGCTTTACTCAATATCGCCTATCCAAGAAATAGTATCTCTTGCAAGTTTTTTTTTTGTCGCAACGTGTTATTATTTTTATGTTTTTCAAACAATATGTTTAAATAAAAAAATGATGATTTTGAGCAATTAATGAGCAATTGCATGGACCAGCAATGCAGTCAATATCAGTCTCACATTCGGTTTTTAAAATACATGTACCTGCCTTAGACATATCGGTCTCATAACTTCACACTGACACAAAGGATGCATATCAAAACAGATCTCATCATTTAAGTACCCAACATTTCAGCGGTACCCAATCCTGCACTAAGAGTTGTCGATCACCTTTTTAAAGATAATATGAATAATAACTTTCATTATGAAGAAATAAAATTTGTTTAATGGAGATTTTCGCCAGGTGTTACCAGTTGTGAATGTGAATGTGGGGTTCTTGATAGGTTTAGGTGGAGGTGTTTAGGTTGACATCATTATGGTATCACATCTGCTGATGTTTATCAGATCTACTGAGCAAACTATAGACCGGTCGGTTAAGCCCATTAGTTGACTGAAATATGGGATCAAATGAAATAGTTGCTAAAATTGGGCAACAGTGACATAGAAACTCTAATAAGTTACAATAACGCAGCATTTAAAATCCCGAACCATTATTATTGTAGTTGTAATACAATTATTACCACCATTCTTAACGTCATTTAAATCAATGAACAAAATGTTTGTCAGTTTAACTCAACGTCAATTCTGTTCCAAAAATCAATGATTATAAAGAAATTAATGAACATCGTATTTCTAATTTATTACTTGGAGATGAAAAGATTTGTTTTATTTCTGATTGTGGCGAACAGATAGAAACAGACAATGAATGCTAAGATGTACTTAAGAGATTTTTGAGTACCTTAAATCCATTCGGCTTACCACACCTTAAATTGATTTCAAAGAATAACCCAAATATAATTTTATTTATAAATCTTAATGCTAAATAGCGATTAATAAATGGTATCAAGCTAATATACTAAAATACTTCGATGAGTACCTTTTCACTACAAAAGTTATTCATTTCGGTAAAACTGTATTCAAATCCCGAATTAACTTTATAACTTCTGATCAACTGTGCCATTTCGGTTGATATGAAAACATTTTCCATTGTAAATATAAGATCAAAACTTTTCAAAAGAGAGGATTGCATTTACCCCATGTTTTTCTCATGGACAGTTATACGAAGATTTTCACGAATTAAAGATTTGTACGGGCAAAAGTTAACAATACTTACGTCATAACCTTAAAGATTGTTTTAAAAGAAATATAAAATTATTTCATAAGAAATATATGTCAATTATTATCATTTACAAACAATTTTTTTTTAAATAAATACAATATAGTCACCATTTAATATTCTCACTTTTTAATGTTACAAAAATTACCCATACAGGTGCGAAAAATTCGCACGGGTCATCTAGTAAACATAAAATCGAGTAGTATTCAGTTAAGTTATTAGCTTATAAGTGCATGAAGGCCCAAAAAATCGGTTTTTCTACCCATAACTCGGGATTTTGGAGGTGTTTTGAAAATTCCAAAAACAGATCCTTGTTCTACCTGACAGCGCCTATCGGGAAAGTAGTGTTATTTCTCAGGTATTTATTTCAACTTCGTTCAATTTGGTTGCACCGCGTAATTCAAGTTAAATTATGACACAAGTTGTAAATCAATTACAAAAGTAAAAGTAATCACAAAACAAAAACGTAGTGCGTTGATTATAAATAAAACAAAAAGTTTTCAGAGAATTATCTTAATATTTCTTATTATTAGAGAAAGATCTACGACAATTGAGTGTAAAAAATATTGGCCAAATGCTTGCCACGGCTTTGGTGGCGCATACCTTTATCCGTCGGTTCATATTTTCAATGAGCCTGAGATATAATTGTGGTTCAATGTCGTTAATTTGTCGAATTATCTCATTGTTTAGCTCTTGAATTGTTCTTAGCTTATTGACGACACTCTCACTTTTAAATATCTCCAACGAAAGATGTCGAATGGTGTCAAATCACATGATCTTGACCGCCAATTAACATCGCCACGACATGAGATAACACGACCATTGAATTTCTTGAACAAAAGAGCCATTGTTTTATTGGCTGTTGGATCCACATATCGTCCTGGTCCATATCCTCAATTTATGGCCATCTCGCGATAGCGAACTCCATTCACGGTAACAGCTTGGCTGACCTCATTTCCGAAGAAGTACGGCCCGATGACACTGCTAGCCCATAAGCCGTATCAAAGAGTCACTCTTTTTGGATGCAGCGACTTTTCAACAATAAATGACGAACCCACTAAAATGACGAACCCACTGACGTGAAAGATACTCGCTGAAGATGATTTCTTCGCTCAACTAACCATTAGGATTCAGCTCTTGAGTCAACTTAACCTTGTAAGCGTGTAAATTTAAATCAAAATTCGCATCAGTGATGTTCGTGAGATGTTCATTTAATGGGCACGACGTTAAGTCGAGCTTAACAGCTCTTCTGCCACACTATCACGAACAACAGCAATGTTTTCGCAGAACGAACTGGACGAGTATGTACAGGTGTATCCACATTTCCTACAGTCTTGGTTTGCTGAAATTTGCTCACAATTATTCCCATTGTGGACAAATTTGGTCGATTATGCTGAACAAAAAAATCATGAAGTGCATAAAACGCAATTCGACTTAAACGCCCATTTTCATAAAAGTCTTAAATAATCTTAACGCGCTGCTCAAATGTGTTGCTCTCCATGGTTGAGTCTGTCAAACACTGAAAGAAAGAAATGTCATATTAAATTGGGCAAAAAACTTGACGTTAAGGTGTGACACAATTAACATCGTGTATTATGGTTGGACCACCATTTACTAGTTTGTCAAAGACTTTGCTATCAGTAGTACAGGGTATCCGCCGGGAAGGTATACTAATTCGTTTGTTTATAATTTTTGATTATAAGAAAGAGAATGGATCTTATATTGATAAATGTTTTATTTAATGGCGGTAATTACTCGTATGTGTGGAATACACTATCAGATAAATACCCGCCTTTGTTAGCCTCACAAATGCGAGCCTACAAGTTGTTTGAGTTGGTCCATCGTTTCTGGTTTCTTTGCATAAATTTTGTTTTTCAGATATCCCCACAAAAAGAAGTCCGGAGCAGTCAAATCAGACGACCATGGAGGCCAATCAACATCACCATTCCTTGAAATAATTTGTTGTGGAAAGAGGTCTCGTCGTAATTCCATTGTAATCCTAGCTGTATGTATGTATGTATGTATGTGGCACCGCCTCGTTAAAACCACATGTTAGTCAAGCCTAAAGCATGCAGTTATGGCGTTAAAATGTTTTCAATCATATCACGATATTGCTCCCCATTGACAGTTACCGTTACGCCGTTTTCAATTTCAGAGAAGTAAACTCCAATGGTTCCTCCTGACCAAATTGCACACCAGACTGTCACTTTTAATTGATGCAAAGGTGACTGATGAATAATTTGAGGGTTTTCCATTGTCCAGAACCGATTATTCTGTTTATTCACATAACCATTCAAATAAAAAAGTGCTTCACGTAATATCTCACGTAACTTTCTCATCGTCACAGTAATCGATGATTGATTTTGATGAAATTTTTTAACGATTAAAACACGTTGACTTACTGAATATTTTTTCCATAATAAATTTGCCACGTCTCTACTACACGACTGCCAAATATGAACTCTCAAGAGTAATGATTTCCAAAATGGCGACAAAACAAAGTAGTATACCTTCCCGGCGGACACCCTGCATATAATGGACACACAAGAATATTGCTGATAAGATGTTACTTATGGTATGTAACAGTAATTAATAACAGTAAAATTATATTATAAAATATAACGAAGTTCTATTCGTTCGTCATTGTAAGCTTCTTAGGCATTACTAATCGCTTAAATTCCAAATTCAAAACTTATTTATTTTGCTTTTGTATTACTTTTAAACAAAAACTTCTTTGTTTTAAAACTGAAACGATGTTATTTATAGGTAATAAAAATTTTATGCCATATTCTCCTCCAAATAGGCCTTTAGAAAAATTTTAAATTTTTCTTTTTAATGCTGATGACATGATAATGAAAATGTTGCAAATGTTGAAAAAAATGGGAAATGAAAAATGAGCAAAATTTTGGAAAATTGTTTTTCTAGGGTTTAAAAAATGTAAAAGACATTTTCATCTTACACCCACACCCATTTGGCTACAATATTGTCTAAACAAAAAAAAGGACAAATGAAAAACAAAAGCAAATTTTTAGAAATAAAAAGACTGATATTGGCATTCGAAATCCTTTGGATTGGCCTTTACTTTCGTTGTTCGTTTATGCTGAAATGAACATTACAAAAGGGATGAATATGAATAAAATTGCCTTTAGAAACAAAACTACAAATGATTGAGTGATTGTTTCATTGAATAAAACAATGTGTTACCGATGGATTTTTTTTCTCCGTCACTCCTCTAGGGAGCATATTGGCTTTCCACAAAGCATCTATTGCTTTGTTTCAGTTTCTTTAATCAATTTGATATTTCAAGCTAAGTAGATAAATAATCCGCTGTACCTTTCTCCATTTGTTTTTTTTTGTGTAGTGGTGAAGATCTTTGCTAATTGGTGTTGATCCTTACTTTAGCATTGTAATATTTTCCCAGTAGGTGGCGTGTTTTTCCTGATCATACATCTGATGTTTTTCATCATCGCCAAAGGTATGCGGGAAGGTCAGGCGGGCTTTTTATTTATTTTTTAAATGGAGTTGTCTGGAGGGAAGTTGAAGCTTTTTTTTGTATTATTATTAAACATTCGAAACCACAATAAAATTTTTTCTTCGTCATATCCTCTGCTGGGTCATTTGTATGGTTATGCGTGCGCTCTAACCACTACAGCATGTCACCCCTAATGGAAAAATATCTCTTATTAAATTTTTATTTGATTGGCAAACAAATTTTAGGTTTTTAATATTTGTAGAGCACTTTTAATTTTATACAAATATCGACTACAAAGCTTTTATTTCATTGAGGTCCCCAGACGGTTTATCTAATTTAACAGCATAGTTCTTAAGCAATCGATCTGTATTTAAAGCTAAACTTTATATTCACTAAGGATTTTTTAAGATCATTTTGTATTTGATTTTCCATGGAATACATTCGTAAACATTTTCATATTGAAGGTTATTTGATGCAATCGTTTTAAAAATTTGACACTTATAAGTTTATATTATTTATCCTAACACTTACAATGAGCAGAGAATCATGCCCACTGCCTGAAATCAGCATTCAAATAATACCTTAACGTCGGGAATTTAAATATCTCAGTATTCATTTTGAAGCACGATTTACAAGGATAATTGAAGTCAATACAGATAAATTGACCAATAGGCAGAAGCTCCACTTTAATTTTATTTTATAAACTGGGCAGTGCCACGCCCATGCTAAGAAAAATGTATTTGCCGATATCTTTAAAATGATAAGTAAGAGAATCGAAATGCGCTCCAAATATCTTCAAACATCAATCAAAAACTAGGAGGAATAAGTTAAGTTGGCTTGACAGATCTCATACGTAGTAAATATTAATGTGAAAGTCTTTCAACTTCATACATCATCAACCAAAAAGAACGCTGAATTGGATAAATTGGCGTAGCACTACCCATGCATAGTAATTTTATTTTTTTTTTTTTGTATACTCTGAGAATGGTAATATTGGAAGTCTCTGAATTTGGCACAAACAACTTCGTGGTCAATATACATCATCAGTGAATTATATTATTATTATTAATTCCCATAACATTCCATGAAGGAATATGGGGACTTCTCTCAGTCAATGAGCTGCACCCGTTTCTATTTTTAAACTCATTGAATTCGCCGGCTCCGAACAGCAAATGCATTTAGAGAAGTTTTCAATAGTAGTGATACTCACAACCAGTTACTAGCTAGTGTTATGAGGTGATACCGCTGACGAAAAACTTTTTCCTTTTTTTAAGATTGTCTGGGGCCTGGTATTGAACCGACGACCTTCTGCTTGGTAGGCGGGTGTCTTACCTACCATACCACAGCGGCACATCATCAGTAAATAATAGGGAGAAATTGATTAAGTGGGCGTGTCAACTCGCATTCATAATAAATATAGATTTTTGTATTATTATCCAGGTAATGGTAACAGCAAAAACTAAAAAGCTGGAGATATTCGTTAAGAGGGAATTGCAATTTTGTGGCAGAAAATGTTCTTCATAAATCGAATTCTAACCTCTTGAGAAATAAACATGATTTGTTATTATTAAAACCTTCGTGGTTTTATTGAAATAAATTCAATTCTCCAGTTGTAAAAAAAATGGCGACAACTTTAGTGAAGATGCCATTTGCCGATAGTTTTAGAAACCCTAGGGTCTACGCCGAGAAATACAAGTCTAATAGCTTCCAAATAATGTTGCTGCTTGTAATAAATAAAGATAATTTCAAGCACCCATGTGTGTGAGACCTCAAGTGGTGTGGTAATTTTGTTTCAAAGAAAAAAAAAAGAAAAATAGCATATACACGGACAAGTGGTAAATATTACCTCAGCATGTAATTTTTTCTGCAAACAAAGCTGCCGGACTTGTGGTTATAACACCAAATTAGGGGAAATTTCGTTTCCAAAAGAAATGAAAATTTTCATTCAGATTTTGGGATTTTAATTGTGGATATTTAACAAAAAAATAGAAAAAAGACTGTGTACTCCGCTATATGTTACATTATAAGTATTATCATTGGGCCAAGATTGATTAAAAAAAAAAACAAAAAAAACAAAAAAAGTTGAAAAAAACAAACATTGATAACTCTTTCTCCGGATATGGTTTTTACGTACAAATATTAAAAATATATCTTCTCCAATAAGTAAAAAAAAAAACAATCAGCGGCGATAAAACAAAGAAAGGAGAAAGAAAGATGAGCGTAAGGTAAATATCTACAATAAAATTATGGAATATATTGCTATACATACATAGGATTGACTAATTATTAGACTGATCATTACGTACAGATCTTTTGTTTGGTGGCCTAAAGTTGAACAGATGGACGCTATGAAACAGGCCATAATAGGGTTTACACCACGGCACATCTGAATAGTCGTTTGATCTTATGGTCGTGTGTCCGATAACAGACAATAAGAATCCTAAGTTGGTTTTCAAATGGAAATGACGTTCCCTGATCGCGGGATAAGCCTACAGAGGGTCATCAGAGTTACATATGTATATAATCATATTTTAGCTGAAATCGCGTTTATTTTAATTACTCTTTTAACAAAAGTTTCTTTCAATATCACATTGTGCTTCAGCCAATTCGACGAAGGTGGTGTAAGTCTATCCATAATGAAATGTCAAACCAAACTGAACAAAAAGCAACTATGAGCTGTTAAATCGGTTGTCAAATAAAGCAGTGTTGCCAACTCAAAGTTATGAACTACTAAAAAAACATCTGGTATATTTTCTAAAAGGTTTCTTTCATACAGGCAAAAAATCAAAAGTAACTTCTTGATTATTTAAAAATAATAAATAGATATTTCTTTCTGGAATAATGTCCTAGCTGTAGCAATGTAACCAAATTTGATGTGTTTCGGAAGAAAAAAACTCATTAAAACATGAAGAACCAGAACGAAGAACTTTCACAACAAAATTTTATATCCACTGTCAAGACCAGTGGGAGTGATGGTAATGGTGTTGGAATATATAAGTTTAGGTGTAAACTTTATTTTGACACTCACAGTATATCATGGCACATGTAAAGATGTTAGTTAATAATTGTATTCATCTCGATAATATGTTTTTTAAATACTTTTTAAATTTGTTAAGTTTTAATCGATTTTGGAAGATTTTTGAAGATGTTTTTGTAGAAATAAAATTTTCTCAGTTGAAATACTGGCCAAAACTAAACTGAATAGCATTGAGCATATAATGAGCAGATACTTATTAAGATGCTTATTAATGACGGTAGTGTAGCCAACTCTATCGATTCCTTGGAACATCGTTGCAATGTGGCGACTGTGTTATTGTTCCATCGGTATTATAACGGAATGTGGTCTAACGAAATAAAGGATTTGATTCCGCATAATTATATATTTTCACGCAGTACTCGTTTTTCCCATAGAGCACATCTCTTTGTAGTTGATTGTTTGATGAATCGCACAACGCATTATAGAGAGAATTCGTTTTTTAGCCGCACCGTTCGTTTGTGGAACGATCTTCCTGAGAAAGTTTTTCCTGTCACTTACGACATGGATCGGTTCAAATCAAACTTCCATAAGCACTACTCCATCTGTCCTCCCTCCCATAACGTATTTTCCTAGTAACAGCGTAATGCACTGCATAAGTAGGGGTCATCCCGTGAGTGCTGGTCTTAAGATAAAAAAAAAGATACTAAAAGAGTGAAGGCCTCATTAGCCGAACATAGAAATCGTCAATGTATCGTAAATGTAAATGTAACGTAAATGTAAACGTTTTGCCACTTATAGAACATTAAGAATGTGTCATGTTTTTTTGACATAAAGAAGAAGAAAAAAATATATTCAAGTATACCAATGAATATCAACATCTATATGTAATTTATTCCAAGTAAATATTAATTAACTACATATTTTCTGCCGAAGCTACACAAAGAAGTAGCGAAATATCGATAAAAATGTAAAGAAATTTTTATTTAAAAATATCTTAGGCTTCAATAGTTATTAATATTTAAAAAACTACAATAATAGAATAACTTTTATATATACATATATATATGTATTAATTCCCGTAACATTCCATGAAGGAACATGGGGACTCCTCTCAGTCAATGAGCTGCACCCGATTATATTTTTAAGCTCATTGAAAGGGACCTACAGTTTAACGCCGGCTCCGAACGGCAACTGCATTTAGAAAAGTTTTCAATAGTAGTAGTACTCATAACCAGTTACTAGCTAATGTTATGAGGTGATACCGCTGTCGGGAAACTTTTTTCTCTTTTAAGATGGTCTGGCCTGGTATTGAACCGACGATCTTCTGGTTGGTGGGTGTCTTGCCTACCATACCACAGCGGCACAACTCTTATGTATAATTAGATAATAATTCTGGTTTTCAACATACATGCATACATTACTGGATATATACAATGTATTATACTTATAAAAACCGTTATATTTTTATTGTTATTGTTATTTACGTACAATTATTTTGCACTCCTTAGCATTATCGTACTATATACATGCATACCTACAACTATATATCTGCAACCAATAACTTTTGCTACAAAGAAACACATACGATTGACAATTGCTCCTATTAATTTTTTTTAAGACTATTTTGAAACAATAAACATATTCAATATTTTATGTATTTACCAAAAAACGTAAGTACCCAAAAGAAGAGTAAAAATACCCCCATAACATTCCACATATAAACAACCCATCACTGCTTGACAAATGTCACGTAACGTTGCCGTCAAATTCCATTTTCCATAGATTGGGACGTTACAGTTACATTACATTACGGTCAAGTAAACACTTTCATAGCTTTTCATATAACAAAAGCGATCAGCTGTAACGGTTACATTTACGTTCTATCTTAACAGCAAAAAGGGCTTAGGAGAAAGAGTTATAACAGAAAATAAAATGAAAGGCTAAAATTTACCACCACCTCCGTACTTAAAGATTAAACAATTTGTTGTTTAAATAATTTTTCGTTATATGCTTCCCAGAATTAATGTTGAACCTAAAAAGAGTTAAAAAAATCCTAAATGTGTCTTGATTTGAGTTTTATATGGTTTGTATTTTAAAATTGGCTTAAAATTTCAACTGAACTGAACAAAAATTAAAACAAATTTTTGTTTATCTTATTATATGACAAAGCATTTTTAATGTATACCAATCATACTTGTTTTATGACCTTTTCTTCTGAAATTTTTACACAAAGTCATTAAAAATGAATTTATTAAGTTGTATCAGTGGCAAAAGGTGTTTTGAATACAACATTAGCACACATATTCCAAACATATGTATTATTTTACCCCAAAAAGTTAGATTGACGTGTTTTTGACATTAATATGCATGTAAATTAACTAACACGTTGTAAGTCATAAAAAATGCGGGATATGAGTTATGTTCATATAGTTAATGTTATAAACAAGGGAGATAAGTAAAAACAAGAATTTATGTATTTTTTTGGTCAATAAAAAAATATCTCTTATTTTAAATATTGCATAACTTCGTATAAGTTTTATTGTTATAATAATTATTATCATCATTAGCGACTGGGCATTAATGCAGGACACTGCGACCTCTGGGATATATTGTGCCCTTTCTGGTTTATAGCTTGTTCAGCAGATCTGCCGCGTTCCTAATGAACAACAGCAGATCTGAAACCATAATGTTGAATATGTCATCTAGTGAGGCTCTAAACATTACACCTAAGTCCATCAAGAACCAAACATTCACACAATGTGTGTTTCGCTGTCTCTGACGAAAGTGGGCACAGTCGACAAACATCCAAATCTGTGATCGCCATACTCTTAAGATGTGCTCTTAGTCTACAGTGCACCCTACGAAACTCCGCTAAGAGTTTCTAATTCGGCCTGTCATACTTGAGAACCTCAGAGCGACGCCCAAATTGTGGAGTGATGGCTGCCTTAGAGTGGCGCAATCGCCTTTCCAGTGTTCCAACCATCTGGCAATTTCCCGAACCTTGATTCGATTGAGAATGGTAGTAAGTGGTGCTGCACAGCAGAATTCCGAAGCGTTATAGGGTGTTATGGAACCTTTTCTGGCCAATGCATCAGCTATTTTATTAGGATCTATCCCACAGTGTCCAAGTATTCAAGTGCTTAACATCTAAAATTTTCATTCTGAAAACATTTTTATGAATTTTTGAAAAAAAATGCTCTAATTTTGCGCAAAAAATTTTTTTTCGCAGCTAAGTTGTGACTAACGCCGAAACTGTTGAAAATACAAAAAAGTGATGTTGACGTGATTTATTGAAAATTTTGTTCCTTAACGTTTGGTTGTACTTCCATCAAAATCAGTCAAGTCGTTTTTAAGTTATGATGAAATATATTGCCATAACTACCATATTTTGGGCGAAAAATTTGCCACGCCCATTGAAAAAATTTGGCCCGATGGAAAAAAACTGAAAACGGATTTGAATTTAGCGCGTCAAAATCATTATATTCCATACAGTTTTATTTAAAGGCGTTTTTTGCAACGTTAAGTTGATGCAGATAACATTTAAAATTATTTATTAAAATCACCAATCAGATACACAAGTAAGTATGTATGTAAATTTGTATGTATGAGTATAAAATAATACTATAAATGTAAAAGGTTAAGGTGTAAGCGTATTAAGAAGTAGAAAAAAAGAATTTTAAATTTTCTAATAAATTTTCAACAAAAAACATTAAATGGTTTTCCTTCTTTTTTCCACACTTTTGATACATACATACATACGAGGGTGGATTGATATTTAAGCTACCTAAGTAGGAAAAAAAATTTTTTTTTTTTTTTTCAAAAACCATTCATTTCTCAACATAGTCTCCTTTTAGCTCAATACACTTAGTAAGACGATTTTCCAACTTTTTTATACCATCTGAATAATACGATTTTGGGAACTCCTCAAAATACGCATTAGTTTAGGTAATAACCTCTTCGTCTGAGATGAATCTTTTTCCTGCGAGCCATTTTTTCTAATTTGAAAACAGGAAAAAGTCACTAGGGGCTAAAGCTGGACTATAAGGTGGATGATCAACCAATTCGAAGTGGATTTCTCGTAGTTTTAGCATCGTATCTAATACTGTGTGAACCGGTGCGTTGTCTTGAAGAAAGAGCACTTTTTTCTTGTTTAAATATGGTCGTTTTTCCTTGATTGCATCAACCAATTGATCCAATAATGCACGATAATACTCTCCTGTGATTGTGTATCCCTTTTCAAGATAATCGATGAGCAATATTCTGTGTGCATCCCAAAATACAGTGGTAATAACCTTGCCAGCCGATTTCGCTGTCACCGCCTTCTTCGGAGCACTTCCACCAGATTCCACTCATTGCTTCGATTGATTTTTAGTTTCAGGTATATAGTGGTGGACCCACGTTTCATCAACAGTTATTAGTCTACGCCAAAAATCAGCAGAATTATGCTTTATCATGTCCAAACACCGCTGTGAAGTAACCTGTCGGACTCGTTTTTGTTCAACACTGAGCAAACGCGGCACCCATCTTGCCGATAGATTTTTCATATGCAAATGTTCATGGAAAATGTTGAACACACGTTCATATGATACGTTTACCATTTCATCAATCTCACGTATTTTGAACCGTCGATCATTGATAACGATATCGAGGATTTTCTTGATATTTTCTTCAGCAACCACCTCTCTTGGCCGGAGCAGATTCGTCGTAATGTTTATCAAGCTTTTCTTTTGTCTCTTTTGCCGTTTTGCCTTTCACGAAATTCACTTTTTTCCATTTTCCAAGAAACACAAAAGTTGCTTACATCAAACGACTACAACAAATAAACTAATCGATTGAATTTGACTGAAATTTTAACAGCTGACGTTTGACAGATCGTCATTTCTAAGAAAAAAAAGTTTTTGTGTTTGTACTGCCATCTAGCGCTAGGTAGCTTCAATGTCAATCCGCCCTCGCATGTATGTACATATTTTTAATACTGAATCTCAATTTTAAGACAACTTCGATAAGAAATCATTGTTATTGTTATTTAAAATTTAGTATGTATGTACATATGTATGTATGTTATGTATGTAAGTGAGAAAAATTGTTTATGCAAATTTCATCAATTATGGTCGTTGGTATCCTTGGGGGCATTTGTACTTTAGTTTGATAATGTTATTCGATAACTTTGTTAATGTTTATATTATACAGTACGTGCAAATGTTTGTAGGTATATGCTAACAATTCCCAGTGTACATATATATTTATATATGTACATACATATGGGGTCAAACATTTAACCATCGGCTTACCAGTATGTGTGTATACTATATATGCATATAGGAAGTAAGGGTATGAGTAAGTTTCAAAATAAATGAATGGGTTGTTATGATAAACTCTGCTACAATCATATGTATGTCTATATGTCGCATATATGGACTATAATACATGTAAACAAACACATTTAATTGCATCAATAAACAACATTTAGGCAACAGACTTACTCACGCATCCACTTTATAACATAATTAAATGCAAGATACATTTATAATACGATTTAAAGATTTTTAAATTTTGGACTCAAATTAAGTCGATTTAAAAAATTGCACAGGTAGTTGGTGAAAACCATTTGGCCTATGAATATGATGTTAACAAAATGAATCAATCGCCAATATGATTAAGTTAAATTAAATATACTGTTTAAATAAATATAACAGTTCTACACCGTTCGACTGTTTAACTACCTATCAATCTTCTTTTTTATTTCGGCTTCACTATTTTTAACGATCTAATTAATATTCTTTCATATCTTTCATTTATTTGGAAAATTTCTTTCATTAGCTTAACCTATCCTTCGGCCTTTCGCTATTCTTCCTTTAACTTTCCCCCCATCTTCTATTATATTATAATTTCTGGTGAGAATCATTATGTATAATCTCTCCTACAGGAAATTAAGACGCAATAGGCGATGGTAAGCAATATGCTACTATGGCACCTACGATTTACTGTTTTTAACATAGCGTATGAATGCAGAGGACTACAATAACCCTTCGAAAACGAAATTTAAAATGTTCCAATCCATACAGTCCAAACCGTTAAAACGTGGACTCAGAGCCGAAAAGCTGACCCCATTGAATGGCCACCTTAAATGCCCATTGGACAGACCTTTTCCCACAAAAAGCTATTGTAAAGCTACTGGAAACAAATTGAATTAGGGGAAACATTTTGAGCTGGTTCAAAAGTCACCTTCAATCAAAAACCTTCCGTCTTAAAATCAAATGGATTCCCACAGGGATCAAAACTAGGGCCAATTCTCTACATATTATATGCCAATGACATGCTAAGTACACTAAAAAATACCACAACATTTGCCTATGCAAACGACACTGCAATTATCGTCTCAAATTAAAATATCAACACTACCATCGAAGATATGCAGCGGCAACTAGACATTGCGGTAAAATGGTGTCGTGACAACGGCCTAGTCATAAATACAAGACAAAAATTATGCATATAAAGCCACGATATCTATTGGTTGCGCCTATTAATATAAAATTTCATGATACTGACTGCCTGTACCAACAAGATCTACATTCAATTAGCTACAATGAGAAGTGCACCTATCTATTGATAGTGACTTTAAATGGAGGACACAAGTTAAAAATGTGAAGAAAAAGCTTCGAAAAACAGCGTACATTTTATATCGTCTAAACAACTGGTTAACATATAGCGTCCTGAGACAAGCATACTTTTCGCTTGTCGAGTCTTATACATATAAGACATGGAATAGTTGGATGGACATTGCAGAAGCTTTGCAAAAAAATCAAAATCAAATTTTAAAAATACTCTGGAAGTATCAAACAGAATTAATAATAATAATTCCACAAACATCAACATAAACAACAACCAACGATTAGATATGGGCAACACAAGAATAGAAAATTTAAGCAACGTCATCAGCAAAAACAACACAATAAACATCGGAATGAACAACGAACAAACAAGCACCAGCAATGAGATAGAGCAACACTTAAGCAACAACAATACTAACAACAACAAAGCAATACAAGTATCACCATATATAACCACCAAACAAACATAAATATCATAAGACCAGAACTTTTGAACACTAAAAACAGCAGTATTACAACTAACATCAGCACAAGCAACAAAAACCGACAGATGCACATACGCAACAGAATAATACGTAAGCATTTCGGGGGTCTTACGGGTCCTGAATGTCAAAGGTTTACGATGTCGTCGAACCTGCACGTTATAGAGCACACATATAATACACGACGTCGAGTTAAGAAACGTTATCAGTTTGAAATTTTATAACGAACATGAAAGGAACATCCTCAATGTCACACTGCCCATAGTATTTAACAAAATTCCAACAAATATAAAAGGAAAAAACTTTGTAACTTTGTAAAATGAACTGATGATCAACTGCGATTTTGCCCTGATTTATGTATACGTTTCGGCTTAAGTTTTGACAGCAACAAGCTTTTATAAATTTTTTTTAGTAGACTTCCATTTCACATACGAGTATGTTCATATTTGCGACGGAATAAATTCAAATGGACAAGTAAATATTATGTTACCAAATATTTAATTACGTATACTATTACGTATAAAAATATATCTGTTTGTTTATGGTTAAATCAAAAACAATAGATGAGCAGCTGGCTTCATTAAGCAATATGGAAATCCATAAGAAAACTGCCTCGCATATATAATCGCTGGCATTAAAATTTTATGTTGAAGAATTTTGGATTAAAGTCGTTTCAAGCGATGAAAGAGAAGTATTATATTTAAGTGTGACGAAAACAAAGAGTTAAAAAAACTAGAAGATCCGATATCAAAGCTTGACATGACGGCTTCATTCTGCTTATTAGTCACCTGACATAAGTCCTACAGACAATTTATTTGATAAATTAGATAACTTAGAACAAAAAAAGTGCAATTTAAAACAAATAAGGCTGTAAGACTGCTCTTCCTTAAGGATATCATAATAATTCAAGTGAAACTATGATACAAAAAAATTGTTTTTAAATTTAATGATTAAATATGGTTAAATATAAACCATAAAAATACTGCAGAGCATGTATATATTTTTTGTGTGCAGAAAATTTCATTTACTATTTTTCTTTAAGCTTAAAGGATATGTTATGCAAAAGCTCATACAATTTTGTTTTATTTTTCGCATGGATTTACATTATATGGTTTTTTAAAAGTCTAAACCTTACAGTTCTGGATTTTACAGTTTTCGAGGTGATATCTATGGTTTCCTGTGCGACTGTATATTCAAATTTATATGAATTCGTTACATACATATATATTTACTTTGTCTTCTAGTAGCGCTGTCACTAAAAGAATTTTTCAAAACTATCACAGAATAAAAATCAACTTAAAAACAAACTTAAAACATAAACTTGTGAATCAATGCTTTCCTCTTTCGTTTTGCTATAATCGGGGCTGGAAAAATGGACTCCAAGTAAAGAATTAATTACAAAATATAAAATATATAAAGGGTCCGCCATCTAACGTTTTCATGTCTGATTTGACAGATAATTGGTTTTATCCTTCCGCTGAACGAATATTGTTGTGTATACGCTTAAACAACGCTGGGAATCTGGGCCTGCGATCGACTTACAGAAGATGCCGATTTTGCCAAAAAAAATCATCTTTTCAAATGAAGCTCATTTAGATCTTGGCGGGTATGTAAACAAGCAAAATTGTCGCATTTGGAGCACAGAAAACCCGCACGCATACATTGAAAAGCCGATACACCCAAGACTAGTCACTGTTTGGTGCGGATTTTGGTCCAGAGGCATAATTGGGCCATTTTTATTCGAAAATGAGCAAGGAGTGGCCGTTACAGTCAATGGCGCTCGTTATCGGGCCATGTTGAACGATTTTTGTTCAAAAAAATTGAAGAGGAGGATATTAGCAACATTTGGTTTCAACAGGACGGCGCTACGTGCCACACAGCCGAAGCTACACTCGATGTTTTGGGCCCTGTTTTTATAGATCGCATTATCAGCTTTAGAGCTGATGTCGTTTGGCCACCTCAAAGCTGCGATTTGACACCGTTGGACTATTATTTGGGGGTGCCGTCAAAGATAAGTGTTACGCCAACAAGCCAGAGACAATTAACGCTTTAAAGGACAATATTCGTGAAGCCATTGTTGAAATACAGCTGCACACAATCGATAATGTGCTTAAAAAATGGACCGATTTTTTTATATATATATTTTTATATATATATATATATATATATATATATATATATATATATATATATTTTATATATATATATATATATATATATATATATAAAATATATATATATAAAATATATATATATATATATATATATATATATATATATATATATATATATATAAATAAAATAAATATTTTTTTAATTTCCATAATATTTCATGAAGGAACATGGGGACTTCTCTCAGTCAAAGAGCTGCACCCGATTCGATTTTAGACTCATTGAAAGCGACATACAGCTTAGCGCCGGCTCTGAACGGCAAAATGCATTAGAGGAAGTTTTCAATAGTAGGTAATACTCATAACCAGTTACTAGCTAATGTTATGAAATGATACCGCTGTCGAAAAACTTTTTCTTTTTTTTTAAGATGGTCTGGCTTGGTATTGAACCTAGTACCTTCTGGTTGGTAGGCGGGTGTCTTACCTACCATACCACAGCGGCGAAATATAGAATAGGTATTTCTAAAAGGTGATAAACATTATCCAAAATTTTTGTAAAAGTAACTTCTTTCTTTTTGATATGACTAATATTTTAATGTAACTGTGAATTATGTGTTTTTTAGTTTTTTTTTTTTAATTGAAATAAATCTTATTTTCTGTGCACAAAAAACTTGACTCTATTTTACTCCAAAATACCTATTTTTGATCCTTTTTATGACCCTTTTTCGAAATTTTCAACGTCAACACTGCAACCAACACACAGTAAGATCACGTGTTGATATCGTTATCCTAGTCAACATATCCAATTAAAAGTTATATCATATTGTAAATACTATTTATAACAACAAAAAGACAATTTTTCAAGGTTACAACAAAAATATGATAAAGTAATTTAAAAAGTTCAGTAACGGTAGTTGTAAAAAAAGAATAAACATGTTAAGAGATTTTAATTTATTTTCTGCTTTGAAAAGACTTTTTTTACAAACTGTACATTCTTAATGTATCACCATAATCTTCTGTAGCGGAGGTCAGTGATAAAAACATATATATCTTTTTGAGTAATTAATTTTTATTATTAAATCAGAAATATTTATAATTTTTTAATGATTATTACGTAAAAACAATAGTATTATTGTCGGGTTAAAAGAATAATTGGTTTTTGCTAAATTAATTCAGTCGTTCACTAGTTTTACGCCTACTTACTCACTTAGCGTATCATTTATATTTATAAAAAAAAATTTTATATAAAATCGACTGCAAAATTTTCAACTCTGCCAATAAATTAATACAAAAATAAATTTATTTGAAAACCATTATTTTTTATGTTTCTTTTTTGGAAATGTATGAGCATAAATATTCTACCGAAATATTCTCCTTCTCCTGTATAATAAACTTTTAAAATATAAAGTTATTGACACACAAGTGAGTACACACGCATATAACTAGATTCATACATATCTTATATATAAAAATGAGTGTGTGCTTGTATGTTTGTTTTTTACAGTATCTATCTGTATGTCTGAAAGGAACCACGGGCTATACAAATTTTAAAAATTCCAACACTCCCATACAAAGTAAATATTTATTTTTCCATATCTTCAAAATAAGTAAAAAAAAGAAAGGCTCTAAACATGGCTCAAATAGATTTTTAGTCAGTACAAATCGACAGTCAAAAATTGGACGGAATTGGACAAGTGGGCGTGGTACCTCCCATATAAAGTAAATATTGATTTCATATTAGCTTTAGAACGGTTAAAGCTAAAGTTTTAGAATTTGTTCTTATTGACCTTATGGACAGTGCAAATCCTCAGTCAAAAACTGAGAGGATTTGAGCAAGTGAACGTGGTACCTCCCACACAAACTAATTATTAATTTCTGCATATCTTGTGAACGGTTAAAGCAAAAGCTTCTGAATTTAGTCTGAACGGCTTAAAGCCAATACAAATAATCAGTCAAAAACTGTTCGGAATTAGAAAAGAGAGCGTGGTGCCTTCCATATAAAGTCAATACTGATTTCTTTGTTTCTTGAAAACGGTTAAAGCTAAGATTTCAGTATCCTATCCAAATAGCTACATGTTCAATACAAATCATGAGTCGAAAAGTAAGCAGAATTGGACAAGTAGGCGTGGTAGCTACAATACAAAGTAAATATTCATTTTTGTATATCTTGAGATCGCTAACAGTAGAAGTTCCTTTATTAGGTTCAAACAAAGTCGTGAGCAATACACATAATCAGCTAGTAATTGGGTGAACATAAGTGGGTGTACACTTTCTATTCCTATTGGGTATACAAGTTAATAATGTCGATTTCGACAACATATGGCATAACTAAAACATATGGTTTGTGTCAATAATAACAAATATGGTATTGTTGAGGGTAAACATTTATCATTATAATTCAGTATTTGATAGACGTTAAAGTGTAAGCACCCAATTTTTTTCAATCGCTTTAGTAATGTCGAATTTTGTACTTAAAAAAAGATGTTATGCGGGGAAGTCTTGTAACCTTCCTTCATTTAAAGTAAACGGCTGCTGAAAGTTATTGATCGAAGCTTACGATCAACATGCACCAAATCAAAAAACTTGTGAACGATGGTTTACGCGATTCAAAAGTGGCGATATCGACACAGAAGACAAGGAGAGCCCAGGTCAGCTGAAAAATTTTGAAGATGAAAATTTTTGTCAAATGGAAGAAGAGCTTGCATTATCATTGGGAGTCATACAACAAGATATTCTGCTACATTTAAAAGCATTGGGATTGATGGAAATGTTGATATTGATGGAAATGATGCTTGAACGCTACAAAACAAAGTCATTTTTGCGTCGTATTTTTACTTGTGATGAAAAGTAGATAAATTACGATAACTCCAAGCGCAAAAAGTCATATGTAAAGCCTGGCCAACCAGCCAAATCAACGTCAAAGGCAAATATCTATGACGCCAAAGTTCTCTGTACTTGATGGGATCAGGAGGTAATTTTGTATTATGAGCTGTTGAAATCGGGCCAGACGATCACAATTGATTTGTTTGGAGAGAGCAATCAACGAAAAATTACCAGAATATTCAACCAGACACGAGGCCATAATTTTCCGTCAGGACAACGCTCGGCCACATGCTGCAAGACCGGTCAAGAACTATTTAGAAAACAGTGGGTCGGAAGTTTTGGATCGTTCGCCTTAGTGTCCAGACCTTGCCCGTTATGACTACCATTTGTTTCGATCAATACAAAACGCCCTTACTGGAATACGCTTTATTTAAGAACAGGGAATCAGAAACTAGCTTGATTCGTTCTTTACCTCAAAACCGGAGGGGTTCTTTTGGCGCAGAATCCATATGCCATCAGAAAGATGGGCAAAGTAATGGCTAACGATGGACAATGCTTTGAATAATCTTTCAATTCACTTTGTTATTATAATAAATGCATTTTTCAAGCAAAGACATCGATATTATTAACTTGCACACCCAATACTATATATTGAATTTTGTATATGTGAAGAAAGGCAATAATTAAAGCAGCTTTAACTATCCACACACATTAGCCAAAAAGCGGGTATTCCAGAAAGCACACTGTTTAAAACTTATCTATATTTGAATACTGTCAATAGCTAAACGACAGATTCTACAGTGTCTTCTTCGAAGGAACTATTTTTTCTCTCCCTCATTTCTCTAGCGAGCATATTGGCTTTCCACAAAGGATTCATTGCTTTGTTACAGTTTCATTTATCAAAATGATTTTGCGTGGTGAATATCTTTGCTAATTGGTGGTGATCTTTACTCTAGCATTGTAGTTTTTTCCCAGTAGCTGGTGCTTTTCCTTAATCATTCGTCTGATATTTGTCATCATTGCCAGAGGAAAGCTGATTAGTTTTTCAGATGGAGTTGTCCGGAGGAAAGTTGAAGCCTCTTTATTAAACACTCGAAGTGAAACTGTAATTAAACTATTTCGTCTTGTGCCTTTCGCTTGTGTTGTTACGCGTGCGCTGTTAAAACTGCACCACGCCATCCTCAAGGAAGGTTCCAATGTTTAGATTTGAAGTTGACAAAAGATGGAAAAAAAGGTAAAAAATGTAACTAAAATAACATTTAAGATAATAATTAGGATGGGAGTAACGAAGCACGCCGGGTTTTAACTAGTATATACATATAATAGGTGTGTATAGGCATGTGTATTTACAAAAAAAAAAATAAATAAATAAATAAATAAATAAATAAATAAATAAATACATATTCAAAAAAAAGCGAAAACGAAAAGCAGGAGTAACACAAGCAACAGCAACAATTAAACCAGCAACAGCCGTAAATGAGTTGGAATTTTTGCAAAAAAAAAGCAGATGTTCGAACGTTTTAAATACACTGCCTCTATATGTGTTGTGTATGTGTATGTGTGTGTTTATATGTATACGTTTTTCCTTCATTTACATACGCAAACACATACCCACACATAATAATTTTCATTGTTGTATTTTATTATTACTTAAATGCTCTGTATGGTATGTGTGTTTCCGCTAGTTTATACACACAAGTTTGTTATTTCACCATTTGCTTATACGAGTACATTCTCCATGCACATATCAAAACACACAAATTTATAATAAACGTATACGTATATGTGTTTATGTCTCCACGTTATTATTTTTTTTTTTTTTTGTATAGAATATGTCTACACACATATGTATTTTTAATTGGAATAGAGGAATACGTGGTTTAAAGTATACCATTAACACTATTTGCACATACACGTAAACTAATTGTTAATTTCAAAGTTTCCAATTTATTTAAGCTCTTCACCGGTAGATGATAGCACGGGTAGTTGCATTAGATGTTATCGATATTTCTTATGAAATAAATGAAATCGTTTAAATTGGAATTATGTTTAAGACATCATTTATTTGTTGCAAAGGCTTCACCAAATAATTTTTTTTTTTTTTTTTTGAAAATGCTATAAAACAAAAACTACTAAATATTTTTTTAAATTTCTTTTTTATTTGAAAGTACAATTCTTCCGGTTAATAATGGAAAATAATTTCATTTAAATGGCTGCCTCGGCTGGCCATGCAAGAGCCTATAAGGTCGGTCAAATTTTTAAGCACATTATCGTTTGTGTGCAGCTGTATTTCACCAATATTGTCCTTTAAAGCGTCAATTGTCTCTGGCTTGTTGGCGTAACACTTATATTTGACGGCACCCCCCAAATAATAGTCCAACGGTGTCAAATCGCAGCTCTGAAGTGGCCAAACGACATCAGCTCTGCGGCTGATAATGCGATCTTCAAAACAGGGCGCAAAACATCGAGTGTAGCTTCGGCTGTGTGGCACATAGCGCCGTTCTGTTGAAACCAAATGTTGCTAATATCCTCCTCTTCAATTTTTGTGAACAAAAATTCGTTCAACGTGGCCCGATAACGATCGCCATTGACTGTAACCGACACTCCTTGCTCATTTTCGTAGAAAAATGGCTCAATTATGCCTCTGGATCAAAATCCGCACCAAACAGTGACTCGTCTTGGGTGTATCGGCTTTTCAATGTATGCGTGCGGGTTTTCTGTGCCCCAAATGCGACAATTTTGCTTGTTTACATACCCGCCAAGATTGTTCAAGCGTATATACAACCATATTCGTTCAGCGGAAGGATAAAACTAATTATCTGTCAAATCAGACATGAGCTACGTGTTACCATTCACGAAATAAGCACTAGTTGGAAAAAAACGTTAGATGACGGACCCTTTATTAAAAAGATAAGCATATAGTACGCACGTATATATGTACATAATTCCCGCAACATACCAACTAGAACAAGGAGGAGCACTCACAATCAATGAACTGCAGCCTAATCTATTTTTGGAACCATTAAAAGAAAAATATATTTTAACGCCGGCTCCAAATGATTAGCAAGAAAAGTTATAATAACTTAATTTGATAACTAGTCGTTTGATAATCACCCTTATTCCAATTGTCGACGTAGAAACCAAACGACGTGATTTTGAGTTGTTAACTTCGAATAGTAATTCTTGTTGTCGTTATCGAAGTTTATCGATGACTGTTAAAATATATTTTGCATTCTACAAGAAACTGTGAAACCGTTATTGTGTTTAAAGGACTTTGAGTTTGTCATCACCATTTTTGGTAACGACTTCGGTTGACTTAAAGCAAAAAATGGAAAAAACCGAAAAATTAGAAATAACAACTACTATCCAGTTTGAAAGATTAGTGGAGGAATTGCAGAAGAATCCTTCTCTTGCAGTGGGATTTCGCAGAGGCACTGTTCCCAGTAATTCTAAAGAACAGTGGGAAGATGTTGGCAAGTCATTAAATTCTCTTGGCCCGCCGATAAGATCTGGAGCTTAAGTAGTTCAATAAATAAATAGTTCAATAGTTCAATAAAAAAATAAATTCGTTAATAGGTTTAGCGAGACTTGAAGTTTAAAGTTAAGGAGAAAATGGTGCCCAAAAAAACTGAGTATCATGCAACGGACGGAGGGATAATTAAGCAGTTCACTTTTAGCCCGCTAGAAGAAGCTGTTGAAAATCTGCTGCAATTTCAAAAACAATTATACCCTAAGGGAGATGTACTGGAAGGTCCGATAAAAAATGTAATGGAGGCAAAAGTGGAAATATTTCAAAACGTGCCTTCGACGCAAATAGAAAACCTTGAAATTGTGTGCTCTATGGAAGTTAATGAAGACTTAACATCCATCACAATGCCAGGAACAGTTCCACCTTTAACACCTTGTAGGGCAGGAATGAATATAGGAAAAATAAAACAAAAGGACAAATACACCAACCCGACTTAAGAGAACCAAAAAAAGATTAGTCACGTGAAATACATAAAAATTGAAAATAGAAACAAAACACACGCATACACACCTTCCCACATAAAGTGGGAAGTTAAGTTTTAAACATTTTTTTAAGTTTTAATATATTTTTTTTAAATAACAATCAATCCTCACAGCTGATAAAAATATTTAGAGAAGTGTTTCGATTTGTTGACATAGTCGCCGTCATTTTCTTATTGAATGATAAATTGCTATCCGCGTTGAAACAAAGTGATATTGTCTCAAAAATGACTGTGGCATTGACGCCGACAACTGGAATAAGGCTGAATGTTATGATGTGATGTCTGTGTTGAAAATTGTCACATGATCTGGCCTAGGATAAAACCTAGGACCTTCTGGTTGATAGGCGGCTGTCTAGCCTACAACACCACAGCGGCACACAAGATAACTTACAGTAGATCATTCGAAATTATCTAATTATTTTAGATATCAAATAAATCTTTTCTCGTACTTTCAGGAATCAACAGTTTAAGCATAAGATCTTTGGTATATGGCCATTCTATTAAAAAGAATCCCCTTTAACTGCTAAGAACAGTATATTTTGCCGTATTTTTTTTATAAAATAACCAGCTAAAACCCGATGTACTTCGCTACCCTCATCTTAGTTAATAATCTTTAATGGGTGTGACACCTTTCATTATAATAATTACTAAATATGCATTTTTTATATGTGTGGATAACAACAATAAAAACTTCGCTATTTACCCACATCATGTCAGCATGGGAAGAAGAGAGGCTGCCATCATTGTGGAACTACCTAAGAGTGGCGTTGAGAGATTGCAATAACTGCAGAGATATAAGATACTAGCAGTCATGATACAGAGAAGGCTTCAGAACAAACTAGACGAACAGGCAGGCTTCCGGCCAAATAGAAGCTGCGTAAACCAGGCCAACAGCCTACGCATCATAATAGAGCTGTTTCTAGAAAGACGTACCAATCTATACCTACTGTTCGTCGACATCAAGAACGCCTTCGATACCATCAAAAGTACTGCCATACAGAAAGCGTTGAGAAGAAAGGAAGTAGCCCGGAAAATAATCCGAATAATAAGAGCAATGTACGAGAATGCAGATCTCTTGGTTCGTCACCACAGTAGCATCAGCTAACCATTTCATACTAACGCAATGAAGTCCACTCTCACCTCAACTATTCACCATCGTAATCGCTGAGATCATCAGCGACAACTCGCGGCTTTGGATTATATGAGCGATATTTGTGTACTTTCACACAATATCTCCAACATGCAGTCAAAATTAAATGACCTGGAAAAACTGGCTTGAGATAATTACCAAAATTATGAGAATTAACAACAATAGCACAGAAACCATCATACTACAAAGCCAACCAAGAGATATGTAGATAGCTTCTGCTATCTTGGAAGCACAATGTCAACAAACAGCGGTACAGAAATAGACGTTAACAACAAACTCAACAAAGCAAGGTCGACATTCGGACGATTACAGTCAGTATGGAGAAGCTAATGCTTATCCCGAAAAACCAAGCTCGGAATATTCAACGCATGTGTAAAGTCATTTCCATGGTTGGAAAAACTCTGTTTTTCTTAAAAAACCCAGCCCACCGGGTTTTATTGGGTTTCTTGATGGGCTGTTTTGGGTTTTATTTTATTTTATTTTTTATATATATTTTTTTTGCTTTATTGGATTTTATAGTGTGCCGCTGAGGTATGGTAGGTAAGACATCCGCTTACCAACCAGAAGGTCCTCGGTTCAAAACCAGACCAAACCATCTGGAAAAGAAAAAGTTTTTCCAACAGCGGTATCACCTCATAACATTAGCTAGTAACTGGTTATGAGTATTACTACTTACTATTGAAA
This sequence comes from Wohlfahrtia magnifica, assembly GCA_023159175.1. Classification (NCBI taxonomy): domain Eukaryota; kingdom Metazoa; phylum Arthropoda; class Insecta; order Diptera; family Sarcophagidae; genus Wohlfahrtia; species Wohlfahrtia magnifica. The sequence continues at coordinate 2,324,483 of JAKWBJ010000056.1, forward strand.
ACTTCTCTAATGCATTTGCTGTTCGGAGCCGGCGTTATACTGAAGGCCCCTTTCAATGAGTCTAAAAATAGAATCCGGTGCAACTCATTGACTGAGTGAAGTCCCCATGTTCCTTCATAGAATGTTAAGGGAATTATATATATTGGATTTTATAACTGCTTCCTACTTCGTTCAATTCGACAATATGTTTTGTTGGTTAGTAAAATGACATTGTTTAAGTATTTATAATGCAATTTTATACTCTTGGTCGGATCAAGGCAGTGTTGGATAGTATGGGCTACTAAAGCTAACTGCAATTACTTCGTTAGAGCTGTGCATTATGAGAAAAACGTCCGGAATACAAAAAGGTGATTAAGTTATTCTTTTGCCTCATATCGCAAAAGTTGCCAAACGATTGTCAGAAACGTCCAAATGCTGCACCTACCGTATTCTCCGCACATTGATTCCTCTGACTATTGGTTGTTTCACGGATACAATATCTTTTACAATTTCACTGAATAACTTTTTTTCAAGAAATGTAAAATCGGATTTAGAGCTGATCCGCTCCAAAAGATGATATGTTTTTCTAAAGCGGGATTCGGAAATTGGCTCAGACTGGGGAAGGCATGTAAACAGTGATTTGACAAATTTTTATTTTGATTAGTTTGTTACTTCATTATCATTTTTGAGCTTAAAATAACGGACCAAATTAATTTGTACTCCCAATACGAAAATTACACATATTTTTGTTATAAATAAACTACGAAAACATTTAAATAAAAAACCCACCCGGGTTTTTTGAAATATTTTTTTTTCTCCGTCACTCCTCTAGGGAGCATATTGACTTTCCACAAAGCATCTATTGCTTTGTTCCAGTTTCTTTAATCAATTCGATATTTTAAGCTAAGTAGGTGATTAATCCGCTGTAGCTTCCTCCATCTGATTTTTTTGTATAGTGGTGAAGATCCTTGCTAACTGGTGGTGATCTTTACTTTAAGCATTGTAATTTGTTCCCAATAGGTGGCGTGTTTTTCCTGATCATTCGCCTGATGTTTGTCATCATCGCCAGGGGTATGCGAGAAGAGTCAGGGGGGCTTTTCTTTATAATTTTTTTTAGGTGGAATTTTCTGGAGGGAAGAAGTTGAAGTCTTTCTTTATTATTAAACATTCGAAACCACATTTAAACTTTTTCGTCATGTCCTCTGCTGGGCCTCGAACCTGGGTCGTTTGTGTTGTTATGCGTGCTCTCTAACCACTGCACCACGCCACCCCGTTTTTTAAATATAAAATCCAATAAAAACCGTATGGGTTTAATAGGATTACCCTGGACAAACCCTGGTCAATTCTGTTGTACGGCAGTAAAACCTGGCTTGTGTCCAACACTATCACGCAAAAGCTACGGGTATTCACCAACAAGTGGCTTAGAATCATATGCATCATATGGAATTTAACAAACGAAGAGCCCATACTGAAGTAGATAAGGCATAGAATGTGGACATAGATCGTCCATACCTTAATAAAAAATACCCACAGTATTACAAGGATAGCACTTGATTGGAATCCTCAAGGATACAGTAACAGCGGTCGACCAAGAAACATCTGGCGACGCACAATTATCCAAGAACTAAGGCAAAAAAATCTTACATGGTAAGAGGCAAATACAACAGTAGCAAATCATGTAAGATGAAAATGCTATGTGGAAGCTCTATGCTCCCAAGAGAAGTAACGAAAAAAAAAAAATCTACCCACATCAGTCAAAAAGCCAAAGTTTGGATAAACGGGTATTGAACGAAGCACACCTGGTAAAAGCTGTCTATATATGCACTTATACTATAAGCAAAATCAATGTATGTTTATTTGAGAATTGTATACAGCTAAACAGCAGATTCTACAGTGTCTTTATAGAAGGGACTATAAGCCATCTTAAATGCTTAGATTTGAATCGGCTGATAATAGAATGGGGAAAACGAGTAACAAATTACGATTAAAGTTGTAGATAAGATAATAACTAATATATGTGTAGCGAAACATGCCGGGTTTTAGTTAGTTATTTATAAAAACAATTCATAACAACAAATTACTAACCGGTGACTAAATTTTAATCAGATGTTCTAAAAACAAAAATTAAAAACAAAATACAAAAAAAATAGGGTCCGCCATCTAACGTTTTTTTTCAACTAGTGCTTATTTCGTGAATGGTAACACTTATCATGTCTGATTTGACAGATAATTAGTTTTATCCTTCCGATGAACGAATATGGTTGTGTATACGCTTCGCTGAGTGGGCCTGCGATCGACTTACAGAAGATGCCGATTTTACCAAAAAATCATCTTTTCAGATGAAGTTCATTTTGATCTTGGCGGGTATGTAAACAAGCAAAATTTTCGCATTCGGGGTACAGAAAACCCGCACGCATACATTGAAAAACCGATACACCCAAGACTAGTCACTGTTTGGTGCGGATTTTGGTCCAGGGGCATAATTGGGCCATTTTTCTTCGAAAATGGGCAAGAAGTGGCCGTTACATTCAATGGCGATCGTTATCGCGCCATGTTGAACGAATTTTTGTTCAGAAAAATTGAAGAGGAGGATATTAGCAACATTTGGTTTCAACAGGACCGCGCTAGGTGCTACACAGCTGAAGCTACACTCGATGTTTTGCGCCATGTTTTTGAAGATCGCATTATCAGCCGCAGAGTTGATGTCGTTTGGCCATTTGGCCGTTGGACTATTATTTTTGGGGTGCCGTCAAAGATAAGTGTTACGCCAACAAGCCAGAGACAATTGACGCTTTAAAGGACCATATTCGTGAAGGACAATATTGGTGAAATACAGCTGCACACAATCAATAATGTGCTTAAAAATTAGACCGATCGTGTAGGCTACTGCATGGCCAGTCGAGGCAGCCATTTGAATGAAATTATTTTCCATTATTAACCAGAAGGATTGTACTTTCAAATAAAAAAAGACACTTGAAAAAATATTCAGTAGTTTTTTTATAGCATTTTCAAAAAAAAAAAAATTATTTGGCGGACCCTATATAACGGTACATATATTAGTAATAATTTTTTCTTCTTTACCGCGGTTATAATTTTGAAATACGAGATGATTCTTTGAAACTACAGGTCGAGTGCTATTCACGACGAGCAGTATACACTGTGCGTTTATGTAGGCTTTCCAAATATTGATTTGGGACTTATAAAATTTTATTAAATTACAAAGAACCCCTTAATCATGTATATTTGCATATAAGAGATTTTATAGTGTTAAAACGGCATATACTTTGACCCATTTGTTTCAGTGAATGTGGATTTTTTAATAATAAAAAGAGAAAAAAAACATACTTTGAAATTTTAATAAAATTCATTTATTGTTTTTTTTTTCCTTTATTGGCGGACACACAGTTGTGTCGATATTGAGTTGTGCCTGTTTCATCAAATGGTTGAAGATAATCGTGTGAATTTTGGAAATTAAAAACAGACGTTTCAATATACTTACAAAGTGAATACTTTAACACTAGAAAAAAGGGCAAAATATGGGTGTATCGGCAACAATAACAAAAACAATAATAAAAATTTTCATGATTTTTCAATATCAATGTCCAATGTAAAGCAATTTAAAATCCCCTAACCATTACTTAAACCATTGACACATTCTTAAGACTTGATGGTTGGACTTGACTTTATGAAAACAAAAAAAAAAAAACAAAACAAAAATATTATTAAAGTTAATAACATATTATGCACCCCATCTCTGCTTGTCCTACAACAATATAATTTTTATTCTTTTAGGCATTGATTTTCAATAAAAAATTGAAAGCGATGACCGACCGACCACTATCATTTAAATGGCAGTCAAAACATTATTTTTAATTTTTTAATTTTTTTTTTCTTTGAATTTTTAATTTCAGTGTCATTATATTGAACGTGAGAACTTTTCTTCAAAGAAACAGAAAGGCAAACGACGTTTTTAAGTGCGTGTTCCTTTCGACAGATTAAATTGGTTTCATTTAATAAGTGAACTTAAACAAGTTAAGAACATTTCAATAAAAAAAAAAAAAATAAAGAAAAAAAAGAAAAGTCGATCGAAAAATGTTTAATCATCTTGAAAAGAATTTTAATTTTCTTTAAAAGAAAATGTACAAAATTTTGCAACAAAAAAAAACAACAAAAAAAGAACATTTCATTGGTGCTCTTTATTAAAATTCTAGAAAAAGAGTTTGTCAAAAATCGTTTTATTTCCAATTGAAAATTGCAAATCAAATATTTGAAAATGTTTTACAGCAAAATGTTTGTGAAGAAGAGATAAATTTACACAAAAACCGAACTAAAGTAAAACTGATTTCAAAAAAATCAAGTTTTTTTTTTTATAAAACTCACAGTACACAAAAAGCTAAAAGGTACGAATCTAAAAAAATTAAATAAATTAAATAATAAATATCGATGAAATAGTACATTTAAAAAGAAATAAAAAAACTGTAAAGAATAAATAGTAAAATATTATAAATAATTAACTTATTACATATTAACTTCGTGTTCCGTATTTCGAAATGAACAATTTTTTTCGAAATTGAAAAACTGACGATCCGTTTTTGTTTAGCACTATATTCTCTTGTTTTCTTTTTATTAATTTTAAATGAAAGAAGATTTATGAAATAAAATAAATAAAATCTTTGATATTTGGAATAAATATTTTTTTTTAATTCGTCATGTTTTTGTTTCATTTGGACTAAAAGAACTTCCTAACACTGGTCTATAAAAAACAAAAAAATTTTCTCTCCTTTAAATAAAACTATATGGGATATAATGATTTTGATGCGTTGGCTTCCAATCCGTTTTAAGTTTTTTCCATTGAGCTCATATTTTGTTTTTGGGCGTGGTAGTTATGTCTATATACGATGGCGGATTGATATTGATGCTACCTAAGTAGGAAAAAAACATTTTTTTTTCTTCAAAAACCATTCATTTCTCAACATAGTCTCCTTTTAGCTCAATACTCTTAGTAAGACGATTTTCCAACTTTTTTATACCATCTGAATAATACGATTTTGGGAACTCCTCAAAATACGCATTAGTTTAGGTAATAACCTCTTCGTCTGAGATGAATCTTTTTCCTGCGAGCCATTTTTTCAAGTTTGGAAACAGGAAAAAGTCACTAGGGCCTAAATCTCGACTATAAGGTGGATGATCAACCAACTTGAAGTGGACTTCTCGTAGTTTTAGCATCGTATCTAATGCTGTGTGAACCGGTGCGTTGTCTTGAAGAAAGAGCACTTTTTTCTTGTTTAAATATGGTCGTTTTTCCTTGATTGCATCAACCAACTAATCCAATACTGCATGATAATACTCTCCTGTGATTGTGGATCCCCTTTCAGGATAATCGATGAGCAATATTCCGTGTGCATCCCCAAATACAGTGGCCGTAACCTTGCCAGCCGATTTCGCTGTCTTCGCCTTTTTCGGAGCACTTCCACCAGCTTCCACCCATTGTTTCGATTGATTTTTGGTTTCAGGTGTATAGTGGTGGACCCACGTTTCATCAACAGTTATTAATCTACGCCAAAAATCAGCAGGATTATGCTTTATCATGTCCAAACACCGCTGTGAAGTGATCTGTCGAACTCGTTTTGTTCAACACTGAGCAAACGCGACACCCATCTTGCCGATAGCTTTTTCATATACAAAATGTTGAACACACGTTCATATGATATGTTTACCATTTCAGCAATCTCACGAATTTTGACCCGGCGATCATTCATAACGATATCAAGGATTTTCTTGATATTTTCTTCAGTAACCACCTCTTTTGGCCTTCCTGTTGATGGTATTGTTGCAGTGCTTGTTCGGCCCCGTTTAAATTCAGCAATCCAATATTTTACCATATAATCTGACGGAGCATATTCGCCGTAATGTTTATCAAGCTTTTCTTTTGTCTCTTTCGCCGTTTTGCCTTTCAAATAATAGTGTTTAATCACTACACGAAATTCACTTTTTTCCATTTTCCAAGAAACACAAAAGTTTTTTAATTAAACGACTACAACAAGTAAACTAATCGATGAATTTGGCTAAAATTTTAACAGCTGACGTTTGACAGATCGTAATTTCTAAGAAGGAAAAAGTTTTGTGTTTGTGCTGCCATCTAGCGCTAGGTAGCTTCAATGTCAATCCGGCCTCGTATTTCATTTTAACGTGAAAACGATCTTGACCGATTTTAATCCAGGTCTCAGCAAATGTTTGGAAATAAAGGGCTTAAAATTTCATATAAATCACCTGAAAAACATTTTTTTTGTATTTTCAAGAGTTTCGTAGTTATTCATGATTTAGAGGCGAAAAAAAAAATTAGCTCAAAATTAGAGCAATTATTTATTTATTTTTTAAAGTTATACAAAATTTTCAGAATGAAAAATTTACATCTTAAGCATAACCCTGCCTTTATGGGTTATTTCACTTTCAACATATCTGGCTTTCATGAAAATGCTTAAAATGTAAAATATATATCTTAGGAATTTTTTTATAACTTTTCGGAAACAAAGTAAATTCCACTAATTTCGCAAGAAAAAAATTTTGAGCCAATAATTTTTTTTTTTTTTTTTTTTTTTGAAAATGCTTAAAAAAAACTACTGAATATCTTCTCAAATTTCGTTTCTTATTTGAAAGTACAATCTCTCCGGTTAATAATGGAATATAATTTCATTCAAATGGCTGCCTCGGCTGGCGATGCAGCAGCCTACACGATCGGGACAGTTTTTAAGTACATTATCGATTGTGTGCAGCTGTATTTCACCAATGGGTTCATGAATATTGTCCTTTAAAGAGTCAATTGTCTCTGGCTTGTTGGCGTAACATTTATCTTTGACGGCACCCCACAAATAATAGTCCAACGGTGTCAAGACGCAGCACCGAGGTGGCCAAACGACATCAGCTCTGCGGCTGATAATGCGATCTTCAAAAACAGGCCGCAAAACATCGAGTGTAGCTTCGACTGTGTGGCACGTAGCGCCGTCCTGTTGAAACCAAAATGTTGCTTATATCCTCCTCTGTGAATTCGTTCAACATGGCCCGATAACGATCGCCATTGACTGTAACGGCCACTACTTGCTCATTTTCGAAGAAAAATGGCTCAATTATGCCTCTGGACCAAAATCCGCACCAAACAGTGAATCGTCTTGGGTGTATCGGCTTTTCAATGTATGCGTGCGGGTTTTCTGTGCTCCAAATGAGACAATTTTGCTTGTTTACATACCCGCCAAGATCAAAATGAGCTTCATTTGAAAAGATGATTTTTTTGGTAAAATCGGGATCTTCTGTAAGTCGATCGCAGGCCCACTTAGCGAAGCGTATAGACAACCACATGCGTTCAGCGGAAGGATAAAACTAATTATCTGTCAAATCAGACATGTTATGTGTTACCATTCACGATATAAGCACTAGTAGAAAAAAAACGTTAGATGGCGGACCCTATATAACGACTATAACCAACCGATTTTCTTGATTTATAGCTTATTTTATTCTCATCATTTTAAGCTTTTATTCAAAGTTCTTAAAAGGTAAAATTTTCTTTCTGAAAAAAAAAAATGCTCTAATTTTGCGCGGAAATTTTTTTTTTAGTTATGAATAACTCCGACCTTTGGAAAATAAAAAATAATGTTATTCAGGTGATTTATAGGAAATGTTATTCCTAAACATTTTCTGTACTTCGATTAAAATCGGTCAATTAGTTTTCAAGGTATGATGAAATAATTATATTGATATACGAGTAACTACCATGTTTTGCGCGAAAAATTTGCCAATCCAATAAAAGAGATTTGAGTCCGATAGAAAAAAATTGAAAACGGATTTGAATTCAGCGCATCGAAATCATTACATTCCATACAGTTTTTTTTAAAGGCGTTTTTCGACATTTTACTCTTTAGTATACACATAATGTTCAAACAAGATGTGTCATTTTCAATAGGCCGTCATTTTAACAGTTGTTATGAGTCAGTTCGTAACCGTTGTATTTGTATTATATTCTTTATTTCATAATTTTTAGCAATATTATACATAAAGTAGAAATATAACAGATCACTGAATAAGTCCGTAGGATGACACATAAATAGCGTTACTAGAATTTTGTCCACATGATTTTTTTTAGTACTAACCTTCAAGTGATACGTGAATAAATTTGACAGCAATGTGACTATTGATAAGTGAGTTATAGGATTTTGTGTGAAGAACTTTTGTTATTAAAAAAAAAAAAAAAAACAAAAATGGATAAAAGTGAATTTCGAGTTTTGATAAAGCAGTGCTTTTTGATTTAACAAAAAAAAAAATGCTGTCGTACCAGCACAAATGATGCAGAGCTCATCCCAAATAAGGTTTTATTCCAGAAAACATAAAAAAAAATCCACAAATTGGTTATAACCGATAGCAAATTGAAGGTACACGAGCTAGCTGACATTGTAAAGATATCAGACGGTAGTTTTTTTTCACCATATTACACGACTATACGGAAGCTCTGAACAAAATGGAATTTGAACTTCGAATTGCTCCCACATCTACTGTATTCTCCAGATTTGGCTTCCAGCGAGATCTTCCTGTTTTTCCAGATCTGAAATGATTGCTTGATTGGAAGATATTGCGAAATGCTTGCGAGAAAGAGAAATCGTACTGTAAAAGTGGTATAGAAAAGTTGGAAAATCGCTTTACTCGTTGTATTGCCATCGAAGGCGACTATTTGTGTTGAATAATAAAATCGAGTTTTGCCAAAATTTTGCTTTTTTCTTATATATCCTACGGACTTATTGAGTGAGTTGTTAGATTAACTTCGGCTTGATCAGTAGTTGACCGTCAGTCGGAAAACAAAAACAAATTTTATCTAAAAATATATATATGTGGTTACATATTAAGTAATTTTTTCCAAACTTAAGTTGGTCTATTACCAATTTTCGCTATATGACACATGTTTTAACAAATGCAGCCACAGTTTTCCACCCTACGTTTAGGCCATATGAATATCTAACAAATTGACAATTTTGCCCTTATTAATAAAATCTTTTTAAAATAAATAAGTTCAAATTCTTTTAATGCGTTGCAAGGTCAAAGAAAGTACTTTATACCATATTTTCTGGTTCGTTTAAATTACGGAGCGAACATAAAATTATTGCATTGGCATGAAACCTGTTACACTTTAATTTTATCATATTGGTTCTGGTTTTAAGAATCCACATTATTTTGCATGGATTATAAGCGTACAAGTATATATGGTATGCCCAACGCTTGGATCAAGTCCATAGATTCGATAAATGTATAATAAATGTATTATTGCTCTCCAACCAAGATATATATCAACTAGTGCTTATTTCGTGAATGGTAACACTTAGCTCATGTCTGATTTGAGAGATAATTAGTTTTATCCTTCCGCTGAACGAATATGGTTGTGTATACGCTTGAACATCGCTGGGAAATATTGCGACATTACTTTGATCAACCGACTTACAGAAGATGCCGATTTTGCCAAAAAAAAAAAAATCATCTTTTCAGATGAAGCTCATTTTGATCTTGGCGGGTACGTAAAAAAGCAAAATTGTCGCATTTGGGGCATAGAAAACCCGCACGCATACATTGTAAAGCCGATACACCCAAGACGATTCACTGCTTGGAGCGGATTTCGGTCAAGAGGCATAACTGGACCATTTTTCTTCGAAAATGAGCAAGGAGTGGCCGTTACAGTCAATGGCGATCGTTATCGGGCCATGTTGAACGAACTTTTGTTCACAAAAATTGAAGAGGAGGATATTAGCAACGTTTGGTTTCAACAGGACGGCGCCACGTGCCACACAGCAGAAGCTACACTCGATGTTTTGCGCCCTGGCCACCTCGGAGCTGCGATTTGACACCGTTGGACTATTATTTGTAGGATGCCGTCGAAGATAAGTGTTACGCCGACAAGCCAGAGACAATTGACGCTTTAAAGGACAATATTCGTGAAGCCATTGGTGAAATACAGCTGCACATAATCGATAATGTGTTTAAAAATTGGCTACTGCATGGCCAGCCGAGACAGCCATTTGAATGAAATTATTTTCTATTATTAATCGGAAAGGTTGTACTTTCAAATAGAAAAAGAAATTTGAGAAAATATTCAGTAGTCTTTTTTTATGGGATTTTCAAAAAAAAGTCATTGCAAAATTTATTAATATCTTTTGGCCAATACGAGTATAAGCACTTCCTTCATAAAATTGTCCATCACATTTTTTACAATAAATTTTTAAAAACTCATTCAAATTTAAAACTTTCTTAAGCAGGCCTTAAATTGAATTCAAGAATATTTTATACTTAACATACTTTTTGGTAGAGATGTTCGTTCGACCACAAATGGCAAGCGAATTAGAAGTGCAAAAAAAAAAAACATTGTATACAATTTCGAAAACACCCTCAGAAATAGATAGGGAACTTAAAGTCGACCAGAAAACGGTTTCTAGAGTTTTAAAGAAGTATAAGGTTCGGTTGGAGATCACCCAAAGGCAGATTCCGGCAAAAAATAAAGGCACTTGTGTCCAAAATATAGAAAACAAAATCGTTAGTATGTTGAAGAAGAATGCCAACATTACAGGTAAAAAAATCGATCAAACGGTGAATGGTTCGGAGATTTTTTTCACAAATCAAAAAAGAACTCCGGTATAAATATTTTAAAGTCCAAAAAGTTCCAGCCAGGAATGCTACAAAGAATATTGAAGTGAAACAGCGCGCGAAAATATTAAGCACACATTTTCTTAAAATCCGATTGCTGCTTTAGGGACGACGGTGCATATGTATCACAGCTTTCAGGCCAGGAATTTTAGATTGCTGACACACGGAGAAATGTAGATGATAAAGTCAAAAAGGTAATTAAATTTCCCTCGAGAATTCTTGGTATGGCAGCTTATATGTACGTGGCAAGAGCAGCAAGTCTTCTATAACCACAGGTACAATAAATTCGGTTAGGATGGTAAGGCTACTTCACGTCTACTTACAATCAAAAACGTCGTGTCTTTAGCTCACAAGCAGTACTGTTGCATTTGGGGCTCGAAAACCCCCATCGGCTAGTTTTGTAGTCGTATTGTTGATGTCCGGTAGCCTTGAATATATATATCTCTTTATACGGCCTTTCTTTACACTGCATTTCGCTATAAAGGCCTGTTTGAATTATGAAAAACATTCGCTTTACGGCTCCAAAAACCTCGTTCTACGGCAAAAAACCGTGGATTCGCCGTTTTTTAACAAAATTTAAAATGGACGCAAACGCAACATAATTCAGAACCTATCTGGGCAGTATAACTCAGGGGATTTTTACCAACTCTGCCTCGATTTGCAGTGGAACCCACAAGGAAGGAATCAAAGAAGTGAACGTTTAAGTCACACTGCATGTAGAAAGTTGAAGTGTCCAACAGATCGTAGAATGAGCTGACAGCTCTGGTATTAACAGAAACGAATGGAACAAATTCTTTGAGGCGCCATGTTACTCGTAGGAACAAAAGAACTAAATATATATGTATATGTATGTATATAAAGATATTCAACATAATTAGTAAGGATTTGCCTCTATTTAGATACTAGATAGTTACACTAGGCTACCGTCCTGGGAAGTTAGTTTAACTGACAAATAGAAACTGAAATATTACCTCTTATGCATGTGTTCATCAATATTGTCCAATGCCAAAGAGCAAACATTTAACCTTGACCTCGATTTTGGTTTAGTGAATCAACTAGTGGGGCACTACCGACTGTAATTATTTTTTCGTTATTTTTTTTTTTTAACAAACTAGCAATTCCTTAAAGAAAACCTTATTGAACATTATAGTTGCCTAAAACGTTTGACTTTAATTGTTTCTCTCACTCTCTCACTACAGATGCAGACGAACTTACAGCCAAAACAATATGTTGGCCTTGTGGCTGACCTAATGCCCAACATTAAGCTGATGAAGTATTCCGGCTTATTTATGCACGCGTTCACCTCTGGTTCAGCGTTGTTTAAAAATATCTATTCATGCACTCATATGGTGGTGATATTTACGCAATTTGTTTTCATACTTGTCAACATGGCCCTGAATGCGGAGGAAGTAAATGAGTTGTCCGGCAATACAATTACGGCATTATTCTTTACGCACTGTGTTACGAAATTTGTTTATCTTATGGTGAACCAAAAAAACTTTTACAGGTAAGTGAGTGGTAAGTGGTAGACGAGTGAGTGAGTGAGTGAAAGACTGTGTAAGCATATATAAGTGTATATATATTGGTGTGTGTGTATGTAAATTGATTGGGTATGGTTGGTTCTTTAATTGCCACTTGTGTGCCATAAAATGCAAAGAAGGTCTCACTTATCTGGTAGACAATGTCTTTTCGATGAATGCCTTTTGAGTCCACCACACAGCGAAATGGCACAAGAATCAATTAATCGAGTAATTTATTTTCCATTAATAAAATTATTCACTGACTCTGTGCATCTTTTCATCTCTTTTTTTTCAATTGCTTTTCTTTTCCGTTCATTAATTTCTCCGCTGCACGTGTGTGTGCATGTGTGTGTGACTTATAGAACATTGAGCATTTGGAATCAGGTTAATACTCACCCACTGTTCGCTGAGTCAGATGCTCGCTATCATTCAATCGCATTGGGTAAAATGAGAAAATTATTTTTCTTGGTAATGCTGACAACAGTATCATCCGCTATAGGTAAGTAGTGACAACAGCCACTACGACAACTATGAAACTGAATGCGCGTGACTGGGCCACACGCTGTCTGGCGATAGTAATAAAATAAATTTTTGTTTTTTCTGACTTAGCCTGGATAACCATCACTTTCTTTGGTGAAAGTGTTAAGTTCGCTGTGGATAAGGAAACCAATTCAACCATTACTGTAGAAATACCAAGGTTACCCATTAAATCGTTTTACCCCTGGGATGCAAGCCAGGGCATGTTTTATACGATTTCATTTGCCTATCAAGGCTATTATTTACTCTTTTCCATGGTCCACTCGAATTTGTTGGATGTGCTCTTCTGTTCGTGGCTGATATTCGCCTGCGAACAACTGCAGCATTTGAAGGGCATTATGAAACCTCTTATGGAATTGTCATCTACTTTGGATACATATCGTCCCGATACGGCTGAACTGTTTCGTTCAATATCAGCCAGGTCCAAGTCAGAATTAATCATTAATGAAGGTGAGCCGCATAACAATGATAAACAGCTGTTTGCCAATTGTGTATGGAATATGAAATAAATTTTGTTTTATTTTTTCTCGCATTGACAGAAAAAGAACCACCTACTGACCTCGACATGTCTGGCATCTATAGTACCAAAGCTGATTGGGGTGCACAGTTTCGTGCACCGACAACTTTACAAACTTTCAATGGCGTCAACGGCGTCAGTGGTGGTAATCCAAATGGATTAACCAGGAAACAGGAAATGATGGTACGCAGCGCAATCAAATATTGGGTAGAAAGACACAAACACGTTGTCAGGTAAGTCAACAAACGATAAAAAACAAACAGTAAACATTTGATTAAAACCTAAAAATATGCTAAAGTTTTCAATACAAATTGTTAACTGCTGTTGTGTTTATTGCCATAAAAAAAACGAGCCAAAACAAAATGAATAAAAAAAGAAAGAACTAAAAGAAAGTAGGGAAGGAAAGAAACAGTTGTTGTTTAAGGAAATTTTAATTTTAATTACTAAACGAACACCAATGTATATCATTGAATACGCCTTTATATTGTGTTTTACAAAAAAAGTACACTTAAAGAAAAATATGTCTTTAAGTCATCATTAAAGTATTAACTGAAAGACTTTAATAATAAATATTTTTAAGACATGGCAGATGAAAGAATTGAGGATCAAATTATTCAAGAATTAAAAAAAATAAAATAAAATAAAGAGTATTTTTTCACCAAAAACATATCCAATTTTAGTCGAACATGCCTGAGAATGATTAAAAGATACGTACGAGGGCGGATTGACATGATAAAGCATAATCCTGCTGATTTTTGGAGTAAATTAATAACTGTCGATGAAACGTGGGTCCACCACTACACACCTGAAACCAAAAATCAATCGAAGCGATGGGTGGAAGTTACTGGAAGTGCTCCGAAGAAGGCGAAGACAGCGAAATCTGCTGGCAAGGTTATGGCCACTGTATTTTGGGATGCACACGGAATATTGCTCATCGATTATCTTGAAAAGGGATCCACAATCACAGGAAAGTATTATCATGCATTATTGGATCAATTGGTTGATGCAATCAAGGAAAAATGACCACATTTAAACAAGAAAAAAGCGCTCTTTTTTTTCAAGAAAACGCACCGGTTCACACAGCATTAGATACGATGCTAAAAATACGAGAAATACACTTCGAATTGGTTGATCATCCACTTTATAGTCCAAATTTAGCCCCTAGTGACTTTTTCTGTTTCCAAACTTGAAGAAATGGCTCGCAGGAAAAAGATTCATCTCAAACGAAGAAGTGATTACCGAAACTAATGCGTATTTTGAGGAGTTCCCAAAATCGTATTATTCAGATGGTATAAAAAAGTTGGAAAATCGTCTTACTAAGTGTATTGAGCTAAAAGGAGACTATGTTGAGAAATGAATGGTTTTTGAAGAAAAAAAAAATGTTTTTATCCTACATAGGTAGCTTCAATATCAATCCGCCCTCCTAAACTCTGCTGGTATTTCTTTCACTTTTTCCTGAGTGTACTTGAACTTTTGGTCTCTGAGTTCGTATTATTTTTGATTGACTAGTGCAGGTAACAAATCATTTAGACAAATATTGTTTGTTGCTTTAAAAATATGGCGGGGGGAGGAATCTTGTGTCCATGTGAGTCTGTCTGTAAGTGTCACACTCTTTTCAGGCTTTCATAACATATTATATTGGTGCCTAATACGATGTCCACCTTCCTCTATTTAGCTTCAGTCGTTTGAATATTTATTTGTAGCACAATAGAGTAGTTCGAGCAAATGTCCTTATGCAGAAAAATAAATAAAAAATTTTCATATCGTGGAGCGTCTATCATATAGACAATGATGGCAACTTTCCATCATTTGTGCATATTTGACAAAAGGACTCTGGTCTGGTTTCTATTTCCATATTTATTCTATTGCTGTGTGTTTTATGTGCGGTATGTGCATAATGGTAAATAAAAGTAAATATTTTATTTATTTAAAGCAACACAGATTTTTTTAAATTTAATTTAGTTGGCAAAACCCTGTTGATTGTTTAATACAAATGTGAGTTATCCACAGAATTTTGTGCGAATTTTTTTATTTCTTTTACAACGTTAGGCTTCAATGATTTTCTTACAAAAAGGATTTTATTAAAACAATATTATTCTAAGGCACTTTGGAAAGTATGTGTTTTGTGTCACAAAGATTCAATCAGATTCAATAAAAAAATAAATGAATCATTGCAAAGAGGGATTAAATAAATATGAAAATAATCCTAAGAAAATATTTTAGAAATTGATTAAATTAATAAACTTTTTAGATAATAAACGGATTAATTATAATTTGTATACCCTTAACCAACTTGGTGGGTGGAGTACGGATTATAATATCAAAGAGAATCTGATGGAATTTTTATTTTAAAATTGATATCTGTAGGATATCATGATGATGAAATCTATTATTTTTTATTTAAGTCGGTCTACGATTTTGATCAGCATCAGTACAAAAATGTGTACTATTACATGTACGATGGAGTTATGTATAGTTAAATGCATATCTATCTTAAGAAATCTTAGTTCTTAGCTCAGGAATTATGAAGTAGTACTGTCACCGAAAAGATAAATTAAAATATACAAAATACTCGAAAGGAATATAAAAACAATACTTGGAAAACAATTTAATAATAATTTTAAAATACTTTGCGTAGCACATCACCTTAAGTGAGTTAAAGGCTAACCATAATACGCATACTAACTTAAGCAAGTATGTGAATACGTTCAATCAAATGTGTATAACTATAATATACTTAACAAACTTTTCATCAAGTTTCGTTCAGTTTAATTTGTTTACGTTTTGAGCGCAGCTGATCGCATTGCACGTACGTAAACAGCTGTTTGTGTGTTACATTCAAAACAATAACATACGCAAAGATAACGTTGAAAAATTAGCAATAAAAACTTATTTCTAAGCGGTTTTGAGAATTGAGAATTAACACACAAAAAATGGGAATTTAAAGAAATTACTATTTTTTATTTAATATTTTGAAAAAAATGCTTCTTCTAATTAGGAATAATAAATAATTATAACAAATTTAATAAAACAGAAAATTGTCATAAAAGCACCATAAGATAAGGCTAAATCGTCAGAACGTTGAAAGCAGTTGCTAGCCTATAAAAATTGTGGAATAGCTTTAACCTCTATTTTGACTTTTTATTATTACAATGGTAAGGAGCATTACTAAGAATATTTGTGTAAGCTTTTACAAAAATTGTACGAACAGCTTTAACCTCCACTTTGACTTTTTATTATTGTTATGCGCATCACTGGGGGTAGCGTGGTGTAGTGATTAGAGCGCACGCATAACAAGACAAACGATCCAGGTTCGAGCCCCAGCGGAGTACATGACGAAGAAAAAATTTAATTGTGGTTTCGAATGTTTAATAATAAAAGAAGGCTTCAACTTCTTCCCTCCAGTCAACTCCATCTAAAAAAAAAAATTAAGAAAAAAGCCCCTCTGACCCTTCTCGCATACCTCTGGCGATGATGACAAACATCAGACTAATGATCAACAAGAACACGCTAAAGTAAAGGTCAACACCAATACCAATTATCAAGGATCTTCACCACTACACACAAAAAATCATATGGAGAAAGCTACAGCGGATTAATCATCTACTTAGCTTGAAATATCAAATTGATTAAAGAAACTGAAACAAAGCAATAGAAGCTTTGTAGAAAGCCAATATGCTCCCAAGAGGAGTGACAGAGAAAAAAAATAGGCATCACTAATAATATTTATGAAAGTTTTTAAAAAAAATGTACGAACATTTTTTGAGAAAATCGCCAAAACGTCGAAAATTATTGCTGCAACCGTCCTTCTAATAACGACCTAAGGATTGTCCCTTAATGTTCATTCGAAGCAGAGAAGGACAATAACGTAGATGGCGCGTGTACTTGATAGAACTTTAAACTGCGAAAGTTATACAAGCCCAACGGATATAAAACACGTGTAAGAAGATGACGAAAAACCAGGCTCGATAAAGGTGGAAGAACTAAAAAATGCTCTGTCTATAGTGAAACTTGCAAACGCAGCCAGGCTTGACAACACTACTCCGAAACTCCAACGATATATACGAATAATGACGGAAAGAAAGTTCTGTTAATACGCAATGACTGGCAAGTGGCAATAATCAACTCAATATTCAAAAACGGAGATAATCAACTGTGATATTCAGTAGCCTGCAAACTGTATCAAAAGTTTTTATGGAACAACTAAAATCCGAAATAGAACACCAACATAAGGATGCACAGTACGAATACAGATCTCTGGATTGGGGCGATTTGAGAGACTGGGTGAACAAACCACAAACAACTGACACTCTGAAAGATGAAATGCGGCGCTGTATTGACGAGATAAGCGAAGTCTTGTTGCAAAATGTGGTTCAAAATTTTGTGAAAAGAGCGGATGTCTGCCGACGTACTAGAGGTGGACATTTGCCCGACATCATATACCATTATTAATTCCCATATTTCTATTTTATATTGGTATGAATAAAACTAAATTTGTGTTTTTAAGCCAATTTACTTCCTAACCTCAAATTTGCCCCCCCTTTAAAGTATGGATGTTTACAAACGATATTGAATTGTGGAGTTAAACTTTTTTCATTTAACAAAGAAGAAACTTTAGCTTTTCTTAGAGCATATTTTTGGAATCTTAGTACATATATTTATACGCATAAAACACTTTTTTTAAAACATATTACTGGTTTCCCTGGTAATAACGATTTTTTATCTTTACTGAGTATTTCTAAATTGTAAAAAATGCCATGATAATTAACGACCTCTTTAACACATGTATTGCATGGTTAAAAGTGAAATAAGTTCCATTTGACTTTACGTGTAAAAGTTTTAAACATAATTTCTAGAATATTTTCCATTTCAATGAAAAAGATTGAAAAGGTGATATGACTCCTTGCCCTCTTCCAAATATGTATACGACTATCCTACGACTTGTTGGTTTGTAAGCTGTTTCCTTAATCTGAATATGAAGTGTCATTACTGAGGAAGAAATCAAAAGTCAAATATTGATTTTTGTAAAAGGAACCAAAACTGAATTCAATATTTAAATATTTGATAAATTTATTTGTATATAAATACACAAATACAATATGCATACAGACACAAACACCAAGATACAATAATACAAATGCAAATATAAGTCAATATATCGGGTCCGCCATCTAACGTTTTTTTTTTCAACTTATTTCGTGCTTATTTCGTGAACGGTAACACTTAGCTCATGTCTGATTTGACAGATAATTAGTTTTATCCTTCCGCTGAACGAATATGGTTGTGTATACGCTTGAACAACGCTGGGAAATATTGCAACATTACTTTGAAAATCATGGTAATGTTGCAGAATCAAATATCATCTTTTCAGATGAAGCTCATTCTGATCTTGGCGGGTATGTAAACAAGCAAAATTGTCGCATTTGGGGCACAGAAAACCCGCACGCATACTTTGAAAAGCCGATACACCCAACGAGTCACTGTTTGGTGCGGATTTTGGTCCAGAGGCATAATTGGGCCATTTTTCTTCGAAAATGAGCAAGGAGTGGCCTTTACAGTCAATGGCGATCGTTATCGGGCCATGTTGAATGACTTTTTGTGCACAAAAATTGAAGAGGAGGATATTAGCAACATTTGGTTTCAACAGGACGGCGCTATATGCCACACAGCCGAAGCTACACTCACCCTGTTTTTGAAGATCGCATTATCAGCCGCAGAGCTGATGTCGTTTGGCCACCTCGGAGCTGCGATTTGACACCGTTGGACTATTATTGGTGGGGTGCCGTCAAAGATAAGTGTTACGCCAACAAGCCAGAGACAATTGACGCTTTAAAGGACAATATTCGTGAAGCCATTGGTGAAATACAGCTGCAGACATTCAACAATGTGCTTAAGAATTGGACCGATCGTGTAGGCTACTGCATGGCCAGCCAAGGCAATTATTTGAATGAAATTATTTTCCATTATTAACCGGAATGATTGTACCTTCAAATAAAAAGCAAAAATTTGAGAAAATATTCAGTAGTTTTTTTTTCATAGCATTTTCAAAAAAAAAATTTATTTGGCGGACCCTTTAGAATGTAGATACATACATACATACATACATACATATAACATATTGTATACGAGAGTACCTTAATCAAATTGCTTTTAACAAGGACTGAACAAATTATATTTTATACAAATTATACTATATATGTATGTACGTATGAATGTACATATATAAGAGTATACTATACCATACATACATATGCATTTGTATATGTGTATGTGTTTATTTTCTACAAGCATTTATTGCTCTCAATATTTGTTTTTTTGAAAAATAACATGATTTTTGTTTTTATTCCACCATCTTCTCTACCGAGCCATTTTAGTAGTAACATAAGTATATATATATATGTGTGTGTGTGTATCCAGAGGTTGTTTTAATACATATGTATGTAATATAGTATTGTTGTCATTATACATTTACAGATTAGTTGCTGCCATTGGTGATACATATGGCGTCGCATTACTTTTACACATGTTGACATCGACCATTAAATTGACGCTGTTGGCGTATCAGGCGACCAAAATAACGGGCGTCAATGTTTATGCTTTCGGTGTTGTTGGTTACTTGGGTTACGCTTTGGCTCAAGTATTTCATTTTTGTATTTTCGGCAATCGTCTAATTGAAGAGGTGAGTAATAAATGAATTTATAGTTTAATTGAATTCAAAAAAACAGAGAAGAACAAAAATATTAATTTTCATTAGATTGGTCGTTTTAAAGTTAAAATCATTATTTCCTCACAAGAAAAGGTTAAGATTAATTGACGCTTATTTAAGCCATTTAGATCAACTTTATGTTATCGATAATTCTATATTTGTTTCCTGTTTCTATTTATGTGCAACCTATCGGGAGGGCCATTAGAAAGTGTAAATTTAAAAATGCAATAAAACAAAAACGGTTTGAAATTTTGCCAAATTTATTTTTTTGTTGTGAAGTACAATTGTTCCGGTTAGAAATGAAATATAATTTCGTACATATGGCTGCCGAGGCAACCATCACAGAACCCCTTACGATCGGACAAATTTTCGATAACTTTTTCGAGTGAATGCTAGAATTCAAATGCTCAGTTGTTTCTGGTTCGTCGACATAACACTTGTCTTTAACGACGCTCCACAGAAAATACTCCAACGGTGTCAAATCGCAGCTTCTTGGCGGCCAACTCACATCAACATTTCGGCTAATTAAACGACCACCGAAAGTTTGACGCAATAAATCGATTGTGACATGAGAAACCAAGCATCGTTCACATCAATACCATGAAGAGCGGGCACAAATCGGTTATCGTGGTGTGGTAGATGTCTCCATTGACTGTAAGACCATGTTTTGGGTTTCTGAGCCCCAAATACGGCAATTTTGCTTATTAACGTACCCACCACGATGAAAATTAGCTTCATTCGTAAAGAAGTTTCCCATTGGCCCATCTAGCAAAGCGAAAACGAAGCGGGTGATCATGAGGCTTCAACTCTTGAATCAATTAAACTTTTTAAGGCGTTACCGAGATCTTTTCGCAAAATTCGACATAAAGTGATGCGTGAAATGTTCAGTTCTAGGGAACGATGACGAGTTGGTGTGGATGGATTCTCACGCGCACTCTCAGCCATAGCTTCGATATTTCCCGGTGTACGCACTGTACTTGGCGCATCAACAATGAAACCAGTTTCACGAGCTTGAGCAATAAACTTGCGTATACCGGACACTGTTGGCCCTTCTCTTTGTTTTGAAAATAAATTTCCAATAAGTCCCAACGTTGCTCAAGCGTAAATCGATGTACTTCGTTCAGTGGCGATAATATACTGAATTTTGTGACAGTATATAATGGTATAAATATTGCCGTTGGGTCAAATATAAACCAATAGATGGTCCACCCGCTATTTAAGAAATATTAACTGTTGTCAGTAATTTTTTTCTTTAAATTCCTACGCATACTAAAAAACCGATTTTTCCTACACTTTAAAAAAATTTCCCCTACAAAAATCACTACCTATTTTAGTCAATAAAATGTTAGACAAAACAGTAGTTATAAAAAATAACTTGTATATTTGCATATGTAAATTAACAGTCATATTCATAGAACATAAAACATAAAACATAATGATGTAAAGCAATTACTTTGAATCTGTAAAGAATTCGTATCGGTTTACAATTTTTTTGTAGTAATTGTTCTTATTAATTCCCTTTATCAAAAATAGCGTGTCCATTATTTAATTTTTTTTTTTTAAATTTTCGATTTTTAATTATTTTTCACAATAATGTTCCTAAAAAAGCTTTAAAATATCAGGTCACTCAATTATTCCGCAGGACGACACATAGATGGCGTTACTAGAATATTGTCCATATGACTTTTATTTAATACTAACCTTCAAACGATACGTGTATAAATTTGACAGTAAACTTACTATTGATTCGAGAGTTATAGTATTTTGTGTGAAGCAACTTTTGTTATTGAAACAAACTGGAAAAAAGTGTATTTATTGCTATTTATTATTGATAAAAAAAAAATAAATGGAAACCAAACAATGGCTTAATAAACATTATCCGAACTCTGCTTCATCGAGACAAATGGTAGAGAAGTGGTTTGTTGAACCACAAATGTTGCACAGCGCAGTGAACGCCCAAATGAGGCTGTTATTTTAGATAACATCAAAAAACTCCACAAGTTGGTTATGAACAATCGCGAATTGGATTTTGGTATATTTGGTAAATTCCTTACTTATTTGCGTTATCTGGCAGCACTACCAATCCGACCATCTTTACGTTACATTTGAATTAACGGATATAAAATAGAGTATATGAGAAATTTCCGGAACCTTCCAAACTGTAGGCAATTATGTATATAAAGAGGCTGCTTTACCTACACGACAGTAAGTTATCGTTTTGCTCAGGGCACACTAAAGAAGGTACTTGCGAGTCTACATATATATATTTTTTGTACATGAATGTTTTCACTTGCCAGCTGTCGTGTTATAAAAATTGCATATTTTCTGAAAATTCTTAAATGGATTTCTACTTTAAAGCTTTTAAAATTTTTTTTAGCTTCCAGTTTTTTCGAACAGATTCGGTAAAATTTCTGATAAATACTGCCGCTGTGGTATGGTAGGTAAGACACCCGCCTACCAACCAGAGGGAACTCGTTTCAATACCAGGCCAGGCTATCTTAAAAAAAGAAAAAGTTTTTTCAACAGCGGTATCACCTCATAATAATACCTAATATTCTTTTCATTTAATAATATTGATGTGAATATTCTTATTGGTGAGTATATACATATGTATGTTTAGCAAATATATATGTACGAGTATATACTCATCAATAAGAATATCGTCATCAATATTTTTAATTGAAAATATCTTGGCTATATAAGGGAAATCATTAAATGAAATATTAAAACCTAATTTGAATATACTCAGCTTTTGGAATTTATTAACCTTCATTTCAAAACACTCTTCGGTATAAGATCCTAATGATTTTTTATATCTATATGATACATCGATTCAAAAAATTTTAGAGTACTTACCGGTAAAACAAAACATCTGGCAGCCCTATACTTTATCAGCTGTCGTTCACACATTAGAAAAATTTAGAAAAAATACAAAAACAAATTGATTTAAACGATTTAAAAAAATGTGCTTCCTTGATAAGTAAAATATATGTATATATGTCCTAAATTAAGCTCTAAGTTGGAACAAAGGACCTCAAATAAAATATGAATCACTCATAGGACCCATTCTTCTTTTTTTCAAATTCGCTGAGAAACATAAAATTTATTTTTTAGACGTAACTTGATATTTAGGAGTTACAAAAATATCAAAAACAGATTCTTATTAAACGATGACGCCTATTAGAAAAATATAGGATTTCTTTCTTAGCTGGATGAGAACTATCTATATCGATAACTATATTTTGACAGCTGAGAATCTCAAACTGTGTTGACATTTCTGTTCAATAAAGTTAGGCAAGTATCATGAATCGTTTAACGGCAAAGAAATAGTTTTAAATTGTGTAAATTTTCTCTAATTCT
The DNA here is from genome assembly GCA_023159175.1 of Wohlfahrtia magnifica. Taxonomy (NCBI): domain Eukaryota; kingdom Metazoa; phylum Arthropoda; class Insecta; order Diptera; family Sarcophagidae; genus Wohlfahrtia; species Wohlfahrtia magnifica. The sequence goes on from JAKWBJ010000056.1 coordinate 2,347,773, forward strand.
TTATATTAATCTGTGCGCAAACTTCATAGAGCATTTCGTTCATTTAACAGTCTAGTCAGCAAGCAATTCGTGCAGTTATCGATCTTTCTGGCACTAATTTTACTTTTCTCGATTCAAAAATGATTGTTTAGTGCGGTTTATACGCTGACGGCATCATCCGTACCTATTTCTTTCGAAATGTGCAAGGAGCTGCCGTTACGGTGAACGGCATGCACTATCGAGACATGGTGACTGAAGTTCTTGTTTCCAAAAATTTATTAGTTAAACAACAATGATATTTGGTTCCAACAAGACATTACGAATGGATGTGTTTTTCCGACCGCCCTGCTTATAATCGACAAGCACCCCGACTCATTTCTTGGCATTTGGAGAAGCCACCCGCATCACATGAATGTTTCTATAGATGTTTTAGAAATCTATGGAAAGGATAAGTCTAAACATACTGAGTGTCCTTAAATTCTAAGCTGAAAAGGCTCTCCGATATCAGGAATTATTGCCCACCTTAAAAATGTCTATAAGACTGAATCATCGGATGAAATATTAGAACGTCGCGTTATCGAGGAAGAAATGTCCGTTATGTCCCAAAAAACGCGACCTTGTTCTAATATACATAATTACTTGCTAGAAACTACAATATGTGACAAAAATTTATCAACTTTATTTGCTAATGCAAGAACCGGATAACCAGGTATTTGACTAATTTTTAACCGAAAACCGTTTTTTTAATTATAACTTTTCGGATTATTTGCAAACCAGTTTTTGAAAAAAGTTTAATAATCGATCTCTCTAATATGAAAGTCTCCAAGGCCACCGCTGGACTCATTGCCCCAATAACACCGAGGTGGATAAGTCTTTGTACCTTGTCTGTTTTATTCATGGTGGCAGCTTCATCAGCTTTTTGGCGACTAAGCTATAGTCGCATAAGTAATAATAAGGCGAATAATGGCAGTATATATCCATAGTGTTATTCTTAGAGAAAGACTCCATGTCCCTTGTCGAAGTAGTTTGAAGAGCACGATGTAAGAGTAGCAACTAAACGTCCTGTCCAGAATAACACCTAGATATTTAACTTCCTCAGAAAAGTTGTTGGTGGTTCCCAACCAATATAGTTATATTATAACCTGTATACCTCTGTACAAAGTACAACAAATATCTTTAAAGAATTCACCGACAGTCTTCTTAAGTGCACCAATTCGACCAAACTGCATAACCCATTACACTGACGCTCTCTATGAGCGGACATGGTAAGCAAGCCTTCGGCTACTATCGTTCATAAAAATTAAAGAGGGTGAAAAGACAGACATGGAGGTCTCTCAAGAACCCAAAAATCCAGTTCATGAGTCACTCTCATGAGCCAGCCCATACTTATGACAAAGTTAACCAAATTCAGCCGTAGCATATCCCTGCAAAGTACCAGATCATGGAAGTGCCATACACCTAGGTGCCTGTGGTTAAGCTCCCATAGAACGGGGCAAGCACAGAGATGGTATTGTACCTATTCCTCTTCCTCTTTATCCTGACAGCTCTTACAGTAGCCATGAGCCGGCCGCCCTATGCACTATGACATCCGGTTTACATATAGTCCACGGGTAATTAGGTCCGTAAGAAGCCTGATCGATCCCTTTTCAAGCCCGAGAAAAGATATAATCCTCTTCAGAGACAGAGAATAGTGAAATTACAAATTGAAATTAAAAAAAAAAACATTGGTCAGTAGCTATTATTTCAATTACATGCATACAACAATCGCTAAATGTCGCAATAACCACTGAAAAAGTTGAGAAAAATTCGCTTTGCTTTTTGAATTTTGTAGTGTAATAAGGAAATAGAAAAAAGAAAAATTTAAAAAAAAAAGAAAACTAAACTCGTACAAACAAACTAAATATGCATTTTTGAAGAACTTCCGTTTAAAGCACTACAATAGCCGCAACAAAAAATTATTTTATCCTCGTTGCAACTGGCAGTACTTTTGAAGAAGTGGAACAGAGTGCAAAGCAGTGCATGTCATACACAAATAACACAACAACCATGAACATGAGATTCAAGAAGAAAAGAAAGAAAAAGTATAAAAACTAAGAAAGTAGAAAGAAAGAAATGAAAAAAAGTAAAAACATTTCATTCAACGGAAATTTAAAAGTCGGAAATGCACTAAAAAGTTTTTATACTAAAATCTGCCGTACAATGAAAGTGTATTTCTATGCAACGTTGGTAGCTATTTGAGGCTGCTTAGTTGGAGTTTAAATTTTTAAGCATTTTTTCTTTTACAGATTTGCAATATTTTTTATTAAAAATTTATTATGAAATATTTCCATTTATTTTTTTCAGAGTTCATCCGTTATGGAAGCTGCATATTCCTGTCATTGGTATGACGGTTCTGAAGAGGCAAAAACATTTGTACAAATTGTTTGTCAACAGTGCCAGAAACCCATGTCCATATCAGGAGCAAAATTCTTTACAGTTTCATTGGATTTATTCGCTTCGGTATGTTGTTTATCTTATGGATTTGAAGAATGTTTTTTTTTTATTTTATTGAACACGAAAAAAAGGTACAAACAAGCTTTATACAGAACATGTAGACGAATATCGATACCTTCTTAAAATCACAAACAAGCAAACATTGCGAATGTCCTGCTTGACATGAACAAACAACTGTTTGCATATATTGTATATGTTTATACCCAGCATATCAAATTAAACAAAATCGAAATTTCATTATCTACACCAAAACTGACCCTTTAGCTATTAGTTAAGTGGTAAAATATTTCGGTTTTGATGGTAACAATGTCAAGTTAATAATTTTCTCAATAGTCGTATGAAAACCGACTTCTTTCTAATACCTCAGCACTTACGCAATTAAAAATTGCTTATGCTTGCCCACATGACCGAAGATTCGCAATAAACGCTTGTTCGATATTAGCGAAGAATTTTCGAAATAAATATATTTGTTTTTGCCGAACAAAAATTCTTAACAGAGCATAGAACATTGCTATTCATTTCATAAGACTTTTGTTCTTTCTTAATTCACATATATTCTTATGTTCTTGCTTTTAGTCGTCACTGAAACAGTGACGAATGAACACGCATATAGGGTTTTTTGTTTCTTTAAAGCAGGGGTGCGCAAAAAGATAGATAAACTGATAAATGATAGATAAACTGAAGTTAAAATTCTGTAAAAAAATAGGTATTTATACAAAGTATAAACCTGCATAAATTTATGTAGCTTATAATTAACACTTCTCGGTGTAGGCAAGCATAATTTAAGCTCTCTTCAGAATCTCTTAAAATTAAAAAAAAAAACACAAAAACATACGTTACACTACTTCTTCGTTGACGGCTCACAAGCTACTGAATAAATTTTGTTTCTCACACACATATTTGTTTTTTTTTTTGTTGTAATTATAGTTGCCGTTTGAAATAATGTAAACAAAGCGTATGTATTTTGTTATACAAGATTTTTTAGCATTGTTAATCTATTACAATTTCTTATTATTACAATTTCTTAAGTTTTTTTTTTATAGAAAAATAAAACAAAAACAATTTATCAGGAATTATAAAAACAAAATCAATAAATGCTGTATGATATTTAAATTGAAAAGCTATGTAATAAAGCTTAGCAATGCAGTTAATTTTGGAACATTTCAGAAAAATGTTTGGTAGGAATTTTTTTTTCTTTAATAAATAAACAGCCGAAAAACTTCGTAATCTGAACAATATGAACGTGCATCGTTGATTTGAAGCAGCGTTCGGCAAACTAATATTATTGCATTTTACAATTGCGGTAATAATTTCAGAGTCTCTCACTCAGGCCACTTTGCACTTTATTTTTCACTTGTTTTCTCTTTATTTCTCTTTGTTTATTATTTTGCCTATGCTTGAGACTAGGTACCAGTGTTGCTAATTTTTTATGATCAAAACGCTCATACCTCCTCCACAAAAGGCGTTAAAAAGCGCTTAATTATAATTTATGTAACTATTTGTAATAAAAACACGCTGTAAAAAAGCGTTAATAATATTTAAGCACTGAAATAGTAAAAAAATTTTATTATTCAAATCTCTATTTTTATAAAGATATTTTAATAATTTGCACGATTAATTAAAAATATAATTAAAAACGATTTAGAGCAAAACAACAAATTAACAATATTATCTTAATTTTTGGGTTCAGGTGTAACATAAAGAAAATTCTTATCAAAGCTTGTGTTAGGCAAGGTTGTATTCTTTCTTCACTATTGTTTAACGTTGTCGTTAATTGTATGTTGCTACGTGGTATAACCTGGAGACTTATCACAAAGTTCGGAATCTTGGCTTTCACAGGCAACGTCTATCTCCTGGCTCACAAATTTTGCGCAATTCAAGGAAAGCTGGATTCTATACAGTCAGAAGCATATAGGTTGGGTTGCAGGTAATCATCTCCAAAACCAAAATTATGCCAATCAACGCTAATAATACAGCGATCTTTCGAATTCTGAACAAAAATATGGGAGATGTCCAGTTTTTGCCGGCGATTCCAGTGCTGTACTCGGAACAGATCGAACCTTTTTGTCGACTGAATGCTATAAGGCATTCTCCACACAATTAACAGTTTTAACTCGTATGTGGAGTCTATTTTTGAATGGTTGCGAGATATGAAATGCAACTCTGATTTATGTAAATTTCATTCAGACATTTATAAACTGCGCTGCATTTTGAAAATATTCTGCCCAGAAAGAAGATTACACCGAGTTCCTGTAATGAAGGAAATTGTGAGAAGGAAATGAATTGACGAAATCAAACTAAACCACACTACATCTTAACAAAACTGGCCATTGAATGGAATTCGCAGGGAAGCAGAAAAATTGGAAGGCAAGCCTATTCCTAGAAAAACAGATTGAAAGAGAAGCTGCTTCCCATAGAATGCCTTAGATCATTGACTTTAAATTGGCATAGATAGAAAGAATTTGTTATGGCCCTATGATCTCCTTGTGATCTTTAAAGGATCTAATAACAACAATATTTAGTATTATCGGTTTAAATTTGAACCAGTGGTTATTCTATTCTACCACAAAATTCAGTATACCATCTCAACTGAACGAAATGAATCGACTTACGCTTGAGCAACGTTGGGATTTATTGGAAATTTATTATTATTTAAAATCATCTTTTCGGATGAAGCTCATATTCATCTTAGTGAGTACGCTAATAAGCGAAATTTCCCTATTTAAGGCTCAGAAGACCCAAACGTGATCTTACAGAAACCAATGCACCCATTACAAGTGAATGTTTGGTGTGGCTTGTAGAGCGGAGGCATCATTGCCATATTTCATATTCCGCAAAACATTATCGTCAATAGAGACACTTATCGCACCATGATAATCGATTTTTTGTGTCCGCTCTTCATGGTATTGATGTGAACGATGTATGGTTTCAACAGGATGATCGATTTATTGCGTCAAACGTTTGATGGCCGTTTAATTAGCCGAAATGTTGATGTCAGTTGACCGCCAATTTGCAGCGATTTGACACCGTTGGACTATTTTCTGTGGGGCGGCGTTAAAGACAAGTGTTATTCTGACAAGCCAGAGGACCCTTTGATTTGAGACACGTTTCAAGAACATTATTTTTTATTGATTTTTGTACAAATACTATCTGGAAAAAGTAATATTCTCAGCATAAATCATTTTTATTCCATAGTTTATATGAATAAATGAGTTTATTGAATTTAGTATCTTTCTATTTCTAAAAAAATTTTAAACAAGAAGCGCTAACTTAACGCGCTTTTTGACAAAAGCGATAAAGAGAGAAATTGCGACTTTTCGATAGTTGAAACGCGCTAAATATAGCGCGAAAGACGCTAAATTAGCAACGCGCTAAATTGGTACGTGTGAAAATAGAAGAGAAGAGCAGCTCCCTGCCTGAATCTGCTTTAAAGCAAGGCTCTTCAAACACATACATTATCACTTCGATTGTGTGTGAGTTCTCTCATACTCATTGTACTTAGAGAAACTTATAGTAAAAAATTAATTAAATTAATTAAACAGGAATATATTTTTAAAGTATATGCATATATCTTTATATATAAAAATCAATGTGTATTTGTTTGTATGTATATATGTATGTGGAGTCTATAGACATATAATGGCTGAACCGATTTCATAAAATTTTTACTGTATCATCCTGTATGCCTGGAAAGAGACATAGGCAACATTTATTTTCGATAGGGTTATGGGGAGAGGTACCTCCCATACAAACCAAATATTAATAATCGCATATCAGCCAGTCATAAAATTGTCCCAATTACTTTCATATGAAACTGATTTATTGGAAAAAATGTACGGCGGATATAATAAGGGGAGAGGAATACCCCATACAATTTTATTTTTGTATATTTATAAAAAAAACTATTATAGCGACAGTCTACAATATTTTGTTCCAATCACTTTTCTATGAAACTAATTTACTAGAATAAGTGTAAGGCAGATATAATTGATTGATTGCGATAAAATTTTTGCTCAACCCCTTCTAAAAAAATCAATAGATAAAATCCGGCGGGATAGGATTAGGGGGAAAATTAACCCCATAGAAAGCAAACATTAATTGTAGATAAAATGTGTTTATTTAAAGACCGCATACACCTAAGCAGCAAATTCTACAGTGACTTTCTGTAAGGAACTAAGGCGAAAAAAATGCAAAAGGAGAGAGCAAAGCAAAGTTATTCGCTAAAGGTTTGCTGTTGATATTACAGGCAAGCGTTCGAGATTAAAAAAAATATGCTGCCGCAGACTTAGTGACTGGTGAACTCTATGAGTTCTATTTCGTTTCGCTTCCAATAGTCGTTATCAAATGTTTTATCAGAGAAATGTTTGTCAAACGTTCGAAGGTGATGTTGTTATCGAATGTCCTGCTCAATTGGGTGAATACTAATAAATTGCATAAGACATTCCCTTCTAAATAAAAACCTAAGTGCTTGTTGGGTTATACCACCTCCGTTTACGTATTTTATAGTTGACACTATATACATACATACATATGTACATGTATGAACATACACATATTATGTACGTTGATTTTAAAGGTGCATTTGTTACATGAAGATTTCAGACAGAACAGTGACTTTCACAAACAAATATATGTTGCAAGCTAATATCGGTATCATATTAGTCACAGCGCCATGCATATACAAATATTTGCCCCATATGAATATTAAAACAACTTTTTTCTTGTTTGTATTAAAGCCAGTGTATAAATAAAAAATTTCGGTTTCATTTTCTACGAAAAAAAAGACAGGAAAGTTCATTTAAAGCCTTGAAAATATGAATTCGAAAATTTAAAAAATAATATTGAACACAAATTTTAACCCTTACGTAAGGATTACTATAACTATGAATTCATGAGTAGCTTAACAATTTTGATTATAAAGGATATTTTTTAAGCCCGAAAGGAATTAAATACAAAAGACTAAAATATCAAAAGCCCAGTTTTAAAAATTTATGATCAGTATACTCTGGCAAATCATCATGAATAGATTAACGTTTGAACAACGCTGCCAAATTATCCAGACTATAAAAAAACGGATTTGCTAAGAAACGAAATTGCCGCATAAGGATTGAAACCAATTCAGACTCAAATTTTATTGCATCAAGAAAAAAAAGCATCGCTTACGAGTGCAGTACAAAATATTCCTAGGGTGACATAGTAACGACGGTAAAATCAGCAAAAAGCTTTGTATAATGAAAACTTCTATCCATCATACAATATGAAAACGTGTTAAGTTTCATTTAAATCTGTCAACTCATTCCTATAGTAAATGAGTTCAAAAAAGGCGATTCAGTGATTTTTTATAATGGAAAAATTAGAAATTCGTCATGTGAGTAAATATTTACATAAGAAAGGTTTATTGGCACAAGAAATTCGTAATCATATGGTGACTAAGTTAGGTGAAATTGCTACGTCATATGCAAAAGTGAAAAGATCGGTTGCTGATTTTAAGCGTGGCCGTACAAGCATTGAAGATGAGCCGCAAAGTGCACGTTTAAAAATCGCAGTTAAAGTGTATGATATGGTATTAGCCGACCAACGAGTGAAGGTGTGTGAAATACATAATGCCATAGGCATTGTAAATGATCAAATGCATCTTATTTTGCATCAAGAATTACAGATGAAAAAGCTTTCTGCAAGATGTGTGCCGCATTTGTTAACAGTTGATCAAAAACGCATTCAAATGAAAATTTCTCAAGCTTGTTTAGATCGACTTAAGCGAAATAAAATAAATTTTAAGCGTCGTTTCATAACTGTTGATGAAACATGGAAATATGAAATATGGGCCAATGACACCTCCACTCCACAAGTCGCAAAAAACAGTCACTCTTCATGGGTGCATCGGGTTTGGGTTTTCTGAGCCCCAAATACGACAATGTTGCTTATTAACGTACCCACCATGAAAATTAGTTTTTTTTCTTTTTGTTTTCAAATTTAACCCGATAGATGGCCCACCCGATACATTATAAACGCAAAAAAAATTTATTTGTTACCACTGAAATATTTTGTTCAGGTTATGTTCAATGTGTTAAATCAGATGTTTAATATATACTGTAGTTGTTAAAATAATTAAATGCAGTCGTGTGGCCGATTATCAGTAGCTTTGAAGGTGCTTATAGCATAAATATTGCCTTTTTCCAAATAAACAAAATTCACTATTTTGTATGAGTGGAAGGTGCCACGCCCACTTACACAATCTTGGCCAGTTACTGACTAATGATGTATATTGTTCATGGAGTTGTTTCAACCTCATTTAGAAACTTCTTCTATTACTATTTTCAAGATATACAAAATCAATATTTATTTTATATGGGAGGTACAAGGTCCACTTGTCCAACTACGCCCATTTTTTGCCTAATGATTTGTATTGACTATGAAGTCATTCAGACCAAATTCAGAAGCTTTTGCTTTAACCGTTTTTAAGATATACAGAAGTCAACATTTAGTTAGTATGGGAGTTATCACGCCGACTTGTCCAATTCCACACACTTTTTGACAAATGATTTGCATTGACTGTGAAGTCATTTAGACCAAATACTGAAATTTTAGCTTTAACCGTTCTCAAGATAAAACGAAATTAATTAAATTAATTTAGCTTGTATGCGAGGTACCACGCCCAACTTGTAGAATTCCGCCAACTTTTTGACTCATAATATTTATTGAGTGCAAAGCTATTTATACCATATTTTGAGACTCTTACTGTTACATTTATGATGATATAGACAAAAAAATATTTACTTTGTAGACGTGTGGCACCGCCCAGTTGGAATTTTTAAATATTTATAACCTAAAATTCCTTCCATACATGCAGAAAGATACTGTAAAAATTTTAAGAAAATTGGTTCAGCCGTTTAGCAAACGTATACATGTAGACATTCATTTTTATAAACTGTTACGTTTTATCCTTTTTAAAACATTTGAGTTCGTTTAAATTGCTTTAAAATAAAATGAACACCACATTTGTTGTTGTTTTACAGTTTTTATTTACTCCACTATAACTTTTATACACTTTGTCTGAATACAGCAAATTTATATTCGCTTATACAACACTTTTTATTTTCGCTTTAACACAACTTTATTTATTGACAGCCAAATGATAACTAACCTACGTAGGCAATGCTCTATTAAACATTGTACAATTAAACGAAGAATATTTCGGGCATTATTTAATCGAATAATGAAAATAGCCAATTTCGAGTAACAAATAACTCGAACAATGTGTGTCAATTAATCGAGCAAGTTTATATGTAAAATTTTTGGTGTACAATAGCAAATGTTTATGATTATTTAGTTTTACGTTTATATTATCTATTAAAATTGAATTAAAAACTGTGACATGTATAAATATCACTTCTTTTTGTTTTTATTACATACTTTTTGAACATAGTTTTGATGGCTGGTTTGTTAGACATTTCAGTTAAAGTTTAAAAATCAACTTAAATTCCCTAAGGTTTCCCAATAACCATAACTTTTTAAAATATATTTCGAAAACCAAAACAAATTTGAATGAAGAAAAGTTTTTTAAGAAAATTAAAGAAATAATACAACCTATCTTAAGGTAGGCTGTTCTATTCTCGTGTCCTTTTTCAGTGGCCGAGATCGCGCAGATGGGAAGGTCCAAGGCAAAGATGGCATTCCACTGAAGATACTCAGAGCTTGCCCAGAAACAGTGACGGAACTACTTCACCCGGTATTCGACGCTATTTGGCGTGAGGATCAATTGCCTGTCAACTGGTTGCAGGACATCTTGATTAAAGTTCCTAAAAAGGGTGATCTTCCGGAGTGTAAGAACTATAGAGCCAATACTCTGCTCTCAACTCCCTCTAAGACACTAAAATCCCTTCTTCTCAGTCGCATCAGCTCAACTCTTGTTCGCACTATTAGAAAGCAACGGTGGGCTTCAGAGCTAAAAGATCATATATTGATCATATAAAAGCCCTGATAGGGCTAAGCTCAGACTACTATCTGGGTGTTGGCAATCAAATCGTTCAATCGATTGTTTAATATTCAACCTAACCAAAATGTACCAGACGATGATCTTTAAGAAAAAGAAGATATGGATCTAAACGAAAAAAATCTTTGAGATGAGCTCAACAAAACAATACAAAGTATTAATTTTAAAAAATCTAATACAAAAGTATCATTATAGTAGCTTTCACCAACATCGCAAGCTTCTGTTTTTTCTCCTGCGCTATTTCTAGTATTTCTTAACGACTTTCTTCTTCTTACTTCCAATCATATCTACTCTTTCGCAGATAACAGCAACATTTATCATTTATATTCTTTTGATCGTAGGCCGAGCCTTTTGGAAATTGGAGCGAAGAGGATGAATATGAACGACACACTCTCAAGCGACCTGTCTCGATTTTAACGCAAGCAAGACCAAATGTTAAATTTTAATACTAAGTGCTGGTGTGTTGTCATCTGTGGACATGGGTAATGTAGATATTTCGATGATGCTTTTGGTGTTCTGCAGTCAAGCATTAAGACAGTGCAAGAAATATTTCACTCCATCTGATCTCCTTAATATTTACAAGACCTTTAACCGACCTAAAATGGTACACAACAACGGTAGTGTAGTTAAATCTATCGATTCTTTAGAGCATCATAGTAATGTGGTGTTTGTCTCATTGTTTTATTGGTACTATAACAGAAAGACGAAATAAGGGAACTAATTCCTAATAATCACATATTTTCACGTAGTACTAGTTTTCCTCGTAGAGCGTATCGCTTTGTAGTTGGTTGTCCAATGAATCGCACAACGCATTATAGAGAGAGAATTCGTTTTTTTTTTGCCGCACCGTTTGTCAATGGAACGATATTCCCTCGACAGTTTACTCTGCTACTTAGGACATAAATAAATTTAATTCAAACGTCCATACTGAATTCTATTCTCCTTTCCGTAACCCATTTTTCTAGTACCAGCACAATGCACTGCATGAGTGCTGGACTCAAAAAAAAAAAAAAAAAAAAAAAAAAAACATCGACCTCATTTTTAAATAAAAAAAGCGAAAAACCAAATACATATGTTTGTTTTTTTCCATTATATTAAAATTTTTTGATAATTTTTTAACTGTTCGAATTATTCGAGTTATTCGAACAATTTGAAAACCTTACTCGATTAATCGAGCAATTTTAAAAGTTTAAAATCAATTAATTCCTTAATCGAACAAAAGTAAAAGTGGAATCAATGGATACTCTATTATATACCTAATTGTCTACAGTTTGGAAAGTTCCGGAAATGTCTTAAATGATCTCATATCCTCTATCCGTTAATTTTAAACGCGTAAGATTGTGTTATCTGGCAGTGTTGCCAGATACACAAATAAGTATGGCATTGACAGGGTGACACAAAATATACCAAAATCCTACAATTTAGGTGTTTTTTATTCTCGTAACAATGTGTAAAAGATAGCAGCCAGTGAACATACTTTCAAAAATAAAGTGCTTATTCGTATTACATACATACGTATATACATATAGTATATATACATACAAAATTTTAACTTATTTTCTGTTTTTCATTTTATTTACCATTTATTTGCAGGTTCTTGGTGCGGTTGTCACATACTTTATGGTGTTGGTGCAACTCAAGTAAAAACTTACCAGATATATTTAATGCAAAAGACAACAACTACAAGAACAATAATAAAAATTGTTATTATATTAGCAACATTTGAAAATAAGATCAGCAATTGCAAAACCAAAAAGTATAATAAAAAAAAGAAATTGATAAACAACAACAACAACAGCAATAATAATCTAGATAATAAATAGTAAAATTATTTTAAATTCACCCAAAATTTGTACATTAACCAACGTACGTGCGTGCATGAGTATGCTTGACGACTTAAAAGTTTCTTTCTATGCTATATGAGAATAATATCATCATCACCTCTCCACTATAACCAACACTTTATGCAGGGCCAACCGCACACTTTTATCAAATAAGTTCAGTTGAACAGTTGAAAGTGAGTGAGTGGGTGGTTAAAGGAAGTACACATACTTAAGAAAACTAAAAGTGAATAAATCAGGGAATTTGATAAATGGATATCCCCACTTAGAATTTTATAAACTGGAAATGTGAATGTGTCTGTACAAAGTGGCATCAATATAAATTTCTTGCATGAGAATAAGTATTTGGGTCGATGTTTATGAATATTGCAGTTACAGAAGCCACATCTTTACCGAAATAATCCCTTCTTCGCAGTTTCATGTATTCCCCATAAGATTTTATCTATACATACAACTACAGTTTTAGTTTTTTTCTTTCTTTCCTCTATGAAATGCTTTTTAAATCATAATTTTCTGGTTTTGTTAAAATCATTATATTTTTTTTAGAAATTGTTTTTAATTCTACTTTTAGATTGAAACATTCTTTAGCATCAAAATTTTTATAAAAAAAAAAAAAGAATTACTTTTAAAGTAGCAAATTATAAATACATACATAGAAAAATAAAGTTTTAATTATTTCTGTTTAAGTATTAAATAAAAATTTTGTTTAAGCAAATTTACAACTATTTTTGGATTCAAAATAATTGAAATAAATCAATAAAACAATTTTCAATTTTGGGTTTTTAAAAATTTTTTTTCTATCGGGTGTTTTTTTTACAGTAACACAAGTTTAAATCATAATTAAACAAGGAAATATATTTTTAATATCAATGAAAAGGGCTTTGTTGGAGAGACAATTTTATGACATTACTGTTTAAAGGGGTGATACATTGACAAACATTTGCTTGCAAACCTCGTGTATGTATTCGTGAAAAATAAAAATAGCCAATCGCACACATGGAAAACTTACACACAACGTATGCGTGTGGCTATTTTTTTACTTTTCACACATACATACCTGATGTTTGCAAACAAATGTTTGCCAATGTATCAGTTGTTTTAAATAAAGGGTCCGCCAAATAATTTTTTTTTTTTAATGCTATAAAAAAAAACTACTAAAAATTTTCTCAAATTTTTTTTTTTATTTGAAAGTACAATCCTTCCGGTTAATAATGGAAAATAATTTTATTCAAATGGCTGTCGCGGCTGGCCATGCAGTAGCCTACACGATCGGTCCAATTTTTAAGCACATTATCGACTGTGTGCAGCTGTATTTCACCAAAGGCTTCACATATATTGTCCTTTAAAGCGTCAATTGTCTCTGGCTTGTTGCGTAACACTTATCTTTGAAGGCACCCCACAAATAATAGTCCAATGGTGTCAAATCGCAGCTCCGAGGTGGCCAAACGACATCAGCTCCGCGGCTGATAATGCGATCTTCAAAAACACAGCGCAAAACATCGAGTGTAGCTTCGGCTGTGTGGCACGTAGCGCCGTCCTGTTGAAAGCAAATGTTGCTAATATTCTCTTCTTCAATTTTTGTGAATAAAAGTTCGTTCAACATGGCCCGATAACGATCGCCATTGACTGTAATGGCCACTCCTTGCTGATTTTCAAAGAGAAATGGCCCAGTTATGCTCGTCTTGGGTGTATCGGCTTTTCAATGTATGCGTGCAGGTTTTCTGTGCCCCAAAGATCAAAATAAGCTTCATCTGAAAAGATGATTTTTTTTGGCAAAATCGGCATCTTCTGTAAGTCGATCGCAGGCCCACTTAGCGAAGCGTATACACAACCATATTCGTTCAGCGGAAGGATAAAAGTAATTATCTGTCAAATCAGACATGAGCTAAGTGTTACCATTCACGAAATAAGCACTAGTTGAAAAAAAACGTTAGATGGCGGACCCTATATTATTTTGGGCCAAGGCGCAATCTGGAACACCAATTTTCACAAACTTTTCGCAGCATATGCTCTCATATTTCGCCAATAGCTCTTCAAATGTTGATTTCCAGGTGATCAATTGTCTCTGGTTTATCGAAGCACAGTGGGGTTATTGATGCTTAAAGTGAGTATCAATTCGGGAAGCCTTACTCGATAACTAAATTTAATGAACTTTGATCTAATTTAGTTAGAAATGTATAAATAAATAATTTTTAGGCATACTTTAGCGGAAATTTTTTAGTTTTCTTCTCTTTTCTATTTTTATTTTCTCAATATTTATATTTTTCTTATAATGAAAATGATTTTATTCAGTATCATCGAACTTATGACTATCATTGCCATCAACATCATCAGCAATATCATCATTATGGTCGTCATCATCATCACTATACTGAAGATTTTCGGGATTTTGTTTAAATACTAATAAGTTCAGCGCTTCTTGTGGAAAATTACTACTTTTTTTTAACTTTCTCCAACTAAACTGGTTTTTTTACTTCACTACTAGCCTCACGAGCTTACTCCTCATAAACTCTCTTCACACCAATAACACATTCGTTGAGTTAACTTTACTTAAAGCTGCACTCGCTGAGTTTACGGCACATAAACTGATTGCTTTTCGCATCGATGTGCTTTTTATATGGCTGAGTAAGCAACACATCGAAAGCTCTCGAATCTCTCGATATTTCAGATAGATTCCATTTATTTCTTTTAAGTTCTTTTGTAGCCATGCGTAAGTGAACATCTACCTCTTTCAGCTCTTAGTATTTGTTGTTGCTTGTTTATTGTCTGTTACTTGTTTTCTTTGCTGCTTAATTATTGTTGTTGCCGTGTTATTTTTATTTACTTTATCGCTGCTAATGGTTGTTGCTGTAGATTTGGTTATATGTAAACAGCACGTATAGTTGTTCTTGCAACTTTTGTTTATTTATTTTAGCAAAGTAATAAACACAGAGGTTCCCAATCTTATCTTCGTAACAATATATATTAATATGCGTCTTGCTTCAAGACTTGTATTGGTTCAGCTAATTTCGATTACGGCTTCTAATGCATCAATATAAAAAAAGTTACCTTCAAACTTCGTCAAAAATTGCAAATTGAATAATATTTTCATATTGAAAACTTAAAAAGAAATATGTTTGACATTCACTCAAACCAAAAATATGAATTACCCAATAAACATTTTTCTAACAAGACAATGTCTTCTGATAGAAATCAAAATTATTATTCGCCTATATAGATATGTATACACAATTGGCTTTTCTTTTTTTACAGTAAAGCAGATACCTTAATCGCTTGGCGCATATGGGACACCGGTCCCAACCAACTGAAAATTTATAGACAGAACTTTATTTCGGTTGAAAGTTTAGACTAATCACGAAAATTCAAACGGCCAATTGAATTTTGTTTTTGTGGAATATAAATAGTTTGTAGCAAACAGAATTCGTTTTTAATTTAAATATTTACATTTGTATAAGCTCCTAAACTATGTTTTTTCTCAATCCAGGGATTATCGGCCATTTAAGCATATTAGGACACATTCGTTCCTAGAAATTTTTACTTATCCACTTGAATTTTTTTCTCTTAGCAATGTTTAAAATAACATTAATTAGTTCACAAAATATATTCAGATTCTCAAAATCTTTTGTGGTTTCGATTAAATTATTTTTAAAATTGTTTGCTGGGTAACTCCTTGGCTATCTATAAGGCATGCTTGACATTGCCTTATATTCCTAAGCTTATTTATTCCTAAGGGGAGTTAAACCTCCCACACGAGTCCAAAGGACTTCAGACCCATTTTCATCTTTTCTTCTGAAGACTCTGGAAAGGTTGGTCGACTTGCATCTTCGCAGCATGATAGAACCTGACCTATTATCTACGTCTTAACATGTCTATACTAGGGGCATTTCTGTAGAGACTGTGATTCACTCGCTTATGGGGTATATTGAAAATGCCCTCGAGCACAGGGAGTATGCTCTAGTGGCATTCCTGGATATAGAGGGGGCTTTTAACAGTGGCGATTAGGTTGGCTCTGGTGGAACTGAATGTTCAATGGTCTGTGGTAAGATTTATATTGAGACTCCTACCAACAGGATCATTGTCTCCAATATGGAAGCACTCCACAGTGCCTTTCCTGTGGAATTTGACCGTTAACACTTTGCTCGTAAGGCTTGATTGTAATAGATTCAAGACTGTAGCGTATGCGGATGATGTTGCTGTGGCTGTGTCGGGAATATTTCTTGACACAATATCGCAGCGCCTCTCTGTGCCTTCTTAATAGGTGGAGTACTGACAGTGGGCTGAACGTTAACTCGGGAAAGACGGATTTGGTACTATTCACGCGCAGGTACAAAGTTCCGTCGTTATCCCTACCACGTCTGCACGGCGTTGAGCTGGGGTTGTCGGATGACGCGAAGTATCTGGGGATAATCCTGGATTACAAGCTATCCTGGCTCCAAAACACACGTGCGAGGGCGGCGAGGGCGAATGTTGCACTGTACGCCTGCCGTAGGGCCGTTGGAAAGCCCTGGGGTCTAAATCCTAGGAGTTCCAATTGAATATTCAACACGGTGGTTAAGCCTATATTTATGTATTGTGCGGTTGTATGGTGGAGGTCTCTGGAGAAATCCACATATTGCAGGATCTTTGATAGGGTTCTGCGGAGTGCAGCACTGATGATTATAGGTGCGCTCAGATCCACTCCTTCGAGGAACTGTGTAGCGGACAGACTTGCGAGGGCTGGCTCTCTCCTCAGAAATGAGGAGATACACCACTCAGTTGGGGTGCCACTCTCCTCTTGCAGACTTATGGTCATGCCGTACATGTTGGGTAGAGCACAGCTACGGAGGGATGATGAACCCACGTGCTCTGTATCGAGGCAAATCTGGCCCCTCTATGATCGGGCTCGCTCGGAGTATATTATAGGGGTGCCGCGACTTAGGCTGCGAACTCTTGTGACTGTGATTACTGTGCACTGGGTGGATGGGCGCTCGCTAGGAGATTTGGTCTGCCGTTCAATGACTATTGTAGAGGTTGTCAGGATGAGGAGGAAGAGGAGCACTTCCTATGCCAGTGCCCGAGTCTTTCGGACATTAGAACTGCTTTCCTTGGCAGTCCATTTCTGGATGGCTTGTCGGCTCTGGCCGGTATGAATATTGGCAGGATCTCTTCCTTTGTACACGCGTCTGGTTGGTTCGGATCGCATCGGGACGCGGACATATAGGTTTTCCATTTTCTGGATTACTGATGGGTATCACAGTGGGATCTATATTGCACCCAGGTGGGCTGGGCGTGTCTGGCTACCCGTCGTAACTAACTAACTCCTGAAGTGTGTGTAGCTGTGTTAAAGAAATGCTTAAATTTGATGAAAAGTATTTGTACGATGTTGCATTCAGGTTTTTCAAATACAACGCTCAGATCGAACGTTTTGAACAAAACATTTTATATTTTCTATGAAATAATTGGCTAAATGCTTAGTTCAGACTTTGTGAATGCCAGTTCAGGACAAAGGTTAGAAAAACAATAAAAATTCTAAGCAAAACGTTCAATGCACATATGGAGGAGCATACTTTTTTCGTTCAGTGCAATTTTAAATTCATTTTTAATTACTGAACGCTTATATTGAAAAACTAAATTCGCGTTCGGTGTTATAAATTTTAAACGCAACTCTAACAGTGAGAGGCCTATGTACGCGGCATTCGGAAGCGGGCGGCAATTAGATGTTCTGTTTGCCGCTTAAACTTATTGAAATTGTTTGTATTGAAAATATAAAATAAAAAATATTCAAGCTTTCTTTAAAACATATAAATTTCAATATTTTTTACTACCAAAATAAATTTTTCGCTGTTTATTTTTCCCATTTTTTAATATATATTTTATTTAAATCCGACACATTCAAGCGGCAAAAAAAAGTTCAACTAAATTTAACTTTGCCGCTCGGCCGCTTTTAAGAGCATTGCCAAATGAAATAAAATTTAATGTGTCAAACTTTTTGTATGAATATTTTTATAAAAAAAGAAACAATTTTTTTGTGAACTGGTATTATTTTTGCCGCCAGTTGCCGCATGCCGCTTACATTGGCCTATCAATATGAAGGAACGTAGTAAATCTGCCTACAAATATTCAATTTAAAATTTTTGGAATACTTAGTTAAACACATTTTGTTTTTTCTCTGTAGAGTTTATTTAACTTTTTAATTCAATAATTACATTAAAAAAAAAAAAAACTAAAATAACATTAATACACATTCCCACTGCTTATGTGTATATTTTTAATAAATTCTAAGATCAAGCACCAAAAGTTTATGTATTAAAAGCAATATAAACCTTTTATACTAAAAAAGTATTTAATAAATATTTTCTATCGCAACTAACAAAATACTAGGCATACGAAGGCGGATTGATATTGAAGCTACCTAAGTAGGAAACAAAATTTTTTTTTTTCAAAAACCATTCATTTCTCAACATAGTCTCCTTTTAGCTCAATACACTTAGTAAGACGATTTTCCAACTTTTTTATACCATCTGAATAATACGATTTTGGGAACTCCTCAAAATACGCATTAGTTTCGGTAATCACTTCTTCGTTTGAGATGAATCGTTTTCCTGCGAGCCATTTTTTCAAGTTTGGAAACAGGAAAATGTCACTAGGGCCTAAATCTCGACTATAAGGTGGATGATCAACCAACTTGAAGTGGACTTCTCGTAGTTTTAGCATCGTATCTAATGCTGTGTGAACCGGTGCGTTGTCTAGAAGAAAGAGCACTATTTTCTTGTTTAAATATGGTCGTTTTTCCTTAATGCATCAACCAATTGATCCAATAATGCACGTGATTGTGAAACCCTTTTCAAGATAATCGATGAGCAATATTCCGTGTGCATCCCAAAATACAGTGGTCATAACCTTGCCAGCAGATTTCGCTGTGTTCGCCTTCTTCGGAGCACTTCCAGCAACTTCCACCTACTGCTTCGATTGATTTTTGGTTTCAGATGTGTAGTGGTGGACCCACGTTTCATCAACAGTTATTAATCTATGCCAAAAATCAACAGGATTATGCTTTATCATGTCCAAACACCGCTGTGAATTGATCTGTCGAACTCGTTTTTGTTCAACACTGAGCAAACGCGGCACCCATCTTGCCGATAGCTTTTTCATATACAAAATGTTGAACACACGTTCATATGATATGTTTACCATTTCTGCAATCTCACGTATTTTGACCCGGTGATCATTCATAGCGATATCGAGGATTTTCTTGATATTTTCTTCAGTAACCACCTCTTTTGGTCTTCCTGCTGATGGTATTGTTGCAGTGCTTGTTCGGCCCCGTTTAAATTCAGCAATCAAATATTTTACCATATAATCTGACGGAGCAGATTTTCCGTAATGTTTATCAAGCTTTTCTTTTGTCTCTTTCGCCTTTTTGCCTTTCAAATCATAGTGTTTAATCACTACACGAAATTCACTTCTTTCCGTTTTCCCAGAAACACAAAAGTTGCTTACATCAAACGACTACAACAAGTAAATTAATTGATGAATTTGGCTAAAATTTTGACAGCTGACGTTTAACAGATCGTAATTTCTAAGAAAGAAAATGTTTTTGTGTTTGTGCTAGGTAGCTTCAATGTCAATCCGCCCTCGTACATACATAAGTAATAAAAGATAACATTAAATTAAGCCAAGATTTATTAATCATTATCCAAATTTGCACGATGTTAGTCTTTCTCTCTCTTTCCTTCTTTCTCCCTTCATTTTCATGGTGGCTGACCACAAAATGTTCAGCAACACAAAATTACTTTAACATCAGCTGGCGGTTAGCGCCAGTTTGTCATCGGTTAGAGAAGAAGAAAAAAATTGTTAATCAACAGCCACGGGGAAAACCATTTGTACTGATGCTTCACACGTACCGCAGAATAAAAGTTTTATGAAACAACAACAAAAAAAGAATTCACTTTCACACCTGCATCTGTCGGAATGAAGCACTGGCATATAGGCACGCATTTTATCCATTATTGATACAAATCTATTGGATACACAGTCTGTGTTGAAACTAAAAATTCAACCATTCGTTGTTGTTGTTGTTTGTGGGTTTTCTTCTCGGGACGTTTTACATCACTGAACAGCAGTTAACCGCTAAATGTGTGATTCACAAAATGTTTAGTTGTTGTTGTTATTATCGCCTTTTTTTCAAATTTTAGTTCAAAATTAGAGGGAAATTTTGTTGTTTCTTTAAATTGATATAAAAGTTTATTGAAATATTTATTAAAAAATAAATTGCTCCGTTTTAAAATATATAAGTTTATATAAAAAGGGATAAATTTAAAAAGAGTATTTGAATGTGAATTCAAGCTCCGATAAGACTGAAGCAGTTTTAAACTACAGCAGTGTTCTTTATTCTTAGGCGACAAAAGTAATTTTTCAAATTTTATCAAATCAGCTTGAAAATAATTTTTAATGGGGGGTCTTTAGATGTATAGAAGAAATTTTTCTTCCATTCAGAAGCCGTAGCTCGCCCTAAAATGTAAGGTTTTGTCTAAATATACGTTTTGCAAAAAATTGTATGCGCGGATAAAGGGAAGACGTGGCGCATCGCCTCTCAAGGTGACTCCTGCTGGTGAAATAATCAAAAAAAACAAATTTTTTTTATTGGCTTTCGAATACGATAGAGATAAAATTTTTTTGCTATAATTTTATTAAATTTGCGGCAATTGCCATTATTTGATTATAAAAACTTTCGTAGAAGTAGATTTTAAATATTGCCGCGATAAGTAAAGCATGTTTACATGTCTGTATATCCTATATTTGAAATATTTTTCTTATGTTAATGGCATCCCTCTATAAAAAAAAGTTTTTCTAGAAAGAATATCAATGTTTTCGACAGCGAAGGTGAAATATCTGAGCAGTTTGGTATTACGGAGAACACGGGATGGAAAGTGATCCAGTACTAAGTAAACCTAAAATAGACGTACTATTCACAAAATCCGCTCAGAACTTCGAGTTAGGTTAGGTTAGGTAAGGTGGTGGACCCCCTAAAGGGAAGGAGTCCCACTTAGACCAGATATTTGGCTCATTGTTATGCCTTATGCACAAATTCCAACCCGGGGATCAAACAGTTTCCATAGGAAACCATTTAGCCTCCAAAATAAATCTCGCAAAAGCAACCACCCTTATCCTGGAGAGTTCAGTTAAAGATGGTAAAAAGTAGAATTACAAGAACCTTTGCCTTCTAGCTGCAAGAGCCATACATTGACACATAAGGTGAAAGACAGTCTCCTTCTCCTCTTAGAAATTACAACTCCTGCAAAAATCATTCGAGTCTATCGGCATGCCTCCCGATCAAACATTGACCCATTAGGACCGCAATCGTGCGGTGTATGGCCTCCTTTCGTCAAGGTCGGTCCAGCATAGCCGGCGATAACGCACGAGCCCTC
Source organism: Wohlfahrtia magnifica (assembly GCA_023159175.1). NCBI lineage: Eukaryota > Metazoa > Arthropoda > Insecta > Diptera > Sarcophagidae > Wohlfahrtia > Wohlfahrtia magnifica. Next base: position 2,369,486 of record JAKWBJ010000056.1, read on the forward strand.
ACGCTGCCAATGATATTGATCGTTGACATAAACTGACCGGAGAATATCCAGCTTAACCGAGGCAATCGGGACACCAATGAATAATGGCCTTTGCTCGAAAGTATCAAGCTCAGTACCCATACTGACCAATTCGTCAGCAACACAATTCCTGGCAATATCCATGTGTCCTGGAACCCATATAAGACTTACCTTCAATTGAACCGAGATTTCCATAAGAAACCTGTAACATTCATGGACCAGGATAGACCAGGATATTAGCGAGAGATTTTATCGCAGCCCAACTGTCCGAAAATATCAGAAGATTATCAGAGAGAATCTCTACGTCCAACAAGCATTAAACGGCCTTCAGTATGGCCATGACCTCTGCCTGAAACACACTGCAATAAGCAGGCAACCTATAAGACAGTCTTGTGTCAGAATTTCTTACGAATATACCACTTCTCATTCTACCCCACAACTTCTAACCGTCGGTATAAACCCCAAGGGTATTCAGACCAGAATTCCACCGTAGGTTTATCAACGCGATATCTCCTATCGAGAAAGTTATGAGGGATCATGTAATCGATCCGAAGTTGTCTGAAATCCCCAATAATCGCAGCATAACCAAAGTCCAGGTTTGGCCAGGAGTTAGCTGCATTTAGCCTCACCGCCACCAACTTAGCCTTCCGTATAGGAAATAAGCCAGTTAAGCAAATTTAAATTAAGTAAATTTCATGATGAAAAAATTGGTAGCATTACAGTTCACTGCCATCGTTAGTTGAAAAAAAATTAATTGATAGAATTCCAGTAGTCATATCCCACAATGGTAAAGAAAAATTGCTTGGAATACCAGCAATAGCATCTGGAACAGGGAAGCAACAAGCTAAAGTAGTTTATGACCTATTGCAAGAATAGAATCTAATTGATAAAGTAGAAGCTTTATGTTGTGATACCACAGCTTCTAACTTAGGTTGACTTCAAGGTGCTTGTGTTCCTTGAGAGAAAGTAATCGGAAAGACCTTATCTATTTTCCATGCCGGCATCACATCTATGAAATTATTTCAAGGAGTGTTTTCGATGAAAAACCGTTAAAATCTTCAGGCCCTACTGTTCAATTATTCAGCAGATGTAAAGACGCTTGGGACAAAATTGATTAAATTGACTTTATGACTGGTATTAATGATCAGAAAGTGAGCATTGCAATTGGGAGTTTATCTAAGATTATTAAATTTGCAGCTCAAAGTCATAAAGTAAAAGAAACACCTGATGATTATAAAGGACTTCTTGAATTAAGTAAAGTTTTTATTGGTGATACAGTTTCGCTATTTACCTTCAGAAAAAAAACCTGGAGCATTTCATCATTCACGTTGGATTTACATGATTATAAAAGTATTGATGATGAGATAAGTCGTGCATCACTAAGCAAATTAAGTAATTACAATACACTTAGCAAGACGATTTTCCAACTCTTTTATACCATCTGAATAATACGATTTTGGGAACTCCTCAAAATACGCATTAGTTTCGGTAATCACTCGTTTGAGATGAATCTTTTTCCTGCGATCCATTTTTTCAAGTTTGGAAACAGGAAAAAGTCACTAGGGACTAAATCTGGACTATAAGGTGGATGATCAACCAATTGGAAGTGGACTTCTCGTAGTTTTAGCATCGTATCTAATGCTGTGTGAACCGGTGCGTTGTCTTGAAGAAAGAGCACTTTTTCTTGTTTAAATGTGGTCGTTTTTCCTTGATTGCATCAACTAATTGATCCAATAATGCACGATAATACTATCCTGTGATTGTGGATCCCTCTTCAAGATAATCGATGAGCAATATTCCGTGTGCATCCCTAAATACGGTGGCCATAACCTTGCCAGCCGATTTCTCTGTCTTCGCCTTCTTCGGAGCACTTCCACCAGCTTCCACCCATTGCTTCGATTGATTTTTGGTTTCAGGTTTGTAGTGGTGGATCCACGTTTCATCAACAGTTATTAATCTACGCCAAAAATCAGCAGGATTATGCTTTATCATGTCCAAACACCGCTAATTTCTATGAAAGAACAAGTTTTTGTGTTTGTGCTGCCATCTAGCGCTAGGTAGCTTCAATGTCAATCCGCCCTCGTATATGTGGTATTTGACTCCAGAAACAGCAGCTTTGGCCTTAGTTAAAGGTAACATATGAGATGAAAAAGTTAATGGTGCAAGATCCGAGTTTAAAAAAAATTGGTCGTAACTGTTCACACAATAAGCCCATATGTTAACAAGAATATCGAATATTTTATGAAACAAAAATCACACAATATTTTCAAAGGTTTGGTATTCCAACGGGCTTTTTGAACAAAGATCCAAAAGTTTGGCAAAACAGACCTAGTTTAACGCTGACCTTAATATCGTTCGAAATGTGAAAGTTGGAAACGATTCGACAGAACGAGCAGCTAAGCTAACGGAAGATTTTAATTAGTTTTATGCAAAAATGAAGCGGAAAAACAATTGAAAGCTCAAATTGTAGCGGATTATCGGAAACTCTATACTGATGTGAACAAAGGTTCTCATTTGAAACAAAATAATATACAAAAAAAACAAATATAATTAAATTTGAATCCATATAATTTTAATAAAAATCAATATTATGTTTTAAAAATGTTCAAGCCAGACCGATGCTCCACGTATTAACCTCGTCCAATCGTGATAATATTTTTTACACCATATTTTTAAAATATAACGAACATTTTTAGGGGGAGTTACGCCCGAAATAGCAAAGATGGAAAATAATAACCACCCTGATGGACATGCTATAACTGATTCAAAGAGTGATTTCTGCTTATCTATCAGTCCAAGCAAACTATACAAACTCAATTTACTGCTTATTTTGATTTAAAATTAAAAGCCATCAACCTATTAGATAATTTTTTAGCTTCAGGCTATTAAATGTTATATTTTAATTTTCTTTGGAAAAAAAACGATAATGATTAATAAGCATGAAATTTTAAATCAATTTACTAATTAAATGAATTCTTTATATATTTTCTCTTCCAAATATTTTTCATATTTTTGGTCAAACCTTAAGCATTTTATACTATTTAGCTATATATAAAGTTAACAAACACATTTGTTTGTATCTCTTTTACGCCCGTTCTACTGCACCGATTTTGGAAAGATATATAGGGTCCGCCAAATAAATTTTTTTCTATTTTGGAAAATGCTATAAAAAAAACTGCTGAATATTTCTCAAATTTCTTTTTTTATTTGAAAGTACAATCCTTCCGGTTAATAATGGAAAATAATATCATTCAAATGGCTGCCTCGGCTGGCCATGCAGTAGCCTACACGATCGGTCCAATTTTTAAGCACATTATCGATTGTGTGCAGCTGTATTTCACCAATGACTTCACGAATATTATCCTTTAAAGCGTCAATTGTCTCTGGCTTGTTGGCGTAACACTTATCTTTGACCCCACAAATAATAACCCAACGGTGTCAAATCGCAACTCCGAGGTGGCCAAACGACATCAGCTCTGCGGCTGATAATGCGTTCTCAAAAACAGGGCGCAAAACATCGTGTGGAGCTTCGGCTGTGTGGCACGTAGCGCCGTCCTGTTGAAACCAAACGTTGCTAATATCCTGCTCTTCAATTTTTGTGAACAAAAATTCGTTCAACATGGCCCGATAACGATCGCCATTGACTGTAACGGCCACTCCTTGCTCATTTTCGAAGAAAAATGGCCCAATTATGCCTCTGGACCAAAATCCGCACCAAACAGTGACTCGTCTTGGGTGTATCGGCTTTTCAATGTATGCGTGCGGGTGTTCTGTGCCCCAAATGCGACAATTTTGCTTGTTTATATACCCGCCAAGATCAAAATGAGCTTCATCTGAAAAGATGATTTTTTTGACAAAATCGACATCTTCTGTAAGTCTATCGCAGGCACAGATTCCCAGCGGTGTTCAAGCGTATACACACCATATTCGTTCAGCGGAAGGATAAAACTAATTATCTGTCAAATCAGACATGAGCTAAGTGTTACCAATCACGAAATAAGTACTAGTTGAAAAAAAAAGTTAGATGGCAGAACTTTTATGTGTTTAAAGCTTTTTCTGTACAGATCAGTTCGGTTCAGTACTCTGAGAGTAATACGATTATAAAGTTCTTACTACCGCATATAAATAAAACACTTTTTGTGAAACTACCCAACAAACCAAGACGATATAAAGATAGCTTGTAACAAGCTTACTAACATAAGCCTTAAGCTCAGAAAACTGTTGTAAATATACATACATATGTGTAGTTTCGCCTTTTAAATTAAACATTCCTTAATTTTTAGTGTAATTAAATGTATTTATTTAAATATATCGAAAGATGTTAATCGGTTACTTATCAAACTACAGGAGATGGTTAAAACTATACGTTAATCTTAAGCTAGTATCTATTCCTGTAGAGTAGAGCTGCAAAACAATCGATAGTATTATCGATAGTATCGATAGTTTTGTTTTTGGCTGACCATCGATAGTTTTTTTTTTCACTATCGATACTATCGACAAATTCCAAGAGTAAATACGGAAGCCACTAAATGTAGTCAAAGTCACATTTGCAAAAATTTGCTTGACGCAGGTCGTTAGCCGTCTGTAAACTTTTATAGTTACATAAGAACACAGTTATCCAGTTTCTTAAATTTCTATTTTTATGAATTGTAACTAAAATACGTTCGTATATACGATTATTTATTATTAAATTATTTCCTTGATCAAAAAGTTCCCGAAATAACCCCCCCATTTTGGTCAAGGTAGTAATCTTCGTTTCGTCAGACCGTAGCATGTTGTTCTAACTATTATGGTTCAGGTGTTGCTTCCGTTTGCTGAGAAATGATACATTTCGAGGACTCCTACCATAAGTCTAGCTTTCATAAGTTTTTTTACTTATTGTGCAACTTGAAACAGGAAATAAGTTCATTTTTGAGGCTTCTTGATGACTTGAAGAGATTAATCTTTGAAGTACGAATTAAAAGTTGATAGTTGTTCTACGCTTTCTTCCCATAGTCTCTGCAGTTTTCTTTCACTGGATCTTATTAGTTACTTTAGTTTTGAAGAACTTCATGGTCTGACCAATTTTCGCAATATATATAAGGATTAATCTTTCAACAAATAACTTCAATACATTAAACTTTATGCCGTATTGGAAAGAAATAAAGTGTGTCTATTTTTTGCTTCAACACTGTATAGTTATTATTATTCTTTTCCTTTCACTTAAATTCTAATATTGATGCCACTAGTAGCACTTAAAAGAATCCGATAGTATCGATATTTTTGTGCCAACTATTGAAAATATCAAGTGGGCCGACTATCGATAGTTTTGTAGCTCTACTGTAGAGTTGTATATAAATTTACTATTATGCAGTGTTGTGTGTTATAGTAACCTAATTAGTAGGATTTGCCACTACTAGTGGTACGCCACATTCCCACATTCGGCCATCCTGAATAATCATTCGCCCCGAATGATGGTTCACATCTCTTCATAAACTCTGCCACTGTAGTAGTTTTCTGCGAACCTTCCACTTCGCCTACTTTTTCAACTTTATAACGATCGTGCCTGAATACTTTTACAACCTTATAGAGTCCGTAATATTCAGGTTTCAATTTTAGATCAACTCCAAAGAGGGTTCCTTTAATGGCCTTTTATACAGATGCTTTGGTTATATACAGATGCTTTGGCTTATATACAGATGCTTGCACTCTTTTTCTACCCAATACATTCAGCTTGCCAGGCTACTGTTTGGCAATATTTTCTTTGAAAGTCGTACGAATTTCATTCTGAGTGTTTTTCATTGGACCGGTATGGACTTTACGATACGTTCTTAAATACCTTTTAGAGATATAAATAGGACTTAATGGACCCTCACTCCTTCATACTTTGGCCTCACTAAAAATACACTCCATACAATTCTGTACGTATATAAAACTCCCTTTTCACTAAATCGTTTGTTTTCTTTCTTCCAAAGTGTTCTTAACAGTTAGCAATTTGAATGATATTTTCCATTATATTGTCTGGAATTACTAAAAGTTCTTTATTCGGGTCTTTACAAAGCAAGTTTTCTTTCAAATAAAAATCTTCAAAGCTATCTTTTTCGATTATTTTCCTTATAGCTTTTAGCAATTCATCCTATCCCGGGGGAACTGTGTGGCGGACGGACTTGCGAGGGCTATCTCTCTCCTCAGAAATGAGGAGATTGATCACTCAGTTGAGATGCCACTCTCCTCTTGCAGACTTATGGTCATGCGGTACACGTTGGGTAGGGCACAGCTACGGTGGGATGATGAACCCACGTGCTCGTATCGAGGCAAATCTGGCCCTATATGATTGGGCTCGCTCGGAGTCTATTATAGGAGTGCCGCGACTTAGGCTGCGAACTCTTGTGGTTGTCATTACTGAGCACTGGGTGGCTGGTGCGCACGCTAGGAGATTGGGTCTGCCGTTCAATAGCTATTGTAGGGTTTTTTAGGATGAGGAGGAAGAGGAGACTATCGAACACTTCTTATGCCAGTGCCCGAGCCTTTCGGACATTAGGACTGCTTTCCTTGGCAGTCCTTTTCTGGATGGCTTGTCGTATGTGGCCGGATCTCTTCTTTTGTACATGCGTCTGGTTGGTTCGGATCTCACCGGGACGGAGACATATAGGTTGTCCATTTTCTGAATTACTAATGGGTATCACAGTGGAATCAATACTTGACCCAGGTGGGCTGGACGTGTCTGGCTACCCGTCGTAACTAACTAACTACCAATTCATCTTGTATTTGGGCTTCATTAATTCGATGTTTCTTTACTCTGTTCTCCATTTTAATTAGCCACGGTTTTTGTCTTCTTTTGCAATATCCGTCAAGTGGGTGTTTAATTTTACTAGCCATTCCGCAGGCAAGTGAGATATATCTCATATCTCTAACACTCAATAGTACAAATTTTTTTTATTATAAAATTCATTTTTAACTCACTCTGAATTCTTGAAAATGGATTAACACTCAGTTTTTCATTCATATTTCTTGGAATTTTAAACGACACTCGTTCAACTCCTTTAATTCACTTAGAATTTTTATGTAGCGGTATAAAGTGTGCTTTTTATAGAGGTATAGAAATTTAAGTTGGCATTACTTTTCAAGATGGCGACCGATTTAACAGACGTCAAGTGATTTATTCTCAGTTTGGATCGGCAATTCATCATGAATAGACTCACGCCTGAACAACGCTTGAAAATAGTGCAATTTTATTTCGAAAATAATGGTTCTGTGCGGAAAACATATCGCGCACTACGTCCATTTTATCGTCGACAAAATCGCCCATCAGAGCAGTTAATTCGATTAACCATGGAACGTTCTCGCACCACGTTTACTCTTATTGATAACTCTCTTCCCCAGAGACGCTGTACGGTGCGTACAGAAGAAGCTATTGCTGCTGTAGAGCGTAGCATTGAGGAAGACCCGAATGTGTCCATCCGCCATCGAGCACAGGAATTGGATCTGTGTCCATCCACTTTATGGAAGATTTTGCGGAAGGATCTTGGTTTGCGTGCTTACAAAATCCAACTCGTGCAAGAATTAAAGTCAAACGATCATCAAGTTTCTTATCGTTATCTTTCGGATAAATAAAATTCATGTCAATCGAATAATCGTTGTTTTATTGAAACTTAAAGCTCTATATCTCTATAAAACACACCCCTTACTAACAAAAAATATTTTCGACTTGAACGAAATTTGGAATCAGTAATAAAAGCCTATAAAACCCCCCACAAAAAAACCATCAAAAAACTCAATAAAACCCGGTGGTTTGGGTTTTAAAAAAAACCCAGGTTTTTGCCATCCCTGGTGTATGTACATAATTACCGTTCTTTACGAGTTTTCCTTTTTTCATCACTACGTTTTTTTTTTCTCTTGAGTGTATCACAATGGGACAAAGGGTATCCTCTTAGTTGCAGGTGACCCATGTAACCTAATCTGTCATAACTTTTACTTGATTTAAAAAGTTTGTCAAATCTGTTAAATAGTTAATATGCGTCTATAGACATATTCCACCAAATACAACGGTAAACAATAAAAACGTAAAAAGAAAAATTCTTTCCATTCAAACAGCTTTCGGATTAGTTTAAAAAAGAATTATTTAAAAAATTTTAGATACATGGATACATACAGACATACATACGTTTTGAGGATTATGCACTAAGGTACATGCATATTATGATTCACTAGTTCGGTCATGACCAGTACAATTTCTTTAACAAACTTCGAGTATTTTTATACATTAAAACTTTCATAAATGTTTTAACGTTTGTGCATTGTGTAAAATTAAAACTTTTACATCTGTACATACCTATTTATGTCTGTATGTAAGTATGTTAAATCTGAATATGTATTTCCATAATCTTTTTGAATTAAAACGTACGGAGGAAGCGCAAATGAAAAAAAAACAATAACAACACTAACAATGAAAGTACAACAGTGAGAAATAGCAAAAATATATATTCAAGCCATTAAAAGTATGTTTTTATGTTATCCGTAATAGTGGTTGCAACAATTGTTCAACTTAAATTAACAAAAACAACAACAACAGAAACTTACTTAAACAGTATGTAAATATGACTTGTATGAGTGAGTACAACACACTTGTATAACAATAACAATCGTATGTATTACTCGTATAAACACTATGTTTACCATATTCTTGCCAAATAATGTTGGTTTTTTAATTTGTATTTTATTAAAATCAAATATGTATGTACTTACGTTAATTAAAAAAGAAAATATATATGTATGTACATATGTATATTAAAATAATATAATATAATATAATATAATAAATATAATATAATAAAAAAGAACGTTTTTTTGTGAAAATGAAACACAAATTTTTAATGGGAAAGTAAATAATATTTTATTCAAAGTATTGGCCATTGCTGGCTACAAATTTCTCCCATCTTTCAGGCAATTTGTGGATTCCACACCAAAATGATTTTTTTTTTTGGCAAAACCGGCATCTTCTCTAAGTCGATCGCAGGCCCACTTAGCGGAGCGTAGTTCGTTCAGCGGAAGGATAAAACTAATTATCTGTCAAATCAGACATGAACTAAGTGTTACCATTCACGAAATAAACACTAGTTGAAAAAAAACGTTTGATGGCGACCCTTTATGTGTCCCATTCGTCGTCACAAGTAAAAATTTGGGGACAAATTATGTCGTTACAAAAAGTAAGAGTGTTAATGTAGCTGATTAGTTTGTAATAAAAGGTCCAACGCTTTCAACGCCACAATTTGTAAATAAATTCGTAGTTTTAGTTGGGCTTTGAAAACAAAATTTCCATTTTATTATTGTAAGTCACATAAGTTACGTCGATTCTATAAAACCGATACTTAAGATAAAGAAAATGTGGTGGAATTAGACGTTGATGATGGGAGTGTTTTAGTTCGTTTTACTGATTTAGCGTTCGGAAAAACATCAAAGATATTCTTCAGTCCGAAAAACCTTCACGAAGTAAAAATTTTTTGACTTATGTATCAATGACAATAGGTGTTCGTAAACCTCAAGCTTCCAAGGAACTTTCAGTCAGTTTTCAGTGGAAAAAAGCCAATCAAAATTATGTCTGGTCGGCTTATACTGACCCTGATTACATCGGGTCGGCCCACCCGATTTAAAAGTTTAAATTTAATAATGCAATAAAACAAAAAGGTTTAAAATTTTTCTAAATTTGTTTTGTGAAGAACAATTGTTTCGTTTAGAAATAAAATATTATTTCATTCATATGGCTGACGCGGCTGGCCACATAGTACCCCATTCGATCGGACCAATTTTCGAGAACTTTTTCGAGTGTATGTGGTCGTATCTCGGCAACGGTATCACGATTGTTGGCCTTCAAATGCTCAATTGCCTCTGGTTTATCGGCATAACACTTGACTTTAACGGCACCCCACAGAAAATACTCCAACGGGATCAAATCGCAGCTTTTTGGCGGCCGACGGCCCTCAAACGTTGGACGCAATAAATCAATTATGGCATGAGATGTGTGGCAAGTTGCACCATTCTGTTGAAACCAAACATTGTATCAATACCATGAAGAGCGGACTAGGTCTCTCTATTGACCCTAATGGTGGCGTCGCCGTCATTTTCAAAGAAATATGAGGCAATAATGCCTCCGATCCCCAAGCTGCACCAAACAGTCACTCGTAATGGATGCATTGGCTTCTGTAAGACCACGTTTGGGTTTTCTGAGCCCCAAATACGACAATTTTGATTATTAATGTACCCACGAAGATGAAAATAATCCGAAAAGATGATTTTTTGGAAAAATCGACCGCATCATGCAGTTTTTCGTTGGCCCCTCTAGCTAAGCGTAAAATGAAGTGGATGGTCATGCGGCTTCAACTCTCGAAGTAAACTGGTGCGTGCAATGTTCAATTCTTGAGAACGATGACGAGTTGCTGTTGATGGATGCTCACGCACACTCTCAGCCATAGTTTCGATATTTTCAGGTGTACGCACTGTACGAGCACGCTTACGTCTTAGCGCATCAACAATGAAACCAGTCTAACGAACTTTAGCAATAAACTTGCGTATACCCGGGCACTGCTAGTCCTTCTCTGTGACCAAATTTTGTACGAAAATTTCGTGCAAATTCCGAGCAGTTGTCTTTGTTTTGGAAAATTTCCAATAAATCCCAACGTTGCTCAAGCGTAAATCGATTTATTTTGTTCGGTAGAGATAATATACTGAATTTTGTGACAGAGTAGAATGACACAAGTATTGCCCGATTCGAAATAACCGCTGGATCAAATTTAAACCGATAAATGTCCCACCCATTAGTAGATATATATGTTAATTATGCGTTTAGGATTTCAAACATACTTCGGTTAAATTTTTTTAATACCTTAGTTCAAAGGTAATATGGGAGGAACTAGAAACATATTTATATGAATAGAAAGCGCCAATAAAAAAAATTAACCAGTTTTGCTTTAAAACATACAAGCGAGATCTTAACTTTTATATAAATATATTAACAATTTAAATATAAAAATAAAAAAATTAATAAAAAAGTGAAAAAAGAAAAAAAAACAATTTTACAGATTAAACGTCCATTAATTTTCACTCTTCTATGTTAAAGAATTAAAATAATAAAAAACTATAATTAAAAATGCAATACTTTTATAAAGTAGTAAAAGTATAAGACATTAAAAATAAAATAAAAGAAATATTTAAAATCTGACAGCCAAACAAAAAAACTGACTTTCATTCAACTTTTACCCAAAATTGTTGTTCCGAATTGCTAAAAATTTTCAAATACTTTTATGAAGAAAAAAAGAAAAAGAATAGTTACGAAAAAAATAAAACATTCAGAAATGAGGTAAAACATATTTTAAGCCTTAACTCATAGTGGCTTAAATCTTTGAACTTAAAAAAGGTACAACAAATTTAAAGAAAAGAAAAGAAAAAAACATAGAAATTATGGTTTAATAGTGCACGTGTATACATACCACTTGTATTATAAGATTTAAGTTGTACTTAAACTTGTTTTAATTAACTTTTAAAACATAATTCAAAGCTTTTCATAATAATAATTAAAAAATCTGGAATTTTATTTATGGCTTAAAATGAATACAAGAGCTTGGCATTATTATGATATTCTACGTTGATTACTAGTTCAGGGCAGTTGGTCAATATGACAGATAATCAAAATTTTTAAAACTGAAGTTCTTCCACTAGAACTATAAAAATTATACGCTCGTTTACCATGCTGTTAGATTGGAACTATCTGATGATTTTTTAAGAGCTTTCGGATTTGATTAAAACAAGATATAAAATTGAGAGAAACGTTGGTATGATCTCATTACTTGAGTCGATAGAACAATCTAAATAATTTAATGTTTAAAGCTGGATTCAATTTTGGCATACTCTCTCCAACATATTGGCCGGTACCACATGAATAAATTCTCCAATATTGTCTTCCAGTGCATCAATTGCTACAGGGCTTGTTCCTATATACATGAGCCTTAACATAGCACCACGCAAACTAGTCTAAAGGCGGCAAATTGACCGGCCACAAACGTGAAATAAGCTGTTCACCGAACTCGCCTCGCAATTAGGCTATTGTTTCACACGCTGTATAGCATGTGACACCGTCTTGTTGAAACCACATGTCAGCCAAGTCCAGGTCTTCCATTTTGAGCAAAAAAAAAAAATATATGTTTGTAATCATTGGATGGCAGCGCTCACCATTCACGGTAACGTTCCTACCTTCATCGTCTTTGAAAAAGTACGGCCAAATGATGCCACCGGCCTATAATTCACACCAAACAGTGCATTTTTCGGGATGCATTGGCAGTTATTGGAATACTTCTGGCTGCTCTTTACACCAATTATTACAATTTCGCTTCTGACCATAAAATAGAAAAGGGTCGCAATGCACTGAATTTTGATAATAAAATTCAATAAACTGCAAGCGTTTTTCGTTTGTAAGTCGATTCGTGGTTAAATTATAGATCAAACTGAACATTTTCGACAGTAACATGTTGCACGAAAACAGCTGAGTTACCAAAAACAATGTTGCCAAAAAGTATTTGGTACATTTTTTAATGTCTTTTTAAATTTTAAACGGTGTAATATATTACTCTGGTGGGATCTCCCACATCGGTGGCATCCAGAGCAAATAAGTCACAGTTTTACATAAGTAATGACACGCTGCCACACCCCCCAAAACAATGCGTTCACCAACGCTCCCACCTTATGATGAAATCACCAGTGAGTACCAAATTCGGAGGCATGTCTTTTGGACATGACCTCCACACCTTTGTAAACAGTTGGAAACAGTCTAAATTCTTCCGACATATGGGTCACGACACCCGGTTAAGAATATAACTCCACAGAACATCCATCCAGAACAAGGCGATAAGGGACCTTTTGGCAAGCCGCTCCTCTTACAGTAGGACATGGGGTTTTTCGCCAATAATGACGCTATTATGCAGCTCATTATTACTTATGCGGCGCTAGATTGGTGGAGAAAAGCTAAGGAAGCTACCACCATAAATAAATTAGGCAGGGTACAGAGACTCGCCTGCCTACGCATAACTCGGGCAATGAGAACATGTCCAACAGCGTCTGTGGAAGCCCTGATTGGTTTGACATCACTTTAAATATATGTAATAAAGGTGGCGGCGTGTTCGGCTGCAAAGTTTTTCGCCAAGGGATCACGAAATGCGTGGTCAATTCTACGCATGGGGGTGGTCAGAGAACCATCTTTGATCTGGGATATTATGTGTTTGGATCTGTGTCTTGACAGGAGATTCTGGGTTGAATTTCCGGACCGGCATTGTTGGTTTAATGTGGCCTTAGTTCGGTGTAAGTTTGATCTGAACTGGTATATAGATGACTACAAAATGAACGACTGTGTCGGTGCTGGTGTCCGTGTACCCAACCCAGACTTGTTGATCCCACTGGAGAGATGGCTGAGTGTCTTCCAGTTGAGATCATGGGCATTGCCATATGTGTGGAGTTCAACCTGGACAGTAGGCTCAAGGATAAGAGCGTTAATATATTCCATAGTAGCCAATATTTAGATATTGGCAGCCTTATCAAATATTGCCATAAGGCGTTAAAAAGCTTTCGCTAAGAAATAGTTACTTTGGCGGATGTATTGGCTATTACTCAGAAGCTTTTACTCAATGTACTATAATGACTGAAATTTAATTACGTGATTCTTCGACTTTATCTGAAAGATACATAATTTATCTTTTTCCCTGATATAAAGCGGTTTCACACAACATGGTACGTAACTACCGCATTGAAGAAGGTCTAGAAGGTGGACTTAAATATTTGCATCTTACCTCGAAATAGGCGATCCAATTCCACCTAATACCATCCACAATCTAATCAAGGATTGAGAAATTGGCAGATGCTTGAAACGCTGGAATGCTTAAAGGGGACTTTATCACTCTATCGGCGATCAGTTCGCAATTTGGGCGTCACTCTAAGCTTCTTAAGTATGCCAGACTTAAAGCGCATAGCGAAATTTGTTACGGGCCATTATGGTCTAAGAGCGCATCTGAAGAGGTTTAGATGTAAATATTTAGATGTTAATATGTATTGTTGTATTGGGCGACATATCCACCATTATGGTTTCAGATATGCTGTTGTTCAATAGGAAGGCAACAGATCTGCTAAAGAAACTATAGACCGGAAGGAACACATCATTATCAAAATGATAATGATAATTTATTTAGGGTTTTCAGCTCTCTTACTATTAACTTTACACTAATTATGTACAGACAGCGTCAAAAAAAGTGTACACCCCCTTTCTCTAAAATTGAATTTTCATTTCAGTCTTTAAAAGTGTGCGATGAATTTAAACAGTTCATATTTTTTAAAACTGTATTTATGGCTTTACGAAATCCATAAAAAAAAACAAAATTCTTATAACAACTATAGTTACACAACAAAATCAAAAGGTACTCTATTTTCTACGCGTCAAAAAGAAGTGTACAAGTCAAAAAACTATATCGAAAAGAAGAATGAAGTAAAAATACCTGGGAAGTGATACAATTTCTTTTAAAGTTGCTCCCGAGTACAACAATAATCTCTTTTTAAAGTTTTCAAAGTACCTCAAAATTTTGAGTTATGGTTAAAAACCCGGTTTTTCTTACATTCAAGCACTTATAAGATAATAACTTAGCTAGATATTAACCGATTTTAAGAAGTTTAGAAGATATGGAAAGAAGAAGAACAGGCCTTTCAAATACTTGACTTAAGTAAACTTGTGGAATTTGTGTGCATTGCTTTAGTAAGCGCATATTTTATTCAATTTATTCCAAACGCTCTTTTATATAGGAACCGCAGTATATATGAACTCATTAGAGAAGTACGTTTAGTTACGAATACAGTGATACAAACTTGGTTTTTTAAGATCCGATGGAAATTGAGTTAGTAAACACCAAGTTAGTTTTTTTTTTATTGAGTAGAAAACCAAGTTTCATTGTATACATAACTAAATGTACTTCTCTAATGAATTCATATCTAATAAATTAACTGATAGTTCCTAACCCTAACTCGGAATTATGGAGGCATTTTGAAAACTTTTAAAGCGAGAGCAACTTAAACAAAAAATGGTATAACTTCCCAAGATTTTTACTTCATTCTTCTTTTTGGCATAGTTTTTTGACTTGTACACTTTTTTGACGCGTAAAAACTAGAGTACCTTTCGTCTTTGCTGTATAACTATAGTTGTGGTAAGAGTTTTGTTTTTGTTTCTTTGGTTTTCGTAAGGCCGTAAATACAGTCTTAAAACAATATACAATATTTGATTTCATCCCATTTCTAAAGACTGAAATAAAAACTTTGTTATAGACAATGTGGGTGTACTCTTTTTTTTATGATGACTGTATGTGGAATATTTCAGCGTCTGTACTGAGAAAAGTTCTATTATATGTTTCTATTTAATTAATTTATTTCTTTATTTCTACCAAATATTGCACAATTCTGTAAATTTATGGAATTTATGCAATAGATTTGCGAAATGTTTATATTTATTAAGAAATAATATTTTTTAGTTATAAATCATTGTTTCAAATTTGAAATAATAAATAAACGCACCATTTATTGAACGAAAATATCAATTTACTCAAACACTGCACAGTAGTCGAAATTGTATAGGATCGTACATCGACTTTATATTTTTTTCCAAGTCATTCTTTTATGGCTTCTACAAAGCATTTGCCTTGTTTCAGTTTCATCAATGGGTCAAGCTAAGTAGATGATTAGTTCACATGATGGAGCTACCACCTTATTGTCGCTTAGAAACAATGCCTCCATGTTTGTGTAGGGGTGAAGATCTTCGGTAGAGTGTGGTAGTGGTGACCCTTACTTAGCATTGTTTTTTTTCCCAATAGGTGGTGTTTTTTCAGATCATTCTTTTGATGTTTACTACACCACCAGAGGTAAAGCTAGAATGTCAGAAGGGGGTGTTTTTGAATGGATTTGTCTATAGGGATGCTGAAGGCCCTTAATTAAATGATCGAAAACTCTAACAAAATTTGTTTTCTTCATCTGTTATGTACGAGCACTCTTACCACTACACTATGCCACTTTACATCTACTTAGGATATTAAAGTGAATCTTTGATTTTTCTCTAATACTTATTCTAGAACGTTCTTAATAAAAGAAAGCCTATCGAATGTAACAAGGCAACCACTTAAGGCCAGAAATCTAATTAAACTTAGCGAATCAAATATTATATGAATATGTATCATTTGGACATAGGTGATACACGAGTATTCCGACGGCATTCAATGTAGGTGGTCAACTCTCTTGATAGCTTAAGTAGACTGATTATAGGCTTACTAATTTATATTTCTAGGGGAAACTCATAGTGATAATACCTGAAAGGCACAAATGAATAGGATCATCTAAGCTATTTGACGGTTAGGCAGTCTTCACGAACAGGTTCAAAACATATAGACATATGCACCAACCAGCAAATAGTACTATAGGGTTTTGATTTAGATTACCAGATAACTTCAGCACTTTCCCGACTAAAATCCTAGCTGCTTAAAAAAAAAAAAAAACTTAGATTAATATTGCAGTAAGGGAAAGGTTATAATCTACTTATATTGACAGCCAGCAAATCCCTGATGGGACATATCGTAAGATCTAGACTATATAATGACTGTAGCACAGCTATTGGAGAACTGATCTTCAAATATATAGGACAGATTATGTTCTATACTGGGCCATTGCAATAACGACGGCAACCAAAAAGACGAGGAACTTTTCCTTACCTGTGGAACAGCCAGCGAAGGCACCATTAAAGAAATGGATTTTAGGTAAATCCCACAGCTCGTGGAGAAAGGAAAGTGACTGGAAGGTAACCAGGGCCATATGGTCCAAACTGAATAAATCAAAAACTTAGTTACTCTGAGGACTGAATAGGATTATCCAAGCGATAATAACAGGACATTGTCTTTTACGATAAAAAATCTTCCTATGGGACAGCGGTATACCTTACTTCTATAGGATATAAGAGGAAAAGAAAACGACAATATTGAAGAACTTACGATCTAGAGAGTTAGGTAATCGGTTTTACAATAAGCTTAGTAACGTACTAGACTAAGGTCTGGGTAACATAACTGGATTTATCATGTGTATTCAATGGCTAAGCAAATGAGCAGTCTTATAATGATATTAGGCTTTACAATGGTCCAAATGTGATCTCCGGATGCTGATTTGTTTTAATTTAATCTCTCTGTTCAGCAAGCTGTCAATAAATCAACGAGACCACTTTAATCTGTGAAAAATAACATAAAGAGTGGCACCTAGCGGCAGCTGATCAGAATAATTTTGTGAAAATAAAACACAAATTTTTAATGGGAAAGTAAAAAACATTTTATTCAAAGTATTGGCCAATGCTGGCTACAATTTTTTCCCATCTTTCAGGCAATTTGTGGATTCCACGCCAATAAAATTGTTCGTCTCTTGAAGCAAACCAATTAATCAAAAAATTTTCGAGTTTCTCGTTGGTATCGAAGTGCTGCTCAAACAATGCGAGTCGCGTCAGTGAAAACAAATAGTAGTCGGAAGGAGTTAAGTCTTGTGAATACGAAAGGTGTGGTAGCAGCTCCGAGCTAAATGCGCTGATTGTATCCTGAACCGGCTCCGCCTTGTGTGCAGGTGCATTTTCAGGCTGCAAAATTACCTTGCCGTGTCTTGTGGGCCATTCTGGTCGTTTTCCGATCAATGCATGGTTCCAATTGATCATTTGTTATCGGTAGCGATCTGTATTCACCAAATCTCTTTTACTAGGTTTTAGGAGCTCGTGGTCCCACCAAATTCACAGAATTGTCTTCCTACCGAATCGATCTGGTTTTGCAACCGAAGTTTATGGTCATCCCGGACTAACTCATGATTTGTTCCGTTCAGGATTCTAAAAATAAATCTATTTTTTATCGCCAGTAACAATTCGATACAGCACCGTTTTTCAAAATGAAAATAATTAATTCTTTCCGCAAATCATAATTTTTTGATTCGCCATCTTTAGCACGATGAAAATATATGATGTTGTTTGTTCACTGATTTGATGTTTACTGAAAATGTTTGAAAGATGTCATTGCTTATGGAGACATTTGTATCATTGCGGTAATTTCAAACCGGTACACCCGGTATATAAAAACAAGTTGTCCTATGCTCGTCATTTTATAGCTCGAGAACCACTAAACCGATTTGCAAACTAATACATGAGTTTGAAAGATGTACATTCAGAGATGGTTTTTGTTTAACTAGGAGGTGCCACGCCCACATAAAATTTGTATTTTTATATATATATCTTTAAAACGGTAATAGTAAGAGTTTCTAAATTTGATTCAAATAATTTTGTGGTGAATGCAAATCATCAGTGAAAAAGTGGAGTGGCACCTCCCGGTCAAAGTAAATATTTATTTTTGTATAACTTTGAAACGCCAATTGTGGAAGGTTCTGAATTTGGTCTAAGTATCTTAGTAGTCAAACCACATCATCAGTCAAAATATGGTCGAAATAGAATAAGTAAGTGTGGCACCTCCCATACAAAGTGAATATTTATTTTTGTTTATCAATAAATCGGTTAGAATTGCTGTTTCTGAACTGTAATTAATGTCTTAGTAGTCAGTACAAATTATTAGTTTTAAAATGGGTGGAATTGATTAAGTGGACGCGGCATCTAGCATAGGTTTTAATTTTTGGTAAAGATCTCTAAATTTGATTTAAACCATTTCTTGAATAAGAAACATCATTAGTCAATAACTGGGTGTGACTAAATAAGTGGGTGTAGAACCTCCCCTTCATACTAGATAAGGAATTTTGCATGTGTGTAAAACGCTAGCAGTTAAAGATTCGTTATTTGTCCACATCAGTCAAAAAGCAGGAGATATTGGTTAAGTGCAAAGCAAACCGGATAAAATCGATTTATATATACTGTTACGCTTAAACCTTCTTAAAACGTTTGAGTTCTTTTTACTTACGTCAAAATCAAATAAACACTACGTTGTTGTTGTTTTACAGTTTTTATTTCCTCACTTTATCTATCGTACAGTTTGTCTCACTTTAGCAACTTATTTACCTTGCACTTAATATTCGTTTATGACTGCAAAACGATAACTATCAAACTAGGAAGATCGGACGGTTATTATTCGGCCGGTTTTAACCGTTTTTTTGTTTTTTTTCGGTTTTGTCGAATACGGTTTTTTCAAAATCTTCATTTTTCGAATACCGAATAAGCCGGTTGATTTAACACGAGTAACCGGTTAGTTTAAATAAGTCTAGTTTTTGTACGTTTGTATATTTTTTATTGTAAATATGCTCATGGCTTAACTATTTGCATAAATTTAGTTATTATTTTTGTATATATAGTATGACAACGTTGAACGTCTCACAGAGAACGTAAAAACCAAGGTGGATCGAAAAACAATAACTCTCTCTCATCTCCTTTAAATAAATATTGATTTTTATATATGAAGAATAATCAACTAGACTCATTGAAAGCGACCCACAAACGCCGGTTCCGAACGGCAGATATATTATCTAATGAAGTTTTTCAAAGCGTTAATACACATAACCAGTCGCTTATGTTGTGCGGTGATATCGCTGTTCAAAATTTTTAGATGGTGTGGCCTGGGATTAAACCGACGACTTCTTGATCCGAAAGTGGGTGTCTTACCTAACATACCACACTGACACACGCACTATTAAATACGTAGTGCAAGAATTTACATACAGTGCTCTTCGAAACCTAAACAACTTTTCTTGTCGAAGCAATTAAGGACATGCATATTACTAATAGATTTATTCAAAGAAAGCCATTTCATTTTTGTTATCTTAGGCACCTAAATTATAACTATAATAACAAATTTTTAATTCCAGTCTCTACCAAGTAAAACAACAACAAAAACGAACTTAGCTTCTGCAGTAGCTGTTCGAAACTTAAGCAACTTGCAATACTTTGTGTAATAAACTTTGTTTTTTATGGCCTCCGCCCACCGTTGTGGCATAATTTTTATGAAATTTGGTAGAATTATTGTTAGCATTGATAGCCACTTTAATTTTTAACTCTTCGTCAGCTTCTGCTTAGTTTTAAAACGACATGGTCCAGCACTGTGCTTCAAGAATTAAGAGCAATTTTATTTAAATAAAAGAATCGGTTAACCAGTTATTTTAATAATTATTAACCGAAAACCAATTTTTTAAAACTTGCTACTTTTCGAATTATTCGAAAACCGGTTGTTGAAGAAGTCGAATAATCCATCTTCCTATATCAAGCGAATATCCTTGTAGTTACTACAAATTTCTATTTATCTACGTTAAATTCAAAAGATGTAAAATTATAATACACAAAAAGGAATCGAACTGGCAACACTGTTAAACATGTGGTAGTACTCTTTATAGTACAGACAATTATGGTAGTGACAGATATACAAGAGTCTTGACATAAACCGATAAAGTTTATAGCTAAAATCTCACAATACAATCCTTGATGTGGTGTATTTTCTTTATAGGCATTTTTATTTTTGTAACAGTACATATCTTCTTATACATATAAGATATATAAAAATAAGTAGTCCATTTCTAATGCTGTGTTTTTCTAATATAAAATGTAGGCATTGTTTTAAATTTTTCTTATGAGAAATACTTTTAAAAGGCTCCCAGTAACGCGGGAGGTGCAACTCCAGTAGTTTATAATCTTAAGTGATTTTAAGAAAAAAGTAGTACTGAAGAAATCAGGGGAACACAACTAAAGCATTAGCTAAAGTTAAGTGGAGTTTATTCTTAACTTGAGAAATATATGTTCATTTGAAACAGTTCTTGATTACCGTTTGAAAGCTTGTTTTCTATTAGAGATACATATGGATTAACTTTAGATTTTTTTATTTTCAACCTATGGCAGTGACCACTGTGCTTTGGCTGATTTGTTAATGTAAACGGCCATAAATTTGTAATAATTTTTTTTTTTTTTCAGTTATTTATTTTACTTTGCGTAAATATTAATTTTTACACAATTCCTGAAAAAACAACAATAACAAAATAAAATATAATACGAATGTAATTAATTGTTGCCAAATCATTTATTTTTAAAATAAATGAAAAATTTAATTATTAATAAAACATTTAAGAAATAATTATATTGTAGACTAGCAATGTTTCATTGTTCGTAACAACAATAAATTTAATTTAAGAAAAAAAATTTTTTTCTATTAAAAAATAAAAATTAATACTATAAATAGATATGTACTTGTTTGCCTTTTTTATGTTTCAATTGCTGCTACTTCTGATTTTTTTCTGAATTTCAATTTAATTTTTACTCAACCATGACAGACGAAAAACATTTTTGGTTTTTAATTTTTATTTTTATTTTGTTATCTAAACAATATTAAATTTAATTAATATTTAACTTTTTATTTTAGTTTTTAATTAAACAAAAATAAAAATGGGGATGTCAGTGTCATTTAAATTTTTATTATAATTTTTTGTTGTGTAGTTAAGAAATAAATGAAATAAAAAAAAATTTAATTCTCGCCATCTTTAATTGCAACAAAAATATATTACATATAATAATTTATATATATCTGCAGTTAAACTAACAATCCAAGCGAGTGTCAGGCTTAGTCATGCCAAACTATGTATATGATATCCTACACTAAAATTAACTTTTTGGAACTTTTTTAATTTCAAGAGCCTTGTAAAACGGTCAGCGAAATAAATTTTTTTTTGAAATTGCTTCAAAAAAAAAAAACTACTGAATATTTTTCAAATTTCTTTTTTTATTTGAAAGTACAATCCTTCCGGTTAATAATGGAAAATAATTTCATTCAAATGGCTGCCTCGGCTGGCTACGTAGTAGCCTACACGATCGGTCCAATTTTTAAGCACATTATCGATTGTGTGCACCTGTATTTCACCAATGGCTTCACGAATATTGTCCTTTAAAGCGTCAATTGTCTCTGGCTTATTGGCGTAACACTTATCTTTGACGGCACCTCACAAATAATAATCCATCGGTGTCAAATCGCAGCTCCGAGGTGGCCAAACGATATCAGCTCTGCGGCTGATAATGCGATCTTCAAAAAGAGGGCGCAAAACATCGAGTGTAGCTTCGGCTTTGTGGCATGTAGCGCCGTCCTGTTGAAACCAAATGTAGCTAATATCCTCCTCTTCAATTTTTGTGAACAAAAATTGGTTCAACATGGCCCGATAACTCTCGCCATTGACTGTAACGGCCATTTCTTGCTCATTTTCGAAGAAAAATGGCTC
Source organism: Wohlfahrtia magnifica (assembly GCA_023159175.1). NCBI lineage: Eukaryota > Metazoa > Arthropoda > Insecta > Diptera > Sarcophagidae > Wohlfahrtia > Wohlfahrtia magnifica. Next base: position 2,391,755 of record JAKWBJ010000056.1, read on the forward strand.
AATTATGCCTCTGGACCAAAATCCGCACCCAACAGTGACTCGTCTTGGGTGTATCGGTTTTTCAATGTATGCGTGCGGGTTTGCTGTGCCCCAAATGCGACAATTTTGCTTGTTTACATACCCGCCAAGATTAAAATGAGCTTCATCTGAAAAGATGATTTATGATTCTGCAACATTACCATGATTTTTAAAGTAATGTCGCAATATTTCCCAGCGTTGTTCAAGCATACACACAACCATATTAGTTCAGCGGAAGGATAAAACTAATTATCTGTCAAATCAGATATGAGCTAAGTGTTACCATTCACGAAAAAAAACGTTAGATGGCGGACCCGATATATATATTTTTTTTGTTCTTCTAATACTTAAAAGTAAAAAGTCACGTCAAAAGGCGGACTTGCCTGTTAAGTTAAAGATATAAATTTTTACCAAAGAAGGATTTTTACTATGTTTTCTTCAAAAATTTTACTTATTTTGTGTGGTATCTTTGAAAATATTTTTTATTATTTGATAAGTAGTAACATAGTGTACACTTTGTGCAAAACAAGTGGAATTGTGATTTACACCCCTCTGCATTTTGCACATTATTTTAACACTCCGGCCAAAAACGTCAGGCATTTGTCCAACTTTATCAAAGCGAATGTCATTTGGTGAATTACAAGATCTTTTTACATACTTTGCCTGTAAGGACATATTTTTGAAGGATATATTGAAGGACATAATAGCAAAGTACATCTGCCATTACGGAAGTCTGTTAAATTTAAATGAAAGATATCGTTGCAATCAATTCTATGAATTCAATTAGACGATAACATTAAGATAAAGTCCATTTACATTCTTATATGGTATCGTTCTAGTAGTTTGTTTTCTTTGATTATATTGTGACCTACTTCAACATAGGATTTATTTTTCCGATCAAAACGCCATGTTTGTAACGATTGTTCGTCGCTAATTTCGGTTTTAAATGGCTTAATACCAGCATAGATTGAGAATAACCACACACATTTTATGTCCTGCCACAGCACACAGGAAAGTTCAACGCCTAAAATGCAGCCAACAAACTCGTTGAAATATTTTAAAAGGCAATTATATTTGAAACTGCTAAAAAAAAAGTAAAAAGTCTATCAAAAGAGAAATAAATTTTTATGCAAAACGAGCTGACAGTCGGTAGATCGGCGGAGTCCAATATATACCAATAAAAAGCTAAGCATTACAAAAAATTTGATAAAGAAAACATTAAATGCAAAATAAAAATACTTACCTATATAAAAATAAATTTTTTTATAAATTGTTAATAAAAAATGTTTTAAAAAATTTTCAAGCTTAACTTAAATCACAAATAATTGTTTTACACACTTTATCTAGAAATTTGACTTTACTGATTGAAATATTAAAACCAAAAGACAAATGCATGTTGTTATTTGTCATAATAAGTAAATTGTGTATTTCTCTGCACATAATGGAACTTCTAAAAAAAAAAATCAGCATAATAACACAAACAATAAACCCCACCTAAAGACTTGCCGGTTAGAGAGTTAAAAAAAGATCCTCACTTTCAAAGTGACTCTAAATTTTTGTTGCTCTCTTTCACCGCTCTCCTCTTAAAATTAACTATAGAGCATGGGGGTGAAAAAATAATGCCAACAAGTTCACAATTTAGACTCAGAACTCAATAATCAGGTGATTGTGAATGTAAATTTCACACAATAAATGCAAAAACCAGTTTTGAAATACTTACAGTACAGACCTACGATTTTTCTTGCACAATATACACACATTTCAGTGTAGCGATCAAAAAATAATATGTTTTTAGATTCATTTCTCAACCAAGGAATTGAGTAGCTCACGTTACAGTCAATCAAATTCATTACCACACCATGATCAAATCCTCTCGACTATTTATTGTGACGCCAAATGAACTCTTTGGCTTATGCTGCAAACAATTGACGCCTAGGAGGTCAACATTGCTCGTGGAATGCACGAAGAAGTCGCCTTAAGTTGGACGTCCAGAAAGCGCTTCGTTACGAACAGCCGCGATAGTCATATACCCGAAATCATTTCCAAATGTTAATGCCATGCATTGATCTTTCAAATAAAACAGTTTTTTGGATACATTTTTTGTTGGTGTTGTTCTATTGGTCTTAAAAACACACTACCATATAAAAGCTTAGAGCATTTATATCATTGATGTTCATGTCATGGAACAATTGTGTCTTCTCATTTTATATGTATTCTTACGCTCTTGCTTTTAGTCGTCAATGAGACACCGACGAAACCAAAGTTCTTACGATCTTACTTATAGTTGTCTCAGAAACAGCGACGAATGCACATGTGTGGCGGTACATCTTGAATTTTTTTACAACATCAACCTTACTCTCTCTATGAGCAAATTTCCATGTTTTCACTTACATAACTACATTTTTACTTTTGCAAATCAGTGATTTATATTGACTATTAATTTTTTATATCTTGAAAACGGTAATAGTAAAAATTTCGAAGTTTGGTTTAAACAACTTCTTGGCCAGTCCATAACTTGACTAGATTGATAAGTGGGCGTGGCATGGAATTTTGCATGTGTGGAAAACGGTAACTGTTAAAGTTTCGTGACCTATCCATATCAGTAAAAAAGCGGAAGAGATTGGAAAGGCGGATATTGCACAAAGGAAACAGAGTAAAAGCTATTTATATACGTATTCTTATCTATAATATTATTCTTATCTATAATATACATTATTATAATATATATTTTATAAGCAAGCCTCCCAGCAACGCATGTTTTATAATTCAACGGCAGCAAATAAGCTCCTACCTTCGCGACGGGTGGTCATCTTGTCGCGATGCGAAGGCTTACGTGCAAGGACCCATGAGGCTAAGCTGGCAGGACCTCCCACACCAGAGTAGCACATGGCGAGCACTAAACTGAGAACTTCCCATCCCCCGTCTCATAGCGTCTGTTTGTTTTTTCCCCATATGTGGCGGCTGTTAGACGTTACCTTCTTGGTGATCTTTCTCCAATTCTTGGTCAAGTTTGAACATCAAGAAGGTACAGTCCGTTGAATCCTAGGATTCTCCTTCCACTGCTATACTGTCCGAAATCCACGAGCGCCTGTTTCCATATTGGGCGGCTTGGTGGTCTGTCTGCTCCCAGAGGGACGGCAGCTTTCTGAAACATGGCGGTTATGTATAAAACGCACAACTTTTTGTCAGTCCGATGAGTGAGGGAAAATCGAGCCACATGTATCCGGTCGGGGGCCTCATAATCTCCGGAAACCCTATTCCCACGACGACGTCCTTGGGTCGTGGTGAATCGAATGCTATCAAGGTCCAGGTTAGTCTGATGGAGACAACCAGATCAGGCTAGTCTGCATGCTACTGGTATCGAACCTAAAGCAGTAGGAAGTAAGGGGAAACCTGGACCATCCAAATGCGTTAATGCTGCCCCGAAAGGGGGTAGTGGCAGAGAGGGTGCCTCTGGTTTGGAAGGCAAGCACCTCTAAAGCTGTCTAGGCCCGTGCCGGCAAAGTGCCGGCGAAACCCGCTGCTTCGGGCCCTGCCAACCGGCATTCTGGGGCGGCAGGTAACACTGTGCCTATTGCGAATAAGAGAAACGCGAACAAGTGTTTGGTCTCCCAAACTTCACCACCTACTGCCAGTGAAGGAAATGCGAACAAGTTTTCGATTTCTGGATCTGTGCTCTCAGACAAGAAAACGTCCCAAAGGCACATAACTCCTGCCAGAAGGGCCTTCCTGGAGCGATGCGCTGCTGAGCGCTTCATGGATGAATTGGGTAAGAAGCCCCCAAGCATCCCTAAGCAACTGGCGTCAAAGGGCGCCCCTAAACGGCAACGTTCGGAATAGGAGCCAACAGCCCGGGACTAAACGTCTGAAGCCATCAATGAATGGGTCCTATAGTGAGGTGGTCATCATTAACAGAAGCGATGCTGATTGCTCTATTTCCCGGGAGAACTGGGTTTTGATTCTAAAGCCCTTTTTGAAGGCCTATGGGAGGATGCTAGACTCAACGTGCTGTCTCTTGATGAGATTCTATGTCAGCTTAGAGCCATTGCCCGAATTCCTGACGAACCATCCGATAAGAAGGAGATCCTGGATCTCAAACGATGTGGTAACCCTGACATCTCTTCACATGATTTGATGGTTGCCAAGGTCTTTACATCGGATGGCTCATCCTGAACAAGGAGTCTCTGCCAACTCAACGGAAGAAAAGTGGAAAGATCTACTACGGTTTTGAGTCGATCTTTCAACAGGTCTACTGGCGGGACAGGGGAAAAACCGATTCAGGGCGAGAAAGATCCTGCTCCGAAGGATATGTCTTGTGACGAGACAACTAGCTCTTTCGCGCAAGAAGAAATACTTCTGGGTGATCTTTTTGAGCCAATGGACCAAGACGACGTCAACGTTACAGTCATCCCAAAAGGTAACTCAGGTTAACCTTTACCATTCTAAAGCAGCATCGGCTGCGCTGCTCCTCCGCTTAATTGGGAGAAGAGTGGAACTGGCACTGGTTCAGAAACCCTGGATAGTTGGTGACAGGGTCTGTGGACTACGTGCGCAGAACTATAAGCTGCTACATGTTGCGGGGTCAGGTAAGATCAGATCGTGCATTCTGACAAGCAAGAATTTGAATATCTTCATCCTATCTGATTACAGCGGCGGCCTTGGAGACCGGATCTGGTACCATTTTTGTGGTCTCAAATTACATGGCTCATGACCATAGCGAACCTCCACCAAATGAAAACGGTACTTATTTTGTTACATTGCCGGTAAGTAAAGTATTTTTTTCGATTAAAGTGAAGTTTGTTTCATGTTATCTGTCACTTTGTGAGCAAAATCTGTTTCAATAAAATGTTTTTGGAAAAGAATTTTCCTTTAAACAATAAATTAATAGCAAACAAATTAAACAATTTGCCTGTAATTATGCGTTTTTTTTTTTAGTTAAACGGTTCGCCTATAAGTACTAAATTATTATAACATTTTTCCATGATTTTTTTTATACGACATATATATTTTTTTTAACGACATATATTTGTATACGAATTAAAATTATTTTTATTGCTTAAAAGTATTAAACATTGACCTACATAATGCAACAACCGCATAATGAGTCTATTCACTGTACTTACATTTCACGTCTTATTTTATATATCTTTATGCCATATTACTGTTTGTAAAATTCTATTCAAACAATGTACTATAAAGCATATTTACATTAAACAAAATATTTTGTTTTTTTTTTTTTGTTTTTTAATAAGTTTATATATAATATTTAAAGAAATTTTTATAGTACACTTAACTTAACAACTATCCTCCCTTAGAAACGGTACTTACCACTTATCTAAATTACACTATACACCTGGTGACCCAACTTACATTATTATAGTGAATAGATACTTTATGTACTCAATTTTCGAAATCAGCGGCAGATCCTGACACAATACTTATGAAACCACATCTCGCCAGGACCAATGTCATTCATATTTTCAAACAAACAAAATCATTGATCATGATGCTGTAACGATCTTCATTAATAGTAAAGCGGGCTCGAGTCGATTGATGGTTAAATTATAGACCATACTGAACATGTTTCACAGTAACATGTTACACGAAAACAGCTGAGCTGCCAAAAACAATGTTGCAAAAAAGTAATTTAATTTAATTTATTTAATGGAAATACTTTGGTGAAAACCCTTAAGCTTATTGATATTAACCGTCAAACATTCGCAACAATTTCAGATACTGCGCAAAATGTTAAGATTTATAAGCAAAATTGTTATGCATACATATATCGGGTGGGCCATCTATCAGTTTAAATTTGAACCAGCAGTTATTTCGAATCTGGCAATACTTATGTCATTCTCTTCTCTCGCCAAATTCAGTTTATTAACTCCACTGAACGAAATGAGTCGATTTAAGCTTGAGCAACGTTAGAATTCGTTAGAAATTTATTTCCAAAACAAAGACAATTGGTCGGACTTTACAAGAAAAAAAATCTAAAAATTTGCAAAACTCATCTTTTCCGCTTGTGAAGCGGAGGCATCATTGGCCCATATTTCTTTGAAAATGAGGACGAAGCAATCATTACGGTCAATGGAGACATCTATCGCACAATGTTAACCGATTTTTTCGTGCCCGCTCTTCATGGTATTGATGTGAACGATGCTTGGATGGTGCAACTTGCCACACATCTCATGCCACAATCGATTTATTGCGTCAAATGGTTGATAGCCGTTAAATTAGCCAAGTTGATGATGTCAATTGGCCGCCACGAAGCTGCGATTTGACACCGTTGGACTATTTTCTGTGGGGTGCCGTTAAAGACAAGTGTTATGCCGACAAACCAGAGATAATTAAGCATTTCAGGGCCAACACTCGTGATGCCATTGCCGAGATACGACTGATGGCTGAGAAACTTGAAGCAACTGGGTCCGTTTGTGATAACAGAAACAGAATTTATCAAAGTAAGTAGTGACCGTTTAACCGAGTACACAGCAGCTGTGAGCAGAAGTGTTGAAAAAGATCCAAAAACCTCCATGAGGGATTGGAAGTATAATAACTTGCATTATCAAAGAGAGTCACACAACAAGCCATTTTCCTACGTTTCAAAGCATCGGGATTCATTCAAAAGCAAGGAAATTCAGTCCCATTTGAATTGAAGCCGAGAGACGTTGAAAGACGATTTTGCAGTAGGAAACGATGCTTGAACGCTACAAAAAGAAGTCATTTTTGCATCGTATTGTTACTGGTGATGAAAAATAGATCCATTACGATAACTACAAACGCAAAAAGTCACATGTAAAGCCCGGCCAACAAGCCAAATCAACGCCGAAGCCGGATATCCATGACGCCAAGGTAATGCTCTGTATTTCGTTGATTCAGAAGCGTGTTTTGTATTATGATCTGTTGAAATTGTGACAGACGAAGAGAACAATCAATGAAAAACGATCAGACATGAGACCATAGTCTCCCAATCATTACAAAGTTAGGCGATATGTTGCAAGGCTGGTCAAAAACTATTTCGTAAACAGTGGATGGAAAGTTTTGGCTCACCCGCCTTATAGCCCAAACCTTGCCCCTTCTTACTATCATTTGTTTTGATCGACGCTTGACTTCAGAACAGGGTATCATAATTATGCTTGATTCGTTTTTTACCTCAAAACCAGAGCAGCTCTTTTGGCGCAGAATCCATATGCTACCAGAAAGATGGGAAAAACTAACGTTGGACAATACATTGAATTATGTATCAATTCATTAAATGTATTTTTCAAGCAAAAAAATCTACATTATTAACTTGTATACCCAATAAAACCAGCTGACGTCGGCAATTCGTTTCTTGGGCCATCGAATAACAAGAAGAAAATTAGAATTTGTTGGCAAAATAAATTTCACCGACAAAGCCCATTTCTAGCTCAATGGTTATGTCAACAAGCAGAATCGAAGGCTTTAGGGTGAAGAGAATCCAAGAGTTATCTAAGAGCAACCATTACATCCACAAAAAGTTACGGTTTGATGTGGTTTGTGATCCGGAGAATCGTGGGACAATTTTTTTTTTAACGAAAATGGAAATGCAATTACAGTCAATGGAAATCGCTACAGAGAGATGATCCGAAGCTTTTTGTTGCCGAAAATTGATGATTTAGACGTAGAGAAAGAATCCTTTGAAAGTAAAGTGCGAAAATCGCATTATTTCTCGTATAGGAGGAGTAAATTGGGCATCAAAATCGGGTAATTTGACACCATTCGATTTTTTTGTGCTGTTTTTTGAAATAGAAAGTGTACAGCAATAATCAACAACAGTTCAAGAGCCTAAAACCAACATTATCGAGCAGATATCAACCATCAACAACAGTTTATTGAAAAACGTGAAGATTGGGAGCCTGCCGAGCCAATGGGGGCGTCACGTGAACGAAAAAATTTTTATGTTTAACCGGAATCTATTTTTAATAAACTGAAATAAAAATAGTTTTAATATCTCAAAAAGGACTTTTTATTTAAATTAAGATGATACCTCAATTTTGGAAACCCTTTAAAACATATATAAAAGAAAAAAGAAAATTATTTATATCAAGTGTAGTGCTTACAATTTAAATAATTATACACAAAATGCTACTGAAGCTCTACCAATACCACCTTGATCAAAAAGTTCCCGGAATTTATTCATAAAATTAAAATTACAAGTTTATTCATCCAAATCTATATTGTCCTCTTCAAAGTAACCCCATCGACTGCAACACACTTATGCCAGCGTTTGAACCAATCCTCGAAGCATTTCTTATATTCGGTTTTCATTATTTCCATCAGTGCTTTCTGCGATTTTTACATTATTTCCTCTCGGCTGCTGAAACGCTTTCCCCGTAATGGTTTTTTGACTCGATTGAACAGAAGGAAGTCACAGGGAGCCAAATCAGGTGAATTCACTGGCTGTTGCATGATATTTGTTGTATTTTTCGTCAAAAAATTTCGAATAATCATAGCACTGTACGACAGTGCGTTATGAAGGTGCAAAATCCACGAGTTTTCTGCCCACAGTTCTGGTTTCTTTTGGCAAAAGTCTCAAAACGCCCAAATAATAGTCTTTGTTTGCTGTCTGGCCTTCTGACAAAAATTCATGATGCACTACACCATTGCAATCCATGAAAACCGTGAGCATTGCCTTTTTTTTTTGACTGAGAACGACCAGTTTTGTTTTTTTTTTTTTTTTTTGGTCTCGGCTTATTTGAAGAACGCCACTCACATACTTGATGTCTCATTTCCAGTAATAATACTTTTGATGAATGTGGATTCGCATTCAGCCTCGCAAATCATATCTTTTGCGACCTCAACACGATTACTTTCTTGCATGAAATCTAGGTCTTTTGGCACCAAACCCCAATCATTAACCAAGATATGTTGGACGGATCAATAGGCAATGTTCAAGTCCTCCACTATTTCTCTGCTGGTTAATTTGTGGCTATTGACCGACATTTCTTTTACTTTATCAATGTTTTCGTCGGTTTCCGATGTCGATGGTCTGCAACTGCTTTCATCATCTTCGATTGGCTCACGCCCACTTTTGAACCGCTCATGCCACTCGTAGACGACAGTTTTCTTTAAATCAGCGTTGCCAAAACACTTTTCCAACATTTCCAACGTTCGCGCCCCATTAAATCCATTTTTTACGCAAATTTTAATACAAATTCGTTGTTGCAAATTGAAATTCATTTCTAAAATTGTAAAAAATCGCAAACACACAGAGATAAATGTACTCTTGGCTACGTAGCTGTTGCAAATGTCAAGCGTGAATACCAACTACAGATGTACCAACTTAACAAAAAAAAAACTCAAATCTGAACGATGGTATCACCACACGGTGTTTATTCGTGGAACTTTTTGATCAAGGTGGTAGATATAGAAGTTAAAATTGTTAAAAAAAAATATATTAGGCTGGAAAAAAGCAATTCTTTTTTTGTTAGACTCTCTTACTTTTGTTTTGCACTAATTGATTTGTATTCAAGTAATTTGAATAGAGAAAAACATTCAAATACAAGTAAGTAATTATTTAGCGCCACGATATGCTCCAATTTCAGCAAAATATGTAAAAATATATTTAAACATCCACAGTTCCATAACGCCCATTTCAAAATACAAGCAAATTCTTTATGTGATTTCTTCCGTATTAAAAACCTATTATTTCCGTGATAAAACTACGATATTGCAATACAAAAAAAAAGTTATTGAAAATATTTGAAAAAAGCAATAAGAAGCTAAAACATTAACAAGTTCAATGGCTGGTATAATTTACATGATAAAAAGTAGCAATAAAAAAAAGTTTAAAAAATTACACACGTAAGGTGTAAATAAATTACATTCGTGGTGTGTGAATCATCTCGATACAAATGAATTGCAAGCTAATGGATTTTGCATAGTTTGAGTAGCAGAAAAAAATGAAAAATAATAAAAACGCCGAATGAAACTTATTTCGTTTATAACATGCATGTCTACCGTTTACCATTTTAATTTTAATTTTTTTTTTTTTTATTGTTGGTGATAATGAAAAATAAAAAAACTATTTCGGAATAGAAAAAATAAAAACTTGAAACTCAAAGACACGAATATCTTATGAGTATTGAGCATATCATCAAACTGTTAAACGTTGGTAGCACTTCAAAACATGCATTTTCGTTACGGTTTCATTTATTTTATTTTTAATGTATTTTTTTTCTTCTCTTAAAATAATTTAATATTTTTATTTAATTTCATGTCTTGTATATTTTGCACATTATCAACCATATCTTTTTATTTATATTTCTTTTAATTCAGGTTAGATATGTATGTATAGGCTAAGACAATAAAAACTTACACTAAAAGTGTTAAAGAAGAAAGAAAAGGATTAAAAAAATTATGAAAAAATTTAAAAGAAAAAATCCAGAACAAAACTGACAATATTTAAACGAATACAAATAATTAAAAAAAAAAATAAAAACATTTTAACATTTTAAAATTTCCATATAAAACACTTTTTTTCTGGTTAGACGAAAAATAATCAAAAGACTTAAGCAACGAACTTGAATTTATGAAACAATCTTTTGCTAAGAAACCATTGCTTCATTTGTTTTTCTTTGCTGTGTGCGCTGATCATTAAAGAAAAGTATGAAACCAGTCAGTCTACTACATGTTGATTGTACTTGTTATAAATCAGCTCATGCTTAACTTATTTTTAATTCTTTTTTTTACAAAATTACAAAAGAAAATTAAAAACTAACCAAATAACAAAAATACATAAATCCATCAACGCTTTTCTTCACTCAACCATTACAATTTCATAAAAAAAACATAACGCTCACACGATACGCTTCCATAAGCAACTTTTATTATTTTTCGTAAATAATTTTTGGTAGACAAATAGATAAATTTTTAATCTAATCAATACTGACCGAAAGGATATCTATATAAAACTTGAACGTGACTTGATCTAGGCCTGTAGTTGTAGAAATTCTTGGCTCAATGGATAGGTGTTTGTCAAAGAAAAACAAGATATTTCTTTTTATCTATCTAAACCTAAAAATTCGATTGCAATATTCAAGAAAATTCAATACGATAATCCATAAAAAGACAACATGCCGTAGCTTAGATTAATTCACGATTTCGAGTACATTCTATACAAACCAAAATTATTTGTCACTTTTTCAAAGAAAGCATATATTTCTCCGAAACTTGAACACTATGTTTTATTTAAGAATATAAATCTACTCTATCGAAGCTATGTACAACGATGCTGAACTCTCAGTTTTTCTCAACGGAAACTTTGATCAACCATTTTAACCATACCATCAGAAGATACTATGACGATTCCATTGTGGCTCCGTTTGCCAAAAACTCCCTGTAGCTCACTACGCTCGTCGGTGAACCTGTCGCATTCGAATGTAACGTGTTCCGCTGTTTCAAGTTCACCTGGGCAGTCTGAGAGCTCAAAACGATGCAAGTATTGCCGAAAACACCCATGGCCAGATAGAATCTGTGTAAGATAGTAATCCAGTTCTCCGTGCCGTCTTGTAATCCACATTTGCACACAGGGTATAAGAGCATATGTCCATCTGCAGTTCTGGTGAGTTTGCCACCTTTGCTGCCATTCTTTAACCGGCCTTAGGCGCTCCTCTGATCTATGATCCCTCGACGGTGCTACGCCTTGCACACCATAAACCAAACATAGCTCTCTTGCGTGGATATGTATCGGCATCTTTCCAAATATTACAGCAATTGCCACCTCGGACACTGTCCTATATGAGCAAGAGAACCTTAGCGCAGAGCGTCTGTGAATTTGTGCTGTATATAGTTAATTTTCGTTGTATGTAGTTAATTTTCGAGTACGCCCATATAGGAGCCTCGTAAAGTGCAACGGGGTCCACCGCCAATACTTGGTATTACACGCGTTACCACACGACTTATACTCTCTGCCACAGCTTAGTCTTGCGTCAATCATAACACCAAGGTACTTTGATGATTCCTAGCCAGTCTATCAGCCACATCATTCCCCCAGGTATCAGAGGAACTCAGATAATCCCCAGGTCTGAATGTCTTGCCATCTCGTTAAGAGATCATGAGTATTCACATACCAACAACAATGTCTAGTAGACAACGAAGTGCAGCCCAATCGTAACCTGACTGTCTGTACAGATCCGGATATTATCATTGAATATTCGGTAGTACGCTGACCTTTTTATCGCCGAGACACTGCAATGGTCCAGCAATCTAAAGGAAATTCTCTTTTCATATGCGGTAATAAAGACACCACCCCCGACGCATCCATGCACATCTCAACAGACCCATATATAACGCACAGTTCTCGTGAAATGCTCAGAAATGGTTTGCGTGTACAGGAATCCACCACGTTAGAGACCATATCCAAATTGCTCAGGATGATGTCCGCATCATCCATCCTCAACCTTATGGCGGACGTAATAGCCTACTTGGTCCTTAGATATACCGAAATTCAGTTCAGCAAATACCATTAGAAAGAAGCCGGACAACATTACAAGGATGGTACTAGAGTGGAATACGCAGGGCTCAAGATGCCGCGGTCGATAACAAAAAAACACTTGGAGACGCTCGATGCTCTCAGGCTTAGAACAGTGTAACATTACTTAAGAAGCCGCGAATACAATAGGAACAAACCGAGCAAGACAGAGATGTTCCCAAGAGGGGTAATGGAAAAAATATATACAAATAAAATAAACTGTCAACAAAGATCTAATATACGATATGTTCGTAGATAGGAGTTTCAGATAAACCCCGATACAACTTTATAGACCTTAAACTATATTTTTAAAAGCACAACCTTCGGTAAACGTAACATTATCTGAAACACTTTTTATTTTTACGATTATATTTCAATGCATTATTTATTTAATATTTTGGAATATTGGAATATGAAAATTGTTTCCAAATGGCAACCAACGAACCAATTAATTTAAGAAATATGGGGAAACAGACTGACTCTTCAGTTAACAGTACCTGTCGCTTTATTTATTTTTGTTGTTATTATATCTGCACTCTAAACCATACCATTCGACACAAAATTAATATTAATGGTCAAAAATATTCATTTTTTATTTGGTTTTTTCTGTTACTGTTTCTCGGTTTCATGAAATTATAAATCAAAAATTCAATTTTTCCATAACTTTAATACAAAAATAATAACAAAAACCAAAAATTAATGGCAGACTGTGTGTGTGTTAATAATTTAGCTTTCGATAGTTTTCGGTTGCACATTCCATTTGATGATGAATCCCAGTGAGTGACTCGTTGTGTGAAAGAAAATTTTGACCAATATTTCTTAAGTTTTTCACTAATTTCATATTTTTAATGTTAAAAAAAAAACAAGCAAATATTTCGGTTAGTTTACCTCGTAATGAGTAATAACACCACAAAAGTTAAATTTTTAAACCATCACACAGCTACACTCATTCGGAGATAGACAAACAAACAGACAGACAGACATTAATTACTTGATGTACAACTTTATTTCTGATCGTTTTTACTTAAGCAGCGTATTTCACTTTTTTCTTTTATTTTCTTTATCCAGTTTGAATTTCTTTAGTTTTTTTTTTATTCTCAAGACAGTGGTAACGATCTACAAGCTATTTTAAGCTTAACATCGTTAAAATCAATTAAATTGCAATATTTTTTTATAAAATCTGATATTTTATATATAAAAGTGTAATAGTAAACGATCGATTCCTTTAGTTTCTTAATTACCAATTGTTTTTAAATAATTATTCTGCTTTTTTATGACTTATACAACATGTCTATTAAATATAAGTATGTTAACAAATGTTTTTATATTTAAACTTAAAGTAATTGATTTTCTTTAATTAATTTTTACAAAAGACTTAAATTTAGTGAATAAAAAATCACGATGTGCACTCGCTAACGCCGACAGGAAGAAAGAGATCGAGAAAATTCTTATTGTAAGCAAGTGCAAAAACCATGCGTTTTTTGTGTTCTTTTATCTGGTTACTGTCGTACTCAGTAATTCCTTTTCAATGTAACAGGGTGCCACATACATATGTATGTGCAAACTTAAAAAGATATATATTTAATACGAAATTATAATACGCAAATTTGAGAATTATTCAATTTTAGGCTGCCCTCAGGGCAGTTTCACGTTTCAAATAATCTCAACAGTTTCAAAATAAAGTGTAAAACCGTATTCTCTGGAATTTAGTCTTTATTTCAGTTCTTTATAATACAATATATTTAAACATTTTACACTTTTTTAAAACTCTAGCTAAAGCTTTACAAAACTCCGGAAAAACAACCACAAAATTCCTACAACAACTAAAGATATACAACAAAAATGATAGGTACTCCATTTTTAAGGCGTCAAAATAAGGTGCACAAGACGAAAACGAAGACTATATCACAAAAACTAATGGCGTAGAAATAACTGTGAAGTGATCCTATCCGTTTTTGTATTATCTATGGATTTGTCTTTATAAAGAAAATGCTAAGACGACACATAGGGCGCTGTCCCATTGACAAAAATCTCTCATCACGAATTTTGATAAAACATATAATTATTTTTAAAAGCTAATTATCGGTGGAATATAATACTGAATTACTTTTCTATATTGTTGCAAAATAGCGCTAAACTCAACTAACTTATAATAAAAAGTATGTAAAAAATTGGATTTTAGGATCTTCAGAAAAATAGCTGTTAAAACTCTATTTATTTAAGAAATTTTTAGAAGTTTTGTTTTTTAATTACTTCACAATAATCTAAATAAAATAGAATACAAAGTTTTAAATTTCGTTTATAGGTTTTTTCTTTTTCCGACTTGGAAGAACACACTTATTTCAATAAAAAATTTCAGTTTACCAAAGGAGAACTAAAATATATAAAAGATAGATACTTTTGTATTTCTATTTTTGAAACTATATAATATGTTCTTTAAAATAAAAAAGAAAACTAACTTTGTCCTACAACTTAAAAAATTTTGAAATGTTAAGAATGTATTATTTGGAGAATTTTTCATAAATTTTACTGATTTTAAGTAAGTTACCGCAAATAAAAAATTAAAAATAATTTGGATTGTAGTTTATATATATAATATTTACCCAGAAATAATTAAAATTACTATTCAAATTCATAATTTGTAATACTACATCGAGTTTTCGCCAGATTACAATATTTTTTTTTTTTACCAAATGACCAAAATTACATGCGTTAAAAATTTGTTGTTATTTGCAATTTATATATTTATATCAGTAACTAACGCAAAAGAATCTTTTTTTTATTCAAAAATTTAAATATAAAAAAGTATATTAAAATAGGCTTTTTTGAACTTCCGTGTCCGTATTTGTTGCTCTATTTTTTTTAAACTTCGCTTGTATCAAGACTTAGCCCCAATAAATGTCTGCACGAAATTTCACTATCTACTCGTACAACAACTCTTTCTATTTTTGTTCATTTGTTAAGATGTACAATAATAAATATTATTTTTTATGGAAATTGCCACGCCCATTCTTCCTGCTGAATTAGTTTTTTTAACTTAAAGTTTGAAGACCTTTTTTGTTTCGTAGAAATGAACAATGAACCCAAAATTCTTCTCTTATACCTTATTAGCCCCTCAAAGTACAGAATTTGAAAACGTTCTTCTGTACTACATATAGTATATATTTAATCAGATGATGAATTTAAGAAAACAAAACACTTTGCATAAAAAGAAAAAATTCGTATAATATCAGAAGAAAAGTGCAAATTTTACGCGTTTTCACCTGATTTTAATTTCCCTTAGGTCAAAGAAAAAACATACTCTTGCTGCAAATGCAAAAGCCGTTTTTCTTCTTAAAACCGAAGTCAATTATTTTACAATATTTTTTCTAAATAACGGTTTTTAAAAATCCCGTTTTTTTAATATACAAACCTTTTGCACTATTCGTTAACTGTGTTCCAAATTTCAATAAAATCTGTTCAGTCGTTTGCGCGAGATTAACAGATAAACAAAAAAACGCTTACTAGCCTTATAGTTCGTTCCTACCTGCGAAGTAAAGTAGCCTAAAGCAAACTCTAGTTTCAGGCTTTCACGATTTCAGCTCCAGATTTTTATCATACAACTTTTCTGTTTGATTATTATTTATTTTAAAAGTTTCCCGTACAAAATTTAAAAAATTTCAGTACCGTAGCATTAAAATAAATTAAAATATTTTAGGTATCCGTTTGCCAATAACAATTTCAGGTCACTTGCACTTCAACAAGAAATTATTTAATCTAAAATGGCATGTTTTTCATGAACAAAGTTTTACTTTATGAACTTTGACTGAAATTTTTCCAATTGTTTTCTATTTGAATAACATTTTTAGTAAAATGTTTTGTGTACAAATAAATTATTTATGATTTATACGGATTAATTGAATACTAATTAACTATTTATGAATTTGTTTTTATTTTTGCTACCACACACACACACACACACACACACACATACATATATGAATATATTTGAACTTAGATTAATTTTACGTAATGTTTACTTTAACTGGATTTCTAAAGTAAAATTTTAACAGCCTATATCAGAGGTTGAAGAACATTAGTTTTTTGCTGAATTATTGCATACGTCATAAGTACGTCGATCCGTTCATAATGATTTTTGTTCATGTTGATCTTGTAAGCAATACACAGTTTGAAGTTTTTAATATGATTTGATAAATATTGTTTTGGACTTAAAAAAAACGTTTTTAATTAAGGAACTTAGGATAAGTTGGGGTTTTTTAATATGTTTAATATCGTTTTAGAGTAGAGTACTCAATACAATAGCTTGGCCGAAAAGTATTTATATGTTTATTTGTTTGTTTAATAATGATAGGTAATCGAAAAAATATTCTTACAACAATCATGATTGTTGGTTTTAAAATTGTCAGCATTAAGTTAAACTATATGTAGACAATATGTCACTATAAAGTCATAGATCATCTAACGTTGAGACAGTCAACTTGTAACTATTGTCTAGCCAACAGATGAACCAGGCAAAAATTTATGGAAATTGAACTTTTTGCAAAATGTTGTTACTTTTTTACCTTTTTAAAAACGTGTATTTATGAGTTCGTAAATCGTAGTTAAAATAAAATAAACCTTTTATTTAATTAAAATCCTTCGTCAACGGCTTACGAGACCCTGATGTTAAACTAGCTGTATGTGCAGCATAAAAGACGACCTTTGCAGATACGTGGCGTTCGCACTGGCTTAGAGGACAGCTCGCACGATATCAAAGCCACAAATACGTAAGGTACGTAATCTAGAAGTTGAGGCAGGGAAAGTGATGAGATCAACAAAATAGAGGAGGTGGTAAAGCGGCTCCTAGCTGAACAGAAATCAAAATTGAAATGTTTTAACTGTGGAAAAAGCGGCCACTTCCAGAGAAACTGCAAAGCGCTACGCAAAAGGTCCAGATCCGTTTTACCACAGAGCAATAATAAACGTGCCAACTACTGTCATAAAACAAAAGAGTCCCCGTTAAACTAAAACAAGCTAGCACTGAGGGGCAGTAGCTAGCTCCCACAAGCGAGGGCTCCACGATCTTCATATCAGTGTTACGAAAATAAGATTGGGAACCTCTGCGTTTATAACTTCGCTAATATAAATAAACAAAAGCTGCTACTAGGATGTTAATATAATAAGTAATCAGTAAAAGTGCTTCAAGGAGAATTTGTAGCTGCTGTAAGACAAATTCTGACATATGCTCTATTTGCAGCAGATCTACTTGCAATAGCAATAAGAAATATTTTGTTCACAATGCAGTGAAAAAAATTTAAATAAAATCCCATTTAGTGTCTTTAAAATTAAAAGAAAACTTAGTATTTTCACTTTCATCAAAAAACAATGTATATTAGAACAAAAGGTCCGAAATCTAGGATTAGTATATTCTTAATCTTACTTAGCACAACTTTGCCAGAAATTTGAAATCTTGAATATGATTTTGTTCCAAAATAATAACACGTACAATGAAATCTCAAACTAATATATAAAACCGTAAAAAGTTATGAAGAAATAAAAAAAAAATAGTCAAAATCTAACAGCAGGGCTAAGAATGTACATATTCTATTTTGTAGATATTAATTTAGAGAAATGCAGAGAACAAAAAAAAAAAATAATAAAAAAATTTGTGAAAATATGATGATATGATGAAATAATGATGATTTTTATATTCGACTTTATTATAATTATTATACATCTTGCAGAAAATGCCAATAGTGAAATATTAATGCTTTACTAATGACATTGTCAGTAGTACTAGTGACTAGGTGTACCCCAGCCAATGTAATAATCTATTAATGTTTAAAATTAGCTTTCCATTGAAAATCCACAAGTAGACTTTAACACTATTGACGAGGTAGGTCTTTTGCGATTATATGGAGATATTTGAACCAAAGATTCACTTGTTAAATTTATTAACGTGTTAGTTGACAATGTCTCCAGAAATACACTAGAACTGTTGTCTCTAACGTATCTTTACTCGCTCATAAAAAGAAAGTTGTCGATATTTTAACTATTGCAGTCTTAGCAAAAAAAAAACCTTACTGACATAGAGACATATTGCTCTAGGCTGACTATAGGGCAGTTATTATATACATACAGTTAGAGACGTAAGTAGTTGTACACCCAAACTATTTAACAGTATTTGTACATATGAAAAATATATTTTATATACAATACAACTCTAACGCATATTTGGACATTTTTTTCTCACAGATAAGTCCTCTAAACGTAAAAAATATAATAAATATACAGATTTTTTAGGGTCATTCAGAGTACGAGACAGGGAGGTCCAATTTAACAATAAGCATTTTCTGATATGAAAGTTGCTCTTTTTACCTTAATGCAAATCGAGGGTGCTTTTGACAATAACATATCAATCAATAAGTCCATAGGATATGTAATTAAAAAACAAACTTTTGACAAAACTCAATTTTATTATTCAATATTGCCTTCGAGGCGAAACAACAAGTGTAGAGATATTCCCACTTTTCGATACCATTTTTCTAGTACGATTTCTCTTTCTCGTCAAAATAGGCCTCAGTATCAGCGATTACTTTATCATTAGACTTAAGTATCTTTTCTGCACCTTCAATTTGCGATCGTTCATAACCAATTTGTTGATTTTTTAATATTTTCTGGAATAACAGCCTTATTTGGGTGTCCACTGCGCTCTGTATCATTTGTGCTGGTACGACAACGCTTAAACTCAGCAAACCACTTCTCTACCATTTGTATCAATGGAGCAGGGTTCGGATAGTGTTTATCAAGCCATTGATTGGCTTCCACTGTATTTTTTAGTTTTTTTTTCATCAAAAAGCAATGCTTTATCAAAACTCGAAATGCACTTTTTTTTCAATATCGGAAGTTGCTTCACACGAAATGCTTTAACTCACGAATCAATAGTCAGATTTCTGTCAAATTTGTACACGTATCGCCTAAAGGTTAGTACTAAATAAAAATCATATGGATAGAATTTCAGTGACGTCATCTATGTGTCATCTAATAGACTTTTTTATTGGACTTTTTCACTAGAACATTAGAACGAAAAGGATCGTAGACGTCAATTATAACTTGAATTATTTAATTCTTAGAGGCAAAATCACCGGCTCGTCCCTCCATGGAAAGGAATCTACTGCGATGGCGACAAAAGGCTGCGCTCAGGGTGGAGTACCACCTGCAATGCTATGGACAGTAGTAGTCGATGTCTTATTGCCATGATGCCTCATAGAGGTGTTGGCGTAAAAATATAAGAGTTCTTTGTGCAACATTATGAGCATTACTCTAAGATTGGTGTCAGATTGGTGCACTCACGAAACGACTATCGATTATTCTTTCATAAGTGGTTGTTGTGCCTTTTAGAAAGAGACCGTATCTCTTTTCTGGGTACCACCATCAACTTTCCTAGGGAGATTAAATATCTAACTGTCATCCCGGACGGGAAACTTTGTTAAAACTTGCACCTCGCTTCTGTCCAGACTAAGGCGACAAGGCTCTTTCGGCAAGTCGCTCTTCCTGTAGTAAGCAAGGTATGAATATATACCGCCGTTATGCGGTTATAGCCGGAATGAGTTAGGGAGTCTATGCATTTTACGCAGAGTGGTCTGAAAACCTTTGAAACTTTACTTTGGAAGGAGATTCAGATTTAAGTTCCTTAGTTTGGGGTGAATACAATCGGAACTGGTATACCGATGGGATAGGTCTCCTTAAAAGTCATTTTAAAGACCACCCATTTGATGCTCTACCAACTAGGTGCTTAACTCTGTTAATTCCAAACCGATTTTAAAAACCGAAGAATCATTTCATTCATATCTAGGAATACTCCTTTAATAAAACTATAAATACTGCATATAAAGTTACATCTTTATAATCGAACAATATGAAATGAATTGCATGGAAAAGCGTTTGCAATATTCACATATTTCACAAGTTTACTTAAGTAAAGTATATACTATTTAAAAGGTCTGTTCTTCTACTTTCCATATCTGGTAATATTAAAAATATTAAAATTGGTTAAGTTATTAGCTTATTAGACACAAAAGCCAGTTTTTACCCGTAAGTAAAGATTTTGAAGACGTTTCAAAAACAGATTCTTGTTGTACTCGATAGCAGAAAAATTGTATTAATTCCCATGTTCTTCCCTACGGTTTCTTTTTTGTCGTATAGTATTTTCCTTGTACACTTTTTTTTGACGCGTAAAAAGTAGAGTACCTTTCGTTTTTGTTGTATGAATTTAGTTATTGTAAAAATTTCGTTGTTGTTTTTTACGAATTTTGAAGACCATTAAGTACAGTTTTAAAAAAACATAAAATATTCAAATAAATCGCAATTTTAAGGCTAAAATAAGAACTAAATGCTGAAGTATAAGGGTGTACAGTTTTTTTACGCTGACTGTAAGGACTAGGAAAAATGGTTGATTAAGGAACGCTTTTCGAAAAATAATTTATGTAAAAAACTTATTTTTATAGAAGACTTTCTGTACAAAATCCCGCTTCGAAAAGTAACCAAGGGCATAAAACGGCATTCTGATAGATAAGTATTATCAAATTATTGGGTATACAAGTTAATAATATCGATTTGGATAACATATGGCATAACTATCACATATGGTTTGTGTCAATAATAACAAAAATGGTATTTTGAAGGGTAAACATCTGTCATTATATTTCAGTATTAGATAGATGCCTAAGTGTAAGCACACATTTTTTTCAATCGCTATAATAGTGCCAAATTTTGTGCCTAAAAAAAGATGTTTCGCGGGGAAGTCTGATAACTTTCTTTCATTTGAAGAAAACGGCTGCTGAAAGTTATCGATTGTTGATAGACGCTTACGATCGACATGCTTTTTTTTCGCCGTCACTCCTCTATGGAGCATATTGGCTTTCCACAAAGCATCTATTGCTTTGTTTCAGTTTCTTTATATTTCAAGCTAAGTAGATGATTAATCCGCTGTAGCTTCCTCCATATGTTTTTTTTTTTGTTTTTTCTTTTTTGGTAGTGGTGAAGATCCTTGCTAATTGGTGGTGGTCTTTACTTTAGCATTGTAATTTTTTCCCAGTAGGTGGCGTGTTTTTCCTGATCATTTGTCTGATGTTTGTCATCATCATCAGAGGTATGCGAGAAGGGTCAGAGAGGCTTTTTTCTGGAGGGAGGAAGTTCAAGCCTTTTCTTATTTTTAAACATTCGAAACCACAATAAAATTTTTTCTTCGTCATGTCCTCTGCTGGTGCTCGAACCTGGGTCGTTTGTGTTGTTATGCGTGCGCTCTAACCACTACACTACGCTACCCGGTCGACATGCACCAACTCAAAAAACGATGGTTTGCGCGATTCACTTGGTCAGCCGAAAAAGTTTGAAGGTGAGGAAAATTGGAAGCATTACTCAACGAAGATTGTTGTCTAACGCAAGAAAAACTTGCATAATCATTGGGAGTCCCACAACAAGCAGCCATTTCACTACGCTTGAAAGCATTGGGATTCATAAAAAAGTAAGAAAATTGGATCACATATGAACTGAAGCCGGGAGACGTTAAAAAGGCGATTTCGCAGCTCGAAAATGATGCTTGAACGCTACGAAAAGAAGTCATTTTTGCATGGAATTTTTATTGGTGATGAAAAATGGATACGTAACGATAACCATAAGCGCAAAATGTCTTAGGTAAAGCCAAACCAAAGCCGAAGCCGAATATCTAGGACGCCAAGATAATGCTCTGTATTTGGTGGGATCGGAAGGGTGTTTTGTATTATGAATTTTGAAGTCGGTTCAGATGATCACAGGAGAGCTGTACCGAACACAATTGATTCGTTTGAAGAGAGTAATCAACGAAAAACGACCAGACTATTCGACCAGGCAGGAACCCATAATCTTCCATCATGACAACACTCGGCCACATGTTGCACCGGTCGAAAACTATTTGGAAAACAGGAAAAGAACTGGATGGCAAGTTTTGGCTCACCCGTCTTATAGGCCAGACCTTGCCCCTTCTGACTACCATTTGTTTCGATCGATGACGAACGCCCTTACGCGTCTTTACCTGAAAAACGAAGCAGTTCTTCCTTGCTACTGGAAAGATGGGAAAAATAGTGGTTAAATATGATCGTTTTAATCCAAAAAATATGACAAATGTTACAGGTGTTGTTAACACACAATAATCTCTTGAAACCACTGTATCTGCTCAAATACAAACAAACGAATTCATACGATTATATGAAGTTTAATTTCATTTTTTTTAAGCGATACTTCACTTACCACCACTGAATGCAACAACAGCCAATAACTGTTTTCTTATGAACCCATATACGAAACTTCGTCTCTAAACTTCGTGCTTATAACGCTTGCTTGCTTGCTTACTTGCATACGTCTTCGTGTAAAATGTTACTGTATTTTGTTTTCGATTTGTTGCTGTATTTTAGCCAAGTATAATGAATGGAACACGATCATATGGTTTATATAGCAGTAAAACATGTTTCTTTTGTACTCAGTTGCAGATTTTACTTCATTCGAGTCGGTTGTTCGTGTTTCCCCCCTCTAAACAAATATATAAAGAAACTGTAGAAAAATATATCAAATTTTGTATTGTATTCGGTAACGTTTGTTAATAAGGAAAAATTTTATAAAAATTTTGCAACGAGTTCCTGTCCAAAATAATTTGGATTATCCTTTCAAAAATCATATTTTGTGGATTAATAATAAAAACAAAAAAATTCTCTTCTATCCTAAGTTTAACCAAATAAATTTTAGCTTTCAAGGTAAGGACATCAAAATTGAGTTGAAAAAAATTGAAAGATAAAACAAGTAAAGTGTGTATAATAAAAAACTAAAAGAGATTAAATTCATAAAAGAAAGTTACCAGTATAGGAAAATGTAAATTAAAAAACAAATTTACAAACTTTAAAAAGAAGTTCAACGCTTTAAAAAAAAGAAAATTGAAATTGACTGCAAAAAAAAATTATTTTCAACGCCAATCCTATTACTAATACTTTAAATGTATTTAACTTTCAAAAAACAATGTTTCCTTTGTCAAGACTTTCTTACCACAATAGTTTGTATTTGATTTTTAAAAGTATGGTTTTTCGCCAAACCGGATTGCAGATGTTTTTTTTTTTTAAGGAGTCAGTTATTTAATTTTTGTCATTTGATATGTAAACCACTTTCGAAAAATAGTTGGTTTACTTTAAGATCTTAAAGTCAGTTAAAAAACTTTGAACGCATCCTTGTTTTACGGCCTGTTTTTGTAAGACAAGCAAGTTGAGTGACTTCCTTGTTTATACATGCTAATGTAATATAAATATATAAGTAAACAAGTCACTTAACTTGCTTGTCTTAGGCAAATAGACGATCCAGCTCGGTTTGTCAGCACGGCTTAATGGCAAGCCAACCAACTCGTGTAATAGCATGTTTGTCGTGTTTGTCAAATTCGTAAACACGAGCTCATTGGCTGGTTGGCTTGCCATTAAGCTGTATTAACAAGCCGCGCTGGATCGTCTAATCGCCGCTTTACAGAAAGGGGCTGTTAAAGAATTTCACCTGTTAGGCATAAAATGACAATTTTTTTATTGAAATAAAGAAAACAATTTTAAAAATATTATTCTACTATTCTACAGTGATGTTTCTCGCACTTTAAAATAACCTCTCCTGACCGCGTCTTTAATTATCCATAAGGACTCAATATTAATATTTTAAGTTGAATAGAGTATAGAGCGAACTCGGTGAAAAAAAAACTTTTTTTATGATTTTAGAATAGTACTAAACTTGGTGTAGAATATAAAATATCTTGTTCACACATAAGCCTTAATTAGCAATTAAAGGCTTTTAATCAATTAATCCCTTAATTGAGCTCAATTTACTATAAAAAAACACAATTAATAAATTGATTAATTAGAAGTGCATTATTAATTGAGTCGAATTGCAATGCAACCCTGTATAAAGTATATAGAATGAGTAGTGGCAACTCTGTATGAAGTGTATTGAGTGAGAACTGACAACTATTTGACTCCAACGCTGTGACGCGTTTCAAAAAGTCACGGAATTATTGACCCACCCACCCGTACAATACTGGTGGAATATTCTGTTTGGCCCAGTAGTAATTAACAGAGAGGTTATTGGAAATAAAAACTATTCCTGATGGCTGATTTAATTTCATATTTTACCGAATTCAGACATAGATTTTAATTGAACTATCGTATTTGCTGTTCCTATTTTCCTAGTACCAGCACAATGCACTGCATGAGTAGGGGCCATCCCCTGGGTGCTGGTCTTATAAAAAAAAAATTTCTAATATTTCTTAACGACTTTCTTCTTCTCACTTCTAATCCTATCTACTCTTTTGTGACCTGGTGAAGGTCTCCGAGTGGGGTTGTACGAACAAGGTAGATTTTAATGCACGTATGACTCAATGTTGTTTTGTAACACACAGGCGTGGTGGTGTGCTGTCATCTGTATCAATGGGTAATGTGGATATTGAGGAATCAGATGCTCTTGATGTTCTGGGCATGAGAATTCACTGTGACGTTCGTTGGAATGATCACATATTTCAAGTGTCGAAAGAAGCATTCAAGTGCCTTGGTTTTTTGAGACGGTGCACGAAATACTTCACCCCATCTGATCTCCTTAATATTTACAAGACCTATATCCGACCCAAAATGGAATACAACTCTCATGTATGGGCCGGTGCTTCAAAGTCTATTTTGGAGCTTCTCGACCGCCTACAGGAGAGGGCGAAGGTGCTCATCAATGACGATAGGGTAGCCAACTCTATCGATTCATTGCAGCACCGTCGCAATGTGGCGTGTGTTCCATTGTTCTATCGGTACTATAACGAAATGTGTTCTAACGAAATTAAGGAATTAATTCCCAAAAATCATATATTTTTACGTAGTACTCGTATTTCTCTTAGAGCGCATCCCTTTGTAGTTGATTGTCCAGTAAATCGCACAACGCATTATAGAGAGAATTTGTTCTTTGGTCGCACTGTTCGGTTGTGGAATAATCTTCCAGCGAAAGTATTTCCTGCCACTTACGACATAAATATAGTAAATTTAAATCTAACGTCCATAAACACTACTCCCTCTGTCCTGCTTCCAATAACCTATTTTCCTACACGACTTACATATGTAGCATTTGACAGCTGGAAAGGCTAAGACAGAAATTTAAATTTAAATTTATGAATTTGAAACATAATAATAAAAATAAGTACAAAACTCTGAGTTTAAAAAGAGTGTACAACCAAAATTAATATTTTGCAATAAAGCTTCGCTTATCTCGTCAATGCGGAGCCGAATTTATTCTTTCAGAGTGTCAGTTGTTTGCGGTTTGTTCACGTAAACCAGGTCTTTCAAATGGCCTCATAGAAAATAGTCCAGCGGAGGTAAATCACAAAAAAGAGGCGGCCAATTGACATCATCAAATCGAGAAATTACGCGACCGAAAAATTTCTCATCCAATAACTGAAATGTTTGGCTCTCTGTGTGGCTTGTGGTGCCGTCCTGCTGAAATCAATGATCACTGATGTCAACATTAGCCAATTGTGGCCACAAAAAATTGGTTAACATGGTTTGGTAGCGCAGAAAATTCACGGTGAGGGCATTTCATTGCTCATTTTTTAAAATTACGGACCAATGATGCCGCCTAACCTAAAATTCACAGTGACGGCGTTTCATTGCTCATTTTTTATATTACGGACCAATGATGCCCCCTAACTGCAAACCGCACCATACGGTCACTTTCTTTGAAGGATTGTTTGTGGATTTTTTGAGCCCCATATGTGACAATTTTGTTTGTTTACATAACCGCATAATTGAAAATGGCCTTCAACACTAAAGATGATTTTGTTGAAAAATGTGGTTCAAAATTTTGTGAAAAGATCAAACGTCTATCGACGTGCTAGAGGTGGATATTTTTCCGACATCATATTCCATTATTAATTCCCATCTTATATTGGTATGAATAAAACTGAATTTATCAAAAAGAAAATTGGATTTTAAGCCAATTTACTTCCTAACCTCAAATTCACCCACCCTTGATTATATTTCATATAATATTCTACAGTGTGCGAAATACGCATTCATACAACCACAAAAATTTATGCGCTTGAATTTTATTATTTTTCTAAAAAAAAAAAAAAAACAATATAATTCATGTGCCGTTTTTATTTGTTTTAAGTAATAAAACCTCTTTATTTAAAACTGTATAACAATATTTTTTAAAAAAGCTATTCGAAAATTTGTATGAATACGGATTTTACATACTCTACATAGTTTCTAGTTTTTATCATACGGAGTTGCCACTCCTCATTTTACATACTTTATACAGTGTTGAATTGTAAATTCGTCTCAATTGATAATGCAAATAATTACTAATTGAGCCATTTATCAATTGTGTTATTGTATGGTAAATTGAGCTCAATTAAAGCCTTTATTGCCTAAAATCCCTTAATTGCCAATTAAGGCTTATGTGTGAACATGATATGAGTAATAAAAATTGTTTTAATATTTAAATGATATTTGATCATATTTTTAAAACAGCCATCATATAAATTCTTACCTTAAATGCTTAAAGAAAATTCATGGGCAATTTAAATTACTAAGGCTTTTAAAAGTTTTTTTTTTTAAGAAATGCATTAATTAACCATTAAATATGTGGGGTTCAAGATACACATTTACGATTTCTTCAGTTTTTATCTCGACTCATAATAAAAGCCTTAATGGTGCTTACGTACGTTCAGTTAAAATCATTAAATGCATTTTTCTTAATTACAATGGAACATAATTAAGCAGAATTTTTTTCATTCAAGGATCTCTTAAAAGTCGTTTATTGTAATCGGATTTGTTGTTGTATTTTCTTGTATAATTTCAAGTGCTTAAATCCATTTCGATATTAAGACAATAAATATGCAAAATGAAAAAAAAACAAATAAAATAAATTAATGTCAGGCAAATTGCGTAAATAAAATGCAATATTAATCAATAAATGATGCTGATGCAAATTAAAAATAAATAAGTTTAAAAATTAAAAGAAAATCTGACGATACTTAATGCTTGTAAAGAGAAAATAAATCATTATACAGATAATATGCAAAATTATGCAATTTTCAATAATTATTAATGGCTTATGTTAAAAAAAAAGAAAAAAATTAAATCAAAAATGCATGTGTTTCTTTTACTTTCTCATGATTCTGTTGTTATCCATAATAATTGTCTAATGATTCAGCTGAATGCCATCAACAAATATTTGCCAATGGATAACATATTGTCGTCATCAACACTAAATACAATATTTAACAAAAACATATTGTTGTAAAGCTGTTTGCTGCACAATAATGCAATGATAAATCAATTTTAAGCATTATTTGAACAATTTTTTTGCGTTGCACGCTGCAATATGTATATTTTTCAAGAAAATGGTAATAATACATAGAATACTCGTAATGTAATAAAAGCCGCATGTAAACAGTAAACTTACCACTGCATATATATAAAAACCTGTTTAATGGCATAAAAATGTTGCAATCGTTATAATGCTGCAACATCTAATACTGCAACGTCAACAGCTTAAGGCAACAAGTACTTGTAAGCATTTTCGTATAAAAAAAAATAAATAAAACAAGAAAAGAAAAAAAGCTCTGAAAGATACATTATTTGCAATTATCGCAATGAGAATGCAACTTCAAATAAAAACACTTTGTATTCGTGTGCTACAAATGTGCTAAAGTGTGTGTGAGTGTAAATGTTAACCGTACATTGGAGAATTTTTATGGTGTAAAGTGTCCAAAACTTTTTAAGCACATACATCGTAATAGAGAAACTAATTCAACACAGGACAGGTATGTTTGCTAAAAGCAATAATTGACAGCAAACTTTGTATTCTAATTTAAGGTGACCAGATTAGAGCAAATGGATCAAAATAATTTTATTAAACAAGAAAAAAAAACAGATAATTATCATAGTGACTAGAGCTTTATTTCACTGTTAAATATAGGATGTGCTTTTAGCCCGATAGAACCTTAAAACGTTAAAAAAATAAAATAAAAAAATTAAATTTTAATCCATATGCCTGTCATTGATGAAGCGCTTTCTGCAAATTCAATTTTGAGCTACTTTTTCCAACATTGCTGGCTGTATGTCACGAATAACACAAATTAAGCTGGTTTCCGGTATAACCCCCTCGTGGCGGTCCCATCTTTCCGATTTGAGAATTTTTTTCCTTTTTGTTAAGTTGGTACATCTGTTGTTGATATTTCCACTAAGATTCGTCATACGTAGCCAAGAGTACATCTACGTCTGTGTGTTGGCGATTTTTTACAATTTCATGCAAAAACGAAACCTTGTTGATGTGGCAAAGAATATGATATGCGAGACTAATCCTATCCCATATTCATCAAAAGGACCATTACTAGAGAACGAAATGTGGATTTATGAGTACGACACGCAGTCCAGACATTAGGCAAGTGAATGGCGTTCACCAAATGAGCCGAGACCAAACAAACCACGTTTTTTCCATTCAAAAAAGAAGGCAACGCTCACGGGGTTCTTGGATTACAAGGGTGTAGTGCATTATGAATTTTTGCAGGGTGGTCAGACAGTAAACAAAGAACATTATTTGGGCGTTATGAGACGTTTGCGTGAAACAATTCGCCGAAAGAGACCAGAACTTTTGGCAGAAAACTCGTGCACCAAGATAACGCACCGTCGCACAGTGCCATCATTATTCGAAAGTTTTTGACGAAGAATGCAAACCGACTTCTTTCTGTTCAATCGAGTTAAAAAACCATTACGGAGTACGCATTTGAGTAGTCGAGAGAAAGTAATGAAAAAATCCCAGGAAGCACTGATGGAAATACCGAAAACCAAGTTATTATGCTAAGATTTAGCAAGAATATCAACAACAGATGTACTAACTTTAAAAAAAAAAAACTCAAATCGGAACGATGGTACCGCTACACTGTGGTTATACCGGTGACTTTTTGATCAAGATAGTAAGTCAGTATCTTCCCGTGAACTCACAGGAAATAAACGAGAAGTGTTAGAGGCCAATTCACAGATTCATATCTCAAAATCAACTTATCGCCAAATTTCAATAGGCCGATGGTTAGCCGGATTTTTTCCATTTATGTATGTATGTTTGTTTGAAGTCTATATAGAGGTAAACTGCTGAACTGATTTTTTCTGAAATTCTCTCTATATGTCTGGAAGGAAATATAGGCCATATGTAATTCAACGTTCACGCCGCTATAAATTAAATCTTTTTTCGTATATATCTTCGAAATGGTAACAGTAAACATTTATAAATTTGTCCGATATATCATAGTATTCAAAACAAGTAATCAAACAAAAAGTGGCCGGAATCGGGCATTTCATCTTCTCTACATAACTAATATTTATTTTTGTATACCTTGAGAGTATGTGCCGCTGTGGTATGATAGATAAGACACCCGCCTATCAACCAATAGGTCCTGAGTTCAATCTCAGGCCACACCACCTGACAATTTTTAACGGCAATAGCACCTCATTAGATAGTAACTATTTATGAATATTTAGACATGAAAAACTTCTTTAGCTAATGCATTTGCCGTTCGGAACCTGCTCAATGACTGACATTTCTCTCTGGAATGTTATGGAAATTATTATTATTTTACCTTGAGAACAGTAATAGTCAAAGTTTTCAAACTTGGTCCATATAACTTTTTGTCTTATACAAATCATCAGTTAAAAGTGAGCGAAATTGAGTAAGTGGGCATGGTTGCCGTCAATAAAAAGTAAATATTGATTTTTAAATATCTTAACAATTGTAAAAGTAGAAGTTTCTTAACGTGGTCTTAAAGACTTCGTAGTCACTACAAGTCATCAGTCAAAAATGAATAGAAATTGATAAGTGGGCCTGACATCTCTGATACATAGTACAAATTAATTTTTGAACGATACAAGTATGAATTTTTTAAATTGGTTCAAACAACTTCGTATTTCATACACATCATCAGTCAAAAAGATAATAAGATTGTATAAGTGGGCGTGGCACCTCCCATTCATAATAAATGTGGAATTTTGCATATGGGCAGAGCGATAGCAGTTAAAGCTTCGTCATCTATTCACATCAGTCAAAAAGAATGACTGAATAATCAGGTATTGCACAAAGAACGCCGGGTACATATATAAAAATAAATATGTGTCCGTGTGTTTGAAGACTATATGTAGCTAAAAAGCAGAATTTATTTTAAATTCTTATAGTGACTTTCTGAAAGAAACTATAGCCTATCTGAACTGTTTAAACTTGAATCGAAAGGCGATAAAATGAGAAAAAGTTTAAAAGTGATAACTAAGATAATAGTTAAGATATTAATTAAGATAGGGGTAGCGAAGCACGCAGTGTTTTGGCTACTGACATATATATGTATAATATGCACTCACATATTAATTAAATGGATTTAGAAAGTATCTGGTATTTGCTATCTTAAAATACAAATTTTTTTCATTTAAATACATCTTATATCTTACCAGCTAAGACACAGCGTGCTTCGCTACCCTCTATTAATTATTATACTTATTTAATGTTATGTTAGTTACATTTTTACCTTTTGTCCTCTTCCGGTCCAAGTCCAAACATTATTTGGCTTGTATGGAAGGTACCACGCCCAATTGCCAATAGTTTTTGACTAATAATTTTCATTGGCCTTGAAGTCACGTAGACCAAATATTGAAACTTTAGCTTTAACCGTTCTCAAGATATACAAAAATCAATATTTACTTTGTATAGAAGGTACCACGCCCAATTGTTCAGTTTCGCCCAGTTTTAACTGCTGATTTGTATTGACTATGAATTTAATCAGACTAAATTTAGAAACCTTTTCTGTTACCATTTTGACGACATAAAAAAATAAATATTTACTTTGTATGGGCGTGGCACCGCTTGGTTGGAATTTTTGAAATTAATATGGCCTATAATTCCTTCCAGACATACTGTTAAAATTTCAATAAAATCAGTTAAGCCGTTTAGCTGTCAATAAGGTTGAAACAAACAAACAAACATATATTCATATGTACATATAAACATACACTCATTTTATATATATGCTTATGTATATGGTAAAATACCGCATCATCATTTTCTTGTAATTCTCTTTATAAAATTGTATACAAATTAGTTAAATTACTAAACGTAATAACACAATATTATGTACTTCCGTTCAAAAAGTAACCTAACAAGCTGATGGACTTGATAGTTTAAGATTTACGCTTGCTAATGATTGGAAAAAAAACAAGTGTTACCGTAGCTAATGCCGCTGTAATACTTGCAATACCGCAACATTAAACACTTTAAGCCATTACATAGAAACAGTGGTTGTTTGAACAAATAAAATATAGGGTCCGCCAAATATTTTTTTTTAACGCTATAAAAAAAAACTACTGAATATTTTCTCAAATTTCTTTATTTATTTGAAAGTACAATCCTTCCGGTTAATAATGGAAAATAATTTCATTCAAATGGCTGCCTCGGCTGGCCATGCAGTAGCCTACATGATCGGTCAAATTTTTAAGCACATTACCGATTGTGTGCAGCTATATTTCACCAATGGCTTTACGAATATTGTCCTTTAAAGCGTCAATTGTCTCTGGCTTGTTGGCGTAACACTTATCTTTGACGGCACCCCACAAATAATAGTCCAACGGTGTCAAATCGCAGCTCCGAGGTGGCCAAACGACATCAGCTCTGCGGCTGATAATGCGATCTTTAAAAACAGAGCGCAAAAAATCGAGTGTAGCTTCGACTGTGTGGCAAGTAGCGCCGTCCTATTGAAACCAAATATTGCTAATATCCTCCTCTTCAATTTTTGTGAACAAAAATTCGATCAACATGGCCCGATAACGATCGCCATTGACTGTAACGGCCACTCCTTGCTAATTCTCGAAGAAAAATGGCCCAATTATGCCTCTGGACCAAAATCCACACCAAACAGTGACTCGCCTTGGGTGTATCGGCTTTTCAATGTATACGTATGGGTTTTCTGTGCCCCAAATGCGACAATTTTGCTTGTTTACATACCCGCCAAGATCAAAATGAGCTTCATCTGAAAAGATGATTTTTGATTCTGCAACATTACCATGATTTTCAAAGTAATGTCGTACTAGTTGAAAAAAAAAACGTTAGATGGCGGAACCTTTATTAAAAATATTTTATTACTCAAATATGTATTTTTAAGAAATGTTTTAAAAAGTCTTAAAACTAATTTCCTGTTACACTATATATTTTATCAGACAGACATGTAATGTAGAGAAATTTCTTTATGACATGCTTTAACTACACTCACTGAATATGCCATTAATTGTTGCATAATTGACTTGCCACATTACTTTACGCAAAAATAAAAAAAGTAATAAAAAAAGCTGTGAAATTACTAAATATGGAAATGGTAGATAAGGTTATTGTTAAATAAAAATTATAATAAAAAATAACATTAAGAAACAAAAAAATCACATCGATACTTAAATATTTTAAACAAATAAAGTCTCTTGCGTACGCACAAAACTATTTCGTTTAATCTTTATTCGTTTTCAATGTATCTTATAATGTATAACAAAACAAAAAAAATACTTAATGTTTTTATTTTTATTTTTGTTGTTTTATAATAAGAAAATACAAAAAATAAAAAATGCTTTTATACCTTTTTGACAAGCACTTTGAACTTGCCAATTACATACTATATTCCACACTTGAAGTCAAGCCATACTGTCAGTAATTTTAAAAATGAGTTAGTATGTATGTATGCCGGTAATATTTAACAAAAATATTTTTTTCTTAATTTAAAAAACAAAAAACTCATTTTTTATTTACTCATTCATTTATTCATTTAATTTTATATCTGACATCTCTATTGTTTAGTTTGTTTCGTCAGTTGTTTCTGTTACACGTGAACACACAACTTAATTAGCATACCAACATACAAAGTCGCGTGTCTTATATGCAAATTTAAAGTAAAGCAATTTAAATACTCAGAGAAAAAATAAAAACAAAAATAATTTTTAAAAATATACTCGTACATACCAAACATATGCTTTAAAAAATTGTTTTTCGAAGTGATCTTCTAAGATTTAAATTAAATATTTGCACTACTCGTATATAAATATTTTTAATAATTTCTGAACAATAAAATAAATAAAATTATATCGAGTTTTATATGTACTCGTACATACATATGTATGTATGTGTTTTAATTTTTTTTTTTTGTGGTAAATTTTGAAAATATTTAAAATAAATATGTTCAATAGTTGAGGGTTGTGTATTTTGTTTGTGATAATATTTTTAACACATACATACATATGTCAACTTAGAAACTCAAGAACAAATTACATTGTATCGAATAAGCAACACCACTCTCTTCGGAAATCTTTGGTGCCTTAATTTCTCTTTTAAACAAAGTCCAGTACCATTTCACTCACCTGAGTTCTGGACAGTGTAATGGATTTTCTTTTTGAGACATCAAAAGCACATTATTATTTAACTAGCAGTCCAAGGCTGCTTTGCTGTAATGACAAGAGACTATGTTGCACCTAAAGATAATAGAAACTTGGTGATATCTAACAAAATGCCTTAGACGCTTCTTGAAGCATTCTTTGATAAGATTTCCGAATTTATTGTACCTGTGATTACGAAAGACTTGATTCTCTCGTCACAAGGAGGATTTCGATTGCCCTTTTGACTTAAATCTGTAGTCCATGCTCCCCCGTGCAATATAGAAATCCTGGCCTGGTAGCAGTGCAAACTCAGCTATGATACAGCCATCTACCATACAGCAATTGAATTTGTAAAAAAAAAATTATAATTTTTTTACACTCTGTTTTACTTTCCTGTTCTTTACAGAATTTTTGTCTGAAACTTTTTGTACTTTCAAAGCTTGCAGGCCAGCGTCCTGCAATCCTCTTTTTGAGCGACTTTTTCCCCTGAAATATTGGGATTCTTCTTCAACATGCCAATGATTTTGTTCGCTTTAATGTGATCACAGATGCCCGATGGCCACAACCAGCCATTCGAGTGAATTCCAAGTCGAATAGCTAAACTTAGAACCCTAAAAACTGTTTTTTGGCCAGCTTTTAGTCCCTTAACTTATTTTTATAAATCCACTGAGTGTACGTCATTTAAATGGTTGGCAATACATAACAATTTGCAGAGTTCATTTTCAGGTTATTTATTTCCGGCCAAAAATTTATTCCAAATAAACTTTTTACTAACTCTCTGCTTAGTCTAATCGTAAGTTTTCATTATATTGAGTGATTTTTTAAGCTACGCCTTAAATGGTTCATATACTGGGCCCAATTTTTGCATACTCACTCCAAAATATCGGCAATATTGGCTTTAAGTACCTCAACCGTTGCGGGCTTGTCCCTATAGACATGAGCCTTAAAATAGCCCCACAAAAATAGTCCGAAGGCGTTAAATCGTACGACCTAAGCGGCCAATTGACCGGCCCCAAACGTGAAATAATCACCGAACTCGCCTCACTCAATTGGACCATTGTTTCGCGAGCTATGTGTCATGTGGCACCGTCTTGTTGAAACAACATGTCAGCCAACTCCAGCTCTTCTAGTTTGGGCAAAAAACAAAATTGTAATCGTACGGTAGCACTTGCCATTCACAGTAATGTTCTTGCCGTCGTTATGTTTGAAAAAGTAAAATTCAATGATGACACCGGCCTATAATCCACACTATTTTTGACATTGACAGTTTTTGCAATGCTTCTGGCTGCACCAAACCCAGTCAACCAGAAATGAGCTTCGTCGTTGAACACAATTTTCCGATAAAAAAGTATAAATTTTGACCATGTAGTTTGACAATGGAATTCAATAATCTGGTAGTTTTAAAAAAGAAATATATTGGGTTGTTGTTGTACAATTGTTCGCAGAAAACTAGGACAACTGATATCAGGCTTTATGCCTATTTATCTGGCATAGACCGTGATATCTCTAACGAGTGCCCAGCTTGTGGTCAGGCTTTACATGATACCCACCATAACTGCCCAGCAGCTCCCATCTCACTTTCTTCAATGGATTTATGAATGAATCCTGTTGAAATGATAGAATAAGTAGTGGACATTGAATCAAAATTTCAGGAACAGAATTTGTTATGGTCTTAACTGTAAAAACTACAACCCATTGAGGTGCCGACGTCACAGACTGTTAATTAAATTCCCAAGATGGTATTAGACGATCGTAGGTAGCTGAAATGATAGGTGTTTCACGAAGTGTTTCATCGCATAATGAGTAAGCATTTGAAGAAGACCAAGGCGGGTACCGAGTATTGTCACAATGGAAAAAACAGCGTTGTGTATGTGTTTCAATAGAGAATTTTTTCATCTATTACGTTTATGTGCCGCTGTGGTATGGTAGGTAAGACACCCGCCTACCAGCAGAAGGCCTGAAAAACAAAAAACTTTTTTCAACAGCGGTATCACCTCATAACATTAGCTAGTAACTGGTTATGAGAATTACTTACTATTGAAAACTTATCTAATGCATTTGCCGTTAAGAGACTGCGTTAAACTGTAGGTTCCTGTCAATGAGTCTAAAAATAGAATCGGATGCAGCTCAATGACTGAGAGAAGTCCTCGTGTTTCTTCATGGAATTTTATGGGAGTTAGTATATATACGCTTAGTCTATGCGCCGATTAGTAACCATGGATGATTAGTAACCACTTCCCACCTGAAACAAAGGAAGAATCGTATCCAAAGAAAGCAAGGAAAATTGTTTTTGATAAAATTCAAAGAAAGAAAGAAAAGACATTGAGACAATGCAACAGTTTACATGTTCACTATTGCGACAACCAAAATCAATGAAATGAAGCTTGAAGTTTAAATTCTTCTCCAAATTCATTTTCTATTTCCAAATTTGAATAAATAGCTCGGGTGGTAAAAGATTTGCCAGCAATAAATGTATGAAGTCGGTAGCTGATGGAATGTTCTTACAATAAACAGGATTTCGTAGATAATAAATTAAGCTGAGAAAAGTGAATCGAACTTGAAGGAGTTAATGTTGAGAAATAAAGCGATTTTTTTTCCTAATTTTGTACTGTATCCTATGTTAGGTCAACCAGTTTCGGGCTTAAGAAATTACTATTTGAATTTGCCATTCATTTTTGAAAGCTATCAAGTATACGTCCAAAGTGAAATAAGAAAACGAAATTTTATTTAAAAAGCACGAAAGCCTTTACGTTAATAAAACAAAAAAGTGTATAAATTAATCATTTTGAATTTAAGCAGAAAAATAGAAAGAAAGGCAAAATAAAAATTCACCAAAAAATAAAGGAAAAAAAATAAATATACGTACTACTTAACCCACTTACACTCCTCTCATTTGAGTTGGCCTGACCTTCTGCCACTTTTTAGTTCTTCATAGCAGTTTTTGCTATTTAACTAAACTTCGACAAAGTAAACAAATAAAAACAAAATTAACGGATTCACTTGATTTTTTTTTTCTATTTTGGTGTTGTTTTTGCTGGTGTTATTTGGGCTATAGCGGCTAAAGAAAATTTGTTTGGCTGCCACTTTAGAAATATAAATAAATTGAAAACGAGCTATGTATACCAAGATGTAAAGAACTTCAAAAGAAGAAGAAGAAAAGTCCAATAACAATATTAAAAATTATCCCAAATAGCTTTTGCTAAATTTACTTTTTAATTTTCACTTTTTTTTTCAAACAAAAAACTAATTTGCGTAATTTTTAAAGCGTTGTTTTTTATTTTTGTAGTTGGACTGTATTTTTTGGCTACAAGGCAAAGCTACAACAAAAAATTTTAATTTAAATCAGTCATGAGCCTTTCATGGGACTTTTAAGAATAAAATTTTTTATTTTGAAGTTTGACAAACAGAACCATTATTTTAATCAAATCAAATTTCAATAATTTGCAAGCGTTGCTCTGGTGTAAGTCTATCCATAATCAAGTATCAACTATTAAATCGGTTGTCAAAAAAGCAGAGTTAGCATCTCAAAGCTATAAGCCTTGACACACTATTGGGGTTGCACAGTGCAGTAGTTCCCTCTTAAATGCGTTTCCTGTTTAAAGGCTCAAAGAATGCTGGCAACAAAAATATTTCTATATATTGCCTTACAAATATTACGCTTAAGTGCGCCCCACTTAAAAGCATTCCCCGCTTAAATTAATAAATTGTATCTCCAGAAGAAAATCATTAGCGTCAGAAAAAACATCGTGTTTTTATTAAAAAAAAAAAGAATTATCTGCAAGACGGTTAGTTAATAAACTTAAATCTGGCAACAATAAAATAAAAAAAGTAAAAATTTGCACAAATTAAGGGAAAAAATGAGTGGAATACAAAGAAAACTTTGAATTTAAAAGATAAAATACATACTTTTTCTTTTAAATGCATCATTTGTGCATTTATCCAAGGTTTTTATAAATGCGTCAATAGCGCATTTATCCGAATTTTCGCTTAAGTGATTCCCTGCTAAAATACTAGACGTTCTAACACACGCACACTTAAGTAGTCAATACTGTAGTCAATTGTGAGCAAACGTGCGAAAAGCTTTTTCATACTCAAGTGATCTTTCGAAATTGAAACCACTAAACTATGTGAAATGCCTATGGCTTCTACAAATCTTTGGCACTTTTAATCTCCCTTCGGCCAACAACATAATGCGAATATTTTGAAGTTTTTCGTATGTAGAGACCTTAACTGGCCATCCAGAACAATTCTTCATATTCCGTGCTTGTACGACCACAACGAAATTTAGTAAATCACTTTTAACTACACTTTTAACCACTTAAATTGATAGTGTAGAGTTTCCATAATATTTAAAAAGCTTAGTTTCGGTATGAGGGAGGGTTTTTGTCTCACAAATAATGCTTAATGAGCACACGAAATTCACTTTTTCCCATTCAAAAATTTTTTTCAATAGTTCTAAGCATTATTTACGTATTATTTCTAGTAATAGACGTTTAACATCAATGTTATAGAGTTTATTAGAAGTACGACCTTGTGATGAAAACTTCCAATTGGAAAAAATTAAGGAATGATCCTCGACACTTAAGCAAACTTAGCATAAGTCTTCCACTTTTTTGAAAGGCTTTACTTATTCACTAAAAAATTATGTTTCGTAATTTATTTTAAATTTACAATCAGCCAACATTTTAGTTCTTTCAATAGTTTAATTCAATAAGTCTTATTGATCCAATTTTAAACAGATAACCGTGTGATAGAAAATATGGATTCGCTTTACAAAAATAATTATATGCTGGTGTAGGGTGTACTTAATCAGAGTGTAACTTAAACTAAAACCAAATAATTTATCCACAAAATTATTCATTCCGTAATTTTTTACATTTTACTGGAATCAATTTAAGAAAATTTCATAATTCCAATAATATTATAGCACAAGTACATATGTCCATTGTACATATGTATGTATGTACATATGTACACGTGTATGCCCCAGTACGCTAGCTTAAACTCAAAACTCGTTCGTATACATTGATTTAAACATACGTTTGCTTTAGTAATTGAAATTATTTTAAATTGTTTACACACAAATATAGTACATTGTTTACACGCTGACACAATAACATATATTACTGTGTAGGTAAACAAACATATTATTACGTACAAAATAGAGAGAAATAAGAAAATAATAAATTGTGAAAGCTATTGAAGCATATCGAAAGAAAAAAAATATTTTTTAGTTTAGAAATGGAAAAGAAAATAAATGAAATGAAATGAAATGAAAAGGTTGTGTAAAAAGTTATTCAATTCTGTCTACAACAGTATACCTGCTCAACCAAAGTACATTATTCGTAAAATAACATAACAAAAAAAATAGAAAAACTTGAGATTTCAAAATAAAATTTTTATTTTCTTTCATGAAATTTCAGATGATGCTTGTACAACCCACACCTCAACAACGCGTTTCAATTCGTGAAGAATTACGTGAACCCGAAAATGTTGAAGAGATTGAACGCGATGTTAAATTGATACGCGAGTGGTTGGATACACAACCTCATTTGCCCAAAGATATGGATGATGGTCGTCTGCGTACATTTTTGCGTGGCTGCAAATTTAGTTTGGAAAAGGTTAAAAAGAAGTTGGACATGTACTATACCATGCGTAATGCCATTCCTGAGTTCTTTTCAAACCGTGATATCAATCGTGAGGAACTGTCTATAGTGTTGGATTATGTGTAAGTATTAGAATCAGAGTATTTACAATATTTTAAGTGCTACGTTATAATAAGTTAAGACCAACTTAAACCGTATGATATAGTCAATCTTTAATAAGACCAGGGAATGAAGTAATTCGGATGAATGAACAAGCGGATAAGCTGGCCAGAAAGATAGCTTTCACACCATTAGTGCTAGGAAAGAGAACGAGAGGCGTATATTCACTTATACAGAACGGGTTTGAGACAAACTTTACGATAGCTATTGCGATAGGAAGAAATTTAAATATTGTATAAGGCTGTCTAAAAATAGCTTCTGAATGATAACCGGTCTTCTAAACGGGCATTACAGAGTCAATGAACACTTGAATAGAATAGGAGTAGTTTCAGATTCTGTAAGGAGAATACGGAATCGCCAGAGCACATACTTGGTGATTGTTTGGCACTTATGTATCTCAGGAGGAGTCCACCTAGGCCCTTCGAGTAGAGAGTGGGTACTAACACTACTAATACAAAGACGGAATATTATAAGGAAACCCTAATCTAATCTTGAGAAGTACAATATACCAGTCGCAGTACTTCAATGCGTCTTAACAACAATATGCAACTATACGTCCGAAAACATTTCTTACACTTAAATACTTAACTAAACCAAAGAAATTAAGCATATTTGCTAATTACGTTCTGTAATTAATTCGTAAATGGTAATTGCCAATTTTTTTACTGTAATGACAAATAATTACTAAGTACATAATTGAAAAATACAATTTAAAAATTGTATTGAATTTCTAATTGGCAAAACTTAAACACATTACTTGTATTTTGTAATTAGAATTTTTCAATTATATGTACATATGTAGGCATATCCATATATGTATGTAGAAACAAGTAGAATAAAATTGGCAACATACAATTCCGATATCCACCTATCGATTCATAATTCGGAACTTCGAATTAATATGTATTCTATTTGCATCACTTATTCGAATTATCCTGTTCACATGGATTTTTTGTAATTCGTTTTAATGGTTCCTCTTTTTTTGTTGTTATTTTTATTTATAATTTTGATATTCGCCAGTAAATTGTGTTTTAAAAATGAAAAGAAGGTTATTTAATGAAATGAGTAAATTTAGCGTTGCTAAATATCTGAAAAAGTTAAGGATAATAATTTAAATTGAATTACAATTTAGATGATTCGTTCTTTAAGTTTTGTATGGAAAAGTATTCAATTCGGCTCATACTTGAGCGAATTACGAAAGAACGTCGTGTGAACATGGCTAAGAATTACTATTCATTCGTCTTGCCTTGCTTATAATACACAACTTGAACTTAATAACGACACCTTAAAAAAATGAATCTGCATACAGTCTCGTTGATGTCGTCCTGCATTGTAACTAGATAGGAAGAGGGTTGACGCCCTGAGGACGTTGATTAATACAGTGCACGATACACTGCATTAAGACTTCATATATTTGACTGAAGCATTTGACCCATATGACAAAATGACAAAGAAAATATCGTTACAGCTTAAATATATGACAAGCGATGCGCACTATCATTATCATTCTGATCAGGCACTCTTTCAGGACACTATGAGCTTTATCTGTTGTAATTCTTCTGGTATACAGTTTGTTCAGCAGCTTTGATGTCCATCAAATCTAAAATTCTAATGGTAATCTCCATCTAAACCTGTCAAGAACTCGACATTCACACAATATAAGTACTGCCGTCTCTTTTGCCTGTAAAACACAATCTACAACCATCGCCATCCTTTTCAAATGCGCTCTCAGTCCACAATAGTCCGTCAGAAATACGTCAGGAGTTTCAAATCCGACCAGCCATACTTGAGAACCTCATCGAGAATGGCGAATTCCCCTTTGAGCATTTTAGTGTTTAGATTGAGAATGCTAGTAAGTGGTGCCGCATAGTAAGATTCCGAACCAAAATAGGTTGTCACAGAACCTCTCCCAGCCAATGCATCCACTCTATACAAGCGATGCAACCTCTGAGTTTATTCTCTAACAAATTCTTAAAATTTTATACTTATTTATTTTTCCCCATCCTTTTTTTTTTTTTTTTTCTTTTAGACACTGCCCTACCTTACCCGGTTTGACACCGAATGGCCGTCGTATAACATTTATTCGCGGCATCGATTGTGATTTCCAGCCCAGTCAGGTAAATGATGCCATGAA
Source organism: Wohlfahrtia magnifica (assembly GCA_023159175.1). Classification (NCBI taxonomy): domain Eukaryota; kingdom Metazoa; phylum Arthropoda; class Insecta; order Diptera; family Sarcophagidae; genus Wohlfahrtia; species Wohlfahrtia magnifica. The sequence goes on from JAKWBJ010000056.1 coordinate 2,433,623, forward strand.
AGTTGCCCTTATGATTGGTGATGTTCGTCTGTTGGAAGAAAGTGTCGGTATCGCTGGTGATATTTTCATTTTGGACGCAGCTGTTGCAACACCTACTCATTTTGCCAAATTCTCGCCCGCTGTTGTTAAGAAATTCTTAATTTGTGTACAAGAAGCATATCCAGTTAAGGTCAAAGAAGTGCATGTCATCAATATCTCGCCCTTGGTAGATACCATATTTAAATTTGTCAAACCTTTTGTCAAAGAGAAGATCATCAATCGTATTACCTTCCATAATGACATGGAAAGTTTGTACCAAGTAGTACCTAAAGATTTGTTGCCAGAGGAATATGGCGGCAAAGCGGGTTCCATTGTTGAATTGACACAAATGTGGAAGAAGAAGTTGGGCGAATACACTGAATGGTTTAAGGAACAGGAAGACAAGAAAGCCAATGAGGCTTTACGTCCCGGTTCACCGAAGACCAGTGATGATCTCTTTGGCATGGAAGGCACTTTCAGGCAATTGAATATCGATTAAGCTTTAGCAGTGTGAAGAGCCATAACGATATATATACTTGAGACCTCGTTTGAGATTATATAATGGTACATAATCATATGTTCCATGATTGTTCGGTGGTTATTTAAAAAAGAAAAAATTAATAATTATTTTTTTTATATTTTCATTTGAAGAAGTTATTGCGTTATTGCTTTTCGTTAAGCCAGTATTTGAATGTATGATTTCGTATAATTGAACTCACTTCTCGTATTATAGCTTAATTTGTTTTAATATATATATTTTTTTTAATTTTTTACAATTTTTATTTTAAATTAATAATACAACATACATTCTCACATGTGTATATGTTTCCATTTTATTACTTTTATTTTTCCTTTTATCATATCATATATTTCCCAAATTATTTTCATTTGTTTTCATGAATATCTCAATAAAATCAACCAAATAAATTAAATAATTTGTTTTACTTTTATGACATGGGAAGGAGGATACTACAATGCAATTATTTAACATTAACTTTATGCGCGTGGAGTATTAATGCTCTCTTTACAAAATGCTCTTAAACTCTTACTTAACTTTTGTGATGAAAAACGACTAAACATCAATTTCCCATACATCTAAAAGCCTTAAAAACGCCACAATAACTTAGAAGCTCTAATGCTAGGATCACACGATCATCGCAAATGTACCAATATGACACAATTTCAATTATGCTTTATTGTCACAAAATATCAAAATTAGACCAATTTATTCCGCGAAATAAATTTTTTAATTTAAATATTGGTGCATATGGTCAACTTCAATTGTTACATAAGAACACAATAAACATTGCCGCATTATTACCTATTTGGCGGTCACACACACACGTGTGACCCCAGCTTAAGAAGAGTGTTAAAAATATAAGTTCATCTCTATTTAAGCGAATTGTGCAAAACTATGTGAATGCGGATTATCTTCTATAATTGCATTTCTCTCATTCGAGTATTTGAATACATGTATAAAGTTATGTTTTATTTGATTGCGTATTTATATTTTTACTGGAACTTTTCAGTTCAACCTCAAAACATGTACATGCTCCCTACTGTATATACTATAGGAGTATCCTTATTTTGAAATATCGTCTTTTTATAAACCCCCGGGCAGATTTTTGTACCTTCGTAGTAGAAAATTAAGTTTGTAAAATTTGGACCGAATCCGATAACGTTTTATGGACCCGGAAACGACTTCAAATATTCAACAAGTGACTATGGGCAAAACATTGATTTTTATACACTTGTCACTTTTTAATCACGTCTATTCATTATTTTTCTCAAAAAATACTGACAGAAAAAAATTATTTTTATTTTACTCTTCCCCACATTATTCATTATTATATAGGGAAGACTGGGGTAAAGTGGGACATGGGACGAAGTGAGACATTTAAATTTTTGATCATGTTTTTACATTTTTAGAAAAAAAAAACCTTTTCAGGTGTTATTTATTCTGTTATTGAGATTTTCATTTGCAATTCTAATTTTATTATACATTTTTCTTGCTTTTTGAAAACAAAAGGAAAATATATTTAAAAAAAGTTTTAAGAGTTCTTCGTTGGTATATTTTTTTAAATAAAGCATTCAAAAAAGTATTCGGGGGTATTTTTTGTTTGTGCGAGATTAATATATCGGTTGTATGATGAACTTTAAAAGCATATGCAGTTCAATTTTATTATTTTAGAACAATTTACTTTTTGTATGAACTCTTCCTATAACTCGTATATCCCTTAGCGATAGTAACTGCTGACAATGGGACATTTTAGGAAACTATTCACCGTTTGCATCAACAAAACCGTATAAAAGAATCTAATGAAATTTCACCCGGTTTAACGCATTGTGTAAGTTTTTTTTTTTAACTAAATGTAGTATTAAATTCTGTAACAATCCTTTTATCATTTATGTATAGGTTAGTAAAATTGTTCGGATCCACAAAATTTGAACGGATTGCAATTTTGGTGAGTAACAACGGCACACCAAAGTTTCTTGAAGCACCGAAAGTAGAATCTTAAACTGGCAAAAATATTGCGAATGCAGTTTATGAAAGATTAGTTAAAAGGAATATTGTAGACCAAGTAAACGGCTAGTCATATGATACAATGTCTACAAACTATGGTATAAACACCATAATATGTATGAAATAATATTTCGCCGCGTTTTCGAAACAAAGCTATACCACCTTGATCAAAAAGTTTCTGGAAATCCCCGCTAAATCTTATCGTCATAACTTGGCATTTGCAAAAGCTACGTAACAAAGAGTACATCTTTCTCTATGTGTGTTGGCGATTTTTACAATTTTAGAAATGGATTTAAATTTGCAACAACGAACTTGTATTAAATTTTGTGTAAAAAATGATTTTAATACTGCGCGAACGATGGAAATGTCGGAAAAGTGTTTCGGCAACGGTTCTTTAAAGAAAACATTCGTTTACCAGTGACACGAGTGGTTCAAAAGAGGTCGTGAGTCAATCGACCGAAAACATTGACTTCGAAAACCAACGACAACATTGATAAAGTAAAAGAAATGTTGGTCAATAACCGCAAATTAACCATCAGAGAGATAGCGGAGGACTTGAAAATTGCCTATGGAACCATCCAAGACATTTTGGTTAATAATTTGGGTTTCCGCAGCGTAGCCGCAAAGTTGGTGCCAAAAGACGTCAATTTCATACAAAAGACATATTTTGCGAGGCTGAATCCGATCTCACATTCATCAAAAGCATCATTACTAGAGACTAGACGTGGGTTTATGAGTACGACACGCAATCCAGACATCAGGCAAGTGAATGGCATTCAGCAAATGAGCCGAGATCAAAAAAATCACTTCATTTTCAATCAAAAAGGAAGGCAATGCTCACGGTTTTGTGGGCAAAAAACTGGTGCCATCATTATTCGTTTTTTTTACGAAAAATGCAACAAATACCATTCAACAGCCACTGAAATTACCTGATTTGGCTCTCTGTGACTTCTTTCTGTTCAATCGAGTTAAAAAACCATTACGGGGAACGTGTATCAACAGCCGAGAGTAAATAAAGGAAAAATCGCAGGAAGCACATACTAGACCGAAAACCGAATATAAAAAATGCAAATGTCAAGCTATGACTCTAAAATTTAGTGTGAATATCAACAACAGATATACCAACTTAACAAAAAAAAAGAAAAGCCAAATCGGAACGATGTGTCCGCCATTCAGGGGTTATTCCGGGAACTATTTGATCGAGGTGGTATTCTACATCTTTCGACAAAGTTTTAACAAGGAATTATTTAGAAATGGCAATGAAGATGCGACTGTTTTATTACAAATAAGTCCAACTGAATGTGAAAATTGTATAAAGTTTTGTTATCAACAACTGACTAAATCTCAAAATCGAGAAGAATATAAAGAATTACTTTAGTTGGTCTTTATTTTTCTTGGTGGAGAGCGTTATAATTTTCGAACGCATTGTCCAACTAGTCATGCCTGGTTTGATGTAGCTTTCCTCTTGTAGACTTCTGGTTCTGCGGTACATGTTGGGCAGGGTACAGTTACGCTGGGATAATGAACCTACGAGCTCTGTATCAAGACAAATCTGGCACCCTGTATGATCGGGCTCGCTCTGAGTCTATTATGGGGATGCCGCGTCATAGGCTACGAATCCTGGTCTCTGTTATTACTAGGCACTAGGTGGCTGATGCGCAATATATTCTTTACAAATATTTCTGTTCCGTGACCAATTCTTACTTACGAAAAGTGAGTCAAATAGATTACACGATATTTGCATTTCTCTAGTGAAACTTTAAATTAAAGACTGTTCAAGATGCTATAAAGTATTCGAAAACTAACCCAGAAATTTAAGCAGTAATTTTTAATAAAATAAGCAATCACTTACGGTATATTCCTGAGGAAATAGTAGCTCTACCCTTTTTCGGTTCAAATATAAGTTTTGAAGAAAAACGTAAAATGGTTGAATAAACTTAAATTAAAAGAAACAACTGTAAAATTGAAAAATGGCCGAAACTATCAAAAATACACTTTAAGTGATTTTGTTTCAGGAAAAACTAAGTACTACTTCCGTCGGTTTAGCTTATTCCTGAAGTTTCTAGAGTTAGAACCTTGAACTTGAGAAACATCATTATAATTTGTGGAAGGTTGAACATTCTGTAATGACTAATTTGTTGTTAGTGATACTGCTGAGAGAGTCCATTCAATTCTTTAACAGAATTTTAACAAATGATGAAGAGGAAAAGCAATTGTTGCTTCAGGCTGTTGAGGCTTAGCGATAGAAATATCCTTCGTATAAAAAATCTGATCTAATATTAAATCCATAATTTTAAGAAATACAGATCGAAAAAACAATTCTCTTTTCCAGTTTTATTGCTGTTAGTTAACTCAAATCAGTAAAAAATATTATTATATTTATAAAAATATATTCATTTTTATCTATTAATTTGTATAGAAGTATGTATATTAAAGTCGTTTCCGGGTCCACTAAACGTTATCCGATTCGCTCCGAATATTACTCATTTACTTTTTTAATATAAAGGAACAAAAATCAGCCCGAGGAACTGAAATCAAAACAAAAAACATTTTTATACTTGGCCATACATATAAGAATACCTTTAATATACACATACATACAGTCACTCCCAGCTTATTTGATGCAGTCATGAGACTTAAGAAAATTTTCAAATATTTCGAATGTTGTTACTTGTATAAGAAATAAAGGGTCCGCCATCTAACGTTTTTTTTTTCAACTAGTGCTTATTTCGTGAATGGTAACACTTAGCTCATGTCTGAATTGACAGATAATTAGTTTTATCCTTCCGCTGAACGAATATGGTTGTGTATACGCTTTTATCGCTTCGCTAAGTAGGCCTGCAATCGACTTACAGAAGATGCCAATTTTGCCAAAAGAAAAAAAATCATCTTTTCAGATCAAGCTCATTTTGATCTTGGCGGGTATGTATACAAGCAAGATTGTCGCATTTGGGGCACAGAAAACCAGCACGCATACATTGAAAAGTCGATACACCCAAAACGAGTCACTGCTTGGTGCGGATTTTGGTCCAGAGGCATAATTGGGCCATTTTTCTTCAAAAATAAGCAAGGAGTGGCCGTTACAGTCAATGGCGATCATTATCGGGCCATGTTGAACGAATTTTTATTCACAAAAATTGAAGAGGAGGATATTAGCAACATTTGTTTTCAACAGGACGGCGCTACGTGCCACACAGCCAAAGCTACACTAGATGTTTTGCACCCTGTTTTTGGAGATCGCATTATCAGCCGCAGAGCTGATGGATCGCATTATCAGCCGCAGAGCTGATGTTGTTTGGCCATCTCGGAGCTGCGATTTGACACCGTTGGACTATTATTTGTGGGGTGCCGTCAAAGATAAGTGTTACGCCAACAAGCCAGAGACAATTAACGCTTTAAAGGACAAAATTCGTGCAGCCATTGGTGAAATACAACTGCACACAATCGATAATGTGTTTAAAAATTGGACCGATCGTGTAGGCTACTGCATGGCCAGCCGAGGCAGCCATTTTAATGAAATTATTTTCCATAATTAACCTGAAGGATTGTACTTTCAAATAAATAAAGCAATTTGAGAAAATATTCAGTAGTTTTTTTTTTATAGCATTTTCAAAAAAAAAAAATTATTTGGCGGACCCTTTAGAAGATTTTATTGAACAAAAAATTAACAGGATATAATTCAATATAAAAAAATATAACAAAATAAAAAATATCTCAAGTTTTTTGGCCCACAGCTTAAATAATGCAAATTCTATTCTGCGTTTTCTGTTCGTAGCATTAATCAGTGACTTGTTTTCGGGTGTTAAACTCTTCGAATAGTTTCTGGATTGGAACCCAAAAATTATTTTGCCTCAACTCCCAACTTCAGAGCACTAAGAACGGAGTTTTCCTTAACTTGTTGTGCGGTCCACCGCCTATCGATATAATTGTGTTTCTTCACACTTATTTTCAATTCTATTCTTATTTGCAAACCTTTTTATGATGTGCTTAACTGTTGAAGGAGTCAATGCCACAATTTTTGCGATTTTTCATTGGATTTTTCTCTTCTGGAAATGCCGAATGACATCCTCCCTCTTTCCTCCTCCTCCCATTTTAAAAAATTACTAGAAAATACTTCGAAATCAACCCTCTCTTTTGCAATGATACTTTGAAAGATTGTCTTCTGCTTATCTACACCAAAAATATGTAAAATTGGCCCATTTTTTCCTTTTGTATAACTGTTTTATGGAATGCATCATTGAAGCTGTGAGCAAATTTTTATGTAAAGATTATTTATTTTGTTGGTATATCTTTAGGAGTATCCTTTGTTGTTGTTCTTTTTTTCTTAATTGTCATAATTAAACAAAGGCTTTTATGTGTAATGTTTATTTTTGCCCTTAAATGTAATAAATTCTGACATATTGATAAGCTGTGAGCGACTGCATGTTTTTGAGCAAATCACTTAAATTAAGATAAAAATAAGTTTTAATTGCTTATATTAAATCCTTCTATATTTTTTGTGTATTATTTTTACAACTTCCTTTGCAAATTTTATACCTCATTAAATATTCCCAAATGTAAAATTTAAATCTTTATTTTAAACTTTTTAAAAAATGTAATAGAAAATGTAAAAAATTTATGAAAGTAATATGGAAGAAACTTCCTTTGTATCTTTATAATAAAATTTTATCTCTTTGCGTTGGATATTCAAGAATAAAAAACTTGGTTTGATATCAACACATTCAATCTGTATATATATAATGTACAGTCACTCCAAAAACCGTCTTAATGTTTAGCTAATGTTAACAATTATAAGTACAACAACAAACATGAAGACCTAACGCGGGAAGGCGCGGTATACTACACGCTGGTCGCAAGTGTGTCCACAATTCTTACAAATTTCCAGGCGTACCCCTGAGGTGTTCGATGGGGTTAAGACCGGTTGACTGGGGCATTTTTTTTAAGTTTGGCTGTAAGCTTAGGGTCATTATCATGTTGAAAAACGATATCCGCCGTCTGTAATCTGGACTTTACTGCAGTGTTGAGCAAGTTAGTGCTGAAAATATTTGCAGAGGATTGATCTGTCTGTTCTGTGGACTCTGTTCTAGCTCCCTTAGTCGTCATATAACCCCATCACCACCTACAACCAGCTACAAGCACCACCAAACTCTGAAGTTGGTCTAACATCTTTTGCTTACAAAGTTCTTCCTAGCTTCCGTCAACACCATTATCTGCCATCCTATCTAAAATGATAAATTTTAGTCTCATCTAACCAAATAACTTTCTCCCAGTCCTCTGCCGTTCACGAATCATATTTTTTAGCAAAGTCCAAACGGATTTATTAATGCCTTTTGGTTAGCATTGGCATTTTTACTTTTACTCGTACTCTCAAGCCAACAGATCGCAGTATATTATCTACTGTTTCACCTTCTGCAAGCTGTTTCTGAATTTGAAGTGTGTTTTCAACTTTTTGCTGCCGAAGATCTCTTAAAATGTGCCACTCTGTGGACTCCGCTAACATTTTTTCTGCCTTCTCGGGATGGAAGTGGTAAATTTGGCAAGGACTTTCCTACTCTACCCACGCTGGATTTGGATATAATGAGAAGCTACGAAATCTCACTACAACTTTAAACTCAACGTCAAAACTGATGCGTTTGGTACACCTGAAATAATTATGAACGCATGTGCGAACGGAATTGTATGTAAAACTAAACTGAAACTATTAACTTTCTTTATATCTTGAGAACGTTGCTGGTAAAAAAAAAATTATAAATGTGATTTAAACAACTTCTTGGATAGGACACATTATCAGTCAATAAATGGGCGAGAATAAATAGTGGGCGTGGAATATGAAATTCATGCTAAATACGGAATTTTACATGTGTGGAAAATGCTAGTAGTTATAGCTTCGTTAACTATCCACATTAATAAAAAAGCGGGAGAGATTTGATAAGTGCAAAGCAGTCCGGGTAAACGCTGTTTATGTATGTACTCTTGTCTATGTAAAGGGTGGTCCAGTAATGCACGATGCACGATGTTACGCGAGAAATTCAATGGCCGTGCTATCTCATGTCGTGGCGATGTTAATTGGCCGCCACGATCATGTGAGTTGACACCGTTAAACTTCTTTCTCAATAAGCCAAGAACAATTTAAGTAGTAATGGATGAGATAATTCGGCACATTAACGACATTGAACCTCAATTATGTCTCAGAGCTATTAAGAATATGGACCAACGGATAGAGGCATGCCACCGAAGTCGTGGCGAGCATTCGGCCAATATTTTATTTCAAACAAAATTGACATGGATCCTTCTACCGTAATGAAAAATATTAAGATAATTCTCTGAAATCTTTTTATTTTATTTACAATGTACATCGTGTGTTTTAGTTGGACCACCCTATACCATACATATATACAAATAAGTTATCCCTTTGTAATGGTGTGTTTTTCCAATATAAAATGTGGGCATTGTTTTAAATTTTTCTTATGAGAAATAAATTTAACAGGTATACAACACAAAGGTTTCCAACGACGTGGGGAGGGTTACTCTAGTATTCATTTAAATACAAGTACCCGGTATAAGAAATTATGCAAACAAAGAAACTGTGTCACACAATAGCGAACAACTAAATTAAATGGAATTAAAAATTAAATCTTTTCCTGTTTTTCTTTTAATGGTTTCAACATGTTAAAAACAGAGTTCAGAGGATTTGCATAAGGATTTTAATAATCTCTACTACTGTTTAATTGCATACAAGTACGTAGTATGTGGTGAGCACAACACTGATGTCTATGTGCTTGTTTGCATGTGCATAGATGCTTCATAATTAGGGTTTGGTGTTTAAATAATTATTTTTTTTTAGGTTTCCTAGAGAAAAACTGTTGGTAAACTAAAAACCTTGTACCATTTTCATTATTACTGTAATAAAATGAAAATTGTTAGTGCAAGAGCTGAAATATATCTAATGGCCTTATTCTGCATACAACCAGCGGTTATTTCAAATCTGGCAATACTTATGGTATTCTATTCTGTCAGAAATTCAGTATATTATCTCGACTGAACGAAATTCATCGATTTACGCTTGAACAACGGTAGGATTTATGGGAAATTTATTTCCAAAACAAAGGCAATTGGTCTGAAATTGCACGAAAATGTCGTACAAAATTTGGTCGCAGAGAAGGACCAACAGTGCCCGGTATACGCAAGTTTATTGCTAAAGTTCGTGAGACTTGTTCCTCTGTTGATGCGTGCTCGTACAGTGCGTACACCCAAAAATATCAAAACTATGGCAGAGAGTGTGCGTAAGAATCCATCAACATCAACTCGTCATCTTTTTCAAGAACTAAACATTACACGCACAGCTTACATCTAATTTTGCGAAAAGATCTCGGTATGTCTCCGCTTCGTTTTCGCTTGGCCAGACCGGCCAACTAGAAATTGCACGATAATGTCGATTTTGCCAACTACAAAAAATTATATTTTAGGATGAAGCTGATTTTCATTTTGGTGGGTACATTAGTAAGCAAAATTTCCGTATTTTGGACTAAAAAACCGAAACGTGGCCTTACAGAACCCAATGTACCTATTACGAGTGACTGTTTGGTGAGGCTTGTGGAGCGGAGGCATTATATTAAATCTTTGAAAATGAGGACGGGGCAGCCATTACGGTCAATGGAGACACAATGGTAACCGATTTTTTTGTGCCTGCTCTTTATTGTATTGATGTGAACGATGTTTGGTTTTAACAGGATGGTACAACTTGCCACAGATCTCATGCCACAATCGATTTATTGCGTCAAACGTTTGATAGCCGCTTAATTTTAACCGCCAAGAAGCTGCGATTTAACACCGTTGGACTATTTTCTGTGGGGCGCCGTTAAAGACAAGTGTTGTGCCGACAAGTCAGAGACAATTTGAAGGCCAACATTCGTGATGCTATTGCCTAGATACGATCCCATACACTCGAAAAGTCATCGAAAATAGGTCCGATCGAATGGGTTACTGTGAGGCCAGCCGCGGCGGCCATATGAATGAAATAAATAATATTTTATTTCTAACCGGGACAATTGTACTTCACAACAAAAAAATATTTTTGAAAAAACTTCAAGCCGTTTTTAAATTTAAGCTTTTTAATGGCTCAGCCGATAGTATGTATTCAGAATTCGATTACAATTTCTTAAACTATTTGATTAAAATTAAATTATTAAATGTCGGTGGTGGTGTAGTGGTTGAAACGTTTGCATACAAAATCAAACTCTTGAAGATCTCGAATTGAATCTCGAATGCTGGCGATGACAAGGCAAATTTTCTTTATCATGGCTGCGAGTTTTAAATAATTAAGAAACTTCAATCCCCTCCAGAGGGCGTTGTCTCTAGGCGATGACAGATGGCAACACCATTCTTCATCCTGTGCCACAGTAGATCGATCACCTGCTTAGCTGGAAGACAAAAAAATCTCTTTTCTAAAAAACGGAACCAAGCAAGAATGCTTTATGAAAGCCATATACTCTCAAGAGGAGTAACGGAAAGAATGAATGATGAGAAGAACCTCAAATATTGCTGTTGTAGCCCATTGTGTTGTGAAAAACCCAGATCAGTCTATTTCTCCTCGATTTATGATATTGGAGACTTCACAAATTATATTACATTGTATTTTGTATACTATATATGCTTTCAACACAGAACTCACGCCTACCGACAACCAACAACGTCGTATATTTGCTTATTGTGTCCTTGAAATCCATTAAACTCATACAGAATTTCATTGAAAAATCATCTTGAGTGAAGAGGCCTATTGTAGGAAAATTCAAGAATTTTTGTTCAAAAACCTCTGTATCCTCAATGTATAACTGTTTGGTGCAATTTTTGGTCTGGAGGAGTCTTTGGACCTTACTTTTTCGATAATGAGGCTACTGCAACTGTTTAGATTACACTAACGAACGTTAATTAGTGATTACAAATGGCCAGAATTGGACGATATTGATGTGGAAGAGGTTAGTTTCCACCGAAATCTTGTGATTTAACACCAAAAAAATGTATTTGAAACTCTTATTCTGAAACCCTATTCATAATTAAATGGAAATCTCTATTCATACAAAAACAGAAAATGTATGAAAAGTGCTTTAGTCTCATAACTCTCCCAGTACCAGCATCATTGTCGTCGTCATCAGCATATTTGTGATTAAAAGAATCCTTTTATTCTCTTTTTTGTAATACCCTTACAATGCGTTTATAATCTTCATGTTCATTTAATACTCAAATATGTGAGTACTTATGTACATATGGATGCAGTAAAACTCTTTCATAATCCCATTTGCATTTGTAGGTCAAGTTTAAATTTTAATTTTTATGACATGAAATAAAAGGTTGCGGTTTTGAATTTAATTTATATTATGTTACGTGCGTAGAATGAAATAAAAGTATAAAATTTATAATTTATAAATAACCAATTAAAACAGAATATGGAATATCGAAATATGTACTCGTATATCGCTAGCCAGTTCCTGTATGAAATGCAGCCGCCTTCCTTATAAGCCCGCTTTTGGAATAGAATGGTTAAATTGTGAAAGTTTCTGAATTGAAACTGTTAATAAGGAAATAAAATCTAATACTCTACACTACCACTATAAGTGGTAAGGAATATTATACTCTTGCTGATGTAAAACCTGTATCGATCGACTTAGAATCAGAGATTGACAAAAGTATGGTTTTGTGTACTGTTAAAGTATTAGTGGCCAAACATGTATGAGTAAGTAAATTTAAAAATAAAACGATACACATACACAACATATTCAAAGCCAGCAGAACTTAAATAACTACAAGTAGGGGTTGCGTTAAGTGCCTGTCATACCCGCACTTATAAGTGTAAAGTGCTTATGAGCATGGGTATATTTATAGTTGGGCATGTGTATACTTCTACTCGAGTATACACAGAGTATACATAGAGTATATTTCTACAATATAAAGCCTTTCAAAATCGCTGTGATACAGTTAATAAAAGTGTTTTATATTGAAATTTAAGTGAAGCTAATATGACTAAATACTTATGTAGACTATTTTCAACGGGTTTTATTCAGCAAATTAAATTACTTGTTTTGTATAAGAAAATATTTGTATGCTTAAGCAAAATTTTTTTTATTGCGTATTCCATTTGGCTGTAAAGATATTGCAGGAGAATACAAAACCAATACTTCTTTATGTAAAATAGTTAAATTTGAACTCCATTTCTCCAAGTGCGACAATACTTTAATCTTTAGAGCCGCGATTCCAGCTTCTTCATTATTTAAAACAAGTCAAATCATTTTTATTTTATAAAGGGATGAAAATATAAAACAATGTAGGAAACACACTCGCTAGAAGTTTTTTGAAAATTATTTCGAAGTCCTTGCAAATCTCTACTATCCCTTGGAGGACAGAATAAATAAAATTTAACATATTTCGCCTTGGAACATTAAGAATTTAATTGACAAATATTGTGAAATTCAAATTCCACCATGTAGGACAATTACTCTCCAAAGTTGTTTCCAGCATGTGCTGCTTATTTTTCTTTTTGAAGTATTTTACAATATTTTTGCAAATTTTTTAATCCTTTTTAACTCATTTTTAGATTCGAAAGCATCAGTTAGGACTTTAAAAAAAGATGGGCCGAACAATGTAATCTTGTGAAATCTCTTATTGCACTTAAAACATTACTTCCGCGGCCTGTAACGAACACCACATTTAATATATCAGTCGCTCGAATTCGTCGAAAAGGTTGCCTATTTATCCTTTATGTTACTGCTGTATTAGACATAATATTTGAAATTTACTTGAAAGTGTAAAGTGGCATTCAAGAAATTTCTCTTTATGAAATCGTCGCTCCACATATCAATTCTAACTTTAGCCTCACTATTGGTAATAAGATTTTGTATGTGTGGTTTTCTTTATTTTCTTTCCTCTGTGGCTATCGATTGGGTTCGATTGACCATAAAGCTGTCTAAGTCAACACTTTTACCACACTTTCCACCAATATGTAGACGCTTTTGAATTAATTTACGAAAACCGGAGCCTTTAACGCTACCGAAAGGACGACAGTCTTCTATAGCAAAATCCATGAATTTTATTTAAATTTTGTCCATTATTAAAACTTGTTTAAGTGTACACACTTCAAAAGTTCAAATGCTAATGAAACCGTGAAACTCCGATACTAGAGCTGCAAAACTATCGATAGTCGGCCCATTCGATAGTTACGATAGCTTGCAAAGAACGATCGATACTATCGATACTATCGGAAAAATCGAAAAATCATTCAAAAATTAAAGCCAGCCGACCATTGTTTGAGTCGAACGTTTGTGATTCGGCTGTTTGAAAAACCGAACGAAAAGAACGCATTTTTCAACAAAATCATCTTTAGTGATGAGGCCCATTTTAAATTAAGCGGTTATGTAAACAAACAAAATTGTCACATATGGGGCTCACAAAATCCACAAACAGTCCTTGAAAAACCATTACATCCAAGAAAGTGACCGTATAATGAGGTTTATGTTTTGACGGCATTATCGGACGGTATTTTTTCGAAAATGAGCGAGGAAACGCCCTTTTTTGTGGCCACAATTGGCTAATGTTGACATCAGTGACTTTTGGTTTCAGCAGGATGGCGCCACAAGCCACACAGCCAGCTAAACAATTCAGTTATTGCATGAGAATTTTTCCGGTTGCGTAATTTCTCGATTTGGCGATGTCAATTGGCCGCTTCGTTCATGTGTTGTAACGCCGCTGGATTATTTGCTCTGGGGCCATTTGAAACACCTGGTTTACGTGAACAAACCACAAACAACTGACACTCTGAAAGCTGAAATTCGGCACTGCAGTGACGAGATAAGCGAAGCTTTGTTGCAAAATGTAGTCCAAAATTTTGTGAAAAGAGCGGACGTCTGCCGACGTGCTAGTGGTGGACATTTGCCCGACATCATAGTCCATTATTAATTCCCATATTTCTATTTTATATTGGTATGAATAAAACTGAATTTGTCAAAAACAATGTGTTTTTAGGCCAATTAACTTCTTAACCTCAAATTTGTCCACCCTTTTTACGCAGTTTTTTATTATTGTTGCTACACAAGCGCGCAAATTCTACAAATGCTCAGATTTGGCACGTTTTGCAAGCTGCCTTAGAGCCGTGAGCAAGTGTGGATGTTTCAACAAGATTCGGAACTGCCTCATAAAGCTAGTGTGAAGCAATAATGGTTATAGATAGAACCATGTTCCACACTTCATTTTGTCCACAGAATAGTTTTCGATTTCGCCAGATCCAAGTCCGATGGACTATTCCAACTGAGGCATATTGGAGAGCAATGTGAGACCAGATGACCAGGACAAAGGTGGCCACATCGAGCTAAAGTGAATGGAGTCCAAAGTTTTGATTATTTCCACACATTTTGTAATTTGACTCAATAAAAAAGAATTTCAGACAAAAAAATAATGCCGTTTTAGTAGGTAACACTTCAATCGCCTAACCCTGTATTTAAAATTTACGTAGCATTAGTGCTAACTGTATGCATACATTGCAGTCGTAAATTGTATGTTATATGCGTAAATTTTACATGTTATTAGTAATAACAGTAATAATAACAGTAATAAAAAGGCGAATAAAAATTTATAAAAAAGTCCTTTATAAAACTATAATTTTAAGGTTTTTATTAATAAATAAATAATTTTAAATAAAATAGCAAATCTGAGAACAAAAAAGTATAGAATGAATTGAATCATTTTAGTAGAATATTTCGCAGTCCGTAAAATATACGCAACGTTAGTATTAACGTTATATACTATAATATAGCGTTAGTATTCTAGAGTTAACTAGACCTGTGAATATTAATTAGTTCATGGCTTCTGTAGCTACTTAATTATCTGTGCTTGTGATTTATTTTTTGGTCAGAAATCAAAACCACATTGAGTTTTAACCACTATATATATCTATTGAAGTCTGTATTGGATCCTTTCTAAAAGGTTGAAGATTTTCCACTTCTCAACAGTATTTCAAGTGCAAGAAAAAATAATAAATAATTATTCCAGAAATACTAAAAATCACCTTTTTCAAGGCAAGCCTCGAAAAGGGTGTCCAAAATTGAGGTATCATTTATTATATAAAAAAAGACTATTTCAGATACTAAAAATATTTTTATTTCAGTTTATTACGAATAGGTTCCGGTTAAAAATGACAAATTATGTCGGTCAAGTTACCCCCCTCCCCCTATTCGCACGGCAGGCTCCCAATCTTTTACTAAAATTATTAATCACGTTTTTTAATAAACTGCTGTCAATGGTCGATATCTACTCGATAATGTTGGTTTTAAGCTCTTAAGCTGTTGTGGGATTATTGCTGTACACTTTCGATTTCAAAAAACCCCATAAAAAGTCTAAAGGTGTCAAATCGCACGATATTGGTGGCCAATTTATTCCTCATCTACGAAAAATAATGCGATTTTCGAACTTTTCAAAAGATCCATTGTTTCTCTTGCTGTGTCACAAGTCACTATCACACTATCCTGTTGAAACCACATATTCTCCACGTCTAAATCATCAATTTTCCGCCACAAAAAGCTTCGGATCAGCGATGTAGCGATTTCCACTTATCGTAATCGCATTTCCATTTCCGTTTTAAAAAAATTTGGTTCGATGATTCCTCCAGACCACAAACAACACCAAACCTTATATGATATAATGGTTGTTCAAAGACAATGATGTGCAAAAGTAAAAATATAGTTGTGTTAATGAAAACATGGAAATTACTCATTTAGAGAGAATAAGAGATTAAACAGAATTTGGGCTTGACGATATTTTCCATACAAAATTACATAAGAAATTGTCGGCAAAAGCAGTTGTGAGGTAGAAACTATTTTATTTTTACAGCGTTTTTCCTACTCTCTAAAGTGTGCTCTCACAATCTGTATATGGTGTTGGCTTGCTTTCACTGAATTGCACTCATTTTGAAAACAAGAAACATATGTTTTTGGTATGCAACGAATAAAATAAAAACAAAAAGCAACACAAAAATGGCAATTGACAGTATTTGAAGTTGCGGCTGTCGATTTTATTATGGGCCATCGTTCTTTACAGCATTTTTGCTTGAAGTTGCGGACGTATTCTGTTTCATCACTAAAGTTGATGTTTTAAAATAAATTTTAAAAAATCAACATACATCCACCGCACATGTGCAATGTCCCTGTTTCAGTGACAACTAAAAGCAAAAGCGAAAGAAAATTTTTTATTATTTATCTGTGCCTTAAAAAAATTTGCGTGCATTTACCACATATGTGCATTCGTCACTGTCTCTTTGACGACTAAAAGCAAGAGCGCAAGAATACGTGTGAATTGATCGCGGACAAAAGTCCCATGAAAAGCTCATGACTGCTCTAAGATAACTCTTCGTTCTCTTCACCCCTAATGCGGCAATTCTGCTTATTGGGGTTCATCGGTGAAGATTCGATTTTGTTAAAAAATTTTCTAATTACATTTTGAAAGCTTTTGCAATTTTCAAAAAATGTTTTAATAATAAAAACACGTTATTCCTTCGTATAACATTCGATATTAACTAAATGGAATGTATTCAGAATCTATAAAAGATAATCTGATTTTGTTACGAATATCAATTAAATTCCCCAAAAATTACTTTTTAATTATTTTTACAGTTAATTATTAATTATTGGGTATACAAGTTAATAATGTCGACATGGACAAAATATGGCATAACTATCACATATGGTTTGTGTCAATAATAACAAATATGGTATTTTGAAGGTTAAACATCTGTCATTATAATTCAGTATTCGATAGACGCCAAAGTGTAAACACACATTTTTTTCAATCGCTATAATAATGTCGAATTCTGTGCCTAAAAAAGATGTTTTGCGGGGAAGTCTGATAACCTTCTTTCATTTGAAGAAAACGGTTGTTGAAAGGTATAGATTATTGGTAGAAGCTTACGATCAACATACACTAACTAAAAAACTTGTGAACGATGGTTTGCGCTATTTATAAGTGGTGTTTTCTACACAGAAGAATAGAAGAGGCCTAGTCAGCCGAAGAATTTTGATGATGAGGAGTTGGAAGCACTACTCGACTAAGATTGTTATCAAACGCAAGAAGAACTTGTATTATCACTGAGAGTCACACAAGAAGCCATTCCCCTATATTTAACAGTATTGGTATTCATTCAAAAGCTAGGATATTGGGTCCCATATGAATTGAAGCCGAGAGAGTTTGAAAAAATTATTTTTGCAGCATATTGTTACTGGTGATCAAAAATGGATACATGACGATAATCCCAAGAGCAAAAAGTCAAAATCAATCAAAAAGTAAAATCAACGCCAAAGCCGAATATCCATGACGCCAAGGAAATGCTCTCTATTTAGTGGGATCAGAAGGGTGTCTTGTATTATGAGCTGTTGAAATCGGGTCAGACAATCACAGGGGACCTGTACCAAACACAATTGATTCGTTTGAAGAGAGAATATTCGACCAGACACAAGCCTATAATCACATGTTGCAAGACCAGTCAAAAACTACTTGGAAAACAGTGGATGGGAAGTTTTGTCTTACCCGCCATATAGTCCAGACCTTACTTATTCTGACTACCATTTGTCTCGCTCGATGCAGAGCGCCCTTACTGGAATACGCTTCACTTTAGAACTGCGTATCATAAATTGGCTTGATTCATTCTTTACTTCAAAACCGGGGCAGTTCTTTTGACACGGAATTATAATTATTTTATAATAAATGAATTTTTCAAGCAAAAAAATCGACATTATTAAATTGTATACCCAATATTTTTAAAGTTAAAATAATTTTTAGTACAAAAAAAATAATAAAATAAAATATTTACAATATTTATCCCCTTTAATAAAACTACAGTCGAATTGTCTTCTAGTTCGTAGTGTACTTGTTCAGATCAGAGCTGTGCCTCGGAAGAAATGTCAGAAGTAGAAATGAATTCGAACATAAATAAACGTAAAGATCTTTTTCGATTTATACGCTTCATTATGCAGTATGCTGTTATGTACGCTTTGCACTTGGAACGCCACCTCTCAACTAGATTTGCAGTTTTTCTTGAGTTCATATTAGAAATGTTTCTCTATTTTATTACAATTCATATTGCGATTTTATACATCTGTACCATTTATATAAATTTCGCTGAAGCAGATTTAGAATTATTGGTGAATTGCTTAATACAGACTATAATTTATATGTGGACCATCGTTATAAAACTATATTTTCGTCGTTTGGAGCCGAATAAACTAAAAGAATTAATTGATTTCATCAATTTAAAATATGAAACACGTTCAGCCACTGGTAAGTGTCTGGGTAAGGCAGCCGGAAATATTCGTAAATTTAAAAACATTTTTCTCTAAAAGATAGTACATGTAGTGACGAACCTTATTATTGGCACAGTAAGCTCTTTCAACTTCAGGGGTGTTTTAGATTTTTGATAGACTAATATATTTACTAAATAGAATGATATATATCACTATGTTTCACTCCAAAATCTTTTTTAAATTATTTATTAATAAAGAAAAAAATACCAAACTTCACTAAAGTTAAATGAGCTTACTGTGCCAATAATTAAGTTCGTCAGTGTATGTGCTTAAATGTAAGTGCTTGTATAACAATTTACTTTACTTTTTTTGCTTCGTTCTCCGTTTTAAAAGGATTTACGTACGTGATTATGGACGAGTGTTTGGCCATGTCGAATAAATTGATTAAAATTTATATCTACTTTTGTTTCTCTGGCACTATATTTTGGACTATTTTGCCCTTAACTTCTAGTGATCGCAGTTTACCATTGGATTGTTGGTATCCATTCGATTACAAGGTATGAACTTGATATCCAAACATTGTTAACGAAATTCAGCACATGAAGAATATGTTCGTGATGAATTTGTTTGCATTATTGTTTAAAAAATGTTTATTATTTTTTACTCTTTTTCTCTCTCTCTCTCTCTCTCTCCTTTGGCTACTCCACAGCAACCTTTCGTTTATGAAGCGATGTATTTTCTTCAATCTGTTGGCCAAATACAAGTGGCAGCTGCTTTTTCTGCCTCTAGTGGTTTTCACATGTTCTTGTGTATCCTGATGTCAGGACAATATGATGTTTTATTTTGTAGTTTGAAGAACATTTTAGCCACCGTTGCAATAAATAAAAATTTATCAAAACCTGAATTAAGGTGGGTATACCATATGTGGGTATATAAGAAATTATATGTATTTTAAGTTCAAGGCTAATGCATACATATGTATGTATTATTGGAATTCTTTAAATATTTTCCAATACCACAATGATTTCTTTTTTATTTTGGTTGAGTTTCTGTTTAAGCAGATCAAACACATCCGCTATAACAACTGCGTTATACTCAGCGATAGGCTAGGGACGATACTCAGGAGGATTCACAGACGACCACTTTTAGTAACAAGAATTTCAGTCCATTTAAAACAGAACTTTTTTGCTTGGAAGAGTAAGAATTTCACTTTTGTCTTTCGAAGCTACGTAGCGTTTCACACACTATTTTGAAA
This sequence comes from Wohlfahrtia magnifica, assembly GCA_023159175.1. Taxonomy (NCBI): domain Eukaryota; kingdom Metazoa; phylum Arthropoda; class Insecta; order Diptera; family Sarcophagidae; genus Wohlfahrtia; species Wohlfahrtia magnifica. Next base: position 2,453,694 of record JAKWBJ010000056.1, read on the forward strand.
AATGCAGAGCATTTGGTCTTTATGGTGGCAGGAAGTTGATTGTCATAGTTGTCTACAGCAATGCTCTCTTGATAGCGGCTATTTAACCTATTCGATTTTAAAATGCTATATAGTCTAAAGAAGAACATTGTTGTGTGGAGGCAACCAAGTTATGTTAACCTTCAGTGAACTAGCTAACGCGAAGAATAGCATTGAGTATAGTAAATCAAACATATCCAAACCTTCTTTATTTGCAACTTCCATATCTTTCTGATTGAAGTACTTCCATACCACTTGTATTCCTATGGAATATCTAGAATCTGACAACGCGCTAAGCTTGCGGATGTCTAGATAGACATGGGATAAATGTCTGCACGAGTTATAAAAATAGATCAATTAATTACACGGTGCGACAAAAAAATACCTGGCAAATGACACTATTTTTCTGAAAGGCGCTGCCGAGCAGAACAAGGATCTGTTTTTGAAATTTTCGAAACACCTCCAAAATCTTGAATTACGGGTAAAAAACCGGTTTTACGGACTTTCATGCACTTATAACCTAATAATTTAGCTGAATATTGAATAATTTAGCTGAATATCATATTCAAACAATAAATTCGTTCATTCGTTATTTTAATCAAATTGTGTTTTATAAATAAATATCTACCGTCTCATTCATAAAAAATTATAATGTATTTGAAATCTATTTTACAAAAATTTTGTATGAAAAATTTGAAATAAAATATGTACATTTTAAAATAATTTAAATTTTTTTAACATTTGGACACATTTTAATTAAAATTTTTTTTTTAAATCCTCTCCCAATAGAGAACTTTATGAAATGCAAGAGTTTGCACAACCCGAAATTAATGAATACTACTGCTCCATAGAAAATACTTGTGAAATCGATGCACTACATAATAGCAATTCTAATGACGAACGCAAGGATTTTTCAATTCATTTTCGAAGAGCATTCAAAAAATGTATTGATCATCATCGTTATATAGTGCAGTGTCTAAACAAAATGGAGAATTTTTATAGTCCTATATGGTTTTTAAAAACGGGACAAGTCATATTTCTAATGTGTCTTGTAGCATTTGTTTCGGTTAAGGTAAGATGATATACCAGAGATGTAAAATATTCCGTTTCATTTCAGTTCAATTTTTCTTGCTACTTCTCCATTGCTGTGTTCTACAGTCAACCACTGCTAATTCATCGTTTATGAAAGTAATATCTTTAGGCCAATATATGCTTTTAGTCGCCTTGGAATTATTGGTTATTTGTTATTTTAGTGAAATAGTTTATCTAAATAGTCAACGATGCGGCGAGGCTATCTTAAGAAGTCCTTGGTATCTTCACATGCGGGAAATGAAAAATGATTTTCTTATATTTCTACTCAATTTGCAAAAACCATTTACACTGACTGCTGGTCGAATCTATAACCTTAATATTGAATGTTTCAGAAGTGTAAGTACTAAAGGACAAAAAAATTCAGCACGAAAAATCCACAAATTAAAAAAATTTTCTTTCTTTTTTTTAACAGATTATGACTACGGCCTTTTCATTTTTGACTTTCTTACAAAAAATTGATGAACGTCAAGATTGAAGTGAAATGGAAGCAAACTGCAACATTTAAGCAAAAACAAGCATTTATAGCAGCGTCCGGCACAATAATATTAATGCATTTTACAATTGGAGTAGTAATTGGAGATCTCTCACTCAGGCCATTTTGCACTGTGTTTTTCCATTTGTTTTCTCTTTAGTTCTCTTTGTTTATTTTTTTGCTTATTTTTGTTTTCCTATGCGTGTGAGTACGTACATGTGAAAACAGAAGAGAAGGGCTGCTCTTTGCGGGAATCTACTTTAAAGTGTGAAACAATAAAAAATAAACCTAAAAATTAAAATATATTATTTCTGTTATTGAAGAATCTATAGTAATACGATGGTTATTTGATAATTCCATAATAATTCTATAAATTGAGGGATTTCTGTTGTAATGCTCCGCAGATGTGCTGCCATCAGTAAAAATAAAGGCTACGCTACGACTCATAATTGTATTTTAAAGTTCTTTGTCACAAATATAAAAGTTGTTTTAGTTTCGACCAGATATACCAAAGGGTGGGCAAATTTGAGGTTGGAAAGTAAATTGGCTTAAAAAAATTTTTTTTAACAAATTCCGTTTTGTTCATAACAATATAAAATATAAATATGGGAATTGATAATGGAATATAATGTCGGGCAAATATCCACCTCTAGCAAGTTGGCAAACGTCCACTCTTTTCACGAAATTTTTAACCACATTTTGCAGCAAAGCTTCACTTATCTCGTCAATACAGCACCGAATTTCATCATTCAGAGTGTCAGTTTTTTGTGGTTTGGTCACGTAAACCCGGTCTTTCAAATGGCCCCAGAGCAAATAATCCAGCGGCGTTAAGTCTCAAGAACGAGGTGGCAAATTGACATCGCCACATCGAGAAATTACGCGACCGGGAAATTTCTCATGCAATGACTGAATTGTTTGGCTGTCTGTGTAGCTTGTGGTGCCGTCCTGCTGAAACCAAAGGTCACCGATGTCAACATTAGCCAATTGTGACCACAAAAAATTGATTATCATGGTTTGGTAGCGAAGAGAATTGACGGTGACGACGTTTTCTTTCTCATTATCGGGCCGATGATGCCGTCTAACAACGAACCGCACCATACGGTCACTTTCTTTGTATGTAAAGGCTTTTTGAGCACTGTTTGTGAATTTTGCGAGCCACGTATGCGATAATTTTGTTGTTTACATAACCGTTTAATTAAAAATGGGCCTAATTACTAAAGATGATTTTGTTGAAAACTGTGATTCAAAATTTTATGAAAAGGGCGGACGTCTACCGACGTGCTAGACGTGGATATTTGCCCGACATTATATTCCATTATTAATTCCCATATTTCTATTTTATATTGGTATGAATAAAACTGAATGTGTCAAGAAAAAAAATGTGTTTATAAGCCAATTTACTTCCTTACCTCAAATTTGCCCACCCTATATAACGAAATATCTGTTAGAAAAGTAAATTATAAAATCCTTTTTTTTATTTTTGTGCGATTATTCGGATAATCAACTGCAAAGATATGTGCTCTACGAGAAAAACGAGTACTGCATGAAAATATATGATTATGCGGAATCAATTTATTTCGTTTGAACACATTCCGTTATAGTACCGATAGAACAATGAAACACGTCACATTGCGACGCTGTTCTAAGGAATCGTTAGAGTTGGCTACACTATCGTCATTAATAAGCATCTTCGCCCTCTCCTGTACGCGGTCGAGAAGCCCCAAAATAGACTTTGAAGCACCGGCCCATACATGAGAGTTGTATTCCATTTTGGATCGGATATAGGTCTTGTAAATATTGAGAAAGTCAGTTGGAGTGAAGTATTTCTTGCACGGTCTTAAAAAACCGGGGCACTTGAATGCTTCTTTCGACACATTGAAAATGTGATCGTTCTAACGTACACCACAATGAATCCTCATGCCCAGAACATCAAGAGCATCTGACTCTTCAATGTCTACATTACCCATAGTTCATATTTTGCCTTTTCGTCCCAATCTCCAAAAAGCTTGGCCTACGATCAAAAGAATATTAATGACAAACGTTGCTGTCGTTGTCGTTGTGCGAAAGAATAGATAGGATTGGAAGTGAGAAGAAGAAAGTCGCTAAGAAATATTATAAATAGAGTTGGAGAAAGAACAGAGCCTTGCGCTACCCCTGAATTTATCCTGAACTCGTCGGATGAGATCCCATCTATAACCAGTCTTATAGAGCGATCTCTAAGAAAGCTCGATATAAATCGAAATAAATGACTACCAACACCAAAGGCAGTAAGTTTCTAGCGCCTCATCCCATACTCTATCAAACGCCTTTGCTCACCAAAACCATTAATGACCTTGTTCCACCTCTCGGAGAGTACCGCCAGTAGGTCGCAGGTCGAGCGGCCCTTACGGAAGCCGTATTGACTATCACTTAGCAAATTGTTGGATTCCAAATATTTCACAAGGTGATGATTCGCCATACTCTCTATAACCTTGGAAAGTCCGGGCGACCTCCACTCATTAGAATTGGTGACAACAGCATTCGCTATGTGACTCAGGTCAGGTACCTCGGCATAGTTGTAGGGGAGCGTATAAGCTTCCAGGCTCATCTCACCCATGTCAGGCATAACTGGTAGCTATTGTTGCAAAGGTTAGGCACATATTGAGGAGTGATTGGGGACTCAGCAGGCGTGCCGTCCGTATCATATACGATGGGCTTTTTGTCGCTTGTGCGGCGTATGGCGCGTCGGTGTGGTATAAGGCGGTCATGTCTGTTGTTGGACAGAGTAAGATTCTCATGTCTCAGAGAATTGCACTCTTGGCATGTGTTCCGGTGTGTCGGACAGTCTCTACAGACGCTTTGCAAGTCCTTGTTAGTGTACCACCGCTTGACTTGGAAGTGGTGCGTCGTAGCATTGCTTTCAGGGTCAAGAGGGGACTGCCACTTGGGACGAACGATTGGCTTTCTGCTTCGGAGCTCGAGAATGGGAGAGATAGGTATAAGGCCCTTTTGCAGGGGTGCCTCGTAGATAGGTGGCAGACAAGATGGATGAACAGCGACAAGGGAAGGGTGACTTATGGATTCATTCCGGACGTTACGTTCGTACGGGAACACCCTGACTTTGGCTTTGGCTTGAGTCTGGGGCTCATACTGACGGGACATGGCTCTTTCAATGCATTTCTGCATCAAATTGGCCAGACTGAATCAGCTGACTGTCGGTGTGGGAGGGGAATTGAGGACTGGAGGCATGTACTGACTTCGTGCCCGGACTATGATGACGTTAGGGATTTAGATAGTATGGGTATTACTCATACTGGGGGGGTGTGGGATTTCACTAGGGTATTGTTGGACGATCGTACTTATGGTAGGCTGGGCGTTTTGCCCTTGAGGTGTTTAGGCGTAGAAGGACGGCACTGTTAGCGAAGGTTGAACCTGCATCACCATCTTAGCGGTCTCCTGGCTAGCCTTTTCTAGCTTGGCGTCCCGCTGGGGTGTTGAAGGTTGGTGCGCTATGCTGCTTGCTGTGATTGTCTGCTGTTTGCTGTTTCCCGGCCTGCTGTTTGCGGCTTGATTTGTGGCTGCAGTTTTGGGTGTTGTGTTTTTGTACTGGTCTACTTTTGACTGGTTGTGTTCTTGTTTTTGTGTTTATGTCCGTGGCGCACGATGTCACTTTGAGTTCTCCCGTGAGGGTAGTTCCGTTTATTGTTGTGTTGTTTGAGGGTTTCTTGTTTGTTGTATTCACCATCTTGGTCACCAGTCCGAAGTTGTTTGGGACTTACACTGGTAGTAGCATTTATGCTACGAGGCCTGACCGGAGGCTTAATTCTGGTGCCACGGGTGTCGGAAGCCCCAGGAATTTCGGTTCCTGCCCGACTATGGTGAGGCTCCCTTTGTGGGAACAACGTGGTGGCTGTGGTTTAAACCCAAATCGCGGGGATAGCTATGCTGGCTCGTTGTGGAGTTAGTTAATTTTATTATGCATATATTATGAATAAAATAATCACAAATAATACTTTTGCACGTTTTATCTAAAAATATGCTTTAACAGTTCAGAACTAAACGAAAAAAAAGAAAAAACTTATGTTAGTTGTCATAATAAGTAAATTGTCTATTTCTATTTACCGTTGTAATGGAAGTTCAAAAAATACGTATATAGCAACACTGCAACACATATACGATAATATAGGCAGATTCGCCGGTTGTTTTGCAGAAGATAATTATTTTGATAATAACATTTTTTGTGGCTTAGTACTAAAAATACTTTGTTTTTTTTTGGATCAATTCGTAAAACAAATTATTAATATTTCGTTGGTTTTTATGGCCTTAAATATTCGATGTCATTTAGCTGAGTTCACGTAAAAGACTATAAATGATGTTCTGCAATTGCAAAGGATGAAATTTTTGGCGGTATTTTCCCCAATAATTACCTTTTAATTATTTTATTGATAAAATGCATTCTGACTACAAACAAATTTAAAATGTTTACATTATGAGTTACACACACACACTTACTAATATACTTTTAAACTATACAGACTAGGTATGGGAAATTCAATTGGGCCAAAACTTTAATCATTAAAATTTATTCTTGTAATATAAGTAAAGATATTTATTTATAAAATTTGTGTGTGTGTGTGTGTGTTGCATTCATAAATAGTTAATTGAAAAAGTTTACTTAACAAATAAATAAAATTAAATGTAAAAAGTATAAAAAGAGGTGTATCTTTTAGAAACGATTTTAATTTAAATGATAATAATCAATCCACTTTAAAGAAAATGTCAGTCAAATGGAAGTCACAGAAAACAAATAAAACCAGAGTCGAATTGTCTTCAAGTTCGCAGTGTATTTGTTCAAATCAAAGCTGCGCCTCGGAAGAAATGTCAGAAGAAGAGATAAGTTGGAACATAACTAAACGTAAAGATCTTTTTGGATTTATACGTTCCACTATGCAGTATGCTGTCATGTACTCTTTGCACTTGGAACGCCAACTATCAACTCGACTTGGAATTTTTCTTGAGTTCATATTAGAAATATTTCTTTATTTTGTTACAATTCATATTGCGATTTTATATATCTGCACCATTTATATAAATTTTGCTGAAGCAGATTTAGAATTATTGGTGAATTGCTTAATACAGACTATAATTTATATGTGGACCATCGTTATGAAATTGTATTTTCGTCGTTTGCAGCCAAAGAGACTTAAAGAATTAATTGATTTCATCAATTTAAAATATGAAACACGTTCAGCCATTGGTAAGTGTCTGCACTAAGCAGCCGGAAATATTCGTAAATTTTCAATTTTAAAATACTATTCCTTCTATAAGAGAGTGCAAAAGTGTATGTGCTTGTATAACAATTTATTTCACTTTCTTTGCTACGTTTTAAAAGGATTTACGTACGTGACTATGGACGAGTGTTTGGCCATGTCGAATAAATGGATTAAAATCTATGTCTACTGTTGTTTCGCTGGCACTATATTTTGGCTTATTTTGCCCATAACCTCTAGTGATAACAGTTTGCCATTGAACTGTTGGTATCCATTCGATTACAAGGTATGAACTTGAAATTCAAACTTTATTAACGACATTCAGCACATGAAGAATATGTTTCTGATGAGTTTGATTGCATTATTGTTAAAAAATGAATTGTTTTTCTTTTTTATCTCTTTTGGCTACTCCACAGCAACCTTTCGTTTATGAAGCGATGTATTTCCTTCAATCTGTTGGCCAAATACAAGTGGCAGCTGCTTTCTCTGCTTCGAGTGGTTTTTATATGGTCTTGGGCATACTGATGTCGGGTCAATTTGATGTTTTATTTTGTAGTTTGAAAAATATTTTAGCCACCGTGGCGATAAATAAAAATTTATCAAAACGTTATTTAAGGTAGGTATACCATATATATGTAATTCAATTTGTAATTCAAAGCAGATATACATATAGTATGTGTTATAGGTTTTTAAAAATCTTATAATATTTTTTTCAATGTTTGCGTAAAAGTTAAAAAGTTTCAAAATACCACCGTGGCTAACGTCATAGTGAATCATCGTGAAAAAAGCTAACAATGGTAAATTATCGATAACTGACGCGGAATTTTCTTATTTTTCTTCCGCCTATTAGTGAGTCCTAACAGACAATACCTTCGAGAATCATTAGTGCTTTATTCGTCAAAGGGGAGGTGTAGCAAACAACATACTGCACCGCTTGGCATGTAGTCGACTCATAACAGACAATTTCGCTAAATTTCATTTTATGGTGATATTAAAATGAATTTTTCATACATAACTCCCTTTGTTTGTGTTATTGTTTATGATATTTTCCATCACCATTTCGCATTTTTGCGGCTGTATGTTTCGAGAACTTTACGAATTTCATCTTGGAGGTCTAAAAACGATTGTGGGACATTGGCATAGACCTTATCTTTCACGCAGCTCCGAAGAAAAATATCTAAAAAGACTAAAACACAAGATTTCTGTGGCCAAATGAGATTAACTCTTCGAGAAATCACACGGTCAGGAAACTTTTCACGCAAAAGAGTGATGGTATCGTTACTTATGTGGCAAGTAGCGCAGTCTTTTTGAAAATAAATGCCTTCCACATCCATATTTTCCTCTTCCGACCAATTTGTAAAAAATTTGTAAAAAACTGAAGTCAAATGACTTCACCAGACCTAAAACTATAACAAACAGTCTCACGGAAAAACAAAAGCAGACAAGTAAGGCTTGGTTTTTCCGACCCTCTGCTTGTCAACATAACTTCCGAGGTAAGAAAGAGCCTCATCAATCGAGATAATTTTCGAATAAAATTCCGGATCAGTTCTAACTGTAAGCGCCCAATTAGCAAAAATACCACATTATTGATGATCGGTAAGCGTGAATTTTCGTGTTAACTGAACTTTTAAAGCTTTAAGACCTAAGTAAAGGTTGGTCCAACCAAAATGCACGATGTCAATTGTAAATAACATAAAAAGCTTTTAGAGAATTGTTTTAATATCTTTTTATGATAGAAGGAATCTATGATAATTATATGCGAAACAAAATATTGGACAAATGCTCGATATGTCTTCGTTGGTATACCTCCATTCGGCGGTCCATATTTTCAATAACTCTGATACTCTTATATCACCTTTTAGCTCGTGAATTGTTGTTGGCTTATTGACGTACACTTTTTCTTTTAAATAACCCCAAAGAAAGAAGTCCAGTGGTGTCAAATCACATGATCGTGGTGGCCAATTAACATAGCCACGACATGAGATAATACGGCCATTGAATTTCTCGCGCAAAAGAGCCATTGTTTCGTTGGATATGTGGCAACCGGCACCATCCTGTTGGAACCACATATCATCCAGGTCCATGTCCTCAATTTCTGTCTACAAGAAGCTTGTTATCATCTCGCAATAGCGAACACCATTCACGGTAACTGCTTGGCCGACCTTATTTTCGAAGTAGTACGGCCCGATGACGCTGCCAGCCCATTACGAGCATGCACAGCTGTTTTCACATATCCTACAGAACCGGTATACTGAAATTTGAGCACAATATTTCTGCTGACCAAAAAAATCACAAAGTGCACGAAATGCATTTTGGTGTGAACGCCCATTTTCGCAAAAGGGTTCGACAATCTTAACGCGCTGATCAATTGTGTATCTCTCCTTGGTTGAATTTGTCAAACACTGAAACAAAGAAATGTCAAAAACGTAGACATTAAGGTGTGACTCACAATTAACATCGTTCATTATGTTTGGGCCACTCTTTAACAACGCAAAATACAGTATAATGTCGTCTGCGTTCAATTCCAAATATCGGCGAAATATGACAAACCTCGTTTTTTCTCAGCACTGTTGACAGCAACAACAATATTCCTAAGCTACGATCAAATTTATCAAATATTTGACGAAAAAAACGTAACGTATTATATAAAAATATTTTATGGAAACTTTTCAGCGTGACCTAAAAATATTATTTATATTCTTAAATTACTTAATTTAAAAAAATAAATAATAAAAGAACAAATATATCTATAAAATAGTAGTCACGTTTACTTCGTCAAATATTTGACAAAAGCGACCAAAGCTTTGTTCTTAAACAACGTGCACAAGTTAGGTTTTTCATATTACTAACTTGACCGAAATTTTTTTTCAGCAGTTTTATAATTGCTGGTCGAGAAGGTGCTTTACTGCAACCCGAAAATGTTTTAGTTTTGCAAACTGTGACCGTTAAATTTTTATAACTTTTGTAATGAATTTTAATCATTTTAATGCGTTGTTGAAGGGCATATTGTTCCATTTTTATTAATGACGTCATTTTTACTTGTCATCTGTTAAGTAGTTACAGGTTGACTCACAAGAACTATTAAAATGGGTGGGTATTGAAAAGGGAATGAACAGTAGCCATGCTTTCTACCATTTTATGAAATATCTTGAGTCACAAATTCTACTCTGTGCGTTTTTCAAATGAAATCCTACCAAACGTATTTACGACAGTATACTCTAATATATCCCATACTTATACTTTTTTTTAAGCTTTGAATACCATCCATTAATTTCTACGACTTTTTGGATCACCCTTGCAATGTGTGGTTCACTGTTTTATGGAAAGCAATTGAATTACAATTTCATGTTAAATTTAAGTTGTCAGCATAGTTTTTGCAGTCGATGGAATTCTTTCAGGGATGTGCATGTCATTAATTTAGGAACTATTAAAAGGGAAATTAGTTGAATATTTCCCTTAAAAAATAATCGCACCAATGAATATCACATACAAATGATAAATAATCTTATGATTTCTTTCAGATGAATTGATTTTTATAAATGATCTTTTTACATCCTCTCCCAATAGAGAACTCTACGAACTGCAAGAGTTTGCAGCACCCGAAATTAATGAATACTACTGCTCCATAGAAAATACCTGTGAAATCGATGAACTGCATAGTAGCAATTCTAATGAGGAACGTAAGAATTTTTCATTTCATTTTCAAAAAGCTTGGAAAAAATGTATTGATCATCATCGTTATATAGTGGAGTGTCTAAACAAAATGGAGAATTTTTATAGTCCGATATGGTTTTTCAAAACGGGGCAAGTTATATTTCTAATGTGTCTTGTAGCATTTGTTTCGGTCAAGGTAAGTTATACTAGAACTGGAATATATTCCAACTAATTTAAGTTGAATTGTTCTTTTTTTCATTCTCGCTACATCCCTATTGCTGTATTTACAGTCAACCACTGCCAATTCATCGTTTATGAAAGTAATATCTTTAGGCCAATATATGCTTTTAGTCGCCTGGGAATTATTGATTATTTGTTATTTTGGTGAAATAGTTTATCTAAATAGTCAACGATGCGGGGAGGCTATGTTAAGAAGTCCTTGGTATCTTCACATGCGAGAAATGAAAAATGATTTTCTTTTCTTTCTACTCAATTCGCAAAGGCCATTTAGGTTGACGGCTGGTAAAATGTATAACCTTAATATTGAACGTTTCAAAGGTGTAAGTACAAAAGAACAAAAAAATCCAAAATTGAAAATGATTATCTTTCTTTTTTTTGTAACAGATTATAACAACTGCCTTTTCATTTTTGACGCTTTTGCAGAAATTTGATGAACGTCAGGATTGAAGTGAAATGCAAGACATTGTTCATTAAAAAAACTGCTGTAATTAAGCAAAAACCAACGTTTAAGGTGTATTACATATAATAAAAAATATACCTGCAAAAAAATAAATGAGTTCTGTTATTGAAAAATCTATAGTTATACGAGGGTTATTTGATAATTTCGTAACTGTTTGGATATAATAACTATAAAAAGGCTTTTTATTTTTCATCAGAGTTTTCTCGTTTTTTATTTTGCCTACAAATTAGAAAAATTCTTAATGCCTTCCAACTAGGCGTTGATTTCAACGACAATCTTTACATTCGAATCATATCTCTTCTGAACTCAAGGAATAGCTCTTAGTAACATAGTACATTATAATGAATAGTAGGCTGTGAAAAATAAAAAGGAGGACAACTTATTACAATGTTAAAATTACCGACTTTGACCAGAAATCCACATACATACAGTGACGAGCAAAAGTGAGTGCATGTTCACGAAACCAATTTTCATCATTTATAAAAACAACACCATACAAGCAAGTCTAAAAATTTTTTTAATTTTTGTTTTTTTATTTTGTCCGTATTAAATGGAGTAAGTAAGCAATAAAAAATGAGATGAATTCAAAGAGTTTAAAAGGAAGAACGAAAATATCTCTCATACACTCAATTTTTCTCTTATCGACGGAAATCATCCAGATTTGCCGTTATTTTTGTTTCAACGTTTTTCTTTTCAATTTTAGAGCAGTTTAAAACGTGTTTCTAGTGAATCAATGCAGATATTTTGAATTACTATAATATTTAAAATTAATAGTTGACTTTTTTGCTTAAAAATGAGAAAAATATCTGCAGAAACTGAAAATAGTGTTGTGTGCCTGACCGAGGAGGGCTGTTCTTCACGTACCATTTCAAGGAGACTTGGTATTAGTCAATCGGCGGCTCAAAAAAAAGAGACGAAATGTGACCTCTAAATCGCAAATCAAAGGTCGCAAAAAATTATTAACGGACTCATATGTCAAAAATGAGAAAAACAAGCTGCTAACACCAAAGAATGCTGCTCTGGAAATTAACAAAAATGTAAGCGAATGGACTGCTAGAAGGGCGCTTCATAACATACGCTATAACTCAGCAGTTAAAAAAAGCAAACCTGCATTGTCCGATAAAAATGTAAAGGCGCGCTTGAAATTTGCAAAGGCGCACAACAATTGCACCATTGATAACTGGAAACGAGTTATCTGATCTGATGAGTATAAATTTAATCGTTTCTAGTCAGATGGAAAGCAGTACTGCTGGCGTAGACCCGGTAAACGTGTTCAAAGACATCATGTAGAGCAAAGTGTCAAACATGGCGGCGGATACATACATAATGGTGTGGTGTTTGCCCTCTGCATTTAGTAGATGGTATCATGCGGAAAGAGGACTATCTACAGATTCTGCAAGCCAATCTTCCCAATTTTATGGACAAATGTGCTTATCCCGAAAAAGAAATTGATTTTCAACAGGATGGTCATCCGAAGCACACAGCAAAAATTGTAAAGGAATGGATTGGGAAACAAAATTTTCAACTGATGGAATGGCCCGCACAAAGTCCCGACCTCAATCTGATTGAAAATCTTTGGTCAGTCGTGAAAAGACAGCTCGTGCAGTATGAAGCAGCTCCAACAAACACGAGCAACCTTTGCGATCGTGTAAATGCGGAATGGAATCGTATTCCAAAAAACGTTATCGAAAATTTGGTAGAAAGCATGCCAAAACGCATAAACCAAGTTATTTCTAATAAGGGTCTATGGACTAAATATTGAAATTGGGTTAACCATTAATTTTCTTGAAACCTGCAAAATTGAGTTTATGCGGGTTATTTTCGATTTGCTTTAAAAATTTTTGAATTGATCTCATTTTTTAATATATTTTAACTTCTAATTGTAACAAATAAAATAAAATGAATAATAACTAAAAAATGTTTTTCATTTGCTAGCATGGTTTTGTCAGTTCCGTATACATGCACTCACTTCTGCTCGCCACCGTATATGTATGTATATTTTATATGGGAGATAAATTCCCATTTTTCCCGATCCTAACCGACTTTTTACCACCTCTCTGTCTTTATAAAGAAAATGCTAAGACTATTTTTGACGAACCCCGCTGATATATTTATTAAAATGTACAATAAAATAGAAGGTGCCACGCCCACTCTTCATGTGAAGTATATATTTTAACATAACCTAAGTGCTATTTGAGAATAGAATAGCATGTGCAATGTTTAAAGATTCAATCTTTAATAATTCCCAAGATATACTGTAATAACTAGGTGTTTCGCCTTTTTGAAAAATATGAAGTTTCTTGGAAGGATGAGTGGGCATTTCTCCAAAATATGGAAGGGTACACATATACCACTATATACATATGCTGGCTTAAAGGGTCCTAAACAGAGCCCATATAGTGGGATGTCTGGAAAGATCACCGGATTTGAAAAAAAGGAATTTTAAAAAATCGCCTTTTTGAAAATCCTTGGGAGGATGAGTAGGCATTTCTCCAAAATATGGAAGGGTACACATATACCACTATATACATATGCCGGCTTAAAGGGTCCTAAACAGAGCCCATATAGTGGGATGTCTGGAAAGATCAACGCAAAATTCTCCTTTTATCCTTATTAGCCACTAGAAGTAAAACTTTTAAAAATATAATTTTGTACAACACATTTTAGTGGATGATGAATGTTAACAAACAAAAAGAAATTCGAATAATTTCAGAAAAGTCTTTAATTTTGACTCTTTTCCTCCGATTTTTACGTCCCTTAGGATTAATTTTGAAAAAGGCATTCTATCGAACTTTCGTTAACTGGATATGTATATCTGTGCTCCAAATGGCAACACAACCGATTTAGTCGTTAACGCGTGATTAAGTCTTGAAGAAGCTGAGTGAACAAAACTACTAAGGATTAATTTGGCCAGTTTTTCCCCAATTTTAACCGCTCCCATGTCTAAATTTTAAAAAAGCTTATCAAAAACACTTTCGTTAAATCTATCTGTGTTCCTAATTTCATCGAAATCAGAATGAAATATTATTTTAGAAGAAAGGTTTAATCGTTTTTCTCCGATTTTAAACTCACCTGGTTTCAGCACTGTGAAATTTGCACTTTCATTTGATAAATCCAGCTGTGTTCCAAATTTCATCAAAATCGATTTAGCCGTTTACATGTGATTGACTCATTAGCAAAATTATTTCTTATATGACCTAATTTCAACCATTTTCTTCTGAAGGCATACTCACTTTCGTTAGCTAATTGTCTCTGGCTTGTTGGCGTAACACTTATCTTTGACGGCACCCCACAAATAATAGTCCAACGGTGTCAAATCGCAGCTCCGAGGTGGCCAAACCACATCTGCTCTGCGGCTGATAATGCGATCTTCAAAAACAGGGCGCAAAACATCGAGTGTAGCTTCGGCTGTGTGGCACGTAGCGCCATCCTGTTGAAACTAAATTTTGCTAATATCCTCCTCTTCAATTTTCGAAGAAAAATGGCCCAATTATGCCTCTGGACCAAAATCCGCACCAAACAGTGACTCGTCTTGGGTGTATCGGCTTTTCAATGTATCCGTGCGGGTTTTCTGTGCCCCAAATGCGACAATTTTGCTTGTTTACATACCCGCCAAGATCAAAATGAGCTTCATCTGAAAAGACGATTTTTTTTTTTGGCAAAATCGGCATCTTCTGTAAGTCGATCGCAAACCCACTTAGCGAAGTGTATACACAACCATATTCGTACAGCGGAAGGATAAAACTAATTATCTGTCAAATCAGACATGAGCTAAGTGTTACCATTCACGAAATAAGCGCTAGTTGAAAAAAAAACGTTAGATGGCGGACCCTATATATGGTATAGCAAAAAAAATTGCCTGTAAAGTGATACTAAAGATAAAGTGATACGGAAAAAGCCGGATTTTCTTACGTTCATGCACTTATAAGATAAAAACTTAGTTAAATCTAATTTTAACTTTTGATAAATCTCCAAGGGGACCTAATGCTTTTATATTTTCTCCCATAAATCATTTATATTCTTGAAAAGTCCTGTCGATATTCTTATCTTTATTTCACTCCATAAGTTCTCCATTGAACTTAAATCGGGAAATTGGCTTGGACAGCTTAAGACAAGAACGTTATTCTCTAAGACCAATTTTTTCTTGAATTGTTTTATAGCGGTGCTCTCATATAAGAAGGGCCTAACTCGTATTTTTCTGAAATTGAGTCTTTTAGTGAATCCAATACATTGCATTAATACATCTTGTCACAAAACTTTAATGTAATAGCATCAAAAATAGTGGTTTTACAAGGCTCCAACTAACTCATTTCAAAAAATTTCTTCTTTCAAAAAGCACTAAGTCACCAGGCGTATGGTAGGGAGATTGTAGTCTAAATTTGTGTTTGATTTTCCTTAAAGCCTGTATTATTATGTTTTTACCCTCTCCTGTAAAATTGAAATTATTTGAGTTTAGGTCTTTCTGCATGAGAGTAACGATATGGAAACTTGATATTTTCCTATATATCCCAGTAGCTCTGCGTTTAGTTATTGTATTTTCAATTCGATATATCAAACCAATACCATTCCATGAAAAGCATCCCTTTTAGCATCAACTTTAACCCATCTTCTTCGTAAATTTTACGTGGAACTCTTTTCGCTTAGGTCGGCGAACATTTCTTTGGAAATCGTTTCCAAACAAATTATGTTCCATAGCTCCATAATATATTTCGCCATTTTTTCCACCATCTTGTTTACACTAAAATAAATGCTCTTAAGCAATCTCTAATCCCATTTTTATATTCTGTCTCATCTGCAAAATGTTTCTGGTAATTCTTCTGTGAATGTTCGCTTGCAGTGGACGATGACATACTGTTGGTGGTGGACTGATTTCATTACGAATCTCAGCAGTGATAAGGTTTGAAGATTTTAAAGTGCGTTTTTTTGCCATTACGTTAATCCATCTATCTGTTACCGGGTTTGTTTTCTTCGTTCTGCCACGAAATTCTTTAGTTTGTCATACGGCATTTTGTACAAAGCGTAAAAATCTTTATAAAAAAATACAAATAAGTCAAATGTGTGGATGTATGATCAACAATTTTTACATACTTGCCACTTTTTTAAGTACCATTAAAAAAAGAAGTTATAATGGAAAAATATGGTGTACTGTCTGCGTCCGTAGGGGAACTTCCATAGTTAACGTCACTTTAATATTTTCTAATGAAGTTTACGTATCTATTATTTTGAGAAGTTGTTTGTAAAGCAATTTTTTATTAAAAAAAATTATAGCAAAATCTTTGTATAATATTTGCAATTTATATGTATCAGAAGAACAACACAACCTGCTTTTACCACCGACACTTTGTTGGTTTATTAACGTAAACTATAAAGTTCTTCAAATAACGTTTCATGGTAATTAAGTACATACTCAGACTTCAGCATTTATTAATAAACGCCTTATTCTGAGCGTCTATTACATTTCTTATTGTTTGATGTGAAACCTTCGAGGGCAGCGCCTTGCTTAGTATCACTTGGATCCTCCTGAAATATGTTTATTTATTCTTTACCCCAAACACAACACCCATATAGCACTATAGGCCTAATAACGGTTTTTATATATACTGCTCACCACTTGAATAGCACACCCTCTATGGTTTTTAAATGTCTTATATCTCAAAAAAACAATTATATGTTAACGCTATTATCGTATGTGGTTTTTTAGGTTTTAGTTGTCTCTTCTTTAGAGAAAAAAATTATGTACCGTTATATGTATAATTTTTTCGAATTTTGTTCTTTTGTTTACAAATTACTGTGAAAAAATGCGCCACTTAAATAGAATGCCATTAAAACTTTGTTACAACTCAGTAATCTGTCGTTATGGTTAATAAATGAAATAAATAGGATTGTTTTTATAAAAAATAATTGAATATGAGGCGCAGCAATGCATTGCCAGAAGCTGAAAATGAAAAAATCAAAGTTTAGAAGAATATAGGTTCTACAATCGAGTTCAGATGAATCACAGGCAAGCTTTTGGCTTGAGTAAGCTCAGGAGGACTTGAGTATTGTTTGCGACTCTCATAAACTGTTTTCGGATAACCTTTTTTGTACATTTATAATTACGTTTGACGCGGTGAATACGGTTGCCAATTTAAATCTCCAATGTTTAGGCTCTCTATATAACTTTTTACAATCGGGAGAGTATGGATAGATGCATTATCCTAATAAAGAATTCTAGGAAGGGGTCCAAAATATTTGTGAAAATCGGGAAAGCTATTTTTGGGATATACGTAGCTTTCACTGTCGGGTTTTAAAATTAATGTCGTTAATTCCGTGATATGAAATTGCACTGTATATGATAACACCCCCTGCGTGGCTGTGTACGCGATCCATATAATGCGTTTCCTTTCGAAGATCGTAAAAGTAATAGCCATACCCAGCAGAGCCTTCCAATTTCAGGGACGCCACATGATATCACTTAGTAATTTAGGTTATGTGAGTGCAGCAAAAGGTGTGAATTTTTCTTTGCAGGATGTGTTAAGGTGTGTTTTCGCCTTAGTTTAATTATCATTATATCCTTAGCTCTTAAAATAACACGCCGTATGAGATATGACGATTTTTTGAAAATACAGAGGGCGTGCTTCTTAATTTATTTAGTAAAGGATAGATAGCTCTATAGCATTTCGTGGCTTTGTCCGCAATATGTTCAATGTGCCTTGCGTATATCAGTTTTTGGGTTAAATAAAGTATTTGTACAAAAAATCAGGTTGGTCACCCCTGTCGTTTATTACATTGCTAAATAGAATAAACAAAAGCCGGAAGAACAACTATACGTGCTGTTTACAAATAAGCAAATCGACAACAGCATTAGCAGAAATGTAGTAAATAAAAATAACATCGATCGGGTTAGAAGATCTTTAGGTAGAGAGATCTGTCGAGTAATTGTTCTTGTTTACAAAGTTGTAAACAGACGGAGTAATTAAGAATAGAAATTGTTATTGCTCATGAAAAGGTTACGAGCAGTGGTTACGAACTGTGTTAATTAAGAATTATTAGTTAAAAACCAAACACAAGATTTATTCTATTTTAACTGTAATCTACGAACTCATAAATAAACGTTTTTAAAAGGTAAAAACGTAACAGTATGTAAACGAAAATTTTTTTAAAAATTCAAACTTGAAAATTCAATGAATGCACCGTTACTCATAATACCTTAATTTGTAAAAAAAAAATAAAAACCTACCATGTTTTTAGTTTAAAAAAGATAATGGCTTCAACATCAAAGTTAGAAAAACAATCAAAAAATTATTTGAAACTATTGGAAGGCTAACGGGTAAGTCTAGAGTAACTGCTTACAATGTTATTATTACTTAGTCTCAATACTACTCAGCATTCATGAGGTGTAAAAAAAATATTTCTATATGAAAGGATAATAAAATTTTGCACAAAAGTTTTCTGTCTGGCAAGTAATTCGCAGTTGTGGGCAATTCACGAAACCATTTGGGTTAAAAGGAACATTGAGTGGGCAAATGTACACAAAAGAGTACTTAGAAAAACGTTTGTTACCTTTGTACAAGCTTTACTCTACGCCTCCAATATTCTAGCCTGATTTGTCAACGATCCTTGGCTTCTACGAAACAGTGAGATGGTTCAGGAAAAATAACGTAAAATTTGTTAGAAAAGACTTTTCCACCAAACTGCCCCGAACTTCGTTCGACGACAAAATGTTGGGCTAAAGTAAAATTTAGACTTCGAAAAATGTACAAGGTAAGCAAAACTGCAAAACATTTTTACTTCAGGTGGAAAGTAAAGTGTAGGTGTCCAAAAGTTTATGTGTAACTCAAAGAGTAAAATACGTACGTACACCTTATCTCGTCAAGAATTATTATTATTTTTTTTTAATTGTTTTAAAATCTTTGGATAAATATCTTTAATCTTTGATACTGATTTGATTTTTATTATATTTTTTTTAATAAGATATTAATAAAAAAAAATGTAAAAAAAAATTTACATGCTTTACACTCCCAGATATTTAACAATATCATGGTGGGATGGAAGGAACAGTTTCCCGAGACTTGTTAAGAGGAAACAAGATGGTCTTTGTTTTGCGAGTGTTAATTTTTATCTTTCGTTTTTTATTATTCTTAATCCATTTACGAACGGTATCCTCATATGAGGACGGTTCTTTATATGTCCACAATATAAAGTTCCGATACTTTGTATGTCGTTTAGAAACAAATTTGAATTGAAAATAGTTACTTTTATGATTAGATGCTTAAATTTATTAAAATTAGAGGTTAAACTCATATTTTTGAAAAAATAGATTATACGCCAAAGATACGTTATTGTATTTTACTTATGTGTAGCCACTACTACGTATTTTTAGCCTGAAAGGTCAAACAGTATTTGACCTATGAACCCTTGGCCCTAATTGGAGACAGCTATTTTCTTCAGCACCCAGGAATTTTTTTTTAATTTTTTCTGCATAATGTTTAATGGGCTTCTGATAGTTAAAGACTTCGGTTAAGTTTATGGTCTATAACATTCGACAATTTGCATTTGACGATCATGTTATATCATCAGCACAAACCGCTATTTATGTGTGTTTTCTATGAAGGGAAATTCTGAGATATAAAGTGAATATAGCGTGGAAGAAATTATAGCACTTTGTGGTACTCTAGCAGCTATTTTTCGAGGTACTCTAGCAGTTATTTTTCTATCAGCTAAAAAGTATTTAATAATTTCAGCGATGTAAAGGAAACGATGAAACAAAATATAGGCCAATAGCTCGCTACGGCTTCGGTGGCATACCTGTATCCGTCAGCGCATATTTTCAATGACTCTGTGACATAATTGAGGTTCAATGTCGTTAATGTGCTGAATTATCTCATCCTTTATCTTTTGAATTGTTCTTGGCCTATTGACGTACACTTTTTTTTAAATAATCCCAAAGAAAGAAGTCCAACGGTGTTAAATCATATGATCATGGCGGCCAATTAACATCGTTACGATATGAGATAACACGGCCATTAAATTACTCGTGCAAAAGAGCCATAGCTTCGTTGGTTGGCTGGCAAGTGGCACCACCTTGTTGAAATTGAATATTGTCCATGTCCATGTCCATGTCCTCAATTTCTGGCAACTCCATTCACGGCAACTGTTTGGCCGACCACATTTTCGAAGAAGTACGGCCCGATGACGCCGACAGACCATAAACCGCACCAAACTCTTTGCGGATGCATCGGCTTTTCAACAATCACTCGTGGATTCTCATTTACCCAAATGCGGCAATTCTGCTTGTTAACGAATCCGCTGAGGTGAAAGTGTGTCTCGTCGCTGAAAATGATTTTCTTTGTTAAGTGAGCGTTCAATTCTGTCTGTTCAACTAACCATTCGGCGTATTGACGACGCTTGAAATGGTTAGTACGCTTTAGCTCTTGAGTCAATTGAACCTTGTAAGCGTTTAAATTAAAATCTTTATTCAAAATTCGCATCAGTGATGTTCGTGAAATTTTCAATTATTTGGCACGGCGACGAGTCGAGGTTGACGGCTCTTCTGCCACACACTATCGCGAACAACAGCAATGTTTTCCGCAGTACGAACTGAGCGTGCATAGGTGTTTTCACATTTCAAATTTGCGCACAATTTTCCAGATTGTGAACAAATTTGGTCGACTATGGCGACCAAAAGGACCATGAAGTGTACGAAATGACTTCAACAATCTTTAAACGCAGCTCAATTGTGTACCTCTCCATGGTTGAATTTTTCAAACAATGAAACAAAGAAATGTCGAATTAAGTTGGATAAAAAACTTGTCGTTAAGGTGTTACTCACAATTAACACCGTGCATTATGGTTGGATCACCCTTTACAAGGAAAATTTGAAAACGAATCCATCATCTATATATCTATAACCATGGGTATAACACAGCTGTGTATGAAGATATTTAAAGTTATAACTTAATTTCTTGTTAATTTGTTTTAAATTCATTAAAACAAAGAAAACAAATTTATGGAACAAAAGTTTATTTTTCGATTCTAATGAACTCCTTCTACACCGATGATATATTAAATAGTTTTTTTTACAAAGTTCCGTGTAACTGAGCTATATTTACTTACAATTACACAAATGCTTTATTAAGTTATACAGTGACAGATTTAGTTAAGATGACAATCTATAGGAATCTATAACAATAATTTTGTAATTAAAGTATACTGCTGGCCTTATGTAAAAGATAAAAAACAACCGTACAAATACAAAAACTTTTTAGTGATGTATATACTTCCCATATTTTAAATAGTACTCGTATATAAATCATTTAATTAATATTATTTAAAATGCATTTAAAAACAAAAAATACACTTAATGAATGTGTGTTTGTTTTACAAACCAAACATTATAAACGTAAGAGCAAATTATTTTGTTTATTATTTTGTAGTAGTTTTTATTTATTGTTTCATTATTATTTTGATTTACATAGAAGTGCTTTTTTACACACTTTCAATTGCACTCTCAATGCATTCGCTATATGTACGTACGACAACGAAAAAAAATTTTTAAATTAATATATGAATGAACAAACGAACGAAAGAATGCATTGAAAAATGTGTGTGGGGGGCGCACTTGTTTACAAGCTAAATGTATAAATTTAATACATATTTGTTTATTAATTGGTTTGTTTTTTTGTTGTTGTTGTTCTATAATTTATTTATTAATGCAAACGATCAGTTGGTATCAGATTTGTTGTTTAATATATGAATTAAATAATTAAATTTTTATAAAGTATTTAAATTAATTGCTTTTTTGGGTTTTTTATACTTCGTATTTATTTTGTATTTTATTTTAATGTTATTTTATTCATATTTTTTAATATGGCTGTGTACATGTTGCGCATAAAGTATACAATGCCTATTTTAATTCGTTTTTTTTTTTTTTGTCTTAATATTATTTAATTCTTGTTAGCTTTAAAGTTAGTTTTTATTTTCTTTTTTAAGTTATCCAAATTTGTTGTTTTTCAACTTAAGCTTTGTTTTTAAATTATATAAATTAAAAACTTGGGGTTTTTAAATTATTTTAAACTAAATTGTATGCACTTAAAATTAGTCAATATATTATTTTCATCTTTAATTTATGCATATATTTTGTTTTAAGATTTTCTATTTTGAGTTATATTTATTAAACTAATTTCTATAAAAGAAAAAGCAAAATTAAATTTATACTAAAGTTAAGAAGTGAAAAGAAATAATAATAAAAAAATATGCCATAGAAAATATATATATTTTTTAAATAATAATAATGTACAAAAAGTATTTTATAATTTTTTTTCTTTACTTTTCTTAAATTGTTGCGCTATTTTAATAACTATAAATATTTTTAATATTTTTTGTATATAATTTTTTTTCTTTTATATATAATATATAAAAACAAGACATTTCCAAAAAAGTAAAAGTAAATCAAACGAAATCACTTGTTAAATTTCAATAGTTTTTCTTTTAATTCACTTCAAAATTATTTTCTTTTTTTTATTTATTTTAACAACAAATTGCAACGAAATGTTTAAATACTTATTAATAGCAACAGCAATATTATTAATATTTTTACAGAAATACTATAATTTAAAAAAAAAATCTCTTACCGAGAGCAGAATCTATTATTTTTATTTGGTAAAATCAATTTAAGTCACGATTTCCTTTAAATATCAAGGTAACAAGAAATTTCTAATATTAGATATATTGCACAAGTTTAGTTATAGCACTTTTTTATATTTATCAGTGGTTTTTGCATTTCAGAATTAATCAACGATATTTGTTGAATTCAAGAGTGTTACTACAATTTTCTTTCTTTACGTGTTCTACTAATTATTAGATTAGGTTTTCCATTCGAAATTGAACTTTAAGAATAAATTCGGAAGACGAGAGTGAGAAAGTGAAAAGAAGTACATACAATGTTTTGCAATAACTTAATATATAGAAAGCCGAGTTTGATAGATAGTTGGCCAAAGTGCAATGACTTAGAACTGAATGTAACAAACCACTGAGATATATAAAAGTAAAGTTCAGGTTTTATCGAAAAAAAAATTGGAAAAAAAGCTCAATTACAAAAACAATTTTTTTTTTTTTTTTTTTTGTTCAGTACATTATACATACTTATTTATATGTATGTGTATATGACTAATATGAAGCTGACAAAAAGAAGAAATATAAATTTAAATCTTTGTCCGTATAATTTCTGTATGTGATAGTTTTTTCACTTGTGCTTTTAAAAATACTGCATTTACAGTTTTTAATATTAATATTGTTGTTGCTATTGTTGCAATAGTAATTTTGTAAAATTTCGTTGCAAGAATAGTAATAGTAGTAATAGTAGTTGTTGCAAATGTTATTTATGGTTGACATTGGCTAGCTTGCAATGGCTATACTTGTACTATTGTCATGGTTATAATGTTCTGTATTTACAATTACTTGGACAACGTAACCATTTTGGATGTTACACTCTTCGATGGGTACTTTGTCACCTAGTAGTTTACCACTATAAAACCATCGCTGACAACAAGCATCAACGCCTTCCACAGCCTAAAATACAAAATAAAATTTATACATTTTTATTTTTACTCATACAAGTTTAATTATTTAAATCATTGCGTTACCTGTAGTTTCTTTTTACATTGACCCACTGTATCTTTGGAATATACAGGTAATTTGACATCTGACATTGTTGAGGATATTCTTAATTTTAAGAAAACTTCTGTGCCTCCATCAACAGGTTCTGAAAATTCGGCAGGTGAATCACGACCATTTTCCTCTTTAACAATATTTATGGGATATGATAGACAATAAATGGGAACTTTATATTGCGTACCCAGTTCATCGTAACATTCTGTTAGGTAACTGTAATAAGAAGCATAATATATATAGAATAAGTACTTAGCGTGTCATATGGCACTAAGAAAATGGTCGCTATAATTAAACTAAAGCTGTTTATGATTTTTTTAGTGTTGCCAGAATTTAAATTCAAATCTACACAGTCAAGGCCTCAAAATTATATAAAATTATATAAATTGCATACAAGACATTTTGTGTTTGTTTTTAACGATTTTTATCAGCTTTTGTTAATTTAGTTAATTTGATAAAAAGTATTTTTGAAAATGGTGAAATAAGGAGAGCAGTATCCACATCATATAGCACGGACCTCGCCATTTAAGATTATTATTTGTTTCGATCTCTACAGAACTATATTAATGGTGGATATTTAAATTCCTGGAAACGGCAATTGGACAAATTTTTTGCCCAGAAAATCTAGAATTTCAACATTGATGGAATAATGTCTTTTTGAAAAAATGGTAAAAGGTTATCGATCAAGACGGTGAAAAGATGTTTAGTTTAATGTGCGCCCAATGTTGCTGGGTTTGACTCTGATAATTTTAAGGAATTTACGAAAACTCCAACCTAAAAGAGATCCCAATACATCGTATTTTGCTTCACAATACAATGCAAGATTTTAAAGAAAGCCATCTAGTGATGGCGGGTGATAACATTACGAACACTTCCAATATGCATAGTTCAAATTCCTGAAGTAAATAATTACATTTAAAATACTTGAGCACCAATATTTCGCAATAAGCCTTTCAAATAACTTGGAATTTTTGAAGTGGATTAAGAAACTACTAAGTGTGCTAAATGACAGGAGCACTTACCTATTTAAACTATTTACATTATTTACGTTATGTACTTGCCGAACATAATGTTTGGTGTATTTTATACGAATCTAACACGATTTTCAAATGGTATACCACCTTGATCAAAAAGTTCCCCGAATTTATTAAATACAAGTTTATTCATTGAAATCTATATTGGCCCCTTCAAAGTAATCTCCATCGACTGCAACACACTTATGAAAGCGCTTGATCCAATCCTCGAAGCATTTTTTATATTCTGTTTTCGGTATCATCAGTACTTCCTTCTCGTCTACTGAAACGAATTGGTTTTTTAACTGGATTGAACAGAAAGAAGTTGGATGGTATTTGTTGCATTTTTCGTCAATAAATTTCGAATAATGATAACACTGTGCGATGGTGCGTTATCATAGTGCAAAATCCACGTGTTTTCTGCCCACAATTTTGCCCTCTTTCGGCGAATTACTTAACGTAAACATCTCATAACGCCCAAATAATAATCTTTGTTTACTGTTTGGCCTTCTGGCAAAAATTCATGATGCACTACACCGTTGTAATCCATCAAAACCATGAGCATTGCCTTCTATTTTGACTGAAAACGAAGTGGTTTTTTTGGTCTCGGCTCATTTGGTGAACGCCATTCATTTACCTGATGTCTGGATTGCGTGTCGTACATATAAATCCACGTCTCGTCTCCAGTTATGATCCTTTTGATTAATGTGGGATCAAATTCAGCCTCGCATCGCAAATCATGTCGGCTCAACACGGTCTCTTTTTTGCATGAAATTGAGGTCTTTTGGCACCAACTTTGCTGCTATACGACGAAAACCCAAATCATTAACCAAAATGTCTTGGACGAATCCATAGGCAATGTTCAAGTCCACCGCTATCTCTCTGATGATTAATTTGCGGTTATTGACCAACATTTCCTTTACATTATCAGTGTTTTCGTCATTATTCGCTGTCGATGGTCTGCCACTGCGTTCATCATCTTCGATTGACTCACGATCACTTTTGAACCGCTCATGCAACTGGTAAACGACCGTTTTCTTTAGAGAATCGTTGCCGAAACACTCTTCCAACTTTTCTAACGTTCGCACACCATTAAATCCGTTTTTATGCAAAATTTAATAAAAGTTTGTTGTTGCAAATTTAAATCCATTTCTAAAATTGTAAAAAATCGCCAACGCTTTGAGATAGATGTACTCTGGGCTACGTGGCTTATGCAAATGTCAAGCTACGACGCTAAGATTTTGCGGGAATATCAACAACAGATGTGCCAACTTAACAAAAAAAAAAAAAAACTCAATGCGAAACGATGGAACTGCCACATGGGATTTATTCCTGAATCTTTTTGATGAAGGTGGTATTTCTCTCAGTTATAAAATTGTTTTAAAGAATATATACATATCTTTCACTATCGTAGCTTTACACTCTTTAAATCAAAAAATGTGTAGCGTGTTTTGGATTTGCCGTTATGGTAAAAAATAGCAGAAAACACTACATTTAATAAAAACTCTTGATTTACAATTTACAACAATGAAATTTTGCTGAAACAAAATTACACAAAAATAGTTCAAGATAAATATGTTTGTTCCATTTTTGGATAATTACACAGAAATTGGCAACACTACTATTTCCTTAATTTTACAACTTTTTCTTTCTACATTTTCTACACATTAAATTACATTCCATTTTATATACATACATACATAATATCATTTATTCTTTTAACACCAAAAGAGTTTGTTGAATAACAAACAAACAATTAGAATGAACATCATAAAAAAACTTAACAAATGTTTAATTAAGTCGCATATTTACTTATTCACTTCTTCACATTGGTGGACAAAATATGATTCTTTTAAAGCTGACACCGTACAACCATCTTAACGCTTTCATTTAAAATTTGCATGCCATATACAATTTGCAAACTAAATTTATTTAGTTGATAGTGGTTGGCAACCGAACTATGGTTGAGTTGCCAGTTACCGAAGATTGTATTCCATATTGGCTACTGGCAACTAAAAATCTATTGATTTCAATTGTCATTTACGCAACTAAAAATGTCTAGTTTCTGTTCTCCAATACAACTCAGGTCGGTTGCCACCTATAATCAATCCATAAATTCCCTAAATTACTTTTGAAAAGCTTGTATTTTAAAATAGTATTTTTAAATATAATAAAAAATTTTACTAGTGTTTAAATGATAACCAAATTTGTAATTTAGTGGAACGCATTATCTACCACCTTAATTTTTATTTAATAAAAATGACGTCATATCGCTAATGTCATCAGTATTTATCTATCTTGTAATAACTACAGCAAATTTATAAATAAAATAACAAAAGCAAAATTGAGTAGATAAATACCTATGTATTTTTTAGATTTAGATATATGCTGAACAAGTTAATAACTTCAGAACTTCTTTATTAACTTAGTAATGTAGAAAAGTATTTTATATTACACATCCGAGTGGTTCCACATTACACTACAATTTTCTAAACGATGTCTTTTGAGAAGCTTCAGATTTTTCGGCCAAAAATCACCAATGCAAAAATAGTAGTGTCACAGTACCAGCACTTATACATTTAGTTTTAAATTACTTAAAAAATTGAAAATATAATTTTAAAAGATTTTATTGACCCTAAATCTCTTGACAAGGGTATCCCGCTATCAGAACTTTCTTTAAAGTCTAATATTTTCGTAAACAAAACCAAATACAGATTTGAGGTTTCGTAAGCTCCTTCAGCAAAACATTTTTTTACGTTTTTTGTTATCCTTTAGCTCTCTTTATTTGGGTTGACAGTGTAGCCACCTAAAGTCTAGTAATCCTTACAATCCTGATAAAGGTACCTGGATCTTATTATTATATTATTTTGTACAAAAAAGTTAAAATAGTAGTATTTTTGAAAAAAAAAAATTATTTTGCTATGCGTATTACATTTTCGCTATTTACAGGCATCGCATAATTTTTGTGTTTTCGATTTCTAAGCATAAGCTCTGCAAAGGTAACAACGACTCAGTTTTATCCAACTTAGAAATATATGATGTGACTGTAGCATCCTAGCAAACTTCTTTGGTATTGGTTTTGTACGTCATAAGCTCTAGATCTGCCAGGACGTTAGCTCATCGTGTTAGCCGATTATGATTGGCTTTTTTTGTTCATTTGTTTAGTTGCCAACTTCACGCCCAGTGAAGTCAGGAATCAGCAGGAAGATCATCTACTCCGTCTTATGTTTTATTCTAGAAGTAATTTATCTCCTCCTTGAGTATAATACATTGTTAATAGAAAGTACGCATTCTTTATCCTCCTTCCGTTTGTATTGAAACCATATCGGGGTGTACCTTTAGCATCCGTTGAGTTTGGCCGTAGCTCTTTTGAAATATATGTATGCCTTATTTAGCCGAAGAGTACAGATAACTTACCTAACATGAAGCCGACTGGCCAAAGGGAGTGACGTAAACAAATTATTTGTTATCATATTTATTCCATACTGCCTTTAAAAATCACCCAATGCTAAGACAACATTTTTTTCTACATTTTCCCGTCACTAACCAACGGTGAACGATTTCATTCAAAGGATAACTATTGGCTGTGCTACACAACAGTAAATAAAATATTCGGTAAAACTGATTCAACCACTGTCACCTTTTGATCTGATAAATCTGGATTATTATAGGACATATTTCAAATATCGGAGATTGGTTCGCCTTTGTCTGTTTATTTACGTGCTCATCCTGTAAAAGCATTATCTGAACGTATTACGTGTAGTCAAACATTTGCTTAAATGAATAGCAACTTAACGATGCTTGCTATACTGTAATTTCCTCAGATTTGAATGAGAATAATCTGGTGTAAGTAGCCTTAAAGAATGTGGGTGTAAGCAAAAATGCAATTTTTTCCACAGTTTTCAAGTTTAGATGCGTTTTGCGTACTATTTTAAGCTTAAAATCGTGCAACATTCAGCTAAGTTATTAACTTATAAATGCGTAAAGGGTTGAAACCCGATTTTTTTACCCGTAACTCGAGATTTTGTAGGTATTTTGAAAATTCCAAAAACAGATACTTCTACTCGATAGCGCCTATCAGAAAAATACCAGGTATTTTTTGTCGCGCTATGTTTATTTTTATGACATGTCGCCTTCTTACTACGTAAACCTCATAACATTATATATATTTTTTTAATAATATTAAGCATTATTGAAATATATTCTATAGCACTTCTAAAATTTAACGTAAAAAAAATTCAAATGTTCCTAACGATTATAAGCAACAAACACATAAACCACAGCAGGCTACCGACTACAATCAATAAAAGAATACACACTTCAATATAACGACAATTATTTGGACGGCATCTCTGTTACATGGCTAGACAACCAACTTTGTCGCTGTCGCCATCTTAGGTTTATTTATACCTTTTTATTCTATCATGAGTAGATTAGATTTAGTGATGCCAGTACAATATGAATTGTGAAATAAGAGCTAGAATTACTTGTTTTATTTAACAGAAAAGAACACTACAAAATTAATTGTATAAATTAATTGTATTAATTTTGTGGCTTAGAAATAAATGGACCAATGTCAATATTTTGCTATTTTGAGTTAATTCTTGCATTAGGTTTCTTTTCTTACTTTGTTTTATTTTCCCTAAGGGTTTTACTAGTCAATGTTACTATGAACTGGTATATAAAAGTAAAAACTTTAACTACAATTTCCTCAAAAGTAAATATTTTTAAAACTGGCGCTTTTAATTTCAAGCCACAGAATAAAGAGGCTTAAAACACATAAGTTATTTTGCTGTAAAAATGTTAAGGTAAAAAATTTAACTATACATATATTTCTATAAGAAATAGCTGTTCATCATTTCTAATTGTTAGCACTGAAATGTCAATATCAGCTGGAGCCAACTGCATTTGTAGGCGTGTAGCTATGAAGCCTGTTTTGGTCTATGTGTTTAAAGCAATTAAATTTATTTTAAATTTGTATTTTTTTTATCTACATGATTGAATTCAAACAACTCATATCGTTTAAACTTAACCTCCTCAGTACTGTAAGTGTCCACCTAAAAAATCGCAAAACCCTACTTTTCTGAACTGGCGGCACTTAGTTTAGGAAAATTAGCAAGTTTGACTAAGTGAAGGTTTACAGAAATACAGCAAGTGCTATGCAAAAGTGCAACTGGCTGGACTGGACACAATTTTAATATTTATGGGCTACTACTCTTTACAAGTCTATTTAATCAAAAGAAAAGATTTAAAGGTAAAAATCATAGTAAAAAATGAATTTTTACGAGCTACTATTCAGAAGCCGAAACTGCTATATAGCTAAAAAAAAAAAAATATTGATTAAGAAAAATAATTTTCCCAGCAAGACCGAGGACGTCAGTTGACTCCTGTCAAAATTTGAACAAGCTGTGTCGTTTAGTCTATGTTTGAAAACCATTGCTAGCAGACTGCCGCGTGATTTGTGGAAGAAATGGAAAAAGTTAATGTCGGGTGCAGATCAAGCATTGTATTTTGTGAAAAAACCATCACTCTCACCAAGGCATAGTGGGAACTGTGCTATCAAATTCAATGGCAAAAAGGTGGTTTACTATTGTGGTCGCACAAGAACGGTAGTTGCCGAATGTTCTGGACGACCAGATGAGGTCTCTAGACACGAAATAATTGAAAAAATTCACGACATAGATTGGCCGATTGAAAGTGCAAAAAATTGTGGAAGCCATAGTCATCTCACATGGTACAGTGGTTTAAATTTTGAATGACTATTTGGTTATGAGAAAGCTTTCCGTAAGATGTGTGCCGTGTTTGCTCACAATCGACCACAAACGCAATCGTGTGATAATTTCATAAGGGTGTTTGACATTATTCAATGGATGAGTTTTTGCGCCGTTTCGTAGACGCGGCTCCACTGCAATAACAGTGGGTTTCTCAAAATAGACCCCGATCAGTTTGTCAGCCAAAAAATATACGGCAACCGTTTCTTTGGGATGCATGTTATGGTTCATCTCTACTACGTTCGAAAGGGTAAATCAATCAATGACGAATATTATGGCAACTTATTGGTTCGGTTTAATAAGGATTTGGTCAGAGAGTGAAGTTCCCATGGTAAAAATTCATGAATTAAACAACAAATTAATCCCTTATTCGCCCTATTCTCCGAATGACTATTTCTTATTTCCAATACTAGAGAAATAGCTTGATGGAAACAGATTTAAATTAATTAAGTCATCTCACAAACAAACACTTGTTTAAATGACATTGACAAGTTAAATTTTTGATTGGGATCAAAGGAGACTATTCTGAAAAACGAAATGATTTTTTATCAAACAACCCTGTATTTAATTCAAAATGTCAAAGAATTATTAACCAGCTCTGGTATGTTATTGCAAAAAAAAACATCATTTGTTAATTTTCTCATTTATAACAATGATTTACGTACGCATTTTCTAATTTCATATGCACACAGAAGACTTTCTTTCTGTGCTTTTTGTAAAATCAATAGAGAAAATAAACGCAATGAAATAGCATTTCTACATGCCATCAGAAGATTCATAAAAGGTAATGAAAAGAATTCACACCTGTCTATAATAATTTCTATTAAATTATATGATAATTTTCTCAACCTTAGAAAAAAAAGTTTCGAATAATGCTATGTAAACTATGGTAGGCTATCATTCTGTCTATTATTTTAGTTATTGTAGGTTAATAATGCATATGTTTAATTTAATACAAAATATATAATTTCTTCAAATGAAATACAGTTGAGTTTTATTAGTACTAATTCACAGTCACAATGCAAATCTGTAAACGTTATTTTCCAGCAAAAAAAATATTTAATTTTTAATAATTTTAATACAAACTTTTATTAAGTATACCCTACACAATCAATATGGCCCTTACAATCCCAAAACCGCGTGGCTTCTTCTTTCTGCCACTCTAGAGTATTCCTAATATTTCTTAACGACTTTTTTCTTCTCACTTCCAAACCTATGTACTCATTCGTAAATGACAACAATATTTGTCAC
Organism: Wohlfahrtia magnifica; assembly: GCA_023159175.1. Lineage (NCBI taxonomy): Eukaryota > Metazoa > Arthropoda > Insecta > Diptera > Sarcophagidae > Wohlfahrtia > Wohlfahrtia magnifica. The sequence continues at coordinate 2,485,562 of JAKWBJ010000056.1, forward strand.
TCATATTCTTTTGATCCTAGGTCGAGCTTCTTGGAGATTGGGGAGAAATGGATGAATATGAACGACACGCTCACAAGCGACCTGGTTAAAATCTCCGAATGTGGTCGTGCGAACAAGGTTGATTTTAATACATGCAACACATCAATGTTGTTTTTTAACACACAGGCGTGGTTGCGTATTGTCATTTGCGTCTATGGGTAATGTAGATTTTGAGGAATCAGATGCTCTTGATGTTCATGGCATAAGAGTTCACTTTGACGTTCGTCGGAACGATCACATATTTCTAGTGTTGAAAGAAGCATTCAAGTGCCTCGGTTTTTTAAGATACACTTAAGGTACACTTCACTACATCTGATCTCCATAATATTTACAAGACCTACATATATCCGACCCAAAATGGAATACAACTGTCATGTATGGGCCGGTATTTTAAAATCTATTTTGAAGCTTCTCGACCGCGTATAGGCGAGGGTAAAGGCACTCATTAACGAGGGTAGGTTAGCCAACTCTAAAGATTCATTAGAGCATCGTCGTTCCATCGGTACTATAATGGAATATGTTCTGACGAAATTAAGGAATTAATTCCGAATAATCATATATTCTTACGTAGTACTCGTATTTTTCATAAAGCGTATAATATTGTATTTTAGTGTCCAGGGAATAGTCCAACGCATTATAGGAAGAATTCGTTCTTTAGTCGCACTATTCGTTTGTGGAACAATCTTCCCGCGAAGGTCACCATAACACGACTCTCTCTATCCTCATTCCCACAACCTATTTTACTAGTAGAAGCATAATGCACTACATAAGTAGTGGTGCTGGTCTTAAGAAAAAAGAAACACGTTGGAATTGTGAACATAAATGGATAAAATTCAGCGGATAACCTTCTGTTTTCTTTTTTTTTGGATTTTAAATAACACATACACATATCCTCATCCGTATTTATAACTTACGAACTGTCACAAATTGCTAACATAAAAATTTTTACCAAAAATTAGAAAAAAACGAACAATTGTAACCAATCCACTCTGCAAAATCCGCTTAAGATCGGTCTACATTTTTAACATATGTATTTGATTCGTATCTTTTTCGGCAGGATATGGGGTCTAGACTCTTGTTTCACTTATTGGGTACATACTATGATTATTAGGACGATCATTACGTATGCGTCTCTCGATTGGTGGCCTAAGTTTGAACACGTGGTCGCTTGATAACAAGTGGGCGGTCTTCAGAGTCAGGCTTGTCTGCCTATGACTAGAATTATGCGCAGCTGCGATTATTGAGGCCATAATAGGGCTAACACCCTTGCAGATCTTTATGAAGAAGTGTGCTATAAGAGACTAGAGCTATGGTATTTTGATCAAAAGAGTATTCTATAAAGCGTTCCGGATCGTATTGTCGTGAGTTCGATCACAGACTACATGAATACTAAACGTGTTCTTCATCGGTGATTCGATATCATGTTGCCTCATCGCGGGTAATGGCTCTTGGGGCCTTGTGATCGAGAGCTGACACGGGTGTAGAAGGTGGGGGTCTTTGGATCAAATATATATTGGCCTATGGGCAAATGGCCAAGTGTCTTTCCAGCTGAAGTTAAGGAATTTAAGTGTGCGTTGAAATAAACCTACAGGTGCGCACATAGCCATATTTTCGGATAGTCAGACAGCTCTGAGGGCACTTGCTTCATGTTAACTGAAATCGCTGCCTGTGGAAGAGAACTTTGGCTGTATTCAAAAACTTAATGCGGGTAAGAGTATTGTGCATTTCTGGGTCCGAGGTCATTCTTAAGTTGCTGTTAATAAAATTGTTGGCGCTCTCGCGAGAGCAGCGGACTTTTGTACATTTTCGCAGAATTAATTGGGCAGAGATGGTAGCGTGGTGTAGTGGTTAAAGCGCAGGTATACAACATAAACGGCCCAGGCTCGAATCTCAGTAGAAGACCAGACAAAAAAATGGCAATGTGGTTTCACTATTTAATAAAGAGACTTCAACCTCCATCCAGACAAATCCATCAAAAGAAGCCCACCTGACCTTTCAGCTTCCTCTAGCGATGATGGCAAACATCAGACATATGATCAGCAGAAAACGCCATCTACTGGGAAAAAATTAGAATGCTAAGTAAGTATCACCACCACCACCATTTAGCTTCACCGGTGACCAGTCAGAGGCCGTTGTGGGACGAAACTGGAGGCGGCACGTGTATGTCTTTACACTCACATGTCACTAAGGAGGGTGATACATTGTCAAACATTTGTTTGAAAACATCGCAAATAGCCAATCGCATTCAAGGAAAAGTAAGTTATCCATATATGCGATTGGCTATTTGCGATGTTTGCAAACAAATGTGTGACACCCCCCCTAAGTCTGACCAGAGGGAATCGAGAGCCACGGGTCTTCCGATCTCTGCCCGATTGTTGGGTAGGCCCCCTTGTGGGAGCTTTGTGGTGGCTGTGGTTTAGACCTAAATCGCAGGCAGAGCCCGAGCTCGGTATGCTGTTACATCTGCTCAACCGGATGCTGTGACCCATATCACGGCAGGAATTTAGATAGTCTCCGACTTCCCACCAAAGTGTGGAGGTTATGAGTGTCCTAACAACACGCCTTCGAATCGGTACTCACTTGTGGGTATCACAGGGGACGTTGGTGAACACATTGTATTCACTCGTGCCGTGGTCTATGTCGCACGGCGAAGACTCACGTACACCCAGATGACACCTGACACCACCACTTAGCAATGGCCTTCACCAATACACACATCAATCATATGGAGGCGAGCTACAGTACATTAATCATCTACTTAGTTTGTATAGATTACGGAGCTGACATCCGTAGGATAGTGGTATTTATATCGGAACACCACTCCCTGAGTTATCAGCTCAACAGGTTCTGTCTGCTACAAAAGACTGATTGTCGGCTCTGTGTAGGGAGAGATAAAACCACGGGTTACATTTTATGTGAATGTGTTGCTCTAGCTAGGGCCAGGTTGCACGTTTCGAATCGAGTCAATTGTACCCGATAGAGATTAGATATTTTCCTATTAGGAACTTACTCGACTTCATTCGGAGGGCGGATAAATTGCTGTATGAGCATGGCTTTCGGGAGAGGGATGTTGTCAGTGGACGATTATGGTTAACTGAACATCGTGACTACGCTAGGACACAAAAGATCTTTTAGGTTAGACCCCGTCTGATGATTATAATAATATGATGATAATAAGATGATACGACTGGATCGTCAGTAGTAGTAATTTTTTAATAAAGCATACGGTTAACTCGCATATACAGGAAATATAAATTCATTGCTCTTAATTTTTAACCGTTCCAAATTTGATGACGACAATGACTGTCATACATGAAATTTATAGTAATCTCTTTGACCCAAATAAGTTTCTTGTATCATTTGATCAGGGTGCTAAACTCAGTACAAATTATAGTTTGAATGAAATATGTATTTATTTTTTGGGGCGGAGAGTTTGTTTGCTATAAACGATAACCTTTATTCGCTTAAATTGTACTCCACTTTATGGTATAATGAATATGACCAAAAAGAAGACAGTTAATGTCTCGTATGATTCCAATTAAACAACAACAAAATTACTGTTATAATGCCACAATACTAAATATATTGTAATTTATACAAAAAATATGAAAATGAAAACTACAAATATAGTACATACATATGTATGTACGTATGTTTGTGTAGAAGAGGCGACTTTATTTCAAAGGTAATAATATATGTACTTGACTAACGTTTAATCCATGACTCACAAAGTACATGTGGGCAGACATAGGGATCAAACAGAGATTTACAAGGACACAAATTATGATTATTAAGATTAAAGGCACTTATAGTATTGTTTTCAAATTAAGAAAAAAAAATTTATAAATTTTAAATAACAAATAATACATAAGTATATTTTCTATAATTAATCTATATACATACAAAAATAATATGTATGAATGTGTGTATATATACATATATATGTGTATTTGTATTTTCTTTTAAATTTACATACTATTCTCATATTATATTATCCGCCAAATAATTTTTTTTTTTTTTTTGAAAACAGGGCGCAAAACATCGAGTGTAGCTTCGACTGTGTGGCACGTAGCGCCGTCCTGTTGAAACTAAATGTTGCTATCCTAATCTTCAATTTTTATGAACAAAAACTCGTTCAACATGGCGCATTATCGATCGCCATTCACTGTAACGGCCACTCCTTGCTCATTTTCGAAGAAAAATGGACCAAAATCCGCACCAAACAGTGACTCCTCTTGGGTGTATCGGCTTTTCAATGTATGCGTGCGGGTTTTCTGTGCCCCAAATGCGACTATTTTGCTTGTTTACATACCCGCCAAGATCAAAATGAGCTTCATCTGAAAAGATGATTTTTTTGGCAAAATCGGCATCTTCTGTAAGTCGATCTCAGGCCCACTTAGTGAAGCGAAAAAATCGTATACACAACCATATTCGTTCAGCGGAAGGATAAAACTAATTATCTGTCAAATCAGACATGAGCTATGTGTTACCATTCACGAAATAAGCACTAGTTGAAAAAAAAACGTTAGATAGCGGGCCCGTTATTTTCATTTAATAAAGAACACTTTTACTTCTTCATATTGTTATTATAAAATATAAAAGACAATAAAATAGAAAATTTTTAATTTTTGGTATAAAACAATTTCTAAACAAGTCATGCAAAATGCATAGTCCTCGCTTTAGATGAATACTTAATTGGCGAAACAGTCCCTAATAGTTCATCATGGTTAGGTCTATTGGATTTCTGGTCATGTTCGCTCGAGATATTGTTTGCTGTTTGAATTTTTTAAACTGGGAAAAAAAAGGTAAGGAAAATAAATAAACAAATATAAAAACTAGTGATTACATCATAGGGTAATTGAAACTGAATTACTTACAATTTGGGTGAATTTAAAAACTATAAAAAAACTGTCATAAGATTTATTGATATGGCATATAAAAACTATATATTAAGCTATACACTGCAGTAAAATTTCTTCGAGTGCTCATCTATTCTCAATCAATCAAATTTAGTTAAAATTTATAAATTTTGGATGAAAATGTTACCTTCTCAAACGAACAAATTTGATTAAAATTGGATTTTTTTAATTGTTAATAAATTGGTAGAATAATTGTTAATAAATTGGAAGAAGCCGTACAATTTTCATGGAATAAGAAAGTTTTATTTAATTACAAGCAACTTTTGACACTAGTTTTTGCTTATAAGTTTAATGTGCATGTACATAATATGTATGTATCTACATATGTATTTAAAAATTCAAATCTTATATACTGTGTTGGAATAATATGTCATAAAATTTAATGTGTTGAGGTTTTACTGATGGAAAATTGTTCATAACATGAAGAGCACCAAAACTAAAGTACTATATGCAATCCAATTAAAGAAAAATGCAGAGACTAAGGGAAGAAAGCGTGGAACAACAGTCGATTTGGACAAACTTTCAATTCGTACTTCCTTGCAAGTCATCAAATAGCCTGAAAAAAGAATTTATTACTCCTGTTTGAAGTCACCAATAGGAAAACAACTTTGTGGAGGCTAGGCTTGTGGATAAGAGTCTTTGAAACGTATCTTTTCTCAGCAAACGAAAACAACACCTGCACCGTAATAGTTAGAACAACATGCTATGGTCTAACGAAACAAATATTAATTTTTTGGGTCAGATGCAAAATCCCATGTACGAACAGATTTTAGTTACAATTCATACCTTATTTGAGTTTTATAAATAAAAATATAAGAAACTGTTAAACTGCGTCCTTATTATTTGTTTTTCCACTGTATAAAAATGAACTTATGTTTGTATGTTTGTTGATTTGTTTGTCTGTTCGTGCCTAATGTACAGCAAAACGACTGAAAGGATTTCCTGAAATTTGTACAATAGCTCTCTGTATATCTGGAAGGAACTACAGGCTATGTAAGTTTTAAAAGTTCCAAATGGGCGGTGAGACGCCCATACAAAGTAAATATTTATTTGTCGACAACTTCGAAATGGTACCAGAAAGATTCTCTAAATTTGGTCCAAATAAATTCATAGACAAGGAAAATCATCGGTCAAAAAGTGGGTGTGATACCTTCCATACAAACTAAATATTAATTTCATTATATCATGAGAACGGTTAAAGCTAAAGATACAGTATTTGGTCTGAATGATTTCATAGTCAATACAAATCATCAGTCAAAAAATGGGCAGAATTGGACAAGTGGACATGGTAACTCCGATACAAACCAAATGTTAATTTTTGTAAATCTTGAGAACGATTAAAGCTAAAGCTTCTGAATTCGGTCCAAATAAATTCAGTCAATACAAATTGACAAGTGGACGTGGTACCTCCCATCGAAACTATATTTTTAGTTTATATCTTGAGAACGGTTAAAGCTAAAGTTTCCGAATTTGGTCTGATTGATGTCATAATCAATACAAATTATCAGACAAAAAGTGGGCGTAATTGGAGAAGTTGGCGTGGTACCTCCCATTCAAAATAAATATTAATTTTTTCATATCTTAGAACGACAATAGTAGAACTTTCTAAATTAAGTTCAAACAACGTCGTGAACAATACACATCATGTCAGTAACTGTGCGAGATTGGATAAGTGGGCGTGGCACCTTCCAATCACACTAAATATTGGATTTTGTATATGTGAGAACGACAATTACACGCTGCGACAAAAAAATGGTTATACTACTTTTCTGATAGGCACTATCGAGTAGAATAAGTGTTTTTGGAATTTTCGAAACACCTCCAAAATCTCGAGTTACTGGTAAAAAAAAACCGTTTTTAGGACCTACAGGCTCTTATAAGCTAATAACTTAGAAACAGAGGTATTAAATTATATACATATGTATATGTTGTGTAAGTAGCCTTGAAGAATCTGGGCGTATTTATTAAGCAAACACATTTAACAACCAATTTATTCCATATTTTTCAAGCTTAGATGTATGTTATTTTGGTTACCGTAACCAATATAAATGAGGAACATTTTTTTGGTTATGAATAACTATTTTATTAACAAAAAAAACTTTGTTGGTTACAAATAACCATTTACTTTATTTTTAGACGATTCATTGCGTTCGCTAATGTTTGTAAACCTAACCAGTAAACCATTGTACCATACAGATTATCAAAAAATAAATCTATTTTCGATAATGGTTATTGATAACCAAAAATTTTTTTGGTTGGTATAATAGTTATTCATAACTAAAAAAAAAACATCGTTCACTTATATTGGTTGCAGTGGCCAGAAATATATCTTACGATAATCGTTGTTACTAACTATTATTTGAATTCATCAATGTCAATGATTAAATAAGACCTTTTTTGTCATTTTTCTTATAACTGTTACGTCTCTGTTTAAAAGGTCTGTTTCTCTTTCTTCTTTCTAAAAAGAATCTTAAAACCGGGTCATATTCAGCTAAGTTACTAGCTCATAAGTTTATGAAGGTCCGAATAACCGGTTTTTTACCCGAAACTCGAGATTTTGAGTGTTTCGAAAATTGCAAAAACCGATCCTTGTTTCACTCGATGACGCCTATTAGAAAAGTCGTATTATTTCCCAGGTATTTCAACTTAATTCGTTTTTATCGCACCGTGTTATTAAAGTTTCGTTATCCATCCACATCAGCCAAAAAGTGGGAATTGCAGAAATCACACTGGATAAAAGCTGTCTATTTACGTCTACTATATGAAAATGAATGTGTGTTTGTTTGAAGATTTTATATAGCTAAAAAGTAGAACCTACAGTGTCTTTCTGGCAGAAACAAATGATTGGATTTTGACCGGAGAGGGCAAAATGTGGAAAAAGGGTAAAAAATTTAACTAAGATAGCATTTAAGATAAGAATGATGGGGGTAGCGAAACACGCCGGGATTTAGATAGTGTAGAAATAAAAATATTTAAAAATTACACTTTAGAAAAAAAAAATCATATATATTTATAATGTATTTATACTTTTCTGTTTCACTATACTTATAATGTACGTAAAAACGATTCATATTACAATTATTTATACGAGAAGATAACTTTTTTAGAAAAGCGTTGATTTTGTATATTTAATTGAAAAAATTTAAGGTGACGTTATTTCCAAACGTAGGTTAAATTTTTAAGCTTTTGGTTCAGGCGATCAATAACCATTATTAAACATGGTGGCGGTAACATATTGGCTTGGAAATGTTTTCTTGCTGTGAAGAAAATTTTGTACAAAAATATTGTTTCACAACTTAGTTCACACAAAACACCCACCCCTTTCATTGATGGAATTAAGCACAACGTATTTAATGCGTGACTTTTCGTCACATATAACAACTTCAGAGAAAGACCATCGCATTAAATTGTATAAACTTATTTTTGAGATTGAGGTGCTATTTTTAACATCAACATTGTTGGTAAATCTTAATCAAAATGACCATATAATTTAAAATAATATTATTGCATGATGTTAACAACAGTTTAAATAGACAAATGGTTGTACTACTTTAAAGGGACAACAAACAAATCCCCCAAGACAATATCGCCACAATAAAAGGTGAATGAGTAAACAAACAAATCAAAACAATAAACGAACAACCAACAACAATGAACCAGAATTTCACCAACAAAACTTCAAACCACGTCGAGTAAGCAATTAAGTTTAAATGCATAAAAATAAAATTTTTCAAGCAATTAGCAACAGTTACAAGCGGCAACTTACACTTGCCACTTATAACTTTTCGAAAGGGAGTAGGAGCTACATATGTGCATGTAAATGTACTCGTATGTTTGTTCACTATTGATTTTTAAATAGTCTTTCGACATGGACATGGCTATATATGAATACTTTGTCCCTACGCTAGACTGTCTTGAAAGAGGATGAGGTGTTTCAGTAAAACAGTTATTTTTTCAATTAAATCATTGACTATTAAAACGAATACGATACTAAGTTATCGTTACACTGCATCTAAATAGCAACAAATCGATTAAATGACGAATTCATGACTAAAATACAAAGGGTATTAAAACAATGAATAGGTATCCAAATGACGTTATTGTTGGATAGCTCTTCAAATTGTTTAAAGAGGAAAGATTTTGTTTCACAACATATGTATACAACTTACCCATTCGGCACTGATATATTTGCACCATCTAAAATCGCTTGAGCTAATTGGAAATCTAATGCCTCTGCTGCTGTTGTTGCGGCACGAAGAGCATCCCAGATTTCTTTTCGCCCATCAAATGCCGGTGCTGTATCCCAAAATTCATCACGTTTCGAACGCAATTGACCTTCTGTTAGAGGAACATCTGAACGCCAGCGTATTGTTTCATGGCACAAAGGACGATTTTTACGTGCTGGTCCTACTTGGGTTCCTTAAAGCATTTAAAAATAATAATAACACAAAAGAAAACATTCATTCATTTATTTAATGTGCATGATAGCATAAGGGGCAATATATAAAAATTAGCGCTTCGAACTCACCCGCTGTCGGTGGTCTGGACACACTGGCTGATGATACACTTACAGTTTCATTATCGCCACTATAGCGTCCCATACAACCACCCATTTCACCAACACAAAAAATATTTTAAATAAAATTAAAAATAAAAAAATTGTAAAATTATACAACGCAAAGAATTTCTTTTGCAATCAGAATTTATGTTTTGGTTTTTGTGCGTTAAATTTACGGTTTTTTTCTTTCTTTTCCTACAAAATAATTATAAATTTATTATTCCACCGCCTTTAGGGCCTTTTTGTTTTTCTTTTTAACATTTGCAGTGGAGAAACAACACAAATTCTATTTAAATTTTTTTTTTTTCTTTTTTGTATTCTTTCTTATCTTTTTCTTTTTTTTACACTTCTCTCACTTAAGGTCACTTGTCGTTGTCACCTTCTTTTTTTAATTCACTCATATTTTCTAAATTTGTATTTGTTTCATTAAAAATTTAGTTTGATATGTTTTATTTAAAGATTTTGTGTACTTTTTATTTTTTCATAATGTTCTTTTATGAAAAAAAAATTACTAAAAATTTAATATAAAAGAATCTCAGAAATTTTTCTATTTCCGCACATATTGGTTGTTCTTCTTTTTTCCGACTTCTAATTCTACTTATTTACAGAGTTGTATTTGAATGGGCTGCCAAAGTCCAATTGTAAACATAGTGTGATGCCAGATGGAAATATGGGGGAATTGCAAAGGGATTTTAATATTCATAAATAAGGAATATTAATATTCATAAATAAGGAATATTAAAATTGACTTAACGATATAAAACTTTTTATTATATTTACACCGCACGTTGTACATTGTATTTAGTGCTCGTAGCAATAACAAAAAAACGAAATCTGTTTTTATACGGGCTTAATGACATTGAATTTTTGATTTAATTCCGTTTTAAAGCGATCTTATTCGTTTTAACATAATCGAAACGAGCTATTCAAATGAAATTTTATATAAACATATTTTGTTAACCGTACTGCTTTAGTCAGAACAGAATTTGCTTTCTCGAGACAGTTGATCCTACAAAAAGTAGTATACTGACAGACTGAGTTCACTTGTTAAAGATACCGAAAAGAAAATCTCTTCACTAAAACGAAACATACAAAATAGTTCGAGTAATAATAGCTGAAGCCGTCTTTATATCAAATCCGAAAATGATAGCAATTAGAGCTATGTTATTTACATTTGAAACATGTACCTTTTGTTTATTAGTTTATAATGTTTTCTTAACGAGTTTACAATTCTTTAAGCCTTTGCCGTTCTCCAGATATACGAACTCCAGATTTAGAGATGTTGTGCCCATTTCCACCTTTTAGCTGATGATGTGTATTGTTCACAAGGTTATTTGAACAAAATTTGCAAACTTATATTGTTTTCATTCTCTAGATATACAAAATTACAATTTGGTATACATAAGAAATGCCAAGTTCACTCATTTAATTCCATCCATTTTGTGACTGATGATTTATATTGACTATGAAGTCATTTGCACCAAATTCAGAAATTTCCACTTTCTAACAAAGTTATTTGAACAAAATTTGGAAACTCATATGGTTTTCATTCTCCAGATATACAAAATTCTAATTTGGTATACATGAGAAATGCCACGTTCACTCATTTAATTCCATCCATTTGCATCAAATTCAGAAATTTCCACTTTCATAGTTCTCAAGAAATACCTAAATCGATATTTACCAGATACAAGAGGTGCAATGCCTACATATCCGATTCCGGCCATCTTTTGACTGTTCAATTTTATTGGCAATGAAGCAATTTGCACCAAATTTGGAAAATCTCAATGCCACTATTTTGAAGATATAGACAAATAGATATAGTATGGCCATAGCACCACCTAGTTGGAATTCTTGAAATACATAAAGATTATAGTTCCTTTCAGATATATACAGGAATACTCTAAAAATATCAAGAGTAACAGCTCAAACAAACATACATACAAACACACATTGATTTTTATATATAGAAGTTCTACATTTTTTTACAATCAGTTCCCTTACAAAATATTCACACACTATGTGGTAGAAGTTACGATGTAGCAAATCAGTAAAATATCCAGAATTTAGGCAATGTATTATTTTTAGAGTTTTATTCTGTATTAGCTGCGGCTTTTTCATATAAGTTAAAGAAGGTTTAAAGAATAAGACTTGGCATCTCTGTGTCATTTTTTAAATTAAATTTAGTTCTTTTTTTTTAATAAAGAGTAAGGGGCACAAGCGCATTTAATTTTATATATGCATTCCTTCGGTTCCTACAAGGAACATAATGCTACAGTAATCGTGTTTAATCGTAACTTATCTTCCTCTTCTATTCTTAGCTTATAGAACATTTTATTAAGTTTTGCTGCTTCTGTATTTTGTTGACGCTTCCATGTGGTAAGCTTTCTCACAATTATATCCCAAGTACTGTATGAATAATAATTTTGTTTCTAAAAAACTCGTAGATATTTAATGTTGTTTCTCTACTAAGTGGGATTAAAAAATGTTTAATTATAAAATATTCTCATCCCATCAATCCTATAATAGTTTTAGCAAATGTCAGATATAAGCAATATGGCAATCACCGCAGTTATTTTACATTTTTCCATATTAGAATCTCAATAACAGGTTGAATATAATAAAAATAAAGTTCAACGGTTACATTCAAAATGAAGTTTGAATTGAATACTAATAGAATTTATAATATAATGATAAAATTAAAGCATTTTATCAGTAATTTATAGTGAAACTGTTACATTTTTTTGACATTTTAAAATAAATAAATGAAAGAGAAAAATATAAATTATTGTGTTTATATGTTTGTTTGTAGTTTTGTTTGCAGGCTATAGACAGCTAAACGGCTGTACGAATTTTCTTAAAATGTTTACAATATCTCCCTATATGTCTGGCAGGAACTGTAGGCTATATAAATTTCAGAAATTCCATCTAGGCGGCGACACGCCCATACAAAGTAGATATTTATTTTTCTATATCTTCAAAACTGATAACAGAACGGTTAAAGATAAAGTTTTAGTATTTGGTACACATAGCTTCATGGTCAATAAAAATCATCAGTAGGCGCAATCGTTCAAGTAGGCGTGGTACCTCGTATACAAAGTAAATATTGATTTTTGTATAATTTGCATATTGATATTACGTATTACTCAAAACAGAAAATAAATTAGCAAATTCGTCAAAATTACAATTTATCAAATCATCTTTTCCTAGCCTCTGCGCCAATTTCCATATCCCATCATAGAAAAACTTCAAGCCTTTTAAGGCGCTCCAACTTTGAAGCTGATTTTATATTTCTTCAAAGAAAGTGGATTGGTGACATGCTTGCAAATAAACTCATACCTCTTTATACGGCTTAGATAGGTTTTGAAAATTTAGGTCGTAAATCGAAATGTTTTTGTTAAAAAACGGTGAATCTACAGTTTTTCGCCGTAGAACGAAGTAATATGCTACGCCGTAACGCGAATGTGTTCCATAATTCAAACAGGTGTTTATAGCGAAATGCTGTGTAAAGAAAAATAATCATCAAAAAACCCAATTAAAAACTCGGGTTTTTGCCAACCCTGGTCTAAATGACTTTGTAGTCAATATAAAGCATCAGTCAAAAGGTGCGCGAATTTGGGCAAGTGGACATGGTACGTTCCATACAATTTAAATATATTTGATTTCTGTATATTTTAAGAACGGCTAAAACAAAAGCTTCTGAATTTGGTCTTAATGAATTTAAAATCAATACAAATCATTAGTCAAAAACTGCGTGGGTTTGGAAAAGAGGGCGTGGTACCTCCCATATAAATTCAATATTTATTTTTATTGATTTTTTTATATCCTGAGAACGGTAATAGTAGAAGTTTCTAAATTACGTTTAAACAAAATCGTGAACAATACACATTATCAGCCAGTAACTGGATGAAATAGATATGTAAGTGGGTGTGCACCTTCCATTCATACTAAATATTGAATTTTGTATATGTAAAGTACTGCAACAATTAAAGCAGGTATTCCAGAAAGCACACTGGATAAAAGCTAACATATTGACGAAAATAAAAATGTCTAAATAGAAAATACAGCACATTAGTGCCTTTGGTGATTTTTGGTGTCAAGGTTGGTTGGTGTCAAGGTTGATAAAGTGTTACCTTGGTATTGCTGTATTGATTCGAGTATTTGACGGTATTGCCAATTCGACCATCTTAGGATAACACAATCCTACATGTTTTAAATTAACGAAAATAGAGGATATGAGAGCGTTTGAGGCATTTCCGGAACTTTCCACGGTGTAGGCAATTAGGTGTATAAGGAGGTTACTTTGTCTACATCAGTTTAGTTACCGTTTTGCAGTCATAAAGTCATGTTTAGACGTAAATAAAAGTGTTGTATAAACGAATATTAAGTGCAAGATAAATAAGTTGCTGTATTAAGATAAAGTGTGGAAATAAAAACTATAAAACAAAAACAAGGTGATGCTTTAAAAAGGTAAAAACGTAACAATATCTATATATGTATGTATCTGATATACAAAAATTAATGTGTGTTTGTTTGAAGACTGTATACAGCTAAACGACGAATTCAACATTGTCTTTCTGGAAGGCACTATAAGCTATCTCAAATGTTTGGATTTGGACCGGAAGGGGACAAAAGGTGGAAAAAAGGTAAAAAATGTAACTAAAATAACATTTAGGATAATAATTAAGACGGGGGTACGCCGTGTTTTAGCTAGTGTACTATAAAAGAACCAAATTGTCGTACTTATTGAAATTTCAAAATGTTTAAGTTTCGATCATAGCCTTTTGATTACGAGCATAACGACTAATTTCATGATATTTATCAATTTCGATATGATTGTTACTTAAAATTGGTCAACATAAAACCATAAACTTATACATCCACAAAATCATAGTTCGTTGGTTTTATTGAGAATACAGCTTGACTTCGATAGTTGATCACTTACTGGTGTAACTCAGACATGAAAATTGTAGGCTAACAAATAATATAGCCGATCTTGATTGACTTTAACGTTCGAACTTATTTATTTCACTTTTATGTGATAAAGAGAATATAACAAAATGTTAAATAAGCGTGACTCTACAATTTTAAAGATAAATGTTTTGAATTTGTATTTTTTAAAACTATTTAAATATGATTTTTAAAGAAAGGCATTTACACTCTTCTCATACAACAACGTTGCAATATGCATTTTTCAGTTAAAATACTTTTAATGCTTTTAAGTTTAGCAAAAATTATTTCAAGTCTAGAAATCGACTATTGTGACAGAGAATTGTGTCCATATCAGGGGATTCATGAGGCCTGTAATAAAACATTGGTAAAGATGAATAATAAGCAATGCAAATTTCAAATGTTACCGCATCCGTTTTTTACATTTTTTATAGAGTTTCGGCAAAAATTGCAAAGGCAAAATGAAAGTGGAGGATATGAAGCCCTACACTGAACTGATATTGGAGGAGCATAATTACTATAGAAATCTAGTTGCCTCGGGTAAGGTTAAATGTTTTTATCCGGCTGTTCGTATGCCTTTAATGGTATGTTCTGCTGTTATTCTTTTGAAGAAATGGGATTGGAATTTGGCCGCAACTGCAGAACATAACATACGATCTTGTGTATTTGCTCATGACGAATGTCGTAGTACGACGGAATTTTCCTTAGCTGGACAAAATATTTGTACTGCTAGGACAAGACGCCTTAATGTAACCGTAGAGAGTTTCATAACTGAAGCAATTTTTTTATGGTTTAAAGAACAATTTCATGCTGATCATGAACTTTTAATGTCATATCATAAGACAAAGTAATGTATCCTACGAAACATTTTTAACGTAATTTACTAATAATTTTTTATATTAAGACCTCAAACTGGCCATTTTACATTGCTGGTAGGTGATCATAATAATCGAGTAGGCTGTGCCTTTTTAATAATCTTCTGCCTATCGAAAAGCGAATGGTCATATTTACTTGTAATTATTCATCGACTAATATACGTGGAATGCCCACGTATAAAGCAGGAATAGCTGCCTCCAAATGCAAGAAACGCAATAACAAATTTAAGGCGCTCTGTGAAGATCCAATAGATCCAAACGACTTGTCTTGGTATAATAGATAGTAAAAAAACAAAAAATAAAATAAAAATTCAATAAGAGTACAAGCAATGTTTTAAATTTAAGAGAAAATCCTAATGAGCTTTTATTTTTATTTTGAACAATTGTATTGAACTCTATCTCCTCTTTTAACTTTTGTAAAGCAAAGTTTTATTCGATTGTTACGAGTGCCTTGTCAACGGCAATTCGTATTAAACGGTTTCAACTTCTATGAGTCGTTTTTAAGCTGCAACGTTGTTTTAATATTTCTTTTAAACTGAAACTGAAGCTTTAATAAAAAGGCACGACATAAAAGAAACAAAAAAAAAAAAAGAAATAAAATAATAATGAACAAGAAACCAGACGACCTCGACGTTCAGTTGTGGTAAAAAGTTGTAAAACTTATTTATTAATTAGTGTTGTAGAAGCACTAATGGGTAATCGATTTTTTTTATTTCGTTTTCTAACACAAGTCTACTTTCAAACTGCTTGATTGACAAATTATAAATGGTCTCTCATTAAACGCTTCCTATGTTTAAATTTAAATAAAACAAGGTGTGTATGAGGTATTATTGAACATTTTCGTTTGAAATGCACATCGTAGACATTTTGTATGGAACATATGCAAAGCCTTCAGGTTCTGCAACTCTTAGCCTCTTCAACAAAGATGTAGTCGTCTTCTTCACCGCTTTCCACCTTGGGCTATCGTCTCAAAGGTCTGCCTTGCCAGAGTGACTTCATCCATATGAAAGGCATGGTCAAGTCAACATATCCGCTGTATCTTAATGCACTTCATTCTATCCACGTTTCTGTACAGCTCGCAGTTTCAACGTATATGGTACTCATCTCGTACTCGTAGAGAACCAAAAATCTTACGAAGTATTTTTTTTTTTTTTTTTTTTTTGAACGCTTCCAAAACATTTGTACAATGTTCGACAGTGTTCACACTTCTGTACCATATAGCAGGGCAGGGATGTTAAGCATTTTCTAGAGCGTGAGCTTGGTTCGCCAAGAGAGCACTGCTTCTCAGTAACCTTCCTAATCCAGTACAGTACCTATTTTTCTCAAGTGTAATTCTCCGTTTGATCTACAAGCTGACGTCATTCATGGTGTTAATTCTGGTACCAAGATAGACAAAGTCTGTCACCACATCAAATCTGCGGTCGCCAACAGTGACGTCTTGACCAACACGCGAAGACTCTTTGTTTGTGGAGAGAAGTCTTTTGTTTATTCACCATGAGACCTACTACAGTCGCTTCTCTCTCCAGACTAAAGATACAGCACAATGTCGATATCGTCGGTGTATGTCAGCAGCATGACACTCTTGTAAAAAATTGTACCTTTTTTTCTCCAATAAAAGTTTGAAGAAGTCACATGACAGGGAGTCGTCCTGTCTGAAACCTCCTTCCCAACTCTGACGGTGCTCTCAGTGGCATTCAATGTTATACTGCATAGCCGTATAAGTTTAGTTGGATTAGCGTAAACATAATTTCTATTCGTAATGTCGAGGACGGGCTTAAAATTAAAGATTTTACGTATTGTAAAGATCTGGCCGATGGTGGATTTACCAGTCCTCTAGCCGCACTAAAAAGCTTATTGACGACCAGATGCACACTACGCTTGATTAGACTGTATACGCGATGTTATTCATACTAATGCCGGTGTATAGAATATAACGCTGTGAAAATGAACGCCGAGACATCGCTTAGTGGCACGCATCGGAAATGCCCAATTTTCCAGGACTCTGGCGGATATATAAGGCTGAATTTAATGGATGGCATGCGTTATGTTGGCTTGAAAAAAGAAAGTACGGTTTGTGGCTTATTCGCATTGACCAAAATAGGATCGGTCTTCAATTGCTACTGGGTCGTTTACTTTCAGCTTCTTCACCAGATGATTTTTTTTTTCCGGCGCAAGCCCTACTCACAATGCAAAAATCGCCATGCTGTGTTCTGAAAAATGATGAATTTTTGTGATTGACGCGAAATCGGCTGCCTTGTATTCTCTTGCACATTGTCACGGACAAAAGCTAAGTTGCTAAGTAGAGAATTGTGTGAATTGTGTGAGAACGACTCAAGCTTAAAAAAAAGATTGGCCCATACATATAAGGAGCACCATAATGTGCACATGAAATTTAATGTGTGTTTGTATGTATGTATGTTTGTTTGCTTGTGCCTTATAGACAGATAAGCGGCTGTACCGATTTCCTTGAAATTTTTACAATATATCTCTGTATGTCTGGAACGGCCTATGGGCTATATAAATTTCGAAAACTCCATCTAGGCGGAGCTACGCGTATACAAAAAAATTGGACAAGTGGGCCTGTTACCTCCTATATAAACTAAATAATGATTTTTGTATATTTTGAAAATGGGTAAAGCAAAAACCTCTGAATTTGGTCTAAATAATTTTATAGTCAATACAAATCATCAGTCAAAAAGTGGTCAGAACTGAACAAGTGGGTGTGGTACTTCTCATACAAAGTAAACTTCATAGTTAAACAAATCATCAGGCAAAAGGAGGTCAGAATTCGACAAGTGGGTGTGGTACGTCCCATACAAAATAAATTTTAATTTTTGTAATAGGAGAAGTTTCTAAATTAGGTTCAAAAAACGCAACCCGATACAATTTTTGCAAAAAAGTCAATTTTTAGAAATGCGAATTGAGTAAATCTTTTATGGGGCTTATTAGCTTACACTTTTCTTAGTTGAACTGCATTAAAATTTCTTTAATTGTATGGTGTTTGACGAAGGGCGCGCCCTCAAAATACAAACTTCAAACTAAAAGAATATTTATAAAATTCAGTTTCTATTCCACCAACTTTGAATGGTTATAAAATTTGAATGGCATCAATTTAATCATATTTTTTGTACGTTTAGACATATATATATGCGTCGTTATACTAACGCTAATTTAAACCACATGAATTCAAATAATACGGCGGCTCTAGGACCAATTGAAAAGAAACGGATTTGTTCTTAT
Organism: Wohlfahrtia magnifica; assembly: GCA_023159175.1. Lineage (NCBI taxonomy): Eukaryota > Metazoa > Arthropoda > Insecta > Diptera > Sarcophagidae > Wohlfahrtia > Wohlfahrtia magnifica. Next base: position 2,504,143 of record JAKWBJ010000056.1, read on the forward strand.
CCAAAAATCAGAACTTAATTTTTCAAGAATTGCGTCTTTTTCCGGCAAGGGTTCGCAAGCATATTTTTATATGGATTATTTAGTCCAAAGTGTCTAGTTTCCAGCCATTGTAATTTCGTTCTGTCAAGCGCTGCTTACCAGAACACTTTTTTGAAATTTCAAACCTGCTTAGAATTTTTTGTTTTGTTTTGTTTTGTTTTATGCAAGTTTATAGCACGATGCGTCAAATAAGCATCGTGAACTTATGAACTTATGAGCTTATATTTTAGTTGAATATTTTCCAATTTTAAGTTTCTCAGCGGAGTTGGAAAGGAGAGAAACAGACCTTTTAACAGACCTTGAAAAATATCTGTGGTTTTCTTAAACAATTGATAACTGATAAATATACAAAATTCAATAATAATAACTGATAAATATTCAAACATTTTAAAACCGCTTTAAGACCACATATAGATCAGCCAAAGTGGTGGTGGTAATTACAATGATGATTGTACTTCCATACTTATACTTAGGCAGTACAAAATTTCAGCAAAAGTAAATAAATATCGCCTAATAAAAAGTATATATGTATAGGGTGGGAGATCATTTAAAAGTTTAATATTAAAAATGCAAAAAAACAAAACTGGTCTGAAATTTTGCCAAATTAAATTCTTTGTTGTGAAGTACAATTGTTCTGGTTAAAAATGAAATATTATTTCATTAATATGGCTGCCACGGCTGGCCAATTTTCGATAACTTTTTCGAGTGTATGGGGTTGTATCTCGGCAATGGCATCACGAATGTTGGCTTTCAAATGCTCAATAACACTTGTCTTTAACGGCGCCTACAGAAAATATTCCAACGGTGTCAAATTGCAGCTTCTGGGCGGCCAACTGACATCACCATTTTGACTCATTAAACGGTCATCAAACGTTTGACACAATGAATCGATTGTGGCATAAGATGTGTGGCAAGTTGCGCCATTCTATTGAAACTAAACATTGTTCACATCAATACCATGAACAGCGGGCACAAAAAATCGGTTATCATGGTACGATAGGTGTTTCCATTGACCGTAATGGTTGCGCCGTCCTTATTTTCAAACAAATATGGGCCAATGATGCCGCCACACCACAAAACGCACCAAACAGTCACTCTTAATGGGTGCATTGGCTTCTGTAGGACCCTGTTTGAGTTTTCAAACGTACGCACCAAGATGATAATGAGCTTCATCCGAAAAGATGATATTTGGAATTTTTTATTTATTATTCTGTGATTTTTTTGCAATTTCCAACCAATTGTCTTTTTTTTTGGAAATAAATTTCCAATAAATCTCAACGGTCAGTGGAGATAATGTACTGAATGTGATAGATAGAATGACATATTGGAACCTTTGTATTGTAACCTTTGAAATACTACTTGATCAAAAAGTTTCCGGAATAACCCATGCGTGGTGGTCCCATCGTTCCGATTTAAGTTTTTTTTGTCTTGTTAGGTTGGTACATCTGTTGTTGATATTCCCACTAAATCGCAGCGTTATAGCTTGCGAGGCTGAATCCGACCACACATTTTTAAAAGGATCATTACTGGAGACGAGACATGAGTTTATGAGTACGACACATCAGGCAAGTAAAAGGCGTTCACCAAATAAGCCGATACCAAAAAAACGTCGTTTTTAGTGAAAAAAGAAGGATTACAACGGTACAGTGCATCAGGTATTTTTGCCAGAAGGCCAGACAGTAAGCAAAGAATATTATTTGGGCGTTATGAGAAAGAGACCAGAATTGAGGGCAGAAAACTCGTGGATTTTGCACCATGATAACGCACAGTGCCATCCTTATTCGAAATTTTTTGACGAAAAATGTAACAAATAACATCCAACAGCCACCGAATTCACCTAATTTGGCTTCCTGTGACTTCTTTCTGTTCAATCGAGTTACAAACCATTACGGGGAACGCGTTTCAGCAGCCGTATCTAAAATTGTAAAAAATCACCAACACACATAGAGATAGATGTACTCTTGGCTAAGTAGCCTTTGCAAATGTCAAGCTATGACGCTAAGATTTAGCGAGAATATCAACAACAGATGTATGATGGGACCGGCACGCGCGGGTTATTCCGGAAACTTTTTAATCAAGGCAGTATTTATGATTATTTACATTGGCTTAATGATTTTAATAAAACAAAATTACTTATCTTTATTTTATATTTTTCAATGAAAACGAAAGTTTTTTTGATTGATTCATAATACCAAGACCACGACCTTTCCAAAGATACCAATATCTTATACCTAAACTTAGCGGCTTAATTGATTCCAAAAATAGTGCAATCCTACCACACAATGCAACGTTATGAATAATACACATCATAAGTCAGTAACTCGACTAGATTGGATTAGTGGGCATGTAAGCAGAACCTACAGTGACTTTCTGAAAGAAACAAATGATTGAATTTTGATCGGAGGTGGACAAAATGGGGAAAAAGTTAAAAAATGTGGGTACGATTGCATTCAGATAATAATTAAGATAAGGATAGCGAAGCATGCCGGGTTTTAGTTATATTCAATACCAATACGATAGAAATTCATGCAGATAACCTAAATATAAATAAAATTTTACCCATTTTACATAAAATGTGATAACCACGTCCATAGCAGGATATTGAAAAATAGGTGTTAATATTTAATAATTATTATTAATTAACATTCTAATTTACAAGCAGTTTCTGCTAACTTTAGATTAAAAAAACCAGCCTCTATTAAGTTTACTTACCACAAAAAATTTGTATGATTAAGCCATATTTGCTAAGAAGAAAAAAATCCAAATCAGTGACTCAATCAATACAAGACAAAAAGTAATCGGTTCTCTAAGAAATGCAACAAAATTTTTCAAAACACCAGCCATAGCATTTAAACCACACTTACTCGCTCACTTAGCAGTTGGATAGGAACACGCAAAAACACATAATATACGAAAGAATAACAACAAATTGAAGGAGGGGGAAAACATGAAGACAAAATCAAAAGGCCAAGAAAACCAAAATTGAATATTAAAAGCCAGACTTTGCAGAGCTTCAAAGTGTTAAAAACGAAAGACTTCAATTCAGTTAGCTGAAGACAACGAACTCGACAAGTTGTCGAAATCGAAAAGACGCGGTTAAGTAACGGATTAAAAAACGGTGGGTACAAACATTCAAAAAAAAAAGTGGCTAAAACGGAGTAAATTTTTGTTTTCTTTATAAAATGTGAGTGAATGAGAGTGTATTTGTAATAAACGATACTCCCTGAAAGAGTGTATTGGTATATTGTTGTTGTTGTTTGGAGTAGTGAGAGGAATTTTTAAGTAACTTAATCAAACCAACAGCAACAACAAAAGTACAAAAAGAAAAGAAATAAATAATTTGAAAAGGAAAAAACAATTGATTAAAATTTTGGTTAAAAGTAATAATTGAGCTGAGAAACATACAGCTTTTGAAAAAATTTGGCCACGCAAGTGTTTTTTTTTTATAAAAAAAATTAAAAAAAAAATTAACAAAATAAAAAAATAAAAATAAACCAATAATTAATAAAAAAAAAAAATAATGAAAAAGTGAAAACAAAAGTGTTACTTAAATTCTTTAAATATGAATATTGTGTGTTTGTTTTTGTTGTAAATACCAATTATTTTAAAATATTTATTTGTTCATTGTTTGTTGAGATCTGAGATCTATGCAAAAAACAGAAGCCCTTTTGTTGGTATTGGTGAGAGGAATTTTACAAGAGAAGCTCAAATGCTAAATATATTCAAAATCATTTTGTTGTTGTTGTTGTTTTTTTTTTTTGATGAACATTCGATTATCATAATACATAATCGAATTTTTTTATATTTTATTCGTTTAGTTTCATTTTCAAAAAACCGTTAATTATTCAACCGTATTTAATATATTAGTGCAATAAAAATAACAGCAATAGCAACAGCAACAAGAAAAATATGTTAAAACAATCTTAACCATTTTCTTAAAAAAAGCTGACCAAAAACATACAAAAGATTTTCAAATTATGTGAAAGTTTATTGTTATTTTTTCTTTCTTTCTTTTAACTAAAGCTTTTGTTTCATTTTCTTTCAGTGTCTTTTCAAATAAAACAAATTTTCGCTTTTCTTATTTGTTGATATATGTACACCCAGCAGCAAAAGTCTACGTACAATCTTTATTGTTTACTTTGTAGGCTGATCAAATTATAGTTGCATAGTTTTTTTTATTTAAAAGTGTTCTAAATTATTAGTCAACCTGTCATTAAATATAACAAAAACTTATTTGATATATTATCGATTTACTTTACAAGTTATCGATCATTTTCTATTACAAGTCACATCTCTAGTGCAGCAAAAGTCTGCGAACATAATACGTAAACGCCTCATTTAGTAGGATCTTTTATTTTTATTTTTTTGTTTTAATTAACACTTATTAGGGATTTAAAAAGACAATTTATAAATTCTATCAAAATGAGTCAAATAAAAAACTAAATTCATGAGGAAGAGTGAAAAATTATATTAAATCTATGAAAGGAAGGAAATACTCTTTGAGAAATTAGCAAAACTGTTGGTAGAACGCATTCTTGAGTGGCGAAAGTTGTGAATAATTATAAAGAAACAGGAATTATTGTGTCTCACCCGCGTTCTGGACGTCCACCTGTTCTAACTGTACGCGAAATACAACACATTCTACAATTAGTCATGAGAAATCATGAAATCTGTTGATAATCAGTTTAATAAAGCTGTTAGCAGAGATACCGTGCGCAGAGTTGTAAAAAAGAATAGTTATAAGACTCGCGTAGCACGTAGGAAGCCTCTGGTGTCCCTAGTAAACGGAAAGAAGCGAATTGCTTTTGCCAAGTAATGGTTAAATATGCCAAAAGAATTCTGGCAAACACTCTTATTTTACTTGATGTTACGGGTAAACAATTTGTCAGGAAAAAACAAGGAGAAGCGCTTATTCATAAGAATTTAAGTGACACTGTTAGACATGCGGGAAGTAGAAAATTTGGTTTTTATTCTTTTTACAATTGAACATAAAGTATATCTCGATATATTAAAATAAAATTTGCAGCCAAGTGTAGCAAAATTGAGCCTAGGCAACGATTACTTGTTTCAACAAGATAACGATCCAAAGCATACTGTTTATAGTACGAAGTTTTGTCTACTCTACAATGTCCCACATCAGTTTAAACACCACCGCCGTCTTCAGACTTAAATCCTATTAAACATTTATGGGATTTATTAGAACGCCGTATTCGACAGCACAAAACATCTTCCAAAGAAACATAAAAAATGTGATGGTTGAAGAATGGAACGAAATTTCCATTGAAGAAACGTTAAAGCTTGTCGATTATATGCCAAACGTTTAATTTTTTTTACTTAAACATTTGAAACTAAAAACATTTTTGTACGCAGACTTTTGCATATGCCATTCTGAATAGGCTGTTACGAGTAGTTTTCTTTGTATCGTATTTATGAACCATTGTTTTTGTTTTATTTATGAATAAGTATAAATACCTTTAGAAATAATCATAATATTACATTAATTCCCATAAAATTCCATGAAGCAACATGGGGACTTCTCTCAAACAATGAGTTGCACCCGATTCTATTTTTAGACTCATTGAAAGGGACCTACAGTTTAACGTCGACTCCGAATGGCAAATGCAAGAGCAGTTTTCAGTATGAGTAGTAACACTCACAACCAGTTACTAGCTAAAGTTATGAGCTGATACCGCTGTTGAAAAATTTTTTCTTTTTTCAGATGGTCTGGCCTGGTATTGAACCGAGGACCTTCTGGTTGGTAGGCGGATGTTTTACCTACCATACCACAACGGGTGTCTCACCCACCATACCACAGAAATAATCCTAATAAACAAATAAAAATGAATTTTTTACAATTTTTAGCAAATGTTTAAATTTTTTAATTCTGAAGAAAATATAAAAGGCTTGTACGCAGACTTTTGCTGCTGGCAGTATGTAAATGTGTAAAAAAACCTTTCCTTTGTTTTAACCTTTTTATCAACGAAATTGTCAAATAATTTTAAAAATTTTCATGTATACTTTTGTAAATCTTCCGCTTGTTTTTAGAGTTAAACTTTTGAAAATCTAGAAATTTCGATTTCTTTAAAATTGTGTTTAAAAGGTCTTATATATACAACTTATAGGGTGAATAAACCAATAGAGCTGCAAAATAATCGTTAGTACTATCGATAGTATCGATAGTTTTGTTTTTGGCTGACATCAATAGTTCTTTTTTTCACTATCGATACTATCGTCAAATTCTAAGAGCAAACGCTGGTTGTTAGCCGTCTGAAAACTCTTATAGTTGCATAGGGACACAGTTTAACAGTTTCTTAAATTTCCATTTATTAAACTCAAACATGTTCATACATACGATTTTGAATTTGACCCAAACAAATTACTACCTTAATCAAAAATTTCCTGGAATAACCCCCGTGTGTTGGTCCCATCGTTCCGATTTGAGATTATTTTTTTTTGTTAAGTTGGTACATCTGTTGTTGATATTCCCATTACATTTATATAATTTTAGAAACGGCAGCTGAATCGCGTTCCCCGTAATGGTTTTCTAACTCGATTGAACAGAAAGAGGTCACAGGAAGTCAAATCAGGTGAATTTGGTGGCTGTTGGATGATATTTGTTACATATTTCGTCAAAAAATTTAGAATAATGATGGCAGTGCGACGGTGCGTTATCATGGTGCAAAATGCTGAGTTATCTGCTCACAATTCTTCTTTCGGCGAATTGCTTCACGCAAACGTCTCATAGCGCCTAAATAATACTCTATATTTACTGTCTGGCCTTCTGGCAAAAAATCATGATGCACTTGCACTACACCGTTGTAATCCACGAAAACCGTGAGCATTGCCTTCTTTTTTAACTTAAAACGATGTGTTTTCACTTGCCTGATGTCTGGAATGCGTGACGTGCTTATAAGCCCACGTCTCGTCTCCAGTAATGATCCCTTTGATGAATGTAGGATCGGATTCAGCCTCTTTTTTGCATGAAATTTAGGTCTTTTGGTAACAACTTTGCTGCTACACGACGGAAACCCAAATCAATAATCAAAATGTCTTGGATAAATCCCTAGGCAACATTTCTTTTACTTTATCAATGTTTTAGTCGGTTTTCGATGCCGATATTCGATTGACTCAAGACCACTTTTGAACCGCTCGTGCCACTGGTAAACAACCGTTTTCTTTAGAGAATTCTTGCCGAAACACTTTTCCAACACTTCTAACGTTCGCGCACCATTAAGTCCGTTTTTACCACAAAATTTTTTGCAAGTTGGTTATTGCAAGTTTAAATCCATATCTAAAACTGTAAAAAATCGCCAACACACATAGAAAGATAGATGCACTCTTGGCTACGTAGCTTTTGCTAAAACTTAGCTGGACGATGGGGGTTATTCAGAGAACTTTTTGGTCAAGGTGGTATTTATTAAATACAATAGTATTTATTACATGCCTTTGCGTAGTATACCTATAAAATATATTCCTCACAAGAAAAATGTAAAGGAATGGATTAAAATTAATGATTTGTATTGACTGCCAAGTCATATAGACCAAGTTCAGAAACTGCCATTCTGGCCGTTCTCCAGATATACAACAACCAATATTTACTTTGTATGGGAGGTGCCACACCCACTTGTTCAATTTCGACCACATTTCGTATGGCGCCAAAACATCGAGTGGCGGGAGTGGCGCCTCCGTTACAAATTAAATGTAAATTTTTTTATATCCTGAGAAAGGTTAGAGTGTCAGTGTCTGAACTACGTGTATGTTTTCTTAAAAGGAATACATTTTATCGGTATACAACACAAAGGCTTCAACCAAAGCGGGAAGGGTTACTCTAGTTTAATATAGGGTCCGCCAAATAAATTTTTTTTTGAAAATGCTATAAAAAAACTACTGAATATTTTCTCAAATTTCTTTTTTTATTTGAAAGTACAATCTTTCCGGTTAATAATGGAAAATAATTTCATTCAAATAACTGCCTCGGCTGGCCATGCAGTAGCCTTCACCAATGGCTTCACGAATATTGTCCTTTAAAGCGTCAATTGACTCTCGCAGCTTCGAGGTGGCCAAACGATATCAGCTCTGCGTCCTGTTGAAACCAAATGTTGCTAATATCCTTCTTTTCAATTTTTGTGAACAAAAATTCGTTCAACATGGCCGGATAATGATCACTATTGACTGTAATGGCCACTCCTTGCTCATTTTCGAAGAAAAATGGCCCAATTATGCCTCTGGACCAAAATCCGCACCAAACAGTGACTCATCTTGGGTATATCGGCTTTTCAATGTATGCGTGCGGGTTTTCTGTGCCCCAAATGCGACTATTTTGCTTGTTTACATACCCGACGAGATCAAAATGAGCTTCATCTGAAAAGATAGTTTTTTTTTTGGCAAAATCGGCATCTTCTGTAAGTCGATCGCAGGCCCAGATTCCCAGCGTTGTTCAAACGTATACACAACCATATTCGTTCAGCGGAAGGATAAAACTAATTATCTTTCAAATCAGACATGGGCTAAGTATTACCATTCACGAAATAAGCACTAGTTGAAAAAAAACCATTAGATGGCAGACCCTATATATAGACTTAGTGTATGTAAGTCGTTGTTATTTATTGCACTAAAAAGTAAAAATCTGTTCTTTAAATAACACTGGTCTACAGCAAAAAACGCTTTTGAATAAAACTTTATGGAATATAATAATACTGATGCGCTGAATTCAAATCCGTTTTCATTTTTTCTCCATCGGGCTCGAATTTTTCGCCCACAATATGATAGTTATGTCAATATATTTCATCATAACTTAAAAACGACTTAACCGATTTTAATGCAAGTACCACCAAAATTTCCTATAAATCAACTGAATAATTTGTTTGGTATTTTCAACAGTTTCCTAGTTATTCGTAACTTAGTTGCGAAAAAAAAAATTCACGCAAAATTAGAGCAATTTCTCAAAAAGTAAAAAAAAATTTTTTTCAAAAAGTAAAAAAAAAAATTTCAGAAAAAAAATTTTGAATGTTAAGCGCTTTAATTAAAGCCTAGAATGTTAAGAATGAAATAAGCTATAAATCATCAAAATCGGTTGGGTATTGCTGAAAAGAAAAATTTTTTTCCCAGCTAAGTTGTGAATAACTCTGAAACTGTTGATTTATAGGAAATTTTGTTCCTAAACGTTTGGTGGTACTTGCATGAAAATTGGACAAATTATTTTTAAAAAAATTAAAAAAATAAAATTTAGCCCGATAGAAAAAAATTGGAAACGGATTTGACTCCAGCGCATCAAAATCATTATCTTCCATAAAGCTTTTTTTTTGAAGGCGAGAAAATTTGTTTGTTTTTTGTAGACCAGTGTAATAGATAGTAAATTGATAATAAAAAAAAAGCTTAGAGGTGTAGAGCAGTAGTTGAAAATAAAACTTTAAGAACAATTTATTACGATTTTTTTTACATTTTTATCAATTCTTTAAATAGACTTTTTTAATGGTTTAAAAACTTTTATGAAATTATTTTAGGTTTGTTTTATATGATTTTTCAGAAATAATATGATTTAATTTTCTTTTTTTTATTAAATTATTACTTCTTTGTTAAGACCTTTGCCTTTTTAGTTCGTTAAATTTGTTTTTATTTCGCTTCTTTTTACACTTCTTTAGTCATATTTTATTACCTAATGAAGGAAATCAAGTTTTTGAAATTCAATTCTCTATTTGTCTTCATGTGTATGTTTTTATTTACTATGCATGTATGTATTTATTATTATTTATGTTTTATTTCAAGTTTTGGTTATTTTAACTAAAATATCACTATTTTAACATTAAAAAAATTTTAATTTTAGCATATTAATATGTATTTCAATTAATTAATTTAAAATTTTAAAAAGTGACACCTTAAGCTTTGATGACGTACAGAAACATTATCTAATATCACATTTTTGTTTTTTTTTAAATTTTTTTAATGATGAAGAAGTGGCAACACGTTTTGGAAATATTTAGTATATATTTACCATATTTATTTATCTTCTATCATGTATTAAATCCACGTTTCTTCTTTTTTCTGCTTAAGATTACAATGATAAACAAAAATATTTCTTTTAAGTCATAAAAACATTAATACGTATGCGATTGATCGTTATTCTGACGTATTAACTAAGATCACAAATTACTGGCAACAGGTATTAAGAACAACAAAATCCAGTATTAGAATTTTCTGTCTAAGAGTTGAAGTGGTCAAAGCTAAAGTTTTGAATCTTTGAAATAAAAAATAATATTTAACAACAAACTATATATAATACTTGTTTTTAACATTAGGGATTAGCGTATTAGACTTAAAAATGTTCTATTTACTATTTTATAAGCTCTTCTTTGGTATTTATTATTTATTTGGGCTTGAAATATGACTTTTTGTGCCTTGGCTTATATGTAATATTAAATCAACTTTGCATTACCCCATGCGAATTAATTCGGAAATTACTTGATTTTTCGTTGTTGAACAGTATTTTCAGATATGAGTAATTGGTTTTTAAGGTTTCTTGGCTTCTGTTCGTGTGAGCACTCTTTGTTTTTGAAAGGAAAATTGTAAACCATTCTAAGCAGCCGCGCCAATTTGGGAACTCCTTATTTTTGACAAATTATAAGATTTTCTTGGGAATGGTTAATAAAATAATATGTTTTTTAGTATTGAAAGGTGTAATTATTAATGTAAATGTAATATTAAATAAAATTTAAATTATTTTTTTTATTATATTATTTTTTTTAATTATTAAAACTTTTTTCATAATTCTTTTATTTCTTTGCTCTTTTTTGCATTACAAATAACATAAAAATAAAGAAATTTTATAATTTTTCCTTTTAGTTTTGGTTTGGCTATTAATGGTTTAATAAAACAAAGCTTTAAATTTTGTATCCTTAAATTTTTTATCCTTATATTTTTATCGGCTTACCTTGATGCTATAGCTCATTAAAGACACAAACATAATATACTTTTGCTTACTTAAGCTACTCAATGAAAAGTCTGTCAAATATCTAATCAATTTTTTATTCGCTATAATGTACTTTTTAAATAGTTGTGTTAATGAAAACATGAAAATTTCTAGCTGAGTGTTGAATTGACTGGTTAATTGGCATTGTTTATTTATTTTTTATTAAAAATATAATATTTTGTGTAAGAATTTAAATATTAAATTATCAGAAAACTAACACATTTTAAATAAAAATTTAAAAAAAAAATCTACAAACACCCGCTACGCATCTTCAGTCGTCACTGTTTCAGTGACGAATAAGAACAAGAGCATTCATTGCAAAACGTGTTTCTTTTGTTATTGTTTTGCATATAACACACAAACAGCTGCTTACGTACGTACTATGCGTTCAGGTTCGCTCAAAACGTAAGCAAATGAAACTGAACGAAACTTGACGAACAGTTTGTTAAGTGCATTATAGTTATACACTTTTGATTGTGTGTATTCGCACAGTCGTTTAAGCGAGCTTACGCTTATTATGGTTGGGCCTTTAAGAATATTTCCCATCAAATGAAAAAACGCCATAGATTGCTAAAAGGTACAATGTGCTTTCTTAGGGGTTTTCTTATAAAAACTATATAATGTTTTTTGTTAAATAACTCTTTTCTATGTCTAATATGGGACTTAAACAGGGTTGACAACCCACTGGGTAATCCAATTAAGCCCACTCAAGTTTTATTGGGCATTATATTTAAAAAAACGCATCTGGGTTTTTTATTTAAATTAGTTCGTTATTTATTTAAAACAAAAATAAGTCAAGTTGATGTATTGTGAGTACAAATTAATTCGGTCCTTTCTTTTAGCTCAAAAAAAAATAATGAATTAACAGAGTTATCAAAGTAGAAAAGTTTGAAATCACTGCTTACATCTTTTCCCCACCTCTGAGTCAATTTCCGAATTACGTTTCAGCAAAACTTCTCGTCTTCTGAGGCGATCCAGCTTTGAAGCCGTTTGCATATTCCTTGAAAAGTGTGGCTCGGTAACATGCCAAAAAATTTTGTGTCCAAACAAGCAAGTGCGGTAACTTTTGCGACGTGAGGCCGAACACTGTCATGCAGAATAACTTAATCATTTCTGTCCTTGTATTCCGGCCGTTTTTCCCATAATGCACAGTTTGAATGAAGTAATTGCAGTCTGCTTTAGCAGCCCATAGTACACAACGCCGCCTTGTTCTGACCAAATGCACAAATTTTGCAATATAATTTTACTAAAAATAAAAAATATTGTCCAATTGAACGAAATTAGGAAGCAGTTATGAAACCCAACAAAAAATAAAAACATAAAATATTGTACAGGGCCTTCCAAAATTGATATGTAAAAAACTGTATTTTCAAATGTAATCATCCGATATTTATTTAATTATAAAAGTGGGACCTGCTATTACTGATGACAAACAATATCAGCCGAATGGCCGCCACAGTTTGCAGGGTCATATGCCTTTTATGAAATTTGCTATCACTAATACGCATATTCGAGGGCTTATCTCTTTGATGACTCCATGTATGTATTTCCATTTTATCGATTCGAATCGATTGTGACACATTGGATCAGCTTGTCGTGGACTATTGAAAACAAAACGTCTTGTTGGATTACTTTGTATCTAATCGGCGTGCATTCATAAATGCCTTTAATTTCGAATCAAAGACTATATTAGGTCTGTTTCTTTACTTTTTGGGTAAAGTTCGGTAAAATCAAAATTAAAATCGGCTTGCATTAGAAAGCCGCATTGTCTTGAATGTTATTTCTTCTATATATCAACGATTTCGTTTAATTTATTGAAACCTCACAGTGTAGTCCTATGGCGTTTGCTGGCGATATTTATATGTTATTTAGAGGTGACATAGAATTTCTTTATTCTCATAGGGGTGGTTGGTTCACTCGTAGCTACCACGACGGTCAAGTAGTGACCTCTTAAACCGTTATGAAATTTGCACAAACACTCTAAAAACCACACAAGATCGAGAATATCTTACACACACGCCATCTGGTTGAGATATCTGAGGAGGTCAGTTGGTCACAGTTACAACAGTGATGGGCCTAACATCATACTCAGACCAAGTCAACTTCTTGAAAATACAGGACCCTGCAGCTTTCCTCCTGCATTCCGCCCGTTGGCAGGGAGTATTATAAACTGTGTTTGGAAATGGCTATTATATGAGGTAGAAATTATTAGCTCAAGTTTTACTCTAGTAAGACGAAAGCGTTAGTGTTTGGACTGAAAACTAAGTACAGTGACAGTGTAAGGTTAATTTTTAATGGATGTACATATGTATGTATGTTAACACTCTAAAATGTTTATGAAATACTTTGGATCAGAAGCTAGACTTCGGATATGTAATGAACCTATTCCAGCTCTCTCAGGCTCGGTTAAGTAAAAAATTGATAAAGAAGTAAAAACGTTATAAGATTTTATATTTTTTAGTTTTTTTGAAATATATTTTAATTTAAATTTTTTATTTGTCAAACAACAAACTTGCGCGAAGAAATTATTACGGGTTGTTTTGTGCATGAAGAAGAAGAATATTACTTACTCTCTCAAAATATTTCCCATTTACGTAATTTTTGTGTACAGGAAGGCTTTTCGGTAAAATTGGGATCACGGTGGCGCCCAACGTAGAGTAAAGAAACAGACCTATTTTAAGTAATCTTTTCTATCGTAAGCCTATTGCATTTTGATAAAATGTTCTTTATTATTTTCATTACATATGTACATACATTTAATTAATAATTAAGCTTTCAAACACTGTTCTTTATCTACTCACTTTAAAGCAAATACCACACATATCCATTCTCTTTTATAAGCTTTTATTTACATATTTTATTTACTTTGTGTAAAATAGGAGTTTGTCTATATACTGCATGTGTCTTAAGTCTTTTGTTTATATTGTTGTTGCTGTTGTGTTTTAACCACTATCAGTGTTGCCACAACTTCGAATTTTTTTAACCAAGTTTCGATAAAAAAAGTAACCAAAATATAACCAAAATTTTAAATCAAAATTTCAATGCCGTTTGGTTATGATGACGTTTTAAAATTTATTTGTCAATAATTTTACTAACAGATATCTTAATGAATCGCCAAACATCCGAACGAAACAATAGCGTTAAACTGAAATATGCCTGACATTTATTCTCTCTCATCCACTGAACGAAATAGTTTAAACAACTAAGTTTATTTTTGCTTTGATTGCTTACCAAAGCTTATCCTGAATATGTTCTCCGATCTCAAACTACGAGAGATTATTTATGCAGTTCACAAGTGATGATTTTAATACGAAAAAGGAAGACCGCCCATGTCAGGCAAAAATGTACGGAGATGACGAATTGAAGGCGTTACTCTATGAAGATTAATTTCAAACTCAGAAAGCTACTCATGCAAAACATTTGGAAGCAGCAGGATTGACCAAAAAGGAATGGAATTGAGTACCGCATAATAAATGCCGACAGATGTTGAACGGCGAAATTTCATGTTCGAAATTCGGCATTCTATCATTACTAGATCAGATGAAACTATTTATAATCAAGACAAATGTTAAAAGAAAAAATGTACTCATTCTTTTACTTCGAGAAAAAAATAACCAAAATGGAAAAAAGTGCACATCTGCACATCAAAGAAAAAAATAACCAAAATTGGTTAAAAATAACCAAAACGGCAACACTGACCACTATATTTACACAAGTACACATGTTCATTATTATATGTTTACTCTCTCAACTTTGCTTTTACTCTATGCAACTCATTCTCTCTTTTACAATGAGAAAAATATTTTTCAAAATATTTGTTTAATAAAATATAAAATTCTTATTCTTTTACGACTTTTTTTTTATTTGTTTGTATTATTTTATTACTTTGTTATTGTTGTAATATGCTGTAATTCTCGTATATTAACTCAACATATAAATTTAAAAAAAATCAAATATTTAGTAGAAGAAAAAAACACTCATTTAAACAGCATGTCTTTGTATCTAAAGAGAGAATAATAAGTAATTTATAAAATATTTGTTTCGTAAAGATTTATAAAAACTCTGATTACAACTCTCTTAACGGTTTAAATTGTACAGGTAACAACAACAATAACAACAATATCCGAATATAAGAAATATATTTTATTTTTGCATATCGAAATACACTTTCGGAATTAATAAACAAATTGTTCTTCATTTCTTTTTCTTATTTGGGTCTTATAACTGTTATGCATACATACAAATACATATGTATGTGTATGTAGAATAGATGAAATTACAATATAAAATATATTTAATTCTTCTTATTTTTTACTGTTGTTGTTATTGTCCATTTAATAACCTATAAATGTATTTAATATGAATAAATAAAACCTTGAAGTAAAATTGAAAGTGTTAAATCATCAAATAAAATGACTTGTTTTATTAACATAAATAATAAAATATAAAATGAATATTTATAAAACATTTCTATCAAAAAAAAAATAAATAAATAAATCCAATTTAAACTAAATAAGTTAAAATTTTATTTCAAGATGATTTCTCATTATGGTATTCCCCTTTCAAGAAATTACTACCAGCTGAGTCATTCTTGAAAAAGGCCTCCATAAAAAATAAAAAAGACAAGAAAATTAAAAACCAACCTTCATGACTTCTGTAAAACACCATGACACATTACTAAGTAATGAACAAGAAACAAAGATTTTTTTTCAATTTTTTAATTTTATAAAACAAAAACAAACACAATTTTTACTTAATTGCTTTAAATTTTATTTTAATAATAAACATCATCATCATCATCATTTTAGCCTTTTTGCAACAAAGGATTTTTTTGCTGGATTCAACAGAGAGAAAAACCGTGTTTTTTTATTTTTAACTTTAAACATACGTTTCAAAATTAATTAAAAAAAAATTTGTCATTTCCCTTAAGGTAAGTAAATAATTGCTTAAAAAATCTTTTAACCCGAATTTTTACAAATATTTTTTTTTTTTATTATTCTTAAATAATATTTATACTTTTTAAGTGTTACGTTGAAAAAGAAGAAACAAAAATTAAAATTTTTAACAGTATTTCCGCTTTACTTGGTTAGCTATTGCAATTTTAGTTAATTTATGGGAGAATATTAAAACAAACTGTAGGGAATGGATAAGAATGTTTTCCGCATTTATACTTTCAATGTGAACGTACTCGTATTCTTTGTTATGAAAATGTCTTCAAAAGGTTATTTATTTATTACACTGGAGAACAATTTGTAATATAATATCTGTTGGGTTGGATTTTTCAGATGATTTAGGGTCACATTGCCATGCTGATTTCACAAACCGTGATAGTTTTCTTCTAACTCGTCATGCTTTTTCTACACCATATGTGAATGTGAAGACTATCTTACCTAGAATGTTTTCCTTCCTAAGAATTCCCTACTGAAATATTATTGTCAAAAACTTTCTTGGAAATACTTGAGCACAGAGTTACACAGAAGTTGTCCAGCAGCTCCTGGAGAGCTTCCAAATGCTTGATTGCAGCATGAAAATCTTTGTGCCGTCAGTGAAGAACAGTACAAAGCAGTTGGACTTGCAGTAAATACTTATGTATAACCTTTGTATGAATAAAACTATTTTGTTAACTGTATACTATATATGGCAAGTTTTCTCTTGATCTTTCTTTATATAAGCATTTTGTATGACTTCTGATACAAAACAGAGTATAAGTAGTGGAGATTAAAAAGTCGACGTAATCGACAAAAACTGAGGTTATTTCGTTATTTATGGCCCAAAGATTAACAAAAAACAAGTCACAGATCTAAAGCAACGAAACGGCTGTTCCCCAGTATTTAATTTCTTTCTTTTATTGTTCTAATCTATAACACTTTTTGTGCTACAACAGCAATTTTTAAAAATTTTAAAATAAAGGGTCCGCCAAAATTTTTTTTTTTTTTTTGAAAATGCTATAAAAAAAAAACTACCGAATATTTTCTCAAATTTCTTTTTTTTTATTTGAAAGTACAATTCTTCCGGTTAATAATGGAAAATAATTTCATTCAAATGGCTGCCTCGGCTGGCCATGCAGTAGCCTACACGATCGGTC
The DNA here is from genome assembly GCA_023159175.1 of Wohlfahrtia magnifica. Taxonomy (NCBI): domain Eukaryota; kingdom Metazoa; phylum Arthropoda; class Insecta; order Diptera; family Sarcophagidae; genus Wohlfahrtia; species Wohlfahrtia magnifica. The sequence goes on from JAKWBJ010000056.1 coordinate 2,521,233, forward strand.
CAATTTTTAAGCACATTATCGATTGTGTGCAGCTGTATTTCACCAATGGCTTCACGAATATTGTCCTTTAAAGCGTCAATTGTCTCTGGCTTGCTGGCGTAACACTTATCTTTGACGGCACCCCACAAATAATAGTCCAACGGTATCAAATCGCAGCTCCGAGGTGGCCAAACGACATCAGATCTGCGGTTGATAATACGATCTTCAAAAACAGGGCGCAAAACATCGAGTGTAGCTTCGGCTGTGTGGCACGTAGCGCCGTCCTATTGAAACCAAATGTTGCTAATATCCTCCTCTTCAATTTTTGTGAACAAAAATTCATTCAACATGGCCCGATAACGATCGCCATTGACTGTAACGGCCACTCCTTGCTCATTTGCGAAGAAAAATGGCCCAGTTATGCCTCTGGACCAAAATCCGCACCAAACAGTGACTCGTCTTGGGTGTATCGGCTTTTCAATGTATGCATGCGGGTTTTCTGTGCCCCAAATGCGACAATTTTGCTTGTTTACATACCCGCCAAGATCAAAAAGAGCTTCATCTGAAAAGATGATTTTTTTCTGGCATCTTCTGTAAGTCGATCGCAGGCCCACTTAGCGAAGCGTATACACAACCATATTCGTTCAGCGGAAGGATATAACTAATCTGTTATCTGTCAAATCAGACATGAGCTAAGTATTACCATTCACGAAATAAGCACTAGTTGAAAAAAAACGTTAGATGGCGGACCCTTTATAATTTTTTTCTATTAAATTAATGGAATTTTCTTTTCTAAAAAAAAAAATTTGCCATTTTAAATAGTAATATTTTTAAAATGCCGAATTCAAAAATATTACTTCTTGTTTCATCACAATAGAACAACGAAAAATGCCCTTTTTACAGCTGTTCACCAGCCGACCTTTTCTTTGTTTATTTTTTTTATACATTAATAAGTATTTCTTAATGTGCTTACCACAAAAAGGAGAAAACCTGGGTGTCCTTTCCTTGAATGTTTTCTCCCCCCTTGATAAGAAAGCGAGTATATTTCCATTAGATACATGGTACTTTCCCGACAAACAAACTTTTCTTAAACTGAAGTAAAATATGGTGAAAATGTAATCATCCTCCTTAATATCGGTTTTATATTACTCTTGCCACTAGTCCTGTAAGACATCATCACAGTCCAATGACTCTTACAAGTCTCCAGTGATTTGGTTACAACATATAAACGCAGAAGTTTCCATTTTAATGTTTGTATATATTTACATACACATATTACGTCAAAAATTCGTATTTTTACAACAACAAACAAACAAATTCAGCTGATTGCAAAAACAAAATAACACAGGTGGAGCCATATGTTCAAAGGTGCAACATTCTCACCCAGTGATTTCATTGAGGGCGAGAAGTGCAAAATATTTTAGCATTTTAAAGGTTACATTTTTAGAAAAGCACATGCAACTTGTTTAGGTGTAGCCTTAAAGGTAAGAAGAGCAAAAAACATGCAATATTTTCATCAGAAGAGAAAACGATATAAGATTTTAAAAGATAATTTTTCATAAGTTTAAAAAAGTTTGCAGTGATTTTCTTAAAAAATGTCCTTTAGCATTTCATTTGTTTTCAAACTGGTTTAAGGCAATTTTTTTAAAGTTGTTTGTCGCATATAAAAAATGTGAACTGCGATTATTCATTTAATATGGTTATGAAAATAATGGCTAAAAAGATGTGTCAACATTTGAAGCTATAAACTTTATAATGGAACTCATTCTATTGGTTTCAAGGCTACGATCGTCCTGCCAAGGCTGTATTTATTTGAGCAGTGTTACCAATTCCATTTTGGGTATTAAGAGTTTACATTTGAATTAGCGTAGCCGAATAGAAGGTTGCGGAATATACTAGAACATTCGAAACTTATGTTAATTTACTATAACAAGACGCCACATTCTAAGTCAGTCAGTTGTAATTTAGCGGGCATAAATTCGTTTCGTTTGTTTATTTAACGCAATTTAAAACTCAAACGTTTAAGGGAAGTCTAAAGCTCAACAATATTGTAAATGTTATAGGGTTCTTCCGAAAATATCTAAATTAATCTCTGGTTATTTGTAGCATGAGCTTTGCCATGCTCCCGTAAAGTAAATATTTGTTTGTCTATATGTTCAAAACACAGTAACAGTCTCTAAATTTGATCCAAGCGAGTTCATGACCAATAAATCATTAATAAAAAAGTGGGCGGAATCGTATAAGTGGGCATGGTAACTCCCATACAAAGTAAATATTGATTTTTATATATTTTGAGGTAATAGCAGAAGTTTTTAAATTTGATACAAACAACTGCGTTGACAATACACATCATCAGTCAACAACTGGAAGAAATTGGATGTGGTATTTCGAATATGTGAAGAACTGTAACAGTTAAAGCCTTGTTACCTATTCGCATCAGCCAAAACGTGAGAGATATTTGAAAATCAGGGAGAGAAATATTTGCAAAAAACACGACAGGTAAAAGTTGTCTATATTCATACATATATAGTGTATATAAGATAATGTGTGCTTATTTGTGGACTGTATACAGCTAAAAAGCAGGGCCTTTTATTTTGAAATTTTAACAGTGTCTTTCTGGAAGACACTGCTATCCTAAATGTTTAAACTTGAACCGGGAGGGGATAAAATAGGGAAAAAGGGTAAAAATAATAATAGTTAAGTTAAAGATAGCGATGTACGCTTGGCTTCAGCCAGATTCTTATCTAAAATACTAGAGTAATCCCTCCCGCATTGCTGGGAGCCTTTGTGTTGTACCTGCTTTTTGACTGATATGGATAATGAAGAAAGCTTTAACTGTTACCATTCTCTACAGTTGCAAAATTCCACATTTTCTTAAATCAAATTTAGAAACTTCAACTCTAATCGTTCCTAAGATATAAAAAAATCATTGTTTAATCTGTATGGGAGATACCATGCTCACTTATCCGATTTCGCCCAGTTTTTAACTGATGGTTTGCAATATTATTTGGGCCAAATTTTAAGACTCTTATATTACCGTTTTAAAGATATAGACATATAAATACTAATTTTATATGGGCGTGGCACTCACCGACTGAAAGCTTTCTACATATGCTTTTTGTATATACAGTTTTAAACATATTTTCTAACTCCCACATAGTTTGACTGCTGTAACAAATTTCGTTTTCAAGTAAACTTATGCGATTCAAAGAGGTTCACTCTAAGAGTTAGATCTCACGCCTATCAACTATCAACAAATTCGTGTCTTTGCTAATTGAGTCCTGGAAATTTCATCGAAATATCATCTTACTACTCATGACCATTTTCACCTCGGAGGCTATTTTAACAAGCAGAAAAGTCAAGAGTTATTGCTGAAAAACCTCTCCATTCTCAACGTGTCACTGTTTAGTATAGTTTTTGGTCTAGCGGAGTTATTTGATCCTACTTTTTCGAAGATGAAACTGGATTAACTATTACGGTGAATGGATAGCGCTATTGAACCACAATTAACGATTGAATTTGTAAAATATTGATGTGGATGACATTTGTTTTCAACAAGACGGTGCTAAGTGTCACAAAAGTACAATTAGAATACCGTCACTCTTTTGCGTGAAAAGTTTCCAGAACGTGTGATTTCTCGAAGAGGCGATCACAATTGCCTACCGAGATCTTGTGATTTAACATCTTTAGTTTTTTTTTTCTTTGGAGCTACGTAAAAAATAAGGTCTATATCAATAGCCCACAATCGATTCGAGATCCAAAGATGGAATTCGTGAAGTTATCAAAAACATGCAGCCACAAATGTGAAAATGGGTAATGGAAAATTTCATGCCATGAATATGAAACTGCAAACGTAGCCATAGTGGTTGATATAGTGTTCCATTATTACAATTAAATAAATATTTTGCTTAAAACACTCGTCTTTTTTATATGTATATGTATCAAAATGTAATCTCTAATTGGAAGACCATATATGTACATGCGTTAATTTCAAACCAATTACATTAAACCTTTTCTCATCATAATGAGATTTTTAATCAAATTTTTACAATTGAATTAGGCTCTAGGTTCAAATACATGCAAATATCGATCACCAAATGAATTGCCTTTTGAGCTGTGTATAAAATTACTATCTGGTAACAGAATTTATAATTTATGTTTGATTAATAATTGCACTAAGGCTCTAATAGCAATGTTTTTCATAATTCGCTCTCTCATTCATAATTAAACCTCTAATTATGAGCCAAGTTACATAATTTCCTATACACAATTTTCAAAGCAAATAATCTAAATTCCAAGTCATTGGATTTTAATTACGTTAATTATTAAAAAACTAATTTGATCTTTAATTTTTATCGGCTTTTGGTCATCGACAGTTGTCGAGCATAAAATTAGTTTATATTTTTGTCTATTCAGTTTATTTACCTGTCAATCATGGGTAAATGACTTAAAAAATGCCATGTGAACGAGGGTGATCAGCTTACTTAAGACCTAGACAATAAACATTACACGTGTTATATCATGTTCACACATAACTCTTAATTACCAATCAAGAGATTTTACGTAATTAAGGCCTTAATTGAGCTCAATTTACCATACTAAATCACAATTTATAAATTTCTCAATTAGTGCTTAATTGTACAATTAATTGAATAAAATTCAAAATGAAACCTTGTGCGAAGAGTGTAGAATGAGGAGTGGCAGCTCTGGGTGAAGTATGTTTAGTAAGGAGACGTGTTAAAACGGAAATAAAAATGTTGTATAAATGAATATTAAGTGACAAACAGTATAAAGTTATTGTGTAGTAAAATAAAAACTGTTAAACAATAAAATAAAGCGGTGTTTATTTTATTTTAACGCAATTTAAAATGAACTCAAACGTTTTCAAAAGGTTAAAACGTAACAATATTTAAACTATGTATGCGATTTTAAAGAGGTTTCATAACTTAAATTAAAAAAAAGGCACTAAAAGCATTTGTTTTGTAGAAAAATATTAAAATTCAAGTAAATAAATTTATTTAAGGTTGTATGTCATAAGCAATAAAATATTATCAAAAGGAAAAAAGTAAACAAAAATTTTTGTATACTGAGTTTAAGTTTCTTCATTATATTTTACATTATTTTTAACACTAAAGTCTTATTAATTCTAAGTTTCATATTCTGAATTCAGAAATTGAAGTTTTTATGAATAATACATAGTATGTGTCAGCATTTGCAGTTGTCAAATGCTAATTGTGTGAACACTAAATAGAATAGCGCAATTTAAAAATTAATTGACTCAATTAAAACGTATGTATGAATATTGTATTAAATTATATTGAACGTTGCTGCCAACTGCTTGATTAGGTTTTACAGAAACGGAAGTACATGCACGAGTTGATCCTACAAGTTATTCAAAACTAAACAGTATAAGCAATTTGCATTGTAAAGAACTGAAAAATTAGTAGAAATTTAATCATTTCACTTTGAAAATAGCGTTTTAAAGACCAAATGTGTAAAACAGTACTTTGAATTATGTTTTTCGCTGTTTGAATCGTTCACACAGCATTAGACACGAAACATTACACGCGTCAAATTATTTTAAACGTTGCTACCAATAGCTTGATCAAGTTTTACAGAAACGAAAGTACATACGTCATTCGATTCTATGAGTGATACAAAACTAATCAGTGCAAAGCAATTTGCCTTATAAGGAACTAAGAATAAGTAGAAATCTAATCATTTCCCTGTGAAAATAGCTGTTAAAAGACAATCTTACGTTAAAGCAAATTAAAAGTTTGTGTTCTAAGTCTTTTGTTCTTTCTACATATAAGTAAACAAAACGAATTACCGTTACTCTTTATTAAGTAAAATAAAAAATTTCTATTTAAGAAAAAGCATTTAATTTAACAACTTTGTGGAAAAAAATAATAATTAATAATTTTAATTATTTTACTTCAAAAACCATACCGAGTTAATTGGAAGTTATGAAACAAGTTTGGTAAACATGACTTTTTGCATATACAGATTCGTTCTACTGGCTAATACTGGTACACAAAGGCAAAACAAAAATCAAAAGTCAAAATCAAGTTTCATTTGGCTTAAATGTATTGCTATTTAGATATAAAATATTAAATTTTTTGTTTCATTTTTTTTTTTTTTTTTGCAAAATTTCATTTTCTCTGTATGTATGTTCAAACGAGTGACCAGTGTACCAGCTGTATACTGAACAAAACTGGTCTCACTTTTAAACAAAGACATTTGATTTGGATAATTTTATTCGCAATATAATTTTTTGTTTTATTTTTTTTCGTTCTTTTGCCTGAAATTAACAAAATGAAAGAAAAACAACATCCACAACAACAACAACTACAACAAGTATATCAATAATAAAAAATGAAACTGAAATAATAAAAAAAATATTTACTTTTTTATGTTTTTTATTTCTTTGCTTTTGTTTCTTGTTTCGAAATGAAGAAAAAATAGATAAAATATGTTATAGAATAAATTTTATTATTTCATTTTAAATTAATTTTTGTTTTTGTTATTGTTGTTTTCTTAATTTGCATGGTCACTTCACATAAAACTTAGAAAACGTCGGTCTAAATGTCTGTCAGTCTACTTCTTTTGGTTTTTGTGTTTTTCTTTTTCTATTCAAAACAATCGTTGGTTAATCTGACTGACTGACTGGCTGACTAACTGTCCATTTTCTAAGTAGTTTCTTTTAAGCGTGTGCGTTTTGCTGAATTATTTTTGTTGTTATTATTACAAAAACTCGTAATCATCATAGTCTCGCTGTATAGTAATAGTTCAACATTCGCTTTTATTTTATTCGCTTTATTTCTTTGTTGCGCTTTAATGCCTTATTTATGCTCGTTTTAGTTAAGGTTTTATTTTTGTATTTCTACATAAAATATTTCTCTGCTTTTAGTTTTACTTTCACTTCTAAAGTTTCGTTCATGAGTTTTCGTTTAATACATATTTTCAGTTTTTTTTTTTTATTTTGTTACACAAAATATTTGAATTTCTTGATTTGCTTGTATGACGTCTGCTGAAATATTCGCATGATCCATGTGTGTATCGGTGTTACTGAAGCAACTCCTGCTGTTTGATTTTGTTTGGCATGTATTTTTTATAATTAAATATTTCATTTGTTTTCCTTTTTTCTTTTGATTATAATTACAGTTTATTGATAAAAATTTGGGTTTTGTATTACAGAAGAGTATTACATATCGAATAAATTAATTGCTTGACTAATATTGGAAATAATAAATTGCTTAAAAACTATACATATGAGCATACATATGTAAGAATATTTGAAGCAGAACAATTTTGTTTAATTACGCACTGATACAAAAAGCGTTTCTTTAGAAATGAATAAAGATATTTATTACTACGAAATACAAGTTAATATTAAAAATATATTTAAAGTCCCTATATCAAGAGGTATAAGGTTTTTGAATTTAATTGTATAGATACGAGAAAACTGTAAGATTAAAAAAAAATTTGTCATCTTATGAGCACTGGAAATATTTCTTACATATAAATGCGCTGAATAATATTTTCCATTTATAATTTTAATTTTTATAAAAATGTAGTTATGGGACAATTTACGAGTACTTGGATAAGAAAACTTTCTACTTCAAAGTTGGGTTTTCAATTAATATATACCATATATACCATACTATAGGGGTATAGAATTTTAAGTGGCAATAAAACAACGATGGATTATTCGATTGACATGAATTTTATTTATCCGAAAGATAATCTTGTGGCATTACATTTTAAATATGATTTCTGGCATATGACCGCCACGGCTGGCGGGGATGTAGTCCAATGTGGTCGTCCAATTTTCGATGACTTTTTTCAACATTTGTGGCCGTATATCAGCATTAACACGGCGAATGTTGTCTTCCAAATGTCAAACGTTTGTGGCTTTACCGCATAGAACAATGATTTTACATAGCGCCATAGACAGTAGTCTAGCGGTGTTATCTCACAAGATCGTGGAGGCCAATTCACAGGTCCAAAACGGGAAATTAGGCGGTCACCAAACGCGTCTTTCAATAAATCTATTGTGGCACGAGCTATGTGACATGTTGCACCGTCTTGTTGAAACCACATCTCCTAGACATCATGGTTATTCAATTCAGGAATGAAAAAGTTAGTAATCATGGCTCTATACCGATCACGATTGACTGTAACGTTCTAGCCACCATCGTTTTTGAAAAATAAAAATAAAGCGCACCAAACAGTCAGTTTTTCTGGAGTACCTTCACTCCAAGTTTTGTTTGTTGACGTAGCCATTTAACCAGAAGTGCGCTTCATCGCTAAACAAAATTCGCTTATGAAAATCGGGAACAACGTTAATTCTAGCACGAGTTGAATTTTGTAAGCACGCAAACCAAGATCCTCCCGCAAAATCTTCCGTAAAGTGAATGGACACAGATCATTTCCTGTGCTCAATGGCGGATGGACTCATTCGGGTCTTCCTCAATGCTACGCTCTATAGCAGCAATAGCTTCTTCTGTACGCACCGTATAGCGTCTCTGGGGATGCGAGTTATCAATAAGAGTAAACGTGGTGCTAAAACGTTCCATGGTTAATTGAATTAACTGCTCTGATGGACGAGATAGTCGACGATAAAATGGACGTAGTGCGCGATACGTTTTCCGCACAGAACCATTATTTTCGAAATAAAAGTGCACTATTTGCAAGCGTTGTTCAGGCGTGAGTCTATTCATGATGAATTGCCAAACCAAACTGAGAATAACTTGACTTCACTTGACAGCTGTTAAATCGGTCGCCATCTTGAAAAGTAATGCCAACTTAAAGTTCTATACCTCTATAAAAAACACGCTTTATTTCGCATTAAAACAAAATTATAAATTATAACTATCTAAGTCAAGTCGTGCTTGGCTACGCCTATTTTAATTATTGTCTTATCTATTGCCTTAATTATCGTTTTCCTCCTTTTCCCCCCTCTAAATGCCCTACCGGTACAAAACCAAATATTAAGGATTGCCTATAGTTCTTTCCAGAAAGACACTGCACATATTTCAAGATAATTGGGTTTGCTTTTTAGCTGTATAAAGACTTCATAAACATATATACAAACACGCATTCTCTGTTACCGCTTTTACTGCTACCGTTTTCCACATACCACATATACCAATTTCAATATTTAATATTGTTACGAAAATAAAACTGCTTAAAAAGAAAATACACCTCATCAGGGACTGTATGGTGAGATTTTAGCTATAAACTTTATGGCTTTTAATTGTCTGTGTGCTACCACATGTTTAACAGTGTTACCTGTATTCCATTTTGTGTACTATAATATTACATCTTTTGAATTTAACGTAGATAAATAGAAATGTGTAGTAACTACAAGAATATTCGAAATTGATAACAAAATGCTATGGCGCATTTCGTTTGGTGAGTTAGTTACCGTTTTGCAGTCATAAAATAAAGTCGTGTTTAGGTATAAATAAAAGTGTTGTATAAACGAATATTAAGTGCAAGATAATTAAGTTGGAGACTGTATAGTTAGAATTGTATACTGTAAGAAATGAGGAAATAAAAACTGTAAAACAGCAACAAAGTGGTGTTTATTTTATTTAAACGCAATTAAAAAGAACTCAAACGTTTTAAGATAGGTTAAAACGTAAAAATATAAATGTGAGATGGAACGCCTACTTAGCAAACCTAGCACACTTTTTGGCCCATAATGCTTATTAATCACGAAGTTGTTTGAACCAAATATAGAGTTTTTCTTATTACAATTCTCGACATATTTAAAAATTAATATTTACTATGCCACGGCGACTTATCAAATTCCGTTCATTTTTTTATATTGACTACGAAACCAATACATACCAAATTCAAAAACTTCCTCTAACCGTTTTTTATTTATTTATTTCATTCTGGTCTATGGATTACGTTTCCATACAGACTAAAGTATAAATACAAGTATTGAAAACTCATAATTATTGATTCATATATAAAATAACGTTTCTCTTTATAACATCAATGGAATCACAGAAATCAATTAAATGATAAAAATTATTAAATTTTAAGCATATCTGATGAACTGAGCGATAACACTTTAAGGTTAATAGTTGAAAGTTGCGGGTTGGTCTACTAGAAACATTAAAAATAATACGGGTTAGCAGAAACTCCGAATCGATGTCACCTTGATTTAAAATCAAGGTGCTTTCATATGAAGCAAGTACATACGGGCTCCATCCAAATCCTCTCAAACAAAATCGGAGAAACTATTTTTGCACTGACTCAATATCTACTATTACTGTACATATTGAAGTAAGGATCCTATATAATAGATCCGTATTCTAGGATAGTACGAACCAAAGATGTAAATATATGTTTCGTGACATAAGGATCAAAAAATTTATTCGACCAACGCTTCATAAATACAAGTTCGTCGTTAAATATATTCACTATCATTGAGATATGATCACAAAATCCCAAGATCCATAATTTTCATAACTTTATCCAGAACAGTTTCTTTCAAATAATAGTTAGTAAAACAACATAAAATCGATATATGTTTGCATTTTTTTATATTTAAATCCTACAAATAAAAATTACACCATTCAGTGAAATAATTAATATCAGTTTGTAAAGATGATTGACCAGTAAAGTTATTAAACGAATTACAAATTTTAACGTCATCGGCATACATCAGGATATTGGAATGAAAGGTAACGGATGGAAGATCGTTTATAAATAATGTAAATAATACCGTATCAAGATGACTGCCTTTAGGTGACGTCAATAGTTTAAGAAATAGCATTTTTAAATTTACTTGTTGGGTTCTGCATGACAGATAAATTTTCAGCCAACGAATTACATTATTAAATCCCATGCGTGATAACTTGAGAAAACATCACTTTGTCTGTCATCAATAAAACCATCATTTATTTTAGTTGTTAGTTCCACAATATAAGTAGCCGTTGAACGTAATTTCTGGAAACCATTTTGTAATGGAGATAAAAAGCATAATAATATAAGTTGTCAGTTAAAATCTTTTCAAGAAGTTTTGGGATTGCATTCAATTTGGCGATTCCTCTATAGTTCGAAACATCCAGTTTACTTCCGGCTTTAAGCAATGGAATAATGATTGTTTCTCAATTCAATAGATTTGCTGAAAATTACAGTCAGCGGTTCATAAAGGTAATCAGAACAAGTTTTTAGAATACAGGACCAGGAACAGATGAATTTTGTATAGACCTTAAGTTCGATAATACGATTTCAGCAGAAATAAACGAAAAATTTATACTCGATGTATAAGAAATATTGTAAGGATAGAAGGTTTGGTAATCAAAGAGTTTATCTGAATATGTTGTGGGAAAAAAATCCACAAATAGATTGCTTATAGATATATCATCCTCAGCATAACATAAGCCAAATTTCAAATTGGTAGGGTAAGCAGTTGTGTGATGCTTAGAATTAGTAAAATTATAAAATGCTTTCGGATTAATCTTCAATTTCATTTTCAGTCGAAGTAAATAGCCATTATCCGCCAATTCGTTTGCGGTAATGTATTTGGATCTTATTACAAAAATCAATATTTACTTTATGTGGAAGGTACCACGCCCACTTGTCCGATTCCGACCACTTTCTGACTGTTTTACTATTACCAAACAAGGGAGACTTCTCTCAGTCAATGAGCTGCACACGATTCTATTTTTATACTCATTGAAAGGGACTTACTGCTTAATTCTGATTCCAAACGGCGAATATATAAATTAAAGAAGTTTTTCATAGCGTTAGTGCTCATAACTATTCGCTAGTAATGTTATGGAGTGATACCGCTGTTAAAAGTTGTCAGATTGTCTGGCCTGGAATTGAACCGAGTACCTCTTAGTCGGAAGTCCCTGTTAAAAGCGTTAACAGGCGTTTTGCGTTGATGCTGAAGTTACGTACGAGTACCTAAATAAGATCTTGCTTACTTAACTTTTCAACAAAACATCACTAAATAGTAATGAAATAATGAGTAAGTCACTAGATTTGACATAAAAATAGCTAAAATGGCATTACTTGTTCACTCTGTTTCCCTTATTTTTTCCTCGCAGCCAACTTCACTCTCTAAAGCGCTGTCAAAATAGAATTTACCAATTACAAAGCGTTGACGAGGCGTTATTCTATATCTTTTAAAAAAATTAAGTTGAGTTATATACAAATTCAGCTTTTACAATAGGAAATGAGAACTGTGATATTCAAAGTGCTCCCTGCGTATTATAAAAAATGAAAGCCTACATTATATAATTCTAATAAAATAAAAAAAATAAATAAAAAATGTTAAATACTAACAAATCAAACCATATTAGAAGAAAATTAGCTTAAATATAAATAAAAAATGTACTGAAGAAGAAAAAACTTTTTTTCTAAATAAATGACTCACCATTTTTGTTTAATATTTTTTTCAAACAAATTAATTCTGCATAGGTTAACAGTCTTTCATTCTTTCTGAAAAGTAATTAAAAATGTTATCGCAAAAGCTAACATGTTAAAATATATATTTTCTTCTTAAGAAACTATATATTTAATTATCTTTAAAATATTTCAGTATGATTTTCTTTGTTTGATCGTCTTTTTATTGCTTTTAAATACAACAATTGTTGAATTTTGCAGTAAAATTAATGAAAAAAAATAATAAAAGCATGGATAACTAAAACAAAACAATTGAACCGGTTTTATGGTAGTACAACATGTATTTAAACAGGAAAATTTTGTCTTTAATCACATCTAAGCACACACACACACACACACCTACTAACCCGCATTAACTTGAATGCGACAATTGTTACCCGTTTTTAATAGAAATGGCCAAAAATAAAAAATAAAACAAAAACTCACAATTACTTAAGACCGATTTTATTAAAACTTACCAATACAAGCAATTTAGACTTGAACGTGTCAAACTATAAACGAGTACTTCTTGTACTCACACGGTTCTCTATGTAACAGTAACGAAATTTTTTTAAGCGGATTGGTAGTAAAAGATGATTCATCAAGGCCTTTTAAGGGGCCTTGTTATATTTTATTGTATAATATATCCCATTATAAAGTTTTATAAAAGGTTTCATTTCTCTGCATATAATAAAACTGGTTAAAAGCAGATTTAAAACAATTTTAAAATAATTTAAAACGCATTTGAAATCAGTTGTAATTAAATATTACAACAAAAAAAAAATATATGAACTGTCCTATACTTCATACATATTGTTACGTTGAAACCTTTTTAAAACGTTTGAGTTCTTTTAAATCGCGTAAAATAAAATAACGCAGTGAATTTCTTCTTTTAAACACTTCTTTTTTATTTGTACACTTTTGACACAATTATACTTCTATCTTAATACAGCAACTTATTTATCTTGCGCTTAATATTCATTTAAACAACACTTTTATTTACGACTAAGCATGACTTTACTCTATGATAACAAAACGATAACTATCTTTCACTCAATGCGTCATCTTTTATAGCAATTCGTTATCAATTTCGAATATTCCTGTAGTTACTAAAAATTTCTATTTATCTACGTTAAATTCGTATCGAACTGGCAGCACCGTTAAACATGCAAATGGTAGCACTTTTAAAGGCACAGACAATTAGGGCAATAACAGATAGACAAGAGCCTTAACACAATCCAATAAAGTTTATAGCTAAAATCTCAACATACAGGCCCTGATATTGTGTATTTTCCCACTTCAACCTGTTCGTCCGAATAGGCTCATTATCTTTCTTCTCATAGCTCGCCACTCGCTCTAGATGCTGGCTGTCGTTCCTCTGTATTCTGTATACCACATCGTTTAACCTTTTGACTACTTTATAAGGTCCATCATAGTTAGCTTGCAGCTTGGGAGATAATTATTTCTTTCGCTGTAGATTGTATAGTAGAATCAGTTGTCCTTCATGGAAGCCCTTAGCATTTGCTGCTCGATAATACCTGGTTTTCAGCCTATCATGGGGCATTTCTAGTCGTGTGTGCATCGTTTCATGAAGTTTTTTGGGGCCTTCATTTTTCTTGGCATTATCGACTGGTGCTCTCGATTTGTATTGCTGCAGCTGATTCTAGCTTATTCTGACTGCATCTTTATTGCATCACTATTAGATTGAAAGTTGTATTGCAGTCTACACTTTTCCAACTTCGGTATAAGCATCCATCTATCGGCTTTAAACTGTCCCATTAAGTCCAATAAGCCTTTATTCTTTTTTCTTTAGCCGCTTGGCAACATCAATGAGTTAATCCATATCTCATTTTCGGTTATGACAAGTTCGAAGTCAAAATATCTAAGAATATATAAAGCCGCTGTGGTATGAAGCAGAAGTTCGTCCGAGCAATACCAGACCAGACCATCTTAAAAAAAAAAGACCAAAAAAGTTTTTCGCTAGTAACTGGTTATGAATATTACTACTGTTGAAAACTTCTCTAAATGCATTTGCTGTTCGGAGCCGGTGTTAAACCGTAGGTTCCTTTTAATAAGTTTAAAAATAGAATCAGGTGCAGCTCATTGACTAAAAGAAGTCCCATATTCCTTCATGGAATGTTATTGGAATTAATAATAATAAGATTTGAAGATTGGTTTCCACAATTTCTTTAAAAATATAAAAGGCTAGAACGCTACAATTCATTTTACTAGTTTTACAACAAACTACAATGTACACTGGTGGCCGGCTAAGTATTTAGTGATGGGTCGAATAGAAAAAAATATATCAGATCTCCATCAAACTAAGAACTTTACCCTCGCTATACTTTCAAGCACTTTTGCCCAAGATTTTTAAATAGCCGTGCCAGTATACAGGCCACCAGTAATTATTAATAAACAAAACTTCAAAAATTACTCAGAAACATGTATAAAAAATTTAGTTGCTGTATAAATACAGCATAGGAAAGAACAATTTTAAAATTATAAGGCCCTAAACAAGGCCTTTTTCTTCAGAACTCCGACAATAATACAAATTTTAAAAATCACTTATAGACTCGTTGAAAATGCGAGTCTGTGTTCTCGTCGGTGTAGGTGTATTTGAAATCAATACAAGTCGTTCGTATGTTTATATGTAGAACGTAAGCGAGTGAATAGATTTGAATTGGTAAAAATGAGACTGTATGTTCTGTCTCTGGCATAAAGTTGAACTAAATGGGCCAATTTTAAATGTCGTCTAAAAACGTTTTATGTAATAAAATAAATTCTTTAACAAAAAAAAAAGTCGCAAAAGCAATTTACCAAGTTTTTTTCTCTGGTAATCATTGGATAAAAACTCACATTTAATTGAAGTCATGAGTAACAATGGCTGACTGGTTGGTGAGTCGATCTTTAATTTGTCGATCGTTTGCTATAGTAAAAAAAGAGTGAATGTCTACTAAAAAAAAATTTTTTTTTTTTGTTAGCTGTTGCCATGCCATAAACAAAGGAATTTATGTATATAGGAGTTGGATTTATATTTATTGTTATTATAGATGTTGTAATTATTTCTATTATAAGTATTGTATTTTTCTTGTTGTTGTTGTGTTATCTAAGTAATTATACCAAATCTTTTGTGGAATTAAATTTTTTTTTCTTTTGACCAACATCCTCCCACCTGGAGATTAAAAAATATATGTTAAGTGTACAATAGATATGTTAAATTTATACAATTGTTTTGTAATTAAAGACGTTCCAAATATAGTGTTAAAGATATTTAAAATTTTTAGAAAGTTAAGTTTATTTTACATGAAATTATAATCAGTTTTATGAAAATAATTTTTAAATAGGCGGACGTGTCAAAAATATTTAGCAAATAGCTAAATAGTACAAATCATGTCAATGCAAAATGTAATCTATATAAATTTTTTACACCTTAACTCAGTATGAAAAAATTTGGTGAAAATTGGCTTACCAATCCAATACTCAAAAAAATAATTGTATTGTTGGGCTATATATAGGCTATCACTTTAAGGATCCTAAAATTCAATAATATTGTTACGTTTTAACCTTTTTCAAACGTTTGAGTTCGTTGAAATTGCGTTAAAATAAAATAAAACCATTCACTTCTGTCTGTTCAACTAACCATTCGGTGTTGAATCAACTGAACCTTGTTGGAGTATAAATTCAAAATTTATTCAAAATTCGGAGATATTCGATTGTTGGGCTCTCCTGCTACACTATCGCTAACAACAGCAATGTTTTCCGCAGAACGATCTGGGCGAGCATGCACAGGTGTTTCCACATTTCTGACAGAACCGGTTTGCTGATATTTGCGCACAATGCTATCGATTGTGGATACATTTGGTCAATTATGCTGACCACGAAATGCATTTTGATTTAAACGCCTATTTTCTTAACAGGCTTCAATTCAATTGTGTACCTCTCCATGGATACATTTTTCAAACACTGAAACAAAGAAATATCAAATTCAGTTGGGCAAAAAACTTGACGTTAAGGTGTGACTCACAATTAACATCGTGCATTATGGTTGGACCACCCTTTATTATATCAGGACTATACCTGTATACCTGTGTACCTTCGGTACGTACCTATATGAGTGTTACTCTTATGAACAAGGATAGTCGTCGATGGTGCTTGATTGCAGCCTGGCTGTCCAAGCAAATCAGTAGATTTTTAGGGAAACAAGTATTGTACAGTATGACCATGACCTCAGCTTATAAGATTTATTGTACAGACCACCATCTTTCCCTATAATATCTCCCCAAACTCAAATACCTTAACAACTACGATAACTCCCTACCTAATATCCTATAGGCACCTAGATACTTCCTAGAGTGCCTCAATGCCTCACTTGTAGCCAGTATGTGCTCTAATGATTCCATTTCCAACACAGAATCTGCATAAAGGATCCCATTTTACTCAGATGTTCATTTAGCCTACAATGACCAGTCAGAAGCCCGGTCAGTATCCTCAGGTTATCTCTGGACATTCCTATGCAGAATTCAAATCTTCTCCTGTTATAGTTACCCAACAAAAGTTTAGATTGTCTAAGACCCGTACGGCCAGAGAAGAGTAGCATCCTCTCATTATCCTTATATTTGTTAAGTAGGCCCTTCCAGGCCCCCCTTCCCAGTCCACAAAAGGTTTCTGGTCCCACCAGTGTAGCGGAAGCTCCGTTTATGGCCAGTTCATCGGTTTTTTCATTCCCCAAATTTTCTACATGACCCGGGACCCAGCATAAACTGTCCCTATTGTCCCTGCCCAGCTGGTTCAGTTTACCTAGATATTTTCACACTAACCTTGAGTTAAGCTCGAATGGCGGCCTGACTCTCAGATGGTATGTTCTGTCCTATGTATTGTCTCTCTAGGCTAAATTAAGCTCATCTCTCAATTGCACAATAATTCGCTGGAACAAACTGGCGAGTTTTTCCATATGTTCAGAATATTCCCTCCGAGAGCCAAGCACTTCCGCGCGTGTACTACTTTCCATCTTTGACCCATCCGTGTACCATAAAATGTTTCTTTCTCTAAAGGACTATGCAGCCTATAAGTCTAATGTCAAAACCCCTAAGGTATGTATGTGTATACCACAGCCTACCCTGCCCAACATCTTTAAGCCATTGGTATAGACCTCAAAGGCATTGCCAGCAACCTCTGTACTCTTAGACTAGAAGTCGATACAAAAAACAATAAAATATCGATAAACTTGTGTAGCTTGTTTTTTGTTTTTTTTTTATAAGTGATTATAAAGCAATTGTGCAAAATAGGGTACATGTAACTTATTATGAATTCATCAAGAACTAAACTGAAATTAGATTTGTTTAATTCAAATATTTCTATGCAAATTGAAGTAAATGGTATATCTACACTTAGTCACTTCTGCCCACCACTGTATGTTAATAATTTTTAATTAACAAAATTCATTAATTCGAATTATTACTGTTTTTATATGTATTTAACCATTTCCCTAAGCTTGTTATTTTTCAATTTTCTTATGCTATTAACACATTCAAGGGTTCCGACCATCGGCCACACGACTACGAAAGCTGGCTGCAAAAGTAGCCAAGTAACCAGCTACTTAATTATTTTAACGACTACAGCTAGAAAAAAAATTTAAGCAAATGTCCATATGATATTTTTTTTTCAGTGGTGCCACATACATTCTTTGTATATATTTCATGTATTACGTTTTTAAAACGCCTATTCATGTTTCTTATTGTATTGACAGCACTAAACTGTTTGTTGTCGCCAAGATAAAAAGAAAATAGCCTAAGTTGGCTACGGACTACATCGGTAGTCATGTAGCCGTGTTGCCGCTAAAATAATTATTCTCATATGCACCCATGTATTCAGTTTTTGACAGCTTGTAGTCGATGGTCGGTAGCCTTAAATGTGTTTATAGCATTATAGTATAAGCCAGGTGTGTGCTTTTCATACAAAAACTGTTGACGCTCACTTCACATGTATTCTTATGCGCCGAGTGAACATGCATAGCGGGTGTAAATATTACTTCCCATACATTTTATGAAGGAACACGGGGACGGACTACTCTCAATCAACGAGTTGGACCCGATGCTATTTTTTAGCCTCATTGGAAAGAAACCTACAGTTTAACGCCCAGAGAAGTTTTCAGTAGTAGTAAAAAACTCATAACCATTTTACTAGCTAATGTTATGAGGTGAAAAAACATTTTCTTTTTTCAGATGGTCTGGTCTGGTATTGAATCGTGATCTTCTGGTTGGTAGACGGAGGTCTTACCTACCAAACCACAGCAGCACAGCGGCAGCGGATGCATGCTGATTTTTTTTTTTAATTTCTCTTTGAAAATGTATTATTTATTTATGTTTCCCAATAATATTTAAATTTTTCAGAAAATATTAAGATTTTTATATTTTCAATAAAAAATAAATTCATTCAGATACTGATAATGCTAATCACCATTCAACTCAATTCTCAGAGAGCAATTTTCATGTTTTCACTAACACAACTACATTTTCATTTTTGAACAATACTGTACAACACTGGAATTCTAAACATTTTTCGGATCGACTGATTTATTTACATAAGCATTACCCCCATATTCATAAAATTTAAAATGGGTTTGATATATAAAATATTTTATTGCAAATTTTTCATAAAAATGTTTCTTAAAATAAATTTCAAATACATTTGATTTTTTATGATTATAAAACTAAATTTGAATTCGGGCATAAGTTTTATATAATATTTGTTGAATACATTTTTACAACCATATTCACAAAAATTAAAACGAGTTTGTAATATGATTTATGTATTTCAAATGGTTCTTAAACTAGTTTTCAATTGCAATTTATTATTTTATGAATATAAGCCTAAATATATATGTACGTATGTATCTTCAATTTGATATTTTAAATTATTGTCATTACCTAACTTTAAACTGTAAATTCGGGCTTAAGTTTTATAAATAATTGTTAAAGACATTTTTACCTTTAGTCACCGCTTAAAAAAAAAAATTAAAATAAAAAAAAACACAAATTTATAACCACTTGACATTTAACCAGAATCATAATCTGAAAAATATCTTTTTAATTTCATATAAACGAAGTTGAAATAAAACGTCAAAACATTCGATTATGATGGTTAACAAATAATTCATAAAACAGCTCATGAATAAAATATTTTTACAAAAACAAAAACTTGTTTTACTTCGTAAAGCTCTATTTCAAATAAAATAGAAAACGTTTTTTAATTTATGGTTTTAAAAAATACATGTAAACATTTTATTTTTTACATCATGTTAACTGCAAAGACAAAAAAATCAGTTCTTCCGACCGTGACAGGACTCGAACCTGCAATCTTCGGATTCGAAGTCCGACGCCTTATCCATTAGGCCACACGGTCCTCTTGCACTCGATTTATCATTTGTTTGTCTTAAATAACAAAATGTCTGTAATACTTATCAAATAAGGGATGCTTTGTAATAATTTCACTTTTATTTTCTTCTCTCAACACCCGGCTATGCTTACTTTCTGTTTATCAACAAAGTGAAATAAAAAATAGCACCCCTTGTGATGATGATGATAATGCATCCCTTAGATAAGCTATATTTAGCATACACGACTCACCATGGCCTGCCTGCCTTCATATCATTTGTGTTAATGATACTTTTTAAAGGTCAATTGGAAATTTTTGCATAGAATCAGTAACAATCTTTTTGAAAATATTATTCATAATTATTGTTGTACAGTGTTCACACCCTTTAATGACCAGTTACTGCTTTTGATCTTTGGCAACGAAAAAAAGGTATACATACATATATTGAAACAGAAAACAAAATGAAATAGAAAGAAAAAGAGTTTAAAATTCCAATCATTCGTTCAAGGTGAACTACAACGTTTTTTTTTTTTTGTATTTTTAATCTAAAACTACTAATTAAAGCCAATAGCCAGGCAGTATTACTAGATTTGCTTTCTGCAAATGTAAAGACATGTGTTGGTAAAGTATCAAGAGTTTTAACTTTTTTTTAAATACATACTTAGATACAGTTAAAGGTGACCATATTTAGCTTATCGTTTCATTTGTTGTGATTAAATCGAATTATCGATGATGTTTTTGATGTTTTTCATGGAAAGAAGCATTCAAGGATAATACAGAGTGGGCCATCTAACGGTTTATTTGAACCAGCGGTTATTTCGAATCTGGCAATACTTATGTCATTCTATTCTGTCACAAAATTCAGTATATTATCTCCACTGAAAGAAATGAATCGATTTACTTTGAGATTTATTGGAAATTTATCATCATTTAAAATCATCCTTTCGGATGAAGTTCATTTTTATCTTGATGGGTACGTTAATAAGCGAAATTGCCGTATTTAGGGCTCAGAAAACCGAAACGTTGTCTTACAGAAGCCAATGTACCCATTACGAGTGACTGTTTGTTGCAGCTTGTGAAGCGGAAGCATCATTGGCCCATATTTCTCTGAAAATGAAGGCGGCGCAACCATTACGGTCGATGGAGACACCTATCGCACTATGATAACCGTTTTTTTGTGCCCGCTCTTCATGGTATTGATGTGGACGATGTTTGGTTTCAACAGGATGGTGCCACTTGCCACACATCTCCTGCCATTTTTGATTTATTGCGTCAAATGTTTAGTGGTCGTTTAATTAGTCGAAAATATGATGTCAGTTGGCCGCCAACAAGCTGCGATTTGACACCATTGGACTACTTTCTGTGGGGCGCCGTTAAAGACAAGTATAATGCCGTCAAACCAGAGACAATTGACCATTTGAAGACCAACATTCTTGATGCCATTGCCGAGATACGACCCCATACACAAGAAAAACCACTCGAAAATTGGTCCGATTGAATGAGGTACCGTGAGGTCAGCCGCAGCAGCCATAAGAACAATTGTACTTTACAACAACAAAATAAATTTGACAAAATTTTAAACAGTTTCTGTTTTATTGCATTTTTAAATTTTAACTTTTAAATGGCCCACGCTATACAACTTAAATTAAGTAATTAAATAAAATTAAATGCCTATCGTTGCGTAGGGTATAAAAATAACCATTTTAACTGCCAACCAATAGAACAAATTATTTCATTTTGTATCATAATATTTCTTATAATTAATGTGTTTCATTTTATTTTATTTCTTTTATTTTTAACAAACATCCAAATTACTTTATAGCTGACTTTTAAATAAAAAAGAACATGATTCATCGATGGAGTATATGTATGTACATAACCCACATGTACCGCTAAAATGAGTCAACTCAAATTTTCAATTTGTCAATTTTCACTTTTTGCAAGAAAACGATTTACAGTGGTAATATCTGCCTATTGTCTCTACTCTTTCGCTAAAAAAATACACTTTTAACCAGGACTGGTAACACACTAGGTAACCCAATAAAACCCGTGTGGGTTTATATTTTAAAAAACCCGGGTAGGTTTTGTTTTATTTACAACTAAAATAAGTGTAATTTACGTATTGGGATTACAAATTTATTTTTTCTGTTTTTGAGCTCAAAAACATAATGAAACAACAAATTTATCAAATCACTTCCTACATCTTTTCCCCGCCTCTGAGCCAATTTCCAAATCACGCCTCAAAAAAACTTCTCGTGTTTTAAGGCTCCCTAACTTTGGAGCCGATTTTGTATTTCTTCGGTGACATGTTAAAAGATAAATTCATACCTGTTTATACGGCTTAGGTAGTTTCTGAAAATGTAGGCCGTAAATCGAAATGACTTTAAACGATAAATATGTGCTGCGTTTGCTTCCCTTACACTTCTTGTTAAAAAATCGTGAAACCATAGTTTTTTAACCGTAGCACGAGATAGTTTGTGCTTAAGTCGAATGTGTTCTATAATACAAACAAGTCATTACAGCGAAATGACTTGTAAAGAAAGGCAGTATAAAGAGATGTGAGTATATTGTATACGTCGCAACAACCGACGAAGCAATTTTCGGAGAATACGACAGATATGGCATTTGATCGTTTATAATAATTGTTTTGCAACTTTTGCGACATGTGGTCGGGTAATGCCATGCAAAATAATAACTTAATCATGTCTGTCTTTATATTCCCGCCGTTTTTCTCATAAGAGAAGTAATTGCAGTGTGCTTCTTTCACCGAGCTTTAGCAGCTCATAGTACAAATTGCTGCCTTAATCCCACCAAGAGTGTAAAACTGCACTATAAATACTAAAACAACGTGATTGTATAAGCAAACAAAAAATATTGTCGAATTGGGTGAAATGAAGGCAGTTATAAAACCCAAAAACCCAATAAAACGCGGTGGGCTGGTTCTTTAAGCCGGGTTTTTGCCAACCCTGCTTTTAACCAATAGTGATACATATGTATCAGAGAACGGTTTGAGTGCATCATTTTATTGCTTTGAAAACATGCATAAAAAATTAATACATTATTATCAATTCACACTATTTTATTTATACATGAGAAAAGTTAATGTAGCAAAATCCATGCACTGCGTTACTTCTCTTCTCTTAAAGTCGTCTATCACTCATAAAAAGCATTGAATACCTAATGAATCGTATGAATGGTTGGACATGTCAATGAAAAGCAAAATTCTTTTGAAAGGTATTTATGTCTGAATTATGCACGACTAGTTAGTAAATACGAATACTTTCATTCAGTTTTCTAATAAAAGGCCACTCAACAAGTCCGTAAGATGACACATATGTAGATGGCATTCCTTGAATTATGTCTATATGATTTTTCGTACATAAATTCGACAGCAATCTGACTATTAATTCGTAAGTTATAGCATTTTGTGTGAAGCTTCAAAACGTAAGATTAACTGCTTACCAAACTCGCCTCCCAATAGGCTTATGATATCGTTTGGATAAAATAGTCGGTAATCATCGCACGATATCTTGGCAGCTCTTAAGCTACCTCTGTCTGCTCTTTATACCAAATTCTAAATTCTGTTTGTTAACGTACCCATTGAGCCAAAAAATAGCTTCGTCGCTGAAGATAATTTTTCCGTAGAAACACATTTATCACACAGTACGGATTTTGATAATAAAGTTCAATGACTTGCAAGATTTGTTCGTTAGTTAGTCTATTTATGGTGAAATGGCAAACCCCACTGAGCATTTTTGCTATTGATACATGCCACGAAAGTTTTTTTTTTTTTCACTGAAAAACCAAATAGCAAAAAACTTACCCATTGACACTTGTCACGAATCTTTTTTGCCACTGAAAAACTAAATACCGAAAAACTCACCATTTAAGAATATATAAATTATAAGTGGGAGATAAATTCCTTTTCTTCCCGATCCTATGCGTTTCTTTGCCACCGATTTACCGCTAAGACTACGCACCCAATGATATACATATCTATTGATTGAGATGTATTATAATAAATATTCTTGCAGAGTTAATATTTTAACTAAATATGCATCTTAATATAGAATGCCACTTGGAAAGTTAGTAGTAGACTGTATCTTTTAAAGTTTCCGAGATATATGTATTGCAATAACTATTTATTTCGTAGGAATTCCAAAAATGTTCCTTTTACCCATTATTAGCAAAGTGCAACATTTGAAAACGAACTTTTGTACAATATAGTTTAGTAGATGAGGAATGTTAGTAAGCAAAAAGTTGGCTTTTAAGAAGCATGTCATTTTCGAATAAAAGTTACTAAATTTGCCCGATTTCCTCCGTTTTTAATCTTTTCCAGTACTAATTTTGAAAAAAGGCATACCTTATTGTACTTTCGTTAGCATAATCTATGTATCTATGATCCATATTTCAATACAATCGTTTTAGTCGTTTACGCGTGATTGACTTAAAACAACCAAGCTTACTGAATAATTTATAATATTGCATTTTTAATTTTTTAGAGTAGAGATTGGTAAATATTAGGCTCATTAGTCATTTATGAAATCGGTCATTTTTCAATGTACTACAGATGTTGAGTACGAGTATGTATAGTGTTGTGTATATGTGTTCCGCTGCAATATAGTTTTATTAATAACCTTCTAGTTCTTTATCGTATATGCTGCTTTTGGGCAATAATACTCAATCAGTAGAACCACCATTAAGTCCTTGCATAAGAAAGGGAATGTATCGTGTTGCAACAACGTTAAACAATAAAGAGTTTAAGCTTCAAATATCACCCAACATGTAGAGACAAACGGTTTAACGAACTTTTTCACTTTATGCCATTACAAAAGCTTAAAAGATCAACACAAACTAAGAAACAGAAGAACATAAAAAACCTGATTTTAAACAACAACAAAATAATGGCTGAAAATTTTGCAAAAAAAAAAGAACAAATTTATTTAAAAATCTATGCAATTGTAGAGAAGAATATAATAAATTTTAAATCGTTTTACCAGCAACAGCCTCAACAAATCCAAATGCGTTGCATTACAAACTGAAAAAAAAATTAATTTAAATCAACTTGGCTTGCAACAGTTAAATTAGTAACTTTTCAGATATTTTCGACATTTTCATTTTTTATTAATTCTCTTTTTATTTATTATTTTTTTATCTTTTTATTTTAATGAATTTTATTTTACTTTAGTCTTTATCTTTCATTTTCTTATTCATTCGATTAATTTTTTGTTTAATTTTTTTCCATTATAGAGTCAATAACTACCAAACGCTACCAAAAAGAACAACAACAAATTGTTTATTTTTAATTCGCATATTTTGTTAAACCAGCTGAGAAGCTCATTTGTGAAGTCGAGTGCTGTGTTGGTGTGTGTAACCGTGGGAGATAGAGAGAGATGTCTAACATAAGACATCGCCCTCTGGCCCCACCAGGTACGGGCGATAGTGACGATAACTTCACAGATGATGAGAGTTCTCCATTGACACAAGATATTTATGGCGGAAGGTGAGTAAAAAAACAATAACAATTACCTATGCTTACATATCTCAGTCTATGCATATTTATGAGATCAGGTAATAAAATGAATGATTTCTTTGAATAAAAACGGGTATACATAAATGAAGAATAAACAATAAATTCTTGAAAATCTTAATATGAATTTGGGCCAGTAACACTCTAGTCAATGAATGAATGTGTACCACCGGTGTCTCAAATTTTTTTTAAAGCTATTTTGCTTGTTAATCGTAAATTTTTCGGTTTGTTGGAGTGAGGACGGCGTAACCATTACGGTTAATGGAAACACCATCGCACCATGACAAACCGATTTTTTTGTACCCGCTTTCATAGTATTGATGTGAACGATGTTTGATTTCCACAGGATGGTGAACCTTGTCAAACATCTCATGCCACAATCGGTTTGTTGTGTCAAACTTTTGATGGTCGTTTAATTAGCCGAAATCGTGATGTCAGTTGGCCGCCAAGAAGCTGCGATTTGATACTATTTCGTATGGGGTGCCGTTAAAGGCAAGTGTTGTGCCGACAAACCAGAGACAATTGACCATTTGAAAGCCAAAATTTTTGATGCCATTGCCCAGATGCAATCCCATACACTCGAAAATACTCTCAAAACTTGGTCCGATCGAATGGGTTACTGTGAGGACATTCGCGGCAGCCATGTGAAGGAAGTAATATTTTATTTCTGAATCTGGCAAAATATCAAACCATTTTTGTTTTATTGCAGTAGCGCCTTTGTAAAACAACTCGAATTTTCACATTGATTTATGTTTGTTTTCCTTTTTATATGGTGGCAGTTAAGGCGTTAAAAAACTTATAATTTAGGTTGATCTGGTAAACGAAGTTTGCAAAGCAACATTGGATTCTAAAGGTGTATTAAGTTAATCTGTTTTAGTAATAAGATCTGCTCTATTTGTAACCATGGTATTGAGTATATCTTAATATCCCTGCTGGGACGCAAAGCTTAAAGGTGTAAAGCTTAGAATGGCCTTATGGTTTACATCTGCTCCATGAGCAATAACAAACCATCTCTAAGCGATTTTTTGCAATTACAAATTACAGTGGCGTAAAGCCATCGTACTTGATCACTGAGTTAATAAAGTGCTAACTGTTCGTAAACGGCGTAAGTACATTATTGTACGACAACCCTTTTTAGTAAGCAACACTTGCAAATTTGTCCATTGTTTTTATTTATAATGTTTTGCGAATAATGACAAAATTTTTACCAAATATTTATTTTGGTATTTAAAGAAAGAAACTTCTATAAGATATTAACCAGACATTAGCACAAAGAAGAAAGGAGGACTAAGGAGGTTAATAGCGCAAAGCAAAAGCAGTGTTAGCATTGACAAACGTTTCAAAATTTCATCGCATTATTTGACAAAGCAATGTTTGTCTGCAGTATTGCTTTACATACTGCATTTATGAAATCAGCCCTAACTAAACCAAGTGTAAATTGCTTAATGGCTAACCATAATATGAGTAAGCTAGCTTAAACAACTGTGCGAATACATATAAGACAATGCGTATCATACAATTATAACGTACTTAACAAACTGTTCGTTAAGTTTCGTTAAATTTTATTTGTTTACGCTTAGAGCGAAGCTGACAGCACTGCACGTACGTAAACAGCTGTTTGTTTGTTATACGCAAAACAATAACAAATGGAATATGTTGTGCAATGGATGTGAAATCAACTGCTGTATTTTTCTTACCATTTTTTTATTCATTGTATGATTTAATTTTTTTTTAATTAATAAAATAAATAAAAATTACCTATTATTTATAAACATTGTACTATAAAAATGTTTATAAATAATAGACATTAAACCAGCATTTCATGACAAAAAATGCTGTATTTAGAAAATATAGAGACAACTAAGAAGAGCTCGCATTAAATTGCAGAAAGTACATGGTACAAAAGTACCAAAAATTTGATTAAGTATTTAACAAACCTTTCGTGGATTTTTGACAGTAGCTTAAGTAAGCAAATGTATATTATAGTTGGACCTTTACTTGTTTCATAATCATCCGCTGTCAAAAGCTTTCCTTTTAAAGCTCTGTCTACGAATACAGTCATCATCATTACATCAAATGCATTATAATGATATTCGGTAGAGGTAGTCACTTATACAAGATGCAAGTACATATTTCTATTATAAATTTCTACTTCTTCTTCTATTTTGATTTATATTTAATATCTTCAAATCAACAACATTACCATATAATGTTAGCAAATACATACATAAGCATGTAATATTATTTGTATATCCCTTTAGCCCTATACAAAATTATAATTTATGCGACATTTCTATCTTGGCCTGGCTCAAGTGACACGGCCAGAGACATGAAAAAATTCAATACGAATCGCAATGCCTATTTAAAAATAGCAAAGGCAACGTAATTATCTTCATCCGTATGTATAAATCATAATGGAATCGGAAAGACAAATCGTTGAATATGTTTTATTAATGATCGTAGCAAGTGTCATATGATATTGTCGCATGAGTAGCATTTCTTTTTTTTTGTTATAATTGTAATAAATTGATTGAAGACTTAATAAAACAATAAAAGATTATTATATATTAGTCAGTTTACCAGTTAGATAAAAATAAGGTTTATTTAAAAACGAAAAAATTATGATAAAACTAAAAAACAAAACAAATCAGAATATTGTTATGAAAATAAAAATGCGTAAAAAGAAAATACACCACATCAGGGTCCTTATTGTAAGATTTTAGCTATTACTTTATTGGTTTATGTCAAAGCTCTTGTGTATCTGTCACTGCCATAATTGTCTGTGTTATTAAGGATGCTACAACTTGCATGTTTAACGGTTGCCAATTCGATTTATTTTTGTGTATTATAATATTACATCTTTTGAATTTGTAGTAAATACAAAAATATTCGATAATTGATAATGATAATTGATAATGAATTGCTATTAAAGGTGATGCATTGCGTTTGGTGAGTTAGTTATCATTTTGCAGTCATAAAATAGATGCATGTTTGGGCGTAAATAAAAGTATTATATAAACGAATATTAAGTGCAACATAAATAAGTTGCTGTATTAAGATAAACTGTATAAACATAAAGTAAGGAAATTAAAACTATAAAACAACAACAAGGCGGTATTTATTTTAGTTTGACGCAACTAAAAAAACTCAAACGTTTTAAAAAGGTTAAAACGTAACAATATTATGTAGTCCGAGATGACACTTTACAATGGTCAAATCTGATGTCTTTTTAATTTGACTATAAATATTGCACAATGCCTCGAAAATTTATTTTTGACCAATTTGGTACAATGACTAATGTATTTTTGCATAATCTTGTAATCATAATTTTCTTATAAAACACTCTGTAATAACTCTTGCCAACTGTATAAGATAATATGCGATAATCTCTGTCGATTCGCCTACTCCGACCTTACTTTACAAAGATTTATTTGCTCCTTTGTTCCCACTTCAGCTTTCAAAGATTAGAAATTTTTGGCGCCTCTATGTTTGGCGCACATTTTCTATTTCTTAATTTTCTCCCATTGGAAATAATCTTTTAACTGATAGTTAGTAAATTAGTTAAAACGCGTAGCCAGACACGGATCCAGCTCACTTGGGTTCAATACTGATCCCACTGTAATGCCCAGATGGACCTATCGCACCTCGGCCCGAAACAAACTGACCAGACGTATGCCCAAAAGATGACAGCCTGCTGACATCTATACAAAAATGGACTGCCAAGGAAAACAGTCTTAATATCCAAAATATTCAGACACTGATATAGGAAATATTCGACAGTCTTCTCCTATTTCTTATTCTGACAACTCGTAGACCTAATCTCAGGCGCGCGCACCAGCCAACCAGTACCCAGTGATAACAGCCACCAGGATTCGTAGCCTATGACGCGGCCTGATTGTGCAGGGGCCAAATTCGTCTCGATACAGAGCAGGAGGGTACATTCTAACATCTTTGTCCAACGAGTATCGCAGAACCAGAAGTCTGCAAGAGGAAAGTGGAATCTCAACCCGGTGGTCAATCTCCTCGTTGCCTCGGTACATTCTAACATCGTTGCCCTAACTAGTCTGTCCGCCAAACAAGTCCCCCGGGTATCAGAGTGACCACTCACCCACTAATCTTCAGGTATAAATGTCTCGCTATCTCGCTTAGACGTGCCAAAACGTGCCGGCTTTCACATACAAGACGCGATGTCGAGTAGACACCGCCCTAATCGCAGCTTGACTGTCCGTACAGATCGGAATATTAGCCCTGTAGTACTGATACTGACATAAAAGATATTGCGTGTATAACTTAGAGATGCAACATTCGATTTAGATGGTGTTTATGGTTGGTTCATATTTTTTAGTAACTTACATGGCATTTGGAAGGGTACATATGTATCTTTTATTAGTTTTCATTTAGCGTAATTGAAAAAGTCAAATTTTGTGTCAATACATTTTGCTAAACTTATCTTATTTGCGAAGAAGAGCAGCTGAAGCACATCGATTGCTGATCCCAGCTTATCTTTAATATGTTCAAAGTTTTCAACTTGCTAAAGATGGTTATGGGTTTCAGAAGTAATAATTTTGACGTAAAACTAATGAAGAACCTGAAAAATGATTAGAAGCCACTCAAGCTGCAATTTCATAACACTTCTAAGCAGCATGATTCATTGAAAAACAACACAATTGGGTACAACACGAATTAAGGCTGAAACACTTTGAAAGACAATTTTTCATGTCATGTCACTTTTAAATCGCATTATTACTGACACAAGAACGAGAAATTTTAAATGAGCTCCTGAAATTGGACCGGACGATCACAGACAACCTGTACGGAACACATCTGATTCGTTTGAAGCGATCAGTTGACGAAAAACGCCCGGAATATGCAATCAAGCGTCATGAAGCCTTGTTTCACCCTCTTTTTAGCCCATACCTTGACCTGTTTGGCGCTTCTATTTGTTTCAATCGATGCAAAGCTCTCTCGCTGGAATACACTTCACTTTAGAAGAGATTATGTGAAATTGATTTGATTCGGAAAAGGTCATCATTTTTAATGTTTCACAATAAAGACCCAAATTTTGTCAAAAATATTGCATTTTTATATTATAAACCCAATAATATTGGGCGCTCGGTTTAGTTCGATTAAAAATTTACCAAAAATGAAACATCTTTCTATTTTATTAAAACAAATATATGCCGTTTTGATCGATAACTTTTTTCCATTTTTGAGTAAAGCCATTGCGCCATCAGTGTAGAAATTCTGGGTTTTCTCAGCAAAAAACTGATCCAATTGCGTTTTGAGGGACTGCACAAAATTTAAATTTACATCATTAAGACATTTTTGCAGAAATCACAACAAATTATAATCTGAAGGTACAAGGTCAAGCTCTACCAGGTGTAGTCATGATGGAACTCAACACCTTTTCCGTTGATCAATTCTCGCCGTTTTAATTGAATTGCTTGCTTTAATCTTCTGAATTGTGAACAGGTTTTAGAAGCTAATAATTAACAATTCCCTTTCAACCCCACCAGTACACAGCATAACCTTTGTTGGTGTCAATCCTGACTTTCCAGCTTTGTCCATTATCTTTTTCGCATATTATTATCACGTAGATCCACTTTTCATCGCCCGTTATGATTGATCCACTTAATTGTTCACTGTTAATTCAGGAGCCACCCAAACATGAAGCTTCTTTGTGTACCCAGGCTTCTTCAAATGGTTGAAACTGTTTGGTGATGAACGCCTAGTTCTTAGCAACGTCTCTCTCAACCAGAGCCAGGTGCATCATTAACATAAAAACATTTTACTGCTGTTTTCCTAGTTGCAGCATCGTCTCCGTAAGCTTTACAATTTTTTAAGCAGTCTGTGATGCAATCTTACTTTTTCTTGACTATAAAAGCAAAATGTGATGTGATGGTAGCTTTTCTATAGAATAATACGATTTTAATAATGTCCTCAACAAAGTAAAGCTAAAAATGTTAACTTTGAAACAAGCTATAGTGCTGCCTGATACAATCAGTATTACCAAAGGTATTCGATTTTTGAGTCATCTACCGACAATTTGTTACCGAACTTTTTTGAATACGTAAATGCCAAAAATATAATTGGTTGGTTGATACTGCAGTAGTCCATAATTTTTCTTTTATAAGTTATTGTTAAAAGTTATGTGTAGTCTTATGGTAATTAGGTGTGTCTGGTTTAATTTTATTTTTGTTTATTTTTCTATGATTTTATTTCTAAACTAAACTTACTACACAGTTTTTGCGGAAGTGAAAATTTATTAAAAGAAACAACTAATAATCACAAGGTCATTAAGCAGCTTTCATGTTTCAATGTGTAACATACATATACATATTTGTATGTATATCTTATTCTATATTTTATTTTTATGATTTATTTTCTAAATAAAGGCAAAGGAATAATTGCAAACGGTTTTGGTACAACCTGAAAAATATCATTTATAATATATTAAAATGATTATGATGTATCGAAATTGGGAGTTCTTAAGGGGCAAATAGAGCATTAAAAATGCATTGATTCAATTCAATTTTTATTT
Organism: Wohlfahrtia magnifica; assembly: GCA_023159175.1. Taxonomy (NCBI): domain Eukaryota; kingdom Metazoa; phylum Arthropoda; class Insecta; order Diptera; family Sarcophagidae; genus Wohlfahrtia; species Wohlfahrtia magnifica. The sequence goes on from JAKWBJ010000056.1 coordinate 2,553,071, forward strand.
TGCATATATGTAGGTAGCACACTAATACAGATATGCTTAAATAATAATTTTTACATTTATCCTTCTACTTAAACATAATATAGTTTATTTTCAATATAGTTACATACAGTATGCAAGACCCATATTCGTACACCCGATAAAAATAAGAAAATTTACCAAATATTCAACGCATAAGCAAATTTGTGAAAATTTCGTGTCTATTTATTGTTTTTATGACAAAATACAAGTAATATGTAGGAATCATATAAATCGACAGATGGCAATGCCATATTTTTCTTGTTATGCCATATTTTTTTGTGTAAAATACCATAGTCAGTTGAATTATTATAAAAAGTTGGGAAAATTCAACATGGGCAGAAAACCAAGTAAGCTTTCAGATGAACAACGAAAAATAGTAATAGATCTACATATTGATGGAAAATCTTTACGGGAAATTGCCAAAATAATGAAACGCAGTGGTTCTACTATCCAATACGTGGTGTTGAAATATAAACAACTGGACAATTAATTTAAAAAATCGCAGCGAAATGTAACCCGCGCAAATTAACAAGTTAAGAAGAAGACTCATTCCTACGTCGCCAAATTCTCATCGATCCTTCTATAACTGGCATTACACTGGCTGTAAGTTTGGAACAGTTATAAATTACATTAAAAGAATTGGATTCAAAAGCCGGTATGCTGTCAGAAAACCATTTGTTAGCATGAAACGGGTTGCGTTTGCTAAAAAGTACCAAAATACGGATTTCAATTTCTGAAAAAGAGTTATTTTTACGGATGAGACCAAATTTAATATAAAATTAATAAATTTAATATAAAATTATGTATCTGTAGTCGTTAGAAAAATTAAGTAGCTGGTTACTTGGCTACTTTTGTAGTCAGCGTCTTTTGTAGTCGTGTAGTCGATGCTCGGTAGCTTTGAATGCGTTTATAGCATTAGTGCCATTAATTACCGACTTTACTAAAAATGTATAATTATCGTATTAAGGCATGTTATCTACCATCTTTTTATAATATTTTTTTATTTTTCTTAAAAACATATTAAGGCAATTAGGAAATCACACTTCTATTTATAAAAAACAATAACAATATTATAAAAAAACGTAATTAATTCATTTCGCTATAACGGCCTGCTTGAAATATGAAACACATTCGCTTTACTGCGCAAGTTATAAGGCAAGCAAAACCAACACATATCCACTTCGATTTCTAGCATTTCGATTTTCGGCCTACATTCTTAGGAATCTATCTAGGCCGTATAAAGAGTTATGAGTGTACCATAATATATTGTGCGTGAATAATATTAGGTTTTCATTTAAAAGAAACAAACAACATATAAAAACACGACTTTAATACTAAATTTAGTACTTTGTTGAGTTGTCCTTTCAATTAACAGCTTAATTTTACGATGCTACCGTAATCCCATCCCATTTCCAAATTTTACCGTAGACTTAGAAGTTTGTGGTTGTAGCTTCTTGCTTGATTGTCGTCACACTATTACTCGTCTATCGGATCCAAATGCGTCATATTTGTTCTCGTCTAGAAAAATAACATAATCTCACCAAGTTACAGGTTCATGAAGTTACTCCCCCTGCAAAGCTCAAATGAGTTCTTTAGTTGCGTAAATTAACCAATGGCTTACTACGTACTACTCGACCATGCAAACCTTTTTTCATTATGGTTTTTTGATGATGGATGTGGCAGGTCTTCTTTCTGGATCTCGTTAAAAGCTTCACTGACTAATTTTGATGTACTGCTACTTAGATAAGCCTTTTTCACAATTGAATTTTATTCTCTATCCGTAAATTTTTTTGATTTTCCTGCCTGCTTCATGAAGTATATTGTTACGAAAATAAAAATACCTAAAAAAGAAAACACACCACATCAGGCTTTAAAACTGTATTGTGGGATTTTGGTATATTTGTTATAAACGTGTCAGCCTGTCAATGCCGTACTTATTTGTGTATTTGGCAAAACTGCCAATTCGATCATCTTTTACATTTGATTAACGGATATAAAATAGAGGATATGAGAGCGTTTGAGACATTTCCGAAACTTTCCAAACTGTAGTCAAATAGATATAAAAAGAAGGTGCTCTACCTACGTCAGAAATAGTTATCGTTTGGCTGTCATAAAATAAAGCCGTTTTTAGGCGTAAATAAAAGTGTTGTATAAACGAATATTAAGTTGTATTCAGTTAAACTGTATAGAAAAGATAAGTGAGGAAATAAAACTGTAAATAACAACAAAGTGGTGTTAATTTTATTTTAACGCAATTTAAACGAACTCAAACGTTTTTAAAAGGTTAAAACCTAACAATATTCTTCCTTCATTTTTGATTCCTCTGACTACATATGTCTGTATTTGTCTTCATATTAAGAATATCGGTGATTTCCTTGTAGGTTTTACCCTTTTGTGATAAAAAACGACAAGTTTTTGCTGTTCCAAAGTATTGTGTTTTTCCTTGCGTCTCATTTGTATGTTTTGCAACAAAATAAATTTTTCGTTATAATGCACTTCTCTTAAAATTTGTTGATTGTCAGATATAACAATATTATCAGACCTGAAAATCTACTGACAACGACCAAATAATGGAAAATTTATAACATAATGTAGATTGCCAGTTAACACGGTTTCAAGACACTTGCGAAAAAATATAGCAACCCTGTGTAGCATAATATTAGCAAACCTATCATTACTATTATAACAACAATTTTAAATACTGACTTGACCTTAATTTAGATACTAAAAGCAAGATAGGGCTCCTTAAATAACTTAAGTTTTCCGGTTATTATTAATGATTTGTTTTCTATTTCTTCTACTTTTAGCCAACGCACAATACAGGAAACAAAAGGCTGGGATGTTTTCAGAGATCCACCCATTAAAATCGAGACCGGCTCAACAGCAAATCAAGAATGCCTAGAATTAACAATAAGAATTTTAAAAATCTTTGCCTATATCATAACATTCATAATCGTATTAGCGGGTGGTGTGGTCGCAAAAGGCTGTGTATTATTTATGACATCACAACTGCGTAAAGATAAAAGAATAGAATATTGTAATAAGGATTTAGTAAGTATACCACCATTTATAATGTTTGACTTTGGAAATATTTTCTAAAAAAATATATTTCTTTTACAGGGTCGTGATAAAACCTTTGTTGTTAAATTGCCAGAAGAGGAACGTATAGCATGGATTTGGGCTTTAATGATAGCATTTTCTATACCCGAAATTGGTTCTCTAATACGTTCAGCCCGTATATGTTTCTTCAAAACGTTTAAGGTGCCCTATAAGAGCCATTTTCTGTTTATGTTTATTATGGAAAGTTTGAATACCTTTGGTACCGCCCTGCTGATGTTTGTAGTTTTGCCACAGTTGGATGCAATTCAAGGCGCCATGTTGACAAATTGTTTGTGTGTCATACCCGGTATATTGGGTCTTATGTCGCGCACCAGCAAAGAGGGCAAACGATTTGCTAAAATGCTGGTCGATTTAATAGCTGTAGCCGCTCAAGTGACGGGCTTTGTAATCTGGCCGCTCTTGGAAAATCGTAAAGAATTATGGGTTATACCAGTAGCTTGCCTGATGATCTCATGTGGCTGGTGGGAGAATTATGTGACATCGCAATCCTCGTTTGGTTTAATACGGTCCATGGGTAGAATTAAGGATGACTTGAAGTATACAAGATATTTCAGTCACATGTTTTTATCGGTTTGGAAAATAGCACTTTTCCTATGTTCGGTGTTATTGATTTATTGGATCCAGGGCGAGGAACCAGGCAATATATTCAGCTTGTATAGCGACGCATTTGGACCACATAAAATTTCCGTTGATGAATTGGCTACTTCTTTGACTAACAGCTTGCCTGACACCATAGATGCCGCTAACATTGATAGCATCGACATTGATGCCTCTTACAATACAGTGATCTATGTTTTACTCATACAGATATTCGGCGCCTATCTGTGTTATATTTTCGGCAAATTTGCTTGTAAAATTCTGATTCAGGGTTTCAGTTATGCCTTCCCGGTCAGTTTGACGGTACCCATTGCCGTATCTTTGTTAATTGCTGCCTGCGGTATACGCATAGATGATCCCTGTTTCTTCCATGATACTATTCCCGATTACTTGTTCTTTACCAGTCCTTCGAACTTTAGATTTAACGATTTCGTAACAAATCAAATGGCCTGGGCTTGGATTTTATGGTTATTGTCACAGACCTGGATTAGTTTACATATCTGGACACCTAAATGTGAACGTTTAGCCACCACAGAGAAATTGTTCGTAAAACCCATGTACTGCTCTCTATTAATAGATCAGTCTATGGCCATGAATAGAAGAAGAGACGATCAAGCCGATGTCAAAACAGAGGTATAAAACCGGCATGCATTTTTTATGGGACAATGAACTAGTTTTTGAAATTTTTTATTGTTTTTTATTTTTAGGATCTTTCGGAAATTGAAAAAGAAAAAGGCGACGAATACTATGAGACCATATCAGTGCATACAGATGGTTCGGCTATACAAAGTAAGCCTACAATTAAATCGTCGGATCATATTACCAGAATCTATGCATGCGCTACTATGTGGCATGAAACTAAAGATGAGATGATAGAGTTTTTAAAGAGTATTATGAGAATGGATGAAGATCAATGTGCCCGTAGAGTTGCTCAAAAATATTTGAGAATTGTTGATCCTGATTATTATGAATTTGAAAGTAAGTCGTCTTTTTTAAGAAATGTGTTGTTTAATGTTTTATTTCGAATTAATCTTTGCCTTTCAGCTCATACTTTCTTCGATGACGCCTTTGAAATTTCTGATCACAGTGACGATGATATTCAAGTAAATCGTTTCGTAAAACTTTTGGTAGCCACAATGGACGATGCAGCTTCAGAGATTCATCAAACTAGAATACGTTTGAGACCACCCAAGAAATATCCCACACCATATGGTGGTCGTTTGGTCTGGACTCTGCCTGGAAAAACGAAATTTATTGCCCATTTGAAGGATAAAGATCGTATTCGTCATCGTAAACGCTGGTCTCAAGTCATGTACATGTACTATCTCTTGGGTCACCGTCTCATGGAATTACCTATACCAGTAGACCGCAAAGATACTATAGCTGAGAATACCTATCTATTGACCCTGGATGGTGATATCGATTTCAAGCCAAATGCTGTTACATTGCTTGTGGATTTGATGAAAAAGAACAAAAACCTGGGTGCTGCCTGTGGTCGCATTCATCCCGTCGGCTCTGGTCCTATGGTGTGGTATCAATTATTCGAATATGCTATTGGTCATTGGCTGCAAAAGGCTACCGAACATATGATTGGTTGTGTACTTTGTAGTCCTGGTTGCTTCTCGCTTTTCCGTGGCAAAGCCTTAATGGATGATAATGTTATGAAGAAATACACCACTCAGTCGGATGAAGCTCGGCATTATGTACAATACGATCAGGGAGAAGATCGTTGGTTGTGTACTTTGCTGCTGCAACGTGGTTATCGTGTCGAATATTCAGCTGCCTCTGATGCCTATACTCACTGTCCCGAAGGTTTCAATGAATTCTACAATCAACGTCGTCGCTGGGTACCCTCCACCATTGCCAACATTATGGATCTGCTAGGAGATGCCAAACGTACAATTAAGATTAATGACAATATATCGCTGCTTTATATCTTCTATCAAATGATGTTAATGGGTGGTACTATTCTCGGACCTGGTACGATTTTCCTTATGTTGGTGGGTGCTTTTGTGGCTGCCTTCCGTATTGATAATTGGACTTCTTTCCACTACAATATTGTACCCATTCTCGGCTTTATGTTTATCTGTTTTACCTGCAAGGCCAATATACAACTATTTGTGGCTCAAGTCCTCTCAACAGCCTACGCTCTGATTATGATGGCTGTTATTGTGGGTACAGCTTTGCAGTTGGGCGAGGACGGTATCGGTTCTCCTTCGGCTATTTTCTTAATTGCTATGGTGGGGTCTTTCTTCATAGCGGCGTGTCTGCATCCACAGGAGTTTTGGTGTATATCGGCAGGTCTTATTTATCTTTTATCCATTCCCTCTATGTACTTGCTGTTGATTTTGTACTCAATCATCAACTTGAATGTGGTATCCTGGGGAACTCGTGAAGTGGTAGCGAAAAAGACTAAAAAAGAAATGGAAGCTGAAAAGAAAGCCGCCGAAGAAGCTGCCAAGAAGGCAAAACAAAAGAGTATGTTGGGCTTTTTGCAAGGAGGTGCAGGTGACAATGCCGATGAGGAAGGTTCAGTGGAATTTTCTTTAGCTGGTCTATTCCGTTGTATTTTCTGTACCCATGGCAAGACCTCGGATGAAAAACAACAACTTACAACCATAGCTGAATCTTTGGATACAATCAAGAATCGTATTGATAGCATAGAACAAACCATAAATCCTCATGATAACCATTCGCATCGCCATAGTCGTAGACGTACGACCTCAAGTGGTTCAAAAGATCATCATCTATTATCATCGGTAGCCGAAAAATCTGGCGACGAATCGGAAGAATCTGACACTGACACTTCAGTGGAGCCCAGACAAGAAAGAGATTTCCTTACCAATCCCTATTGGATCGAAGATGCTGATTTGCGTAAAGGTGAAGTAGACTTTTTGTCAAGTTCAGAATTACAATTCTGGAAAGATTTAATTGATAAATATCTCTTCCCCATCGATAATGATCCTGTTGAACAGGTAAGATATGTATTTCAACGCAAAAGAATATTCCTTTAATGAGAATATTCTGTTCAGATAAGATGACGTGGATTTGAACGTACACCAATTGAATTGAATAATTAATATAAAATTCTTTTGCAGCGAAATGAGCTTAGATCTTAAATGGAATTTCGGATAAAATTCGGTATATTTTATTTAACCTGTTTTCAGCTATTTTTAAATAATTTCGGTTAAGTTTATTAAAGAATTGTATGCTTTACTTAAATCTGAACATCTGTTCTCATTCATGGTTGCCAGGAAATTTCACATCATTCGAATGTAACTCTACATGGAAGTAGATGATAGTTCTTTCGAATGCTTTAGTAAGGCTGGATTTCCTCCGGTCGACGTATGAAAAGGCTCTATTCCGTTGGCAGCGTGAGGGAACATGCGTTATCGCTAGACTATGCTTGGCAGACCTGAATCGCATGACCATCCATCGTACTTTTGCGGTTTTTACATTCCATTGATTATTGGAAGGCATGTCGATAGACTGGTCAATCCCTCTCTTGACTTTTGTAAGAACTACGGTTCTAAAGAGAAGAAAGAGACTATCTTTCCTCGAAGGTTTTTGGCCTCTCATTTCTTGTCATCTGTGACTGAACTTTGCAAAATTAAAATTACAGCAGTGGCGAGGATTATTTTGGAGTCAAAATAGTTTCCTATAGAGATGGATTGATCTACGAGTTAGTTTCCGTGCTTGTGGCATCACAGTGGTCCCAACATCTGATCTAAGTGGGACCTTTTCAAAGAGAGTTCGCCATTCACAACAAAGCCTAATCTAATCTTTAACTTCTTGCAAGAAATTCAATTTTGAATTGTAGATGAGAAAAGTACAAGAAGTCGGAATCAAACTACCTACATGACATACTGCAATATTCTTAATTCAAGCAAAAATAGGTGCGCTATCTTGGGTTCTCTAACCATGAACCATAGCCAGCTACAAAAGAAAATTGCAACTGTAAAATACTACCTTGATCAAAAAGTTTCCGGAATAACCCTCGTGTGGCGGTCTCATCATTCCGATTTGAATTGTTTTTTTTTTTTTCTTTTGTTAAGTTTGTACATCTGTTGTTGATATTCCCACTAAATCTTAGCGTCATAGCTTGACATTTGCAAAAGTTACGTAGCCAAGAGTACATCTATCTCTAAGTGTTTTGGCGATTTATTACAATTTTGACCGTGTTGAGGTCACAAGAGACATAATTTGCGAGGCTGAATCCGATCGCACATTCATCAAAAAGATCATCACTGGAGACGAAACGTGGGTTTATGAGTACGACACGCAATCCAGATATCAACTAATTTGGCTCCCTGTGACTTCTTTCTGTTCAATCGAGTTAAAAAACATTACGTTGAACGCCTTTCAGCAGCCGAAAGGAAATAATGGAAAAATCGCAGGAAGCACTGATGGACATACTGAAAACGGAATATAAAAAATGCAAATATCAAGCTATGACGCTAAGATTTAGCGCGAATATCAGCAACAGATGTACCAACTTAACAAAAAAAAAAACAGAACGATGGGACAACACGGAAGTTATTCCTAAAACTTGTTGATCAAGGTAAATGCTTTCTGTAAATTTTATAGGCAATAATTGAACACTAAAGCTTTTTTCCCTAGCTTTTGCGTTTCCCGAGAGAGCGAGAAATTTTTCTTAATTTACAGATAAAAACCGTATTGAACACCATCAAAAATAATTGAACCTTACAAATTACACAATTAACTTTTTGAGATATAGTAAAAGAATTTAAACAGGTAATGAACTGCAATCGGGTGTTTAATATCAGTGAAACGGGCTTTGCTGGATAGAAAAATTGATGACATTAATGCTTAAATATGATTTCGAGCATGTGACTGCCTCAATTTGCGCGTATAATGCGCAATCTGGAGCACCAATTTTCATAAACTTTTCGTAGCATATGGGGCCGTATTTCGCCAATAACTCTGCGTATAGTGATTTTCTGGTGTTCAATTGTCTCCGGTCTGACGGTTTATTGATGTAGACAAGTAATTTTTCATAACGTATATAGATGAAATCATACGATCTTGGCCAATTGATTGGACCAATAAGTAAAATTACTCTTTAATTAAAAGATACTTTGAGTAAATCAATTGTAGCGCGCGATGTGTGACTGATGCCAGCTAATTGGGGTATGAAAAAAATTCTAATTATGTCTCTATAGCGTTTACCGTTGCCAGTAACATTCTGACCATCAACGTTTATGAAGGCATGTGGACCAATGACCCCGTCAATCCATAAAACGCATCAAACAGAAATTTTCTGTAGATGTAACTGTGTTTCGACAAAAGCTTGTGGATTATCCGCACTCCAAATGCGACAACTCTGCTTATTTATGCAAAAATTCAACCAAAAATGGTCTTCCTTCTTGAAAAAAATTTTGAATGCAAATTCAATATAAATTTGAGCCGAATTGGCGGCAGTGTAAATCTATCCATAACGAAATGTCAAACCAAACTAAACAAAAAGCAATTATTAGCTGTTAAATCGGTTATCAAATAAAGCAGTGTATAAACCTCCAAAATAAGCAGCCGATATATTTAAACATGTTTTTCGAATACAAACAGCTGAAAACAGTGTTACTTACACAACATAAATGTTTGTATAAAATTAAGAACAACTTTAGCTTTGGACATTCTACTTGTTTGCTGAAATCAAGGTCCAAATAAAAGGCTTTATTATTATGATATAATTAAATACAATCACTAATCACTATAAAAAAATTTTACACTTCTTTTAGGCAAGAATTGCTAAAGATCTTAAAGAATTGCGTGACTCATCGGTATTTGCTTTCTTTATGATGAATGCCCTATTCGTATTGATTGTATTCTTATTGCAATTGAACAAGGATAATATACACGTTAAATGGCCCTTTGGTGTACGAACAAACATAACGTACGATGAATCCACACAAGAGGTAAATTTTACAAAGGGATCCCAACGAGATAGACGTCATCAACTGCAAAGGGACCAGAACTGAAACATACGAAATTAGTATATAAAAACTAATAAATAAATTAATAGGAGTGATTGACGTTTACTTGAAAGGATCCCTATTGAACAACTATACTAACCTATTATTTTTTTCTTTCTTTTTCTTTTTAAATTATTTCTAAATTTGATTAAAATTTAAAAAAAAATACATATAAAACAATTGCTTTGTGCGGTGATTATGCTGTTGTTGATCTACGAAAACGTTATCGAAACAACGAATATAAAATAAATACTTTAAACAAATCAGGCTCGCATTGCAGCTGATCTTATAGAATTGAGAAACAAATCAGTCTTCGCATTTTTCATGGCCAACGCCTTGTTTGTCTTGATAGTATTTCTGTTGCAATTGAATAAGGACAAGTTGCACATTGTTTGGCCACTGGGTGTTAAAACAAATATCACATACATTGAAGAAACATCTGAGGTTTTTATACAAAAAAAAAAAAAATAATAAAAATTTATTTGGTTTTAAATGTGTTTTTTCCTTAAACAAAAATCCCAAACAAATTTATCCTGCTCGCCTTACCTACTACTACTACCTTAACTTATCTTAACCTTTTTCTAACTGTTTAACTATAACTAAAAACAAAAGCACTGTGCTACAGTATCTAATGAAAAATGTAATTTATAAACAAGATCAATTTATAAAAATACTTTTTCACTGTAGCCCAGTGTACATAATATCCTTATCACCTTTCTTTATACATATAAAACTATGTATGTATATAATATACAAAAATATTTGTTGTGGGTTGAAAAAAAAAATAAAAATAAATAAATAAAAACCAGTGATAGTTTTCTTTAATATACAATCATTAAAAAAAATAAATTGGGTATGTTGCCACAAAACAATCTCCCATTTTCCTATCCTCCTTTTAAACAATGCGTTTTTAATATTCGTTGTGTTCTTGTTGTGTTCTATTTGATGGGGTTTTACTGTAAATCACTAACACTTTAAGATTGTGTTTTATATAATACATGCATAAATACATATACATATACATATTAAATGTTTTATATGTGTACATTTGTTTATAAAAATTTTATAATTTTTTTCTTCTTCTTTTTGTTTTTTACTTACACAATTAAATACAAACATACATAATTCAGACAATCATACATAGACATGAATCATGGTTGCAGTCAAAAAAAAAAATAAATCAATAAAATTAACACAAATTTTAAAAATGACTGCTCAAGTTACTACGACAATTCGTTTATAATTATAGTGAACAGCACAGTATTTGAAAGATTTATTTTAAAAATTCACAAATTCAATATAATTTCACTTACTTATACTATGCTCGAACAAGAATTCGGATAACTTCGATCCCTGTTTTTACTACTTAATTGGATTATCATGTTCTCACAGCATTTTTAGAGCAGCTAGCAAAAAGAATCAATGCAGCGTCCGGCAAATTACTTTATTTTGTTTATGTTATTTTTTGTGCTTGACAGTATACTTTAGGAAGATTAATTGAATAAATTTGAAATGTTTAATTCGTAATAGAAACTTTTTACTAAGAGCTAAAAAGTATTGCAAACTCATATGACTTAAATTTTATAAAAATTAAACTGATTTTGAAGTAGTACACAGGGTAATAGAAATAGAATTACTTACAATTTGAGTTATTTTATGAGAGTGAATGACGAAAAAAGGTTGGCCTGCGAACAGAGCATTAAACAAGTGAAGACTATAATAGCAGGCACCTTCGATGCCATCGTTTTTTTTTTTATTCAAAATTAAGCGGGGTTCGTCCATTTCGTTCGGACAAAATATATACGTAGTTTGACAAAATTATTTCTCTCTCTTAAGTAGAGAGACGTCAAAATGGGTGAATTTTGTTCGGAATAAAAATTTGTCCGGACACAATTTTTTTATATACCATATAGCTTGACAGAATTATTTAACTCTTAAAAGCTAATACAAGAAAAAGTATTCCAGAGCTCTTCTGTGTGCATTTTGTCATGCAAACGAAAATAAGTGAATAATTTTGACATATGTGATCGTACCATCATAAGAAAAACGATATAGTGGACACAAATTTGTACTAAAGTGTTTACTTTATCGACTTGTCGTACTGAAAACAGTTAGTGGGACGCAAATCAGAACGTATGAGACGTCAAAATGGGTGAATTTTGTTCGGAATAAAAATTTGTCCGGACACAATTTTTTTATATACCATATAGCTTGACAGAATTATTTAACTCTTAAAAAGAGCGAGGACAAACTCTATAAAAAATATTTTGTTCCGACAAATTTTAAGTCCGAACAAAATTGGTGAATCCTGCTAGAAAAGTATTCAAGGATTTAATATCTTAATATTCTTTAGTAACTACAAGTTGTCATGTAGTTCAACATGAAACGTTTTAACACTTTTATAAAAAGTTACTTTTGTCAACTTTACAAAATAATATCTACTAAGCTTGTTAAACGAATGCCTCGAATTCCAAAGCGATTAACTCCGTAAAAGAAAAAAATTGAGAATAATTTAAAAATGTATATGTGGTATGACAATTTTTATTATTTAGTAGTTATTTATTGAAAGGTAAGGAGATCGATTATTCGACTTTTTCAAAAACCTGTTTTCGAATTATTCGAAAAGTAGCACTTTTTTTAAAAACCGGTTTTCGGTTTCTAATAATTCAAATAACCGGTTAACCGGTTCTTTTATTTAAATAAAATTGTACTTAATTCTAAAAGCGCAAAGCTGGACCACGTCGTTTTAAAAATAAGCAGAACCTGACGGAGAGCTTAAAATTAAAGTGGCAATCAACACTGACAATATTCTAACAAATCTCATGAAAAGTATGCCAAAACGGTGTGTGGAGGCCATAAAAAACAAAGTTTATTACACAAAGTACTGAAAGTTGCTTAAGTTTCGAACAGCCACTCAAGGAGCTAATTTTTTTTTTTTTTTTTTTGTTATATTACTTGGTGGAGAATGGAATTAAAGATTTGTTTTTATAGTTACAATTTAAGTGCCTAAGATAACAAAAATTAAATTCCTTAATTGCCTCGACAAGAAAATTTGCTTAGATTTCGAGCAGCACTGTATGTAAATTTATGCATCACGTATTTAATAGCGTGTGTGTCACTATGGTATGTTGGATAAGAACTCACCTTCCAACCAAGAAGTCGTCGGTTCAATCCCAGGCTTCACCGTCTGACAATTTTCAACAGCGATATAACCTCACAACATTACTGACGACTGGTTATGTGGATTTGTGGGCTTTTAATGAGTTTAGATGGTCATGCTCCATATATAAAAATCAATATTTATTGACAGAAGATGAGAAAATTTATTGTTGCTCAAGATCTTTTTCGATCTACCTTGGTTTTCACGTTCTTTGTGAGACGTTCAAGGTTGTCATATATACCAAAATAATTAAATTTATACAAATAGTTAAACGACGAGCATATTCGGTTATTCGTGTTAAATTAACCGGTTTATTCGGTATTCGAAAAATTAAGATTTTGAAAAAACCGTATTCGACAAAACCAAAAAAACCGTTTAAAACCGGTCGATTAATAACAGTCCGATCTCCCTAATAAAAGGCAAGCAAATGTCATGTGAATTTTTTTTCAATGAACAAAAAAAAAGAGTGAAAAATTCTACAAAATAGTACACAAAGGCAAAAACCATTTAAAATTTCCGATAAGAAGATAAGAAGATAAGTTCATGTGAAATTTTTGTCACGATAAGAGCCAATAATGTTTAAGATCAGTAGAGTGTTTTGATATTAAAGAATTGAAAAGTGAAGTTAATCGATTTGGCAAATGAAACATTCAAATATTTCTTATAGTTAACATATTAGATAAACAGCTTAAAAAATAGGAAGAAATTGAAGAAATTATTTATTTTAACTTACAGCCTGGCTCACGATGTTGAAAGAAAATATATGTGAACGAAAGGCTGTCACTCACTATCTTTCGTAACAGTGGCCCAGTATCTTACGACTTATCGTTCGCTTCGTTTTACGTTTCAAGCGCAATCTAAATAAATAACTGGATTGCCATATGGTAATTCCACAAATAAATCGCTCATATACAAAAAAAGCGTAGAAAAAAAAGTATAGAAATTTTACAATAAAAAATTTAACTTTATTACAACTGGAACTTGGCAGTAAAAAATGTAAACAAACTAAAATACAGTATTCAAAATCTGAATTCGTAAAACCTTTTGATAAAAACGCCATTTCTTATTTGTTTTAATTAATAACGCCTATTGTTTTTTAAATCGCGTATAAAATACTATTTTTAATTATTTATTTTATTATACGAATATTAATTTTGCGTAGTGTAAATAAATTATTAAACAAATGAACAAAAAAAATATATTTTATGAAAATTATTTTTGCTTCTTTTATGCGATAGTGGCTACCAAATATCTAGCAATGAAGCTAATACAGGAAAAAGTATTCCAGAGCACTTCTGTGTGCATTTTGTCATGCAAATGAAAATAAGTGAATAATTTTGACGTATGTGATCGTACCATCATAAGAAAAACGATATAGTGGACACAAATTTGTACTAAAGTGTTTACTTTATCGTTCGACTTGTCGTACTGAAAACAGTTAGTGGGACGCAAATCAGTTGTTTTTCGTTGGGAATGCGAACGTATGAAAACGTTCGACATCGTGAGACAGACTGTTAGTATTTACAATACTATAGGATCTTCCAATAGGTTTCATTTCGATATGTAAAAAAACAATAATTTAAGCTGAATCAGCTTAAATCCTTTAACAGTGGAAAACAAATGACCGCCACGGTTATGTTTGCTGGAGCATATCCTTCTCATGAAATTTTCCATCATCAATTCACATAACTGGGACTCTATGTTGTCCATAACTTTACGTTTCCATCTTTGATATCTTGAATCGATTGTGGGCCATTGACATAGACCTAATCTAAAGTCTAAAGGTGTTAAATCATAATTTCTCTGTAGCTAATTGTGTACACTTCTTCGGGAAATACACTCTCAGAAAAATGTTCACGCAGAGCCATGGTATTGTTACTTGTGAGGCACTTAGTAGCTTTTTATTGAAAATAAACATCACTATCTTCCAATTTCGGCCATACAGTCTTTAACAGTTGCTCCAGCCACAATTTCAAATAAGAGAAGGTCCAATGACCCCGCCAGACCAAACAGTCAAACGTTAAGAATGGGGAGACTTTTCAACAATGACTCTTGACTTTTCGGAGCTCCAAGTGCTCGGTCTCAACATTCTGGATCATTATGATGCATTGCAAGTACATAACCATTTTAAAAGCCCTTGAAATAACTAAGTCTTTACGCAAAATACGATTTAATGATGGAATGCCAAAGATCGACGAGAAATGGACAAACCTGGGTTTTTCTCACTACCAGGGGAGTTGTTTTTAAGCGACCTGCACTAATTCGGTTCTTCACATCATAAAGTTGTCCCAACAGCTCAAATTTTTGCACCAGTTTAACAATTGCTGACCGGAGAAGATGCTTCATGACAATGACGAAATTTTCACAATGAATTTTAATCATTTTAATGCGTTGTTCTATTTTTAAAAATGGCGCAGTGACAACTACCAAAATAGCGGGATATTAAAACTCAAACGGCAGATTAGAACACCCTGCATTAAATATGCAATAATAAATAAGATTTTGTAATAAAATAACTTCACTATTATATACCTAAAAAAGAACTGAAAATGCAACACTGCTTCAGGTCTATGTATTTGTTGTCTATGCGGTTATAAAATTAATAATAACTACATGTATGTATAAATCAAAGAATAAATTTGGAAATTGGTTGGTAATTTGGTAATTAAAGTTAAGAAATTCATTAACTGAAAGTTGTTTAATTTGAAAAAAATCATAATACAAAAATGTTCATATTTATTATTTTACCCCCATATTCATAAAAAAATTAATTGTATTTGAAATCTAGTTTAGAACAATTTTTTATGAAAAATTTAAAATAAAATACATTTCAAACTTACTTTAAATTTTATGAATATAGAGGTTAGCATTTTTATTTTAAAATTTTGTTTTAAATTCTTAAACACAAAACGGAAATTTTTAAAATATATTTTTTAGGTGAATAGAAAATTTATTCAGATTTTCCATTCATTAATTAATATTTTGGTTTGGTTTAAACTCAAAAATTTACAAAAATACAAAATTTGTTTAAATATATATGTATATGTAAAGCTAACTTATACTAAAACTTTTACCCCCATATTCATAAAATTTTAAATGTGTTTGAAATGTTAATTTCAATTAATAATTGAATGAACAACTTTTAGTTAATGGATTTTACAAAATTTACATTTAAAATAAGCATGTGATTTTTATTAATTTGTGCCATCTTTCGTTTTATACTAGATTTTTAGGGTTTGCATCTTTTTAACTTTAAACAAATTGTCATCATATTACATTTAAAAAAAATAAAATAAATAAATAAAATGAAAACAAAACAATGGTTTAGTACATTATTTCATTGAAGTACGAATTAAAACACTTTTTTCTTTATCGAGCTCAAAGGGCTCCATTTCAATCTATCTTTTTCTCTAGCAAAACTTTTTCTTTTCTTCTCAAGCATTTCACAATTACAAGGAAAAATTGCAAAAACAGAACTCTCTGCCACAGATTTATATATACAAAAATCTTTAAAAGGAATCTGGAACTAAGTTGAAGGGTTTACATTACAAAAATAAACAAAAATATATGGGCATTTTAAAGGTCAAAATAAAAACAGAAACAAAAAAGCATACAATATCACATACACATGGCACGTTTATAAAATTTTCATGATCATGTTTAAAAAACATTTCAGTTAAAATCAATTGTAACTAATATTTCTCTTAATCTCTCTCAACACTATTCATTTAATGGAAAAAATATAAGTATTTAACAAACAATTTTTTTTTACTTTATAATTTCAATCAAATAGGTCCATATTTCCAAGGAATATTTGCAATTGGAACCGATTGGTTTAGTATTTGTATTCTTCTTTGCCTTGATTTTGGTGATACAATTTACGGCCATGTTGTTCCATCGTTTTGGTACTTTGTCGCATATTTTAGCATCGACCGAATTGAATTTCTTCAAAAAAAAATCAGAAGATCTATCACAAGATGCCCTAATAGATAAAGTAAGTGATGGCCCAGCAATCGTACTTATTATTTTTTAAATACACTCGTAATATTCATATATTCTTATATTACAGCATGCCGTGGAAATAGTTAAAAATCTCCAACGACTGCAGGGTATCGATGGAGATTATGATAATGATTCCGGTAGCGGTCCTGATCGTATTGCTAGACGTAAAACTATACAGAATTTAGAAAAGGCTCGCCAGCCAAGACGACAAATTGGCACTTTAGATGTAGCGTTTAAAAAGCGTTTTATGAAATTAACCGCAGAAGCTGAAAAAAATCCATGTAAGTATTGTCCTTAAATACATATAAAAGAATAATTATGGTAATATGGTAAACAAGCTTAAATCGATTTAAGCTATTCTTACATACCGACACAGATATACAACTCTGACGAAAGAAAAGTTGCGAAGAAGACAACGAGTGTTTTCAATTATATATTCTGTTAAATTTATTGTTAGATTTTTTCCGATATTGTGTTTAAATGTTATGTGAAAGATTAGCTTAAGCCGACTTAAGCTATTCTTACATACCGACACATATATACATCTATGACGAAAGAAAAGTTGTGAAGAAGGCAACGAGTGTTTTCAATTATATATTCTGTTTAATTCCTATTAGATTTCTTCCGGTATTGTGTTTAAATATTATGTAAAAGATTAGCTTAAGTCGACTTAAGCTATTCTTACATGCCGACACAGATATACATCTATGACGAAAGAAAAGTTGTGAAGAAGGCAACGAGTGTTTTCAATTATATATTCTGCTAAATTTCTGTTAGATTTCTTCAAATATTGTGTTTAAATGTTATGTGGAAGATTAGCTTAAGTCGACTTAAGCTATTCTTATATATCGACACAGATATGTAAAATTTATTTTACATACATATTTATTTATTTTTCTGTACTCTCTCTTTGATGTTTACTTACAGCCACTCCTATTTTGACTAGACGTTTAACTATGCGTGCTGAAACTATACGAGCTTTGGAAGTGCGTAAAAATTCCGTTATGGCTGAGAGAAGAAAATCGGCCATGCAGACATTGGGAGCTAAAAATGAATACGGCATTGCTGCCGTTTCAACTGTAGGTTTTAAAAATATTTCTAAATACTTTTTAATTTTAAATGGTTTTAATGATTTTGTTTTCTTTAATTTTAGCTTAATAATAATGGTGGTATTCCAAATATGCGCAGTGGCCGCGTTTCAAATGCTGGCATTAATATTAAAGATGTCTTTAATGTAAATGGTGTCCCTACGGAGGTAAGTTAACATTTGGACTTAGAAATACATTTGCTTCAAACACATATTTTAGCGATTTCTTTGGCGAATTACATTTGTCAAAACCATAAATCATAACTCCTCGAGACTCTATTAAGAAATTATAAAAGAATCAGACTTAAGTTAAACTACTCATCACTCCAAAGCAAAAAAAGAGTAATCCAGCCAAAACGCACGATGTTAATTGTAAATAACAAAAAAGTTTTCAGAGAATTATCTTAATATTTTGTATTATGATAGAAGGCTTTGGTGGCATACCTCTATCCGTCGGTCCATATTTGCAATGACTCTGAAACATAATTGAGGTTCAGTGTCGTTAATGTGCGAATTATCTCATCCTTTAGCTCTTGAACGACGAGCACATTTTCTTTTAAATATCCCGAAAAAAAGAAGTCCTTGATCGTGGCGGCCAATTAACATCGCCACTACATGAGATAACACGGCCATTAAATTTCTCCAGCAAAAGAGCTATTGTGTGGCAAATGTCACCATCCTGTTGGAACCACATATCGTCCAAGTCCATATTCTCTATTCCTGGCTACAAGAAATTCGTTATCATCTCGCGATAGCGAACACCATTCACGATAACTGCTTAGTCAACCTCATGTTTTCAACAGCAATGTTTTTCGCAGAACAGGTTTTCCTACATTTCCTATATTCCCCCGTTTTGCTGAAATTTGAACACAATTCTCACGATTGTGGACACGTTTGGTCGATTATGCCGACAAAAAAATGACAAAGTGCACGAAATACATTTTGATTGAATGCCCACTTTCGTAAAAGGCTTCAACAATATTAACGCGCTGCCCAATTGTGTACCTCTCCATGGTTGAATTTGACAAAGACTGAAACATAGAAATTTCGAATTAAGTTGGGGAAAAAACTTGACGTTAAGGTGTGACTCACAATTAACATCGTGCTTTATGGTTGGACATTAATTTTATAATTAGCAAACCACCATCTTCCACCTTCTTTCAATAGAGAAGTTTGTGAAAGGAATAGCTTATTTAGACCGAAGAAATAAAGGTTATTAGAAAATTTCGGAGCCGGACACACTAGCATCCCACAGACTAAATTTAAACTTATTCGTGATGATATTTCTATTAGGGACCTCTGTGTTAAAGCAGACTTGATGGCAGACACGGTGGCGGGCTAGCAATTCAGTGAAGGAGAGAACTAAGAATTCTAATAGACGTGGGAATTGTGTCTTGGCCCTAGAAAGATATCTGATAGTGTCGTCAATTAGAATGTTAGTAGAGTCTTACTTTACGGTCTGTAGAGAATGAACTTTGAACAGATCGAATCATGCCTGGAAGAACAGATTGAACTGCAGGGTATACAGGATATTGTGGCCTCGTCTGAGACTGACAGATTCAAACTACCATTTTGGTATGAATCGAGAAAAAGTCATGGTCACTATAACTGGGCATTCATTGATAAGGAAGACCATGAGTAAATGGGATAATGGCATACAAGTTTTATGCAGGTTATAAAAAGATGTAGAGGAGATTGAGAGAGTTGAGCACTTATTGTGACTTTATTCATGGCTGAGTTGATTTGGATGCTACACACTGGGCGTACTCGAACTAGATTGCCGGTAAAGGACTTATGGTTCGTAATAGAAATTTACTTATGATTGCAGTCTCTCATTGGTCCATATTCTTGCTTTATTTATAAGCATCTCTTTCTTCTACTGAAGGAACTGACACTGGACCGATCGATCACTGAGATAATGCGTAATATGTCACGCCACCCTTCATAAAGTAAGTAACTAACAAACATCCATATCTACATACATAATTCGTACGACATCCCAAGTGGAACAAGAGAGACTTCTCTCAATCAATGAGCTGCCACCAAATCTATTTTTAGACTCATTGATAGGCACCTACTGCTTAACGCAGGTTTCTAACGGTAAATGCATTAGTTAGACAAATTTTTTTGTTAGCGCAAATACTCATAACCAATCGCTAGCGATGTTATGAAGTGATACCACTGTTGAAAATTATCAGATAGTCTGACATGGTATTCAACCGAAGACCTCTTGGTTGGTCTTATCTACCAAATAACAGCGGCACTAACTAACTAAGCCACTATTAAATCGAACAAAAACAAATTTCTTTAAAGAAAAGCTTAAACCAAAGTAGTTTTTCTTATGGGTTAAAAACGACTGTGCCAAATATTTTAGAAATATGGACCTATTTGGCTCAAACTGTCATATTTATTTTTACTTCAAACCAGGAAAAATCAAGCATATCTTTGCTACACAGCCGAGTAGAACTAAATTAAGGTAAAATTAGGTGTAGAAAAGTTCTTCGCAACATTTCGTATTAGCACTAAGGTGAATACAAAATCGGGTCATAGTTAAACCCATCATATTATTAAGTAAGAAATTTAACTCTAATCTATTAAGCAATGTGAAGGCCATAAAAATGCCTTTAGGACTGTATTGTGGGATTTTGGTTTATTGGTTTGTGTCAAGGTTGTTAACGTGTTACCCTGGTAATAGCGTACTCATCTTTGTGGGTAACACAATCTTATATGTTTAAAATTAACGGACATAAAATATAGAATTTGAGAGCGTTTGAGACATTTCCGGGACTTTCCAAACTGTAGGCAATTGGGTATATAAGGAGGCTGCTTTGCCTTCGTCGGTAAAGGTATCGTTTTTTACAGTCATAAAGTAAAGTCGTGTTGAGGTGCGAATAGAAGTGTTGTATAACCGAATATGAGTGGCGTGGTGTAGTGGTTAGAGCGCACGCATAACAACACAAACGACCAGGTTCGAGCCCCAGCAGAGGACATGACGAAGAAAAATTTAATTGTGGTTTCGAATGTTCAGCTCCATCTAAAAAAAAAAAAATTAAAATACAGAAGATCAGAGAGCTTGATCTTCCCGCATACCTCTGTTGGAAAACACGCCACCTACTGGGAAAAAATTACAATGCTCAAGTAAAGATCACCACCATTTAGCAAGGATCTTAACCACTACACAAAATCATATGGAGAAAGATACAGCAGATTATAATCATCTACGTAGCATGAAAGATCAAACTGATTAAAGAAACTGAAACAAAGCAATGGATGCTTTGCGGAAAGCCAATATGCTCCCTAAAGGAGTAACGGAGAAAAAAATATATAAAACAAAATAAGTACTGTATTAAGATAAGCTGCATAAAGAAAAAAACAACAACAACATGGTATTTATTTTATTTTGACGCAATTAAAAAGAACTCAAACGTTTTAAAAAAGGTTAAAACGTAACAATATGTTATCGCTTGACAGCAACTTTATTAGTTGTAAATTATACTACTTGCTAGGAGCCGAAGATACAAATTTCGTGGTCTTTTCAAGCTCGTTTTATACTTGTTCAACAGCATTTTGAAAGCACATAATTTTATCCATCCTATTTCTTATTTTAACATTTTGTTTATTTTTCAGCAAATCTACGGCTCAAATGGTGGTGGCACTATTAATCAAGGCTACGAGCATGTAAATGAAGACGATGATGGCAATTCATTAAGATTGACCACTAGAAATCCACCACAAGTTACATGGGGTGCGAATAGTAATAATACCGGACGTTTGTGATCATTAATATTAGCAAGTGAAATAGAAAAACTAAATTAATTAACGAAATTATTAGTTATATATAAAAAAATTATTAAATTTAAAATAATATAATATGATAATAGTTTACTTTTAATGCTATTTAAATAATAATTGTAATTGTTAAATAAGTTCTCATTTAGTGGTCACAACTACAAAGTCTTCCAGTTAATTCTCTTTTTTGTTACGCAGACTTTTCGTCCCCAATTCTTATCTGATTGCTGCCTATTTTAACCTTTTTTTTTACTGCCTTTTTATATGTTTAATGTAAGAATTATTTTTTTTTTATTTTTAGTATAAAATTTTGTATATAAAAATAATTATACAACGAATAAAATTGTTTGTTTTTTGTATATATTTTAGTTTATTTTTGAAATATAGTATTTAACATAATCACTTCAATTTGAAAATGAAGCATATGCAATCAAACTCAAGTTAGATTAAGCTAATCACACTGCCGTTCGAAAGAAATTCTTTCCATAAATGGATCGACAATCAAATGACTTGATCTATGCGGAACAATATTTGTACTACTTTTTTTTAATAAATAAATTGTAAATTTAGAATTTTAAGATAATTTTTTGTTTAATTATACTTAAATAATAATTTTTTAGCAGAGATTTTTAATTAAAAAATTGTTGTTAAACTATTGCCAACAATACCAGTGTAATAATCCTTATATAGAATACTCACTAGCATGACAATTGAATACAAGGAAACAATTATTATATAAAAATTTATATAGAATTATTTATATAAATAAATTGTAATTTTATTATATTTTCTTTTATTTTATTTTATTTTATTTTCAATTGCATTCTTCTTCGCTTAGAAATATTGTAATAAATATTTTGTTTAATATAAAAGAAGATTTCAATGATTGTTTTCGCAGGCGTCATAGTAGATACTACTACTGTTACGAAAATAAAAATGCCTAAAAAGAAAATACGCCACATTAGTGCCTTTGGGACGATATTGTGGGATTTTTGTCTATTAGTTTGTGTCAAGGTCGATAAAATGTTACCCTGGTATTGCCGTACCTATTTGAGTATTTGACGGTATTGCTATACTGATTTGTGTATTTGACGGCTTTGCAAATTCGACCATCTTTGGGTAACACAATCTTACATGTTTAAAATCAACGAGGATATGAAAGCGTTTGAGACATTTCCGGAACTTTCCAAACTGTAGCCAGTTAGGTATATAAGGAGGCTGCTTTGCTTACATCGATATGGTTATCGTTTTGTAGTTATAAAGTAAAGTCGTGTTTAGGCGTAAATAAAATTTAAATAAGAAGATATACTGTACAAAGATAAAGTAAGGAAATAAAACTGGAAAGCAACAACAACGTGGTTTTATTTTATTTTGATGCAATTAAAAAGAACTCAAACGTTTTAAAAACGTAACAGTACTTTTTATTGTAAAATCATTATTGCAATAATCACTATTTGTTCCATTTAACATCTTCCAATTGCTTAATGGCCATCGATGAAAAAAAAAGAAATTTAAGTCGGTAAAGTCGAACTATTTAATGTCAAAACATAATTAAAACATACTTTCACTTACATAAGCTCCACTAAATACTAATTCTAGATAATCCTTATTCTAGATAATCTTAATACCAACTGAAGTTAGTAGATAATCTTACGGAATAACAGCCCAATAGGCATTTTTACTCCGAGTAAGTAAAGCTTACAAGAATAATCGTAAATTTTGTCGATGGATTGTTTGGGACAGTTTATTGAGTTTACATAAGTTTTATGTCTAAATATTTTAAATAATCTTATTTGGTGGCATAGCAGAATCTATACAGAAAGGCATAATGTCATCTGACCCTTAGTAGTCGCTAGGCTCAATACTATTTCATGTAGCTCGCTCATTAGTCCTTATTTCGGCGCATAAAAATAACATTTCTTTTGACAACACGATATAGATGTTCGAGTAAATTCGAAAAGGTCGGCTGGTCCGGCCAATCAAGAACATTGTAGCCGGTGATTTATAATCATTATCATATTGAAAAACGTTAACTGAGGTATGCAATATCATAATTTTTCAAAAGTTGCGTATGGATATGTATCTAATGGGTCGATTATGAATGGCAACAGAACTTCAATTGCGTTGTCAACTGCCCATAGTTACATTACATTTGGCAAATGGCAAATAAAAATGTACTAATTACAATTGCTATTTAGGCAACTGCAAATTTCATTAATTAATATTAATGCCCCCAGCCCCCCCAACAAGAAATATGAGAGCAGATCTTTGATAATACCAAAATGAGATCCAATATTGTTTCTTGTATCCGTTTGATCTGAGCGCATACAAGATATCTCTGAAGGACATTCATCGTGATACTGTTGAAAGGGTGTTAAGAGGCTCACACGAGAATGTCGTCCTAGAAGGCCGCCCAGCCCCCGTGGCGGAAAGCGAAAAATACCTTCCCAGAGAGACCAGAATTGTCCTAGCGCAACTGAGATCTGATTACTGCACAAGGCTTTACTCATATTGGGCAGGCATCAATGAAGATATTCCCAATACCTGTCCGGCCTGTTGAATAGGTCCTCATGATGTCCAGCATTTGTTCGCCTGTAGTGCAAACCCATCAAACCTGGTCCCCAGATCACTCCGAACAAATCCGAGGGAAGTGGCTCAACTCCTTGGTCTTAGAATAGGCGAAGAAGAAGAAGAAGAAGAGGGGGAAAATAAATGATAATAAATATACATTCTTGTATTTTCAGGTCAAGCTGCTACAACAACACCTTCAACATATTTTAACAAATTCTTTCTCATTTAAAATTAAAAAAAAAATAAATCACCAAAAAAATGTAAGTCGTCACAAAAATGTGTGTCGACAAAATGGAAGTCATTTTCACTTGACATCGTAGTCAACACTTTTATAGAATAAGAAAATTATGTCGACAGTCATCTATACATTTCAATGTTGACAATGAGAAAACGGTGTCGTCTTCTGTCGATGACGGCATATGGAATAATGATTTTTATATATTTTTATAGCGTTTGTTGCTTTTGTTTTGCACTACATTGTAGTTTCTTATTTAGAAAAAAGCTAAAATTTTCGTTGATTATATTCGTTATATACTGGCCCTTATCACGGTTACCGTATTCGTTGTCGTATTTCAACATTACAGAAATATCGAAAAACGACTACGACTCAACAACCATGCTAAGGGTGATTAATTTTTCTCTTCTTTGTTTTAACTTGTATAATGTTGAATATTTATATGTATGTATGTACGATATATATTTAGTAAAATAAATTTTACGGTCATCGAAAAAATGCTTAGTATTACGTTACGTTACATCCAATATGTTTATAAGAGCAATCTACCCAAGCCATTTGTAGTTTCATTCCACCATTCGTAAACAAATAATCTTCCAACAAATTTTTGTGGTAGGCAAGTCCAATAATTATATTTTACAATGCTTTATTTCTGTTATTTTCTCCTAAACTATTTTAACAATATTTATGACTAAAATTCAACTAAAATTTAAAGGATAAAATACGTTTTCAATTAACAAATATACATACAGAGCATGTACTCCCTATTCTGTTTGCATATACTATATGAATAAATTTAATATGTCCTTGCTAATGCTTATGGGGTAGAGTGGGCTTGATAAGAGGTCATAGGTGCAAATATTGTAGATACATATTTTTGAACGGGGAACATGTTAAAGACATGCTTTAAACAGCTACAACTACACAAATATATTTTATACAATAATATTATTTTCAAATGTTATATATACTCAATCATCTCTTTAGATTATTTTGTGGGGTGGGGGCAAAGCGATAAGTTTTTTTTTATTTAGAATTCAAATCGAAATGTTTAAAAATATAAGTTTTTAATGATTATTATTTTAAACCTTGACATGATTGCCCTTTTTGGCGGCAATAGGTAATTTGTCACCTTCCAAAAATGGATTAACAGCAACAGCAGCAGCTGGAGCAACAGCAAAACCATACAATTTCTTAACGGGGGCATTTGAATTGTCAATACCATTGTCATTTTGGAATTGATGCATTAAAAACTTTTCCATCGTAGAAGCCATTTCACTATTGCCCGAACTGGTATCCTGGCCAGCGCAATCAAACATATGTTCACTGTCACAGGTACAATCTTGGGCGGCCTGATATTCACGACTAAAGAGAGCGGTATTTTCAAATTTCGAAATGCAACCTTCGTTTTCCTCATAACCGTAAGGGCAGGGATTGGGAGGATTGCAATAGGCCGGTAGACTAGCATCGGTTTTAATAAGCGTGGGAAAATGATTGGGTGCTTCGCCCATACCACCCGATACATATTGATGACCCCACAACGAACTGTGCTGTAGAAATTCTTGATCGCGTATGGAGGGATTAGGCCCACCGGGGAATACATTGCGGTATTCATAGTCCTCTGGTATATTTTGACTAGACGAGCGTGATACCATATCGAGGCCTTTAGACAAATCTGTATCCATATCGAAATAATTACTTAAAGGATCATTCTCCTTGTCCATGCGATTAAGCAGTTCAGTAAGAAGAACATCTGCAAAAATACTCTCCTTGGAAATCGGAGCATAAGCCACGGCATTTTGAGCGGCTGTTAAAGTTATCAGAAGTAAGCAAAAAAATTTGCTGCCCATAATTGGACGAGAACCTAAATTTCATAAAAATCAGAATTAATTTAAAATTATATAAAAAAAATAGATAATTTTATTTACCGTCTGTTTTTAATAACATTTTTTCACGTTTTTAATATTTTTCGTTATCAGTTTGTTTTTCGTTCGTTTTCTTATCGATTTTTCTCCGGAAATGTAAAGTTCGCCAGCACAACAAGTATCAAAGTGTATGTATTTTTATTTTCCTTCGTACGACCACAATAGAGTATAGCATATCTTAAGGCTGCCATATTCATTAATTATTAAATTAATTTAAGCCATTCACCTCAAGATGGCGTATAATAAACTTTGGTAATACCGTGTCCAAAGTATACTCCAGACTCAAAATATAAGCCTCTTAAGTTGAACTGAATCGCATTGTTAACGGTTTTATTATGATTTTTTTTAAACATGCTTCTAGATATAGAATACTTCGTTCGTAAAATATATCGTCAAAATACGTACGCATTATGACGGTAGGTCACAAATATTTTGATTTAGAAGACTGTAGTACTGCTATTTAATTAGTTTTCTTTCCATGGCATATACCGTATACTGGCTATTTTACCTTCATCAGTTGCAGCACTCTTGACTTTTGTCCTTTACAAAGGAAAAATATATGGCATCACTTTGAATCTCAACAGCTGTTGCAATCAAAACAAATCATCTCCTCTTCTTTTTAGTAAAAATTATTAGAAAAAACAAAAACAAAAACAAAATTAATGCGCCTTTAGTTCTCATGTTTTTTGTTTTTTGCAAATCTAGAAAAATAAATAATTTTAGATATAATTTTGTTAAATTTTAATTTTGTTGTTGAGATTATTAAAATGGCAGCTAAAGAAGTAACAACACAAAACTGGAAGAAACCTGATGAGGTTGGTTTAAAAAAATAAATTCATAAAATTTTTATAAACTTAGTGTAATCCAATGTTGTCTCCCATGTTATGCAGCTCATACGTTTGCAAAGACTTAAGCAAAAAAAGAAACAACTGGCGGCACGTTTAAATACGAATAACAAGAGTAACAATGTTCGAGAAGTTGTCTCGGAAACAGATAAGACCTCCTTATTGGAGGCAAAAATGGGTCAAAAGCGTAAAAACCCTTTTGCAAAGTGGGTATATTTTCTATATATGTGTTGAAAATGAAAAAAGAAGAAACATTTTTTTTTTTTTTTTTTTTTTATTAATTCTTCCAAATATAGATCAGCGGACAACACCAAGAAACCTAAAATTGATACTCAAGACGAAAACGAAGATTCTTTAATGGGTTTTATTGGATCGCCGGTAACACCTGCCCGCGAAACATTTATAAAAGAAACACCTACCCGTCCTCCTGCTGCCAAATTAGTTCTACAACCATTTGATGCAAAATCATTTTCTAAACTTTTGCAACAGTCTTCCGCTTCTGCCACGGCTTTAGAAGACGACGACACTACGATAGAGAAACAGAATATAACAAAACACTTGCCCATTGATTGGAGCTTGAAGACTCGAGTTCGTTTCTTTTGTCGTTCTGATTTACCAGCCACTCAACTGAAAACCAGCCAACTGGCAAGTGGCCTTACAAGTTTTGTGCGTTGCATTGATACCCAAAGCGACACCAGTGGCTTGGATATTTCTCCTGCGACAAGATTTAATCAGGCCACATATTATTGGCAACATCCGCATATACCTTGGATGACTTTGTTCCCGCGCAATTCACGCGATAACACAGGCATTACAGTTGGAGAAAGAGAGCGCAAGGCGTTGGCCGACGATTGGGATTATAGTTTCCGTGGGCTTTTCCACCTCCTAAGAGCCCGACAATGTGCTTATTTTTATTTCTGCGCCAATTCGTTCACCGTATTATTTCGAGCCGCAGGTACTGGTGGTAGAGCTGAAATTCATGCTCTTATGTCACCTACAACTAGTGGTATGCGTCAAGCTCTACGGCAAGAGGGTATTGAATACACCATGCCTTTAAAAAGAGATAATGGAGGTCTAAATAAATCTGTGGACGTAGAAGACAGCAACAGCAATCAATCACCTCTTAGCAGCAGTTCTGCGAAAATGGAAACTAGTAGTATGGAAAATGATGATAAAATCAATGAAGACAATGATGAAGACGAAGATGAAGATTGGCTTGATAGTTTAGAGGTTGACGAAAAAGAAATACGTAAAATACAAACAGCCCATCAACGCAAACTTAAAGTAAAAGAAATGTCAGAAGACTTTAGTGATAATTCGTTAGTTTTAATCGAAGGTGTAGAGTGTCAAGGTTTTTTTAGCTTTTTGCTCAATGCCAAGAGTACAATAAGCACAGTGGGGCGTTTGGCAGGTGTACCGCCGACACTCTTAGCTCCTGTGGCATTTCCTAAAGCTACGATGCAACATTTAAATACTCGCTCTAGTAAAGTACGCATGGATGGCACCGACTACTTTAGCATTGAAGTTAAGGGTATAATTATGCCCACATTTCTGCCCTATGTATGCCAGTTATTAGGAGAAACGAAAAACACATTTAGTGCTACATTAGCCTCTACGACAAATACTTTGGCCTTTAGTAAAGCTTCGCAAAAACTTTTGGAAGATTCCGCAGTTCAGAGCCCAACAAAAGGTGAAAACGAAGAGCAACATCACTTAAATGAAGAAAACGCTGCTGGTCAAGTTTTTGGTAAAGAAAATCTCTCCGATTGCGGTTTACAAACATGTGTTATTGAGAGTTTGTGTCGTACGGGCCATCAGGCTGTTACACTTTTGGAGCGAGTATGCTACGATAAAGAATACGGTTATGCATGGAGCTAGTGATGCGCGTTAGGCTTGCCAAATAATTTTCAATATTTTAAACCTTTTGCTTTTTTTATGACATTAAGTAATTGCAATGAAAAGCAAAGCAAAGTTAAATTAAAAGTTTTTGTAATTTCTTTTTTAATAAACAAATATGAAAATTCTTAAGAATCGAAAATTTTCAAATAGTGTAACTTTTCTGTCTCCGAAAAGAATTTCTATTAGAAACGTTTGTTATAGATTAAAATTGTCTAAGAAAGGCTTTTGCTGCAAGCTTTGTGGTATACCCCAAAGGCCATCCAGTTTGTAGAACTCAAAAATAGCTAAAAATGCTGCTAATGTAATCCGCATAAAAGACGCTTACAGTCGGTCTGAAAAACATCGACATTCGAACTCAATCATATTATGTTGCAGTTTTTTTTTACCTATTGTGCACTTTTGGAAGTACATATACATGTCTTAACACTAATAGTATGATAAAATAAAAACTTCAAAGTTTTTAGTTAAAAAAAATTTTGTATTTTACAATAAAACTACAACTTAATTACTAAATCCCCGTATGCTACTCTACTAATGATCGACAATAATTAATTCATCAATACTCCAGTCCTCATAAGAATGATCAGGTAAAAATCGTCTTATAATAATTGGAATCTTTTTTTGTTTCAACTCTTTCATAGCAATTTGCAGGGGATCGGTTTCACCTTCCAGTTCTACCATTATTGGAGCGCACATAGCAATCTGTAATGCTCTTGTGCCCAAAACACGAGCTCTTTCATATTTCGTCATGTATTTTGTTGTAATACGTTTCGATTTAGGAACGCCGCCGCCGGCATTTCCAGTTGCTATGATTTCAATATTATCCACTTCTTCCTCCTGATTGATGTCATCGATATTGTCTTCCTCATCAACATCGTCGAAATCATCACCTCCAACACTAAGCGAAATGCAAAGAAAACAAAATTATTACACATTGTTTACCCATAATATTAAAGCAAATAGAGAGAAAACGTGGTAATATTTTGAATTTACTTTATATATAAATCTAATAGATTTTAAGTGAAAAAACATAAACTGTTGAACTTACTCATCGTTATCAAAATCACCATCATCCATGTTTATAAATTAAAGTTATTTAAATTATTAAAAAAGTACGAAAATCTTCCAAAAAATTAAGCGGCTCAACACTTTCTCATTAAAATGAATGAATTACAGCAAAAAAAACTGACAAGTAAAAGTACAAAGAGTTGTAATATTTAGTATTAAATCACAATACGGTGATGCCAGATATTTGCTATTGGTGCGTTTGACAACAAAACATTTTTATAGCCCATTACGCAGAAATCAATCAATCAACTCCATGTGATTTTCAATACTAATCAATAGAAATATTTCTTGCTTTATTTCTTTTTCCAAAGTGCGAGTATATATGATTTTGTATGTATCTTCAGAAAATCTCTAAACCATTCGATTTTTTTTTTGTATGTCTACCAATGCCTATTTAAAAATTATTTTGTATTTCTATAAAGACTATTACCAATTTACATTCATACCACGCAACCGCATTTTAATTTTATTTGTTTTTATTAGGGCATATTTCATTTATTTTCTATCTATCAAGAGGTCCTCGGTTTACACCCAAACCAAACCACATGAAAACGAAACAAATTTGACCACAGCGTTATCACATCATAACATTAGCTAACAATTGATTTGAGTATTACATTTGCCGTTCAGAGTAAGTGTTCAACTGTAGGTCCCTGTCAATGAGTCTTAATATGGAATCGAATAGCTCATTGATTGAGATAAGTCCCCGTGTTCTTTCATGGAATGTAATTGGAATTATTACATATGTATATGCAATAATCAAACCATATGAAAACGAAACAAATTTGACCACAGCGTTATCACATCATAACATTAGCTAACAATTGCTTTTGAGTATTACATTTGCCGTTCAGAGTAAGTGTTCAACTGTAGGTCCCTGTCAATGAGTCTTAATATGGAATCGAATAGCTCATTGATTGAGATAAGTCCCCGTGTTCTTTCATGGAATGTAATTGGAATTCTTACATATGTATATGCAATAATCAATAAAGGTCAGCACATTAATAGGGCAATCTATTCTATGCAAAATTTTGTTTTATTTGTCCTTAAATCGTAAGAAAAGAAAAAATGAATTGTTCTGATTTTTGGGTAAAATTTTGTAAGTTAACTCTTTGACATTATTTAAGTTTAGTTTCCAGAGCACTGACTGTTGAGATAACAAGCAAGAAGTTGTGCTAGATTGCTGGTATCCTGCTGTAAACAATTCCGCTATGGACTGTTAAAAAAAGGATTATTCAGCGGTGTTCTTACAAAGGATAAAATAGATGCTGTTTTCTAACTCATTAATAGATTTTAGAAAAGCTCACAAATCGATCTGGACTTTCCTAATTGTGACTAAATACAGTTTCCTCGAAATTCGGCAACTAACTTAACTAAAAACGGTGACATTTTACAGCTACCTGTCCTATCTTACAGTATGATATGTCTCAAGAGAAAAATGTTGCACGAGGAATGTGCTGAGTTGAAAATGCTATCTTTTCGGCTCTTAGTATCGACAAAATCCATACATAATAAACATTGATTTTATTCTTGAGAATAGTCTTTAAACTTTATTCAAATAACTTAGTTTCTCCAATGCATCATCAAACAAAAAGTGAGCGAAATTGAATAATGCGAGTGCCAATTTCCATTCTTAGTAATTGTCGATTTTTGTATATCTTGAGAACGGTAAAATTGGAATTTTTTGAGTTTGGTTTAAGTGGCTTTATTGTCAATACACATCAATGGGTGGTCACCTTCCATACATAGTATATATTGATTTTTACATATCTTGAACGCGGCAATAGTTGAATTCTCTAAATTTAGTCTAAGTAACTTTGTTGTTAATGACATCAATAAAAATTAGGCGGAATTAGAAAAGTGGGCGTAGTACCTCCCATACATGTATAGCAAATACATATTGATTTTTGGATATCTTGAGAACAATTTGCTAAATGGAATAGAATTAATTTTTATACATTGTTGCGTTTTTAACTTTGTAAAAACTCTTATTAAAAATTAATTTGTGATTGGTTTTAATTAAAATTCTTTTTTAACACAGTTCTTTTGTTTCATTGCTTATTACCTTTTCTCAAGCGATAACAATTTCTATTCTTGTTACTCCATCTCCTTCTCTGTTTATTCGACAGATCTTTCCACCTAAAGATCTACATACCCGATAGTTATTATAACGACCTGTTCAACCAGAGTTTATCCACACTAAACTCTCTTTACACTTAGTTCAAACCAATAACTCGATCGCTGACTTTAAACCAAATAAACTCTTTTCACGCTGAGTTTACACCACATAAACTAACTTTGTTGAGGCTCAAAGAAGGCTCTTAAAATGTAAAACTTGCGAAAAAAAAAGTCATCATATCATTTTTAAAGTTTTGTACTGTGCGAAATCAAAAACTTTTATTTGTAAGTAATCGTTGTTTGTTATTGAAACATTAAATCAATAAATAAAATAATCATTCCACGACAGACCAATTACTTTTGATAGAACGATGTCTTAGCTAGCTAGTATACTTAAAAATATTTATTTAAATAAAATTCCATGAACTACAAGCTTATATAAATAATCCCATTATCTGGCAATGTTAAACGTTTCATTTTAATAAAATGCAGGTATAGGAGAGAGCCATGTCTACACAACAATTCAGTTTAATTCTTGCTCTCATATTGACATGTTCATTGCATGATTTGTAACGGCTCGAAGGACGGTTTTTTAATTTTAAGTGATTGGCTGCTAAAATAAGGGAAATTCACAATTTCGCTTTAGTTTTGGTGTGTGCACATTAATGGAAAAGGTCAATGAAACAACAACAATAAAAAATCAGTTTATTTAATGAATTATAATTAACGAGAATAAGAAGAAATAACGAAGTGAAACGAAAGTGTTAATGGATACAAAAAATGAGTGATATTCTGTTGTTATTTAAGAACAAATAAAAAAATACAAAAAATCAAGAATAACAAGCAAAAAGTGGAAGCGACCTTAGAAATAAACTCGTCTTAATTTTTGCTGAAGTGGAAAAAATCATTAAATTCAATGTAAATACTAAAATTTTATCTTGTTTCATTGTATTTTTATTTCTTGTTTTGTGTCTAGCTAACAAGTAGAACATTATTGCCCTCACACATGCATATGTAGATATGTACTTATAAGAAAAATACACCTAAGTAAATATATTTCGTTGTGGTTGCCGTTGTTGCTTTTATTTAATATATAGTTATTTTTGTGTATTAAGTTTACATTCTAAAATGCTTTGCATTCAAATAAAAAAAAAAAAATACAACTATTATAACTACAACTACAACGAATTCAAAAGCAATAGTTGTTGGCAAAAAATAAATAGAAAACGGACAAAATTTTAAAACTTGAAATCAATACTAAACAAATACCGACAACAATAGCAATAATAGCAACTACGTATGACAAAACCACATAATCAAGTAGACGATGTTGTTGTGTTCGTATATTACTTTCTTATGCTTGTTGTTAGTGATGGCCTGTTTTATCCCATTCACTTGTATTTATATCAATAGTAGCAAACACTGGCAGACACTACAACAACAACAGCAAACATATACATTTTATAATATAAACTCTAATTAAGAAAAAAAAATGTGTCGAAAGAGCAGAACAAAAACAAAATGGAAATTAAGCCATATGTACATGCACATACAAATACTATAGTCGAGGGAAAAATACTTGTACGCAAAGAAAATGATTTTGTAATAAACAGATCAAAATTTCTTGCCCCAAAATAAGAAAACAAAAGGGGAGATCAAAAAATATAAACAACAATAGTCTTAAAATCTCTATATAATGATATTTTATTTAATTGCATACTGATGTACGTACATAGTATTTACATATACCTATACAGTCAGGGTTTAACGTTAAAATGCACCAAAAAATGTGTTTAATCTTTCAGTACCAATATCAATATTTATGCGTTATTACTAATCTTATTCTATGCGATTAGTACGCACTTAATCACTAAGACGTAATTTATATAGAAAACTGTTTTTTTAAAAAAAAAAACTTCTTCAACAGAAATGATTTAAATCGAAACGATTCAAAACGAGGCCTTGGTGTATTGACATACAGTATTTACTTTTTACTATCAAGGAATTCTGAAGAATACACAGCGGGAAACAAAATTGTAATATTTGCTGATTCAAAGAAAAAGAACTTGTTTGTTGTTATTATAAATATATAAAAATTTATTAATTATACTTATATTTTGTGAATGTTGGAACCACTGTAGTCAAAATTATGATTGACTTTCTAGTTCAGTGTTCATTATTTAAACAAGTCACGTTTTTTCGTGTATACTTTCAATATAAAAAAGTCACGTTTTTTAAACCGATACATAATTATTAGATAAAATTATATTATATTTTTTATAACAGATGCAAACAATCACAATGTTAACAATGCGATCTACTTGATCAAAAAAATTTTTTAATTAATATTTTATAGTCAACTTTGCTCTTAAAAAAACATTTAATTAAAAATTGAACTTGTTGGTAATTTCACTATTACAATTGTGACATTATTTAAAAAGAGCATTCTTTAAGTCGTGTTTGTTTTAATTGCGATTTTTTACTTAGCGGTCCAATTTATCAAATAAATTTTGTATGGTGTTTGTGCCAGGTAACTAGAAAAATAAATGATAATTTTTTTTCATGTTTTTGTGAATAAAGTATTAATATTACAACTGAGTTTTTTCTAAGACGTTTATTTACATTAACGTCACTGAGTAGTAATGTCAGTTGCTCTAATTATGGCCACCAGTGTCTGTGAAACGATCTATCGTTTTTTCTATAAAAACTTAAACCAAAACCAGCCTCCATATGCAACAGCAAACTAAAACGAAACTGCCTTTAGTGTGTTTCATTCAAAAGTTTTCATACATAACACTATTTCAAAACGTACTTTGTTGCGGACAATGTATTGGGTTCAATAGAATTCTCTTAAATTTTAAAAAAGAAAACAAGAAAAATTAAATAAAAAAGTAAAATAAATAAAAATAATCAATAACAAAATGAATGTTTTCGTAGAATTATGGAATATTTTTATAGCCTGTTTTTTAAAATGAGATATTAATGCAGTCTGTTTAAAGGTCTATTTACACTAATCAGTACACCGTATTAGTGCCGTGTCAGTTCAGTTTTAATGCAAATTAGCACTGATCAGCAATATCAATTTACACATATCCGACGTATGTATGTATGCCCATGTGTGTGAAATTAAATACGTTTTTCTTAATATAACAAAAACTTGTGTAAGTTAACAGAATATGTGTGAAGATAAATACGAATATGCAATTTTTCTGTTATGTTAAGAAAGACTGCTGTGCTAACATTACTTCCACAATGGTGGTTTAAAAAATATAATTTTAGATAAAAATAACTAAAATAAGGTAAAGAATTACAAAAATTTGAAAAAATATTATGGCTATTTCATTATGTCTATTTTTGGTTTTCTATAATAGCACTAAACTCAATTGGCCGGTCGGCGGGGAGAAGGGGGCAAAAATGAAAAAAAAAGTTAGCTACGTTGTATATACCTCCGATCTGGTACTTTGCAGCCCAAATAAGAAAACTGGCCCTGAAGCCTTGATACCCTAGCTATAGGGTCCGCCATCTAACGTTTTTTTTTTATCAACTAGTGCTTATTTCGTGAATGGTAACACTTAGCTCATGTCTGATTCGACAGATAATTAGTTTTAACCTTCCAGTGAACGAATATGGTTGTGTATACGCTTTTTTCGCTTCGCTAAGTGAGCCTGCGATCGACTTACAGAAGATGCCGATTTTGCCAAAAAAAAAATCATCTTTTCAGATGAAGCTCATTTTGATCTTGGCGGGTATGTAAACAAGCAAAATTATCGCATTTGGGGCACAATTGAAAAGCCGATACACACAAGACGAGTCACTGTTTGGTGCGGATATTAGTCCAGAGGCATAATTGGACATTTTTCTTCGAAAATGAGCCGTTAGTCTATGGCGATCGTTATCGGGCCATGTTAAACGATTTTTCGAAATTGAAAAAAAATAGTTTTTGTTGTCTTGTATTTAAGAACTACAGCTGAAAATAACTGAATAGAAAAATAGAATTTGTTTATACGTACATATATTAAAATTTATTTCTTTAACTTTCTCTGCTTTTATTTTAATATATATTTTGTTAGACATGCATATACATGTTATGTGTACACATGCATATATACATATTTAAGTATGTTCGTCTTAATATGAAATTACTACAAACATTTTAATAAATAATTTTTTTAAAATTAATTTTTGTTTTTTTTTTTTTTGCTTTTAATTCTAAATATGTACGTCATTAACAAACAAAAACAGAATATTCGTTGGCTAACACTTGTACAGGGTGTCCGCCGGGAAGGTATACTGCTTTGTTTGCTTATAACTTTTGATCATATGAAAGAGAATGCATCTTATATTGATAAATGTTTTATTTAATGTCGGCAATTATGTATGGAATGCAATGTCAGATAAATGCCCGCCTCTGTTAGCCTCACAAATGCGAGTCCTTTTGAGCATATTTTTCATTACATTCTCACACATTTCACGCGGTATTTATTTAATTTCAACACGAATATTTTTTTTGAGTTGCTCCAGCGTTTCTGGTATGTTTGCATAAACTTTGCTTTTCAGATATCCCCACCAAAAAAAAAGTCCGGGCAGTCAAATCAGGCGACCGTGGAGGCCAATCAACATCACCATTCCTTGAAATAATTTGTTGTGGAAAGAGGTCTCGCAGTAATTCCATTGTAATCCTGGATGTAGGCGATGTGGCACCGTCTTGTTAAAACCACATGTTAGTCAAGCCCAAAGCATGCAGTTGTGGCGTTAAAAAGTTTTCAATCATATCACGATATCGTTTCCCCTTTGACAATTACACCGTTTTCAGTTTCAAAGAAGTAAGGTCCAATGATTTCGCTGACCAAATTGCACACCAGACTGTCACTTTTAATGGATGCAAAGGTGACTGATGAATAAGTTGGGGGTTTTTCATTGCTCGGAATCGACTATTCTGTTTATTCACATAACCATTCAAATGAACTTTCTCATCGTCACAGTAATCGATGATTGATTTTGATAAAATGTTTTAACGATTAAAACACGTTTGTAACATCGTGTGATTTGTTTTTACCACCCTTTACAAACTCCAAATCTTGTCCAGATACTGAATGATAATGTGTATTGTTTACGACGTTTTTTAACCTAATTTAGATACTTCTACTATTTCCGTTTTAAAGATATACAAAAATTATTATTGACTTTATATGGAAGGTATCACACCCAATTGTTCAATTACGCCCATGTTTTGCCTGATGATTTGCATTGGCTATGAAGTCATTCAGACCAAATACTGAAACTTTAGCTTAAATCGATATAATGAAATCAATCACATCTCAAGATAATCAATATTTATTTTGTAAGGGAGGTACCACGCCCACGTTTTGTCTGATGATTTGTATTGAATACGAAATCATTTAGACAAAATTCAGAACGTTTTGCTTTAACCGTGATCAATATGTGGTATACAGAAATCAATATTTAGTTTGTATGGGAGGTACCACGCCCACTTGTCTAATTCCATAAATTTTTTGCCTGATAATTTCTATTTATGAATGAAGTCCATCAGACCAAATTCTGAAACTTTAGCCGTAACCGTTCTCTAGATGTACTAAAATCTACATTTTGTTTTTGACTGATTTGAATTGACTGTGAACCTTGCTGTTACGATCGTGAAGATATAGATAAATACACTTTGTGGCACTGCCCAAATTGGTATTGTTAATTAACCTTAATCTTTATCTATCCATAAGATAAAGATAACCGGTATGACTTGTGCAATACCCGCTTTATAAACCTCGACTGATGTGAATAGTTAACGAAACTTTAACTGTTACCGTTTTCCACACATTTAAAATTACATATTTAGTATGAATGGGAGCTGCCACGCCAACTTCTTCAGTCTCGCCCTGTTGTTAATTGATGACGTCCTGTCCAAAAAGTTGGTTTAATGAGCCCCAAATATGGCAATTTTGTTTTTAACGTACCCACCAAGATGAAAATTAGCTTCATCCAAGAAGATGATTTTTATTTTTATTTTTTGGTTTTTTGATTTTATTTTTTTTTTTTGCAATTTCCGACCAATTGTCTTTGTTTTGCAAATAAATTTCCAATAAATCCCAACGTTGTTCAAGTGTAAATCGATTCATTTTGTTCAGTGGAGATAATATACTGATTTTTTGTGGCAGAAGTATTGCCAGATTCGAAATAACCGCTGGTTCACATTTAAACCGATAGATGGCCCACTCGCTATATATATATATAATGATTTAGCCTGTTATGGAAGAATGTATCCTAAACTTTAATATCTAGGTTGTTATGAAAATATTAATTTCTAAAAACCTAAAAATTTTTGTAAAGAATGTTTATGTATTGTGTAATTATACATGTGCAGTATCGAGCAAAAGTGATCACATGTTTATATAATTTCCTACAAAACTATCAAGTTTTTACCTTTTGGTTAATTTTTATTTTCAAAAAACTCCGCAATGAATAAATACTAAAAATTTAGTTTAATTTTTTGCAGAAAATTCAATTAAACTTCTAAACATTTGCTAATTTTTGCTCGCTACAGTATAGGTATGTGTTTTTTTTTTTTAATTTTCTATTTTAAAGCTCATGACAAACATATGATGAAAATTTTTTATTTTCATGCATTTGGCTGTATCTATTATGAAAAATATTATTAATACATATTTTTATAGTATCCGCAAAAATAATTGCATTTGAAAGCTTTTCAAAATATTTTTCATAAATAAAAAGATAAATAAAGAAGACCTCAAATACACACTTTTATTAATTGTGTCATAAATTTAGAATGATAATGCTAAGAACTTTCAAATTACAAATTATTTTAAAGATAAAGAAAGTGCTAGCTTGTAGGGAGTAAGAGATTATCAGCTTTCAGTAAAGAATCTCAACAAACATTTTAATTAAATTTTTTCAAAATAAAAATACAACTCTGTATTGTGAGATTTTGTGTCACCTTGTCACATCGACCACATCTTTACGTTACATTTAAATTAACGTAAATGGAAATAGAAGATATGCGATATTTCCTGAACCTTCCAAACTGTAGACAATTAGGTATATAAAGGGCTGCTTTACCTACACGTCACTTAGTTATCCTTTTTCTGTCAAAAAACAAAGTTGTGTTAAAGCGGAAATAAAAGTGTTGTATAAATGAATATTAAGTGTGGTATTAAGACAAACAGTATACATGTTATAGTGAAGTAAATAAAGAAACTGTAACAACAACAAAGTGGTTTAATTTTATTTAAACGAACTCAAACGTTTTAAACAGGTTAAAACGTAACAATATTATAATTTGTAATAAACTAAGAAAAGGTGATATAACAAGT
Organism: Wohlfahrtia magnifica; assembly: GCA_023159175.1. Taxonomy (NCBI): domain Eukaryota; kingdom Metazoa; phylum Arthropoda; class Insecta; order Diptera; family Sarcophagidae; genus Wohlfahrtia; species Wohlfahrtia magnifica. Next base: position 2,592,841 of record JAKWBJ010000056.1, read on the forward strand.
GTGCTGCCAATTACTTTTTACATCTAAATTATCCTTGTTATTTTATACGGTACCTGCATAAGTACTGTCTTCCAGGGTTAAAAGTAATTCAGATTAAAATAAAAAACTTTTTAAAACAAAGTATAATTCAAAGTGTTATGAGGTTGGTTAAGGACAACATTATAGGCCAACTGTTTAAAAATAAAACAAATAAAAACTGTTCCATAGAAAACAGACTTGCTATTGATTTTTCAAATATTTCATCACAATGAAGTACTTTTTTGGTCTGTCTGTTTCACTTTTGATAAGATAAAACAATTTTTTAAGAAACTAGCTAAAACTCGGCGTGCTTCGCTACTTCCATCTTAATTATTATCTTAGGTATAATTTTTAGTCTTTTTCCACGTTTTATCCAAACATTTAAGATAAACTATAGTTCCTTCCAGAAAGATACTGTATAATCTGCTTTTTGGGTATATACAGTCTTTAAACAAACACACATTAATTTTTGTACAGTACTAGCTAAAACCTGGCGTGCTACGTTGCTACTATCTTATATATAGTATATGCTCAATCTCTTGAGACCGCGGGTGCACAAAGTTATCGTTCAAGTTATCACACGTAGCGATATTATTGGGTAGCTGCTGAAATTGTATTTCATGGTGTAGACTCTAGAGCTTATAAAACTACAACAGATAGCATTTCTACCAAAGTTGTCGCCATTTATTTTTAAAACTGGAGATTTTTATTATTATTTTTTTTAATAAGTCCACGAGTGTTTTAATAATGACCAAAAGGAAACGATATGTAACAAAATATACTGTTATCATACTCGCTTCTCGCCTAAAGAGGATATATATATCTTTTGCCCGGTGTGCTTTGTGTAATACCCGCTTGTGCAATCTTTTTCGCTTTTTGGTATTTAGGTGCCACGCTCATTTATCCAATTTCGCCCATTTATTGACTGATAATGTGTATTATCTACGACGTTGTTTGAACTAAATTTAGAAACTTCTATTATTACGGTCGCAAATATATACAAAAATTTTATATGTATGGATGATGCCACGCCAATTTATCCAATTCCGCCTATTTTTTACTAATGATTTCTATGGACTAGGAAGATGTTTAGACCAAACTCAGAAACTTACACTTTTCGGAAGATATACAAAAATTATTTAGTTTGTATAAGATAAACCATGCTCACTTGTCCAATTCCGCCCACTTTTTGATTGATGATTTGTATTGACTATAAAGCTATTTGGACTAAATTTAGAGACGCTTACTGTTACCATTTTGAAGATATAGATAAATAAATATTGACTTTTCATTAGCGTGGCACTGCCCAATTGGAATTTTTAAAATGTATAGTTCCTTCCAAACATACAGTGAGCTACTGTAATAATTTCAAGAAAGACTGTTTAGCCGCTTAGCTGTCTTTAGACTTCACACAAACATACATACATAAAAACACACATTCATTTTTATACATAAGAATATATGACTTGAATATATTTTTTTGTACTCGGCGTATGCGAAAGAAGGTTTTTTTTTACTTATTCTGATAAAAAGCTATTTTTGTTGTTATTAAATTTTTATCAGTAATAGAAGTCGCAAAAAAAATTAAGTGAAGTTAGCATTTGTGAATAAATCATTGTTAAAATTAAATAATTTTTTTTATGTATTTTAATACACAAATTGATATTTTCAGAAGTTTAACTCAAAACATTTATTAAATAAATATTCATGTTGCATATTCCTAATAATAAATATTGGAAAAATTAAAAAATTCTATTCACTTGGAAAATATTAAGTTTTGATCTCATTTTTAAATAGATACAATTCAATAAATTTTTGTAATCAACAGAAGATTAACGGGGATTCAAATGATCAAACTTTCAAAAACAATACGTAAAAACGATATTTTAAATAATTTTATAATATGACAACACTATTCTTTTCTTTAATTGCTCTAAGCATTGAATGAAGACCAGAATTATTCACCATAAGCTAATGTAAAATGATGCACTAGTCATTATATTTTCAAAATAGCTTTCGTAATGCCGTGATCTTAAAACAAATAGATTGATTGATAAGAAGAATAATTATTACAACTTTTAGATTCCAGTTTTTTGTTTAAATTATAGTGAAACCATATTTACTTAAATCATAAATATAAATTATGCTACAAATTAAAATTTTTAAATTGTATCTAAAATTATTAATTACTTTATTTATTTAATGTCTCAATAATAAGCAACGACAACAACGATTAAAATAAATTTTCTGCTTCGCAAGACTTTAGTAATTAAATGATGTTTTCAATATTGCGTTAAGTTCTGCCAGATAATAGCCATGTTCTTGCTCAAAGTTATCATTTTTGCGTGCACTGGGCCCGAGCCCTATTCCTGCTTCTACTCCGTGCAAAGCTTGCGATCCATCCGAGTACCACTTGTAATCTCCTTGGGCCTGCGTCCTACTCTTTCCCTGTCGGAAATATCACTCTGTACCTACACATATCACTATAGCTCTTACAAACAATCTTTAATTTGCATAAATCTAAGCCCTTGTGAAATTATATGTGTCCGGTACCAAATATTGCATTTTTCTAGGCCGTATATCTCGGCTCAGAAGGACTTTTGGGTCATGGGATAAAATCTGCTGGAATCCGTGATGAAATTTCATTCCACCCCAATTGGTACAGTTCTGCCACAATTTGATCTTTTACCCGATTTTTGTGAAATTATAAGTGCCTGCTACCAAATATGGCTTTTATCTAGACTGTATATCTCGGCTCGGAAGGACTTTTGGGTCATGGAATAAAATCTACTGGAATCCTTTATGGAATGCTATACCACCCCAATAAGTCCAGTTGTGCCACACTTTGATCTTTTACCTGATTTTTGTGAAGTTATAAGTGCCTGCTACCAAATATGGCATTTTTCTAGGCCGTATATCTCAGCTCAGAAGGACTTTTGATCATGGGATAAAATCTACTGAAATCCTTGAGGGAATGCGATTCCTCCCCAATGGGTTCGATTCTGCCACAATTTGATCTTTTACCCGATTTTTGTGAAATTATAAGTGCCTGCTACCAAATATTGCATTTTTCTAGGCCGTATATCTCGGCCCAGAAGGACTTTTGGGTTGAGGGGTAAAATCTGCTAGATTCCTTGATGGAATGCCATTCTTCCCCAATAGGTCCAGTTCTGCCGCAATTTGATCTGTTACCCGATTTTTCGAATATTGTATGTAAACTTTTATAAGTGTATAAATTGGCAAATCATTTAATATCTAGAATGTAAAAAAACATATTTCGTTTTGTTTTGTCCACACCCAAATTTTAGATTTTAATGATGTTTTCATTAAATATGAATCAAAGTAAAATATAGCATCCTTACAAATTTAGCTTCGTAAAGTAAATTAATATTTGTACTGTATAAGTCAATATTTTCATTATGTACTGTACCCCCGAAAAAGAAGCTTTCCTCACTCTTTTTCATGTTAAATTAACAGCCTCTGTTAATGTTACATAACTCTAAAAAAAAGAATAAACTAAAGAAGCTAACTTCACATCCTTCTTGTTGATCAAGTGCGATATGTATATAAAAATGAATATGTTTTTAGATACAAATATGCCTTAAGTCTTATTAAAGCGGTATAAATTATTCTCAAAAATTGGAAGTTTTCTATAATTTTAGAATAGCGAAAAAAGTATATTGTAACCTCTTAACATGATGCCAAATTGTCAACAAGCAATATTTTCACAATTGAAACTAATGCAGTACATCGCTCAGATGTCGTATAGAAACCACTCGTAAGACCATTCGAAGGCCTTATGGCAAGGGTTCATAAGGTCAGGACATTCATATAAGTAGTAACAACTGTCTCTTCCTTCACCACTTCGATACGGCTACCACAGTTGTAATGTAACCTCATCCGACGGGCATGGATGCCTTTTCTCAACCATTGTCAAGTGCTGCTTAAAGCTCGGCCATGCGTCGATCATGACGCCAAGGTACTTAATTGACTCTTTTAAAGTTATCGTGTGGTCACCGATACACAGTCTCATTTGCCGCCTTCGTCTGTGCGCACCTATCAGTACCACTTCCATCTTCTGTTCCGCTAATTCCAGGCCAGCATTGGTCAGCCACCTCTATACCTTCGTACATAAAGCATTCCATAAAGTCGGCCCTTTTGAACGCCGCATGTGACCGTATTTCCTTGAAACTGAAGTAACTGCCTAGTAAGTAACATAGTACGCCAAAATCTTCCAATGTCATCAATACCTTGTTTCATTTAGCCGTATTAAAAGCATTATTGATATCTAGTGTAACTATCGTGCAGAACTTCATGTCCTGCAAGGACACTTCCTTCGCTAACTGCCAATCTTGCCTTGCGAAACCCAAACTGTCGTTCTAAGAGACCAATCGAACCTTCGAGATATTCCTTTAGCCGGTTACATATTATTCGTTTAAGCACCTTACCAACCGTGTCGAGTATATACAGTGGTTGGTATGATGCGGGTTGGCCGGGTCGCTTACTAGGCTTAAGAATTAGTACTAAGTATTACAGCTTCCATTAATTTGAAAAAACCCCTTCCGTAAGACAGCAATTGTACATTCGTACGAACATGTCCGTTTGGCTCATACTGCGGTCTAAAATGCAACGTTCGGCACCCCGATTTTCCGAAAAACACTAGAGCAACACCACACCTAATCTTTGGTCAACCTTTTAGACCCTGATGTCGAAGACAGTGTGTGAATCGCACAGATTCCATTCAGAATAGGAAGGAATTCTCACCCCGACTCTCTCATTTTATCTATAGTTATGGCAAGTCCTTAGTCTACGCTAACATTACAACACGTTTTTGGAAAAAAATTAGTAAATTAAAACCGCACATATTTCATCGATTTTTTAAAACATGTTTTTCTATCGTTCTAGGTTGGGTATTCTATAGGTAAAAATTATGGAAAGTAACGAATTTATCTAAATCTTCTTAAACGTTTTGTTTTTTCACACAAGTAATAAAAGTGTTTGCAAATAAAAGCGCAATTTTTATTCAAATAAAAGTAATCAACAATGTTAATATGAATATTTTTGTTACCTTTTAACCTTTTTAAAACGTTTGAGTTCTTTTAAATTGCTTCAAAATAAAATAAACACCACTTAGTTGTTGTTTTACAGTTTTTATTTTCTCGCTTTATCTTTATACAATTTGTCTTAATACAGCAACTTATTATTCATTTATACAATACTTTTATTTGAGTCTAAACACGACTTTATTTTATGACGGCAAGACGGTAACTATCCACTTATGGGTAAGGTGCCACCTTTTATATACAATTTAAATAACTTTCGAATATTCTTGTTCTCCTACAACATTATTTCCGTTAATTCAAATGTAACAGACAAAGATGGTCGAATTGGCAGTGCTGCCAAATACACAAATAAGTAAGGAGTGACACATTATTTACATTTATGTATGTATCTACCTATTCAAAGAAAAATATGCACCATATTTATAACATCATCATAATAAAACATTACTTATGTAGAGAAATGAAGGTCAAATGATACACAAACAACAAAACTGCAACTCAATAACTACGAGTTTACTAACTGTCCATTGTGATCTTGAACTTGTATCATGATTTTGAAAATGTTTTTTTTTTGCAATTTGCTTTGGTTTAGTTTCGTATTAAAAAATAAATAAATAAAGAAATGTTTGCAGATAAAATTCCCTTTTAAACTTGGCACCGGTTTTGTTTGTTTTATTTTTTTTAATGTCTTGCCTTTTATCTGGTCAGTTGTATGTATTGTCTATGTGATAACGAAGCAAAAACTATGTCTTCATTATTTCATTCTTAATTATATTCATAATTATAATTGTATTATAATTTAGCTATTCGTAGTTAAAGTCGTATAAATTAATGTGTGACACTCGTACAGCAAGTAAAATGTATTTGATAACCTTGTCTGATGATAATCATTAAAAAGTAAAAAAATTACAAGCTGATTACCAATAATTTGCAAAATGGAATATCTCTAATACTATCGAATGATCTAAACAAAGTAACGTGTCTTCCAATAGAGACTTTCGAACTATGCCAATTGATAGCGACCATATTATTGAAGCAACATCTGCCTGTCATTTATTTAGTTTATTTTACCAAATCATTATGGACGGATATAGCCTTCAACAACACGTGCATATAATAAATATTTTTTTTATTAAAATGGGAAAGTGGAATTAACGAGGGGTTATGTTCCCAACGTTCTTCGCGCTTCGTCCTACCTTCTCTATGTAGTTGATAAATTTGAGTCCGCTGATTCTGTAAGCAATTAAGCAATACCAGCGCGATGACGAAACGCTAGGTGTGCAAAATCTGTTGGCAGATTAATCCGAGACAGTCGACTTTGCATCGCTCACAAGAAGTCGGCCTTTACTGGTCACAATTCGGCAAATATTGGGTCCTTAACTGTACAAAATTTAACCGACTCAAGAATTGAAGATAAAAAATCGTAGACAACAAAGTGTGTGCACTGAATGGGACCTGGAGCAATTTTGAACGATGCGAATCCACATGAGATCGAAGGCAGCCACTGCATCTAGCAAATGTCACTGTTTGGTATGGTTTTTGGTTAGCGGCGCCATCGGTGTATATTTCTTTGAGAACCACGTTGATCAGGCTATCGCCGTCAATGACGAGCGCTATATGTCCATGATTATCAATTTGTTCAGGCTTGAATTGGATAATATGGACACCAACGAATGTAATTAGAACAGGTTGTCACTATATGCCCACAGTTCATGCCACATGAACAGACTGCACAAGCGATTTGAAGGCTTAATCGCCTCTACCAAAGGTAATGTGATTTGGATCACCGTCAGCGGCGTGAACTTCAGGTCGGTGATGATCATCGACAGGCATTTCAACAAATAAAAATTGATATCTCACACACACTTCGTTTTATATTTAAAGATGGAAAGTGTTAAATGGAAGGCCCTTGATTTGGGCAGCATAGGTGATTTTAACCGTTAGGTTTTGAAAATTAAAGAAAAACACAGAAGATTTGCAGAAGTGAATGAAATATTTTTTTTTTTTTGCGATAAATGAATGCCTGCCTTTTACCTTTTAAGGATTTCTCACGTAAATGTTATCCGCGGCTACGCTTTAGATAGTCCATCCGTGAGATGCAATTTTGGCATGCTTTTTTCCAGCCTATCGGTCAGTATGACAGACGTTATCGTTCTATTCAATTAAAAACAAAATTAAAAAAGCTCTCACTATTTCAATACAAATCTTTTATCATTTGCTCATCTCTTAATGTATCTAATCATCTAATTGTGTTTAATTAATTTATTTATTTTATTTTTTAAATGCTTTCGTGTACTCATACAAATTTTACATGAGCTCATTTAGCAGCTGTTAAAATAAAAAACAAACAAAAAAGTGTTTTATCTGATGATTAATTATTTTTAGATTTACAAAAAGTAATGGAAATTTCAAAAATAAATAAAAGCCAAGTGCTTACACTTTTTGGTACTTTTTTTTAATTGTCTTAAAAATAAAAATATCATTTTATGAAATCTTTTAATAACTTTTAAAACATAATTTTTTTACCAAAATTATTGTTTTGTATGTACTGAATGTCCTAGTTTTTTCCTATTTCTACCAAATATCAGTACAACAACAAAACTATTGGCTCAATCATATTCATATTCGATCTGTTTACTTATTGAACTCCTAACTACACAAATTTGTTGTGATAAGAAGCGTTTACAATAATGATTGTAAAATGTGTTAATGTTCTATTGTGACGTGAGCCGCTGTAGTTTGATAGATAAGGCAACTGCCTACAAGCCAAGAGGTCCTCGGTTCAATTCCAGGTCAGACCATCTGACAATTTTTCACAGCTATACCACCTCATACCTAGCTAGCAACTGATTATGAGTATTTACATTAAAAAAAAACTTTTCTAGCCAATGCATTTGCCGTTCGGAGCCGGAGTTAAACTGTAGGTCCCTCTCAATGAGCTCACAAATAGAATCGTGTGTAGCCCATTGATTAAGTTCTTTAAGTCCTTATTCCACTTGGGATGACACTAGAATTATGTATGTGCATATGTATGTATGTATTAGGACAGTTTGTTGAATTTACTTAAATTATTAACTCGGTTTTGCATACTTTTTCGGCGCAGGATATGGTCTGGTACACGGCTCTGAAAACAAATCAGGAAACTTTCTAGCTGGTTCGATTTAAAATCAATGGATATACTTTAGGGTGGGCCATCTATCGGTTTAAATTTTAACCAGCGGTTATTTCTAATCTGGCAATATTTATGTCATTCTATTCTGTCACAAAATTCAGTATATTATCTCCACTGAATGAAAAGAATTGATTTACGCTTGAGTATCGTTGGGATTTATTGGAAATTTATATTCAATACAAAGACAATTGGACCGAAATGATAAAAAAATAAAAATAAAAAAATTGCAAAAATCGACTTTTCAAATGAAGCACATTTTTATTTTGGTGGGCACGTTAATAAGCAAAATTGTGTATTTGGGGCTCAGAAAATCTAAACGTGTCTGCAATGCACCCATTAGGAGTGACTGCTTGGTGCGGCTTGTGGAGCGTATATGCATCATTGGCTCATATTTCATATTTCGCAACCATTACAGTTAATGGAGACACCTATCGCACCATGATAACCGATTTTGTTGTGCCCGCTCTCCATGGTTTTGATATGCACGATGTTTGGTTTCAACAGGATGGTGCAACTTGCCACAGTTCTCATGCCACAATCGATTTTGCGTCAAACGTTTGATGGCCGTTTAAATAGCCGAAATGGTGATGTCGGTTGGCCGCCAAGAAGCTGCGATATGACACCGTCGGACTATTTTCTGTGGGGCGCCGTTAAAGACAAATGTTATGTCGACAAACCAGAGACAATTGACCATTTGAAGGCCAACATTCGTGATGCCATTACCCCATACACTCGAAAATTGGTCCGATCGAATGGGGTACTGAAAAATAAATTTGGCAAAATATTAAATCGTTTTTGTTTTATTGCATTTTCAAATTAAAACTTTTAAATTGCCCATTGCCCATCTGTAACATACGATAACAAAAAAATTAAAATAAAAGACCCAAATTCCACGATTGTGCAATAATTTCCTATTTTTAAAAACACTTATTTTGCAGCAAAGAAATCAGGTAAAGATCTTTTTTGTTATTAGCGTTGTAATGTGTGGGTCTATTTTAAAAGTTATGATGTCCCGAAGTCCTTAAGAGATGCAGTAACGGGATGTGTACAAAAAATATAAACATCTTAAGAATTTGTTGTTAAAATTTTCAAATGAAAATAAGATATTAACTTTTCTGCTTTGAAATGACTTTTTTTACATACTGTATGTCTTAAAATAATTTTTCTTAAAGTTAAAAACTACAATTTTTTTATGATCAACCTTGTAGAGCTTCGATTAATCTGCGCTCTGACTAAAATAGAAACAAGTTAACGAATAGTGTTTTTAATATTTTTCTTAATGACTGTTTTCAACTTTATTAGCGTTCTCGTCTGCTGGTCACCGTAATAATAATAATTTATACTAAAGGGTGTATTTTTAGCTTGTCGGAATATGTATGTCAAACTCAAACCTATTATATATTTGTTTTTATGTAGCTTTTCAAACTACCATTGGCAATACAACACCGCCTACACTATTATATTAAAAAAATTTACTATTTAGAGTGGACTATCAGCCAACGGCATCATTGATTCATATTTCTTAAGAGTGAGGTATCATCGTTGGTAAGATTAAAGAATGTATTATTTGACCGGTTTTAACCGCTTTTTTTGGTTTTGTCGAATATGGTTTTTTTTGAAATCTCAATTTTTCGAATACCAAATAATTAATTTAACACGAATAATCGGTTAATTTAAATAAGTATAATTTTTATACGTTTGTATATTTTTTTATTGAAAATATACTCATCGTTTAACTATTTGTATAAATTTAATTACTTTTGTATATATGGCAACCTTAAATGTCTCACAAAGAACGCAAAAACCAAGGTAGATCGAAAAAATATGTACTCTTGAGCAAAAATAACCTTTTCTCATCTTCTGTAAATAAATTTTGATTTTCATATATATGAAGAATAATCAACTAATCTCATTGAAAGCCCACAAACCCACAAACGCCGGTGCCGAACTGCAGATATGTTAGTTAGTGAAGTTTTTCACAGCGTAAATGCACATAAGCAGCCGCTAGTAATGTTGTGAGGTAATATCGCTGTTGAAAATTGTCAGATGGTGTGGCCTGGGATTGAACCGACGACTTCTTAGTTGGAGGGTGGGTTCTTACCTAACATACCACAATAACATACACACTATTAAATACATGGTGCATGAATTTACATATACAGTGCTGCTCGAAATCTAAGCAAATTTTCTTGTCGAGGCAATTAAGGACTTGTATATTACTAATAAATTTATTAAAAGTAAAACATTTAATTTTTGTTATCTTAGGCACGTAAATTATAACTATAATAACAAACCTTTAATTCCATTCTCTGCCAAGTAATAAAACAAAAACGAAATTAGCTCCTTGAGTAGCTGTTCGAAACTCTGCAATTTTCAGTACTTTGTGTAATAAACTATGATTTTTATATCCTCCGTACACCGTTTTAGCATAGTTTTTATGAGATTTGATAGAATTATTGTTAGTATTGATCAGCTTCTGTTCATTTTTAAAACGACGTGGTCCAGCTCCGCGCTTTAATTTTATTGATTTGACAATATGCGCAACGTAAAACTAATATTGGTGGTCATCTTTGAAACACAAATGCCCTGAAATTTTTCTAACAACAGAATTAAAGTTTAATTTTTTCATTAATTCTGTATTATTTGCTTTAAATCAGATTCAGGCAAAGAGCTGCTCTTCTCTTTTATTTTCATACGTACGAAGACACGCGCGTATAAACAAGAAGTAAAGAGAAAACAAGTGGAAAAACAAAGTGCAAAGTGGCCTGAGCGAAAGGCTCTCGAATTACTACCACAATTGTAAACTTCATTAATATTAGTTTGTCTAACGCTGTTTTAAATTGAACTTTAGTCGCTACTAAAAAAAACCCCTTTAGAACCAAGTTATATCTAGTAACTTTGGTGGATATTCGTGCACACACATTTACTGTTGTAATTGTTGTAGTTGTATTCGTTCGAAATTAAAAAAAAAAAATAAGGAAAAAAACAAAATAAAGTGTAGGTTAAAAAATTAAAAACCAGTTTTATTTATCTTTTCAGAGAATAAAAAAAAACATCTCGCTTGATTCTTAATAATAAAAAAACTCGTAATAATATTGTGTTTATTTATTTCTTTTTATAATTTTTAGCACTTTTAACAAATTTTTTTTGTATCTCAAGTCGTGATTGAGTTCAGATTGCATGATACTTTCTAGAGAAGAATAACATCGTTAACACAGACGCTTTAGAAGAGCAAAGTTGGAACACATCGTTAAATAGAAGCAAAAAGACTTTTTAAATGAAATGTTTAAAACAAACATGATTTTTACACACAATCAAAACGATGACATACTTTTGAATAATTTTCAAATCAAGAAAAATAGTTACAAAGTACTGTTCAACTGTGATCATATTGTGTGGGAGCGTTTGGATGCAAAACGCAGCCAAGAGAAAAACGAAGGTGGCAACAATGAAAAGAAATTACCGGCATCAGTACTTTCCGTAAACAGCGCCTCAACAACAGCAGCAGCCATACAAAAAGGTTTGTATTGGACATCGTGTGAGTCATAAGATATAAGTGTGAAATAATATTGGGCAAGAGCTAAAGATTTGTCGTTAAGAGTGAATGGATTTTATTGTTTATTAAAATTGTGTAAAATTCGTTTTATTTCAACTCAATTATCGATGATTAACTGTTAACTGATTAACAGAGAGTATCTGTTTAAGCCCGATAGAACTTCCAAAAGGGTTAACTGTGCTTACTTTTCGACATTTATGATCAGTATACTTTATACAGTATACTATATAAACAAAGCTACCAAATTATCCAGATTTACTTGGGAAATCAGTCATAAATTCGCGCATCCTATAGACTATGTTTTATCGTAAAATTGTGTTCTGCGATGAGGCTCAGGTTTGGCTTAACGGGTTTGTTAATAAACAAAATTGCTGCATATTCCACTACACCCAAAAAACTCCCGCAGCGTGTTTTTTTCTTTAGGCCAGTAGCAACATTGAACCTTATTTCTTTAAAAATAAAGTCACTTTACGGTTATAACGATTTTTTCTTTTTCTTGATGACATTGATCCGAGCGAAATTTGGTTACTGCAGAATGGATACACCTACAGCAACTGATTTATTGCGATTCGATTTATTCGATACATTAAAATCAAAATTTAGCGATAAGTTGATTTCGAGAAATGGACCTAACAATTGATCGTGCAATTTTACACCTCTCCATTATTTCCCGTGGATCCACGTAATAAAGTCACTGGTTTATGTTGATAAATCAGCAACAACTGCACTTTGTCAAGAGCAACCCCTGTGGCCTTATAACCGAAATAATTATCAAATGTTTACGAAAAGTTTTGCTGACACTTTCACTAGTAAAACTTTCATTAAATATACGCACAAAGAGAGCCATTTTCTCTAGTTATAATTCAAAGATCAACTGATTTCTATCGGTACCACAATTTATGCTAAAGATGAAGTGAAGCTGTCTATACAAATAGATAGAATTGTAAAATAGGTTCTAATTTACGAAATGGATAAGGATTACACTACATTACCCGAACGTCATAGTGAATAATCGTGACAAACACTGACAATGATAAATCATCGATGACTGACCATGAATTCGTTGTTGTACATGACTTTTTAAAGTAATTGTGCCAATTTTCATAGATGAAGGAAATTAATTTTGTCTTGTAGGCCTCAGTATTAGTGAATCCCAACAATATCATCGACAGTCGTTAGTGTTTTATTCGTTAATGGGGAGGGGTAGAAATTCTGCATCGTTTAGCATGTAGTTTATGTATTGACTCATAACAGACAATGTCGCTAAATTTCAGCATTTAGTCTACTCGTTATAGACAATGTCGCTAAATATCAGCTTTCTTTAGAATGGTGACATTATAATAACGTTGTCTTACATATCTCCCTTTGTTTGTGCCTTTGTCACGATAATTCACCAATGACATTTTTCATTTATGATAATGTTATACAAGTTTTGAGTTGATAGTGACTCGGTGACGAGTTATTGATGAAAATATCATAGTGACAATGTTGCTCAAACTCTCATACTCTGTTGCCTAATTTTATAAACAAAAAACACAGGCTCATAAATATGTGCCGATTTTAAAATGTATCTCTTTATTTTATTGTTTTTTTAAGAAACTGAATATGAACAGGAGCAACTTTCTCATAAGGCCGCTTATGGTGGTCTAAGTAATATATTGCATTTACACGACGTAATACGAGTTTCAAAGGGTGCCACCAAATCGGCCAGTATTCGTAATGCTCATAAGCCTTTGGAGACAGCCGAAGAACTGCAAACTCACCTAGTGACTACACCAACAGAACAATATTTATCGATTTATTATGGCGAGCGCATTATTTCATCACCAACAGATTGTAATCGTTGGCATCTACGACGTATAACACTGCATAACAACGATCCGTATGTGGTGACAAAGTGGTATGATAACTTGAAGAATCGATTGCATAAAGATTCGAATGGACGTGCACAACGTCTATTGGTCTTTATCAATCCATATGGTGGTCGCAAAATGGGCTTGCAAATTTACGAAAGGCAGTGCAAAAAAATTATACAATTGGCTGGCATAGATGCTTCATGTGTTATTACGCAACGGGCCAATCAGATAAAAGATATTTTAATGACTCATGATTTGACACCCTACGATTCCGTGTGTTGTGTTGGCGGTGATGGCACCGCAGCCGAAATGATCAACGGTTTGATATGGCGAGCCATTAAAGATAAAGGTCTGGATTTGCGTAATCCCGCTTACATTCCAAAACCCTCGCTGCCGGTGGGTATAATACCAGCTGGTAGTACTGATACTATAGTTTACAGTCTACACGGTACTTCAGATGCTCAAACTGCCGCAATTCATTTAGTTTTAGGCCAACGCCGTGGATTAGATATTTGCAGTGTAAGAAATCATGAAGGTATTATACGTTTCTGTACCAGTGTTATGGGCTATGGTTATTTGGGAGATGTGGCAGCTAAAAGCGAGGAATACCGTTGGATGGGCACTAAACGTTACGAATACACTGGTGTGAAAACGTTTCTTTTGAATCGCGGCTATGAGGCTGAGATACACTTGCTCTTAAACGATGATAAAGTAGATGGCAATGGTTCAACAGCAACCATTTCGGTTCTTAATGAAGACACTATATGTCACGTCTTTTGTCAAAGATGCAAGAATATAACTTCTAACAGCGATGATGTTGATGATGACGATGACGATAACAAGCCCAGCTCATCCAATTTATCGCTGAGTGTTGAACAAAATACAAATAATGACAATAATTCAATAAAACTCAATCAAAATTCCCAAGAAATTGATGAACATTCCCGTAATTTTGATCGTAATATCTGTGATAAAAATTATTCGAAACCAATGGAGAAACAGACTCAAATTAAGGATTTGATTGATAGCAAAGCAGCCATCACTAAACCAGTTTCTCCAAGCAGCTCATCGTCATCTATAAATGTACAACAACAACATCAACAGCTAAACGTAAAACAAGAAAGTGCTTTAAGTGTGTCAAGTACGAGTAACGATTCCAAAAAGTGGCGAATAATATGTGGTGAATTTTTTATGATAACCGGAGCTAACATAGCATGCGCCTGTACACGCAGTCCAAATGGTATTTCAAGATATTGTCATTTAGGCGATGGTCACTTGGATGTCGTTTTGGTGCGTAAAACAAATCTTTTTAACAATTTACATTTTGTGATCAATACAATGTCACGTAATGGTGATGTGGTAAGCTTAGTATTGTATATGAAGATATAATGAAATATTTATTAATTTCTTTTTTATTTTCAGCGTAATTTGCCATTTGTTGAAATCTACAGAACTCGTCAATTTATGTTCAAAACAAAATCGAACAATTGGCCTCAAGATTACAACAGTGTGCGCGGATCTTGCCAACCTATAAATGAATCATATGCCGATCAAGAAGAACATTTTAATTCTAACAATTTATATTCATCCTGGAATTGTGATGGAGAGATTGTGAGTGACTTGGAAATTACAATGACGTAAGTGAATCTGTCTCAGGTGATGTTCCTTTAAACATAAATTAACTTACAAAATTTATTATAGATCACATCGACAGCTATTGGATGTATTTATGAGAGGACCTTATATCTACAGTAAACCGACTAATAGTGAAAATAAATCATTGCTTTCTTGTTGCCGCAATTCCTAAGTTAACGCCTGAATGAAAGAAAATTGGAGAGGCTTTAATAAAAACGAAATTGGTTTATGTGCGTGATATGGTGCTTTAAGGCGTTTTGTTATTATTATTTTGTATATTTAGCTTGTGCAGCTTTAAGCTGCTGCTATTATTATATTAAAGACTAGGTTTGAAAACCGATACTTTTTAACAAAAATTTCCTGTCAATATCTTTAGTATTTATGGTATTAGTTTAAGGGGATTATACAAATCAATTTAGAATTATTTAAAGGAATTTGGTATTAATTTTAATATTAGAATATGTATATTTTGTTATTTGTGCACAAAACAACTTCAAATTGAATCTTTAGTGTAAGTTAAGAGCATTCCAATTCTTCATTTAAAAGTATTAAGAACTCGTTTATACGCCTATGTATAGATTGCCAATAGTTTTATTAAAACTTTGTTTTTGTGTAGATATTTTATAATAAATTTGTGCTTTTTTATTGCTTTTGTAATTATGAATAAAATATGCAATATTTTATAATTATAATCAATTATTTATTTATTGAAAGTAAATTATCACACTTTGTGTAAATGCGATTTTCTTATTCTTTTTCGAAAAGCTACAAATAAATTAGAAGTGAAGTAGTTAAATCTGAAAAAAAGTAATACAGTATTACCCGGATAATTACCTCAGCAAAATTTTTAGATTTTTGGGTAGCTACGCGATAAAGGTATTTAGACGAATACGCCTAATTACCTCTTCAAGCTAATTATTCAAAATTCTGCAATTACATAAAAATTTAAATTTACTGAAACATTCTATTAAATAATAATTCATATTGCATTTAAAAGTAAACGATATTTGTATAAAATAAAAGGTAATTAAACGAGGGAAATTTCATGGAAATTTCCGTTTCGGGAAAAGACAATTAAACGTAAGGTAATAAAGTTGGTTATACTGTATAAAAAATGGTGCGCAAGCTACGCAATATTAAACGACTACAACCTTGTAATAGCCTTGTCATAAGTGCATCACTGCTTTGCATCACAAAGGTATAAGTACATAACTGGCGTTATGAACGTTGTGCGTTGGAGGCTTCTGTCAAAATGTAAAGTTTACAACGTCTCTAACACGAAAAAGTTGGTTAACTTTTAAGGCTTTGATGGTTGAACAGCTAACTGGAATTTTTTGTGATGTGCTCTATTGTTTTAAAAAACGAAATTTATTCAATAAACTGAAAAAAAACTTGAATTAAATATAATGCCCTCCCAATTTTTACATATGTATGTATAAAATAATGTAAACAAAAGAAAATTAAGCAACTAGCTAATCCAAGTGCCGTCTCTAAAGCGTGTTGTGTACCGAACGCGCTAAACTCCCAACACGTGTTATGTAACTATATCTTATTGAGCGCTTTAAAATAGCTTAACTCCACTATTTGCCTCAATAATTTGTTTATGCAAATAAAATACAGGGTTGCCGCAAATTTAAATGTATCATTTTTAATGAATAATTATGTTTCTTGTGTTGTTGTTTGTTTACCTTTTTAGTTTCTCTCTTCAACGTACACAGCAATAATTCACTAACACTACTTCACTACTAATTTCTCTTATTGGTCACCGTTGGAATAATATGACATAGGTATTGCCAGATTCGAAACCCATACTATGAATCATGGTGGTAATGATTTTCTTAAAAATATGTATGAATGCGCTAATCGTTGATATTTTGTTCAGCAGCAGCAAATTAAAGGACACGTTTTTGAAATTTTTTATTTATTTATTA
Source organism: Wohlfahrtia magnifica (assembly GCA_023159175.1). Classification (NCBI taxonomy): domain Eukaryota; kingdom Metazoa; phylum Arthropoda; class Insecta; order Diptera; family Sarcophagidae; genus Wohlfahrtia; species Wohlfahrtia magnifica. Next base: position 2,610,072 of record JAKWBJ010000056.1, read on the forward strand.
TTTAAAAACACATAAATTCACAATAATTGTAAAATTTTCACAAGAGTTATGTGTCTGTTTTTAATAAGAAACTTAAATATAAACAAAAACATAAATAAACCAAAAAAACCTGATAGTTCAGATATAATCAACAAAACCCGACTTTTTAAGTTATTTCACCATGCTATGAATATAACTTATTTCTAGTCTGGCAGCCTCTTACAAAGAAAAGTAATGCCAATCACAATGCCTAGATTTGTTTACATTAGGTAACACAGCGTATGAGATTTGTTTACCCTTAAAAATTAGTTAAATTGAATGGGTAAGTTCTGTTTTTGTTTTGCAAATTGTTTTTCCTTTTTCCCTATCAAATACTAAAAATAATTTATTTTCAGATTCATAAGATCGTTTTATGGTTATCGGATGTAGGAAGGTAATGTTCCTTTTATATATTTTTAAGTACCTACACTAGACAGCATAAATTTGCTTACAAACTGCTGTTTTAATTGTGGTGCGGTGTAATTGATTCTTTCAATTGGCTTTAATTTACAGATAAACATTGGAAAATTACACTGTGTGCTTATTTTCCATTGGTTGCATTGGTGAAACATATTTTTTAGTGTAATTAGTGCTAATTCTCCATTCCCCACTAAGTACCGTTTGAAGCATTTTTTTTAATGTTCGTATTCTCCCTTCCTGTAAATACATTAAATGTTCCATAAGACTTGAACCCGTTAGTACGGTGGAGTTTTCGATTGCCTTTTTACGTTATTCAACTATTAACAACTTTGTGTCTAATGTCTAGGCTGTGTAGGCCCTTTGTTTCGTTGTCAATGGAATAAACTCGCCACAGCACCATACAATCACTTCTCTACTATCATGTTCAACTGGCGCAAGGCTTTCTCCACGTAAACTGGCGTTCTTTTGTGCCAAAAGTCCACTATTTGCTTTTACCGCTAAATAAGATTTGTTCATATCTCTGCAGGCTTATTTATGCGTTCCTTAGCTTAAGCAATTTGCTTTTGCTATTGCATTGTTCCGTTCCACATGGCTTCTGAAACTTTAGACAATTTCTGACGCTTCTAATCTGGTTTTTTTCTTTACCAATTGCGCTGTAACATTTTTTTAATTTCGTTTGGAGACCATAACAAGGCTTTGATATAAAAAATCCTGTTTTTTAATTTTTTAAACAGATCCATTCAACTATTTGATCTATTTCGTTTCAAGTTTTTTCTTGCTTCATATCTTTTCTGGTCGCCTTTACTTAAATATTATTTTAGTTTAAAAAAAAACAATTACAAAGCACCGATTAGTTCTGTGTACGTTCATTCCATTGTCTTAAGGTTGATAATCATAGCCAATCATCATATGGAAGTGCAAAAGGTAAACACAACATGATTTTTTAGAAGTTTATCTGTAAAATAAAACATATTTAAAAAAAAAATGAAGGCCTTAAAGTATACTTAATAGTCTGTAAGCACTTTAATGTAGCCGATTGTAATATATACATATGTAAGATATACCAAATTAAAATTGATAGATCATTTTCCTCTAAAGTAGTCAATAATTTTTATTTTATTTTATTTTAGAAACTCGAAAATATTACTGTGCAGCTAAAGGCCTATCAGTATTCCGAGTCTTTTGGGCAAAGTATTTGAGAGATAAAAAAGTAAAGAATTTTAGACTTCAAATCGCAATAATTTTTGAAACCTTAAACCTTTTGGATTCCGCAAAGTATATAATATAAAGAGCACTACAACAGGTGACCTACTTCTCTTATACTCGTGGGAATCTTATGGAACCGAATAATGAAAATAATGTTAAAAATTATGATCAAGAAAGGGCTAAATCGCCCTCGTCGACCATGTCAATCAAATCAGCCAATGGGCTAATTAAAATTAATACTTCTTTTGCTATCTGCAGTGTTGATGGACATACACCAAGTAAAACGACATACACCTCCACGCTACTGGGCAGGGCAAACTTCAAACCTTTTGTGATTCGTAGTTTGCAGATTTTAAGTGTGGAATCTAACCAAGAATTAAATGGCTTCTCTGATAGGGTTACTAACAGTGGCGGCGACAATAGTGTCGTACCAGAAAATTCTGGCTGCACTGGTAATCATTCAGATCTCTCGAAAATGGAAACGAAGCAGGGTTTTGTAAAACTAAATTCGGCTGAGAAAAAGCGATTTAAGCGGGCAATGGCAAGTGGCTACTCCAGAGAAAAGGCTTTGGAGTTGGCGAAAATGACCACCATTGTACGCTCAAAAGAGTCACCTATGAACTCCCAAGCGACTCTCAACTCCTCTTATGGGTACACTGTTAGTAGCGGCGACAACAGCGTTACATCAGAGAATTCTGGCTGCACTGTCATCGATTCGGAATTCCAGAAGATGGAAGTTGTAAAAGATGGCTTTGTAAAACTTACTTCGTCTGAGCATAGACTATTTAAACGGGCAATGGCAAGTGGCCTCCCCAGAGAAAAGGCTTTAGAGTTGGTGAAAAAGAACACCATCGCTAAAAGAATGCGCTCTGAAGAGTCACTTAAAGACTCCCAAGTTAAAAAAAAAATCAAGGTGACACCCCGAGTCGGCGGTGGCAACAGCGTTTTGTCGGAGAATTCTGGCGGCACTGTCATCGATTCGAAATTTCAGAAGATGGAAGTTGTAAAACATGGCTTTGTAAAACTTACTTCATCTGAGCGAAGGCTATTTAAACGGGCGCTGGCAAATGGCCACCCCAGAGAAGAGGCTTTAGAGTTGGTGAAAAAGAGGACCATCGCTAAAAAAGTGCACTCTGAAGTGTCACCTAACGACTGTTCAGCAAAAAAAAATAAGGCGACACCTCGAGTCAAAAAGTCGACGTTCAGTCAGGTGAGTGGCGTGGTACGACTAGGTGTTGTGCCTTTTGATCTGGCCAAAGAGCCGTTTAGTAAAGAACAAATGGTCCTCATCCAGGAGGCCGTAATCGATGTCATTATTGAAGTCAACAACGATAGCGAAAAGCCAGCATTTGAGGGCTCAGTATACAAGGCCGGATGGTTGCTGTTTTTGTGCTCCAATGAAAATACCGCAAATTGGATGCGGAAGCACATCGGCGAGATTGCACGAAAAAGTGGATTAAACCTGACGCTCGTCGAAGAAAATGAGTTTCCTAAGCTAAATTTTGTCAGAGGGTACTTTCCACACAGTATTGATCTCTCGAACGAAAAAGTACTTGCGATTATAGAAGCGCAAAACAACTTGTCGACAAGAAACTGGAAGGTGGTCCAGCGTTCATCAGAAGGGACGTTACTGCACCTCATATTGGCGGTTGATGACGAGTCCCTCAAAACGCTGACGGAGATTAAGGGAAAAATCGCGTATCGCTATGGCCATCTACGCCTAATTCTGAAAAGTTCCAAGACTACCGAAAAAGAGGGTGATGCCATGGCTAAAAATGAGCCTCAGGGCATTCAAAAAGCGGCGGCATCCAAATTTTCGTACGGCGCTGAGAGTTATGTTGGTGGTAGACCTACCTGTTCACATTCTAAACCATCGAAGAGTAAGGCTGCGTTAGAACGACAGTGGAAACAACCACCTTTGACAGATAGTCATAAGGACTATAAAAACAGCAGTCACAGAGGCATTTGGCTCCAGGGGTTTGCTGCAGAATTTTTCCAAAAATAAGAGCGCTACGTGTGCTATTGGCAAACTTGCACTATGCCATAGGGGCATCGGCCACCCTGTGCAAGAGATTCGCTGATAAGAGAATATTCATGACCTGTGTTAGGACCATGGATATGAGGTGGCAATGTAAAAGGATTCTCGACTAGAGGTACGTAAATTTATCATTATCGTGCGACGTCCAGAGTGGCACTCTTGATAGATGAATTAACTAAATGTTTCCCATTCAAGAGTTATCAAGTCAGCATCTGACGACAATACTGAGGGAGGTATCTACGTAAAGAGGCACGCATGATGTTGTTTGTGCGTCCGCCTATTTCCCAAGGGACTTCCCAAAGATACGTGCTAGCAAGGTGCAGGCGACGATTGGGCACTGCTTTAACAAAAGAGGTGAGCTTCTCTTAAGTTATCTTATGGATAAGAATATTGGTATTAGCAAAATAATGTCCATACCAACCTTTGCTAACGTTGTTAGACTGAAGGTAATTGACCTTATTCTAACTAGCACTTACATGGCCAACTTCACTAGGAACTGTCATCTATCAAATGAGTTCTCCTTGTCAGATTTTTGACACGTCAGATCCGATCTATTATTGGGTATAATGTACAATTCGAAAAGGGCGAATTCGGAACGTTATAGTGAAATACTGCCAACAATATTAAATATGATGGGCAGATTGAGGAAGCAGTCAATTGATAATTGATCAATTGATTTGACGCGAAAAAATCTGGATATTTTTATTGTATAAAAAATGAATTATTTGCTTAGTTTTAGTTCCTAGTTTTATAATAATTAATTTTAACTCTATTAACATTAAATTTCAATATATTGCTTTTTATATACCATCTGTTTTTATAAATATGTTTTCCAAATAAGATGAGGTGTTTACTTTCATTTGACGCTCACTGTATAAAAAAAATATGTAGTGTATAAATTTTCTTTTTTAGCACGACTCGTATAAAAATACATATTTTAGCGTCATCTATTGTAGAGTGTTTGTAAAATTTCAACTGTCAGTGTAGAATGGTATATGTACTTGCTAAATAACAAAAACAGTGGAAACATCCGGTTTATGTATAAACTAAAAACAGCAATGCAAGTTAATGTGAATTTGAGCATATTTTATATTCCAGCGCTGCCAAATGTGTAGATTTATTTGTATTTTGCAGTTTTTTTTAAACATTGAACAGCTTCAAAGTTTTTTGTTTAAACAATGTTTTTTTTGTAAATTGTGCAGATTTTGCAGTTTTTAACATTTTAATGCTTAACTTTCGATTTTGTTATTTTAATTAGAATTTCCGAAATAAAAATTTTCACCCCATTTGCTCAATATAACTGTGGTGAGGTTGTCTACTACGTTTTTTAATGCGACAATGTAATCCTTTTTTACAACTGATTACAAAGAAAGAAAGTACAGTGTGTGATACAGGAAGAAAAACGATAAATCTCGAAAACAGGAGTTAACATAAAAAGACGGTAACAATAAAGAATTCAGCGTACTCAAAGCAGGTTTAACTGCCGGGTGCTCCGCTTGTCGGATAAAAAGTGGCAAACTCCAGCACGGCGTCATTACATCATATATGTATATAACATTTAATTTGTCGTGTTATGTTTGAATAAAAATACACTGAAATAAATTATCTGGTATCATCTGTAAGCCGAAATGGAATGAAATTTCAAATTACAATAATTTTTAAATCAGACAAGGTTTTGACATTTTTTCTTATTAATTTATTTAACTACCTTTCAAATAGCATCTTTGATTATCCAAAGTTTAAAATAAGTGGCGCATTTAAATTTTATTTGTCTTTCAATATATATTTTACCTTGCGAAATATGTGCAGTTTTTCACCTGAAAGTCGGTTTCTTAATTTCCAGTTTTAAAAAAAAACACTGGTAGCACTGATTCTAACTAACACTATATACTACGTTTTAAAGACAACCTTGTGTAACAAATTTTGTTTGTCATTCGAAAAACACAACACTGAACTAACCATTGAACAACTTGCAATTTTATTGTTAAAATATTGCGAGTCTTTTACAATATTATTTTAATAAATAAAATTCAAAACAACATTATATAGAAATGTATTCTGGCAATCAAATATTTCAAAAAGAATTCTGGGGAAATGGACCAGCACCTGGACAATTTTATAATTTTACAGGCGGCTATAATGGCCTTAATAATGCCAGTCAATGTAAAGAATTCACAACACCCGGTCTCTTTGGAACACAGCACAGCTCGTAAGTATTTCATTAAGGGCAAAGTGTTCTTCAGTATATTTATTTAACACTGGTTTGCATTTTATTAGTTCTCCCATTACCACTGGTACTTCAGTTGTGGGTATTAAATTCGATGGTGGTGTTATGATTGCTGCCGATAATTTGGTGTCTTATGGCTCTTTGGCTCGCTATCAAGATGTACAACGTGTCTTCAAAATCAATGAAAAAACCATCATGGGTGCTGGTGGTGATTTCGCTGATTTCCAATCACTTAAACGCAGTATTGACCAGAAAATGATTGAGGACATGTGTCACGAGGATGAGATCGATATGAAACCCAAATCCCTGTATAATTGGTTGACTCGTGTGTTTTACAATCGTCGCAGTCGTTTTAATCCCTTGTGGTTGGAAATGGTTGTTGGTGGTGTTGACAACGGTGTGCCATTTTTGGGACATGTTGATTTGCGTGGTCGCGCCTATGAAGATGATGTAGTTGCTACAGGATTTGGCAAACATTTAGCTCTGCCTTTAGTTCGCGAACAAATGGTTGAGGGTAGAAAACTAACACAACAGGAGGCCTCTGAAGTGGTAAGATCATAGGGAAATTTGATGTTAAAGAGATGCGTATATTCATTCATTTTTGCTTACAGTTGCGTAAATGTATGGAAGTTTTATACTATCGTGATTGCAGATCCATGCCCAAATACACTGTGGCTGTTTCTACAAAGGAGGGTAGTGTTGTTCAAGGTCCATTTAATGTCAGTGAAAACTGGCAATTGGCCACAATGGTTAAGGGCTACTAGAATGTTTATATTAATCTTATTGTAATTTGTGTAAAAATTTATTTTTAAATTGTGAAATCACCAGATGGATGCAGATTCTTTTTTTTAAATTCAATAAAAAAATGATAAATAGCTGGTCTGTTCGTAAATGCATCACGACAGCAATTGCAACAAATTACTCCCCCTTAACCGACCTTCGTTTATGCAAGCTTTTTTGCTAAATTTACAAATATAATATGTAGAAAATACATAAGTGTTTTGTATCAACTCTCAGTCCTTCGTTTATCAAAAACTTAAACTAATTGGAAGTTCATCCTATCTATTATATAAGCGCTATGTCCAACAGTGGATCGATCATAAAATCGTTTTAAAATTAGCATGTTAATACCAGTGCGCATATTTACAAGCATTTTTGCCAACCACGATACCGTCTTTTTTAAACGCTTAATCTTTCGCCACAAAAGCGCCAACTACGATAAGGGTGATTGTTAACTTGGAAGTCATTTATATAAGAAAAAAATTACTAATGAAAGAATCTGGGCTTGTTCGTAAATGAATTACTTAGTGCATGGCATTTGGCGCTTTAAAACACAAATTACTATTTTACTCTAAAATCTGTTTATGCAAATAAAAGACAGTGCTGCCGCACATTTATATGCATGAATAGTGCATCATTTTATTTTTGTGGTAAAATTTTGCCACCGTGTCGCGGCTCAGTGATACATTTACTAACAGGCCCTCTTATATGATTTATTCGATGAGATTTGTATTATTGGTGTAGCAGCGTAGTCTGTAAATATACATATGTATGTATGTATCAAATTATTAGTTTCACATTTCCAACTCGTCTTCGCTCTGTTCATTGAACTCGCTACGTCAACAGTAACCAGACCCACTAGCCGTGCTACTTCCATCGTATGGGTCCATAAAGATCTGGGTTACAGTTGGGTTTGACCTGCAGTTGAACTGAGTGGTTCACATCGTGGGGTCCTATTCCACACGCAGTACATAGGTCAGGTATGGTGTCGTTATCCAAGACCAGTGTTAATTTAGTCGAGAGCACCATCCTGGATGGGGCTTTCCACCGACTCCCTATGAGTATCTTTTTTAGGGAGATCGGACGGTTATTATTCGACCGGTTTTTTTCGGCATTGTCGAATACAGTTTTTTCAAAATCTTCATTTTTCGAATACCGAATAAACCGGTTGATTTAACACAAATAACCGGTTAATTAAAATAAAAATGATTTTTATACGTTTGAATAATTTTTATTGCAATTATGCTCATCGCTTAACTATTTGTATAAATTTAATTATTATTTTTGTATATATGACAACTTTGAACATCTCACTAAGGACGTGAAAACCAAGGTAGATCGAAAAAGATATTCACATTTAAGCAACAATAACTTTTTCTCATCTTCTGCAAATAAATATTGATTTTTATATATGGAATGATCAACTAGACTCATTGAAAGCGACCTACAAACGCCGATATATTAGCTAGTGAAGTTTTTCACAGCGTAAATACCCATAAGCAGTCGCTAGTAATGTTGTGAGATGATATCGCTGTAAAAAATTGTCAGATGATGTGGCCTGGGTTTAAATTGACGACTTCTTGGTTGAAATGTGGGTGTACCACCTAACATACCACAGTGACACACATACTATTAAATACGTGTTGCATGAATTCACATAAAGTGCTGTTCGAAACTTAAGCAACTTATCTTGTCGAGGCAATTAAGGACTCGTATATTACTGATTGATTTAGTCAAAGTAAAACATTTAATTCTTTTTATCTTCGGTACCTAAACTATAACTATACTATATACATAACAAGAAACATTTATGGGTCGATTATCGATGGCAGCAGAATTTCAGGTGCGTTACCGAGCGGCAACTAGAAATTTGTAGTTGTTTAAATAGCAATTGTAATTAATAATTTTTTTAGTTGCAAGTAATACAACAACAAAAACGGATTTAGCTCATTGAGTAGCTGTTCGAAACTTAAACAACTTTCAGTACTTTGTGCAATAAACTTTGTTTTTAATAGCCTCCGCACACCGTTTTGGCATAGTTCTTACGAGATTTATTAGAATTATTGTTAGTATTGATTGTCGGTTTTTTTTAAGCTCTGCGTCAGCTACGGATTATTTTTAAATCGACGTGGTCCAGCTCTGCGCTTCAAAAATTAAGAACAATTTTATTTAAATAAAAGAACCGGTTAACTGGTTATTTGAATGATTAAACGAAAACCGGTTTTTAAAATCTACTTTTCGAATTTTTTGAGAACCGGTGACATCCCAGGATCTAATTTTTTTTGGAAATTGTTCAATTCATATATGAGTTGAGGTATGCCTGTATAGAAATCGAAAGAAATTCACAATAATGAACTAGATGATTTAGTAAACAAAAGGACACGACCATATAGGTCAAATTTAAAAAGTGGAAAAGGCTCTTTCAAAATGAAAAATTGAACTGGTTCAATTTGAAATTTATTTTCTTCGTCACTCCTCTAGGGAGCATATTGGCTTTCCATAAAGCATCTATTTCTTTGTTTCAGTTTCTTTAATCAATTTGATATTTCAAGCTGATTAATCTGCTGTAGCTTCCTCCATATGATATGAGGTATACGAGAAGGGTCAGGGGGGCTTTTTTTTAGACGGAATTGACTGGAGGGAAGAAGTTGAAGCCATTTTTTATTATTAAACATTCGAAACCACAATTAAATATTTTCTTCGCCATGTCCTCTGCTGGGGGTCGGATCTGGGTCGTTTGTGTTGTTATGTGTGCGCTCTAACCACTACACCACGCCAATTTGAGAATAAAGATTTGGGAAACTTACTAACAAACTATAAATCTAATCTAGTTCATTTGTGTGCACTAGTTGATTCTTTTAAAAGCATATAACTTGCAAAATAATAATTTTTGTTAAATGGAATTACATTTTATTAAACATGGTTCTCTACTTGATCTATTAAAATTTATAAACTATTTAAATAATATATTTAATGTTAGTATGTATCCATGCATTCAATATTGGTATGGTTTGTATGTATAAATTCAAAATCAGATAGTGATTTCATTTATTCAAAAATGAGATCCTAAAACAGATTTAGTCACCCATAGAAAACACAAACCTTGTTTTAGCCAAATAAAGAATAAAATTTTTAACTAAAAATTTCACATAAAAATAATCGTAAAAAAAATTTGCGGGAGGAAAATAATAAAAATTTTAGATGCACTACAAACGATTTTACTTAACGAAATTTTGCATGTCTAATGTTTTAGTAATAAGTAATGTATATACGAAGGGTTGCCGTTGTTCTGTTGTTCTATTCAATAATAAAATTATCCATCACCAAATTTAAGCAAAGTCCCAAATAGTTTGGCTACAACAACCATATTTCTTTCTGTTTAATTTAATTAAGCATTGTGCGTCTATCATAGATGTGACGACGTTGTTCACGCACTTGTCTCTTCCATTTGTCTTGTTGATGACCCACCCGATTAAGAACATTGGCTCTTGAATTAAGCTCTTGATTTACTGTAGAAGGCATAGAAGGAGAAGCAGTAGTAGGATCATCCTATATAAGAGAAAGAAAATTGGAAAATAAAAAAATTTACATTTAGTAAGCGATTATTATGGTAACAAAACATTGCTTTTTAGTACTAAAATAAAAGAATTCACTAAATGAGAACTATGAAAATATTAAAAAAAAACCCAAAGAAATAAAGCTAATGAATCAAATGACACCTTTTGTTAAGATAAATGAAGAAGTTTTCTTTAACAATATAAAACGTAAGATATATAATTAATATAGGCATAGCAAAATAATAGAAAAAAAACATTTCAATAATGCAAAGGAAAAATAAAGAAAAAATAAATTTTGTAACAAAAATTAACAAATAAGGAAATAAATCAGTCAGAATCTTTATTATCATCTACTAAAAGACTATATTTCACGCTAGAATAACGTTTCATATGTACATCTTCATTGGTGTGTTCCTGATAGTTCGCCTTGACGCGCTTATTTAACAATGGGTCCAGGCACATTAGGAAGAGCATATATATCACAAGTATGGATATAATCCAAATAACAATGATGACAACGACCTGCAAAAAAAGAAAATAGTTTTTATATTAAAAAAAAAAACAAGTGAAATAGAACAATGATCGTGCTATGTTTTTAGAAATCCTTACGTTTTACAACGTTAGCCTTATTTAAAATTTAATACTCTAGCAAAAAATAAAATAGCTGCATCACGGTTTCACTAATTTTTCACTAAAATATTTTAGTTTTGATTCATTTCTTACAAATTATCCGGCAATTTAATTGCTTTACAGATTACTGTCGTAAAATATAATGCATTACCAGATCTGTTAAATATTTAATTTATCGGCTTACCAATGATTTTACGTGTCGCCTGACTGTCTACATACGTTTAAAAAAAAAATTTTTTTTCATCACAATACGGATATGTTTAAGTATATTTGATAGGTTGTGGGATAATTCTGACGTAGCTTTTGTAACTTAAGTGATTAGAAGACAAAATAAATAAATAAATAAATGCTGATATGCCACTATTTTGTATGTCAGATTTTCCCCTATAATGATTTGGTTGTCAAAATAAAGAGAAAGTAAAGAATGTGTTTCGCCTATTCTTTGCTTGAGGGATGAAGCCTTGGCTTTTTAAACGCGAATTACAATGACTGTCCTTTGTTATCCTTATCCAAGAATCTCTGAGACTATAACTACTTTACCATATCCACTGCCTATCTTACTCCATATTCTTTCTTAAACTGAAGACTCACACTTTCGACATATTGCACCGTACCTTTCTTTATTCTACTACAACCTTCTTTGGTCTACAATGATTTTATTTTTTCCTGTAGAAACTTATAGACAATTTTTAAATATCATCAAAATTAATGTTGATATTGTTTTAATTTACCTTAATTAACGTTGTATTGCGTGCTTCATGTTTACATTTACATTCTGGGCAAATTTCCAAAGCTTTGCCATTTTCTCCCAAGCGTGGTAATAAAGCGCCATCACAAACGCTTAAAAAATAAATTAAAAATAAAATCAAGGAAAATTCATTTGTCATATAGTTAATATAACTAATAAATAATAATACAATAATAATAATATAAACAAATAAAACTGTATCAACACACCAAACAAATAATTGTGTGCATATTTGTTTATCTCTACAAAAACAAACAACAATGAAACAAAAACTTAATCGGTAATAAAAAAAAACTAAATTTACCATTTCGGTGCTGTCGTTGTATTTGCTGCTGGTAATTCTGATTTGCTCAATACTTTGGTAATCGGAGGACCAGCAGTACTACTGACCAAAGCTGGTTTTTGTACAATTTTTGTTTCATTTCCAGCGGTTTGTGCTGCTGTGTCAGCCTTTAAATATTTTCAATGAATTGAAATTAAAACGATATTCTTATTTTTGTATTTACCCATGTCACGCCAATTAAATAACATGTCGCCAGCAATATTGTAAATATAAATAATCGTTTAAACTCCATTAATTTTTGTAAGAATCGAATTTTTATTGCGTTAAAAAATGGGCAGTAAATTAAAAACTCGAGAAAAATTAACTCTTTATTGGAAGGAGCACAGCTGTTTAAGTACCAAATTGTTGTGTCAGTGCTGTAAAGCAATAAATATTTTAAACATTTGAAATGCTGCCAGACTGACAATAGGAAAGGTACTTTGTCCAGTAGCCTATTTACATTATAATGAAATCTAATCAATTAGATTTGAAAATTTGCTTAAAATATAAAGCGTTTACATTGCATGTTTTTTGGCACAAAAAGAGAGTCGCATTAGTAATTCTTCTTGATATCCGTCTTTGAATCTGCAAGTTCAAAGAGTGCCCTAAGGCTCAGGTTGTGAAACTGAGCCTGTGGCGATATGTTTTCACTATGGGTATGCTAGCGTTTTCCGCAGATTGGGGATTGATCTTAGAGCTAGTAGATGTGCTATTGATTATATCTTGCGGATTATGAATTTTAAAACTATCGATGTATTGATACCTAGCAAAGACGACTGAAGACAGTTCTATCCACATCTGTGCGTTCTGACCTTCTACACGGACTTCTTCAAGACGAGGAAGGGTACTGAAGATGGCATCTACTGCGAGTAACTTGATCTTCGATACTCATACAAGTTGAATGACAAATTCAGTGTTTTCCGGACTGAGGTATATGCGGTTGGGAGGACGGTGGAAGTGATTGGGAGCGTTCGATAGTCAGCCGGCCCTCACGGAACTCAAATCGTGCTCGATCAGGTCTAAGATCGGCCTAGACTGCAGATTGTCCTTGGGAAGATTGTATAATATCGCAAAATTTGCTGGGTACCATCAGGTCACTGTGGTGTTGTTTTTGTAGCAGCTTGACCTGAAAATACAAGAATGTATATTATTTTATCATTCATTTCTCCCTTCTTCTTCTCCTTCTTTTTCACCTCCAGAAATTGGGCCTCTTCGCTTGGGTTCATCGACAGCACCACAGTGTTGTGTCTTTTCACTTTCTCACGTTCTTTTTTCTCAATCCATCCACTAATATTTTTCCTAGGTATTCCAAAGGAAGAACACAATGAAACACGTGGTCTTCGAGTGTTGTTAGCAGCTAGCATCGGTCTCTCCTAGTAGTTGCATATCTCCTAGCTTAGCCTAATTCTGCTAGATTTTAAATAGATTTCTCGCGACTAAGTAGATTTAGTGTTATATATGAAGTATTGTTAAAATATACGATTGGGTTGGATAATGAGCTCGTATGGTTTCATCAGATTTTTATTTAAAATATAAATATATTTATGTAATAATAATATAATAATTTAAATGAAATATGACAATATTAAAAATAAATTTGAAAACGAATAAATTATTAAAAATGTTACCCGTAAGACTATAACTGGCATTACTATTCATCACATCATATTTCATTACGCTTTCCAGCACTGAATTTTTTTTGTTTTTATCTCTCCGTCAACTTGTAACATTTTGACAATTGTTTGCGTGTCTCTCAGCTATTTTTTTTGAAGACGATATTTTTCTTGAACTTTTCAATTGGATTTTTGGTAAACAATAAAGTTAAAATAAAATCTACATAAATTAATATAATAACAACTAACATTGTACTAAAATGGCAGTGAACATGAAATACAAAATGAATTATTTGATATTATTGGCAATATTTGCAGTTTTATGCAGGTTACCGGAGGCTTTTGGTAAGTGCGCTGAGCCAAACAAATGTGGCTGGCTCTGATTGGTTATTCAAACGCCCCTGTTGAAAATTTATTAAGAATTTGTGAAAGAATAAATATTTTTAATAATTTCATATTTCGCAGGTGCTAAAACAAATTTTGTAACTTGTGGTTCGATAATCAAACTACTTAATTCAGATTATGGTATGCGTTTGCATTCGCATGATGTTAAGTACGGTTCCGGTTCGGGTCAACAGTCGGTTACGGGTATTGAGTTAAAAGAAGATGTGAACAGTCATTGGATTGTGAAGGCTCCAACAAACAAATTCTGTGATCGTGGGGAACCTATTAAGTGTGGTGACACCATACGTTTGGAACACTTGAGTACAAAAAGAAATTTGCACTCTCATTTCTTTTCGTCACCTTTGTCAGGTGAACAAGAAGTTTCTGCCTATGGCGATGATGGTGTTGGTGATAGTGGCGATCATTGGGAGTTGATATGCAGTAATAATGAATGGTTGCGTGATGCTCATGTGCGCTTGCGTCATACTGACACTGGTGCCTATCTGTCAATGTCAGGACGCTCTTTTGGTCGCCCTATTTCTGGCCAAATGGAAGTGGTAGGTGTTGGTAATCCTTCACATGGTACAAGATGGACAACCGCCGAAGGTCTTTTTATAGTACCGAAGGAGAAAGAGACTGAATACTCTCACACTGAACTGTGAAATAATGCCGCTCATTTCAACACGTCATCCTATTACTTGTAGTGGCAATTATAAATTTGATTTTTGTGTGTTTCCTTTTCTTTTATAGTTTAATTGTATGATTTATGAATTAATTTTAACTCAAAGTTTAGTGTTTGTTAATAATGACGGCAATTTAATTGATTGTTTCGTATTTACAAACTGTGTTCACATTTGCGGTCAGATAACACGATAGCTAAATGTCACGACAAAAATTATTTTCATTTATGTATGTTTTTTAAAAACACCAAATTAATTTATTTTGTAGAACAAGAAAATTAATAAAATTATTGATTTTATATTAAAAAAGAAGTTTTATAGTTGAAACATGAAAATATTAAATAAATGTCCGATTGGAAGCTAAATTGGCATAAAAAACGCTGGTATATTCTGTAAACCGAAATCAAGTGGAATTGGAATCGAATGAAATTTCAAATCGCTATAATTTTCAAATCTTACAAGATTTTAATA
Organism: Wohlfahrtia magnifica; assembly: GCA_023159175.1. NCBI lineage: Eukaryota > Metazoa > Arthropoda > Insecta > Diptera > Sarcophagidae > Wohlfahrtia > Wohlfahrtia magnifica. Next base: position 2,625,166 of record JAKWBJ010000056.1, read on the forward strand.
ATTTTTTTTACTTCTTTGTCCAATTTCTTTAATTATCAAAACTTTAAAATAATTGTTGCAAATACGTTTTATTTGTCTTTGAAAATTTACTCGATTTCAATTTCACTCGATTTTCGTTCACAGAGCAAACCTGATAACTTTTTAAAATGTGTGCTGAAATTTCGCAAATAATCGTTTTTATATATTCTGATAAAGTGACGATGAAGCTATTCATTTCTTGAGTGTTGTTTTTAATGGGCTCCTTTAATTTAGGCTGAAATAGCTGGCAGGAGCTAACTCGTATATATATGATGGCTGATACAATTTCGTAAAGTGATACAAGTCATGATATATATTTTCTATAATTTCGGTTATTTAATACGTATCGCTTCCTGAAACCAAAGCGTTACTCAACGGTTATCGAAAAAATATGAATTCATATATACCCTGTTCACATAGTATCTTTTCTAATTGGTTATGACAGTTCACTTTCTTTCTTCTGTTGTTTTTGCTTATTGTTAAATTGCGTATTAACAATGGAAGGAAAAGTAAGAAATAAAAAATATTTAAAAGAAACACAGAGGCTCAGCGAGAAGGCATTGTTTTATTTGCGTGTTTCATTTTTATTTATTTTATTTGTTTGCTTGACAGCTTGTAACGATAAGTTGAGGTTACATGTTCCGACCGTAACTAGCGAGTACACTTGGTGGCTCTATGGCTCGTGATACTCTCAAGAAAGAAATCGAAATCTTTCAGGGACCTAAAGTCAGAAGCGAGAAAGATTGATTCAAGACCTTACTAAATCTGAATGTTAACGTGGTTCTCGTAATAGTTAGCGGTACCTCTGATAAATTTGATCAGATTCTTCAGTGATATATCCTTGATCATGGAAGAGACGTTCATCGAGATGTCTTACACTAAGCTCTCGTAGAGCATGGCAGTCACAAAGAAGGTGTTGTACCGAATCCCAGCCTTCTTTATCCTGACAGCTCCAATATAGACATAACATGGAAAACCTATACGCTCAGACATATGTACGTATAAAAATACGGTGTCCAGTAATTCTAAACAGAAGCCTAACCGACTCTCTCCCAAAAGTCAGAAGAGTTCTCTTCCTTTCCACTGACAGAGAAGGCCAGAGAATTTTGGATATCCTGCAAGTGGTAATCTAAGACCACTTGCGTTCCTCGCTGCTCAATGCCCACTCATCTACCAATTTCGATGACAACACCAAAGGAACATGTATGTATGTATGTCCCCTGTGTAAGAGTCACACTCATAGATGACCCCCTGGTTGCGCATTCATCTGTAAAATCATACTCTCGAATGCTCCCATGACTCGGCACTCACATTAATACGACAAGTTGTCACGCAAGTCGTGCCGGTGATAGAATACAGCTGAGAAGACATTACGATCTAACTACGTTGGAACTCAGATTGTCAATGTAGATATTAATATTGGAAGGTTCGAGATTTTATTCTTGAATACACAGAATGGCGCTATCGATGGTATAAACCTCGGCTTAGAAGACAGTGCCGTTATCGGGTAGCCTAAGAAATACCGAAAGGCTAAGTTCATCAGAGTAAAAACCCAATCCTGTGCCAAAACCATAGCAATTAGAGATCACATTGATTTCTTAGATGTGAATAGCAAAACAGTCAGTCAGCACGTTGATAGGTAAACGAGTTACGTCGACGTTCAGCATATTACTTATTTTTTGTGAGGCCATGGTAAATCTTGGTTAGTGCAAATATAGACTATAATTTGGTTTAGACCGTTATTTTTTATTTGATCAGGAAAAGGGAATTTTTAGATTTTTGAAAAAAAACGTATACATAACACCTTCTGAATATCCAATTTACAATTCTCATTGGAAATGGTGTATTGGAATTATGAATGGCCTCTTAAATTTGCCTTTTATTTTGAAATTGTTATTATTTATATGTAAGTATGTACATATACGAGTACATATGGTATGTTAATTTCTGTTTTGAGAATTTTAAACTGGAAATTTTTATTTATCAGTTAAATTTTACAATTCAACCGTATTGGATTCTTACTGGTTACTAATCGATTAAAGATGATGTTTATCCGTTGCCAGGCATTTTCATTAAAATTTAAATTAATCAAAATTTACTGCCTTCTAATTGAAGTTAAAAAATTTATGCGAATACCTGTGATTTAAATTTGTTAAATTATCAATTATCAATATAATGAATGCTTCTGTCGCCACCAATTACTTCTAGTAAGTGACGTCCAAATAATGAGTTTCTTTATTATTTAAAAATGTTTCAAATTTAACGTGCGGGTATGCAGTTTGTGTACTGCAATGTTATAAATTTAAATTATAACATCTAAATACAATATACCAGTTTTAGGAATTAATTACGAAAAAATAAAAAGATAGAATGTTTTGCTAATTAAAACTTAATTAAAACTCAAGAGTACGAGTTTTGCATCTCACCTACTCATATACATATATAAATAAGTTGTCCTATGTTCGTCATTTTATAACCCGAGAACCACTAAACCGACTTACAAACCACCACATGCGCTGGAAAGGTGTACTTTCACTGCAGTTTTTGTTCAACTGGGTGGTGCCACGCCCATATAAAATTTTTTATTTATATGTCTATGTCCTTAAAACGGTAATAATACGTTTCGAAATTTGGTCCAAATAGCTTTGTGGTCAATATAAATCATCACTCAAAAAGTGGTTGGAATTAAATAAATGAGAGTGACACCTCCCACAAAAAGTAAATATTGATTTGTTTATATCTTTGGGATGGTAATAGTAGAAAGTTCTGAATTCGGTCTAAATAACTTCGTAGTCAGTTCACATGATCAGTCGCATTTTATGAGCGAACTTGAATAAGTGGGTGTGACACCTCCCATACAAATTAATATCTATTTTTGTATATCTAGAGAACGGTTAGAATGGCAGTTTCTGGACTTGGCCTAAGTGACTTGATAGTCAATAAAAATCATTAATATTAATTAATGCATATATAACACAAAGACTCCCAGCAACGCTGGAAGGGTTATTCTAGTACTCTATACAAATGTAGACGACTTGGCAATAAAGCTAAGACCTCAGGATCAACTTAAAATTATATGAACTAAATTATTTAGAATAGCTTTTTGAATTAAATGGAGCATGTTCGTTCAATTGTTTGCTGTTGAAAATCTTCTACTTAAAATATTATTTTTAAGAATTTTTTTAAAATCTGGGATAAATAATTTTTCTATTTCTCAATCTTTTATTTTAGGTTCTATTCAACCCACCATCGGTTGATGGGTTAAAAATTATTCTTTATATACTTAAATAAACTGACAATATAAAATTACGATCGGTTAATAATTGAATCAAGTTTCTAGATAATCCATTGGTGCAAATGACACTTTAAGACTCTTTGTAAGTATGGGTTTGTTGCGATAAGATTGAAATATAGCAGAAAACAATTTTATTTCTTATTTACCATCGTATCATCATATCATTTAGTAACAATTGATTCATATTGGAATCTGGTTTCAATACTATTTGGTAGTAGGTTTTATTGCGGCCAAACTAAAGGTTGGCGCAGGCAATTTAATGACCCCTTATATGCCACTCTACAAAACCGCCTACCACCTACATACAAGCTGTAATCACTATTAGTTCTATAAGGAACTATGGGCTGTCTTAAATGTTTGGATTTGAGTCTGAAGGAAATAAAATGGGGAAAATATGATAACTTATATAGTAGTTAAGATAGCAATTAATATAGCGTAGCGAAGCATGCCTGGCTACAGCTAGTTTTTTATAAAAATAATGAACTTCCGTTTTAGTTTGTTGTTTCGAAACATATACCCCAATATGCAGAAATTTCTACTTATTGTTTTGAAGATAATAAAATAACCTTTCGGAAAAAGTAACTTTTAAGGTACAGTCATTATTATTTTCTAAAGTTGCGGTCACATTTTTCAAACATTTGCCGAGAAAAATGTGATCACTATTTTATAGAAATATTCGTTTTTTTATTATTTATTTTTTAAAATTGTTTTTCAACAAATTTTTAAGAAACGCTAACATAAAAGGAAATGTTTCCATAAAATATTTTTATAAAATAGTGGTTACGTTTCTTTCATCAAATATTGGAAAAATGTGACCGTAGCTTAAAGCTGGGATCACACGATTGCCTCAAATACACCAATCTGATACAAATTTTATTGTGACATTAGCGCACAATAATATAATTGTCCCAATAAAAATTCTGTATTCACACGGTTGTCTTGTTTTATACAAAATTTATTGTCACAAGATGGCATGAAACGATGTATTGACAATAATTGTCCCAAAGCTGTCACACGATTGTTATAGTATACGACAACTTTGTGAATCAGCTGTTGTGGTAAATTATATTTATTTATTTTTTTGGTGTTCAAAATGGTGTGTTCTTAAAAAAAAAAGAAAATAGTGTCTTCTTTATTTATATTGGGGTTATTTAGTGGACAAATAAATAAAAAGAAATACAAAAAAAGAAAAAAACAAAAAATTAAAAATTAATTCACTAAAATATTTATTTATTTAAATTGGAACATAATTACAAATTATATTTAATTCTCTAAAGTAAAGATGATTTGTTCTCTAAAAAAGGTGTCCGCTTGATAGCAAAAGTAAAAATAATGAAAAAAAGAAATGGTGGAAGTTTGTGATGCAATTTACATATACATAAATAATTAAACAAATGCATATTTTAAGGGATGACAATTATAAATACCTTATAAACACGTGTTTTTTCAGAAAGAAATCAATTAAAAAATAAAAATTGGTGATTATTGTATTCTTCAACCGCCACACAAGAATACAATAAATATTGGTGTATTTTTGGCATTTATATTGGTGCATAATTGCCGATTAAGCTTTCACTCGATTGTCGCACCAGGCGTTTGATTGGGATAAATAAGCACGATAACAATATTGTGAGTTGCCGTATGAGCCAATAAATTGTATAATCACACGATTGGCATTTAAAATACACTAATTATTGGTGCACTACGACAATCGTGTGATCCTACCTTAAGATATGTAACTCTGAATGTTAATATATGAAAAAAAACGCTTAGTGTATGAATTAATAGTGGTTAGGTGTCGTACTTAAAAAAAGGTTTGATGGATTCTGTTGCTGAAAAGGGTTTTGTTCAATAATAACTAAGTCCATTTTTGAAAAATCAGTTATATATAGTCACCTAAAATCCAAAAGGCCGTAAGCGATAAAAATATATACTATATATACATATTTATAAAACATTTGAATAATTATAAAGCCAATAATTTATTAATAAGTATTGAGAACACAAAGTTTAAACATGAATCTAATTAGTTATTACTGCTGTATTTATGATGTTTAAGTCTATGAGCTTGTACTGGAAATAAAACATTTTATTTGCAATGTTGACAATAATACGAGTGGAATCAGACCGAATAAGAGCAACCAACTTACCAAGTAAATCAACAATAAGCTTTCCTGCAGATGTGTTGAAATTTATAGCAGTGTTAGTAGAAGTACTCGTATAAAATTGTAGAAATAAAAAAACAAGTTAATATTTTCTCTTAGGCTTGAGACAAAGGAAAATTGAACTGAAACTCCTAAATGAATACCAATACATTTGGCCTCAAGCTAAATTTGTTGTGATATTTTTAGTCTTTGGCAGAGTTAAAAAAAAACAAAAGCACCTATTGTTTTATTAATTTGTTGCTATATATTTACTCATTTCTGTAAGCAGAAAAACAGAAAAGCTCTTCTTAAGTTATCATACATAAATACACTGTATTTGTACTATAAATACGTTGAACCACTTTATACCAAGCACCACAGATTATATGTAGACTTTGTCTTCATAAAAAAAGAGTTCATTTGTACGCAATCAAAAGTGTCGTTCACTGTGTATCCTTTTTATTCTATACCATTTGTCGAAACAATTGTATTCTCCCCCATTCATAATCGTATTGTCCTTGATGGTTTGACTGTATTTATCTTCCCTTTTTTTCATTCTTCTAAAAGATATGAACGCAAAAACACTCATCACCAATTTTTTATGGAAAGAAAGTTTTTATAAGAAAAAAGTTTAAAAAAATTACCCGAAATGATGATATCGGTGATATTTTTTAGAGGTTCATAACTTTGAGTGAGCATTACTGTTTTATTTGACAACCGATTTAACAGCTGGTAGTTGCTTTTTGTTTAATTTGGTTTCAAATTTCATTATGGATAGAATTACACCAGAGTAACGCTTACGAATTGTTGAAATTTTTTGTCAGAATAATGGTTCTGTTCGTCAAACTTCCAAATTCAAAATTTTGTTCTCCGATGAAGCCTTTTTGGTTGAATGGGTACACAAATAAGCATTTGTCACATTTGGAGTGAGGATAATCCATTACATCCACACAAAATTACTGTTTGGTGCGCTTTATGGACTAGCGGAGTCATCGGTACAAGGCGTAATCTGGAGCACCAATTTTCACAAACTTTTGGCAGTATATGTGGCCGTATTTTATCAATAACTCTTCGAATGTTGATTTCTAGGTGTTCAATTGTCTTTAGTTTATCGATGTATATACATAAGTGACTTCACATAACCCCAAAGAAAATAATCCAATGATTATGAATGAATAATTGGATCATTAAGTGAAATTACTTTTTCACCAAAAGTGTTTTTGTGTTAACCAGTTATAGTGCTCGCTGTCTGGCATGTGGCTCCGTCATGTTGGAACCACTTGTCAGCATGATTAATGCCAGCTGTTTGAGGTACGAACGAATTTCTAATCAAGTTTTTGAAGTCATATGGACCGAAATCATAATTAAACATTAACGTCATAAAATTTTCTATCCATTGATATTAAAAATATATTTTTTGTTTTATTATGATCTAAACTTGTGTAACTGTAAAAAAACACCCATTACATATTTACATTTTAAGTGTTTGGTACTTGCATTTAATTGTAAAGATGATTCATAATTTCATTTATTTTCTACATAAACAAGTTTGATATTCAAGTTTGATACAGATTAGTCTATAGTTGACGCTAGGAGTCTTTCTGTGTGGTATCACTTACTACCATCTTCAATTCAATCAAGAATTGGTTAATTACCAGATGCTTAGAATACTGGAATGCTCAAATGGCACTTCGGTACTCTAGGGCGGCATTCAGTCCGCCTTTTGGGCGTCGCTTTGAAGTTCTCAAGTATGGCACGCCGGATTTGAAACTCATAAAGGATTTTTTTACGGGCCATTGTGGACTGAGAAAACATCTAAAGAGAGGATGGTGATCACAGATGTGGATATTTGTAGACCGTGTTTTTACAGGCATCAGAGACGGCGGGAGGCATATTGTGTGAATGTGGACTTCTTGATAGGTTTAGATGCGGATGTTTGGGCAGACATATCCACGTTTAGGGTTTAAGATCTGCTGGTATTCATTAGGAAGGCAACAGATCCGCTAAACAAACTAAAGTCTGGAAAGGGCAGAATAGAACCTAAGAGCCGGGACAGAATGATAATAATAATGACCCTATTATTATTATTATTATTATTATTATTATTATTATTATTATTATTATTATTATTATTATATAAGTGGAGGGTATCAATACAAAAAGTATGGAATGCTAAACATGCCTGAATAATATTGTTACGAAAATAAAACTGCCTAAAAAGAAAGTACACCACATCAGAGACTGTACTGTGGGATTTTAGTCTATTTGTTTGTGTCAAGGTTGTGAATGTGTTAGCCTGGTAATGTCGTACTGATTTGTGTATTTGATGGCATTGCCATACGGACATAAAATAGAGAATTTGAGAGCGTTTCAGACAATTAGGTATATAAAGAGGTTGCTTTGCCCACGTGGATATAGTTATCGTTTTGCAGTCATAGAGTAAAGTCGTGTTTAGGCGTAAATAAAAGTGTTGTATAAATGAATATTAAGTGCAAGATAAATAAGTTGGAGACTGCATAGTTATAATTGAATACTGTAAAAGTGAGAAAATAAAAACTGTAAAACAACAACAACGTGGTATTTTTTATTTCGACGAAATTAAAAAGAACTCAAACGTTTTAAAAAAGTTTAAAACGTAACAATATTTAATTGTGATTTGTCTTTTAGATCATATGGCCATTGATGCTAATAAAGACCGTAACTAACTAGATGTATCAAACTTTCAATCTTTGTTTAAATAAATATCCTGAGAATTTCCTCGGAGAATGACTGAAAGAAAATCGATTTTTTAAAAGTATAAGCCAAGATAGCAACCGAAAAGAAAGTTACTATACGTCATATTTGGAAGCAAATATAGGCTGTGTGCATACAGTAATAAGTGTTTCCAAAGAGAAAAAATATTAAAATCGCATTTTTATTTAAGAAACACGTTTGAACTATCAGACGTCACAACACTTAAAATAGGCCCACACCAATAAGAAACAAGATCTTTATCTGATTTTAATAAATAAATGTTTTCAATAATAAGAAATTATTTGAATTTTTTGGAATTGGTGCTTGTTGTGTAAAAAGACATTTATAAAAGGCGTCATAGCGTCATAGCGTTCAGCAATAGAACATTGGTCAAAAAATTAGCAGATGACTCCATATTTAGACAACAACATTTGGGCAACTCGAGTCTCAAAAGATTGAGGTGATTCCATTGTTATAAAGGAAAATCAGCTAGAAAATTCGCTGATTTGCGAATTATAAGACATTAATAATTTTTCTACTTTGAAAACATTTATTTGACAAACTGTATGTCTATTTCAAAAATTCGAACTTGGCGGTGTCATTTCCATACAAAGTAAATATGTATTTGTCTATATTTTCAATATGCTTACAGTAGAAGTGTCTAAATTTAGTTCAAATATCTTCGTGGTCAAAACAAATTATCAATCCAAAAGTGAGGGGAGTTAGATAAATGGGCGTTGCACCTCCCGTACATAGTAAATCCTGATTTTCGCATATCTAATTTGCCGGATGACATCGTTTTAGCTTTAAATAAATACTTTATTTGACGAAAAGCGGAAAGCGTTTTTTATATGCAAATATTCATGCAGTATGTTATGTACCTGCTCGATTGTCACGCCTACAGTTTCAGCCACTTTATGCATTTTTATTTTCTGATCCGATTATTACATGGATTTTATGGAGTATTTCCGGCGAGACGACCTCTTTTGGGAGATGTGAACATTTGACTTCATTTTTACTAGTGCTTTCGTTATTATGTATCTTGGTTTCTGTGAATTTTTTTACTTAAAAAATAACATTTTATCTGCATACGAAATTATTATATTTTATTTTAAAATTAAAAAGCTTGTCTGCTTCCAATGGCTGTCAAAAACAAACTTATAGACGCAAATAGCTAAAAATTCTATAGTAAGCGCAGTAATAGACAATAGTTAATGGGAACATGTAACATAAATATTTTCCTCTTCAGATCGACTCGTATTATATGCAATTTCTATTTAAACAATGTGGAGTGTTATGAAGGTATCCTACGAGTAGAAATAATCCCTCTTCTCAGGCATACACACATATGCATGCAAGTGTGTATATATGTATGTATGTATGTACATACGAGTATGTATGAATTTGTGAAGACCAAGTAAAACAATGAATTTTTATTTTAATCGGGCATCATCTTGGCATGTAATCATTATACTTTTTCTTTTCCATTTTATATTTTTTCTTATGTTGCTCCTTTGTGTAGTCCTTTCGTTTGTTTTATTGTGCATTTATCCAGCATGTCTTTTTACTTTGTCATGACATTTTATTACAATATTTTAGCTCATAAAACGTTTACCCCAAGCATTTGTGTGATGTAATAACGTTCTGTTTGTGGCAAAATGGCGTAATAATCGTTAATACGTAATACGTACAAAGAGCGGAACTAGTTTGATTGAAAAGCGGGATTTAGAGAACAAATATAAACAGGCAAAATTGCGCGGGTTATGATCTTGTACACGCTGATATGCCTTTGGAACAATGGATATACACCAATCTTTTAAAACTCGTGTTTCCTGAAAGTTTTCATTTAAATATAGAGTCACTTGTTCACGTTTTTTAAATTTTTTTAGTGCTAAACATTATGCGACATCTTTTACATACGATAACATTCATAAAAAACCCAAATTTTTTTCATGAACGACCCAAATTCCAAGAAATTCCAATAATATCTTAATTTGAAAACATTTATTTTACCCTGTTACACGAAAATTTTCTAAAATTTATAGCTGTGACGTAGGCGGTACGCAACTTGAAATCAATTTGAAACGAACAACTACAAATTGTTAATGCAAATTATGATCAGCTGTTTTCTTGAAAGCAACTTGAAACACTCGATGAAAAGTAAATTTGATTATCTTGGTATCAATTTTTGAAACTGTGAGTGTATTCGTAAAAAGTGTGAGTGTATTAAAAATTGAAAGACAAAACTTGATCGTGTAGCCACCATGTTACAGCAAGGAAATCAGGTAAAGATCTTTTTTGTTGTTAGGGTTGTAATGTGTGGGTCTATTTTAAAAGTTATGACCTCACGAAATCCTTAAGAGGTACAGTAACAGGATGTGTACAAAAAAATACAAACATTTTAAGAATTTGTTGTTGGAATTCTTAAATGAAAATAAGATTTAAAATTTTTTTCTACCTTGCAAACAAATTTTTTTTTACAAACTGTAAGCCTCCTTTTTAAAAAGTAACTCTTTTTAAAAAAATTAAATTATTTCCTAACCATATAATAAAATGGTTGGGAAATAAGATCGTCGCCAAACAACTCGTTAATCGGGCGAAGAAATGAACTGTGATTATAAAACGATTATTAATCATCTTCTTTCAATGGGACTTACATTAAGTCAGTGGTTTAACGTGAGTACCTGCCCTAGGACGTTACCTCACGGTGCCAAAGCACGAGTGAATACAATGCGTCCACCAACGCCCCCACCTATGATTAGAATCACCAGCGAATTTAAAGCCATGTTATTTGGACATGACCTCACACCTTGGTGAGGTGCCGGAGACTATCTAAACTCCTACCGATCACGGTACCCGGTTAAAAATATAACTCCACACCGAGCCAGCATAGCTCTCTCCGCGATTTGGGTTTAAACCACAGCCACCAAATTGCTCCCACAAGGGGGCCTCACCGTAGTCGGGCAGGAACCGAAAGTCCTGGTGCTCCCGACACCCGTGGCACCAGAGTTAAGCCTCCGGTCAGGCCTCGTAGCATAAATGCTACTACCAGTGTAAGTCCCAAACGACTTCGGACTGGTGACCAAGATGGTGTATACACAAACAAGAAACACTCAAACAACACAACAATAAACGGAGCCACACTCACGGGAGAACTCAAAGTGACATCGTGCGCCACGGACACAATACACTAAAACAAGAACACAACCAGTCAAGGGTAGACCAGTACAAAAACACAACACCCAAAAACTGCAGCTACAAATTAAGCTGCAAACAGCAGACCGGGAAACAGTAAACAGCAGACAATCACAGCAAGAAGCATAACACACCAACCGTCAACACCCCAGCGGGACGCCGATCTAGAAAAGGCTAGCCAGGAGACCGCTAAGATGGTGATGCAGGTTCAACCTCCGCTAACAGTGCTTTTCTTCTACGCCTAAACACCTCAAGGGCAAAAACGCCCAGTCTACCATAAGTACGATCGTCCAACAATACCCTACTGAAATCCCACACCCCCCAGTATGAGTGATACCCATACTATCTAAATCCCTAACGTCATCATTGTCCGGGCACGAAGTCAGTACATGCCTCCAGTCCTCAATTCCCCTCCCAAACCGAGAGTCAGCTGATTCAGTCTGGCCAATTCGATGCAAAAATGCATTGAAATAGCCATGTCCCGTCAGTATGAACCCAGAGTCAAGCCAAAGCCAAAGTCAGGGTGTTCCCGTACGAACGTAACGTCCGGAACGAATCCATAAGTCACCCTTCCCTTTCGCTGTTCGTCCATCTCGTCTGCCACCTATCTACGAGGCACCCCTGCAAAAGGGCCTTATACCTATTTCTCCCATTCTCGAGCTCCGAAGCAGAAAGCCAATCGTTCGTCCCAAGTGGCAGTCCCCTCTTGACCCTGAAAGCAATGCTACGGCGCACCACTTCCAAGTCAAGCGGTGGTACACCAACAAGGACTTGCAAAGCGTCGGTAGAGACCGTCCGACACACCGGCACACATGCCAAGAGTGCAATTCTCTGACATGTGAGAATCTTACTCTGTCCAACAACAGAGATGACCGTCTTATACCACACCGACGCGCCATACGCGCACACGCGACGAAAAGCCCATCGTATATGATACGAACGGCACGCCTGCTGAGTCCCCAATCACTCCTCAATATGCGCCTAACCTTTCCAACAATGGATGCCAGTCTATGCCTGACATGGGTGAGATGAGCCTGGAAGCTCATACGCTCCCCTACAACTATGCCGAGGTACCTGACCTGAGTCACATAGCGAATGCTGTTGTCACCAATTCTAATGAGTGGAGGTCGCCAGGTTGACAATATGCCCTTAAGCAACATCATCACCCTTTTATCCACTGCGACGTCCACACCAACCCCTACACCCCACTCATAAGAGATACGGATGGCCTGGGCACCCCTCCTCTCCAGCTCAGCACGAGACTGGCCTTCGATCAGGATGAGCAAATCATCCGCATAGGCACAGAGCTTAAATGTCAGCCCGAGTTGTCTCAACAGAGTATCCATCATGAGGTTCCAAATGAACGGACCACAGATGGACCCCTGCGGACAACCCCGAACAACCTCCATTCAAACCGTTTCAAAGGATCCAACAACACACGCTTTTCTATCCTCGAAATAGCTGCGCCAAATGCCCATTTCACGAAAGGCAACCTCCGATAGCCTTCGGGACTTACAGAAATATTGGAAGCCTGGGGTGCCTTACAAGCCTTACAACAACAACAAAGAAATCGTCTTCAAATTGCTTCTCAGCAGTTTGCTCGCCAACGAGCAATACCCCGAACTGAATGATAAATGGTGCTTATATTTAAATATGAAGCAATGAATGGAGACAGTGGCTTTACGAAATACGCCAAAGCCGAGAGTCAAGCCTGACCACCATCCAAAGAGATGATAGAGCTAATTAAACCGCGTAAATGAGACTATTCGACTAAAACCCTATCGAAAAGGCTAAACCATACTTCTTCAGTACAACACCAGGCCTCATGTTGCACAAAGAATTGCCATCTTTCTAGCTTTCTTTCTCATCGTATGAGGTGCATTGAAATACTAACGTATTAGATTGTGTCAATAATGGGCGTTCTTATCCTGGGTAATTTTTGGAAAAACAAACTGTTAAAGCTTCTGATGCTTTTTTGTAGATCTAGAGGCCTTTTTTAATGACGTTCAATAACCTTTTTTGTCCTTATATAATTACTACAGTAACGCTTCCCGCGTTGCTGCGAACCTTTGTGTTGTGTATCTAAAAAATGTATTCGTCATAAGAATAATTTAAAGGATTGCATTAAAATTAATATTTTGCCTAGACTATCAAGTCATATAGACCAAGTTCAGAAACTGCCATTCTAACTATTCCCTAGATATACAAAAATCAATATTTCCTTTGTATGTGAGGTGCCACTCCCACTTATCCAATTCCGTCCACTTTTTGAGTGATCATTTATATTGACTACAAAGTTGTTTGAACCAAATTTATATACTTTCATTATTACCGTTCTTTATATATACAAAAATCAATATTTACTTTATATGGGAGCAGCCACACCCACACACCCTTATTCAACTTCGCCCCTATTTCGTCTAATGATGTAGATTGACCACGAAGTTATTTAGACCAAATTCAAAAAAGATATACAAAAATCAGTATGTATTTTGTATGAGAGGTGTCACTCCCACTTATCTAATTCCACCCACTTTCTGAGTGACGATTTTCATTGACCACAAAGTTATTTCGGCTAAATTTATATAGAAACTCTTACTATTACCATTTTGAAGGTATAGACATATAAATAAAAAATTTATATGGGCGGTTGAACAAAACCATCAGTACACCTTTTAAACGCATTTATTGATTTCGGTTTAGTGGTTCTCGAGTTACAAAATGACTAACATAGGACAAGTTATATTTATACATATAGATTTTTAGAAAATTGAGACCCTTCAATGTCGATTTTTCGAAAAAGTTTATAATTAAAAAAAAAACAAAAGACTGATGCCTGTTTTTAGATCTAGAGGCCTCCCTGACAAATTAAAGGGTCTGCCAAATAATTTTTTTTTGAAAATGCTATAAAAGAAACTACTGAATATTTTCTCAAATTTCTTTTTATTTGAAAGTACAATCTTTCTGGTTAATAATGGAAAATAATTCCATTCAAATGGCTGTCTCGGCTGGCCATGCAGTAACCTACACGAACGGTCCAATTTTTAAGCACATTATCGATTGTGTGCAGCTGTATTTCACCAATGGCTTCACGAATATTGTCCTTTAAAGCGTCAATTGTCTCCGGCTTGTGACCAAACGAAATCATCTCTGCGGCTAATAATGCGATCTTCAAAAACAGGGCGCAAAACATCGAGTGTAGCTTCGGCTGTGTGGCACGTAGCGCCGTCCTGTTGAAACCAAATGTTGCTAATATCCTCCTCTTTAATTTTTGTGAACAAAAATTCGTTCAACATGGCCCGATAACGATCGCCATTGACTGTAACGGCCACTCCTTGCTCATTTTCGAAAAAAAATGGCCCAATTATGCTTCTGAACCAAAATCTGCACCAAACAGTGACTCGTCTTGGGTGTATCGGCTTTTCAATGTATGCGTGCGGGTTTTGTGTGCCCCAAATGCGACAATGTTGCTTGTTTACATACCCGCCAAGATCAAAATGAGCTTCATCTGAAAAGATGCTTTTTTTTGGCAAAATCGGCATCTTCTGTAAGTCGATCGATCAAAGTAATGTCGTAATATTTCCCAGCGTTGTTCAAGCGTATACACAACCATGTTCGTTCAGCGGTAGGATAAGACTAATTATCTGTCAAATCAGACATGAGCTAAGTGTTACCTTTCACAAAATAAGCACTAGTTGAAAAAAAAATGTTAGATGGCGGACCCGATATAATGTGTATTACGTGCCAGTAAAGTTATAGGTGTAACATAGATATACATACCGTTTATGACACACCAACTCACATCTAAACTTTTCAAGCATGAAACAAGGCATTGTCTTAACTTTTTAGGCCCTGACAGAGATATTCACACGTATTTACGAAAAAAATTTTTTTAAACCAAGCCTTACCATGATGCTTTTCTAAAAAAAAAAAATTCTAGGAAATTTAAAAAAAATTATTGAAAGTCGTGGCTAGTGGAGAAGTCCTTGACTAGTAGCATAAACGCACAAGTTAATGAATAAATTGTGTTTTGGTAAAGTGGACACAAGTTTCCCTTTCTTTATTGTTCTTTTTCTTTCTTCATAAAAAAAAAAAATTATTTACTTTGTTGTTATTTTTATTTATCGATTCACTCTTATTTATCACACATGACTGTTTACATGTTCACTTTGCTATTTTAATAATGTTCAGGGATAAAGTAAACACAAACGGATTTAAACACATGCCTACCTTTTCACTAAATGTTTACCACAGTTGCAGGTTTGATGATTTATTGTTATTGTATTTTGAGGATTTAAAACGCTTAAATTACGAATAAAATGTTATCAATGGAGCAATAAAGGAACTAAATATGAACCAGTTATTATAAACTGATTCCAAAAAGATTCAATTGATATATTAAGACATAAGTTAAATTTGCTTAAAAATTTTACGAAAAATAAAACATATTTATCTTATTTTTGAAACGAGCTTTATTAAACCAAATATGGTCCGTTTTGATTGATAACCTTTTGCCAATTTAAGGTAAAGTTATTATTTCATCAGTGTAGAACTTTTGGGTTTTCTGAACAAAAAACTGATCCAATTGCGGGTTAGCAGAGCGCTACGGAATTTAAATTTACACCATTAAGAGCGTTCTGCAGAGATCAAAATAAATGTTAATCTGAAGGTGTGAGTTCTGGGCTATATGATGGGACCATAAAAACTTCCCAGGTAAGCTACCTCAGTTTTTGCAGGGTCATCAAAGATGTATGTGGTCTCGCATTGTCATGATGGAACATAACACATTTTCTGCTGATCAATTCTGGCTGCTTTAATTGAATTGCTTACTAGAATCTCGTTAATTGTTGACGGTAGAGATCAGAATCAATCGTTTGACCAGGTTGTGGAAGTTCATAATGAACAATTCTCTTCCAATCCTATCATACACACAGCATTATCATTCTTGGTGTCAATCCTGGTTTTACCATCGTCTGCGAAGCTTCATCTTGTTTAGCACATGTACTTTTTCGTACATTATTATTGTATGTGATTCACTTTTAGCCACATGTAATCATTCGCTTTAGAAATGGTTCGATTTCGTTCTGATTTAGCAATGAATCGAAAATGGAAATTAAATTGTTCACTTGTTATTTATGTGGCACCTAAACATCGAGTTTCTTTAGTCCTCTCTCTATCATAGACTTTTTAGTGCTTGGTCTACCAGATCTAGGCGCATTTTTAACATTAAATATATTAGATCGAAAGCGAGCAAATCTTAAAACCGCCTGACCACTGCAGTATCTTACAGGCAGAGGTCTCGGCGATAAAGAAGGCAGCGGACTGGTTTATGTACTGTGGGGTATATGATTGTGATATCCGAATCTGTACGGACAGTCAGGCTTCGATCAAGGCGCTCTCCGGTGTCTACTCAACATTGCGACCGGTGTGTGAATGCCGGGCATCTCTGAACGAGATGTCTAGGGTGGGCTCTCTCCTCGGTAATGAGGAGATTGACCACTTTTTTGGGATGCCACTCACCTCTTACAGACTTCTAGTTTTGCGGTACATGTTTGGCAGGGCACGGTGGTATGATGAACCCAGGTGCTCTTATAAGGGCAAATTTGGCCCCTGTATGATCGGGTTTGATCGGAGCCTATTATGGGGCTACGAATTCTGGTGGCTGTGATAACTGGGCACTGGGCAGCTGGTGCGCGTGCTAGGAGATCGGGTCTACCCTTCAATAACTACTGTAGGGGTTGTCAAAAAGAGGAAGAGGAGGAGATTGTCGAGCATTTCTTCTGCCAGTGTCCAAATCTTTCGGATATCAGGACTGCTTTCCTTGGCAGTCTGTTTCTGCATGCTTTGTCGGACCTGGGTGATGTGAGTATCAGCAGGATCTCTTCTTTTGTGCAAGCGTCTGGTTCGTTCGGTTCGGACCGGAATGCGGACATGTAGGCTTGGATTACCGATATGGGCATCACAGTGGGATTAATATTGGACCCAACTGAGCTGGACCGGTGTCTGGCTATCCGGCGTAACTAACTAACTAACTAGCTATAGCATTGGCTGATGCAATTAATATTACCAGAGATATTATTAGATCCTGGCGGCGAACGTCACAATGAATAATCGTGACAAACGCTGACAATGATAAAACATCGGTGACGGTGAATTTTATACCATTATCATACACGACTCTTCAAAGTAATTATCCTAATTTTCATAGATGATAGACGCTGATTTTGTTTTGGAGGCGTCCGTTTATTATTAAGTCATCACGTCGCTAAAATTGCTGAACGATTGCAGAAACGATCAAATGCTGCACCCGTCGTATTCTCCGAAATTTTGTCCCTCTGACTATTGGCTTCGACGGATGAAATATTTTTTAGCATATCATCGAATCACTTCTCTTCAAGAAATATAAAATCGCGATCAAAGTTTAATCGCCTTCAAAAACGAGAAGTTTTTTGAAACGGAATTCGAAATAGGCTCAGAGGTGGAGTAAAGATGTAAGAAGTTATTTCATACATTTATATTTTGATAAAATTTTTAATTCATTAACTTCTTTGACCTAAGACAACGACCCGAATTAATTTGTACTCCCAATGCGCAAATTATAATTATTTTTGTTGTAAAGAAATTACGAACTTCTTTAAATAAAAGGACCCTCCCGGTTTTTTTTTTTTTAATATAATACCTATTAATACCTTGGTGGATTTAATTGGGTTACCCAGTGGATTGCCAACCGCAGTCCTAACAGTCAATACCATCAAAAATTATTGTGCTTTTTTCATTATCGGGGAGGTATAGCAGACATATTTCTGCATCCTTCAGCATTTAGTCGACTCATAACACACAATGACGCTAAATTTCAACATTTCGTTGACTCATAGTAGACAATGTCATCAAATTTCAGCTTTCTTTAGTAAGGTGACATTACAATTAAGTTTTCAGACATAATTCCTTTTATATGATGAATCCTCCTGACAGTTATTGTGATGTTGATTCATCGATGAAAATTTCATAGTGACAATGTCGCTCAAATACTCCAGTGGGATCTACCGAATACATGTTTTAACGTAAACCTACTACATGTTTTTCTTGCCTAAGTTGGCGTTTTTTTTTTAAATTTACCAGTTAACAATTTTATTTATAATAATAATGATGATATTGTTGTTAGTACTGTTGTTAAACGCTGATTATTACAAATGAGCGTTAGTTAACTTTGGTGTGTTATTTGTTTACTATTGAATGAGTACAAGTGCACGTGTTAAGGATAATAGTTTTCAATAAAAGCGTACAGAAACAAAAACAATAACGTGTTAATTTTAAGTGTACTTGCTTGTGTGTGTGTAAGTAGATGTAAAATTCGATATACCTTTGTATGTACATATGTATGTATGTATGTCTGTACATATTGAAAGCAAACTTATGCTATGCATTTTCCATTATTGCTTAATGGGTGGAAAATGATGTTGCATAGGAGTCTACATATTCATGTATGAGTGTATGTGCATTTTATTGCGTTAAAAATCGATATTTATTAAATAACATTACTTATTTGAATACGGGTGTAAATACAGTGTACTCGGAATAACGTCAACACTCGCTTTCGTTAACTCCCCAAAACGTCAACTAATTTGTTAACATTGTCAACTTTAAAACATCAACCAAACCACAAAGCTCTAAAACAATTCTAAATACAACAAAATTTTAGCTTCAGTAACAGTTAAAACACATACTTATGTGCTGTATTTATGTATGTGCGTAGATATGTACAGTTTTTACATAATTAGTTCTGAATTTGGGGATTTCCCCTATAACTGGTATTGAAGTGAAGTTATATATTGTTACGTTTTAACCTTTTTAAAACGTTTGAGTTCTTTTTAACTGCGTAAAAATAAAATAAGCGCTACGTTGTTGTTGTTTTACAATTTTTATTTCCTCACTTTATCTTAATACAGCAACTTATTTATCTTGCACTTAATATTCGTCTATACAACACTTTTATTAACGCCAAAGCACGACTTTACTTTATGACTGCAAAACGATAACTGTATCGACGTAGGCAGAGCAGCTTCCTTATATACATAACTGCCTACAGTTTGGAAAGTTCCGGAAATGGCTTAAACGATCCCATATCCTCTATTTTATATCCGTTAATTTTAAACTTGTAAGATTGTGTTAGCCAAAGATGGTAGAATTGGCAATGTCATCAAATACACAAATCAATACGACAATACCAGATAACACATTATCTCCCTTGACACAAACCAGTAGACAAAAATCCCACAATACAGTCCCAAATGTGGTGTGTGTAAAGAACAATTCCATATTTAATATGAGTGAAAGGTGCCTCACTTACTTATCCAATCTCGCCCAGTTTTTGACTAATGATGTGTATAATTCGAGACGTAATTTGACCAAATTCAGAAACTTCTACTTCTACCATTCTCAAGATATACGAAAACTAATATATATATATATATATATATATATATATATATATATATATATATATATATACTAGATAAAACCCGGCGTACTTCGCTACCCCAATCTTCATTATTATCATAGTTACATTTTTTACCATTTTTCTTTATTTGGTAACCTTGCGGTATAAATGCAAAAATTTTAGAGAGTCTATATTTCCTTCTAGAAAGCCTGTAGGATCTGCGTTTTAGCTGTATACTTTCTTCAAACAAACACACATTCATTTTTATATAGTATTTTATCGCAATAAGTATAATAGTATTCGAAAATTAATATTTGCTTTATATGGGGGTACCACTGCCCCTGATTACGAGGGCGGATTGACATTGAAGCTACTTAGCGCTATATAGCAGCACAAACACAAAACCTTTTTCTTTCTTAGAAATTACGATCTGTCAAACGTCAGCTGTTAAAATGTTAGCCAAATTCATCGATTAGTTTATTTGTTGTAGTCGTTTGAAGTAAGCAACTTTTGTGTTTCTTGGAAAATGGAAAAAAGTGAATTTCGTGTAGTGATTAAACACTATTGTTTGCAAAACGGTGAAAGAGACAAAAGGAAAGCTTGATAAACATTACGATGAATCTGCTCCATCAGATTATATGGTAAAATATTGGATTGCTGAATTTAAACGTGGCCGAAAAAGCACTGCAACAATACCATCAACATTAAGGCCAAAAGAGGTGGTTACTGAAGAAAATATCAAGAAAATCCTCGATATCGTTATGAATGATCGCCGGATCACTTCACAGCGGTGTTTGGACATGATAAAGCATAATCCTGCTGCGTAGATTAATAACTGTTGATGAAACGTGGGTCCACCACTACACACCTGAAACCAAAAATCAATCGAAGCAATGGGTGGAAGCTGGTGGAAGTGCTCCGAAGGAGGCGAAGACAGCGAAATCGGCTGGCAAGGTTATGGCCACTGTATTTTGGGATGCACACGGAATATTGTTCATCGATTATCTTGAAAAGGGATCTACAGTCACAGGAGAGTATTATCGTGCATTATGGGATCAATTAGTTGATGCAATCAAGGAAAAACGACCACATTTAAAGAAGAAAAAAGTGTTCTTTCTTCAAAACAACGCACCGGTTCACACAGCATTAGATACGATGCTAAAACTACGAGAAATCCACTTCGATTTGGGTGATCATCCAGCTTATAGTCCAGATTTAGCCCCTAGTGACATTTTCCTGTTTCCAAACTTGAATAAATGGATCGCAGGAAAAAGATTCATCTCAGACGAAGAAGTGATTACCGAAACTAATGCGTATTTTGAGGAGTTCCCAAAATCGTATTATTCAGATGGTTGGAAAATCGTCTTACTAAGTGTATTGAGCTAAAAGGAGACTATGTTGAGAAATGAATGGTTTTTGAAAAAAAAAAAAATGTTTTTTTCCTACTTAGGTAGCTTTAGTATCAATCCGCTCTACAAAAGTAAGTTGTCCTTATTTTCGCAAAATAACTTCGTTGTCAATAAAAATCATCAGTTAAATGTGGGCGGGATTGTATAAGTAGGAGTGGCACCTCTCATACAAAGTAAATATTGATTTTTGTATACCTAGAGACCGGTTAGAATTGCTGCTTCAGACTTGGTCTATATGACTACCTATATGGTAGTCAATACGAAGAATTAATTTCAATGCATTCATTTAAATTTTAAAGTGTAAATTAAAACAAATAACCATTAATGTAGTCAATAATTTAAATTTATAAAATAATTACACTTAAATACACATGCTCACTCACACTCTTAGAATATATGGTAAGTATACATAATTAATAACCAATTAAATAAACATTGTAAAAACAGGTGTCAATGTGAGTGTATCCTTGTAAATGTCCGTAAACTTACATTTTAATAATTATTTAAACTTTTATGCATGTGCTTGTAAATATTTTAGTATGAGTTGAGTAATTGTAAAATTTTTGCTTTATTTTCTTATATTAAGCACAACCAATAAAGAAAAACTTGCAAAAAAGAAAAAAATTACAAATTCTTTCTTTTTCTATTCGATCAACTTTTTAAATATAATCAAGTGTTGTTTAGAATTGTATAGGTAGCCTACAAAGCAATAGGTTACATCAACACGGCTATTCGAGACTCAATTGAAACATATCGTGAAGATGAAGAGATGTACTGTATGGACTTAAGAATCACATAATGGTAACTTCCAACCCTTCTCTTGAGCGACCCTAAAATCAATTAATTGGATGTATAGATGGCCTCAGTAGTTAAAAAAATAACTGTGTTTTGTCCGATTAGGCGTTAAGTTTAAAAAATAATTTTGTTTTTGTTTTTGTACTGTAATTTACAGTTATTATTGGTTAAGCTGATATTTTTCTTATTATTCAATAAAATACATAAATGAAATGTAAATAAGACCCCGAAAAGTCGATATATTTATTATATTTTTTACATTTAAATTACTTATCTTTAAAACCGTATCCGATTATGCGTTAAAGTCACTGTATGTTTAAGCTTAAAAGCTCCATGTTATTTAATATTTTTGGGAGTCATCAAAAATAGGCGCTCTCAGTGAATAAGTTTATTTTGAAAAGTCTCGGCCCAACTAGTATTAAAGCCGAGCAGGCCGAGTAAGCAAACCTGCACATTTGTTTATGGCTATAAAATATTAGCTGGCAGAGTTTAAACGAGGCTGTACGAGCTGCCAAGACGAACACCGTTGTGGTCGACCAATTAAGGCGTCCACATTAGGAACGGTTATGAAATTCCACAATTGGATTATAGTCGGTGCAGAGTTTTCTTATAATAGAACAAAAAAAAAAGTGTCGCAAAAATGTTTCAATAGAGTGTTTGGCAAAATTTCACATTAATTAAGCCGAGTTTATTCGTCGATTCGTAACCATGCGTTGATATTGTTTCACCACTTTACATATGAAATAATGGTACTCGTACAGTTAAAGCAGTGGACTGTATTGGGTGAATCGTGTCCAAAGAAGCCGAAAATGGTTCATATCCAGGTAATGCCATCTGTTTTGTGTGTTTTGTGTAAATAAATTGATTTGATCATTAACTAAAATGAAAGCAATTAACAGTGGGCATTATGCTAACTTATAACAGCGTTTAAGCAATGATATTAAGGAAAAAAATTGTTTTATCAAGATACTGCACCTTATTCGCCAGATTTCAGATTATTTTCCATTTGTAAATTTGCAAAAAATGGCCCAATGGTAAGATTTGTTACAATGATGAGATGGAGTCTGCAGTTGATGGCTATTTTAAAGGGCTAGATAGTTCTTACTATAAACAGGGTATCGAGCTCAAATGAGATAAAAAATTTTTTTAATAAATTTATACTTAAGTTTTCGGAGCGATTACATAGTCCCTCATTATTTTCTAGATATTGCATTTGATTTCGATACTCCAAGTCTATGCCGGCGGCTCCAAGATGCTGGGTAGAGTGGACTGTAGTATATACATACATAGATGGTTGCGATATTAGACTATCTTTTCTGAGCGATTACATAGACACTCATTATTTTCTGGATTTTGCATTTGATTTCGATACTCCAAGTCTATGCCGGCGGCTCCAAGATGCTGGGTAGAGTGGACTGTAGTATATACATACATAGAGGGTTGCGATATTAGATTATCTTATAGGTTGCTATAAGACAGTATGGCGTGGGTCACGACCATACGCAGAATATCTTCCGATTTACTCGAACAGTAAAGTGCGTTCTACGCCCTGTGGGCGTCACCTCGGCGCCTATCTTCGTCACTGAATGCCGCAGGAAATCATGGAAATCTCGGCTTATTTGAGAGACTCTCATACTGGTACCGAGACACAGGGATAATGATGAACTGGCTAGGGCGGGTACTAAGCTCACTATTTTCGAACGAGAACCTATCGTTGGTATTCAGATTGCTTCTGTTAGGTTGGATATTTTCCGGTCGATGTAGGGCAAGGCTCAATCCCAATACAAAGAAGCCTAAATATCTTATTTTCCTAAATTGCATGACGATTTATCGCAATATTGCGCTGTTCACGGAGGCATGCCGATAGACTCGACAGCATCTCGTATGATTTTTGGAGAAGTTGTGGTCCTGAAGAGAAGAAGAAGATTGTATTTTACCTCATGTGTCAGTGTTCAGCCCTTGCTATCAGATGATGGATGTTTTTGGCCTTCTATTTCTGGTCATCTTTGACTGAACTTTCCAAAATGAAGGTCACCGCAATTGCAAGATTTATTTTTGAGCCGAATTTATTATATCCTTGGGTTAGCTTCCATGCTTTTGGTATCACAATGGTTCAAATCTCTGGCCTAAGTGGGATTTCTTTCCTCTAGGAGGGTTCACCACCTTACCTAACCTAACCTATTTAGGAAAGCTCGGCTAAATTTTGGATCCACCTTGTATTACAATTTAAGTCCAATTATATTTTGATTTTTAATAAACTTAGGAAAAAGAAAATAGATATTT
This sequence comes from Wohlfahrtia magnifica, assembly GCA_023159175.1. Taxonomy (NCBI): domain Eukaryota; kingdom Metazoa; phylum Arthropoda; class Insecta; order Diptera; family Sarcophagidae; genus Wohlfahrtia; species Wohlfahrtia magnifica. The sequence continues at coordinate 2,649,475 of JAKWBJ010000056.1, forward strand.
GCGCATGAAAAATGCAATACAATCTTGACTTATACAGTTAAATTATCATTTATTCGTAGATTATGACTACAATGATAGAAACGTACAAAGGCATTGCATTATTAAACTGCTCTCGTATATAAGCAGCAATTTGATGAACACACATCTTTGTTTTCTGTTAAATTTTCAGGCAAATAATTAAGTTTTGAAATTAATAATTTCTTATATTGTCGCAACACTTTGCAACTCTTTGCTATTAGTATATCCACACAAGACTTCAAATTACTTTGTTTGCTGTTCGAATTAGTAATGCGAATTACCTAATTTTTTTGTGTTATTTTTATTTACTGTTTTGTAATTTGTAGGTAAATTGAATTAAAAAAGTTTAGAAAATTAAATAAACATATTTAGCGTGGACAAAAAACTATAGATCACATTGAGTTTGCAGTAATCCTCAGAGTAATTGAAACTGAATTACATACTTACAATTTGGGCGAGTCGCTCTTAAAGTTGGGACTCATAATTTGGAGTTGAACAACGAATGAGAAAGCGAATTACGAAAAACGTTGTCGTGTGAACATATCATAAAACCTCACTTCATACAAATTTCCAGTTGTTCTTTTAAAACACTTCTAAAGTTCAGATTTTGGAATGTTGACACACGTCAAAAGCTTAACACGGACATATACACTCACACAATAATTTCGTAATCAATAATACTGTAAAATGCGACAAACATATATCTATATATACACTTGTACATATATTTAGAAAATAACGTAAATAACCAGACAGTTGAATGACAGCATATTTCAAAATACAATACATACTTCAAAAGGCATCGTATTTGTTGATTACATTCAAACAATAACAACAGTAATATTCAACAATAGGCTTCATTTGAAAGTAAAACATAAAAAATCTAGAAAAGAAAGATAGAGAGAGAGATAGAGAAAAAGAGAGAGGGAGTGATAGAGACAGCGAATGAATATCAACAAAATACAAGTGAAAGTTTTTTATTCGCTTGTACGGATTTACACAAACATGTGAAGTGTCCATTTACGAGGAGTGTGAAAGCACGGACGTATTTGTTTGTTTATTGTGATTGAATATTTTCACTTTTGTTTGGATTTTAAAGGTTATTTTAGGGTTAAAAAAAATATTTCATAGAAATTCATTTAAACTATTCAATACAAAATACACTCGAATATGTGTAAAATGCTTTTATTAGTCAAGTGAAATTGTTGAAATAAACCACTTAAATCGTAGTTTATCGTCAATATTAAATAACACAGTGAGACAAAAAATATTACTATTTTCCTGAAATGGCGCTAATATCTTAATAAGACCTTCAAATCTTGCGTTTCAGGTAAAAACCCAGTTTTTGTACCTTCATAAATCTATAACTTATAACCCAATAACCTGATTGTAAGTAATAGACCTTTTAAATGATATATTATTTAAGTAATCCCATGGAATGTCTGTATATTTCTCAAGCAAACATATTATTTATCCAATTTTTCCACATTTTTCAAGTTAAAAAGTCTCAAAGTCAGATGATTAGTAAGAGCATTTTAAAATAATGTTACGTTTTTAACCTTTTTAAAACGTTTAAGTTCGTTTAAATTGCGTTAAAATAAAATAAACTCCATAATTGTTGTTGTTTTACAGTTTTCTTTTACTAACTGGCCTACAACTTTTATATACTTTGTCTTAATACAGCAAATTGATATTCGCTTATATAACACTTTTTATTTTCGCTTTAACAGACTTTACTTTATGACAGCCAAATGATAACTAACTCACCCACCGCAATGCGCCATATTTTATAGCATTTCATTATTTGTTTCGAATGTTCTAGTACAGACTCGACTCTTCGATTTATCTACGTTAACTTAAATTATATTACACAAAAAAGGAATCGAACTGGCAACACCGTTAGACATGCAGATGGTAGCACTCTTAGTTAGTGCAGCTAATTATGGCAATTTTAAGCCTTGACACAAGCTGATAAATAATAATAATGATATTGTTACGAAAATAAATAATGCCTAAAGAAAGATACACTAAATTAGTAAAGTGGTAGTCTTAGCTATGAAATTTATTGATTTCTGTCAAGGCTCTTGTATCACTGCTATAATTGTCTATGCTATTAAGAGTGCCACTTGCATGTTTAACGGTATTGCCAGCTTGATTTCTTTTTGTGTATTATTTAACGTAAGTAGAAATTTGTAGTAACTAGAAGAATATTCGATATTGATGATGATTCGGTATAAAAGGTGGCATATCACGCCTAGCAGTTCAGTTATAGTTTGAAAATCATTGTGTAAAGTAGCTAAGACCTAAAGTCGTGCTTAGGCGCAAATGAAAGTGTTGAGTAATTTGTTTAAAAATGGCAGTTAGAGTGTGAAATTAAACAGATTGTAAAATAAAACCGATCTTATAAAAGATTTTAAAAAACTGCAATTTTAAAATTTAAATATTTATTAAGTTAATTTTAAATTGAGTATCTATTTATTTATTTTAAATTACAATGCAATTATAAATTATATTCTAATTGTTGAGAGTGGAGTAACTCAGACCTTATGATCGTTGTGGTGTAACACACCAGAGTGTCTGGTGGGATTGAGTCCAACTATCCATTAGCCTACCGGGACACTCTAAATTTAGCATTTAGAACTGATTAGGTATTACATAACTTAATATTACTTTTTCTATAACCTTTTTTAAGTTTCCAGAACATTCGGATATAAGTACATACAATAGAGTCATTGAATATATGCATATATCACTGTATTCACAGACAGCATTGTTGTTAAAATAACTCTCTTTTTTAATGGCTTTGAGCGAAGAGACAAGTTTAAGAGGTAGAAAAACTAAGCAATTAAAGTGGAAAAATATTGTATATATGCCAGGCTAAAAATATTTTTATGTTCCATCTGTAATAAACAAGCCAAATTTCGATTTTTCGGTCAATAACACATCCAATGACGAATTTAACCTGTTAAATACAGATGAAATAAGCCAAGTTCGAAGACAAAAGAAAAAATGACTACATTCGCATTATTGTAAAGACACAATAATTCACTGAGGCGGATATGTAATAGTCTGGACATGTTCCTTAGCGAGTTGAGCTTGCCTCTTTGTCGAAATACAAACAAAAATGGTTCGTTTTGTTTATAGGGACACTTTACCTAACGACATTCTTAAATATGCTGAATGGTAAATACTACTGGTTGGGTGTTTCAGCACGGCAGTGACTCAAAACACTTGTCGAAATTGACTAAGAAATGGTTATCAGCTAATGGGATCCAAGTCTTGGATTGGCCAACCAAATCACCAGTTCTTAATGTTATTGAGAACCTTTTTGAAACTTTGAAGCGAAAGTTGAACCATGTCTTTTTAAAAATAAGGAGAAGCTGACGGAGTGTTTAAAATTACAGTGGCAACTAATACTAACGATAATTTAAACAAATCTCATTAAAACTAACTTAGTAATTTAATAAAAACTAATTTGTTAATTTTAATTTGAAGAACTAATTTAGTTTTTGTTGTTGTATTACTTGGTAGAGAATGGAGTTATATGTTTGTTATAATAGTTATAATTTCGGTACCTAAAATAATAATAATTATTTATTTATTTATTTATTTAAATTTATTATAATGAAAATTACAATACACTACAGAAGAAAAGAAAGCGCTAGCATAGAATGGCTATCGGCTTACATATAATTTAAACTAAACTAGATTTTATTTGCTATTTTTAAATTTATAAGAAATTTGTATATACAAGTATTATTAATATTCATCACTGATGGGTTTTTGAGTAGAGAAATCAAGTCTGATGAGCCACAAAGCGTTATACGTGCGTGGTCTAGGGATCGGCAATCTTTTAAAAGGTGAAGTGTTGAAAGTGTAGTTTTATTGCAGAAGCAGCATATTGGTTTCCATTCTTTTGAGATTAGGTGGTGGTGTGTTATTTTTGTGTGGGTTAGTCTCAGTCTCAAAAAGCATCTATTCTTATGGCAGTTAGTTGATGTAGGAAGACGGATTGGAGTTTTGTCATGGTTGATTTCTTTGTAGTGTAGAGTGATGTATTTAGAGCTGATATTGAGGAATAATTAGGAACGAAGGGTAGGTGTGAGCTGATTCGGCTTCTTTATCGGCTAGTTCATTACCCGGTATACCTATGTGGGCGGGTACCCACATCAGTTTAAGTTTCGCACATAAAAGTATAAGAACTTGTCGGATATGTGAAATTGTTTCATCTTTATTTCTAGGGTTACGTGCTGCATCAAAAACTGAACGGTTATCAGTACAAATTATGTATTTATTTGAGGATACCTTGCAGAATTTAAGAGCAGATAATATTGCTTCAGCTTCAGACTCAAATACTGATGTATTTAAAGGCATAATTCCACTAAGGAGTACTGATCTGTTTTCCCCGACTACAGCAAAGCCGACGTTTGTATCTGATTTTGATTCGTCCGTGAACAGAAGGAGCCAATTATCGTTTTTGAATTTCGTAAGTAATAGTTCGAAATGATGATTGAATAATGCAGGAGGAGAGTAGGCTTTGTGAAAAGATATAAGGTCTTTTATGAAAACATCTTGATTCAAATGCCATGGAGGGTAATTTTCTTTCAGTGGGCAAGTTTTCTGCAAGTAGAACTTTTGTGTTAGTTCAGTTTTTCTTTTATGTATTTTGGATATAAGTGGCTTTAATAAAAAAGAAGTAGGGCATAATGTTTTGTATATTAGGCGATAGCGGAGTTTTTCGGCATGAACAAGCAGGAGGTCAAAACCAATTTCGGTCATTAATCCGAATTCGGATCCTTTGCTGTATATTACAAGACCATAGTCAATTTTATGCAGTATAATGCTTTTATTCAATCTCAGAAGGCTGTTAGTATGTACATGCGAATATGGTGATGCTAAATACTTAATAATATTTAATCTCTTTAACAAGTCTTTCTTTAAAAAAATACAGTGGAATTTGAAGTTGTACTTGTGGTCGAAATATATCCGAAGGATCTTGCAGTAATCAGCATTTTTTATTTTGCTACTATTATAGCTTACGTCGATATCTTCACAATTTTTCTTTCTGCATACATGGATATTAATGGATTTTTCAAATGATATTCTTGGTCTTGCATGGTTCGACCTAGTGTCAATATCCGCCAAAATATTGATAAAGTCCCGTTTGATTTTATTTGTTTCTAGACTTTTCTATATAATATATAAATCGTCAGCATACAGACAGTGATCCAAAGACTTATTGTTTTTTATTATTCGGCTTAGATCGTCAAATGCGATTATAAAAAGCGTCACCGATAGTGGGGACCCCTGGGGTATTCCATTGTGTAGAGGAACATTTTCTTCGACAGTAATCTTTCTGTGTGATAAGAATGATTTTATGAAGTTAAATAATTTGGGACCAATTGACCAATCTGTAAGCTTTTGAAGTACAACGTGTGCCCCGATCCTATCGAAAGCTTTAATGAAGTCAATTGATAGGATTGAGGTGTGGTTTCTGATTGAGCGATTTTTATTTATTATATGATCCAAATATAACAAGGCGTCTATTGTACTTACTTGGACAAAAGGTTGTGTTTCTTAACAAACCACATGAGTCGTCGAGACAATAACAATTAAATAGGGCGAAAGGAATCAAGGTTGTCGATTGGTTTACCAGGTTTTATAATTGGAATAATAGCTGCAATTTTAAAGTATTGTGGAATGATCCCCGTGTCGAAAATATTATTGAATACAATTAGGATTCGGACTTTAAGAAGATGAGGAGAATGCATTAACATTGGATAAGGTATTTTTACCTTAGGATGTCCTGAGACTGTAGAGCAGTTCCTGTAGCTCAAATGGTTCTTCAAGTGCTTTCGACTTATTAGAACTTGAGTTAACTGTCATGGATGAAAAGGCTTGGTGCTTTGACTGTTGAAAGAGTAAGGGAACTGTTGAGTTTTTTGAGTTGTCCGACCAGTACTTAGCAAAAGATTGGGCTATATAGAATGAATCTGTGATGTTGATGCTGTTGTGTGAAATTGAATCGTTGCCAGTTACTTTGCGTATAATTAGCCATAAGATTTTAGATGAGGTCAAAGGATTAATAGTTTCAGAGAATTCATTGAATGATTTCATTTTCGCTTGTTTTTTAGCCCTATTAAAAGCAACATTTTTCTTCTTGTACTCAATAAGATTTTCAATAGACATATTCCGTCGAAATGACCTCCAGGCGTACTGTTTCTCATTTCTTAGTCGCGGCAGATCTTTTGACCACCATGGCACAGACCTATTGTTGGAAGATTGTGGAATAGATTGATTGGCAGAGTAAATTATTATTTTACGTAATAAAGCTGCTTCACGGTTAATATTTTCAGATGGTTTGAATTTGTTATCAAATTGTAGAATTTTATCTTGAAAGGAAGGAAACCCAATTAGCTTTCGAAATATTAAATGATTTTCGAAGGAAGCGTTTGTTTGAGTTATTAATATGCAGTTGAGTAATAATAGGATGGTGGTCGCTATTATAAAGATCATCGATAATCGACCAATTGCACTTTGGAGCAATGTAGGTGGAAGCCAACGAGAGGTTTATGTGAGTAAGAGTAGCTTGCGTGCTAAGATAAGCTGGAGAGCCATCATTCAGAACAGAGAGATTTGAGTTAATTAAAAATTTTTCCAGCATTTTCCTCTATAGTTACATGATGAGAAACCCCACACAGGACTCAATGCGTTGAAATTATCCATAATAAATAGGCGGAAACTAGCAGATGATGTTAGGTTGTGGAGGTCGGCAATGGAGATGTTCTCCCGTGGTGTAGAGCTGCAAAACTATCGATTGTCGTCCCATTCGATAGTTTCGCTAGTTTACAAAAAAACTATCGATACTATCGGATTCTTGTGGTAACAACATTAGAATGTGATAGGGAAGGAATAATAATAAATGTACAGTTTTGAAGCAAATAAAAGGGACACTATTTTTTTCCAGTATGTCATAAAATTCGATGTATTGAAGTTTTTGATGGAAAGGCAATCACATATATAGCGAAAACTGTTCAGACCATGAAGTGCTTCAATACTAAAGTAATTAATGCAACAACTGTCAGTTTTAATACACTTAAATTCGTACTTCAAAGATTAATCCCTTCAAGTCATCAAAAAGCCTCAAAAATGAGACTAATGGTTAAGAGTGAATTTCTCAGCAAATGGAAGGAACACCTGCACCGTAATAGTTAGAACAACATGCTATGATCTGACGAAATGAAGATTAATTTGTTTGGGTCAAATGTAAAAACGAATGTAAGAACATATTTTAGTTACAATTCATACTTTGACTTTAATAAATAAAAATTTAAGAAACAGTTAAACTGTGTCCCTATATGTATGTATATATAAGAGTTTTGCAAATGTGATTTTGACTGCATTTAGTGACCTCCATATTTACTCTTATAATTTGACGATAGTATCGATAGTGAAAAAATACTATCGATGGTCAGCCAAAAAAAAAAAAACTATCGATACTATCGATTGTTTTGCAGCTCTACAGTGGTGGTAAGTAAATGGAAAATAAAGAAAATTTAAAGCCAACGTTTATTTCTAGACCGATTAAATTTAATTGTGATGAACTATTAATAAGCTTGTGCGTAGGGAAGAGGTTGTTTAGTTTTTTTTCGTTATTATTAATTCGCTAATTGTTGCAACCGGTGGGGTAGTGAATTTATGTCATTTGTTTCTGCTTTGAAATTTCTATTGGATTTCTTATTTGCTTTATCTGCTTTTGCCGCTTCTTTTATTTGCTGTTGTTTATTAGATAAGGTGTAAGTAGAAATCGGGTAATTTTCATATATTTCTGTATTTAATTTTGGTTGGTTAATTGGTTTTTGATTCTTTCTTCACTTTCTTCTATTAATTATAAGAATGAATAAGAATTAAATGTTTTACTTTGACTAAATCTATTAGTTAGTAATATACGAGTCCTTAATTGTCTCTACAAGAAAAGTTGCATAGGTTACGAACAGCACTGTACATATGTATATAGATACTGTGGTGGCACGATCCCTAATATTGATTAAGACTGTTTAATAAACCACAGTCTGTTTAATCAGGATGTATCCTTAACATTAACAACAACAGCAGAAACCTTTCAGAATTACTGCGCATTTTGTATAAGAAAATGTTCAATTATTTTTATTTTTTTTTTAAGAAAAATATATAAAAATTTACGCACATAGTACATATGAACAGTCAGGTACAACAACTAACAATCTAACTAAATATATTACTGTTACATTTTAACAGAGAGGGAGAGTTTGATATAGAAATCTTTCAAAGAATATTTCAAAGTCAACTGTAAAAGAAAAAATAACTACAGAACTTTTGAAAGGAAGATAAAAACAAAAAACCGTGTATATGTTTTAACAATGTTATTGCCAAACATACCGTTACATTTTAGTCAGTGTGTGACAGCTGAGGTTGACAGTTCTTACGAAATACTTGGCAATTTGTAAACAAAATAAACAAAAAGTGTGTAGAGAGAAAAAAAGGAAACATAGAAAAGATATTAGTTTTCTGGTTAATGAAGAATTAACTGCAATTTTGAAAAATAAAGGAACAGAGAATTTTAAAAGGTTTAAAAGAAGAATTAAGAAAGAGAATGTACAAATTAAAGAGTGATTAAAATATAAATCAATAGTTTTTATGGATTATAAAAATCAATTTTCATTAGAAAAAAAAGAAAGAGAAAAGTGCAAAAATAGAAAATATAAAAAAAGAAATTTTGTTATATAAATCCGAGCTGTTTTTTGTATTTAACATACAATAGTTGTTATTGTGTGAGATTTAAAATAAAGCGAAACGCAAGTAAAATAAAAATTAAAAGAGAGATTTAAACACCGAAATAAACACACGCACTTATATTGTACATATCGAAATTATTCAGTGTCTTTTCTTACTAAATCCCTTATACTCTCTTTTCCTACATTACATTTGTCGTTCTCTCCCTCTGTTATTTATTGCGCATGTTGTAACTTGTTTCGTTTTATTGTTATTGTTGGTTTGTTTTGTTTTCTATAAATTACGTCGTTGCCAAACCTTAAGCCACAGCTGTTTTGTTACTTTCTCTCTTGCTCCTTCGTTTCGTCGATATTTTGAGGAAAGTCCAAGCAAAATAGCATAAAATTTTTACTGTTTAAATATAACGGAATACGCGTAGTTAAATGCAACGGTAATAACTGTTAATTATTGAATACTATTTACAAAAGCAAGTGTCGTTGTTTGATTAAAAAAAAAAATCTGAAGAAAAAAAAAAACAGAAAAAAAAGAAAAAAGCCAAAGCAAAATCTGATTTATAATCGTGAAGAAAAAGAAAATTTCTGTCAATTATTGTGCTTAAAAAAATTAAGAAGAAAAAAAGAATTATTATCGAATTTTAAGTGTATAAGTGCGTGTTTTGTTACTCAAAAAAAATCCGTGTTGTCAACATTAAATTGTTTAATTTGTTGGGAGCTGTTCCAGAGAAGTTTTAAATCGCTAACAACCCTAGCAACCCTTAAAAAATTTTGGATAAATATTTTTTCTCGTGAACATCTTTACTTTGCTAAAACAATGTAAGTTAAAGTCTTTCTTTTTTGTATTTCTAAGCAAACTTAATAAAAAATAAGGGGTGCTAGTGGGCTAAAGACCATTATTTTGCTTAAATATCCTTGAAATTGAAATTTATCGTTCGAATATTTTAAGTTTATTATTACCAGCATAGCCAACCACAATAGTAATACTAATGACAACTACAACAACCATAACAACCATAACTAAATTGCCATTGTTCTAGTTATAGTTGTTGTGGTGGTTGCTGTTGTTGGTAATAACCTTGCCCATTGTTTTGTAGGTGACATTGAAAAATTGCAATTGCAAACCGCTGTTGTTAGTGGCCACAGAGGAGATCGTTTGATTTTTTTCTATCCAATATAGTTGCTGTTTATTTTCAATTTTTTTTTTATTAATTTTTTTCTTTTTGTCTCGGCTTGCCATTATTTTTGCTTGAGACATTCATCCTGTGGTTCTATTCATATTCCTTTTTTCTTCTCTTCCTTTTGACTATCTTTTAATTAAAGTCGTATATTAATTTTGATAGTCGACTGTTACTTTTTATATGTGACGGGGGAAAGGTGAAAAGAAAGAATAAGAATTTGTGTAATTTATTGTACGCAATTTTCTTTGGGTTCTCCGTTAGCTATTTTTCTTTTCTTCGAATTTGTTTTTCTGTTGTTTCAATATTTCGTGCTGTCAGTTTTTCTTTGTGCTCATTGACACCCACGTAGATTTGATAAAGTAACAGTAGCATCTTTTCAAATTGAATGCTCTTTCTTCTGAAGTTTTATAATTTTTTTTTCGGCTACGTGAGTAGTATTGGGTGTTTTTTACATTTACACAAGTTTAAATTATAATAAACGAGCTTTGTTGGCTTCCATGTGCTTAATTGTCTCTGGTTTGTCGTTCTTACTTCAAATGTTATTCTTACTTCAAATGCGACACTTCGTTGAAGAAAAATTGGTAATTTTAATTGGTAATTCAATATCAGTTTGTGCTGCAGCCCATTCGCCGAATTGGCCATAAAGAAATGTCCTAACCGAACTAAACAAAAAGCGATTATCAGCTGTTAAATCAGTTGTTAATTAAAGCAGTATTGCCAACTCAAAGTTATGAACTTCCAAAGAAAAACACCCAGTATTTCTCTTCTGTGGCTTATTTGTCCATTCCAATCGAGAGCACTGCGTGTTATATCTTCTTGTGGCTTTCTGAGTGTGTGGCCAATCCACTTTAACTTACAGTGTCGGATTTTTTGGCTTACAGGCTAATATGGAGATTCTGTTGGGCCCATCTATACTTAAAGTATTTTTGCCGCTGTAAAGTACATCTGTGCCGCTGTGGTATGGTAGGTAAGACAGCTGCCTACCAGACCATACCATCAAATAATTTTCAAAAGCGGTATCACCTCATACCACTGCTAACGACTGGTTATGAGCATTTACGCCATTAAAAACATCTCTAACTATTACATATGCCGTTGGGAGCCGTCGTTAAATTGTAGGTCCTTTTAAATGAGTCTAAAAATAGAATCGGGTGCAGCTCATTGATTGAGAAAGTTCTCATTTGTCCCACTTGAGATGTCGCGGGAATTATGTATGTATGTATGTAAAGTATTTGCAGGTCTTTCCTTGGTGCATTCCATGTTTTGAAGATTTATAGCACCACTGATGTGACGCCTACATTAAATATTCTGATTTTGTGTCAATCTCCAGACCTTTATTCATGCGAGTTGGTATATCTTAAGCTGAACCGCCTGTAGTTGTTGTGGTGCTACCGAAATTTCAGAATGACTCTACGGTGTTAATCGGCGTTCCGCCAACACCAAATGGTTGGTGTTGTGCAATCCCTCATTTTAGTTATGGTTGAGTGACTGTGGGCGAGGAGATAAATATCGTCTGCGTAGTCAAAGATCGCTGAGTATGTCGTTAAGTCCCCATCATTTGTTGTGTTGGTACACTCGTGACATCAAGAACGACGTTAAAAGGGGATAGTACTCAACCTTGTCGAAACCCCTTCTTACTCGTATATATACTTGGCAGCTAAAGAACCGCCCGCACCGTAAATATTTTATTTATTATGCTCTGTAACGTGATTACTCTCCAGTCTTTGTACTCTCAAAGATTACCATTTTTAGTAAATGGTGTTCTCGTTGTTACTTTGATGAGTTCGACGTGCAGTGTTTCGCCAAACCGGAACTCTGATATAAGGGGTGTAACAGTTCGGCGCTCAACATTTGATATGCCTTCAGAAACTGAATATTGACGGAACCTAGGGCCTTGTTTGATTTCAGTGTGGCTATAGCAAACGCTATCTCCGCTATGCTGGGGCAGGTTATGTAGAACTACGTACTTTTCTGGTGATGTTGGTGTTTGTGAGGTGTCGCACTAATTGAATTCACCTGCAGCTTTTGCCCTAGTGGCAATCTGGCTGCTCTTTTCTTCACAGGTTTACGACTTTTGATGTAATTTTGAGGAAAATAATTGTTTAAAGTAACAGGTCTAGATCAATAGTTTGACATAGCCCGATAACCACAATTATCACTGGGATGAGCACTCGTAGTAGACTGATCCATATTCAAACCAAACATTCAGGCTTTGTGGATGCGTTGTTGATTAATCGAACATATCCGGATTTATGCAAGCTGAACCTATGTTCGCAATTTTATAACTAGAGAACCATTAAGTTGTTTTAAAAACCAATGCATGCGTTGGAAAGGTGTACTTACACTGATGGTCTATGTTCAAATAGGCGCTACCATACCCATATACAATTTTTATTTGTATGTCTATATCTTTTAAACGGTAATGGTAAGTGCTTATAAATTTTGCCCAAATAACTTAATGATCAATACAAATCATTAGTAAAAAAGCGGGTGGAATTGGATAAGTGGGAGTGGCACCTCCCATACAAAGTAAATACTGATTTTTGTATGACACTGGAACGGTAATAATTGAGGGTTCGGAATTTGGTCTAAATAACTTCGTAGTCAATCCACATCATCAGCCGAAATATGGGCAAAATGTAATAAGTGGGCGTGGCACCACCCATAAAAAAATATTGATTTTTGTATATCTAGAGCAGATTAAGGCATGAAGCTCTTCTCTTCTATTTTCACACGAACGTAGTCACAAAAATTAAGTAAAAAATAGACAAAGAGAAGTAAAGAGAAAATAAGTGGAAAAATACAGTGCAAAGTGGCCTGAGTGAGAGACTCTAAAATTATTACCACAATTGTGAATGCATTAATTCGGCATAATTTGCCGAATGCTGATCTAGAGAACGGTTAAAATAACAGTTTCTGAACTTAATCTAAATGACTTTGTAGGCAATGCAAATGATAAGTTTTAATGCATTCCTTTAAATTTTTCTTATGAGGAATACATTTTATAGGTAAACAACACAAAGGCTCCCAGCAACACGGGAAGGGTTATAAAAGTATAGAATATAAAATAATAGAATATAAAGTAAGGACCATATTGCCATTAGAAATTCATTGAATATTTTGAATTTGGTATTTGTAGAGATGAGTGGGGAACGCCATCAAGAGTTAAAGCGGGCAAATGCTTGATTGTTTGTGTTTATTCTGTTCTAATGGCCGCCCACGAGTTTCTATATTTGTTCTCCGTTTAGACCTTAGATTATTCCTCTTGCTTTGGATAAGGATCGCCACTGTACGCTGTCAAGTACCCTTGTCTGACTCCAGCCATTAACACGATTAGACGGCTGACAATTCCATCGTGGAGGAAGCTATAACTTGCGCTCCTGTAAAGCACTCTTATAATGTCGATGATCTTCATAGTTGTTTCTTTACAAGCCAGTGCATTTCAAATTACAAAATGTGTCTAGATGGCCTTTTCGCAGTCTATAAAGGCGTAAAAGAGTGGTGAGCGCTATTTCACGGACTGTTCATAGGCTGCTTATCTGTTTCAGGATCTCTGTGAGCGGAAGCCAGTTTGTTCGTTGCAAAGAACAGAATTAAAGGCAGGGTTGTTGATGTATGAAGCAATAGCCTTATATGTGATGTTCATTGGAATTCAATTTTATTTCTTTGGTGTATTTGATAATTGCGCTTTATTTTAGTTCATCCCATACCACCTTGATCAAAAAGTTCCCGGAATTTATTCAGAAAATTAAAAATACCAGTTTATTCATCTAAATCTATATTGTCCCCTTCAAAGTAATCCCCATCGACTGCATCACACTTATGCCAGCGCTTGTTCAAATCCTCGAAATATTTTTTATATTTGGTTTTTGGTATGTGCGTCCTAATATTTTTCCATTATTTCCTCTCGGCTGCTGAAACGCGTTCCCAGTTAAGGTTTTTTAACTCAATTGAACAGAAAGAAGTCACAGGGATTCAAATCAAGTGAATTCAGTGGCTATTGGATGGTCTCTTTCTGCGAATAGGTTCACTCAAACGCCTCATAAAGCCCAAATAATACTTTTTGTTTACTATCTGGCCTTCTGGCAAAAATTCATAATACACTACATCATTGTAATCCATGAAAACCGTGATCATTGCCTTCTTTATGACTGAAAACGATGTGGTGTTTTTGGTTTCGGCTCATTTGGTGAATGCCATTCACTTGTCATATGTCTGGATTGCGTGTCGTACTCATAAACCTACGTCTCGTCTCCAGTAATGATCCTTTTGATAAATGTGGGATCGGACTCAGCCACGCAAATCATGTCTTTTGCGATCTCAACACGGTCTCTTTTTTGCATGAAATTAATTCAAATCAAATTTCCTGTTATACAACGGAAACCCAAATAATTAACCAAAATGTCTTGGAAGTCCCCCGCTATCACTCTGATGACTAATTTGCGGTTATTGACCAACGTATCTTTTACTTTATCAATGTTTTCGTCGGTCTTCGATGTCGATGGTCTGGCACTGCGTTCATCATCTTCGATTGACTCACGGACACTGGTAAATGACCGTTTTCTTTAAAGAATCATTGACGAAACACTTTTCCAACATTTCCAACGTTTGCGCACAATTAAATCTGTTTTTTACGAAAAATTGAATACAAGTTTTTTGTTGCAAATTTAAATTCATTTCTAAAATTGTAAAACATCGCCAACACACATAGAGATAGATGTACTCTTGGCTACGTAGCTTTTGCAAATGTCAAGCTATGATGCTAAGATTTAGTGGGAATATCAACAAAAGATGTACCAACTTAACCAGTGGTTGTGGATGTTTGTTTTAATTCCTGGGGCTTTATTGTTCTTTAAACAGTTTATGGCTTCCGTCGGAATATCTTCCGCTAATGACGTGGTGTTCGCAGTCACACAGGTCTTGACTCGTTCGACAAAAGTGATGAGTAATACTTTATGTCTCCATCTATTCACACCAGGAAGTACATATTTCCTTATTACCTTTACGAAGTGGTTTGTAGCTCGATTTTATGGGATATGAGTCTCAATTTTTAGAGACGAAATGATTGGAAATCTCAAACCAATGAAGGAATCAAAAATTCGGTTACTGCGTACTTCCTGCATTTGCATGTAAAATTTCGAATACGTAGTTACTATTTGTAACCAATTACTTGCATTTGTAGATGCCGGATAACAATTTTAGTTTAGGTTAGGTAAGGTTGATAGTAAGATCCAGTATCGCTATCTCCAGAAGACTTACACTTAAGACACAGTAGGCTTGTTTTGCTTTCCCCTACTGTAAATGAACCAAAAGAAGAACCCTTATTAAAAGCAGAATACTGTGACCCGCCATTGTTTGTCATTGAGAAAGCCAGTCTCTATAACATAGTTCATTAGGATTCTTCTTCTCATTGATTAGGTTTATGTCTCTTGATTCCGTTAAAAGCAAGCTAACAGTTTTAAATTCTTATAATTTCGTAAATGAACTTGTTTTTACTTTGCGAAGTTCAAACGATTCTATTTAATTCAATTTATGTTTAAAATTATTTCCAGAAAAAGTTCAATACCATTTTCATAGCTTTTACTGTTTCTGAAATGTCCTTCAATTATTCCTTTTGTCTGCTACTTTTGATGGCAAAAAACCAATGAATGTTTCATTCATTTCGTGGCTATTAAATAATTGT
The DNA here is from genome assembly GCA_023159175.1 of Wohlfahrtia magnifica. Classification (NCBI taxonomy): domain Eukaryota; kingdom Metazoa; phylum Arthropoda; class Insecta; order Diptera; family Sarcophagidae; genus Wohlfahrtia; species Wohlfahrtia magnifica. The sequence goes on from JAKWBJ010000056.1 coordinate 2,665,122, forward strand.
TTTGTTGTTATTGCTATTGCTATTGTTGTTGTTGTTGTTGTTGTTGTTGTTGTAAATAAATACCTAAAATCTGAAATGGCATTTAAGATTTTTCTCAGCTTTTCTTATAATGACGTGCTTGTCGCAAAAAGGCTCACAGAAAAATCAAATCCTGCTGAGCAGCAAAGATATTTTCTTCACGATAATTTATGCGTAAATTATGGAGGCAAAAAGAAGAAATTTTGGCTGAAAATCCACATAAATTTACATAATAAGCCTTGTACGAACACGTTTGTATGAACCCAGAGAGATAAGATTGGCAAATTTGTGTTGAATTAATTCAAGAAAAGAAAAACCAAAAATTATGATTGAGGAAGAGATTTAAGTTAATTTTGTCGTGGAAGTATTTTGTAAAATTATTTTTGTTCGAGTATGAAAAGTCCGTCTGTCTATTTGGTTGCCAACTATTTCTGGTACCTTCTGAAGAAGCGTATCTTTCTTTTGCAGTTCTCTAGGAATACTTTTGTCTATCAATGTGATAGAATCATTAAAACTATTTCTCTAGAGTCATTAAACTATTCATTAGAATTTATTCCCTTGAATCTATCGACGCTTCTTAGTAGGTTGGTTATAAAATTTAAAATCAAAAGTTCCTTACAAAGCACAAAAACACAAAAATTCTATGATAAAAAAAGGATATAAAAAAAAGGACATAATATTTTATTAGAGATGAAGTGTTTTTCATCGATTATTCTAAAATAGCTAAAAATAAAAGAGCAAACAATAAATTAAAACTTCTTAGCCCCAAATCCTAAATGATGCCATTAAAATTGTATTCCGTTATGTGAGAATAGAGTTTTGTCAATATTTATATAGGGTCCGCCAAATAATTTTTTTTTTTTAAAATGCTATAAAAAAAACTATGAATATTTTCTGAAATTTCTTTTTTTATTTGAAAGTACAATCCTTCCAGTTAATAATGGAAAATAACTTCAATCAAATGGCTGTCTCGGCTTGCCATGCAGTAGCCTACACGATCGGTCCAATTTTTAAGCACATTATCGATTGTGTGAAGCTGTATTTCACCAATGGCGTCACGAATATTGTCCTTTAAAGCGTCAATTGTCTCTGGCTTGTTGGCGTAACACTTATCTTTGACGGCACCTCACAAATAATAGGTGTCAAATTGCAGCTCTGAGGTGGACAAACGATATCAGCTCTGTGGCTGATAATGCGATCTTCAAAAACAGGGCGTAAAACATCGAGTGTACCTTCGGCTGTGTGGCACGTAGCGCCGTCCTGTTGAAACCAAATGTTGCTAATATCCTCCTCTTCAATTTTTGTGAACAAAAATTCGTTCAATTTGGCCCCATAACGATCGCCATTGACTGTAACGGCCACTCCTTGCTCATTTTCGAAGAAAAATGACCCAATTATGCCTCTGGACCAAAATCCGCATCAAACAGTCACTCGTCTTGGGTGTATCGGCTTTTCAATGTATGCGTGCGGGTTTCTGTGCCACAAGTGCGACAATTTTGCTTGTTTACATACCCGCCAATCAAAATGAGCTTCATCTGAAAACATGATGTTTGATTCTGCAACATTACCATGATTTTCAAAGTAATGTCGCAATATTTCCCAGCGTTGTTCAAGCGTGTACTCAATCATATTCGTTCAGCGGAAGGATAAAACTAATTATCTGTCAAATCAGACTAGTTGAAAAAAAAAACGTTAGATGGCGGACCCTTTATATATCCGTTTGCTTTCTCAGAAGTATCCTTACATGTCCTGTGGATCCAGTACTTACAGCTGAAACAGATTGAACACAAGTAGTCAATTTTGGGCGATTGATTGATTGATGGTGATTCGTAGATATTTTTCCAAACACGAATATTAACATCATTAATTTGTGTGCAAACTCTACACTTTTGTATAGCTGCGGGTCGTGGGACGCAGCAAAGATTACACAACCGTCGTCTTTTGCAAATTCTGACGATTTTCTGTCCATAAACAATATTGTTACGAAAATAAAAATCTCTAAAGAGAAGCTACACAAGCATCAGTACATTTAAAACATTATTATAGGATTTTAGTCTATTGGTTTGTGCCAATGCTCCTAATGTATCTGTCAATGACGTAATTATTTGAGTTACCAATTGCGTGTTTAACGGTGTTGTGCCAGTTCAATCTCTTCCTGTGTATTATGATCTTAAATTTTTTGAATTTAACATAAATGAATATAAATTTATAGTAAATACAAGAACATTCGCAATTGATGGAAATTTACTATGAAAGGTAGTGTATCTCGCTTAGTCAGTTGTAATTTAACAGTCAATAAGTAAAGTCGTGTTAAGGCGTAAATAAAAGTGTTGAGTAAAATTGTGTGTTAAGTGTAAGAAAAATAAGCTGGATACTGTGCAAATATAAATAAAGAGACTGTAAAACAAAACAGTAACTACGTTTTATTTAATTTAACGCAATTTAAGCGAACTCAAACGAACTCAAATTTTCGAAATTATTGGTGGCGCAGGCGTACAACACAAGCGGCTCAGGGGAATATGACAAAAAAAAAAAAAAAAATTAATTGCGATTTTGAGTGTTTAACAAAAAGACCTCAAGCTCTCCCCAGACAAATCCATCTAAAGGAGTCCTCTGATCTTCCAACTTACCTCTAGCGATAATGGCAAACATCAAACGAGAACGATTAGGAGAAAACGCTACCTACCGGGAAAAAATTACAATGCTAAGTAAGGATCACTACCACCACTACACACAATCATATGGAAATGAGCTACAGTACATTAATCATCTACTAAGCTTGAAAATCAACTTGATTACTGAAAGTGAAACAAAATAATGGATGCTTTGTGAAGAGCTTATATGCTCCCTAGAGGAGTGACGGAGAAAAAAACATTGAATTAAATAAAGATTAATTTGGCATATTCTCAGAAAACCCGATGGCGTCCTAGCAAAATTGGCCATAGATGGAGGCCAAAGAATTAAAAGACCAACCCATACTTGCAGAAAACAGGTGGAGAAAGAAGCTGTTTCTCACTGGATTACTTGGAGCCGGATAAAATCATTTGTCTTAAACATGTATAGGTAGAAAGAATATGTTGTAGCCATTATAGCCCCAAGGAGCATTACAGAAATCGATAATAATAATAATATTACTAAATATTCTACACACTTTTTAATTTTTCTCCTACTACCAGATCGATTTTCGCATTCATATGTTGTTAAAACAGTGGACGGCACAAAGAGAACATAGTTAAAATGTGTATATGCTGTGTGCAGCAGTTAGATTAAAAATTTGATCAAAAATTAAACAATTTTTTTTACATATATTCTTAACGAGTTTGGTTTAATAAACAAATTGTTGTCGTTTTGATCGATTTACTCCAAATTTATGCCATTGTTCCATATATGTGTATGTGTTTGGGTTTTCTGAACAAAAAACTAATCCAACTGCGTTCTATACGCCTATACGGAAATTCAAATTTATACCATTAAGAGAGTTTTGTAAAGATCGTAACAAATGATAATCTAAAGGTGCAAGGTCCCGGGTAGTGGATGCATCAAAAACTCTCTTTATTTCTGCTGGGTCATCAAAGATGTGTGTGGTTTGGCGTTGTCCTGATGGAACACAAACCATTTCTTTATCTCATTAATTATTGACGGTAGAGATCAGAAACAATCGTCTGACCAGGTTGTAGAAGCTTGTTACGAACAATTTGCTTCCAATTCACTAGATACACAACAATATCTTTCTTGGTGTTAGTCCTCCTTTGCCATCGTCTGCGATGCTTTGATCTTTTTCGCAAATTACTGTTGTGTCTGATTAAATTTTCATTGCCATGAATCGTGAAAGTGTGAAATTCAATCCATTACATTTTTCAGTGAACTTTTTTGTGTATTCAGCTTTCTTCAAATAATTAATAGCTGTTTGGTGATGAATGCCTAGTTCCCTACCAACGTCCACGCTGCTTCCGTCTTGGCCTTTCTCAATTTTTTCCATGATTTCAACGACTTTTTAGTAATTGTTTGAAACGAGCGAAGTCGAGTAAGCTATTTATTTGCTGTTTTTCTAGTTACAGCATCGTCTCCGTAAACTTCACAAATTTTTTCAGCAGTCTGCGACGCATTCTCACCTTTTCTGCAACAGAAAAGCAACAGTTTTCATTCACTTTTAAACTTTGATAATTTTTCACAGAATAATGCGATTTTAGCTTAAAATGTCACCTTTCAAACAAGCGACAACAAGTATAATGTTGCCTCATGCAATTAAAATTACCAGATATTATGCATTTAAGTGCCATTTACCGAAAATTTGCAGCTGAACTTAACTGGTATAACTATGAAACATAGTAACATAAGGTAATATAGCGACCTCACCTAGGACAATGTTAAAAGGAACACAATTGTTTCGTACATGTTTGGATTATTCTTAGTGCCTTATGTAGTATACTTTGTACGCGGGAGCGGAATAGCCATATTTTCTGCCAGGTAATAGGTATAACACAAATTTGTAAGACGTAGACGTATTTGTAGACGACACAGTCTACCAACTACTGAAAATAAAATACACACGTTTATATGAATACGATGATTTTGGTAGTAACACAGCTACAGGCATTCTTTTGTTGCTGTAGAGAACTTAGGCTTAGTTCTATTTTGATTAGCAACAAAATTTTTAAAAATCAAAAAATTTTCAAAAAATTAAAAGAATTGCTTTTGCGTTATAATAATTTTATATATAAAACTGAATGTGTGTATGTATGTATGTTTGCTTGTACCTTATAGGCGGCTAAACGGCTGAACTGATTTTCTGGAATTTCTTACAGTATCTCTGTATGTCTGAATGAATTAAGGGCTACATAAATTTCAAAAATTCTAACTGGGCGATGCCACGCCCATATAAAGCAAATATTTACTTATTTATTTATTTATCTTTAAAATGGCGACAGAAAGAGGCTCCAAATTTGACCCAAATGGATTCATAGTCAATACAATTCACAAAATATGGGTATTTTTTTTAGAGGTATAGAACTTTAAGTTGCAATAAAACAACGATGGATTATTTGATTGACATGAATTTTATTTATCCGAAAGATAATCTACATTTTAAATATGATTTTTGGCATACGATTTATGGTGCGGATGTAGTCCAATATGGACGTCCAATTTTCGATGACTTTTTCCAACATTTGTGGCCGTATATCGGCAATAGCACGGCGAATGTTGTCTTCCAAAAAGTCAAGCGTTTGTGGCTTTACCGCATAGACCAATGACTTTACATAGTCCCACAGAAAGTAGTCTAGCGGTGTTAAATCACAAGATCTTGGAGGCCAATTCACAGGTCCAAAACGTGAAATTAGGCGGTCACCAAACGTGTCTTTCAATAAATCTATTGTGGCACGAGCTATGTGACATGTTGCGCCATCTTGTTGAAACCACATCTCCTGGACATCATGGTTATTCAATTCAGGAATGAAAAAGTTAGTAATCAAGGCTCTATACCGATCACTATTGACTGTAACGTTCTGGCCACCATCGGTTTTGAAAAAGTACGGACCAATGATCCATAAAGCGCACCAAACAGTCAGTTTTTCTGGATGTAACGGTGTTTCCACATACACTTGCGGACTATCTTCACTCCAAATGCGACAGTTTTTCATTCAACCAGAAGTGCGCTTCATCGCTAAACAAAATTCGCTTATGAAAATTGAAAAAAAAATTCACTTATGAAAAATGAAAATTGCACTATTTATAAACGATGTTCAGGCGTGAGTCTATTCATGATGAATTGCCAAACCAAACTGAGAATAAATCACTTGACAGCTGTTAAATCGTTCGCCATCTTGAAAAGTAATGCCAACTTAAAGCTCTATATCTAGTAGTTTCAACACAAAGTAAATATTAATTTTTGTATATCTTGAGAACGGTGATAGTAAAAGTTTCTAAAAGCAGAGCCGATTTCACTATGCAACAAGCAAAAATACCTTGGATAACCACTATATTCTTTTTTTGATATGGATAAGTTTCTTTCTAGAATTTTTTTTCTAAAATGTGAGATTTTTGAAGAAGCTGCTTCATACATCATATAATATCTTTTAATGACTCATTCGATTTCGTCAAGTCATATGTTAAAAAATTCCAAGTTATACCAGCTTTAAGTTATTCTTATATAACTTTTTAATATAACCAATATTCTTGGAGATATTGAGAAACAAATTATAAAAGCAAGTAGTAGTGGTTATCCAAGGTCAGAAATTTTTTTCCATTTGTTGCATAGTGTTATCTTGAAAAGTTTACAGAGTCTTTCTGGAAGTAACTACACGCTATCTTAAATGTTAGAACCGAATGAGGCCAAAATGGGAACAAATTAGTTAAAATGATAGTTAAAGAAAATATTAAAGCTAGCGGTAGCAAAGCACTCCGGGCTTTAGCTAGTAAAAATACAAAGAAAGAAATGCGCATTGAAAGAAGCTGCAATTGTTATTTTAAATTTTATTTATCAAAACGTCTTTTTTATGTTTTTGATGATGTCGTTTCCAATATATTTAAGTAGTCGACCACACGACTACAAATCCTGTTAACGACAATTGTAGTAGTGTAGTTGTGTAGCCTGCTGTCGTCTATGTGCTTAAAGCATTATTAATTATGTTTTCATTAATGTTATAAAGCATTGTTTTTACCCACTAATTTGAAAACAACCACAAATAATGTCCAACTAAGTAAACCATCTTTTTGAAAAGCATTTAAAAATTTTTATTTTATTTTTTGGCTGAAAACAAATTTTTGTAGCTTTTTTTAGCTTTATTTTAAACCCGATTATTATAAGATCTATTCCCACTGCTTAAAACTATTTATCTCGCTTTGTAATCAAAGTATATATTTACTAAAGCTCTTCAGCATCTTTTTGTTGACAAGCGCAACCTTCTTGCTAAAATTTTAATCACTACTTGCTAATTATTCACAATAACCTCCTTATACATTTATAGCAAGGATCTGTTAACTTCGATAATATTCATTTCATAAAATAAGCCTTCTATTTTTGTGACATTTATGCTAAAAACACATTCAAGGCTACCGAAAATCAGCCACACGACTACGAAAGACGATGGCTATAAGAGTAGCCAAGTAACCAATTGTATTTAATTATTTTAACGACTACAGCTACAAAAAAATGTAAGCAAATGTGTATTTAATTGTTCTTTTTCAGTTGTGCCACATAAATTTTTTTCGCGTTTCTGATGTACATAAATACTTCATGTATTGCGTTTTTAAAAGGCGTATTCGTGCATCTTATTGTATTGGCAGCACTAAACTGTTTGTTGTCGCCAAGAAAAATAGAAATTAGCCTAAGTTGGCTACGGGCTACAACGATAGTCGTGTGGTTGGTAGCCGTGTTACCGCTAAAATAATTATTCTCATATGCACACATGTATTCTATTTTTTAAAGCTTGTAGTCGATGGTCGTCAGCCTTTAATGTGTTTATGGCATTACTTTTTGTTTGGTTTTTGTAACGACAGTTTTGTCAACATTGCTAACGACAAGCGTTAAACACAAACGCATTAGGAATGTTTAGAAACATTTCATTTTTGTAGCAATACATTATGTGTGTGTGCGTTTGTGTATGTTTTTATTTTACACTCCTTTTTTTGATCTCTTTCGCGGACAAACCTTAACAGCATAACCCTTAATATTCATACGTACAACTTTTTTCACTGCCTACATACAATCAACATAAAATTTTTTGTTGATAATATTTCGTTTTCTTAGCTGGTGTGGTTGTTATTGTCGTATGTTATTGTTTTGTTTGGAAAAATTTAACTTTTTTGCTGTTGTGTCAAACCCCCGATAATATTGAAAGAGAAATATGGAAAGGCTTGAGACTGTGATAATGATAAAGCAGAAATTAGAAAAATTGAAAGAAAAGGAAATGGAGCAAGTTTTTATGATGTAAAGGGTATGCCACCTATATTGTTTTGTATTCTGTAGATAAGTATGTTCATTTTGACAGCAAACTCAAAGTCATATGTTGGTCCAAATCTTAATTTTTTAAAGCAAAATTTTTATTTGAATTTCATAATTAAATTCTAGTTAATTTTAATTTTCTTAATCAATTTCATTTCTAAACACATTTTGTAATTTGTAACACTTTAAGAAAACAGTCCAATTGACTGAAAATACAATAACTTTTCAGTTTCTTTATCTTTTAATCAAAGTTTAATGAGTATTTAGTAATAAATAATGATTATATAATAACAATTGTAAAACCCGGCGTGCTTCACTACTCCTATCTTAATTATTACCTCCTCAACTCATAGCATTTTTACCCTTTTTCCCCACTTTATTTTCTACGAAGTTGTTTAAATCAAACTTAGAAATTTTTTACTTTTAGGGTTCTTAAAATATTAAAATCTTCTATGAATGGGCAATGCCACGCCTACTTATCCAATTGTACTTATTTTTCGACTAACGTTTTTTATTGACTACCAAGTCATTTGGGCAAATTTCAGAAACTTCCACTATAATCACTTTGTACAGGAGCTATCATATTCATTTATCCGATATCGCTCACTTATTTGTCGATGATTTGTATTGGCTGTGAAGCTATTTGGACCAAATTTAAAGACTCTTACTGTTGCAATTCTAAAGACATAGTCAAATAAATTTTTTTTTTTTTTTTGTAATAGCGTGACACTGGCCAGACGGATTTTTTGATATATATATAGCCTATGGTTGCCAGATTAAACATTGCGAAATTTTAAAAATTGACAGAAAAAATTCTTGATTAAAAAAAAAAAAATCGGAGTTTGGTTACAAATGGTTGGCATATGGCTCGAAAACATGGAGATGCATAACATCGCTCTGAGCAAATTTTCTCTTTTGTTCTCACACGTACTTACTCACATGCATAGGCAACAAGTAAACAGAAAAATACAGTGTGAGAAGTAATGTGTAATTGGCGATGTTTTCATACATTTTAGTCAACATGTTTTACTTATTTCATATTTATTCTTAATTTGATGTTTCTCTTAATTGTTTTTGATTTTTGTTGTTCTTTATCGCTTTTTGTTCCCTTCTGCTTTTTTGTTTAATTTTCTTCGTTGTTTTGTTGCTGTTGTTTTTTTATTAAATTATTTTTTTGTTACTGCTTTTATCGTTGTTTTCCTTTAAATTTTTTTTTATTAAAATACGTAAACATATAGTTTGCTTCCAATAGTGACTTCCCGAAGTTTTTGCCGTGTAAACACGTATTAGAAGTAGTCTTTAAGAAGTCACGGCTTGCAGGAGTTACTTGCAGCAATTATATGGAATCACTTATTAGTTGCTTACTGGAAGTAACTTGAACGACCTCCTGTGAATTGCAGGTGATTTGAAGACTTGTTTTTAGTTTTGTTTTATGTTTGTTTGACCGGCTCTTGAAAGGCTCATAATATACAACTTCTTAAGAGAAAATGTGTCATCTGCCACAATAATGGAATAGTTCTATCAACATTTGACCGTGGAGATGGCAAATGCAATGTATTTTCTTCAAGACATTTCGATAATTCACAACTGTTATATACTCTCCCGTCCGAAATTCTTCCATTACACCCCACATCACAGTAAACTATCTCATAATTAGATCCAATCAACGTCAAGAATACAATGCTATATGTGCCTTTTTTTGGTGCCTGTATCACCAAATGTTTCCCGTTCATGGCAGCTAGGCAATTGGAAAATTTCCATTTGTTGTGAAATCTATTGTAATATTAAAGCCAATCGTCTTCCTCTGATGGAACTCAAAAAACTATATAATTCTTAATATGTATACTGTCATTCGCAAAAAAAAAAACAAACTCTACTGCAAGCTGTACTCACATTATGTGGAAACACATCTGCAATTTCTTGTAGTAAGTTGGTCGTAATAACTTCTACAAACAACTTTTGGAGGCTGACTTGCACAAGTTTCGGTTTGAGCGGAAACACTTCAGTAAATATTTTTAAAAGTTCTTGCGCAAGTCACTTGCAAGTGGACACACAGCTTCAGAAGAAAAAGAAATTTTTTTTCTTTTAAGCATTAAACAGATAACCGACAGCATGCAGCAGATAGCAAAATGTTAAAACTAAAAAACATACGCTTATATAAAAACAACTGTTTTAAAAGCAGCACAGCAAAAGCCTAGGCAACAACCTTTATTTATTCATCGGAAAACAGCAGTATAAAATTAAAATATTTTATCAAAAAACATTTATGTTAATAATTACAAAATTTTAAACACATAATTTCATTAATTTTTATATTTTTGAGTAATATTAAAAAAGGCGATTTTATTTTGGTGGATTTGAAAAGCTTGAGTGCCACCACTGAAAAATAGTTTTCTATAACAAACAAATAAAACAGATGACAATGAAACCTATTTTTATTGCTGCTGCTGCTCTCAAAATATTGTTACGCTTGTACCTTTTTTAAAAACGTGTATTTATGAGTTCTTAGATTGTAGTTAAAATAAAATAAATCTTGTGTTTGGTTTTTCATTAAAATCCTTTATTTAAGACGGTTTTGTGCACTACTGCTCATAACCCTTTTACAGGCAATAACAATTTTCTATTCCTAATTACTCCTTCTGTTTATAACTTTGTAAACAACAACAATTCCCGACAGATCTTTCTATCTAAAGATCTTCCAACCCGATCGTAGTTATAATTTAGGTTCGATCACAACCTTTTCAACCAAGGGTTATCCACACTTAACTCTCCTTACTGAGTTAGCCCGAACTAAACTGGTTTTTTACTTCACGATTCACTTCACGAGTTTACTCCTTATAAATTTTCTTCACATAGAGTTCAAACCAACAAACTCTTTTCACATAAACTATACTCGCTGAGTTTACTACAAATAAACTGATTGTCGTTCACATCGATGTGCTTTTTATATGGCTGATTAACAAACACATCGAAAGCTCTAGAACCTCTCGATATTTCAGGTAGGTTCCATATCTTTCTTTTCCTTACTAAAGGATCAGCTATCTAACGTTATTTTTCTCAACTAGTGCTTATTTCGTGAATGGTAATACTTAGCTCATGTCTGATTTGACAGATAATTAGTTTTATCCTTCCGCTGAACGAATATGGTTGTGTATACGCTTGCAGAAGATGCCGATTTTGCCAAAAAAATCATCTTTTCAGATGAAGCTCATTTTGATCTTGGTGGGTATGTAAACAAGCAAATTGTCGCATTTGGGGCACAAAAAACCCCCACGCATACATTGAAAAGCCGATACACCCAAGACGAGTCACTGTTTGGTACAGATTTTGGTCCAGAGGCATAATTGGGCCATTTTTCTTTGGAAATGAGCAATGAGTGGCCGTTACAGTCAATGGCGATCGTTATTGGGTCATGCTGAACGAATTTTTGTTCACAAAAATTGAAGAGGAGGATATTAGCAACATTTGGTTTCAACAGAACGGCGCTACGTGCCACACAGCCGAAGCTACACTCATTGTTTTGCGCCCTGTTTTTGAAGATCGCATTATCAGCCGCAGATCTGATGTCGTTTGTCCACCTCGGAGTTGCGATTTGACACCGTTGGACTATTATTTGTGGGGTGCCGTAAAGATAAGTGTTACGCCAACAAGCCAGAGACAATTGGCGCCTTAAAGGATAATATTCGTTAAGCTATTGGTGAAATACAGCTGCACACAATCGATAATGTGCTTAAAAATTGGACCGATCGTGTAGGCTACTGCATGGCCAGCCGAGGCAGCCATTTGAATGAAATTATTTTCCATTATTAACCGGAAATTTGAGAAAATATTCAGTAGTTTTTTTAAAGCATTTTCAAAAAAAAAAAAAAAAATATTTGGCGGACCCTCTATTTAGTTTTTATGTAGCCATGCGAATGTAAACATCTACTTCTTTCAGCTCTTAGTCTTTGTTGTTGCTTGTTAGTGACTGTTACTTGTTTTCTTTACTGTTAGAGTTTGTTGTTGCTGTGTTATTTTTATTTACTTCATATCTGCAGATGTTAGTTGTTGTCGATTCTGGTTATTTATAAACAGCAGGTATAGTTGTTTTTGCAACTTTTGTTTATTTATTTTAGCAATGTAATAAATGCTGGGGTGCTCAACCTGATTTTTGTAACAATATTTATAAAGTCGATAGCATAGCAACAAATGGTGCCAATGGTGCTGTCTGTTATGTGTTTAATGCTTTAGTGTGGTCTGAGACAGAGACTCTCTAATTACAACCACAATTGTAAAATGCATTTGTATTATTTTGCCTGACCCTGCTGTAAATGTTTTATCTCTGGTATTATAATTACATAAAGCAACATCATAGATTGTCTGAAAAAATGTTGATTACGTACGGCAAAAATGTGCGAAAAAGATCAGGGATGAATCAAGGTAAAGCTTTGCAGATGGTGGCAAATCTAGGATTGTATAGTGGGTTACACAACTTGGTCAATGGAACGTTTCTGATCTCTACTGTTAAACATTAATGAGAGTGAAGTAAGCAATTTACTTAAAACGGTCAGAATTGATAAACAGAAATGTTGTTGAAGAAAACTTAAAGAAAATGTGATGAAAAATCTTGATAAATCATATTTTTGTTTGATTCTTGACAAGCTGCAAAAATTATTGTAAATCAAGCGAAATCAAGGACATTTGGGAAGCCTAATAAAGCCTATAGTTCTTTCATGATACATAAACTAGTACATATTTTTTTTCTCCGTCACTCCTCTAGGGAGCATATTGGCTTTCCACAAAGCATCTATTGCTTTGTTTCAGTTTCTTTAATCAATTTGATATTTCAAGCTAATCCGCTGTAGCTTCCTCCATATGATTTTTTTTGTGTAGTGGTGAAGATCCTTGCTAATTGCTGGTGATCTTTACTTTAGCATTGTAATTTTTACCCAGTAGGTGGCGTGTTTTTCCTGATCATCGGCCTGATGTTTGTCATCATCGCTAGAGGTATTTTTCTTTATTTTTTTTAGATGGAGTTGTCTGGAGGGAAAAAGTCGAAGCCTTTTTTATTTATTAAATTTTTTCTTCGTCATGTCCTCTGCTGGGGCTCGAACCTGGGTGGTTTTTTTGTGCTGTTATGCGTGCGCTCTAACCACTACGCCACGTCATATATTTATATATAAGATATTGGAATTCGTTCCATAGCTACTTTTAGCAGCCATACAAATTTTTCACTATAAATGAAATATAAAGACAATGAATTCTAAGGACAGCAGGGATAGTGAAACCCATTAACGTTCGAGTTTGACCATGTGTTGCTCTTTGATTTCATTACAACTAATCGTTACAGATGGTACGCTTAGTATAGGGTAATAAATGGTTTGTATATTAATGGTTTAAAACTTTTTGGCTTTCTTTTTTTCTAATATACGTAAATGTTTTGTATTTCTGATATTAATACAATATTTGCAGGAGCTGCTTTTGTTGTTGTTGTTGCTCTTTTTACTCATTCGGTTCCATTTTTATCGATATGACCTTTAATGTTAATGCCTTTTGTCCGACATTCCTCTTATTGAATTGAGTACACTTACTCTTTACTAACACGTTATAGCAAAATTGCTCTTTTCTCATAGGTTTGGGTATCAGCTTACTTATTTGCAAAACAAAGAAATATAACAACAAAAACAACAGTAAAGCAAAAATGAGAGACAAGAAAACTTGTAAATGAACGGTAAGAAAAAGTTTCATTTTTATGGTTTTAATAAAACCAACACCACAACAATGACTAAAACAACGAAATACAAGTTTATTTGTGTGTTGCGTGTGTGGCTGTTTCGTTTGGTTTATTAAATTTCTTTGTATAGACATCGGACGTATCGTATACGTAATATTTTTTCATTTTTGTTACTTTTTCTCACAAAAATATCATTCATTCGCCCCCGTAACGTTTTATTTTAATTCTTTTGCAAGAAAAATTTATTTTTAAAAATTAATTTCATTTGATTTTGTATAATTTTGTAAACAAATACGAATAAGAAGTTTTTCTTTTTTAATAACGAGTCCGCCATCCAACGTTTTTTTCTCAACTAGTGCTTATTTCGTGAATGGTCTTTACGTCTTTACGTACTATGCCCTATGATGTTATCTATTTGTTAAAAAAAACATTACAAACATTTAAACAAATTGTCTAAAATATATGCGAAATTGAATATTTATAAAGGGTCCGCCAAATATTTTTTTTTTTTGAAAATGCTGTAAATAGTGAAATGCTATATATATTGAATATTTTCTCAAATTTCTTTTTTTATTTGAAAGTATAATCCTTCCGGTTAATAATGGAAAATAATTTCATTCAAATTGCTGCCTTGGCTGGCCATGCAGTAGCCTACACGATCGGTCCAATTTTTAAGCACATTATCGATTGTGTGCAGCTGTATTTCACCAATAGCTTCACGAATATTGTCCTTTAAAGCGTCAGTTGTCTCTGGCTTGTTGGCGCAATACTTATCTTTGTCGGCACCCCAAAAATAATAGTCCAACGGTGTCAAATCGCAGCTCCGAGGTGGCCAAACGACATCAGATCTTCAAAAACAGGCCGAAAAACATCGAGTGTAGCTTCGGCTGTGTGGCACGTATCGCCGTTCTGTTGAAACCAAATGTTGCTAATATCCTCCTCTTCAATTTTTGTGAACAAAAATTCGTTCAACATGGCCCGATAACGATCGCCATTGACTGTAACGGCCACTCCTTGCTCATTTTCGAAGAAAAATGGCCCAATTATGCCTCTGGACCAAAATCCGCACCAAACAGTGACTCACTCGTCTTGGGTGTATCGGCTTTTCAATGTATGCGTGCGGGTTTTCTGTGCCTCAAATGCGACAATTTTGCTTGTTTACATACCCGCCAAGATCAAAATGAGCTTCATCTGAAAAGATGATTTTTTTGACAAAATCGACATCTTCTGTAAGTCAATCGCAGACCCACTTAGCGAAGCGAAGACGCATTGGACACAAAATTATATTATATATTGACCTTAAGCTGGTTCAATTTAGAATTTTTTAACATATGACTGGACGAAATCGAACAAGTCATTTCAAAGTTATCATAGGATGTATGAAGCAGCCTCTTCAAAATCTCACATTTTAGAAAAAAATTCTAAAAAAAACTATCCTTAGAATCTGAAATGCTGATGATTTTTGCAGTTAAGCGACCATAGCCCCTCAAAAAAATTTAGTGGTTATCCAAGGTCAGAAAATTTGTTTCCATTTATTGCATAGTGTAACTCACTACTGGGTAAGTATTACCCGTGGAAAAAAAGAAGTTTAGCTTTATTGGTTGTTAGCTGTAAGCCAAGTTTGTGTTCTTGTCAGACTTGTTTTAGTTTCTAATTAGGGTTGCAGTATTAGAGCAGTGGTCTAGGAAAACTAAAGCACTCATCAAATTTTAATCTTAGAATAAAATTAAGAATTTTTTTATTACTATAATTTCTTTTTCTTTACTATTTCTATATTAATTATATTTTACGATTTTAATAAAGCCAAACAGTTTTAAATTTTAA
Source organism: Wohlfahrtia magnifica (assembly GCA_023159175.1). Lineage (NCBI taxonomy): Eukaryota > Metazoa > Arthropoda > Insecta > Diptera > Sarcophagidae > Wohlfahrtia > Wohlfahrtia magnifica. The sequence goes on from JAKWBJ010000056.1 coordinate 2,680,619, forward strand.
AATCAAAATGTGTATTTTTGTTGTTTAAATAAATTCATTGTTTGTATGGCTCATTTGATTCTGATTAAACATTTCGTATTGACACTTTTGCCTAACTTTTCCGCATAATTAGTTTCAACTTGAGTTAGAAAAAAATTGAAAATGATATTCCATATGGAAGTAATGACTTTAAGTTTTTTATTGTTGTTGTTCACAAATGTTTAAAGGAAATGATGTGTCATTCAAGTGACTGATAGATTGATTGACGCATACATACATATGGTATAATGACATGCCAGTGTAAAATAGATATTTTTTTTACATCAATACATATACATGTACACGTACACGTATGATACCGTTCTAAGTTTTTTAGCGCAAATAAAGAAAAGAATAAAATCGCAAATTCTGCACTTAATATTCATAAGATATGGCAGTAAGTATGTAGTAGGAGCGTATGAGTGTATATGGTGTGCCTACATTGTCATATGGTTAATACTCTCATGCTTTGTGCGAATTTTTTGTACTTGCAGTCATACCGTTAAAATCTTTCGAGCCACAACAACACTCTATTATGAAGTAAGAAGTTTATAGAACGAATGTATAGCTGTATACTAAGTGCTCTACTACTACTACTACTACCACTACTACTATTATTATTACTATTCTATTATTCTATTATCATCACTATTAATACAAGTGAAATTTCACAAATGAACACCAACATGTTCAACTTATATATTAAGTATATACTTAATCTATATACTTAACATACATGCAGCTGCTTTTAAAATAATAGCACCACTATTAGAATACCTGATTTTAAACATGTAATAAAAATTTTTTTTTGTCACTCATCATGAACATATTAGATTTTCATAAAGCATCCATTACTTTGTTTCAGTTTCAGTAATCAATACGATTTTCAAGCTAAATAGATGATTAATCTACTGTAGCTCGCCTCCATGTTTTTTATTTATTTATTAATTCAATTTAGTCAATAGATTTAGTCCTTACAGACAGACTGATTACAAAATATGTACACTTTTGATACATAAAAAAAGAAAAAAAGTGAAACTTATCAAGTATTAAGATAAATACTCGTAATAACCTTGTGCTTTATAATATTGTTACGTTTTAACCTTTTTAAACCTTTGAGTTCGTTTTTATTGCGCTAAAATAAAATAAAACTTTGTTGTTGTTTATTAATTCAACTGCAACTTTTAAACACGATGTCTTAATACACAAATTTGCTTGTACAACACTTTTTATTTACGCCTGAACGCGACTTTACTTATTGACAGCCAAATGATCACTAAACTCACCAACCGCAATTCGTCAAATGTTAAACCAAAATATCCCAAAAAAAAATCGAACTGGCAACTCCGTCATGTATGCAGATGGCAGTACTCTTAAATTAGTAAAGGTAATTATGGCAACAATGGCAAGCCCCGACACAAACCAATAAAGTCCATAGGTAAATATCCCACAATAAGTCCATGATATAAATGTATGAAATCACTTCTTACATCTTTACTCCACCTCTGAACCTATTTTGAATTCCGTTTCAAAAAACTTCTCGTTTTTGAAGGCGATTAAACTTTGATGGCGATTTTATATTTCTTGAAGAGAAGTGATTCGATGATGTGCTAAAAAATATTTCATCCGTCGAAGCCAATAGTCAGAGGGACAAAAATTCGGAGAATACGACGGGTGCAGCATTTGATCGTTTCTGACAATCGTTTAGCAATTTTAGCGTCGTGAGGTCTCATTAATAAACGGACGCCTGCTAAACAAAATCGGCGTCTATCATCTATGAAAATTTGGATAATTACTTTGAAAAGTCATGTATGATAATGGTAATAAAATTCACCATCAGTTACCGATGTTTTATCATTGTCAGCGTTGTCACGATTATTCATTGTGACGTTCGCCGCCAGGATCTAATAATATCTCTGGTAATATTAATTGCGTCAGACAATGCTATAGCTAGTTAGGTAGTTAGTTACGCCGGGTAGCCAGACACCGGTCCAGCTCATAAAAAAAACTACTGAATATTTTCTCAAATTTCTTTTTATTTGAAAGTACAATCTTTCCGGTTAATAATGGAAAATAATTTCATTCAAATGGCTGCCTCGGCTGGCCATGCAGTAGCCTACACGATCGGTCCAATTTTTTAGCACATTATCGATTGTGTGCAGCTGTATATTGTGTGTAGCGAATATTGTCTTTTAAAGCGTCAATTGTCTCTGGCTTGTTGGCGTAACACTTATATTTGACGGCACCTCACAAATAATAGTCCGACGGTGTCAAATCGCAGCTCCGAGGTGGCCAAACGTCATCATCTCTGCGGCTGATCTTCAAAAACAGGGCGCAAAACATCGAGTGTATCTTCGGCTGTGTGGCACGTAGCGCCGTCCTGTTGAAACCAAATGTTGCTAATATCCTCCTCTTCAATTTTTGTGAACAAAAATTCGTTCAACATGGCCCGATAACGATTGCGATTGACTGTAACGGCCACTCCTTGCTCATTTTCGAAGAAAAATGGCCAATTATGCCTTTGGACCAAAATCCGCACCAAACAGTGACTCGTCTTGGGTGTATCGGCTGTTCAATGTATGCGTGCGGGTTTTCTGTTTCCCAAATGCAACAATTTCGCATATTTACATACCCGCCAAGATCAAAATGAGCTTCATCTGAAAAGATGATTTTTTTTTGCCAAAATCGTCATCTTCTGTAAGTCGATCGCAAGCCCACTTAGCGAAGCGAAAAAAGCGTACACACAACCATATTCGTTCAGCGGAAGGATAAAACTAAGTGTTACCATTCACGAAATAAGCACTAGTTGAAAAAAAAAATGTTAGATGGCGGACCTATACTAACTGGCACATTTAATCCCTTTTTGACTTCTATAGCCGTCATAAATGGCAATATTTGCCGTGAAAGGCGGTAGACCATTAAGGGCATTGTTTTACTTTTATATCTACAAGTTGCGATTTTAAATGTGTACGTAATCGCATTTCGTGTTAGTTTCTTTACACAGTCAACAATTTTACTTACCTGGGAGTAGGTTAATTCATTCAAAATCAATTTTTTTCAATGATTTCAATTTTTCTTCAGTACAGTGCTTAGCAAGACCCATTGCAAGAATTTCAATCCTAAAATTCTTGAAAACTGAATATAATTTTTGATAAAGCAAATGCGTCTGACCGTTTTAAGTTGCTTAAGAAAAAATTTTACGCACTTCTTTGATATTTTTGAGAAATAAAAATAATGGTGCTATTATTATGACAGGTCGTATTTGGGCTTTTTATCTATTTAAGCACTTTTTTAAATAACGCATAGAGCATATTTCTAATAACAGGTCTCTGTAAAATTATAGAGAAACACGGCACAGCACAGCAACAAAATTGAAGGATGAAAGTCAAACCTTACTGTGGTGCTATTTTTTTGACAGTATTTGTACATACACATACACACATGTACATCGTTGTTGCAGTATTACATTTAGTCTTTAGATAACAAAAAACACAAATAATATTACGTCACTTGTGCTTGTCTCTTTCTATTTTTTAATTATTTGGTGAACACATTTATTATTTATTATGTAGTTGTATTACGTATCTCTGTATTGTATTGATACAACTTAACTTTCAATACAAATTGTAAGAATATGTATATGTGTTTGTGTGTATGTTTTAAATATTGAGTACTTAAGCCGCCAACGCAGTTATTTATTTTCCTTCATTGCTCTCTGTGTTTTTAACTTTTCTCGTGTTTTACAATATATTGACATTGCATTTCATTTATTTGCTTGTGTGTTAGTTAAGAAAGAATATTCTCGTTTTTATTTTTGTTTTCGTTTCGTTTTTAGCCTTAGTATTTATCTTAAGTCGACAATAGATAATCAAATTGTCCCCGCTTGGCTTGAGTCTTGCAATTAGTTAGCTATTAGCGAAAAATTTTCGAAACAAAAATATTTGCTAAACTGTCGTAAATTAGCGAAAAAGTTTTGAAACTAATTAAGGATTTCCTTATAAAAAAAAATTTTCTTCGCAAACTTTTCGCCAAATGATATTTGTGAATGATATTAAACTTAAGCTTAACAGAGCATAATACATGGGCTGAAAAGTCGCAGACCTAACAAAGAAAACACTTTTTTTTTGTTAAAAATTAGATTTATTCATCAACGCAATCTCCATCTAGAACAAAGCAATCATTTCAGCGCCACTCGAACATTTCAATACCACGATTTATCTTTCGCATCAAAATAAGCCTCAGTTTCAGCGATAACCTCCTCTTCATTCGTGCAAAATTTCATAACGGGCAGGTCTGCGAACAGTCAGTAGTCGCTGGGTGCCAAGTCTGGCGAATATGGTGGACGTAGGAGCAATTTGAAGTTCAAATCATGTAGTTTTGCCATTGGTTCAGAATCATCAACACGTTCTTGTTTTTAGTTAACAGTGAGCAAACGTGGCACCCACTTTGAACAGAGCTTTCTCATAGTCAAATACTCACGCAATATACAGCGAACACGTTCTTTTGGTATCTCTACGATGTCAGCTAACTCAAGCAACTTTATTTTTCGATCATTCATTTGGCCCTCCACTGTGTTGCACATCATCGGTATCTCTACGACCACGTTTGAAGTCAGCAAACCATGAAGTATGTGAGTACACATCATTCAAATTCAATAACTCACTCTCATTCATACTCACAATAACGTTGATTCATAAGTATAAGTAGCAATGAGTATGAATCAAACGTCGTATAATACTCATAAATGATTTAAATCACTCATACTGATTCGAATCATTCATACTGGTTTGAATCATTCCTGAGTATTCATGAATATAGGTATGTATTGGCTATTCAAAAGAAAAAGAAAACACACAAGCACACAATCTTATAAAGATTATTCAAATGTTTATATTCGAATCGTACTCATTTTGCATCGTCTACTGTCTATGAGTAGTCATTGCAATGAGTATGTTCGTATACTCATAGTATACGAATTTATAAATCAGGATTCGATTCAGTATTAATTACTGATCTCTGATGGAGAAGCAAAAAAAAAAATATCAATTAAGAATGTTATTAATGAATATTTAGTTATGCCGTTTAAGTTTTTTGCTTTAGATATTCCGGTGTTGATACCACAGGCAAACCTTAGAGATCCAAAGATTTGCTGCTACAAATTAAGCGACGGGTGAACTCTATGAATTTTTTTTCGTTTCGTTTCCAATAGTCGCTTACGAATATTTTCTCAGAGAAATGTTTACCAAAGTTCGAAGACGATGTTAATATCAAATGTTGTGGTCAAGCTTGTATGGTTACACGCATTGGTTGTGTGTGACAATCTAACTCACACAAACAATTTTATTGGTTCAAGCAATTTGATCGTCTATCGTCAACTTTACTATGTATGCTATTACCGTTACTCTACATGATGTTAAATGAACATCTGTATTTAAGAGCTTTATGAAGAGCAAAAAGAAGAATGAAAAAACTCAAAGACAGTAAAAATGTTCTCCATTTGTGTTTCCTACAACATCATAGTTTTGTTCGTATTTGTATGTATTATTGTATATCTGTATGTACATATGAATGTATTCGTGTACATGGGTGGGTTGAATTTATGTATTTGTACTTTAAATGTGAGTACACTGGTACTCGAGCACTAAATTGTAAAATGGAAACTTAAACTTATTTTATATAAAACGTCGCAAGCGAAAAAAAAAAATACTTTTTTTTTAAATTTATTCAAACTGACACATTTTTGTAAATTGATATCAAATTGAATGTAAGAAAATTTTACACTTAAAATTTTTTTGTTAGTGGTTTTTACTCGATTCAAAATGGCAAGTTAATTGGTTGGTAATAAGTTCCAATCGATACTAAAAGTGTTTCAATGGACCAACTCTGTCTTGTGCTGAAGTCTTCACTTCTCTCCAACTCTTGCTGCAACCATTTAAATTGGCTTCAATTTGTCGTCTCCATGTATGGGCATAGATTATAGTCTATGGCAATATTGCAAATATCATTCAGATTCCTTCTAAGAGTGTGATCAATCCACCGTCATTTGCGCCTTTTTATCTCAATAGTCAATGGTTCTTGTTCTGTTCTGCATCAAAGCACATGATTAAACGCAGTTATCGTCCAGAAAATGCCCAGGATTCTGCGAAGACAGCGGTTCACGAAAATTTGTAACTTTTTCATATCGCATTTCACGTTTGGCAGCCATACAAAAGCGTGAATTTTACATTGGCATTGAATATCACAATTTTCGTACGTAACGATAAAATGGATGATTTCCAGATTGATCTTAGACGGCTAAAAGTTTGATTCGCTTTCTGCAAGTGGTTCTCAATATCCCCTCTAGAACCTCGATTTGCTGATATAATACTGCCGGCTAACAGAATTTCTTTAGTGCCAATAACGAATAATTCTAGGGACGTCGCGTTAATATGGAAAGTTTCAATCTTCGCGTCACTTAACCTCGAACCTGCCGCTTCCACTACCAGCTTCCAAGCTCCGGAAAGTTGTGAGCCAGGAGACAGATATCATCCGCATAATGGATTCGTTTAGCCAGTGCTTCAGTCTCCATGTTATCCTTTTGCCGTCGAAGAGGGCTTTCTCAGGTATCGTGTCCAAAACCGTATTAAATAGCAGTGGTGACAAGACACACCGTTTGCCGGACTCCAATTCCTACTTCTATCGGTCCGCTTAATAGTTTCCCATATCTGACTCTGCATTGCGATATAAAGCCTTAATGAGTTCAATAAGTTTAAGCGGAACTCCCTTGCATGCCACCGTCCTCCATATCACTTAATACTTCAGGCACTAAAAGCTTCTTGAGTTTTAAAGAAGAATAAGGATGACTTGAAGATCACTCGAAAGACAGATTCTGGCAGAAAAAAGAAAATATATGGCCGTAGTAAAGAAAACAAAATCATTGGCATGTTAGAGAAGAATTCAAACATTTTAGGAAGAAAAGTCGATCAAAGGATGGATTTTTCAGAGTTTTTTGGTCACAAGGTCAAAAAGGACGCTGGCCTAAAAACTTTTAAAGGATTGAAGCGAAACAGCGTGCAAAAAATTAAAAAAAAATTTTTTTTTTGATAAATTCAAATGTCACGAGAAGTATGTTTGAGCTGAAATCTTACAACCTCTATACCAGTAATTTTACATTCTAGACACACGGAAAGACAAAAAGGCAATCGAAATTATTTCGAAAATTATTCGAAATTATTCGAAATTTCGAAACTATCTTCACTTGTTGCGAGAGAAGCAAGTCTCTCAGATGTGTACATCAAGGAATGCTTGGAGAAGCGGTTGAAGCCATTTGTTTTGGTCAGTTCTAGGCACTTGCCATTACAGCAAAGCGTCCTTGGAGTTCAACACAAATAATAATGCTCTTTTAGTACCTCGCGAAGCAAATTCACAAATTTTTCCAGAATGCAGACCAATTGAAATGTACTGGGCCTTGGACAAAAGAGAAATGAAGGCAAGAAAATGTAGCCCAGAATGGCTAAAGATATCCGAAGAAAATGGTATTTAACAGCTCGAATAATACCAAAAAGGTGTACCAGAAAAATTAAAAAATTTTGTGAAATAAAAGCGATACAATTTTTTAATAAGTTCCATAAAATCGTAATAAAATCACGGCCGTAGTAAGGTTTGTATTCTGGTTCAGCAATTTTTTTAGAATTATTTGATGGACTAATTTTTCAAACGCAGTCCTTAATTGAGTTTGACCAGATGAAGGGTCAGTACGGTGAATAAATAAAATAAAATAGCTTTGGCTTGGTTTTTAATTTTTGCTTCATTTAATTCATTCGAAGTTAAAATTATAATCGTCAAATTGTATCGCAAAACTTTGTCTTTTATTAGATTAGAGTAACATCCTCAATTCATAAAAATACATTTCCATTTATAAAATTTTCATAAAATAATTTAATTTGCATGTCCATATAGGTCCTTTTTACTTAGTTGTTTACCAAACCTGTCTATTAAGCTTCACCTTGCTTCGTCCATGATCTTTTTCGCACATTACAACAAGTATGTGGTCCTTTTTTTATTTCCCGCAATCAATTGCTTACGAAACGGTTTGATTTCGTTCTATTTTATTTTAGGAGAGAATCGCAAATGGAAATTCGGTCCATTCAATTTTCTATCGAATTTTGTTTGTGTATCCAACTTTCTTCAAATGGTTGTAAGCTGTTTGGTGATGAACGCCTTGTTCCCAAACAACGTCTTAGTTGCTTATGTGTTTCATTCTCAATTTGATTTCCTCGTAAATTTTTTCAGCAGCTTGTGACGCTTTCTTACCTTTTCTACAATATAATAGAAAAGCATTATGCATATAAAGGTAATGCTCTGAATTTTCACTCATTTTTAAGCGTAGATACAGTACGGAAACAATGCGGTCTTCTAAGAGAAAGGAGCTTAAAATATCGTCTTTAAAAGAAGCTATGGTGTTAGCAGATGCAATTGATATTACCAGAGATGTTATATTTTAGAGCCATCTACCGACAATTTGTAACCTTTTGCGAACACCCACTATTAAAGATTTTTTTTCTGCGTCACTCCTCTAGGGAGGAAATTGGCTTTCCCCAAAGCACTCATTGCTTTGTTCTGTTTTTATTAATCAAGTTAATTTTTCAACTTAAGTAGACGATTAATACACTGTTGCTCCCATCCATATGATTATGTAGCGGTGAATATCTTTGTTAAGTGTTGGTTACTTACTTACTTACTTAGCATTACTTACTTAGCATTGTAATTTTTTTCCCAGTATTAAAGATAGTTTGTGAAATTTGTCTTCATTGGTTTCAAGAAGAAATCCTCTTTGTTTTTAATTATCCGGTGATTTTTTAAGAGATTTGTAAGATTTAAACAAAAATAACATAAAATTTAGATAAAATTATTAAATCTTTATTTGAGTCGATAGAAACGGTCCATATAATTCAATGTTTAAAGATGAGTTCATCTAAATGTTTACTGCGGCTACGCCTCAAATGGTTCGTAGGCTGGGTCCAATTCTGACATACATCTTTTCCTATAGATATAAACCTTAACATAGATCCACAAAAAATAGTGTATAAGTGTTAAATCGCATGATCTAGGCGGCGAATTGACAGGCTCCAAACGTGAAATAAACTGTTCACCGAACTCGGCTTTCAATTGGGCCATTGTTTAGTGTGCTGTGTACCATATGGCACCGTCTTGTTGAAACCACATGTCAGCCAAGTCCAGCTCTTTTATTTTTAGCAAAAAAAAAAAAAAATGAAATCATCGCACGGCAGCGCTCGCTTTCGCCGTCTTTGAAAGAGTACGGACCAATGATGCCACCAGTCCATAATCCACACCAAACAGCGCATTTTTCGGTATGCATTGGCAGTTCTTGCAATGTTTCTGGCTGCTCTTCACACCAAATATGACAATTTTGCTTGTTCACATATCCATTCAACCAGAAACTAACTTCGTCGCTGAACAAAATTTTCGGATAAAAGAGCATAAATTTTGAGCATGAATTTTAATAATAAAATTCAATAATCTGCAAGCGTTATTTGCTTGTAAGTCGATTCATGGTTAAATTATAGACCAAACTAAACGTGTTTGACAGTAATATGTTACACGAAAACACCTAAGCTGCCAAAAACAGTGTTGCTACAAAATGACCAGATATAAATCGGCTTATTCATAAAATCTGACGAACACATATTAAATTTAAACAGCGTTCATTGGTCAGGAGCTAGTTTGGCACTATCTTATCTTTTTGCATATGAATGTCAGAATGTTTTATATTTTTTCTGTAAAATTTGAGCAGCAGGCGATACGTATTACTTAATTACGTTTAAATACAAGTTTGTCTTTAAATAATTTTTAATTTCAATATTTAAAACAATTTCAACAAAAGTATGCATTTAAAAAATCATATTGAACAATCACTTTCAATCTTTGTGTCGTCAATGTAAATCAATCATAAATATGTTTAGTAATCTTTCAAATCTAATATACGTTGGCTCTTTAACCTTCAAAGCGTTTAAATATTTTCACATTCACTGAAGGCGAATAGAAAAAATTTTTTTTTTGTCAAGTGGCTGTCTAATAAATGAGAAAAGAAAACCCACTAACAACAAACTTAAGAGGTTATTATACCGATTTAGGGGATATACTCAAACATACACACACACACACACACATGCAAACACTTATGTATATTAACGCCCACCTGAAAACATACACTCTAATGCATGCAAACACTTATACATATAAATGAAAAGAGAGATTTAACAAAATGCTTTAAAGTGTTGACAACAAATGAAATGTACAAATTTAAGCTGCACTAGGTTTGTTTGTATAGTTTTAAGCTAACATATACAACTACAACTACAACTATAGGGTGTTTTTTATAGAGGTATAGAACTTTAAGTTGCAGTAAAACAACGATGGATTATTCGATTGATATGAATTTTATTTATCCGAAAGATAATCTTGTGGCATTACATTTTAAATATGATTTCTGGCATATGACCGCCACGGCTGGCGCGGATGTAGTCCAATCTGAACGTCCAATTTTTTATGACTTTTTCTAACATTTGTGGCCGTATACCGGCAATAACACGGCGAATGTTGTCTTCCAAATGGTCAAACGTTTGTGACTTTACCGCATAGACCAATGACTTTACATAACCTCACAAAAAGTAGTCTAGGGGTGTTAAATTACAAGATTTTGGAGGCCAGTACACAGGTCCAAAACGTAAAATTAGGCGGTCACCAAACGTGTCTTTCAATAAATCTATTGTGGCACGAGCTGTGTGACATGTTGCGCCATCTAGTTGAAACCACATGTCAGCCAAGTCCAGCTCTTTTATTTTTAGCAAAAAATAAAAAAATTAAATCATCGCACGCTTTACAACTACAACAATTAATACTAGAAAGATAGGAAGGGGGTCATTTGACCCATTTTCATATTTGACTGCCAATATTTTTTATTAATGATTTTTTTGAGACTTTTAAGATTTTTATAAAATTGGATCAGATTTTGTTTAAAATCATTCATATTTCATGGAAGTGCTTCAAACGCAAATAAATAACGCAACTACCTAGAAAAACGGTTACGAGTCATTTGACCCATTTGCATATTTGGCACCAATATTTCATATACTGGTTCGATTTGTAATTTTGTCAAATTACAAAAATCGTCAAATTGACAGTAAATCGTTGAGCAAAAAGTTCCCGGAATTTATTCAGATGATAATTACAATTTTTTTCATCTAAATCTATAATGACCAGCCAATCCTCGAAGCATTTTTTTATATTCGGTTTTCGGTATGTCCATCAGTGCTTTCTGCGATGTTTCCATTATTTCCTCTCGGCTGCTGAAACGCGTTCCCCGTAATAGTTTTTTAACTCGACTAAACAGAAAGAAGTCACAAGGAGCCAAATCAGGTGAATTCAGTGGCTGTTGGATGGTATTTGTTGCTTTTTTCGTCAAATAATTTCGAATAATGATGGCAGTGCACGGAGGTGTATTATCATGGTGCAAAATCCATGAGTTTTCTGCTCCCAATTTTGGTCTCTTTTGACGATTTGCTTCACGCAAATGTCTCATAACGCCCAAATAATACACTTTGCTTACTGTCTGGCCTACAAGCAAAAATTCATGATGCACTACACCGTTGGTGAATGCCATTCACTTGTTTGATGTCATAAACCCACGTTCCGTTTGCAGTAATGATCCTTTTAATGAATGTGGTATCAGATTCAACCTCGTCAATAATATGTTTGCGACCTCAACTTGGTCAAAATTTTAAAAAATCGCCAACACACATAGGAATGGATATACTCTTGACAATGTAGCTTTTGCAAATGTCAAGCTATGACGCTAAGATTAAGCGGGAATATCAACAACAGATGTACCAACTTAACAGAAACAAAAAAACAATCAAATCGGAACGATGGGACTTCCACATGATGGTTATTCCGGGAACTTTTTGATCACGATGTTACATGATATAAATGGGGTGGCGTGGAGTAGTGGTAGAGCACAGGCGTACAACAAGAAGGTCTCAGATTCTTCGAATCTCAGCAGAGGACATGAAGAAACAAAATTTAATTGTGGCTTCGAGTGTTTAGTTTAAAGAGACTTCATCCTCCCTCCAGATATATCCATCTAAAGAAGCGCCTCTGATCTTCCAACATACCATTTGCGATGATGATAAGTATCAGAGGAATGATCAGGAAAAAACGTCACCTTCTGGGAAAACTTTGCAATGCTAATTAAGCATCACAACCACTTTGCAGGGTTCTTCACCGCTACACACAATCAGATGGATGCGAGCAACAGTAGATCATCTAAAAACAATTATATAAAAGAATCCGTATTCACTTAGTTTTGCACTCTTCATTTAAAAAAGATAATTTAATACTCTTCTTAGAGCTTCTTATTTATTGTGGCGTATTCTTTAGAATATTACCTAAAAACGTAAGAGAAATCTGGATCCATTCGTATTATTATCGTTGCTATGTTCCTCGAAGCCTACTATTGTCTAAAAATTCCCCATTGGATTTGATTTAGAGCTCTTTTTGTTTCAACAGCAATTTTTTGACAATATAGGCGGTCTGGCTTGAATCACGATCTTACGAAAAGACGATTTCTTTTATGTGGGAACAAAACAATGGCAAAAAAAAATTAAGCTGAAATACCTGGCAAATTATATTATTTTTCTAACAAACAAGTACAAGAGTCAGTTTTTGAAATTTCCGAAATACCTTCGAAATCTGTAATTCCAGGTCAAAAATAGGTTTTTCATTTCTTCATACTTCAAATAACTGAATACGATCGGATTTAAAGCTTTTCAGTGTATTTGGAATGGAGAGAGAAGTACACCTTTTGGATGATGTTATTCTTCATGGCTTTGAGGAATATGTGTGAATATTTCGAGCAAACACATTCACATTTTCCATATTTTTTGAGTTTAGAGGTTTTTTTTACATTATTTGACATTGGAACTGTAAATTGCATTACATAAGTAAGCTGGAACTTAAAAATCTTTGAGTTTCAGTTCCATATAGGCAACCACAAATTTTTCTTTGCCGAGAACACAACTGGAGTTCGGTTGCCATCTATAAACGACACATTAATATACACCAAGTTCAAGATTTTCCAAAATGATAATTTTCATTTTTCGTATTCTTTAATCAAAAATAGCAACAAAATCGCCATGTCAACTTCAAGTAAGTTATAAAATCGCTATGTTTGGCGAGAAATCGCTAGGTTTGACAACCTTTATTTTATCTAAAAGAAAATAACATGATTTATCATCTCACCTGATATATCAGTCTATAAAGCCGCTTAAAAATTTCCTCAAATGACCCCTAGCCGCCTTTCTAGGTATGTAAACTTTTCCGTCTGTCTAGAGCTAAGAAACAATGCAAACATACTCACACAGGCTAATCAAATGTCATTTTGAAAAGGACAAAAGTTTTTTGACTTTTCGTATATTCTTTTGAGAAGAGGGAAAGTTAAAAAAAAATTCGCAAATTTATTTAGCAGAAATGCATACCTACCATACATACTATATGCGCATATGTATGTATTTTCAATTCATTTAATTTATAAATACTTTTGAAATAATTTCATTCCATAGTAATTTTATATGTATGGTACTTTTGAACCAATAACATATAACAGACATCTGCTAAATAACATGCTGTTAACATCAACGCAAACTCAGTGATAGTTTTCTCTTTATTTGTTCTCCCTTTTCCTATTTCTGTTTACTGAGCATACATATATACATATGTATTTGTATAGGCATTTAACGGATTTTCTCTCTAACCGTTATTGTATCACTCTTGTTCTCATTTTTTTTAATTATTTCAAATAGTACAGCTGATTTATATATTTTTATACCATATGTTTTTTCTTTTCTCATTTTCTCACTCTCTCTCTCTCTTACTCACTATCTCTGTTAATACACTTGAAATGTTCAAATCTGCGATTATTGTATTCACTTGTGTTTGCCCTTGAAAAGGCTTTTCAGTGTTGTTGTTATGTTCTGGCGAAATATGTGTATATATGTATTTGAGTATAAGTAAATTATATTGACACATGCACGTATACGTACACACAAACACATACACTTAAAATAGGTTTTATTATATTCTTTCATCTCTCTCTCTCTCTCTCTTGGTTTTAAAAGTTCATTTTCCTTTAAAATGTTGGCTGTTTTCAACAATGTTTAGTTTTATATTAATTACTAGCAGAAACCCGACGTGTTTCGCTACCCCTATATTAACTTATAACTTAACTACTGTCTTAGTTATCATTTTTAACGCTTTTCGCCATTTCATGCCCTTCCGGTTTAAATCCAAACATTTAGGATAGCCTATATGTCGTTTATTCCAGAAAGACACTGTAGTATCTGTTGCATACTCTAAAATTTGTGTATACAGGCTTCAAATAAACACAGATTAATTTTTATATAGTACCCCGGCTTGCTTCGCTACCTCTATCTTAATTACTACCTTAATTATAATTTTTTTGGGGCGGTGGAGTGATGTAGTGGTTAGAGCGCATGCATAAAAACACAAGCAACCCAAGTTCGAGCCCCAGTGGAGGACATGATGAAAACATATAATTGTGCTTTCGAGTGTTTAATAAAGAGGCATTATCTTCCCTCCTGACAACTCCATCTAAAAAATAAAGAATAAGCCCACCTGAGCTTCCAGCTTACCTCTGGCGATGATGATAAACATCAGAGGAATGATAAGGAAAAAACGTCACCTACTGGGAACAAATTACAATGCTAAAGTAAAGACCACCACCAATTGGCAAATATCTTCGCCACTACACATCATATGGAGGGGACTACAGTGGATTAATCATCTCTTAGCTTGAAAAATCAACAGGATTAATGAAACTGAAACAAAGCAATGAATGCTTTGTACAAAGTCAATATGCTCCATGGAGGAGTGACGGAGAAAAAAAGTTATAATTTTTTTACTCTTTTACAACATTTCCTCTCCTTCCGGCCCCAGGTCAAAAAGGAGGAGTGACGGAGAAAAAAAAATTATAATTTTTTTACTCTTTTCCAACATTTGCTCTCCTTCCGGCCCCAGGGCGAAAAGGTTTAGCCTTTTAGCTGTATATAAACCTCAGAAAACATAAATACACACATATGTACATTCAAAAACACGTTATTTTTTTACATCTATATACATAAAGGGTGGTCCAACCAAAACACATGACGTTAATTGTAAATAAAAAACATTTTTTAGAGAATTATCTTAAAATTTTTTTTTTGACAATTATGTGTGAAACAAAATATTGGACAAATGCTCGCCACGGCTTCGGTGGCATACCTCTATCCGTCGATACATATTTTCAATGACTCTCAGACATAATTGAGGTTAAATGTCGTTAATGTGCCGAATTATCTCTTCCTTTGGCTCTTGAATGGTTCCTGGCTTATTACGTACACTTTTTCTTTTAAATATCCTCAGAGAAAAAAGTCCAACGATGTCAAATCACAAGATCGTGATGGCCAATTAACATCGCTACGCCATGAGATAACACGGCCGTTGAATATCTCGCACAAGTGATGCACATATCGTCCGGGTCCATATCCTCAATTTCTGGCCACAGGAAGTCCGTTATCATCCCCAGATAGCGAACACCATTCACGGTGACTGCTTGGCCGACCTCAGTTTCGAAGAAGTACGGACCGAATACGCCGCCAGCCCATAAATCGCACCAAACAATCACTCTTTGTGAATGCATTTGAATTTCAACAATCACTCGTGGATTCTCATTTGCCTAAAAGCGGCAATTCTGCTTGTTAACGAATCTACTGAGGTGAAAGTGTGCCTCGTCGCCGAAGATGATTTTCTTTGTAAAGTCACTATTCAGTTCTGTCTGTTCAATTAAACATTTGGCGTATTGACGGCGCTTGAAATGGATAGTAGCGTAAGCTTTTGAGTCAACTGAACCTAGAAAGCGTGTAAATTCAAATCAAGCACGTAGCGTTATAAAATATACGAACTAATGTTTATTAAAACAATACAATATAGTTTTAAGTCTTGTAAACCCCTGTTAACTTTATACAGCTGATTTGTAATCGAAATTATAAGTCTCAATAAAAATTGAATTGAATGGAATTTAAAATTTGCATCAGTGATGTTCGTGAGATGTTGATTTGTTGGGAATAACAACGAGACGAGGTTGACGGCTCTTCTACCAAACTATCGCGAGCAACAGCAAGTTTTCCGCAGAACGAACTTGTCGAGCATGTACAGGTGTTTCCATATTTAATACAGACACGGTTTTCTGAAATTTGCACACAACTTTCCCTAATGTGGACTCATTTGGCCGATTAAGCTGGCCAAAAAAAAAAATCATGAAGTGCACGAAATGCATTTTGGTTTGAATGCCAATTTTCGTAAAACGCTTCAACAATCTTAACGCGTTGCTCAATTGTGTACCTCTCCATGGTAGAATTTTTCAAACACTGAAACAAAGATATGTCAAATTCAGTTGGGCAAAAAACTTGATGTTAAGGTGTGACACACAATTAACATCGTGCAATATTGTTAGGCCACCCACTGTGCTTCGCTATTCCTCTATAAAAAAGTAATAACCTTTTTCCAATCTCTCCCGCATTTTGGCTGATGTGGACAGACAACGAACTATTACGTTCTTAAGATCTACAAAATTGCACATTTAATATAAATGAGAGGTGTAGCGCTCATTTTTTTAATGCCGCCTACTTATAAATTTACAGCCACACCTAAATTAGAGCGTTGAGCATTGCGTTGACCGCCGGCTGGTGCTGACGCTGAAGTTGCATACCTAAATCAGAGCGTCGTGAACAGTAATGTCAACTTAAATTTTCAACAAAACATAGCTAAATACAAATTTTAATAGTGATTAAATCGCTAAATGTGATGTGAAAATAGTTCGTTAGCATTACTTTAATATATAAACAATAATAATCAATTTTAAAGTAAATACAACACTGTAAAAATCGGATTTTCAAATTACTAAGCATTGACGCCGCGCTATTTGTTGCACATGAGAGTTTTTGACAGATAAATAACTCTTAAAGCTGGGATCACACGATTGACTCAAATATACCAATCTGATACAAATTTTATTGTGACAACTTAGCGCACAATAATAAAATTGTCCCAATTAAAAATTCTGTATTCACACGGTTGTCTTATCTTTTTTACAAAATTTATTGCTACAAGATGGCGCGAAACGATGTATTGACAATAATTGTCCCAACGCTGTCACACGATCGTTCTAGTTTACGGCAACTCTGTAAATCAGCTGTTGTGGGAAATTAATTATTTTATTTAGTGAACATTATTATATTTAGTGAACAAATAAATAAAAAAAAAAAAAAATACAAAAAAAGAAAAGGAGAAGTGTGGGTCAGGGGTTGGCTCACAAGAAGGGCCATTGATGGTGCGTATAAGAAAACATTTCATTAAATTAAAAAAAATTAATTCACTAAAATATTTATTTATTTAAATTGGAATATAATAACAAATTATATTTAGTTCTCTAAAGTAAAGATGATTTATTTTCTAAAAATAAAAATTGCATCGGCTTTGAGTATCAGGTGTCCGCTTGATAAAAAAAGTAAAAATAATAAAAAGAAGAAATGATGGAAGCTTGTGATGCAATTACGTATAAATAATTTAAAGAAATGCATATTTTAAGGGATGACAATTATAAATAACGTATAAACACGTGTTTTTTCAGGAAAAAATCTGATTTTTGTCTTCTTCAATTGCCACACAAGAATACAATACATTTTGGTGTATTTTTCGAATTTACATTGGTGCATAATTGCCGATAAAGCTTTCACACGATTGTCGAATCAGGGTTGATTTGTTTGGGAGAAATAAACACAATAATATTGTGAGTGGTCGTATGAGCCAATTAATTGTATAATCACACGATTGGCATATAAAAAACATTAATTATTGGTGCATTACTACAATCGTGTGATCCTACCTTAACGCTTTAATTTATGTTTGGCTGTTATGATTTGTATTGAATGCCAGATCATTTAGAACGAATTCAGAAACTTTTTACCGTCCTCAAGATATAAAAGAATCTATATTTGCTTTATATGGGAAATTCCATGTCCACTTGTTTGATTCCGCCCACTTTTTGACTGATGATTTGTATTGACCACGAAGCTATTTGGATAAAATTTAGAGACTCTTACTGTTACCATTTTGAATATATAAACAAATCAATATTTACTTTGTATGGGCGTAACACCGCCCAGTTGGAATTTTTGAAATTTATATAGTCTTTAGTAGCTTTCAGACATGCAGAAGTCTAAATGGCTATAAGGCACAAACAAACAAACATATGTATAGTACATACACACATTCAAGCACACATTTATTGTATATACATACGTATTGTATAGGATTATCAGTTGCTTGTTTTTATTTGTTTGTTTGTTTTTATTGTGTCGGTCATAAATTTTCATTTTTTTTAAATGTGATTTCGTGTCTTTTTGCCATAATTAAAGACGAAGCACGGAGGCAAAATAAAATTCTTTCATGGATAGTTTTACCTTTACCGTTATAGTTATACTGCGTTTTTTTATTTTATATAATTTTTCCTAATTTTTTATTTTTATTTTTTTGGTTGTTAGTAAGTTTGTTCTTAAAGAATTAGATGGTCAGTGGACTTAAAGTGAAATTTACGAATTTTTCTCAACATTCATTGCTCAATAAATATTAAAGGCATATTGGAAAAGTAATACTTAACTACGCTGTCCTTATATTCCAACATTTTCTCGTTAACCACAGTTCAAATGATAAAAAAAACAATTCATGTTGAATGTTGTCGCCATATGTCCAATCCGTCATAGCCTGAGGTACGCTTACATGATCGCTTTTGATAACCGTAAACTTTCGTTCAGCGGGTTATCTCTGTAATAGATTGCAAATATTTGGTGGTAAATTGTGTCCCAGTTTATACAACATAGTTTATCAACCAATAGTTTATTAAACGCCTGGGAAACGTCGACAAAAAGAACAGACCAATATCTTTGTTCTTCAAAAGTCTTTCTAATGGTTCTCAGCACTATATGTGTTTATTTAGTTGTGATGTACTTACTATTGAATTTAATTTCGGAATATCGGAATCAGCTTCTTTATTAGTGCTTTTTCAAGACAGTTCCATGATCGTTTTACTGCTGATTTTATGAATGCCGGTTGTCTTCTTTGGTTTTAAATCGTTGATAATACTCGTATTTTTAATCTCAAAACGCTGAGACTGCAGTAAACCGTAGTACTAAAGATGATAATTGTGCGACGCTGTCTGCACTATTCGGGATAAAATCTTGCTACAAGTGTTCGACGAATAAGTTTTGCTTTTCGTGACCATCTCTTGCTTAATGGAGGCCTGCTTAATACAGGTTTTTAAAAATTTCTTGTTGTTCGCCATAAAAAAAAAAAAAAAAAATAAAATGAATCTGCGCATGCATCCATATTTTTTAGGTATTTGTTTAAAAAAGCAATCCTTTCTGATTCCAGAAGAATTGTTTTTACCTTTATTGAACACTCCCTTAATTCGTTCCTAAGCCGGAGAGATCTACATTATTGCTACACACGCCGTACTCTTATCATCTCAGCTTATAACTGCTCTATATCTACGGAATGAATTCTAGTAATTCTGATTTGGTGGAGAGTTTTGAGTTTCTCAATAGATTGATCGACATCTAAAAAAGCGCCAGGCGGTAAGTTTTAAGAACAGTGCGTTTCGACTATTCATTATGTTACGACGATGATTGGAAAAGTACTGAACACTTGACAAGAGGTCTTGTGACCTTTTGGTTATTAAAAGGCAGTTGATAGGAAATATATTCCTATTAAGAAACGGAATAAGGGAGATGTAAGTCAGGTATGTAGAAGAGCTTAACAAATTGAAGTTATGTACGCTGATGATCTGGTCATCTCGGTGATCGTAGGAAAGGACGTAATCGTATCCTATCAGATGCAAAATGCTCTTGATGCAAAATTCAACTGGTGCAGGGAGAGGAAGGTGGTTGTACCATTTATTAGACGTAGGAGTCTGAGACTAACTGAGCTGTCAATAAGTAGCTTGATTATTGACTTCCCAGATGATGTGAAATATCTGAGGATAGGATTCTCACATGGGGAAATACTTGTTACCAACAAAGTAATCTAGGACATGATGCCCGTCAACGCCTAGTGGGGTCTAAAAAAATAAATGCTGGTCCTTCATTACGATGATGATGATGATTATTATTATTATTATTTAATATTGAGTCGGAGAGGCCCAGATGTCCACAGCACTGCGACATATAAAGATCTATTGTGCCAAACACTCCGGTGTCATAGCCACCAGCGTAAAGCCCGACGGATATACAATAGAAAACCCATCGAGTCGATACCCATAGGTGGATGACTGTTCGATCAGTCCGGAGTGCTATTCGAAGCAGTTTCCAGAGAATATGCAATGCTTCCAGTAGTCGACAGAGTTGTTCAGGCCCATTAAATGGCTCCATAAAAGTTTGCCTTCGAATGTTTGTCAAAGCAATACATTCACAGAGAATATGCTCTGTCGTTTTCTCCTCCTACCTACACAGGCGGCACACCTAATCAGCATCCACACCCATGCCGAAGAGGTGATATCTAAGACAGCAATGGCCTGACAGGAAGGCAATAAGCCTCCTAAAAGTCGTCTTGCCCATGTAGCGCACAACTCTCTATTATAGGTGAAGGGTCCAATTAGCCGCTTTGCCTGCCTTAGACCCGGCCATTGTACCAAGTATAACGAGCGTAGCCCAGGCCCCCATTCGTTGACTTACCTGGCCGTGGATGGTTCTGGTACCTCGAAATCAATGGACGATCCTCACCTTGCCAGTTCATCAGCGAACTCGTTTTACAAAAAACCAGTATGCCCAGGGACCCAACGAAGCGTTACCCCATTTCTCAATGCCAGCTTGTTGACATTCGTAAAGTACTCGAGTATCAGTTTCGAGTCTATATACTCCGAAGAAAGCGCCCTTAGTGCCGCTTTGCTATCGGACTATGTATTAATAGAGACACCCCTGATTTTACGCTCCATATTAATACGTGGACAGATGGTGACAGCCTGGTCCTCAGCCCGGAAAACGGTGGGCCATTCTCCCATGGATTTCCAGACTTTGGTATTGAGCCCGAATATCCACAATCATGAATAGCAACTTTGAACTTGCGACCGAAGTTCAAGCCAACAGTGCACACGTCACTTCTGCCCATCAGCACCTCAAAGTCGGTGAATGCTCATGTGACCCTTATGGTCCACTGAGTTAAGACCGCCACGCGTCAACAGCGGCCCCCAGAGCAGCAGACTTCACAATGAAGATATGCACAGAGCTTAGACCAATAAAAGTCTCCATGGCCACAGTGGGACAAGTTCCCATTGCACTCACCTCTGAAGTCTCATACATTTATTTATGCGAAGCCTCTGCTCAGCCTTGGGCCACCATACAACCGATAAATAAAAAACAATTGGTCTAACTACCATGGTATACAAATTATAGACGATCCTAGGGTTAAGATCGCATAGCCTTATCTAGAATGGCATCTAAATGTCCATTCCAATGAAGTATTCTGTCGAGGGTATCCCCCTGGTATTTCATCACCTTTGAAAGTCTAATTTCGGTTCCCTTCAGTGAAATAGGCCCTATGCTCAATTTCAATCTCCTAGCGAAAGGAACAATTGTCATCTTATTCGGATTGACCGACAATATCTCTGCATCACACCACGCATTTATCTGGTTAAGGGATCGGTGCACTAAATCCGACAACAGAGCATCGTATTTGCCAACGGCGATGACAGCTAGGTCATTCGCATATCTAATAGCGTCATAGCCACACTCATGTAGTCTGGCCAGAAGATCGTCCACGATGATGGAGAGCAATGGAGAGGGAACTCCCCCTAGCGGCAACCCATGTCGGCTCAAATTGAGGTCGACTCCATTCACAGGTTGGAGTTGATCTCACGACCAATTAGCATACTCCGAACCCAGGAGATAGTACAATCCCCCGTTTCGCCAAAGCCCTCTCGATTGAACAATAGCCAGTGTTATCAAAGGCCCCCTCAACGTCGACATGGGCACACAACGCGATTTCCTTAGCAGAAAAGGCTACCTCGATCCTAGAGATCAGCACGTGTAAAGCACTTTCTGTAGACCCACCCTTGCATTAAGCAAATAGGGTCGGTTGAAGTGGGAGGGAGAGTTTCATCTCCTCACTTACATATATGTAAGTCAAGAAGTCTTTCCATTGTCTTCAATAGAAAATTCGTAAGACTTATGGATCTATGCAACCTAGGTTCTTCTTGGCCATTTGCCAAGTTTGGATATAAAAACCACCCTGATCTGCTGCGAGTCCTGTGGTATGTATCCCCAAATGTAGCTCTTCCTGAAGATCAGAACGAGCAGGTCTAGGATAACATCTAGACCTTTCTGAATCAGAGCCGGAAAATTGCCATCCGGTCATAGGGCTTTGAAAGACTCAAAAGATTGTACGTAAAATTGTACCCTTATCCCGACTTAAAATTCTTCTAGATAGACTCCAGAACCGTCTATTTAACAACAACAGGGTGTATAGAGCCGGGAAAGTGAGCTTGAAGACCAATACTGACTTATGCTGTCTTAGCATGTTGGCCTAGATGGGAGCAGACCATATATTTTATCTTCATATACCCCAATAACTAAATATATATCAATTGAATATTTAAATGTGCGGTGAAAATGTCAGGAATTTTTTTAATAGGCAATCAAATTAATTTCTTTAGAACAGAAATAATTCTTCGTAATTATTCAACAGTGATTTACAATATAGGATTTGGTGAAAATTAAATCTTTTCTTTAGTCGTTCTTATCATAAACCATTTGTTATTTGACCAACTCTAGCATACTTATGTTACATGTTTTGTAATTATAAAGTATTTTTTGTAGTTTTATTTTTAGTTTCACTAAAATATTCCATTTATTTTCAATTTCATTGTCTCATTCTAAGGCCGTAAATTTTGCTTTCCAAATGCATACAGATTTATTGCAACCAGTGATTATTTGCATGTAAATTACGTATTTAATGAAATCAAACAACAGTTTTATTTTCTCTTTCAACCACTGCACGTTGTCGCAGCCTGAAAAAGTTTTTGGAAAAAAGTCAATTTTTAAAAGTATGTATTGGTTTACACTTTTCTTAGCTGAACTACATTTAATTCTTTTTAAATTCTAACGCGTTTGACGAAGGGCGGGTCCTCAAAGTACATACTTCGAACTAAGAAATATAGGGAGGGCCATTAAAAAGTTTAAATTCAAAAATGTAATAAGACAAAAACGGTTTGAAAGTTTACCAAAATTTATTTTGTTGTTGTGAAGTACAATTGTTCCGGTTAGAAATTAAATATTATTTCATTCATATGGTTGCCGCGGCTGGCCTTACAGTAACCCATTCGATCGGACCAATCATATTTCGTAATGTGCTCGACAATGGCATCACGAATGTTGACCTTCAAATGCTCAATTGTCTCTGGTTTGTCGGCATAGCAATTGTCTTTAACGGCGCTCCACAGAATATAGTCCAACGGGGTCAAATCGCAGCTTCGTGCCAGTCAATTGATATCACCATTTCGGCTAATTAAACGGCCATCAAAACTTTGGCGCCATAAGTAGATTATGGCATGAGATGTGCGGCAAGCGGCACCATCCTGTTGAAACCAAACGTGTGAACGACCACAAAAAAATCGTTTTCGAAAAATTCGACGTAAACTGGTGCGTAAAGTGTTCAATTCTTGAGAACGATGACGAGTTGATGTTGATGGATTCTTACGCACACTCTCAGCCACAGCTTCGATATTTTCAGGTGTACGCTTTGTACGACCACGCTTACGTTTTGGCACATCAACAATGAAACCAGCGTACACTGGACACTGTTGGCCCTTCTCTGTGACCACATTTTGTACGACATTTTCAATAAATCCCCACGTTGCTCAAGCGTAAATCCATTCATTTTGTTCAGTGGAGATAATGTACTGAATTTTGCGACAGAATAGAGTGATATTAGTATTGCCAGATATGAAATAACCGCTGGTTTAAAAATAAAAAACCGATAGATGGCCCACCCGATATGCTATACATATGAATTGAATGTTTAAATGTGCGGTGAAAACGTCAGTAATTTTTTTATAGACAATTAAATTAATTTCTTTGGAACAGAGATAATTTTTCGTTATAATTTAACAGTGATTTTGGTACAAATTAGATCATCATTAATGTGACAATGATATAAATGTGTTACATATATATATGGCCTATATTTAGTCATTGTCATCATTACCTTTAGTGTTCTTACCATACCATTTCGTGTACTTACGTTATTTGTTATTCTAAAATATTTCCTTTCCTTTATAGTTTTATTTTTAGTTTCAATAAAATATTCCATTTATTTCCAATTTCATTGCCTCATTCTGAGGCCGTAAATTTTGTCTTCCGTATGCATACAGATTTATTGCAACGAGTGATTATTTGCATGTAAATTACGTATTAAATGAAATCAAACAACAGTTTTAGTTTAGTTTCTCTTTCAACCACTGCTACAAAAACAAAAAAATCTCTTAAAAAAAATAATAACTATTTGTCTGGCACAAGAATAGTAGTTTGTTTGTAAGTCGATGGATGTACTAAAGTCTTGGTTTAAATGCAAACATTTTCCGTAAGAATTAATTTTTTTTTTTTTATAAAACAATCACTGTTGCAACGTTAACAATATTGTGATGATGGTGATGATAACGGTAATGACAGAATGTTTTAACAAAACTATTGTATTTTTTTAATTTTTGATTTTCAGAGAAACCCTAGTAATTCTTAGAATAGAAAACAAACCAACAGTATTTAGAGAATTTTTAATCTAAAGAACGAATGTAAAATAATAATAAATCCCACAATTTAGTTGTTGTTATTGTTGCTGTTTGTGTTTACAGTCATATTCGGTAATTTACGCCAATTGGCTTTTGCTTAATTAGGATTTTTAATAAAGCCCACTTTGTATAAGTGAAATCATTTTATTGAAACAAATTTAATGCTTTTGATTCCAAGTATAATATCTGGAGACTAGGTACCAATTTCTCAAAAATGCTAATTTTCTTCAAATCGAATAAAACATGCAACACTTATTTAATATTTTTACGTTTTAACCTTTTTAAAACGTTTGAGTTGGCTTAAATTGCGTTAAAATAAAATTAAACCACTTTGTTGTTGGTACAGTTCCATTATTTACTTCACTATAACTTTTATACTGTTTGTCTTAATACAACACTTAATATTCGTTTCTACAGCACTTTTATTTCCGCTTTAACACAACTTTTTTATTGATAGCCAAACGATAACTAACTGACCAACTGCAATGCGCCATTTTTTATAGTATTCCATCATTAGTTTCGAATGTTCTAGTACAGACACGAATCTTCGATTTATCTACGTTAATTCAAATGGTCTAAAATAACTTTATAAACGCAAAAAGGAGTCGAACTGGCAAGTCCGTCAGTCATGCGGATGGTAGCACTCTTAATTAGTACAGAAAATTTTGGCAGTTATTAAGCCTTGATACAAGCCAATATATTTTATAGCTAAAAACCCATAATAAGTCCCTGATATGCTAAACTTTCAGCATTTTCATTCTCGTAACAATATTTATACAGAAAATTAATAAGGGTATTCATTTTAACTGCGAACGCGTTAGGTAAATCTAAGAGTTGCTTAAGTCGACTTAAGCAATTATTAGTTACCAGCACAAGATTTTTATGACAAAAGACACAATATGAAGAAGGAAACATCTAAACCGACTTGAGTTTTTCCAATAGAAGTGTATTCTGTTAGATTATTTCTTAATATGGATAAATCTGTGATCTTATAGAAAAATAGCTTAAGTCGACGTAAGCTAGTTAAGCTACATACGGACACAGATTTTATTTATTTATTTTTTTTTACTTCAGTCTTAAAAGCGTTATCTTGATCATGATAACCTTTTTCTGTCACGTATATTTAGCAGGAAATTTGAAAACCTAAAATTTTAGTGGACTCATATAATAGATTTCCTAACAAATTTTAGCATGGGGTGCTCGATTAAGTTTGTTTACAAATTGTCGGTAGATGGCTCTAAATCATAATATCAGGCAACACTATATCTTGTTTGAGAAGTGACAAAGCTCCACTTTGTTAGAAGGTATTATTAATATCGCATTTTAAAAAGTTATCTAGGTTTGAAAATTAGTGAAAATTCGCAACATTACCGTACTGCTAGGAAAATAAGTGAAGTTTACGAAGACGATTCTAGAAAAACAGCAGCGAAATGATTTGCTCGTTTTCAATCTGATAAATTTAATGTTAAAGGTGCACCATTAGCTGGTCGACTAATAATAATAAAAAAGTCGATTAAATTATGGAAAAAGTTGAGAAAGACTGACACATAAGCAGCATGGAAGTTGCTGGGGAACTAGGCATTCATCACTAAACAATTATCAACCATTTGAAGAAAGCAGGATACAAAATTAAGCTCGATTTTTGGGTGCCATAGTAAAACTAAATGATTTACCATTTGCGGTTCACTGCTAAAACGTAACGAAAACAAACTATTTCTGAAGCGAATGCTTTTACAGGTGATGAAAAGTGGATTACGAACGACAATTTGTAAGAAAAGATCATGGACAAAGCAAGGTAATGCTTTGCAGAAGCCAGAATTGACATTAAGAACGATAATGATGTACGAGCGGAGCTTCTACAAGCTGGTCAAACGATTGGTTCTGGCATCTACTGTCAACAATTTACGAGATTGAAGCAAATAATTCATTAAAAACGTCCAAAATTGATCAACAGCACCGGTGTTGTGTTCCAGTATAACAACACATCTTTGATGAGCCGGCAGAAATTGAAAGAACATGGTTGGGAAGTTTTGATGCATTCACCATATAGCCCAGAACTTGGACCTTCAGATTATCATTTGTTTCGCTCTCTGCAGAACTCTCTTAGTGGTGTAAATTTAAATTCTGTAGTGGCCTGCTAAACGCAATAGAATTAGTTTTTCGCTCAGATAACCCAGAAGATCTACACTGATGAAATAATGGCTTTGCCCCAAAAGTGCCAAAAGGCAAATAAAGTTCGTTTCAAATTTTAGAAAAAGGTGTTTCATTTTCGGTTAACTTTGTAAACGAAATTTTTTAAATATCCAATATTTTCCCTCATATTCATAAAGAAAAAAAATGTATTTGCAATCTATTTAATTTGTATGAAAGAGTTGAATTAAAATACTTTTCGAACTCATTGAAAGTTATATGAATATGGGTGTTAAAGTTTAATAAATTTAATATACATTGATCCGGTTAAAAGTGTACCCTATTATAATTTTTAAACAGCATGCAACGACGCTTCTAAAAGAGGTTATGTCGTGAGAAATTCTTTAACGAAAGAGAGTTAGCTAAGATTACATTGTGCTTTCAAAACTAGAGTCATGAGAGTTAATAACGTCAGTACATATAACACCTTGCTAAAAGGCTAACTGGTTAAATATGACTCATTAAACTGGAGTGGCATTCGGAAGTCAACCCTATTTTTTGGGCACAAATATATGTATCCGTGATCAAACAACTGGGACTGTAATTTTGACTTTTAAAATATAATTGAATACGCAATTTCGAAAAGGGCACATCTCGCACATTTTGTAAATGCGTTTGCTTCCCCTGCACCTACTACGCCTAACTTCACTAGCATTCGTTCTACTTTAGGCGTCGTGACAGATACAGAAAAAATTTCGAAAAGGGCACATCTCATAGAGTTGTGTTTAAACAAAGAGTAAAAACAAATGCAACGCAGCACCGCTTTTGTTTTTCTTGTTTAAGGCGAAAAGCCGCGACAATCGTGTGTTCACCTATTAACAATATACTGATCTAATAGTATAGTCCAGCAATACCAATAAATTTAGTGTTATTAGAGTAAATACAGAGGATATAATAGACTTTAAGAAATGGGCTGAATTTAATTTTAAGACTAAACCTTTATCAGTAAGAAGTTGTGGAAAAAATGTATCTAAAAGCCAAAAAGTTGGTTTACATGTATCGACTTAATATGAGCTTGTCTTTGATTCAAAAACTCCGGGAAAAGTAATCGCAAAAAGTGTGATAGATAATGACTTCTCCAAGGAAATCTTTGTGCTTACTAGAGTAAAAAGTACTAACAGTAACTTACCAATCCAAGCTTATAAAGAGAAAGTATCTATTATCTGAAAATTGCAGACAATGTAAAATTCAAGCGATGTATTCAGGCAGAATTTACATAATTTTATGATGAAATACTGCAATGGCCAACTAAAAATGAAAAAGAGCTTCCTTCAGATTTGGGTATAATATTTAATAACAAGCTTACATGGAAAAATCATATCGGCGTAGCAGTGGGAAGGACTTATAGTATGCTTCGTAGCCTTTGGGTTGTCAAAGATTCAACTCCATTTGTCATACGAATGCTCGTGGCAAAAACTTACCTTATTCCTTCTCTTATATGTGGTTGTGAAATCTTTGCGAATTGCGATAGTGAGGACCTTCGCAAACTTAAGGTCGCATATAACAACATAGCTAGGTATGTTTTTCTGAAGAGTCGTCGGGAACACATATCCTTTTATGCTAAACAAATTTACCATATGACCTTTGCAAACTTATTGAGACTTAGGTGCCTGATTTTCTTACATAGAATTATCATATCCCATCAATCTCTATATTTATATGAGAGAATTACATTCACTAGGTCCAATCGTGGAAGAAAGATAATTCAGCAAGGTTTAGAAGCCCTTTGTCGTAGCGACAGCTTTTCATTTATACAACAAGTCTTTGGAAATCTTTACCAAGTCATATTCAGAGCATTGGCAACGTTAACGCTTTTAAAATGGAATTAACTAGATTTTTGCAGAGTAATTATATATCTTAATATGTTTCTAATGATGCTTCGACTTAAATTTTGTTAGTTTTTATTTTTAAGTTCGTTTTGAGACTACTGTAGGGTTCGCCAAATAAATTTTTTTTTTTAATGCTAAAGAAGAAACTACTGAATATTTTCTCAAATTTATTTTTTTATTTGAAAGTACAATCCTTCCGGTTAATAATGGAAAATAATTTCATTCAATTGGCTGCCTCGGCTGGCCATTCAGTAGCCTACACGATCGGTCGAATTTGTAAGCACATTATCGATTGTGTGCAGCTGTATTTCACCAATGGCTTCACGAATATTGTGCTTTAAAGCGTCAATTGTCTCTGGCTTGTTGGCGTAACACTTATCTTTGACGGCACCCCACAAATAATAGTCCAAAGGTGTCAAATCGCAGCTCCGAGGTGGCCAAACGTCATCAGCTCTGTGGCTGATAATGCGATCTTCAAAAACAGGGCGCAAAATATCGAGTGTAGTTTCGGCTGTGTGGCACGTAGCGCCATCCTGTTGAAACCAAATGTTGCTAATATCCTCCTCTTCAATTTTTGTGAACAAAAATTCATAAAACATGGCCCGATAACGATCGCCATTGACTGTAACGGCCAATGGCTCAATTATGCCTCTGTACCAAAATCCGCACCAAACAGTGACTCGTCTTGGGTGTATCGGCTTTTCAGTGTATGAGTGCGGGTTTTCTGTGCCCCAAATGCGACAATTTTGTTTGTTTACATACCCGCCAAGATCAAAATGAGCTTCATCTGAAAAGATGATTTTTGATTGATAGTTGAAAAAAAACGTTAGATGGCGGACCTTTTATTTGTTCAATTTTCGGTTAAAAATAAGCCCCAAAGTATAATCCGTATAAAATTTTTTGAACTCTTATACTTCATTAAAAATAATTAGTTTTTTTTATTTTCTAAAAACTTTAAATATTCGGACATGTGCCCTTTTTGAAATTGCACATTCAATTATACAATACAAAAGCTTATACGATCACGAGTAAGACGATTTTGCCCCTGGCTAATATTGAATACCATTATGCAAAACTTACAGGTGTTTATCAACAAGTGCCTCAGAATCTTAGTCAAAGTATTCTGAACTATCAATATCCATAGCATAGATCTCTAGAAGTTGACTAAAGAGGAATACAGTGGAGGCAAATCGCTCATTACCAGCAGAAAAAAGCGGGACAAATTCACTAATATGACACTAGAGTTTAATCCTCTGGGTTCAAAATGCCGCGTTCGTCCAAAAAACACCTGGGGACGGATCATACTCTAAGGCATCTTGGAGAGATTAATCTTAATTGAGAAGGTGCAAGAACAGCAGTAGTAAACCGAGTAAGATGGACACACTTTGCGGAAGCAATATGCTTCCAAAAGGGATAATGAAAGAAAGGCTTTTGACGCGATGTATGCTACTTTTGCTCATACTTGACCATAAGCGTAGCCTTGTGAAAAGAGTGAGTGTTTGATAAGAGATCATATCGATTACCTCATACTCATAATTTTCAGCGCTTTTGGACATATTATATATTGATTTAAAACGAAAACGAACTCATCTGGAAAGAGTACTGCACAATTAAGAAAGGCGTGTACATTAGTTTTAACTTACCTGCACAACTAACTTTAGTAATGTCATTCGCTCTCTCATTCATAATACATCCCTAATTATGAGCTTAGTTACATAAATTTACATATAAAACTTTGAGAGCGAATTACTCAAATTGTAATGCTATGTTCGTACGACATCCTTTTTTCGTAATTTGCTCTCTCATTCATAATACAACCCTTGATTATGAACTTAACTACATAAATTTTTATACAAAATTTTGAGAGAGAAACACTCAAATTGTCAGTAATTCTATTTCTGTTACCCTCAGAGATTACACTGCATCTCTAAATTTTATAAAACTTAGATCATATGAGTTTGACATACTTTTTAGCTTTTAATTAAAATGTTTTTAATAGAGATTTTACATTGCAAATTGATTAAACTGATTTCCATAAAGAATGTTGCCAAGTTCAAAAAATAAACAAAAAGTAACATAAACAAAATAAAGTAAACAAACAAAGCAATGGCCGCTTTCTTCAGCTAAAAAATGCCGTCCGAACACGATAATCCAAATTAGTAATACAAACAGAGAGCAAAGTTATCTGAAGTCTCGTGCGAACACAGCAAAAAAACGACTAACGAAACAATTATTCGTTTTTTAAAGTAAAGGAAAATTGATGCTTTAAGTATATAGACGACAGCAAGCAGCAAGTTGTTGTTGGCATCATTTGCTGCTATGCTATCGACTTCATAGAGATTTTCAAAGCAGCAGCAGCAATAAAATTAGGTTTCATTGTCATCTGTTTTATTTGGCATACAAATATATGTTATAGAAATATATTTTGAAAAAAACAAATTATTTTATGTTTATCAGTAGCAGCAAAGGTTGTTGTCTAGGCTATTGCTGTGCTGCCTTTAAAATAAACGTTTTTAAATAAACGTAGGTATTCGAATTTTGACATTTTTCTATCTGCTGCTTGCTGTCTGTTATGTATTTAATGCTTAAAATACAAAAATTTATTAAGGTTTCTTTTTGACTCTTTTCTTTCGTTAGACGCAGCCAACTGCGGATTTTTCTACGAATAACATAAGGCACATAAGTTGTTTTGCATAGAAATAAGGACAAAAAACAAAATTTTTTAACAGGTAAAGGCAATGCGACCGTAAGTACAGTAAAAGTCAATTAAATCAAAACTACTGTACTAACTTAAAGGGTATTGTCGAATTTAGCTACGAAATACTACTACGTTTAGTACAGAAACGATCATATTGAGAAATATAACGCTTTTTGCGCTTTTTTATAGTCTTATGCTTTAAGCACACAGACGACGGCAGGCTACCGACTACAAACTACAAAAAATAAAATACACATGTTTATATGAATACGATTATTTTTGCAGCAATGTAACTACACAGCTACACGACTACTTTTGCTGTTATAGCCATCTTGGGCTTATTTCTATTGTTTTTGGCTACAAAATTTAAAAAACTTTATGTATATAAAACTTAGATGCTGAAAAATATTGATAATCAAAAAGTGTTAAAAAATAATGTATTTGTTCGTGCGTTTAAATAATACTCTATATTGTATAAAAATGAATGTGTGTTAGTTTGTTTGTGCCTTATAGACAGCTAAACGGCTGAACCGATTTTTTTAAAATTTTTGCAGTATCTTTCCCTATGTCTGGAATGATCTTTAGGCTATATAAGTTTCAAAAATTCCAACTGGGCGGTGTCACGCCCATACAAATTTAATATTTATTTGCCTATATCTTCAAAATGGAAACAGAAAGAGCTTGCAAATTTTGCCCAAATAGATTCATAGTCAACACAAATTATCAGTCAAAAATGGAGAGGAATTGGACAAGTGAGTGTGTTACCTCTCATATAAATTAATTTTAGTATATCTTAAGAACAGTTATGGCTAAGTTTCAGAATTTGGTCTGAATGATTTCATAGTCAATACAAACCATCACTCAAAAAGACAAAATTTGACAAGTGGCATGGTATCTTCCATGCAAAGTGGATATTAATTTTTGTATATTTTGAGAACGGTAATGGTAAAAGTTTCTAAATTAAGTTTAAACAACATCGAGAACAATACACATCATCAGTCAGTAACTGAACAAACTGAATAAGGGGGCGTGGCAACTTTCATTCATACTAAATATGGAATTTTGTATATGTGGGGAACGACAAATATTTATGCTTCGTTATCTATACACATTAGCCAAAAAGCGGATATTGCAGAAAGCACGCAGAGTATCTACATCCTCGTACATATTATATATAAAATTGAATCTGTGTTAGTTTAAAGACTGAAAAGCAGACCCGATTATCTTGAAATATTTACATCTTAAATGTTCGAACTCGAATCGGATGGGGCTAAAATGGCGAAAAAGAGTTAAAAATTATTATATAATTATTATTATAATTACAACTAAGACAATTGTTAAAGAAAATTACAAAAATAGGGGTAGCGAAGCCCGCCGGGTTGTGGCCAGTAAAAATATCAAGAAAGTAATGCGTATTGGAAGAAATTGCTGTTTTTTTTTTTTTTGATCAGCTACTTATTATGATGTCGTTTCCAATATATTTAAGTAGCTGACTACACGACTACCATTGCCGTTAACAGGATTTGTAGTCGTGTAGTCGTGTTTTCTGCCGTCGTCTATGTGTTTATAGTATTAATGTAAAATAATTTCAAATATTTTTATTTAATTTTATCACTTTTTACGATTTTATGTGTTTTAACTGTTTATCTAATGTTTTAAAATTAGTTTGATTTGAAATCATTTTTAAAAATTAAAAAAGAACCCACTTGTTTGCTGGGCTTAATTTTATAAGAGTTGACAGCAACAACAATAGCAACAACAACAAATGTAAACAATGCCTATCAACAAAAATTACAATTACAACCTCTTGTCATGCATAACTTCGTTAAATCCGTTTGCCAGGCTTTCATTTCTTTGAAACAGAAACGGTACAAAAAAATAGAAGAAGAAACACAAGCGTTTCTCTATGCAGGTAGAAAAGTGTATATTTTTGAGTTTTGAATTATTCATACATTATAATGCATATGTAAAAATATAAGAAAGTATGTATATAAGAATGTTTGTTTTTGTAAACATCACTTACACACACACCTACAATTATGAACAGAATTTTTGTTGTTTTTGTTGTTTTTCTTTTTCTTTTTAAAATATGTTTTTCCCACTTGTGTACATATTTGCATTGTTTCAATGATGATTTTAATTGTATGTATGTATGTGCGTCTGTATATGTATTTGTGCGTTTACGAGTGTTATACTTGCTCCTTGAATTCCTGACAAGGGCAGGTATTGTTTAAAAGTTTATTTTGTTTTTGTTTGTAACCGAAACCTGTTATGAAAATAATGTTGTTGATACAACTGCACAGCAGAATTTATAATGATTACGATGACAACAATGGTGATGATGATGAAGATGTATATACAAAATAATCTATAATTAAAAGTTTTTTTGTTGCTGTGTTTGTATTTACTGTACGGAATATGAGATTGTTAGAAAATGAATTTGTTATTGTTCACAAGTATATGACATTGAGTCTGCAACTTAATCTATCTAATGATTCCAACAAAAACCAATGCCGATGTCGATATATACATATACGTACGACACTACTACAATCAGGGTTGGCAACTCACTGAGTAACACTGAGGTTTTTTTTAATTTAAAGGTTTTCGTAGTCTATTTACAACAAAAATAGGTGTAATATACGTATTGGGACTACAAATTAATAATTTATCAAATCACTGCTTACATCTCTTCCCCTCCTCTGAGCCATCTTCCATATTCTGTCTGAGAAAAACTTCTCGTCTCTTAAGGCGCTTCAACTTTGAAGCCTATTTTATATTCCTTCAAAGGACATCAATTGCTGACATGTTTGCAGATAAACTTATACCTCTTTATACGGCCTAGATAGGTTCTGAAAATGTGATGAATACGTTTTCATAACCGCAGAACTAGGTAATTTGCGTCATAAAGCCAATTTATTCAATAATTCAAGCAGGCCGTTATAGCAATATGCCGTATAAAGAACGGCCAACGTTCGGAGAATAAGGCGGATGCGACATTTGATTGTTTTTACTAAATGTCGACGGGTGCCCGGGCGTTGTCATTAAAAAAAAAAGAAAAAAAAATAAATAAAACTTAATCATGCCTGTTTTTATATTTCGCTCATTTTTCTCATAACGCATCGTTCAAACGATATAATTGGAGTTTGCTCTGATCACCGAGTTTTAGCAGATCATAGCTCCGATCAAAAGTTGCATTACAAATAGTAGAACAACGTAAATGTATTAACAGACAGAAAGTATTGTCAACTTGAATGAAATTTGGAAGCAGTTATAATCCCCCCCCCCCCAAAAAAAAAAAAAATCAATCAAAAAAAACCCAATAAAACCTCGTGGATTTGGTTTAAAAAAACCCGGGTTTTTGCCAACCCTGACTACGAAACATATGCATGTGGAAGTAAGTAGATAACAAGTAAAGCATGTCATACATACACTGTCGCAAAAAGTTAGAACCGAAAAAAATATATTAAAATATATTCATGAATAGTACGGTGGCTATATAATATAGTCTCTAAACTTTAAAAATGTGGAAAAAATGATATGAAAAATGTGTTTGCTTGAGATACTGTGAGCGCGTCATAATAAAGTGTACGATTTTACTTTCTAGAATTTAGTCTTTGTTTATAATACGATGAACTTAAATATTTTGTCTATTTAAAGCTTTAAAAATTTTCTAGAAAACACCAAACAATGTTTACAACAACTAAAGTTATATAACAAAAACGAAAGGTACTCTATCTTTTACGCACCAAAATAAAGTGTTCAAGAAAAAAACTATGCCACAAAAAGGAGGGCGTGAAAAGAACTGGTTAGTGAAACCATTTTTCTGATAGGTGCTATCGAGAACAACGAGATTCTCATCTTGGAATGCAAAATTTTGAGTTACGAGTAAAAAACCGGCTTTTCGTATCTTCATGCACATATAAGCTAATAAATTAGCTAAAAGTTAACCGATTTTAAGTTTCTTAGAGAATTTCGAAATTAGGCAAACCGATTTTTTGGCTGGTAATTACTTTACTTAAGCAGACTTATGGAATCTGTGTATATCTCAAGCAATCACATTTTTTGTCCAATTGATTCCAAATTTCCAAGTTTAGAGATATTTTTACACGCCATTTCATATAGGAACCGTTCTATTTTTGAATTTATTAAAGTAGTAGATATAGTTTTGAATAAAATAATATTTAATTTCTTAAAATCCGATTGAAATCGACGGAGCAAGTTTTTTTCATTA
Source organism: Wohlfahrtia magnifica (assembly GCA_023159175.1). Taxonomy (NCBI): domain Eukaryota; kingdom Metazoa; phylum Arthropoda; class Insecta; order Diptera; family Sarcophagidae; genus Wohlfahrtia; species Wohlfahrtia magnifica. Next base: position 2,716,534 of record JAKWBJ010000056.1, read on the forward strand.
GAACAATTGATTAAAGAAATTGGTCATTGGTACTATGACCAATGCCAAAGGCGACTTTTGCTTGAGCAAATCTATAATTTAAAACATTTTATTATCTTTGTCACATTCATAGTCGAAAACAAATTAACTTTAAGTTGAATTAGTTTTAAAAAGTCGTCAACTACAATTTGCTTAATATTAATTCCCATAACGTGTGCCGCTGTGGTATGATAGGTAAGACACCCGCCTGAAGGTGTCGGTTCAATACCAGGACAGACCATCTTAAAAAAAAACAAACGTTTTTCGACAGCAGTATCACCTCATAACATTAGCTAGTTAGTAACTGGTTATGAGTATCACTACTATTGAAAACTTCTCTATATGCATTTGCCGTTCGGAGCCGGCGTTATTATTATTAATTCCCATAACATTCCATGAAGGAACATGGGGACTTCACTCAGTCAATGAGCTGCACCCGATTCTATTTTTAAACTCATTGAAAGGGAATTAATAATAATTCCCATAACATTCCATGAAGGAACACGGTGACTTATCTCAGTCAATGAGCTACACCCGATTCTATTTTTAGGCTCATTGAAACTGTAGGTCTCACGGTTTAACGGCGGCCTGTATGGCGAATGTATTAGAGAAGTTTTCAATAGTAATAATACTCATAAACAGTTACCAGCTAATGTTATGAAGTGATATCGCTATTGACAAACTTTTTCTTTCTTCAGGTCTGGCCTGGTATTGATCCGAGGACTTTTTGGTTGGTAGGCGGGTACGTTACCTGCCATACCATAGCGACACATAATTTGCTTAATGGTTATATACAGTTTTTATGAAATATTTGGATCATTTGACCCAATTTGGCAACAGTTTTTATCAATGATTTTTCTGAATTGGTAATTCGTGTTGTCTTTTTTTTATTGCATCAAATTTAATTTCAAAGCATTCCTATTTCTGTGAAGTGTTCCAAACGTAAAGGAACAAAATTGTTCACGAAATTATTATATTGACAAAATATTCGAAAAATTTATGTTTTTTTTTCAAATTTGTTTCAATTTTACGAACTAAAGTAAACAAATTACATCTAAAAGGCTGAAAAATAAAAAATTAAAAAAATCTATGATAAGAGTGTTGTAAGAGATATTAAGTTAAAGACTTAAATTTGAATAGTTATGACCGCAGTTCAATAAATCGTTGTTTTTGTGTCCTAGTATTTGGTATATCCACCCAGTGCAGTTAAAAGGCTTTCACTCTTTTTAGCATACTTTTTACTAAAATCATCATTATATCTCCCAAAGTTCATCTACGGTCATAGGCAGGTCTTTCTGAGCAAAAATCTTTCGCTTTAATATGGACCATAGGTATTCTAGAGGGTTCAAATTCGCCGACTGTCGGGGTCAATCAAAAATCTTAATCCAATTTTCTTTTAGCTCACGTTTAGTTACGTTCGCGGTATGCTTAGGCTCATTTGTCCTGCATAAAGATTCTTTCTGTCCCGGATCTAAGCCGAAAATGTCTAGACTTGGAATGTATGAGTCTTCAAGCATGTTTATGTAATCTGTGGCACATATTATGCCTCTGATTCGACGGAGCACCCCAAGCTGGTTCCTGCGATAGCAACCACAACTTAGTGGGCCACCTCTAAATTTTAAAGTTTGACAACTATTTCATTCTTTAATTCTAACACTTTATCCACCAATGTCCACTGCTGTCCGTGTAAGCAGATTCTGTTTATCTTTGTCTCACGCGTCCAATCTTCAAAAGTACATTTTTGTACTTTTTTGCGAACTCTAAACGTTTCCTGTGGCTATTTTCATTTAAAAGTGGCTTTTTAGGTCTTGTTCTGGTTGCTAATCCACTGACTCGTAAGCTTTTTTATAACGGTTTTGGCATAAACATTTATCGAGTGGCTATTTAAAACTGCAATAAAACAAAAGCGGTTCCAAATTTTGCCAAATTTATTTTTGTTGTGCAATATACTTGTTCCGGTAGGAAATGAAATATTATTTCATTCATATGACTGACGCGTCTGGCCTCACAGTCGATTGAACAAATCGCATTTCGTAATGGGGTCGTTTATCGGCAATGTTGTTGTTCACGAATGTTGGCCTTCAAATGCTCAATTGTCTCTGGTTTGTCGGCATAGCACTTGTTTTTAACGGCGCCCCACAGAAAATAGTCCAAAGGTGTCAAATCGCAGATTCATGGAGGCCAATTGATATCACCATTTCGGCTGATTAAATGGCCATGAAACGTTTGTGATGTGTGGCAAATTGCACCATGCTGTTGAAACCAACCATCGTTCATATCAATACCATGGAGAGGGCATAAAAAATCGGTTATCATTGTGCGATAGGTGTCACCATTGACTGTAATGGTTGCGTCGTCCTCATTTTCAAAGAATTATGTCTCCGCCCCACATGCCGCACCAAACAGTCACTCGTAATGAGTGCTTTGGCATCTGTAAGACCACGTTTGAGTTTTGTGAGCCCCAAATACAGCAATTTTGCTTATTAACATACCAGCCAAGATGAAAATGAACTTCATCCGAATATATAATTTTTTTTTTTTGGAAAAATCGACAAAATCATCTTGCAGTTTCCCGTTGTCCCATCTAGCGAAGCGAAAAGGAAGCGGATGGTTATGTGGCTTCAACTTCTGACGCAATTGAACTTTGTAAGGCGTCATACCGAAATATTGTGTCAAAATTTGACGTAAAGTGGAGCTTGAAATGTTCAATTCTTGAGAACGTACACTCTCAGCCACAGCTTCGATATTTTTGGGTGTACGCATCGTACGAGCGTACTTACGACTTGGTGCATCAATCAACAATGAAACCTGTTTCATGAACTTTAGCAATAAGCTTGCGTATACCTGGCACTGTTGGTCCTTCTCTGCAACCAAATTTTGTACGACATTTTCTTGCAATTTCCGACCAATTGCCTTTGTTTTGGAAATAAATTCCCAATAAATTTCAACGTTGCTCAAGCGTTAATCAATACATTTCGTACTGAATTTTGTGATAGAATAGAATGACATAAGTACGGCCAGATTCGAAATAGCCGCGGGTTCAAATTTAAACCGATAGATGGCCCACCCGATACAAGAATTATACAAAAAGTTTATGGTACAAAAAATACTTATAATTTTTTTTTTTTTTTTTTTAAATAATACGGATTTTGTATAATTATACAAAAAGTGGCAACACTGATAAGATTACTGTGCTGTAATTACTTGAGTATTCGTTTTCTCTCTCTTTAGCTCTGCCCGTGGTAAGCAATACACACGCTCATGTAGTATACAAACACGTACACATAAGCAAGAAACAAAATTAATTATACAGTAGTAGAGATTAACAAGCAATTGTTTAAATACGGGAACGAACATAACATAACCATATGTATGCATGTGTGTATGTAAGCAATCGTAGTTGAATAATCGTTGAATTTGATTTTAATTACCATTTCTTCCATATCCTCTCACTCATCCTTCGTGTTTAATCACTTTTTGTATTGAATAATGAAATGCCTAAAAATGCAAAGTTGTTGTTGTTGTGGTTGTTGTTGTAATGTATTACTATGATTGAAGGTGAAATTGTTTGTTGCATAACCATGTGAATCAAGAAACAAGCAAAAAATCTGAAAAAAGTATTTTAAATTCGTATTTTGAATGGTTTTCTCTGTGACATTGAATTACTGAAGCAATTTAAAAGCATTTGTTTATAACACAGGTATTTAAGTAGTTTCACTTGAAGGATGGCAATTAAAATATTACTCATAGTTTTAAGTAGTGACCAACAAATTTTCAAACTATAACTATAACTTTAACTATTAGTATAAATATAATTATTTCTATATATATGACAACGTTGAACGTCTCACAAAGAACGTGAAAACCAAGGTAGAACGAAAGAGATATGCACTCTTAAGCAAAAATAAGCGTTTCTCATCTTCTGTAAATAAATATTGATTTTTATGTATGGAGAATGATCAACTAGAGTCATTAAAAGCCAACAAACCCACAAACGCCGGTTTCGAACTGCAGATATATTAGTTAGTGAAATTGTTCACAGCGTAAATACACATTACCTGTCGCTAGTAATGTTGTGAGGTAATACGGCTGTTGAAAATTGTCAGATGATATGTGGGAGTTATACCTAACATACTACACATACGTGGTGTGTGAGTTTACATACAGTGCTGTTCGAAACCTAAACAGCTTTTCTTGTCGAGGCAATTAAAGATCTGGTATATTACTAATACATTGATTCAAAGTAAAACATTTAATTCTTGTTATCTTAGGTACCTGAATTGTAACTATAATAACAAACCTTTAATTCCATTCTCTACGAAGTAATACAACAACAAAAACGAAATTAGCGCCTTAAACTTAAGCAACTTTCAGTACTTTGTGAAATAACCTTTGTTTTTTACGCCCTCCGCACACCGTTTCGGCATAACTTTTATGGGATTTCTTAGAATTATTGTAAGTGTTGATTGCCACTTTAATTTTAAGTTCTCGGCATGGTTCAGGTCTGCGCTTCCAGAATTAGGAACAATATTATTGAAACAAAAGAAACGGTTAATCGGTTATTAGAATAATTATTGACCGAAAACCGATTTTTTAAAAAGCGTTACTTTTCGAATTATCTGAAAAACGGTTTTTGGAAAAAGTCGAATAATCGATCTTTCTAGGCTACACTAGGCTGCATAAATGTAATAATGTTCTGTAACTTTAAGGTCTGATTGTGGTGCTAAGGAGTAAAGGTATCTTTTTAAATTGGTTTTATTTTACAGATAAACTTCTGAAATATGATGTTAAATATTTTAAAGTTAGAAAAACAATATAAACAATTTTTTGAACAATTTTTTACTATACCCAAATGCCCCTTTTGCTAACGCTAATGTTTCTAGGAACTGCTCGGAACCTTAATATATCTGGGTCTCAATACTACACAGCATTCAAGGAAGAAGGTGTAAGAATAATAATATAATAAATAATATAACAATACAATAAATATTTTTTTTATATATACATTTCATTTCATTACACTTAGTCTTAAATTAACAAGTAATATTCTTCTGTTTCATAAAATTCACTGTAAATCAACAATTACCAAATCCTGTGGTTTGTCTCCTTTCAGTCTTCTTGTGTAGATCCAATCGTTGCATAATATGGCAGCCTCCGAGTTTAAATGATTCTGTAGTCTGTCTTTGTGTTTTGATGTTAATAAATGATGTTATTTGAAAGTACAATCCTTCCGGTTAATAATGGAAAATAATTTCATTCAAATAGCTGCCTCGGCTGGCCATGCAGTAGCCTACACGATCGGTCCAATTTTTAAGCACATTGTTGATTGTGTGCAGCTGTATTTCACCAATGACTTCACAAATATTTTCCTTTAAAGCGTCAATTGTCTCTGGCTTGTTGGCGTAACACTTATCTTTGACGGCACCTCACAAATAATAGTCCAACGGTGTCAAATCGCAGCTCCGAGGTGGCCAAACGACATCAGCACTGCGGCTGATAATGCGATCATCAAAAACAGGGCGCAAAACATCGAGTGTAGCTTCGGCTGTGTGGCACGTAGCGCCGTCCTGTTGAAACCAAATGTTGCTCATGTCCTCATCTTCAATCTTTGTGAACAAAAATTCGTACAACATGGCCCGATAATGATCGCCATTGACTGTAACGGCCACTCCTTGCTCATTTTCGAAGAAAAATGGAACAATTATGCCTCTGGACCAAAATCCGCACCAAACAGTGACTCGTCTTGGGTGTATCGGTTTTTCAATGGATGCGTGCGGGTTAACTGTGCCCCAAATGCGACAATTTTGCTTGTTTACATACCCGCCAAGATCAAAATGAGCTTCATCTGAAAAGATTATTTTTTTTTGCAAAACCGGCATCTTCTGTAAGTCGATCGCAGGCCCACTTAGCAAAGCGAACACGCATTGGATGGTCAGTTGGCTTCAACTCCTGAACCAATTGGACTTTGTATGACGTCATACCAAAATCTTTCTGCAAAATTCCTCTCAATGATGTCTCCGAAATGTTCGATTGTTGAGAACGACGGTGAATTGATGTTGATGGCACTTCAGGCACACTTTCTGCCACACCTGCAATATTCTCTGGTGTACGCACTGTTTTTAGCTTTTCACGCTTTGGTTTATCGATGAGTTTCTTTCACGTTCTTCACAAGATAACGAACATACGGAGCTGACGGTGCTTCTCTTCTTCCAAAATCCGTACGCAATTTTTGCACACATTCTGGAACATTACCATGATTTTCAAAGTAATGTCGCAATATTTCCCAGCGTTGTTCAAGCGAATACACAACCATATTCGTTCAGCGGGAGGATAAATCTGTTAAATCAGACATGAGCTAAGTGTTACCATTCACGAAATAAGCACTAGTTGAAAAAAACGTTAGATGGCGGACCCTTTAGTTGTATAACTTCTGTGACCTTCATGACACAAAGGTCTTTGTGTAAATCATTATTCCTGATATAATAGGGCGCAATCACCATTTTCCTTAGTATTTTATTTTGACAATGTTGAATATTCTCAACCTGGTTCCTCGCAGCACAACCCCGTATTTGTATCTCATAAGCCCATACTGGTTTCAGAATTTGATGATAAATAAGAAGTTTATTTTCAATTGAAACTGGAGATCTTCTACCAAGTATCCATCTTAGTCTATTATATTTTAGGTTCAGTTCTTTTACTTTCATTTTTAAGTGTGTTCTCTCCATTTGAGCTTCGCATCTAGCGTCATACCAAGGTATTTAGCGCGGTTGGCATGTGGAATTGTAGAATTTGATACTCTAATGGGCCTATATTGTATAAGAAAAATAGACTGCTCCATTCTATACACCACGCACACGGTGTATGAGTGATATTTTTGCTTCACCAACAAAATATCAATCATAAGTACGTTGTAATTTCACTGTTCTTTTGCAAAAAAAAAGAAAAAAAAAATATTTCTAAAATGACAGCTCAAATTAAAAAAGTTTTAGCCATACTCAAGGGTAACTATATTGCGGAATTTCGGTTTTCTTATAGTTTATTCAATAAACTAGACCCTTTTTATGTTACGCGAATATATGTAATGCAACTTCCCCCATTTTCGACAGGTTGATATATCTCTCAAACAAAAGCTAACTTAAAAAAACGGTTAGCACCACTGGATTGAGGCTACTCGAATTCGGTTTGCCTGCTGGGTGCTTCGCTTGTTGGAAAAGTGTCAAATTCGAGCACTTTGCCATAACATCATATCATTTATGTACATATTAGGGAGATCGATTATTCGACTTTTTTCAAAAACCGGTTTTCGAATAATTCGAAAACTTGCAATTTTAAAAATCAAATAACCGGTTAAACGGTTCTTTTATTTAAATAAAATTCTTCTCAATTCTTGTTGCATTGGCAAATAAAGTTTTTTAAATTTTTGTACCATGTCGTAGTGTTTAGCAAGTAAGTACGCTGGAACAACGTTCGGCTTTTTTAGGGCCTTAAACATTTCTTCTTCGAAAAACACAACGTCCTAATATTTCATTCAGTGGTTAATTTTTTACAGCATAGTTTCATTCCCAGTTTTTTTATTTTGATGATCTGGACTTCAGGGTCTCTCTCAGACTACCCGATGCTTACTGGGCCATCTGAAACGATATCATGTCGAACTGATAGAGATTCCAAGTCATGCAGGTATCCGGGATAAGGACGTTGCTGATGAGTGCGCTACTATAGGATTCTCTTTGTCTCTCGTACATGGGGACGTGCATGCCCCTCTATATGCGTCATCGGTTTTGTTGGATAAATGGGCACTGATCAGGATGGAACACAAGTGGACCAATATCACCACTTGTGAAATATCCAGAATGCTTTGGGAAAAAATAGTTCTTTTCTTAGGTTTCGAAGGAGGTTGATCGGGCTTTTGCGGGCATAATTACCGTGCATTGTATGAGTCACATGTTGGAGAGCATGGGATACCATGGTCATGGCTACTGTGAGAGCTGTCAGGATAAAGAGCAGGAGGAATCGGTACAACACCTTCCATGCGACAGTAGTGCTCTATGGGAGCTTCGACTTAGGTATTTGGGTTCATGTCGCTTGCATGATCTGGACTGTTTTAGGGATGTTTCACTTTCGAAGTTGATTAACTTTTTCAAGAGCACCGGTTGGCTCAAATGAGGTAACTGATATTTTTGGTCTCTATGTGAGGAAATTTCTTCTCTACCATATCTGGCCTTTTGGCCTCTTTAATGGGTCAGTCCTTGTTGGGGTGTCACAGTGGGCCATGGTGAACTCGCCACCCAGTGAGCTCGCGAAATGTGAGCAACCCATTTAACCTAACGTAGCATTCCTTTTCAACGGTTTCCAAATATTTTCACACTTTAAACGACACCTAGAGAAAGATAAATGCATTCACCAGGTCTTTAATAGTGTGTGCCACTGTGGTATTTTAGATAAGACACCCGCCTACCAACCAAGAAATCCTCGGTTTAATCCCAGGCCATACCATATAACAATTTTCAACACCGGTATCACCTCACAATATTACTAACGACTGGTTATAAGTATTCACTAACTAATACATCCGCTGTTCGGAGCTGGCCTTTGTAGATTATTTTCATTGAGTCTACATGGTCATCATTCTCCATATATAAAATATTAATAATTATTTAGAGAAACAGAGAAAAAATTATTGTTGCTCAAGTGTATCTATCATGGTTTTCACGTTCTTTGTTAGACGTTCTAGGTAGTCAGGGTGTGAAAATTTATGTACTAAATTTGGAAAAATACTTAAACGATGAGCATATTTGCAATAAGAAATATTAAAATGTATAAAAGTTATACATATTCAAGTTAACCGGTTATTCTAGTTAAAATAACTGGTTTATTCGCTACTGGGTAGTCGTGTAGTCGGTAGCCGTGTTGCCGTCAAAATAATTATTCTCATATAGACACATGTATTCTGTTTTTGACGGCTTGTGGTCGAAGGTCGGTAGCCTTGAATGTATTTATAGGAATACTCTGTTACTCGCATTGCCAATAGTATAATGGTAAATATGTAATCACACACTAACACACACACACACACTTTTATACTTTTAAAACATGTATTCTTATATACTCGTAGTAAGTGCTCTATAATAAATATTTGCAGAATTTTTTTTTATAGATTTCCCCTCATATTTTATGAAAATGAATAATTTTCGTTTACAGTCTTATGCCTCAATGCGTTGATATAAACAAAAGCAACAATAATAATGGACACCGAGTACAAATATTATACCCTACACTATTTACACTTGATAAATTTTTGAAAGCAATCTTTTTTATACGGTGTCATGAAAGTTGAGCCTATATAAGTCGGACCAATCTGAAACATATCCAAAAAAGGCGTACCCCAGAAAATAGTTCGAATCATCGAAGCGATGGTGCCAAACTGTCAGTTCTTCGCAATGTAAAAATCAGTCAACCATTTCATACCAACGGTGGATTAAAGCAAAAGATAAGCTTTATCATCTTGATTATTACCCATCCTGCTGGATCGAGAGTCTGTTCAGAGAGTAGGTCAATTACATGAAATCTCTCACGCCAACTCGAGAATTTGAATTATACAAATTATATTTGTCTACTCCACCAACGAATGGCAACGCGGAAACATACGTAAATCGAAGGCTCAATAAAGCCAGAGCGGTATTTAGACGAACACAATCAGTATGGAAAAAAATATATCCAAACGCTTCAAGCTGATTATATACAACACAACTTGGCTAATGTTGAACACCATTACGCAAAAATTACATGTGCTTCGGGACTATATGCAGGATATTCTGGCCTAACAACATAACCAACTTTTATCTCTACAATCTGACTAACATAATACATAGGATAGGATAGGATAGGATAGGATAGGATAGGATAGGATAGGATAGGATAGGAGGGAGTGGTAGGTAGATTCATTAAATCAAGGCGCACTTGAGTACAGATAGCGATCGTATGTGATAAACCTGAGCTATTGTCACCAAGAATGAGAATGACACTTTGGATATATACCGCTATTATTCGGCCCAGTACAACTTATGCGGCGATAGCTTGGTGGCTAAAGGCTGAGGAAGCTAGCACCATGAACAAATTAGGTAGAGTACAGACATCCGCCTGCCTCGTATAACTGAAGAAATGAAAACGTGTCCAGCAGTGGCCTTGGAGGCCTTGATTGGTTTGACACCGGTTCACATCTATGTGACAAGGGTGGCGGCATGTTCGGCGGCAAAGTTTCTCGCCAAGGGGAAATGTGTCTGGAAGCCTGTCCATTCTATGCAGGGTGGTCGGAGAACCAAAAGATTCAAGGTTGAATTCCTAGATCGGGATTGTTGAACTAATGGGGCCTTAGTTCGGAGCGATTGGACTTAAACTGGTATACCGATTGTTCCAAAATAAATAACTCTGTCGGTGCTGGCGTCCATGGATCCAACCGAGACTCGTTAATCCTACTGGGAGGATCGCTAAGTGTCTTCCAGACTGAGATCATGGTCATTGCTATATGTGCGCAGATCAACCAGTGGGATCAAGGGTAAGACCATTAATATATTATCTGACAGACAAGCTGCCTTAAAGTCACTTAGTTCGAATCGAATGTCATTTAGGCTGGTCAAATATTGCTACGATACGTTGCAAAAGTTTTCGCTTCGAAATAAGGTCCAGTTGTTTTGGGGTGCTGGACACTGTGGAATAGATGGTAAGGAAATGGCGGATGCATTGGCCAGAAAAGGTCCCATGACACCTTTGCTGCGCAGCACCACTTACTAGCATTCTCAATCTAGTCAAGAGTTTGGAAATTACCAAATCCTGGAACACTGAAATGCTCAAAGGGGTCTTCGTCACTCGAAGGCGGCGATCATTCTACAAATTGGGCGTCGCTCTAAGACTTTAAAGTATGGAAAGCCGAATTTGAAACTCCATTAGAAGTTCTTTACGGGCCGCTGTAGACTAAGAACGCATCTGAACAGGATGGCGTTCACAGATGTGAATGTTTGGAGACTGTGCTCACATATTGTGTGAATGTGGGGTTCTTGATAGCTTTAGGTGGTGTTTAGGTGGACATAGGGTCCCATTAGGTGACATACCCACAATTGTGGTTTCAGATCTGCTGATGTTTATTAGGAGGGCAGCAGATCTGGTGAACAAGCTATAGGATGGAAGGGGCGCAGTGGGTCGCAGTTTCCCACAATAGTGCTTGGTCAAAAGGATAACAATACATAGTAATCCGCATGCCTACCTATTGCACTTGTGAGAGTGGAAATACTTCTACGGTTCAGTTTAAACAGTTAATTGGTATGCTTCATATCCAATTAAGGCCAAGGATCTGCGGGATCTGTTAGCCCCCAATAGATACTCGTATTACTGACTAATAGACAGCTTAAGGCAGGTAAGAGGGCTCACCCATCCTCGTGTGTTCATCAGCAATACATATCTATATGAGGATATGTGGAGGTGAATCAGTAATACCGATACCAAGAAGCCTGACAACCTAACAAGGATGGCTTAAGATGCCGCTGTCGACCACAGAATATCTGTAGGCGTACGACACTACGTGACAAGGACAGTGTAACGTTGCTTGGGAAGTCGCGTAAACAACAGCAGCAAACCGAGTAAGATGGAAATGCTTTGTGGAAGCCACATACTCTCAAGAGAGGTAATAGGAAAAAATTCTTTACATTTTTTTTATTATTGGCCAATATGGCGGCACATTTGTGAGTCTTTCGTTTGTTGGTCGAAGTATACGAATGTTACGCGTATTAACTTCCGCTATTTATTTTTTTTTTTTAAATCGAGACCATGAATTATGAATGCGAATATAAAACTTAAATATTTTATTTGGGGCATAAAAAGGATGTTGATGTTCATTGGGGGCAGGAAAGGGAGTTGTTGAATAAATATTTGTTTAGTCATATAGTTTTTTTTTGCAAAAAGGAAGTCACCTTTTTATATTTATGGTACAAAAGCAAAAAAAAAGAAAAGAATTAAAACCATAAAAGTAAGCAATTTAGTTACTATAAAAGCCTTTGGGGCGGCAACGATTTACTAGTAAATGAAAAAAATTTTATTTTCTTTAGCATTTTTAATCAAAGAATTAGTGGGTGCACTCCAAAATGATTAATTACTATTTTTTTATTTCCTCATTATTACTTTTGCGTTTTTAATATTCTTTAAAAATGATTGTTAATGTTATTTTCATTTACGACTTCTTTTTATTGGTAGAAAAAAAGCTCGGCTATAAATTTTAGCAAAAACGAAATACCTTTCACTTATACTTGAAATGAGTTTTACCAAATCTTTGCTTTTTTGATCGATAGAGTGTAGAACTTCAGGGTTTTCCTTTACGGAATTTAAATTTACAACATTAAGAGAATTCTGCAGACATCGAAACAAAACATAACCTGAAGGTGTAATGTCTGGACTATATGGTGAATGCATTAAAACTTTCATGTTGGAACACAACTCCTTTTCTGTTTTTAAATTTAGGCCGTTTTAATTGATTGAATTGCTTATTACAATATCGTTAATTGATGGTAGAGATTAGAATCAATTGTTTCACCAGGTTGTAAGTGCTCATAATGAACAATGACCTTACAATCCCACCAAACATTAGTTAATTAGTAAGTTACGATGGGCAGGCAGATAACGTCTGCCTGGACCCACCTTGGTCCAATACTGATTCCACTGTGATACCTATCATTAATCCAGAAAATGAACAACCTACATGTCCGGCGTCCCGGTCCGATCCGATCCAGCCAGACGCATGCACAAAAGAAGAGATCCTGTCGATATTAAAATCAGCCAGATCCGACAAGGCATTCAGAAATGGACTGCTTAGGAAAGCAGTCCTAATGTCCGAAAGGCTCGGCCACTGGCACAGGAAGTGTTCGATAGTCTCCTCCTCTTCCTCATCCTGACAACCCCTACCGTAGTAATTGAACGGCAAACCAAATCTTCTAGCGTGCGCTCTAGCCACCCAGTGCCTAGTAATCACAGCCACAAGAGTTCGCAGCCTAAGTCGCGGCATCCCTATAATAGACTTCGAGCGAGCCCGATCATATAGGGGCCAGATTTGTCTCAATACAGTGGATTCATCATCCCAACGTAGCTGTGCCCTGCCCAACATGTACTGCAAGACCACAAGTCTGCAAGAGGAGAGTGGCATCCCAACTGAGTGGTCAATCTTCTCATTTCTGAGGAGAGAGCCCGCCCTCGCAAGTCCGTCTGCCACACAGTTACCCCGGGTGTCAGAGCGAACCCTTACCCAGATAATCCCCAGGTCTGAATGTCTCGCCATCTCGTTCAGAGATGTCAGGCAATTTTGCAAATTTAGTTCTAAATCAAAGGCAATTGGTCACAAATTGCAAAAAAAAAACAAAATATAAAAAAATAAAAAAAAATCATCTTTTCGGATGAAGTACATTTTCATTTTGGTGGGTACGTTAATAAGCAAAATGCCGTATTTGAGGTCAAAAAACCCAAATGTGGTCTTACAAAGCAAACGAATCCATTACGAGTGACTGTGGAACGGAGGCGGCATTGGCTCATATTTCGTATTTCGTATATGATGGAGCCACCTATCGCCACATGACAACCGATTTTTTTGTGCCCGTTCTTCATGGTATTGATGTGAACGATGTTTGGTTTCAACAGGATGGCATAATTGTTATTGCTTCAAAGGTTTGAAGGCCGTTTAATTAGCTGAAATGGTGGCTGGCAAGAAGCACCGATTTGACACCGTTGGATTATTTTGTGTGGGGCACCGTTGAAAGCAAGTGTTATACCTCCAAACCAGAGACAATTGAGCATTTGAAGACCAACATTCGTGATGCCACGACCCCATATGCATGGCCCGGCATTGCAGTTAATCTCCTGCCAGGGGGTCGAACATAACATTCGGTTTTTAAATACACGTATCTTTCTGAGACACATCGGCCTCATAGTTTCGCTTTCACATAAAGGATGCACATCAAAATAGGTCTCATAACTAGGGATGACATTTCAATGGTACCCCAAAATGCATTATGCGTTGTCGATGGCCTTTTAAAGGACATTATGAATAATAACTTTCCTTATGAAGAACAAAAATTTTGTTTCGTGGAGATTTTCGACAGGTGTTAACAGTTGTGAATGTGAATGTGGAGTTCTTTATAGATTTAGGTGAAGGTGTTTGGGTGGATATAGAGTCTCACTGGGTGACATATCCACCATTATGGTTTCAGATCTGCTGATTAACATCGCCATTCTCGCGCAAAAGAGCCATTATTTCGTTGACTGTGAGGCAAGTAGCACCATCTTGTTGGAACTATATATCCTCCAGGTTCATATCCTCAATTTCTGGTCACAATAAGTCCGTTATTATCTTGCGATAGCCAACACTATTCACAGTAACTGCTTGGCAGACCTCCTTTTCAAAGATGTACGGCCCGATGACACCGCAATCTCGAATGAACTGGGCGAGCATGCACAGTTGTTTCCACATTTCCTACATACCCGATTTGGTAAAATTTGCGCGTAATTCTCCCGATTATGGACACATTTGGTCGATTATGATGACCAAAAAAATCACGAGGTGCACGAAATACATGTTGATTTGAAAGCTAATTTTGGTAAAAGGTTTTAACAATTTTAACGCGCTGTTTAATTTGTCAAACTTTGAAACAAAGAAATGTCAAATAAAGTTGGACAAAAAACTTGACGTTAACATCGTGCATTATGGTTGGATCACCCCTTATAGCATTATTTAATAAGAAATATGAATTATTATCATTTACAAACGATCGACTTTGATGCTCTTTTTTATAAACAAATAAATTGAAGTCATTATATAATATCGTCACTTTATTACGTTACAAAAATTACCAATAGGGGTGCGAAAAATTCGCAAGGTTCGTCTAGTATGTATATAATACTGTAACGTTTAAACCTTTTTAAAACGTTTGATTTCTTTTTGTGTCAAAATAAAATAAACACCACGTTGTTGTTGTTTTACAGTTTTTATGTCCTTACTTTTACAGTATACAATTATAACTATACAATCTCCAACTTATTTATCCAGCACTTAATATTCGTTTAAACATCACTTTTATTTACGCCTAAACACAACTTTACTTTATGACTGCAAAACTATATCGACATAGGCAAAACAGCCTCCTTATATACCTAACTGCTTACGGTTTGGAAAGTTCCGGAAACGCTTCGAACCAGGGTTGGCAAAAACCCGGGTTTAAAAAAACCCTACCCACCGGGTTTTATTGGGTTTTTTGATAGGTGACATTTAATGATGTTGTCATACATATCTCCCTATGTAAGTGTAAGTATTTGGACTTGATACTGAATTGTGACGATGATTCATCGATAATAATATCATACTGACAATTTCGTCCAAATTCGCCACCGGTTGGTATGTAAAAAATACAGTAAATTAATAGGCGCTCAATACAAGATATTTTTTTAAGCAATTTCAGAGAATGTGTATAAGATAGCTTGTAGCGGTGCTAATGGAGTCCGAACATCTTTGGCATCCGTCAACCGTCATTTAAATGTCCGACTCTAGATTAGTTGTAGCAGACGTTCTTTTTGAGGTAGTTCTCGACCAATTTTTCGCACATTTCGGGCAGTATTTCGGTAGTAGTTATTAAAAATTTGGGTTCTATTTTGTTTTATAACCGCCTCCAAATTTCGTTCAAGTTGACAATATTTTCTGTTTGTTAATACATTTACGTTGTTCTACTATTTATAATGTAACTTTGCAGTTTTTGTGGGAGCTATGAGGTGGAATTACTTACTGTAATTACTTCGCTTGAACAATGCGTTTTGAGAAAATTGGCCGAAATATAAAAACAGGCATGATTAAGTAATTCTTTGGAATGACAACATCCGGCCTCATGTTGCAAGAGTTTCAAAACAATTATTAAAAGCAATCGAATGCCGCTTCTGCCTTATTTTCCGAACGTGGCTCCGTCATACAACACATTCATATCTCCTTATATGGCCTTTCTTTACACGGCATTTCGCTATAACCGCCTGTTTGAATTATCGAACAAATTTGCTTTATGCCACAAATTACGTCGTAATACGGCTAAAAAAAACGTATTCATCACACATATTCATTTGGTTTTACGGTTGTCCGATTTACGGTCTACATTTTCGAACCTATCTAGTCTGTATAAAGAGGTATAAGTTTATCCGTAACCATGTCACCAATTCACGTCCTTTGAAGAAATATAAATAAAATGGGCTTCAAAGTTGTACCGCCTTAAAAAACGAGAAGCTTTTCTCAGACGGAATATGAAAGATGACTCAGAGGAGGGGAAAAGATGTAAGCAGGGATTTGATAATTCATTATCTTTTTTGAACTAAAAAAATCAATATGGAAATTACACGTATTTTTGTTGTAAACAAGCTATGAAAACCTTTAAATTAAAAAAAAACACTCGGGTTTTTTTTAAATATAATATCCACCTAGGTTTTATGGGGTTACCCAGTGGGTTGCCAACCCTGGCTCAAACGCTTTATTTTATGTTCGGTAATTTTAAACATGTAAGTTACCAAAGATGGTCGAATTGGCAATGCCGTCAAATACACAAATCAGTAGGGCATTATCGTTACATACACAAATCAGTATGGAATTATCAGGGTAACATATTCACAGCCTTGACACAAACCAACAGACCAGAATCCTACAATACAGTCCCTGATATGGTGAATTTTCGTTTTAGGCATTCTTGCTTTCGTAACAATATTATAGCATATCTGTCTTACTGCATAGTTTTTACTAAAATTTTAAAGTTTTTATTTTGAATCGGCTTTCAGTTTGATGTTTCGATATTGAAAAAAGCTTTGCTGCATAGCAAAGGAAGTCAAACAGTTAAAGTTTTCCTTTTTTATATTCGTTCGTTTTTTCTCCTTAGATCTCTTGTTCTCTTTCTGCCGTTTATGCGGATATCCTTTTCTATTTTGTTTTTATTTAAAAAAGAAAAACAATTTAATAAAATTGCTTTAAATTGGATTTTCCTGTTGACGTAGAACAAATAAAACAACAACGACAAGTCAAAAAGAAAATCGAAAAGGAAAGCTTGGCTGAGCGATGTGCATTAAAAATTAATAGTAAAGGTGTTGAAGTTCTACAAACGTTTTTTTTATAAAAATAAGAAAGAAGGATTTCAGAAAGGAAATGTTTATTTAAGACATTAACTTTAAGTTAATGTTCTAAAAGTAAGCCAATACTTTTAAACATACCAGATAGAGTCTATTAGATGGATGATCTATAAAACATTTTACTAAATATGTGTATTTTGTAAAATAATTTACGCATTTTCTTCATTGAATTAAAATGAGATGTTAATTTTGTAATATTTCTGTAAATATATGAAAGTAATAATAATAAAACGTTGACAAACAATTAATTTACCCTCCAACCAGCCAATTTTATATACATATTGTCTGAAAATATGACTATGGCGAGCAACAGTTCCCAACTAAAATGAAAATACACGTTGTTATTCGGCACAATAAGTAAATTGTGTATTTCTCTCCCCATTTTTGCAGCTGAAACCAGCGTGGCCACAATTTCGATTTTTTGTAACCAAATTTCAATAAAAAAAGTAACCAGAAAAAACGAAAATTTCAAATCATAATTTCAATACAAAAACATTAAAATATTGTTACGTTTTAACCTTTTTAAAATGTTTAAGTTCGTTTAAATTGCGTTAAAACAAAATAAATACCGCTTTATTTTGTTGTTTTACAGTACACAATAACTTTTATATGGTTAATAACAACTTAATATTCGCTTATGCAACACTTTTATTTCCGCTTTAACACGTCTTTATCTTACGACAGCCAAACGATAACTAACTGACGTGTAAGTAAAGCAGCCCTTTATATAACTAATTGCCTACAGTTTCGAAGGTTCAGGAAATATCTACCATTTTCTATTTACATACCAGCGAATTCAAATGTAACGTAAAGATGGTCGATGTGGCAGTGCTGGCAACTTGACATATACCAAAATCCCACAATGCAGTGTTGTATTTTTATTTTCGTAACAATATCATTCTATATATGGAACTTATAGCAGTACCGACTGAATATAGACTAGTCAGAAAAACTTGGTACAACAATTGATGAGGCATATTCTCCTATTTGTTCTAACCATTTCAAATATTGCTACGTTTTTACCTTTTTAAAAACGTGTTTTTATGAGTTCGTAGATTGTAGTTAAAATAAAATAAATTCTGTACTTGGTTTTAATTAAAAATCCTTTATTCAACACAGTTATGTGCACCACTGCTTGTAATCTTTTTACAGGCAATAACAATTTTTATTTTTAATTACTCTGTCTGTTTAAACAACAACAATTACTCGACCAGAGGTTATCCACACTTAACTCTCTTTGCTGAGTTAGCTCCAACTAAACTGGTTTTCACTTCACTATTAGCTTCACGAGTTAACTCCTCATAAACTCTCTTCACACCAATACCACAATCGCTGAGTTAACTTTACGTAAACTGCACTCATAGAGTTTGCGACACATAAACTGATTGCTGTTCGTATCGATGTGCTTTTTATATGGCTGAGTAAGCAACACATCGAAAGCTCTCGAACCTCTCGATATTTCAGGTAGATTCCATTTCTTTCTTTTAATTTCGTTTTAGTCCTTTTGTTGTTGCTTGTTTATTGTCTGTTACTTGTTTTCTTTGCTGCTTAATTATTGTTGTTGCCGTGTTATTTTTATTTACTTTGTCTCTGCTAATAGTTGTTCTTGTAGATTTGGTTATTTGTAAACAGCACGTATAGTTGTTCTTGCTGCTTTTGTTTACTTATTTTAGCGACGTAATAAACGCTGTGATGCCCAACCTTGTTTTCGTAACAATATGATAAACAAACTTTGCACAATAGAAAATATCGTTCTCTCATATATTTGCTTATGAGGTTTTGAGGATGAGGTTTTAAAATATATTTGTGGATAGTTTCAGCTCAATAGCCTTTACTAACAGATATCTTAATGAATCGCTAAATACCCGAACCAAACAATAGCGTTGAAGTGAAATATGGCTCATATGCCGGGATGCCGCGACTTAGGATGCGAGCTCTTGTGGCTGTGATTACTGGGCACGCACATTCAATGACTACTGTTGGGGTGTCAGGATGAGGAAGAAGACTGTCGAACACTTATTGTGCCAGTTCCCAAGTCTTTCTGGCTGTTGTGATTATCAGCAGAATCTTTTGTGCATGTGTCTAGTTGGTTTGGATCGGACCGGGATGCGGACAAGTAGGTTGTTCATTTTCTGGATTACTGATGGGTATCACAGTGGAATCAATAGTGGACCCAGGTGCGCTGGACCATTGTCTGGCTACCCATCGTAACTAACTAACTAACCTTCAAACGATACGTGTATAAATTTGACAACAATCTGACGATTGATTCATGAGTTATAGCGTTTTGTATGAAGCAACTTTTGTTATTGAAAAAAAAAAAAAATTAAAAAAGTGAATTTCGAGTTTTGATAAAGCTTTGCTTTTTGATGGAAAAAATAAATAAAAATATACAGTGGAAACCAAAGAATGGCTTTTTAAACATTATCCGAACACAGCTCCGATACAAATGGTAGAGAAGGGGTTTGCTGAATTTAAACGTGGTCGTACCAGCACAAATAAAGCAGGGCGCAGTGGTCGCCCACATGAAGCTGTTATTACAGAAAACATCGAAAAAATCCAAAGATCGCAAATTGAAGGTGCACGAGCTAGTTGACATTGTAAAGGTATCAGATGGTAGTTTTTTTTATCATTTTACACGAGCATTTAGGTATAAGAAAGCTCTGTTCAAAGATGGTGCCGGGTGAGCTCATAAATCGTGTCATAAGTCGATGAAAATAATGGCAAAATTGAATACATTGGGCTTCGAATTGCTTACACAATCTCTGTGTTCTCCAGATTTAACCCCCAACTCCTTTTCCCTATTTTCAGATCTTAAGACAATATTTCCTGGAAAGAATTTTTATTCAAATGATGAACTAATCACTGAAACTGAGGCCTATTTTGACGAGAAAGAGAAATCGTACTATGAAAGTGGTATCGAAAAGTTTGGAAAATCGCTATACTCGTTGTATCGCCATCGAAGTTTTGTCAAAATTTTGTTTTCTTCTTACTTATCCTACGGACTTTTTGAATAACGCAGTTATTGGCTGATGATGCGTATTGTTCACGACGTTTGAAGATATACAAAAAATCAATATCTACTTTGCTTGTACTGACCATGAAGCTTTTTGTACTAAATGCAGAGACTTTATCTTTAATCGTTCTCAAGATATGAAAAAACCAATATTTAGTTTATTTGTGAGGTACCACGCCCACTTGTCCAATTACGCTTTATTTACGCCTGATGATTAGTACTTAAACGTTTTGAAAATATCCAGAAATCAATATTTAGTTTGTATCGAAGGTACCACGCCCACTTGTCTAATTCCGCCCATTTATTTCTTGATGATTTGAAATGAGTACGACGTTCTTCAGACAGATTACTGAAAATTTAGCTTTAACAGTTCTCAAGATATAATAAAATAAATATTTACTTTGTATTGGATGTGCCACGCCTACCTGTCCCATTTCGCCCACTTTTCGACTAATGATTTTCCTTGGCTATAAATCTATTTGGGTAAAATTTAGAGAATATTTCTGTTACCATTTTGAAGATATAGACAATATATTTCTATATATCTTTCCAGACATACAAAGAGATACTATAAAAATTTCAAGAAAATCGGTTCAGCCGTTTAGCACAAAAAATAAACAAACATTCATTTTTATATGTATATAAGATGAGTAAAAACTGATTCCACGGTAGTTGGTGCAGAGGGTGGAATCACCATTCTTAGGACAGAGTACTTCGAGGCTTCAATCCCAGGGCATGCTTTCCCTCAACCAAATTGAGAAGTTCTGCTGGGAGGTTAGTGGCATCGCAGCTCTATTACTCTTGTAGTGTGCTATCCTCCATTTCACCTCGTTCTGCATGGAAGGTGGTCAGACTGTATTGTCTACCGTGCATGAGCAACTTTAAAAAGTGGTATCTTTAAATCTTAAGGACAGCTTTCTTATTCGTGATGAGGTTTCCGTTGTCATGCCTACAGGAAACAAACCCATTATCAAGGTTTTTCAGTTTTAATTGCCGGTGAAAACTTCTGGCGTCGTTTCGGTTCATGTAGTCTTTCAGTTCCTTACTACTTATAATTGATTTTCCTCCTTTCAGAATTTGGCTACTATTGTGCCTTCCAAGCAGCGTTTCTGACTTCAGTTACCACATGCATCGTCATATCAAGGTTTGTTCTTTCGCTGTTTTGTATAGCCAAGTAATACCATTGTACATCTGGATCATAAGAAGGGGGTCTAGTTTGCATCAACACTCGAGAGAATTTAGTTCTGTAGATATTTTATGGTATGCAGCTTAAAGACTTCCAGCTTCCTCCATGTTTGGAAATGAGCATTTTTCACCCTGTTCAGTCTCGTTCGCAGCATAGCTGTTACTAGGTAGTAATCTGAGTCAATATTGGCCCCAGGTATCGAGCACACGTCTTCCATCAGTCACCACATTATGAATCTGGTTACATTGATCGGGGGCTTATCTTAAAACCTCGAACTATTGACCACCATATCTTTTGACGCAACGAAGCCTTTCAACCGCATACCATTGTTTATTGTATTATTATACAAGCTGAATTGTCGACCGTTGGACTAAAAACTGCTTCCCTTTATAGATACATTTGTAGCCATAGCGTCTCACTGGGTGACATATTCACCAGATCAGATTTGCTGGTGCTGAGATTAAGAAGGCAAATCTATAAACTATAAATCTAACAAACTATAGACAGGTAGAGGCACAATAGATCGATATGATAATAATATCATGGTCTGGGCAGCTTACATATGTTCTATCCAGGAGCTCATAAAAACAGTCTTTAGTTTCCCCGTCCTTATCCTTCATTGGGGCGTCGGCACAAATTAGGGTAATGTAAGAATATTTTGCCTCGATACGGATCTTGGCAATATGATCACTTACTTGATTTGGTCGGGAGATAAGTCGCAGTTTCTTCCTAACCACGAATCCACAACCAAATTTATGTGTTTTCGGATGGCAACTGTTCAGAGTTTGCTCCTTTTGAACCTCCCTGTCCTATTCATCTCATCGCTTGTATGGCGGTGATATCAGCCTTATATTCGCAGAGAAAATTCGCAAGTTGGACAGAGGCCTCGGGTGTTTAAAGACTTCTAAATTTCCAGGTGTATATTCTCAAATCGTGAACCTTAAAATATTTTCGGTCTTCAGCATGAGTGGTTCTTATTGATTCTCTTCCTTTGCTTTTCATTGGGTGACAAGCCCAACCACCAGAGTCTCCGTCGCTCATATTAGCTGCTATACCAGATGTCATAGAATAGCAGACTTTTTGACAAGAGCTACGTTTTCTTGAATTTTTTACTCCATTAAGAGCTTCGTTTTCTTGAGTAAGAAAACTGAATACGTATATATTTATATGTCTAAACTCGTTAATCTAATATTATACCTAAGCCTTCACTTGAATTATCTCTTTCGTTACGTACCCCGCCTGTAAGATACTTGATTTTCTTAAACGACTTATGATATCGTTTTTTAAACAAAATATTACAAAACCAATAAAAATTATTGTTGGTGTAGAGTACAGCAAAGACCAACTTAATTACTTTACTTCCTTAAAAACGCCTAATGGCTTGCAAAATAAGCGCGGAAAACAAACAAACAATATCAAGAACAATTTAAAATTTAATTTCTTTTATTGTTTTGCTAAAACAAAAAAAAAAAAATATATGCATTTTGATTGCTCTTGTTGTTGTCGTTGTCGTTGTTAGCCATTTTGTTATTTAGATGAAATTTTCATAAAATCCATGTTCATATTTTTTCTAGAGAACAATGAAATCAGTTAAATGCCATGAATTACGAAATAATTAAAAAAAGTTAACAATTACTACAGTGCACAGTGGAAATGATTCCTGCACAAAATGCGTCTACTCCACACACGCGTGTAAAGTGTTAGTACATAAGGGAAAAATAGATTTTCAAAAAGAACAGCATCTTTTATTGTTAGTAAATTTATAAAAGAATAAAAGAATCTTTCTTTTCAACACAACTACGTTATTATATCGGGTGGGCCATATATCGGCTTAAATTTTAACCAGTGGTTATTTTAAATCTGGCAATGCTTATGTCATTCTGTACTGTCACAAAATTCAGTATATTATCTTCACTGAATGAAATAAATCGATTTATACTTGAGCTACAAAACAAAAGCAATTGGTCGGAAATTGCAAAAAATTGAAAAAAAACAAACAAAAAATCTTCTTTTCAAATGAAACTCATTTGCATCTCGGTGCGTACATCTATAAGCAAAATTGCCGTATTTACGGCTCTGAAAATCCAAATGTGGTCTTACAGAAGCCAATGCACTCATTACGAGTGTCTGTTTGGTGCGGCTTGTAGAGCGGAGGCATCATTGGCCCATGATAACCGATTTTTTTGTGCCCACTATTCATGGTATTGATGTGAACTATGTTTCGTTTCAACAGGATGGTGCAATCTGCCACATTTTTCATGCCACAATCGACTTATTGCATCAAACGTTTAACGGTCGTTTAATTAGCCGAAATGATGATGTCAATCGGCCGCCAAGAAGCAATAATTTGACACCCTTGAACTATTTTCTGTGGGGCGTCGTTAAAGACAAGTGTTATGTCGACAAGCCAGAGGCAATTGTGATGCTATTACCGAGACACGAAAAGGTTTTCGAAAATTAGTTCGATCGAATGGGGCCAGCCGCAACGTGAATTAATATTTCATTTCTAGCGGGAACAATTGTACTTCACAACAAAAAAAAAAATTTGACATAATTTCAAACCGTGTTGGTTTTATTGAATTTTTACCCTATAGTAGCAAAATGATCATTTCAATTACTAAAAATCTTGTTTACTTTTATACAATTTTTAATTAGTGCAACTGAAAAATGCGATAATTTTTATTTAAAACGTAAAACTTGTTATAAAAACCAAAAAAGAAAACTTACATTTCCAACCCACAGTGCAAAAATTTTTTTATTCATACGATGATGAATTAATATCATGTATGTGTGTATATATATATATGTATGTATGTATATACTTAGGCATGTAAGTGAAAAAAGGAAAAAACTATTTTTGCCTGACACTTGTCTGTATGGGCTTTATTCCGCTCTTTCAAGTAAATGCATTACAGGAAGTCAAAATATTAACATTGTGGCATAAAAAAGTTTAACAATAAAAAACATCTAAAACTCAACTTATATTTAAGTTTGTGTGTGTGTGTGTATGTGTGTAAATGGAAAATTTATTCTACATTTCATTTGTTATATATGGCGTCACACTTTCTTAGCTGTATAGCAAAACGAACAAAAAAAAAGTCAAGGACGCCCTTAAGTGTAGAGCATAGGAAAACACTAAACTGGCTAAAGAGCAATAAAACTTGAGTGAAAACAGTAAAACATTTAAAATGCATTTAAGGTGTTATTATTTTTGTTTTTGCTTTTTTTTAGTTAAAAATTAAACGAATGACCCTTCATATTAAAAAACCCTCAAAGTTTTTATTTTGCAGAAAATGTCCATTTTAAAATGTTCGTAGAAAACAAATTTGATTGCCTTAACGTTGACCATTTTCATTTTTTTGTTATTGTTTTATCGTTTGGTTTTTATCTCCACAATTGAAATGACAATCGCATTCAAATGTGCACACATACATACACAAATGCATATGAAATAAAAAAAGAAATCTCACAACAACTTAATTTGTTTTTATTTTCTCTTTATTTGTTGGTGCAACTGCTGGCTTGTTAATAGAGAGAAACACTCTCCACACATAACACTATGATAATGGGCTTTTGTTAAAAAAAAAATGTTTTCTCTTGTTTTGATTTTTTGTTTTTCTGCATCAGTGTATGCGTATGTCTTTATTGTGGCTGTTCGTAAATTCTGTGTCATTCGAGTTGGCGTGCCGTAAATAACGAGTGTGACAACAACAACAACGACAACAAGAGCAACTAATACAATGATGGCAGCCAACATGCAAAAACTAATTTATTTTATTACAATCCAATTAAGTGGAAGAGTATTGGACAATAAAGATTTATATGAGATTGCAGTATAAATGTTCTTTCTCTCACATGCACACACATACACATACTTTTACCGATTAAAAGTTACCCGTAAAACAACTATAGTATGAGTAATATTAGAAGAAATCTCAAGCCAAATTATTACTTATACGTATGGATGTGCAAAAACTGAAATTAATTTATCGAAATGCATGTTTCGACAGTACATTTAAGATTCTTTTTTATATTTGACTAAGAAATTGTAAAGAAACGACGAAATCTGAAATCGGTCTGATATAATGTTTACTTTGTCTTCAATTAATCTTATTTTACTTTCTTACTCAATTTTCCAACAACAAGTTAAATAACTTTTAATATTGACAAGATTAAAATTCACACACTTGGTCAAAACAAGTTAAATTCGCACTTGAAAGCAAAACTTAATCATACTATTTTTCTGAGACAATTTTTTATTAGATTCTAATATTTTTCTTTTTAAAACAATAATGCCAGACTATTTATTTGGGAATTTTTTTGCATGATTGTGATTAGGGAGATTGAAAGGTTATTATTCGTCAGATTTTTTCGGTTTTGCGAAATACGAATTTTTAAAAATGTTAATTTTTCGAATATCGAATAAACTGGTTATTTCAACACGAATAACTGGTTGTATTTGTATATGTTTTCAATGCAAATATGCTCATAATTTAAAATTTTTCTAAGTGTAACTTTTAATTTAATAAAAATAAAATATGCCCACTTGAACAACAGCTTTTTTATATTCTATAGATAAATAAAAACTTTTACATACATTTGTATAGATTTTGACAGGTAGAAGAGAAGTAACTGATAATCAGCTGTATGATTGGGCCTTGGAACCATGAAAATGTAAGAAAAAAACGTTCTTGTTAAAAAAGAACAATTGGAAAATTAAAAAAATTACAATTGCAATTACAGGGTGTTTATTTCAAACCTTGAGAACTTAAAACGATAGCACAAGACTGAAATATCTGTGGAATGATTTTCTTTATTATAATCTTGTTAACAATATCATGGCATTTATTTTTTAAATATCAATTCCAGCATATTTCCACAGCGACTACGAGTTACATGGTCAATTCAATAAGTTAAATTATTGACTACTTTTTACAACAAATCTAAGCGTATGGGTTCAATAGTAAGTTGAATATTGGCTTTCAATGCTTCAAGGGTTGCTGGTTTATCAGCATTAACCAATGATACATAGCCTAGCCCCATAAAGAGCAATCAAGAGGCGTTAAGTCGCATAAACGACGGGGCCAGTGAACAGTTACACTTCTGTAAAGAAAGTTGTCACCAAATTGATTTTGCAATAAATCGAGTGTTAAAGGCGCTGTATGACAAGTTGCATTGTCTTGTTGGAACCAAATGTTGTTGATGCTTAGCTGATTAACTTTTGGAAACAAAAATTGTGTCAGCATGGGTCGATAGCTCAAGCTATTCAACGTAACGGTAACTTCTTGTTCATTTCGAAAGAAGTAAGAATCGATGATGCCGCCAGCGTGTAAGCTGCACCAATTTTAATGGCCGTAATAGTGATTATTTAACGGCTTTAAGATTGTTTTCGCAATTTGTTACAGCAATTTTGATTATTGACAGAGCCATTTAACCAGAAATGATTTTAATCACTAAATACGATTCTTTTTAAAGTAACGATTTTTTTTAAAGTAAATTTCCACAATTTGGAAGCCTTGTTCTGGCGTTAAACGATTCATGATGACTTGCTAAACCTTGTTGAAAAGAAATGTTAACACAGTTTGACATTCCCAATTGTAACGTATAGTTATCGATATCGATAGTTCTCATGGAGCTAAAATATACCCTATACTACCAGTAACTGTTGACTTTAAAGTTATACATGTAAACATATCACATACTAAATGACGAACAGTCACAAAATCGGATTTTTTTCGTAAACCAATTCACAGATCTACTCTCTAACGACTGCGAAAATTTCGTATGGATCATTGTTTTTCTTACATGAAAATTATTGTTATGACCATAGCTGTCAGATTTGACAATTTTTTAAGGAAATTTTGGCTAAATGACGATTGAAGTTGTTTGCCTCTAAAATGACGATTTTTGCTGCATGGACAATTGGCAGCTCTAAAAGTATGAATAATTCGTTATGATTGAGACAACTAGCTTACTTCTTATGATTTTGCTTGCGATCAATTTAATAACGCGGAAAGAAATAAGCGCATGCGTTTTTTAAGCGAAGAACTACTTTTTTTTTCTTAATATGAAGCAAAAACTGTTTTTGAAACATTATTGTAAAATTAAGTTTATCAGTTAGGAAGTTATGGTACGTCATCAAAGGCTGGTTAGCTACGTTGCAACTATGCCGTTACAATGAATAACATCTAACTGAACCGTTAGTTGATTATGTTCTAGACACAAATAAGAAGAAGAGACATGCAAACGAAAATTTTGTGACCGTTAGAGATTTGATCTGTGAATTGATTTATGCAAAAACAGCGATTTTGTTAAATTTTTAGTTGTGAGTTTGTGAAAAAGAATTAAAACTGAAAAACAAAATCCTTAAAGAAAGCAGTTATTAAAATAATCAGAGAATAGTTTGAAAATTTGTATAAGGCAAGTACTAAAATTATAAGTCGTCGTAGTATTAGGAGTTACTATCAGAGAAATTGGTTTTAAATATCATATAATTTAGAATCAATACAGTGTTTTGATATTACTATTTAATAAAATTCTGAAAGTGGAGTTAATCAATTTGGCAAATAAGGTGTTTATTTGTAAGTAGTTTTAATGTTAAATTTTTTATATGTCCTAAATACATACATTGGTACTGAAAACAAAACTTAAAAACACCAAAAACCTGCTTGTTTGTTTATTACTATTTTTTGACGATATTTTTTTGACAATTTTTCGAAACTTAAATAACGATATTTTTAAAATTTATCAGAAAAATGACGATTTTCTGCAAATTTCATCTGGCAGCCTTGGTTATGGCTGTTTTTATGTTCTCTGTGCCGCTTGTATAGTGACAGTGAGATTATAAGTAATTGAACAGTTTTATTTCAAATAAATAGTATTATTTCGAGTTAAAGAGGCCCAATTTGATATAATACACACAACTCAATGGAAAAATTTTTAATAAATTTTCAAAAAAACAATCAGAACTTAACTCCTATTTGTAAAATTATTACACAAAATTAAACAAAAATAAGTCAACTGTTTTCTAAGACGTCTTACTTCAATGTGGAACAAATTTTGAGTTGTGACTGTTGATGATTTAGTGTGCGATGCATAAAAATCAATATTTATTTACTGAAGATAAGACTTTAAATAATGTCCTTCCTGGTGGTGTTTTGGCTGATCACATTCATATTAAAGTACTCTTGCATGCTGATGACATTGTAATTCTATTTGATTCTCCAGCTCAACTTCATGATATGATTGATGCACATTTTTCAATTACTGGCACATGTTGAGTCTAAAAGTTAACCTTGTTCTAGAATATCGCACAACCTTAAATGGAACTTTGGAAATGAGAGCATAGAAATTGTTAGAAATTGTTAACAGTTATAAATACTTGGGACTTTAACTTACTTACAATTTATCGTTTAAAAAGCACCTAAAAACAGAGTAGCTACTGCGAACTGCAACTCTACCTGACCTAAATATATCAGCAACCCTAAGGTTTCAAACACCAACAAAGTAAAAATTTTTAATTGCTGCTTCTAGATCCATATTATTCTATGGAGCCCAAATTTGGGGATTTTTAAAGTATGATGTCTTTATCAAGAAAATTTGGTCTATTTGGAAGTCGGTCTAAATACTCCATTTTCAGATACTCTGAAACTACATTTTAAATACATAAATAGAATTCTATGTTTGCCATATAATATAGCTGATAAAATAATTGCTAGTAAGACGCATTGGTCGGATGAATGGTCTAAGCTGGTCCTTTAAAAAAAAAAAAACAGTTTTATATCTGATGCAAGAGCCTCGCAGTTTCATGATCTCTACTCTAAACTAGATTACAACCAGTGTTGCCACAGTCTAAAATTTTTTCCAATCAAATTTTAATAAAAAAGTAACCAAAATGGTTTAATGTACAACTCAATTGAATTGTAACATTTTTACAATTTTAAACGACAAGATTATGAAAAGCGACAAGATAGGAAAACGACCAAAATGTGTAGATTGATTTAACAAAAATTAGTGCAATAATAAATGCATACTAACTATGTCTTAGATATACTATTTGCCTATTGTTTTTATCTATAAGTTAACAATTTTCATATAATGATCAAATATTGCTATTTCCGAATTTAAAAACTTATCCACATTTTCATAAAAATTCTTTGCGGTTTATAAAGAGCCAAAACAACAAATTTTCATACAAATTATGTTTTATAAGTTTTTCATGAAACAGAAATATTTTTATGAATATGGGGGTTAATATTCACCAATATTCAAGCTTGATTAAAATAGTGTATATAAAACACTAAAACACGCTAAGTTCAAAAGTAGATAAGTCTTTATATCTTATTTGAATTTAATTCTGCCGACATACCATTAGGAACCAAAAGTATCGAAGTGAACTTTTCCGTATGTGTTTCTGATCAAGTATATTTTGATATTTTTTTACAACTTCTTCTATTTTCTTGTAAACCTATTTATTTATGTTTTCTCTAATTAAAAGCAAATTATTATTTTAACTACTTAGAGTGAAATTGCAAAAATGCACATCTACACACCGAAGAAAAAAAGCCAAAAACGGCAACGCTGATTACAACGCATCTCACCCGCTATTTTCTAAATATTCGTCTAGTGCTACGAGCATGATAATCAAGACATATGGTGGATTACTTGACCTGTATTCTAGATCCTTTAGACATTCCTCAGTTGGATTATGCACACACACACACACTCTGCAGTCTAGACGCATCTGAAAATACTATACATTTCATGGGTGTTTGCCCTTTATACAAGGATCCTCGTTTAAAGTGTTTTCACAAATCTATTCTTAGCTCTAACGACGTTATCAATGTACTAAATGGCCTTGAATATAGCTACGATACGCTACTCCAATACTTGGAGGTTTATCTGAAAACAAGAAGATTGATTATTAACGAATTCGCTTGATCTTAATTCAAATTGTTGTCGACTAAAGATAAATACTTAAAAATTTATATAAATTCATACACTTAGTTATCTTAATTTTCTATTGCCAATCGGGCTTACAACTTTTATGTTTTGCCTTCTATTGATATGTATATATTGTTACGAAAATAAGGTTGGGCACCACAGCGTTTATTACATCGCTAAAATAAATAACCAAATCTACAGCAACAACCATTAACAGAGATTAAGCAGCAAAGAAAACAAGTAACAGACAATAAACAAGCAACAACAAATACTTAGAGCTGAAAGAGGTAGATGTTCACATACGCATGGCTACAAAAGAACTAGAGAAGAAGAAATTAAAAGAAAGAAATGGAATATACCTGAAATATCGAGAGGCTTGATACCTTTCGCTGTATTGCTTACTCAGCCATATAAAAAAGCGCCCCGCAATCAGTTTATGTGTCGTAAACCCAGCCAGTGCAGTTTAAGTAAAGTTAACTCAGCGAATGTGTTATTGGTGCGAAGAGAGTTTATAAGGAGTAAACTCGTGAAGCTAGTAGTGAAGTAAAAACCAGTTTAATTGGAGATAATTCAGCAAAGAGAGTTAAGTGTGGATAACCTCTGGTTGAAAAGGTTGTGATCGAACCTAAGTTATGACTACGATCGGGTTGGAAGATCTTTAGGAAGAAAGATCTGTCGAGTAATTGTTGTTGTTTCCAAAGTTGTAAACAGACGGAGTAATTAAGAATAAAAATTCTTATTGCCTGTAAAAAGTTTACAAGCAGTGGTGCACATAACCGTGTGAATAAAGGATTTTTAATTAAAACCAAACACAGAATTTATTTTATTTTAACTACAATCTACGCTGCAGACGAAGATGGCTTACAAGCCGAAATCTTACGGGCGGACATTACAATTGCAGCTGAATTACTACGGTATCATATCACATCAGCATGGGAGGAAGAGAGGCTGCCATCAACTTGGAAGAAAGGCGTTATTGTGAAACTACCTAAAAGTGGCGACTTGAAAGATTGCAATGACTGGAGAGAAATTACTCTGCTTAACACTATTTACAAGATACTAGCAGTCATAATACAGGGAAGGCTTTAGAGAAAACTAGATAACGTATTGCGTGACGAACAGGCAGGCTTCTGGCCAAATAGAAGCTGCGTATATCAGGCCAACACCTTAGGCATCATAATAGAACAGTCTCTAGAATGGCGTAAACCTCTATACCTACTCTTCGTCGACTTTAAGAAAGCCTTCGATATCATCAAAAGGACTGCTATATGGAAAGCATTGAGAAGAAAAGGAGTACCCCAGAAAATAATACGAATAATACGAGCAATGTACGAGAATGCTGAAAACTCGGTTCTTCACAACGGGAGCATCACCCAACCATTCCATACTTACGCTGGAGTAAAGCAAGGACGTCCACTCTCACCTCTACTATTCATCATCGTACTCGATGAGATCATGAGTGTTCACATGGAGTCTCTCACGACAACTCGAGGACCTGGATTATGCGGATGATAATTGTCTTCTCTCACACAAGATCTCCAACATGCAGTCAAAATTAAATGAACTGGTAAAACTGACTCGCAACAATAGCACAGAAAACATCATACTACAGAGCCGGCCAATAGAGTATGTAGATAGCTTCTGCTATCTTGGAAGCACAATGGCAACAAACGGCGGTGCATAAATAGACGTTAACAACAGGCTCAACAAAGCAAGTTCGGCATTCGGACGATTACAGTCAGTATGGAGAAGCTCATACATATCCAGGCGAACCAAGCTCAGAATATTCAATGCATGTGTAAAGTCAATTCTGTTGTACGGCAGTGAAACCTGGCTTGTGTCTAACACCATCACGCAAAAGCTACAGGTATTCACCAACAAGTGCCTTAGAATCATATGCAAGATATTCTGGCCTAACACCATAAGCAATATAGATCTATGGAATTTATCAAACGAAAAGCCCATACTGAAGCAGATAAGGCAAGGAAAGTGGAGATGGATCGGTCATATCTTAATGAAAAATCACGGTAGTATTACAAGGTTGCTACTTGAGTGGAATTATCAAGGATCAAGGAACCGCGGTCGACCAAGAAACACTTGGCGACTCACAATTATCCAAGAACTAAGGCAAAACAATCTTACATGGGAAGAGGCAAAGAGGCAACAGCAGCAAATCGTGTAAGATGGAAATGCTTTGTAGAAGCCCTATGCTCCCAAGAGGAGTAAAGGAAAAAAAAAATAAAATAAAAGTTATACTTATTTAAATTAATCGGTTATTCGTGTTGTCAACCGGTTTATTCGGTATTCGAAAAATGAAGATTTTGAAAAAACCGGACGAATAACAATCGTCCGATCTCCCTAGTTGTGAATAAACTAAGTTTCTAGTTTTAAAAATCTGTTGAAAATTGACGGAGTTGTTAAGCTTTTTGGTAATGCAACTCATGCGGTTTACTATACAACGAATTGTAAACTACTGTTTAAAAGTATTAAAAAAATGTTTGTTTACAATTACAATTTTTATAAGGTCAGGATTAAATCTAAGATCAGTTTTAAATAATGTCATGAGTTTTGTACTACAAAAATAATTTTAATAATAATTAATATTATAAATATATATTATTTATGCATTATTTAGATCTCATTAATATATTCTTGATTTAACCTTTTTCTCTTCTTTTATTTGCAGGTTCGTTTACAAACGGTTTCTTAATTTAACAAAAATATTACAAAAAAATTTTGATGAATTTCATATTCCTATCAAACTATTACGAATAGATGATATTTAGAAAATTAAAAAACAATATTTAAAGTATCTAATTATACATACATAGATATAGAATATACATATAACAATAACAATATCTAGATAATACTATTAGAACATATTTACAAATAACAACAAAAACAACTATAGAAACAATAACACATGTATGTTATACTCGTACAAAATATTTTTTGTTTTTATTTTTACACACACACACAATACTCGCATACAAACAAAATCATACATTTTTGTTTAATTAAAACCTAAGAAAGAAAATGAAAAACACTTACTCGTACACATATGTTATGTTTGTTCGACGGTAGTTTGATAATTCAAGGAGTTTTTTCACCGCCAAATAAAACGATTTCTCAAGGCATTCCAGCTTGGTATTAATTTTTTTGACAACCTCTTAACCATCCGATCATATCTTTTAATTTGAAATCGAGCAAAGGTCACAAGTGGTTAATTCTCGAACATCATTATTTTTGACAGTCAAGATTTTTTTTTTTTCAAAATCAAGATTTTTTCCATAAATGTATTTTGCGAAATGTTGAGAATGATTAGTGTAGGTTCTGCATGACCTGTGCTGAAATATTTGAACATATACTTTGTGAGTGTCCAGCAATCTCGACTCAGAGAATCAGGTTACTTGGTGATGCTGTGCTGGCTCCAAAATAGGTATTTCTTCTCTCACCAAATATGATTACTGGGTTTATTCACAGCCAAAATCTGATGTGGAGAACTTATGTGGCTGCACAAAAAAATCCTTTGTGTCGCTGTGCCTTTTAACCTCAACCAACATTAACAAGAGAAATGGAATAAATTCCTGAGTTTAATCGGGATGATTTTGATGCTGAGGCAGAGCCAAAAATGCCGTTGAAGAAATTTTTGCTGACAAAGCGAGCATTTCTGTTATTTGTGAACAGTGTTGAGGTGAGGAAATAGACACAACAATTTCTGAGGATTCTAAAATTAAGTGGGAGTTACAAAAAGTGAACTACTGAACACTTAAAGCTATGGAATAATCCTATGGAATGCGATGTAGAAGTATAAGCCCCTTGAAACACTTCAAAATATTATTTTTGTCCAATAAATAAATTCACTCTCTTTTACTCCACTTATGCGCCATTTTATACTACTACTCTCCGAGTGTAAATTGAACTTTTGTTCGTTCTTTATCTTATTTGATACCAACGTAGTTGGAAACAAAGTTAAAAGAATACAGCTGCCCTAACAAAGTTTGGTGCATAAGTTAGTTTTATTTATTTAATTATTACGACTTTGTTTGTTGTACTACTTTAAGTAACATCTCATAACAATGTAATATATTACACTGCTCCACAAAACAAAAAAATTGTCTGTTTCCGGGGATTTTGTTTCTGTATCAAATTGAGATGCAAGAATTTTGCAATGTTGAATTTGACAGCCCTACTTGGTAACCAGCAGAGGTTGATCCCATTCTTTATTTCCAGTTGGTTCAATTTACCTCGAATGACAGCTTGTTTATCAGATAGTGTGGCTATGTGCCACACTGTACTTTCTGTCCAAGTAGAATTGTGCATATCTTTCGATGGCATAAACTTTCGCTTGGAAAATGATTGTGAGATTTCCCATTGTTTTTGAATATTTGTTATTGTAGGGCCAATTTAGCCTTTGACCCATCCAAGAAACACATGATTTTCCGGTCTGTACAGAAATATGTAGCCTCCACACGGCCCCATTCTTCATTACTACTCAGTTTCGTCACAAATTATAGTGTTCTCTTGTCCTCTTAAAGGAACAGTCAAGAAGTTAATTGTCAGGGTTGACAACTTACAGCGACTTACACTATTGGACAAAATAAAGTGCAAATTACCTTTGTTATATTTCATCAGAGGAAAAAAGAGTCAAATTCAATGTTATTGTTAAAAAACTAAGTGCATTTATTAATTTCATTTACATTCTAATATAAAAATCATAAAGACTTAAATAATTTAATTAAACTTTTACAGCAAAACAACATAAATTAAAATGTTTCCTGCCAACGGTTGAACAAAATAAAGTGCAAATGCAAAATCTTGGATAATAACCGCCTTTTATTAAATATGACCTCACAAAGTCTTTTAGGTATACTTGAGATCAAGTATTTCAAAAATTTGTATAGGAATCTCTCTAAATTCGACACGCATTTCTTTACAAAATGTTTAATGATAGTCCGATATTCCATTTGAAATATTGTTATCTAATTTTGTCCAAAGCGTTTAGATCGGTTCTCTGAGCCAGTCATTTCAGTATTTCGGTATAGTTTTCTTGAAAATAGTTGTTTGCGGCCTTGCTCGTATGTTTGGGGCCATTATCTTGTTGGAAGATAAAGTATCACAAACTCATGACAATATCACTACTCTTAACATATTGCTCACCAGTCATTTTTGTTTCAATAATGACGATTCGAAATGTTTAATGATAGTCCGATATTCCATTTGAAATATTGTTATCTAATTTTGTCCAAAGCGTTTAGATCGGTTCTCTGAGCCAGTCATTTCAGTATTTCGGTATAGTTTTCTTGAAAATAGTTGTTTGCGGCCTTGCTCGTATGTTTGGGGCCATTATCTTGTTGGAAGATAAAGTATCACAAACTCATGACAATATCACTACTCTTAACATATTGCTCACCAGTCATTTTTGTTTCAATAATGACGATTCGACCCATTCCCTAGAAAGAAAACTAGCCATACACCGTGAGTCGTCGCTGAACGAATGTGGTTGTGTATACGCTTCGCAAAGTGGGCCTGCGATCGACTTACAGAAGATGCCGATTTTGCCAAAAAAAATCATCTTTGCAGATGAAGCTCATTTTGATCTTCACGGGTATGTAACAAAACAGAAAACCCGCACGCATACATTGAAAAGCCGATACACCCACGACGAATCACTGTTTGGTGCGGATTTCGGTCCAGAGGCATAATTGGGCCATTTTTCTTCGAAAATGAGCAAGGAGTGGCCGTTACAGTCAATAGCGATCGTTATCGGGCCATGTTGAACGAATTTTTGTTCACAAAAATTGAAGAGGAGGATATTAGCAACATTTGGTTTCAAAAGGACGGCGCTACCTGCCACAAGATCGCATTATCAGCCGCAGAGCTGATGTCGTTTGGCTACCTCGGAGCTGCGATTTGGCACCGTTGGACTATTATTTGCGGGGTGCCGTCAAAGATAAGTGTTACGCCAACAAGCCAGAGACAATTGACGCTTTAAATGACAATATTCGTGAAGCCATTGGTGAAATACAGCTGCATACAATCGATAATGTGCTTAAAAATTGGACCGATCGTGTAGGCTACTGGATGGCCAGCCGAGGCAGCCATTTGATTGAAATTATTTTCCATTATTAACCGGAAGGATTGTACTTTCAAATAAGAAAAGAAATTTGAGAAAATATTCAGTAGTTTTTTTTATAGCATTTTCAAAAAAAAAAAAAAATTATTTGGCGGACCCTTTATATGCAATGTGTTTAGATTTAAGTTTTTTGAGGGCTCACACCATACTTTTTGTTTACATGTTCTGAACTTTTTTAGTTTATATTTTGATTCATCTGGACAAGCCACTCGATTCAATTACGATTCTGGCACAGTTATATACATTTGGCAAAGACCAAAGGCTTCCTTATATTTGCGCGTCGTAGTAATGGTATATTATTTGTGTAAAAACTTTTTAGACTGCTCTGGCTAAGCCTTTTCCATATTGTACGTGAACAAATACTTAAATTTAAATCTTCCCCGAATCTCCCTAGAAGAAGAAAATAGTTTCGAAATTTGCAGAGGTTAAGGGTTAGTTTTGCTTCTTATATTGAATATGTTCCATTTTTTGGAAAATTCTCTGTATTTCATTTATTTTTTTCATTTTTTTACTAACAGATTCGTAATAGTTTTTGGCAACGGCTTCAGTTTGATGTCCTGTGAAGATGTCTGAGAAAATGTTAATTTTTTTTTGTTCATATTTCTGCGGTTTGCATCTAATATAACTGCATTTGCACTTTGTTTTGTCCAACCATAGACAAGTAGCATATAATTTATGTTGCTTTGCTGAAAACGTTTAATTAAAATATATAAGTTTTTATTTAATGAAATGTAAACGAAATAAATAAATTCATTTAATTTTTTGACAATAATATTGGGTTTGTCTCCTTTTTTTCTCTGATGAGATATTACAAAAGTAATTTCCACTTTATTTTGTCTGGTAGTGTATCTCCCACTGTTCAAGTTCAATAGAACTTCTACAGCAGCCGTGAGATAATTAACAGTTATATTCTATGATTTTAATCTGACTAAAGAATAATATCGGATTACCCATTTAGTTGTTTGAAAACCGCCGATCTGGCAAGGCTGTTGGATGTTAAATATATGTCATCTTAAGTGCCCTTTATTTAGATCGTTTAACAACCGAAGAACACGTAAAATTTGTTAAAACTTACTACCAGTATAGTGATTCTCACTCAATGGATTTCTTACTCGGAAAAGGTGGCTATTTGGTGTGGATTATGATCTAGAAGTGTCATTGAGCCGTATATTTTCGAAAATGGCGCTGGAAGAGCCGTAAACGTCAATTCATATGGCTTGAGACATTGTATCAAGTGTTTTTTTTC
Source organism: Wohlfahrtia magnifica (assembly GCA_023159175.1). NCBI lineage: Eukaryota > Metazoa > Arthropoda > Insecta > Diptera > Sarcophagidae > Wohlfahrtia > Wohlfahrtia magnifica. The sequence continues at coordinate 2,754,260 of JAKWBJ010000056.1, forward strand.
ATAGGTTAATGACTTTGAATTGGCAACACTGCTTTATTTGACAACCGAATTAACAGCTGATAGTTGCTTTAGTTTGTTTTGACATTTCACTATGGAGATAGATTTACACCAGAGTAACGCTTGCAAATTGTTGAAATACTATATCTTATAAAAATAATGGTTCTGTTCGTCAAATTTCACAATTTTGTTCTCCGATGAAGCCCATCTGAATGGTTGAATGGTTACATAAATAAGTAGAATTGTCGTATTTTTTGTCGTATTTTTTTTTGTCGTATTTTATTCTTACTTAGTCTTACTTAGAAGGCTATTCTTTTGATAATGGAAAACAGTATCAGCCAAATGGCCACCACAACTACGCTTGGAAAACCATATTCTTTTCATGTAATTGTCGTCGATAAATTTACCAATTCAACAATTGACGCTTGAATCAATTGCGGGCCATTGACGCAGATCTAATCTTTCACGTAGTCTCATCAAAAAATGTTAAGGTCACTGTGACCAATTGTGAGCACCTTTTCGAGAAATAACAGTGAAATTTTTCCATCAAAAGAGCGTTGAAAAAAAATGGTTCACATTAATATCTTCAAATTCCAGCCATACAAAGTCATCAATCACATCGTTCGAAATTCATTAACCGTAATGGCTGTTTCAGCCTCATTTTCGAATAAGTAAGGTCCAATGACCCCGTCAAATCAAAAGCCATGTCAAACAGTCACATTTTGAGGATGAAGAGGCTTTTCAACAATAATTCTTGGGTTCTAAATGCGTCTAAATGCGGCATTTCTGCTTGTTAACATGGCTTCTGAGAAGAATATTTCGTATCAGTTTTGTGCATTTCAAGGACTTAATCAGCAAAGACACAATGTTGTTAAAGGCCGGTAAGTGAGAGTTTTTGTCTTAACTGAGCTTTTTTATAAAAAAAAGGTGTAAAGTCGTCTGTAGAAAGCTGAAATGAACAAACCTGGAATTTCCTTAACACTAGAGGCTAAAACAGCAATAATCTCTATTGTTCTTAAGCTACATGCATGAGTTCGGTTCATCATATTACTAACTTGTCCCGATTGCTAACATTTTTCCATCAATCTCAAAATTGCTGGTCGAGAAGAACAGGGAACTGATCCAAGCTATCGTTCCATTTTGATTAATGGGATAGCTTTTACTTGTTACCTGTCAAGTAAAAAACTTTAAGTGGGCAATACTACTTTAACTGGTGGCCATTTTGTTAGCTGTCGAGTAATTTATGTTTAGTTTGATTTGGCATTTCAATATGAATAGACTGACGTGTGAGCTATGCTTCCAAATTGTGCGCATTAATTTTGAAAATCTTTTCGTTGAAGCTCACTTTTGTTTGAATGGATACGTCAAGAAAGAAAACTGCCATATTTGGCAGTTACATCCAGAAAAACTGACTATATGGTGTGCTTTCTAGGCTGCTGGAATCTTCTTTAAAAACCACGCTGGTCAGAAAGTTGTGGTAACCGCTATAGAGCCATGGTTACTGACTTTTTCGTTTACCAATTGAAAAACCATGATGTGCATGAGCTGTGGTTTTAACAAGACGGCACAACATGTTACACAGCTCATACCATAACTTATTGAAAGAAACATTTGCTAACCTATAAGTTTCACATTTTGGACCCGTGAATTGGCCTCCAAGATCGTGCGATTTAACGTCGCTAGACTATTTTCTGTGGGCATATGTGGAGTAGCTAGTCTACGCCGATAAGCCCGAAACGATTGATCACTTGGAAAACAACTTCGCCACATTATTGCCGATATACGGCCACATATGTTTGAAAACGTCATCGAAAATTGGACCTCCAGATTAGACAAAGTTTGAGCCAGCCGTGGCGGTCTCATATTTAAGTTATAAAGTCAGAAGATTATCTTTCGAATAAAGTAAAAATATTCAGTAAACCAACGTGTTTTAATCGTTAAAACATTTTATCAAAATCAATCATCAATTTTCATGATAAAATCATAATGAGTGTCAAGGCACATTTTCATTTGAATGGTTATGTGAATAAACAGAATAGTCGGTTCTGGGCAATGGAAAACCCTCAAGTTATTTATCAGTCACCTTTGCATACATCAAAAGTGACAGTCTGGTGTGCAGTTTGGTCAGAAGGAATCATTGGACCTCACTTTTTTGAAACTGAAAACGGCGTAACGGTAACTGTCAATGGGGAGCGATATCGTGATATAATTGACAAATTTTTAACGCCACAACTGCATACTTTGGGCTTGACTAATATGTGGTTTCAACAAGACGGTGCCACATCGCATACAGCCAGGATTACAATGGATTTACTGCGAGACCTTTTTCCCCAACAAATTATTTCAAGGAATGGTGATGTTGATTAGCCTCGACGGTAGCCTGATTTGACTGCTCCGGACTTCTTTTTGTGGGGGTATCTCAAAAGCAAGATTTATGCAAACAAATCAGAAACGCTAGAGCAACTCAAACAAAATATTCGTGATGAAATTAATGAAATACCGCGTGAAATGTGTGAGAATGTAGTGAAAAAATCGCTCGCATTTGTAAGGCTAACAGAGGCAGGCATTTATCTGATATTGTATAATTGCCGACATTAAATAAAACATTTATCAATATAAGATCTATTCTCCATACATACCTTCCCGACGGACACCCTGTAGAAGTCATACAAAAACTCGCAGAATTATTAAACTATCCTCGTAGCTAGAAAATTTCTTTCTAATTTTCTATAAAAATTATTTAATAAAACAAAACAAAAATAAAAACAAGAAAAACATTTTCCGAATTATGAAAACTCATTCATGTGTAAACTTAGCAAAATAACATCATACTCGTAGTCGATATTTACTCGTACATGCACGTACATTTACATTAACGAGAACATTTCTTAAGTAGAATTCTTTTAAAAATTAATTATACCCATAAAACATATTGCAGAAAAACATATATATGTAAATAAATACTGTGCTTTCTTAAATATTACTTAAGTTTAATTACAACCACTTTTATTATAATTTTAACTTTTAAAACCGAGTCTTTCTTACTATCGCATTGAAAAATATTTTTCAATTATTTTTTTTATTTTTTTATATGTTTTGTTTTTCAAATATATTTATATATTGGATTATGTTTTATAGCAATTATACATACATTTTAATTAAATATATAATATTTACTCGTAATAATGAATGTTATTAAACGAATGTTTGTATTTGTATATGAACTCTTCTCATGCATAAAACCTTAAAAGAACTTAATTTTTTCCAAGTTTATTATATTTTCTGTAAATTTCAAGGTTTTTTCCAATTTTAAAACTTTATTTTTTTTTCTATTTTGCATGTGCATTTTAAATTTTGTTGTTTCTAATAATAAATTGCTTTAAATTTTAATGTCGACTTTTAAAACTTAGGTTTTTATGTGTATGTTTTGAAATCGGAAATGGTTTAAGGTCTGGTTAGCCGAACGTTGTCGTAGACGTAATGTAACGTAGCGTACTGTAAGGCCTGGAACAGAATAAAGAAGTTGTAGTAGTAGCTGAATCTGACGACGTAATGTGTAGTAGTGTAGCAAGAAAATATGCGAACAGAATGCTTAAGTAAATTTTATGATTGCCAGATAAGCTCTTTAAACGCTTAGAGATTTATGCAAGAATAATATGTAAACTTTTTAACAAATTGTTTAATAAATGCATATCCAAGTTCACATTTCTTTACAGCAACATTGAATATATTGTCTAACATATTTCCTACAAAACTATACTCAAAAGCATGGTAGTCCTAGTTGATATACAGTGGCTTCCACCCAAACTCGGACAATAGGGTGAGTGCACCTGAGGTCGGCATGTACCAGTAGCCGTAAATTTTTGTATTTTTACTTAAATAACTAAGAATAAAGTAAAGTCATATGGAATTTACAAATATTCTCAGCTTTCTGTATGCCGTTAAAAGCAATTTGAGCTTACGAGGGCGGATTGACATTGAAGCTACCTAGCGCTAGATGGCAGCACAAGCACAAAAACTTTTTCTTTCTTAGAAATTACGATCTGTCAAATGTCAGCTGTTAAAATTTTAGCCAAATTCATCGATTAGTTTATATGTTGTAGTCGTTTGAAGTAAGCAACTTTTGTGTTTCTTCGAAAATGGAAAAAAGTGAATTTCGTGTAGTGATTAAACACTATTATTTGAAAGACAGAACGGCGAAAGAGACAAAAGAAAAATTTGATAAACATTACGGTGAATCTGCTCCGTCAGATTATATGGTAAAATATTGGATTGCTGAATTTAAACGGGGCCGAACAAGCGCTGCAACAATACCATCAACAGGAAGGCCAAAAGAGGTGGTTACTGAAGAAAAAGTCAAGAAAATCCTCGATATCGTTATGAATGATGGCCGGGTCAAAATACGTGAGATTGCTGAAATGATAAATATATCATATGAACTTGTGTTCAACATTTTGCCTGAACATTTGCATATGAAAAAGTTATCGGCAAGATGGGTGCCGCGTTTGTTCAGTGTTGAACAAAAACTAGTTCGACAGATCACTTTACAGCGGTGTTTGGACATAATAAAGCATAATCCTTCTGATTTTTGGCGTAGATTAATAACTGTTGATAAAACGTGGGTGCACCACTACACACCTGAAAGCGAAAATCAATCGAAGCAATGGGTGGAAGCTGGTGGAAGTACTCCGAAGAAGGCGACGACAGCGAAATCGGCTGGCAAGCTTATGGTCACTGTATTTTGGGATGCACTCGGAATATTGCTCATCGATTACCTTGAAAAGGGATCCACAATCACAGGAGAGTATTATCGTGCATTATTTGATCAATTGGTTGATGCAATCAAGGAAAAACGACCACATTTAAACAAGAAAAAGAAAGAAAAGCTTTTTCTTCAAGACAACGCACCAGTTCACACAGCATTAGATACGATGCTAAAACTACGAGAAATCCACTTCGAATTGGTTGATCATCCGCCTTATAGTCCAGATTTAGCCCCTAGTGACTTTTTCCTGTTTCCAAACTTGAAAAAATGGCTCGCAGGCAAAATATTCATCTCAAACGAAGAAGTGATTACCGAAACTAATGCGTATTTTGAGGAGTTCCCAAAATCGTATTTTTCAGATGGTATAAAAAAGTTGGAAAATCATCTTACTAAGTGTGTTAAGCTAAAAGGAGACTATGTTGAGAAATTGAAAAATGAAATGGAATGGTAACTTCAATATCAATTCGCCCTCATAGATTGTATTTTTGACAGTATTTTCCTCGCATTAGTGACCGTTTTTCGGTTTTTATGAAAATGTTTGTTTTCTTAACAAAAACATTTGTGGGAATGCCGAATTAGGAATGTCAATAATTACTTTAAAATAATCAATTTTCAATCGGAAATGTTTTCTAAAGGTGGAAAACTGTTGAAATATGGCTATAAAAGTGAAAGAGCTGAAAATAAAATGATTTTTCTCTAATTTTAAGCGATGCCGGCACTCTAATGCCGACTGCTAGAACACCACTGAAAATCACTTGTTCCTATGGTCGGCAGTGGTTTTTACTAATAGTTTTGTTTAGGTTGAGATCTCAAAATACGTTAAGACTTCTATAAATAATAATTTATTAAATCTTTATATCTTTTTCAGCCTCGTCTTAAGTAACACTGGCCAATGATCAATAATTCCACTCACGACAGCCATATTAAAATGTGGCCTCATCACAAGTCCTAAGAAAATTAATGTTAGGCTTTATTTTGTAGCAAACCATGACCACTAAAACGGTCAATTTGTAATACAGAGGGTTCAGATCAGGGCGACTACAGCTGGAAAATTTTTGGGAGCTGCGTTTGTGTCATTTTAGCCTGATGGGCAGTCTCAAAACCCTGTTGTAAAATCTACAGTTAGTTTTGGAATAGGGAATGATTAAGTGGCTTCATAACCGCTTTCAAAACGGATTTCTGGTAAACTTTAGCTGATGTTTTGATCCTTTGTACACAGAAATGGAAGTCGGCGACCTCGTAGTAAACTGGATTACCTTTTCGACGTGTGGGGTGAGCTCAGATACTTCTCTAGACCAATGTGCTAACATCTTCACATTTCATTCAAGTCTATTTCGATGATTCGATTCATGAACTTTTGCGTGTTATGACTTTCTGTTTTCGAATAGGACACCGCAGAGTTCTTGATTTGAAAGGTTTAATGACATGCTATGTTCGAACTGTAACTTCGAACTGTAAGCCATATAATTCCATATAATATATTCCTTTGCGATCTATTTTTCTTTCGGTTTTAGCTTTAACATGTAACCTCTGTGCAAAATCTGAATTATATAAAAATAATATTCAGGATTTTCGGATATGAATTTATCTTTCGTGCCTGATTGATCTTATTGAAAAACATTTGTTTTTAATAAGTTACAGCTTTAAATCAATTTCGGTTTATTATTTTCTGTACTAAAATACGATATGCTGACAATATGAACATAGTATGCCGAAAACTGAAAAATTTGTGCCGACTACTGGCAAAATTGGCGTTTTTCACAAAAATAGTAAATTTCTCAATTTTAATTTACAAAAATATTTCAATTTAACTAAATAATCTAAAACGAAGCAAACTAATGAATTGTAATTACTAGTCATCAATTCTATACTACATTTACATGCGTAAGGGCAGCTGCTTGAAATTAAATTGCCGACTATCGGTACATTCACCCAATACCAGAATATTTTCCATCGCTTAAAAATCATACATTTTAATAATTTTTAAAAAAGTGTAGTTATTTTCTTATTTATGTATATCTTCCACGTACAAAAGGAAAAACCAACTCAGAAATGTAATAAATGTACGTAAAATTGAAGTTGAAGACGCTTTGAAAGTCAAAATGACTTGCACAAGCCAAAATCGGACAATAACTTTTATGGGTTAATAACTTCAACTCTGTAGTTTCAATGCGGCCAACTTCGCTAATATAATTTACATATTTAGGGGAAACCCTTTACTTCAGTTTTCACAAATTATACAGAATAAACAGAGCTAAAATCAAGAAGATGGCTAGACAACGGCGACAAACTAGAGTTGGGCTCTTTAGCTCTTTTAATGAGCTAGTTCGTTCACTTATAACACAAAACATGTATGCTAGACACACACACACACACATACATAAATGAAATTAGATGAGCTAAACGACTCAACTCTAGGACAAAATAGTACCGAAGTAAGAAAGCTTATTATTGAGCATGCAAGGAAAGGAAAAAGTGTTTGCGAAATCGCAAAAATTGTTAGCAGAAGTCATTCAGATGTGCACGATATAATGAAACGTTTCAAAGTCAACAAAACGGTGCAAAATAGACCAGACATGCCCACAACAAAATATTTTCTGAGGCAGAAAAACACTGTTTTGTCAGAAAAATAAAAGCAAATCCCTACCTAAGTGCTATTGCTGAAAGTGACCTTGGTAAGAAAGCAAGTCCATAAGAAACTTGCTTTACAGAGTTGTTCTGAATGGTAGAGGAGCTACACAAAAACCTCTTATTAGTAAGCGCAATCAAACCAAAAGACTTAAATTTGAAAAAGAGTACCAAAATAAGGATTTACCTTTTTGGAGAAACACTATGTTCAGCTACGAAAGCAAATTTAACGTATTTGGGTTGG